>OX388347.1:46564312-47877236 GCA_947579665.1 Sympetrum striolatum
CTGCAAGTGGGTTGTATCGTTTGCCAACCTTCATTGGTGAAGACTTTTTACCAGTCCAACCTTTATTTTTGATTTTATCTCTGCGCATATTATAACGACATACGAAGTTAGGTGGATGAGAGAATCATGAACCTTATCTCTCCAATAAAGGGTCAATCTATCACTCAATCTCCAGGAGATCAAATAAATTTCCTAAGGATTGAAAACTGACGTAAGAAAATATTCTTTTAAATTTATTATTATAGTTCTAATTTGAGGCCAATTGTACTCTTTCCGTCTCAGAATTAATTGAATTTAATTTTGGAAATAAAATTATGTACAATTTCAGAAAATAATGATATTCGATGTTATATGCTTCGTCCTTACCACACACTATATGAGTGTGTGGCTAACTGTATTAAATTATGCATTCACGAGAAGAAGAAACCTGAACTATTCTTGGCTCGCAAGGCGGTTCGCCCGGGCATTTATATCGATGCGTCTGGGGTTGCAGATGCAGAAAGAAGTTAGCACTATGTTTTGAGAAGCTATATCTGCGTAGATTTTCGTGGAAACCCACCATATTTTGAACTCTAGAATATCTTTAAACACGATGAATAATGAATCTCTATTAGAACAAAAAATGCGATTTTAAAAATCAAAAATATATCAATTCAATTTCAGGTTTTCTTAGGTGCTTTCCTCTTCACATACATTAAATATCTTCCTGTCATTGATGTTTATTTCCGTTTTGCCACTATGGTTTTGTTTGTGATATATTATTGTGGTACTTGTTTATATAAAGAATTTTAGTATCAAGATACAAAATATTCATTGATGGTTTGAGAGTGATGTGTAATTCATTTCTGTTATTTGTATTTAATACTCCTTTCCTTTATCTCTTTGTGTCAATCTAAAAATGTCTTCTTACATGTGGTGCTGTTTACCATAATGTGATCTTTGAACAATATTTTTATATTGTTTAAGTGAATTTGGTTTTAATGGAAGAATTCGTTAATTCAAAAGATATGAGATTGAATTCTGAGTTGCTGTAGCTTTGTATACTTTATAAATTATGACTTTCATTTCTTGGTTTTTGGAAAGATTTATGTCCTGGTATTTGCTATCCTCCAAAATATTTGGAAGCAGTATTTACAATAATGGCTCTTAAACTGGTATTTAACAATTTTAAATCCCCATTGAGAATCAACGGGAGCTTCTACTAGTTACATAAAAATAGAATAAATGTAGCTCCTTTCTGTATCGATTAATATTTTTAGCATCAATTATTATGCTGAAATTATTTTCCATGGAAAAAGAGAATACAAACTGAGGCAAAACCCTAACGAATTTTATGGAATTCGATTTGTCTGCAGTCGGATGCCACTACGCATTACCTCAATTGAATTAATGCAATGAAATCGCGTTCTTCGCATTTAATGAGGAATTTCAGTCCTTCAAACAAATGAAATGCAGTGGGCGTCGAGGAGGGAAATCTAATTAATGCGCGTTTTTTTTCCTTTCGGTCACGTTTTGTATAATTCTTTGATAGAGTTTCGTGATTTTAGTTGTAACGAAGTAGAAAGGACGCGTGACCATCATGCTTATCGATGGTAAATTCGATATAACAAATCTCCTAAATACATTAAAACGTATGTGTGTAAGTAAGTCCGCATAAAACACGAAAACCAGAAATTGAACAAATTTTAAGCCTTAAATTTGACGTATGTACTCCTTCTTCTTATGTAAGTATTACTATAACTTCTGCAAGTATTACTATACAAGTATTATCTTTTCAGACACTTATTTTATTATTTTTTCTCATTATTTTTAAAATCTTTATTTCATCATGTCAATATTATATATTCAACTTTAAACTCAATATGTGATATATGTAATGCGATGTATACTGTGTGATATTTTTATTCCTTCGTATGCATAATCCTCACATTCCAAAGAGAATCGTCTACTAGGTTTCAAAATAATGAAGGCCTTTTGTTTCCACCTTATGTTCGTTACAATGACAATCGATGTTTACTGAGAATTTCAATAGGTCTCCGTTTCTAAATAAGCTATTAATTGCTATTCAAGTTAAGAATTAACGGGCATTTCTGTCATTTATGAGTATAATTTGGATTACATATATTTTATGAACGAAAGAATGTGGCCGTCATTAAATTCTTAAGTACCTCCCTTTTCTTATATTGAATAACTAATGTAGATGTAGTTCTTGTTAGTTACTCGTAATTTGTAATGTTCTTTCCTCCCATTCCATCAGTTAGCAGTCAGTGTTCATTAAAAATAGAAAACCGTGTGGTGCAAAGAACTTCTAGAAAACATATGGTTTTATTCATCCCCTATCTCACAATTGTCTTTTATTTGATAATACCTATATTTTCACTATTAAAGTAAAGCCTATAATTGAGGCCTGGAATGAACCAACATTCATTAATGATTCAAAGAATTTTTATTTTCATTTGCTATAAACTGACCTGAATAATCTACGTCAATAAAATCATTAAAATAGTGCAATTTCTAAGCTTTTATTTCCGAACGCGCAATTCTCACATTTCAAGTGGAGTTTGCTGCTCAACATTAGGCCATAAACCGTTGCAATTGATAAATTTCAAGCGAAATTTTAAATAGTTGTAACGAGATTAAATAATATCCATTCCAATCCAATTTAATAATAATAATAATATCCAATCCTCAAAATCATCCACTTTATATCAAAATCTGATGTGTCAAAATGTTAATCGTTCAGAATGAGTATATGTCGAAAGTTTAGGGAAAATTGGATAAAATTCAGTAAGAATAAATACACTACTGAAAGCTTTTAAAGGATATATTAATTTACTGATATTTTACTAATACTCTTTCTTATTTCATTTCCTTCGATTCATATGGTATTCTTTAAATATTTATGGGAATGGCAGTCTTTTGTAGCATTCCTTTGTATCAATTATTCCTGAAATGTATAAATGATAATTACGTTCAATTAAAATTTGAAATAAAATCTACCAAGGCGGCCGTTTATCTCAATTTACAAAAGTTAAAAATTCAATGAGTAAATCTCTAACAATGCTCGAAAAGTTCCCAAAAGTACTTCACTTATTTCGTGGAGAGCACACAAGCTCCACTCTTAATGTACCGCCATTGTCAGAAAACTCACTCTGAAGACAAATTGAGATGCAAATTTCTCCCAGTTTTTCCGGTGAATGGCTCCCTCAAAGCAACACCGCAAGCAAAACTTTTGATCCGAAAATGTCCTAAAGTAATTAATCCCTCTTTGTGAGCAGACGTACTAGAGTTCCTCTCCAGCCGCTTCGTATCAGTGGGCCGCACATATCATTTCGTTGTGAATTTCGCGAAATTAAACTCCCCGTCGTTTTTCCGCAGAACCAGGAAGTCGCATTAGCCCCACGTTTTCAATTACAACCAAATTCGCGATTCTTCCTCGGCGTTAATTAGTGCAAACCGCCGGGAATCCGTCCTTCTCTCGCATCCCGGAATGCATGAATCATGGCTGCTCTTTCTTGTTTGTTCGTGCCCCTCACGAAGGCAGACCGCAGAGGGGAATTCTAAAACTCCCCCGGTGTTTTAAAAGGATTTGCTAAACGTTGTTTGTACATCTCCATTCCGTTTTCGTTGATGGTTCGACATCAAAGGGATGCTGAATAACCTATTGTAGCCGGTCTTTCTTGGAAAGAGAAAGGTCCGGTACTAATGTAGTGGAAAGAGTTGTTTGACCAGTGAGATTCGGGTATCGATTTTATCCGTTGGGTTTGTCGTCCAAAGGGATGCATTTAGTTCAGTATCATCAAAAGTTACAAAACAAAAGTATTTATCCTCGAAATCCCGTGCTTTAATCCCTTGTACCGTTTGGTTTCATTCAAACGCGCACTATGCCCTTTATTACTGTAGTTTTACGTAATCCCTGATTTATTTCTTTCATGATTAACCACTGTTGCATATATCGATGAATTCCCCGTAAGCTCTCATGAACTTGTCAGGGGCTGCTTCAACGAGGCAATAGATACAACGAACACACAACCATTCCTGATTGGAAAAATCCGATCAGCAGGGATTTGAACCCGGGACCTTGGGGTTTGGAGTGATAGCGTAAATAGAATGCTATCGACTCCCCCACCAAGGCCAGTAAATTCATATATGTTAATAATTTATATTTGTTTCATGTTAAATTTATATTTTCTTTATTTCCAATTGTAAAAGGTGCTACTCCTTTCTTGAGCTTCCGTTATATTGCGTCATCCTTAGAGAAAATATTACTTATATTTTTTCGCTTGGGATGGACTTTAGGCCCTTGCGGCGAAGTATCACATTTAAAAATTATTTCCCTTTCAATTAAGTACTCTTAATTAGTTGCTGTTTCAGTTTCATTAATTTTTTATACATTTATTGTCATATGGTTTTCGGTATTGGTAACAGGACTTTCACGAGAACGCTAATGATTCCAGAGACCTGCTGTCTTCCTGGATAGAGGAAGATCCCGGGTTCGATCCCCGGCCCCGTCTGACTTTATTCAAGTCCGTTTTTCCTTGGGAATTTCCTGGGTGCACGCCCTTATATGCTATGAAATTTTAACCCCTTCCTTGTAATCGAGCCTCTTAAGAGGAGAGAGACTGGCAAAGAAAGTTATTGAGGGTAGAATTCAAAGTAAAACTGAGGAAAAGGTATTAAATAACATGAAGAGGTGAGATAAGTCAGGAAGAAATGAAAAAATCACGGAATTGAGACCATCAATGAAGGGGATAAAGTTCGGAACTTTGCGGGAAGCCCACAAACATGCGTATGAAGGGTGCTCATGGCAGTATTCTTAGCCGGCCTTCGATTGATCATCAGCTAATTATCGATCGCTCTTGTTCCAAGGTCTCTCACCGCGATTCGTCATTTTTTCCCGGGCAAGCTAACTGTTCGAGATTTCGAAAAGGCATCTACGCCAAAGGTCGAACACTAATGAAATATTTGCGCCCCTTTAACGCCGGCAGGGATTCCAAGAGTGTGATAGTAAGGGAAGAAATCGCCAGAGGGTTGGAAAACTAGTTTGTTAGGAAGCCTTATGGATTTAAATTTTCCCATCGATATGTGGGGATAGTTAGATACATCCGGTAACCGTAGGATTTCCCGGCTCAGGTCCAAATTGCTTATAAGTTGATCGAGGAGAAAGTTTAAGTTGGAATTATCCATAAAAAGGTTTACAATACGACACATTTCCTTTAGAAGGTACTATTTTGCACCTTCCACCGTCGTTATCACAAATTATTATTTCCTGATTTAGAAAGAAACAAGGGCAAGGCGTCTAAATTATTTTCTCCGTTTTTTGATTTCTCTTTCAGAATCCTCACTAGAAAGACAAATTATTGCAAAAATTGTCCAATCATTTTGATAGCAAATGAAATTTCATAAATATTGTAATTAACAAACGATCGAACGAGTAAACAATTTCTCAAATGTTCTTTGTTTACTCCTTTCGCACAAAAACATTTTTGGCAATTATTTTTGTATTTCTTGATTCAAGTACTACGTGGGATGTTTAATTTAAGAAATTCAAAAGGAGCAATGGTATCACGTGCTGCCTTCGCCCCTCCCGGTAATGATAAATACTAGTCAGTGATTATTCTTCCTTTGTTGATGACTTGATGACCTGCATTCGATTGCGGTCTTTCTCATAGGGAACAGTATAAAGAGTGTTTCCCTTCAAAGCCACACGGATATCCTGAAAGACCGTCAAAGGAAAAAAGTGCGAGATGCAGAACACCGTCGTCATCATTTGCATCCACATCCATACGTGCAACGTCACAACTCATACACACCGAGCGAAATGTATTCATGAAACTCCATCCCATCCTTCTGGACCAACACGTGCTCCTTTAAATGAACTTTCCCTCCCTCCTCGGCCGCCAAGGTGTGCATGCATGCATTTGTGTCCATTTATTTATACTCACACGCCCGCACATCCGTGCACGGCTCCCAGCTCGAGCAGATAGAGATAAAAGAGGGACGGAATTTCACGTGAAGGCACCCTTTTTCCTCCCGTGGAATCACGGAACATCCACCCAAACAGATGCACTTTGCATAATTAACGGTCACGCGAGGTGAAGGGAGATGGAGAAAAAGTAGCCTTCGTTTCTTTCTTGCCCCTTGATTTCTCCCGTACTAATGAGGAGCAAGAGGGATTGTCGAACACTGGGGCCCCCCATCATGGATCTCAGGGTCCCAAGGGTACTAGGGTTTCGGGAAGAAACCGATCAGTATAGAAGAAACTGTGACTCGACAACTGAGAATTATTTCCACTCAGCGCTACGACAACTAATCACCACGACGATTGAGCGCTAGTAGGTGTCCGCTACGACAACTGAGTGCGTCTCGTTTGCACAAAGTAATATTAAATACTGAACCCCTGAATTTAACAATCAAATATTTATTAATTTATATATTTGCATAGGTTGCAGGCCTCATTAATAATAATAATTAATATTCAAAATAGCATTAGATATATTACGATTAAAGTCGAAAATAGATACAAAATGAATGGTTGGGATTACTTTGGGCATAGTCGTTCAATTAATACCGTTTTCAAACGAGACGCGCCTAGTTGTCGTATCGCTCAGTGGTCGTGGCGCTAAGTTGTCCGCGATCAGTTATGATGCCCTCAATTGTCATGGAACCGGAAGAAACCGATCGGTATGGATGAAACCGATCGGTAAGAAAGAAACCGATCCGTACGGAAGAAACCGATCCGTACGGAAGACACCTATCTGTAAGAACGAAACCGATCGGTGCGAGCGAAGGTTGTTTTTCAGAAGGAGGGTGAGTCGATGGGCGGTAGGGTATGGCATGGTTGGGAGAGTCGTTTTAGAGGGAAACAAACAGAGATAAGAGAATACAGGATGGTCTGGACGAGGAAAATACGCCCTTGGAATGGGTAACCTTTTTTCTTTTCTCTCTCTAAGGTAGGAAAAGGAAGACATCGCATTATTTTTTCTCCATATCTCTCTCGCTCGCCTTATATCTAGTGAATTATCTGCGGACTTCTTTATCTTTTCCTCCTTTCTCCCCCTGACGTTTCCCCTTCTGAATCCTCCTTATTCTTTAAAATGCCCGTTCTTGTTGCTACGGTTTTGGGCGCGTTCTATGACGAAGTCATGTTTGCTCCGAATATATCGATTTGTCAGAATATTTTCTCTCGATCGGAAGCTCCGATTGGTGCAGCAAAGCAGAGCACGTACTCTTGAATTTTCATATAGTCTTCATCTTCAAAATTTTCTGCTCCATTGACGGTTCCGTAGAGTATTGGGTTTTATTCCCATCGCACGAAATATCGTTAGCGTCGAATTGCTCTTAGAGAATCTTGAATGGTGATTTCCCGCTTTCCCGGAGGCTTTTTCCGGAAAATTGTTGAAAATAGGATTAATATACGTCGAAATCGGAAAAAATACCCAGATAAAGACGTTTTCTCTGGATAAATTTTAGTTGGAATACACGTTCTTCAAGTTTAGCTCTTATACATATAAGTCTACAAGCATATCCCATGTAAACTGAATCCCATATAGCTCAGTATATAGAACTGTCGACTTTTTTTACGCTGTCCTATATTTAAATCCCGGCGAGAAACCATAGGCCCGAAATGACACTTTTTACTATTCTACTATGCTCCTAAGTAATACAATGCAATCAAGGAAAATCGCTGTAATTTCTACCCCAGATATTACTACGTCATCTAGTCAAAGAGTTTACTCTATTGCGGAATTTATTGCGTTTTAATTTAAGATGTGTGATTTGAAAAAAAACAAATTCACTCTTGACCGTAAATATGTCACTTCATCGATGTAAGTGACACCTTTCACTATATTTTAGTCGGCATTATACTGTGTTTCATCTTTTCTTCTTTTCCTCACAGCTCACACAATTTTATTTGAGATTTACGATTTTACCAGCTCTCTATAATATAGTTGCCGCGTTGCTTTTAGTGGAATTATCTGTAAGGAATTTGTTAGTTATGCCTTACCCCTATAATTTGAAAGGAAACACTAATTTTTCCTCTATATCTGTTGAATTATTCAGAACCTAAGAACGAAAGTTACCTTCTTTTTTATTCCGTTGCCTGCCTTAGATGAAACTGTTATGCCCAACCAAATGTATAATTTCTAGCGCCTAGGTGCTACATTAGTCGGTTCGTCAAAATGCGAGATAACGAGGAATAAGCTTCTTCCGTGAAATATAGTCGTTTAGCGATGCACGCGGTTATTGATCCTCATTAACCTTTCATCAGTCACTCCTAAAATCTTTATACGAATGCTAGCACGTTGAATTCCGTACAAAAGCTCTTTTTTCGGCCATATATCACAATATAGTGAACTATGATTCAATTATAATCTATGATAACTAAACCGTTGCTTATAATATACGAGGTTATTGAAATTTAATCCTCTCTTTTCTATTTATCTCAACAGTTTTTTCCAAATCCAACTCAAGGTGAATACGTCAATAAGTCTTGGTGTTTAATCAGTTTAGGCTCAATTTTTTGTATCGTACCTAAGTAAAAAGGAAATTAGTCATTGATTCTGTTAATACTTAATATGAAAATATACTACTTATACATTCGTTGTCATTATTTTAGGAGAGTGGATGTTTGTAGATCTTATGTCCCGAAATATAAGATAAGCTATCGAGGTCCTTATCCCAGCGATCAATATTGATTTACTATGCTGTTCCCATTCATCTTTAAACAAAACATTATTCTAACAAGTAATTGTAATCTCCTTTGTATTTAATAAATGTAGTGTTTATTGTTCCTTATGTTTTCGTATTGTTGATTATGTTTATTCAGTTATTATATCGGATGTATTTGGGTTTCTTTTACCTCTTTGCGATAGTTAAAATATTCTTATTATGTATATAGTTAGAAATAATTTATGATAAACATAGGAGTTGGGCGCATTTATTTATAGTACGATCGTTGTCACTTCACTTATTTACTCGTTTTCGCAGTAACTATAATTAGCTATTGACTTCTTTTTAACTTAACGAAGAGTGTAATCGAGGAATATACCTACTATGTCTGAGGTTCATAGGATCAGCGATTTAGATATAGAACTCATAAAGTATGTGTTATACAAAAAAACAATGACTCTACTGACGGGGGTTTTAGAGAGACTGAAATTAAGTATACTATGAAATTCAGTTATGTTTTTGGTAACACAATAAGCATAGTCATAAGAAGGATATTGATCCGTTGATAGTGGTAGATATTTGTCGATTACATATTCTCTAACAATTCACTAGTTCTTACCTCACCCTTAGGTATATCCGTCTCATTTGCGATTCCCATTATCCCATGCCTAATTTACGACATAAAGGTAATAAGGTTAAGTCTCGGTGAAGCAGTATTTCTCTCGTGTTTTTCCTTCCATTACTCTCCCCCCATCTTCTCCCGATTCCAAATGGATTTACCTCAGGGGATATCCCATGGGTGCCCTACTCTTGATTGCTACGCACTGGGCTCTGTGGTTTCGTAACGCCGGTTTTTTCGGAATGAGATGTGGCGGATTGGAGGGCAATCGGAAGAGAGCGTTTGGATTCCAATAACGTCTGTCTCTTCCACAAAATGGCGTCGTACGAAGAAATGGGTCACTATTGTGAACAGCGAGGATTTACATACCAAAGCCGTTAAGCTCCGGGAATGGAGAATTTTTTCCACGGGACTTTCGATCGCAACAGTTTCTTAGGATGCCAATAGCCATTGATGACGATGGGATGGGATAGTGGTGAAAGGTGGGGTTGATGTATTCCATCAACAGTGCTATGATCCAAAGGGCGTTATCCAACTAGAATCGGATCCTTCCGGAACATAGACGTTATTCTTCAATAATGAAATCGATTAAGTAGTTTTTCGTTGTGTTTGGAAAGCTTTTTACGTTTTTAGTTAGGATAAAACAACATTTAATTTCAGTATCATTCGTAAAGGAATTTTTGTCATGAATATAAATCAGATTTTGTCCAATTAAATCTGAATCCATCCGTATCGTAGACGTTCTTCCTCAATAATGAAACCGATTCAATAGTTTTTCATTATGGTCGGAAGGCATTATTACGTGTCTAGTTATGATAAAGCAATTTTTAATTTTCCTTAACATATGACGTATTAAAACAATAATTTGTAACTTCTAAACACTTCTATTCTAATCCCTTACATATACTTCTATTCTATCCCTAAGCTTGTTTATCACTTAGTACTCACTGTTGATAGCACTTTCTAGTCGATTGCTGTAGATAACGAATTATCATAATTTCATAATAATTTGAAACGGAATTATTTTTTTTTTTCGTGGCTCCCGGATAGTCATGTGGACAGCGCGTTTGCCTTTAGTGAAAGCGGTTGCGGGTTCGAATCCCGGTGGGTGCCAATGTGTAAAATCACCTAAACTGTCGAAGCACTTTTAGCAATATGCTAATACTACTACTTTTTTGCCGTATATTAAAAGCAAATGGTATCCAAAATTTACCTCCGAAATTATTTGACATGCTTGGTTTTCAATGAAACATATTTATGTAGTTGTAATTTGGAGATTTTAAGCCTCGAACGATTTATATAGTGCAGTGGAGTATCAACATGAATATACTCTATAGTTTTTTTTATTAAATTCATCGACTCAGTTCCCCGGAAGCAATTCAAATACAGTAAACGCAGAAATAATTAATAAAAGGCGACATTTATGACTCGTTCTTTCAAATATATAACAATACATAATTTACTTAAACGGATTCGTCCTGAGGGCACAATACTTATATGATTTGAACTTCTGAACAGGCAACTTTTCCGTCAACATATAAAACTGAAAATGTACGAAAACGTTCATAGGGAAAATGAAAAATTTTGATTTCACATCATGGTCTCAAAACTGAAAGCGGAAGCATGTCTATTTAATTTACCTAATTTTTTATTGGTGTATTTAATCCACAAAAGAAAGACACTTCATTAATTAAAAAACTTTTAAACAAGATAATGTCATCCTTCTATATTTATTCGATACGATATTTAACTGTAATCTAAGTTAACCTATTAAAATATTTATCCACCTTAATATCTTAAAGAATTTTACATTTAAAAATCTGATGTGGCCAACACATGACTTTCTCCATATTTACTGAAAACAGAAGCCTATGCCGGTGGTATATAAATAATTCCAAAACAATGAGTGTTACAGGACAATGTTTCATACAAAAGTTGTATTAAAATACATTATCTATAACTTTGGTACATAATTGTATATTTGTACATTGCATTCTGACAGAGATATGTATGAAAAACTTCCATTTCTGGATAAACAACAAATTCCGGTTAACCATTATTGAAGAATAACTCCTAAACAATCAGTGTTATGAAGAAATATTTCATACAAAAGTTGTAGTAAAGTACATTATCTATTACCTTTGATCATAATTGTATATACCTATATTGCATTCTGACAAAGATATTAAAGAAACAAAATTTTGTTACGGTTAAACCGGAACTTCCGGTTAAGCGATATTCATCAAAAACTAATCAACTTTTGGCATTGTTATGAAAATACTAAATTTGAAGTTTGGAAAAGATCGGATAATTATTTCTTAAGATAGAGTGCGCACAAACTTATTTACCACAGACAGACACACAGACATGTTCGGGAAAATAGCGAAAACGAGCTCTATGGGCCCAAAAATATCAATTTCCGTCGAAATCTGGTGGTCGAATTTTTTTGCGAATACAATACTTTCTCTATACTACGTATAGGGAGAAAGTGAAAATAACTATCAGTTACATAACATATTTTTTGATTGCTTTCTAAAATTAACGTGTATTGCCATCCAAATAGCGTTTTATTCGATTTGAAAGAGTAAAATATACTTCTACCAAAATTAATGGCCCATAAATACGTACTTATACGGAAGGTGTCAAAGGATGACGAGAAAAAATCTCGAGCGTTTGTGTCATTAATTAATGTCCATTCCCAGGAGAAGACGCGCCTATATCTGAACGGTCATCATACAGATGAATGCTTTGTCACGTTCCGTATTAATTACGGCTATTAATCATCGGAGAATCGTTTAGTGATCAAAGCCTTTAAATATATTTCATAGAATATCTATGGATTTAACCCACAATTGTTTCCACAGATTATCATTCAAATAAGCTCAGTGACACATTTTCGCTTGCATACGTAAACGTATAATTTTTGTGTAAGAACACCTAAATTTTTGAAGTTTTGTTATAATTAGAGCGCAATTAGTTTCCGTTTGATTTATTGATTGATGCTGCTAGATCAGATTGAAATTTGAATTGATATCCTCCTTTTTTCATTTTTTTATATTCATTAAACAACCCTGAATATAATGCAACATTTACATTATGTATGCTCAATATGCATGTATATACATAGCTATCTTAATAATGAAGTCGATTTTATCTTTCTGTGCGTTCGTTAATATTAAATGGAAGAGGAGACATTATGGCTTCAACTTTATCCTAAATGAAGACATTATTTATTTACTATTTATTTCTTATTGGTATAGGTACTATATATAGGTATATAGTTTAACTGCTGACTTTCAGTTTTGACAAAAAATTTGAACAAAATGAATCCATAGGTACACCAATCCACAGTAATGTTACATCATTTGCAGAAGCGTTTGAGATGCAAGAATGTGCAATAAATCGTTAACTTACTCTAAACATTAAGTCGAATCTTGAATATGATCCGTCTATCAACGCTGCCACCTGGCCAAATGGCCGAATTGCAGTGAAAATTGAATTTGAATTCAATCAAATTATCATATTGAGTGATTCAAAAATGTGTCCTTCGATATGCAATAATTACATTATTATTCAAAGTAAACTTCCTGTATCGCACTTTTTATAGCCTCTGGGGGAAAATGAGGTATTTTAAGAAGATTCTAAACTGTCTATTAATTCATGTATAACGAAGTCATTAGCTTTTTCCTTGCTTTGTATCAGCTATCGCCCTTTCCCAGGGATGCGCTGAAGCATCTTTTTCGCAAGCGATGATTCTCCACCAAAATAATTCCGAGCCTTCCCAAGCGTAGTCGCTTCCCACCCACCTTAATTAGGCGATTCCGTCGATCCTCGCCTCATTCGCCTACAACTGGCAAACAAGAGAAACGGGCGGAAACGATGATTTATTCATTCCTTCGCGGAATATTTTCCGGCTGCAGAGAAAGGAAGGGAGAAGAACGGTTTGTCGGAAGCTTCGAGGAAGCCTTGAATTTTTCAAGTCCCGATGAAAATAAACTTCGCTCATTTTAAGACTATTTCGACCCCCGGAAACAAGACGGGACAAAAGTCGTCGTTTAATTTTTACAGCGGCAATGGCAAAGCGGAAAATGATATTTCCTCAACGATTGTGAAAAATATTTCAGGTCGAGGAAAATGATCGCTTTCCGTGAATTTTCCTCTCCGGTCGTTTGTTTCAAGTTTTCAGCACCCTACGTTTCCTAGGCGCTTTTTATCCGGTTTTTGTTGAATATTCCCCCGCCTCTGCTCTTCTGCTATTTTTCTCTCATAAATTTATCACTCCCTTATCAGCCCTTCCTCTTCCTCCAGCTTTTTCTTTTCTGCCATCCCTAACGAGGCTGTTAGCTCCTCGATTTCCTCTTCAGTAGCTTTTTCTAACTTTTCTTTCTCTTTTCTCTTAAAATTATACTACTTTAATTCTAAATTAATTAATGGTTCAGCGAAAGGTATCATATTCATGATTTCCGTGTATGATTAATTTGTCTAAAAATTATCATGCACAATGCTGTATAATATGCTTACGTGCAGTACTATATACAATACAATAAATACAATTTACAATATGAAACAAAAAGCAAAACAGACAAGACTAAAAATAGAGAAGAAACATTTTCGTGAACCTAATATTCAGCAGAATATATGCACTACAATTAGAATGTTTTTTTTTTGCAAACACAATTTACCAATTTGGGTCATTCCAAACCAAATACGGTTTTTCGGCGGTTACCCATCTGGATATATTTTTAAAATTTAGTTTAGTTGTTTTTTACAATACATACAACACAATTTTACAACTCAATAAGTACAAATGCAATTATACTTAATATATAACCTTGATGATATTTCATTGCAATTTTATTGTTGTTTTTATATATATTTGTTATTTTATTTTACTGATATTTGATTGGAATTGACTGATATATAACGTTGTTGAAACCGAAGAATGAATGTGCAAAAATTAGCTGCTTAACAGCATTTGTAGCATTACTGGGCTACAAAATTTATCATTAGTGAATACGCTAATTTTACATAAGTTGTTTTCTGATCCTCAACATTTTCAATAATGTTCTCGATGTTTACCCTTTCTTCAACGTAAATGCTTATATGTGCATCTCTATCGTAAAACATCAAATTAAATTTACAAGAGAGTAAATGATTGTAGCGGTAAACTATATCGGTATTCCTGAATAAGCTTAAAAGAAAATCTTACCGAATAATAAACCTGAACAGGAAGAAAAAAATGTTCCCAAATTTATCCTAAACATTTTGAACTACGAATATATGTTCAAGGGGACAAGCTATCGACTTAAGCACCAAACTAGCAGGTGTTATCGTTTCAGTAATTTCCGTAACAAAATCAAGCACACTTACCTGATGAATGTTTGTGTTTTGAATGAAATATTTGATAGATTTTTTCAGTGGCGACTACGGGGACATTATAGTCGGTGATAATACCTATCAATACAATTTGTTTATGACTTGAAGATGCAAACATGCTTGAACAATCAAATACATATTAAACAACCGGTAGAAGAATTATAAAACTATTATCAACTTGCTTGATTTATTTTAGATTTCACCTTCAGCCATTCCAGAACATTTTTCAATTCCGTATAAACTAATTTAAAAGGTTGAGTAGCAGCTAAAATTTAAATTTAACCTAATCGTTAGAACAAAAATATATAATATTTATTAAATCTGAATGGATATTTTAGAAAAAAGAGCGATCATGAAAATATTTTCTATGGAATGAGTAGTTATGCCTGGGTATCGTGTAGATGAATGTAGGTAAACGTTAACCATGAGAAATTTGACATGATGAGAAAGAATGTTAGACTTTTTCCGACTCGGAATAAAAAATTAGAAAAATTAAGTTACTTTATTTCAATCATATAACCATTGAATGAGGTTGAAATATAATTGGTGGACAAATACCGGCGCATAAAATTTAATAGGCGGATATATGGAGGGTGTTGTTTTCACATCTGTATCACCCGAGGGGATTAATTTACCTTCATACCTTCTCATCTCGCCTTATCTCCATTTAGTCTTCAGCCCTTCTCCGAGATTTCCTGCGGTACCAATATCGAATTTTCCTTCTTAGCCGACCGAAATGACCCACTCTCGTTGGATACACAAAGAAAATACCCCTAGAATATGATCCACCATAATGCGAGTTTGGTGCCGATCATTTTCGCAATGCCCCCAAAGTGGCCCCTTCTGAGCAAAAATGTTTGCGGGTTAATCTGAAAGGATGGCTCTCATTAGCTTAGCGGCAGCTCAGTCTCGCTCTCAGCGATTAACTGCTGCTCTCTTTCCCGTCAAAGAGTATGACTTTTAATCCCTTTGAAGTATCAGCCACTTTGGAAGAAAGCATTTTATATTTAAAGGTAGGTCTTAACCCCCTCATAATATCTCTCCTCCCACTCGTCTGACATTAATCTCATTATATCCTAATAATTTTCGAAATCAAATATTTAGTCTTTGCTCCTCATATTAATTTATGATTGTCATTCTCATGTACATTTTTGAACCAATTCCATTTTCAAATTCGCAGTTAACACCGAAAATGATTATTAATCTACATTTAATCCCTCAACGTCCTCAGAGGTACTACTACGTCCGGCGTTATTCTTCACTTCTTCAACTTCAAGTTTTATTTTTGTACAGTATTATATAATAAAAATACATACATATTCATTAAGTAAGCGTCGTTCTTTGCATATATGCATGATTTGTATTTGATCATCACCCATTTTCATCTTTAAAATTGCTATTACTCTCTACTAATCCTATATAGAACTATGGCGTTTTCTCTTATTAGCTCTCTGTATTATTAGCACGTATGATACAATACAATAATACGAATAAGAATACACAGCCCCCCCTTTTCTTTAAAGAAAAATAAACGAAAAAAGAGTCTTTAAGAGGAGATTTTTTTTATCAGCTGAAACGTTTTTATTTATCACGTGATGAAGGGCTTGTTGCGAGTGAAATTGAGAAAAATTTAGTAATTTATAGTTCTTATCATGTTTATTTTTTTATGTAAAACTGAAACCTCAAGATACAATCTTCCGCGAAGTTTTAAATCGTACAGTTCCGCCTTTCCACGCTTAAATTTCACGTAGAGTGTATGTCATGGAAGATAGGCTGCAAATGCAAAAAATATAGTATCTCAGATAGAATTCTTCCATTGCAAGTTCCAAGTAGTACATGTCTTAAATCTCGTACAAATAAATTCCAAGAATCGGGATCAGAAAAAAATACGTATAGAGAAGACGTACTTAGGTAGTATTATTCTACCTTACCGCTGCTTAGACCGATCCCATAATAAGCGTAAATAAGTTTTATTGATTAGAAGTAAATTCGTTTTAAAACTCGCTCTCTCCTCGAATTTTAAGTAAGGATGATAGTAGTATTGATTGCAATTACAAACGTTTTAAAAAGAATATTGCTTATCTAAGTCGTTAAAGGTAAGTTTAGGTTTTAGTTTTAAAAGATTACGTAATAGGGTATGCAGCGGTAAATGAATAAAAAAGGCTTGCATTTATTAAAACTAAATAATACAAAGGTTTCAACTCAAGGCAGAGTCGAAAAAGTATACAGTCCGAAGGTTGGTTGGTACCTCACTCCCTCTAACATTGACTACCAAGAGCTATCAGCGTGGATTGAGGCTTGTCAGGCAGGATGAGGAGTGCGGTATTTTGCCCTTGCTTTCCTCAATTTGAATCGTACTTAACCTAATTCAACCCCTGATAACAATTTTCCGCTGAAACGTCGATTCGTTTCAAGTCATTATCGCAGGGAAGCCCTTTTATTTGCTCTGGGACTGTTTGCACGACATCTTTGTCGCCTCTCGCTTTTATCCTCAGAAGCTTAAGTCTTTCCCGCCCTCAATAAGTCCGGCGGCACTTTTCCGAACCTCCCCTCGGCAAATTAATTTATCAATTCGCTGCACGGGGAATACGGAGCCGAAATCTATATGCCCGGCAATTAAGGCTGACTGAACCAACAAACGAGACTAATCTCCGGGGCGAGCGGGTCTCACGCTCTCCGGAGTCCCGGATATTTCCCGGAGTAGCTGTAGGAGAGAAGGCAGCGGATTCCTTTTTTATGGTCCCCCGAACTCTCTTGCCTTCCATTCCCTTTTGCTTTCCTCCAGAGTACGTCGCTAACACGCCGCTGGGCCCCCGGGGCCCCCTTCTCCCATCAAAACGGCCCCATCCGACCATTCCGAGCCCGCTTGACCAATTCGACCTCACGGAGAGAGAAGATCCTCCATCTGACCGTGAAACCACCTGCCAGAGGCATCTCAACAGATAACGAAATGAGCTGCCCCCTAATTTTGTGAAAACGTTGAAGTTTGGGGGCAGGCGAAGATGGGGATTTGCCAACGCCCTTCCATGCTAAGAATACGGTGGTTTCTCCCCCGATACATCTTTTTCCTTTCTAAATGATAATAGAGGTTTCTAGGCATGCGTCTAGTATATTGGCTAAGATTTTTTACTCAGTTTCAGAAATTTCTTGATGAATCGAGGAGTTGAAAAGTTAAAGTAGTGAGAGATCGCCATGTTGGGTGAGGTATGGTTGGGTCTAACAAGACTACTATCAAGTTTAAGAGGACAGCTAATGTAATTAGTTTCAACGAATACTAAGATTCTAGAAAGCTGTCTTACGAGTCACTATTCATCATACTCTTACTGAAACCCTAGGTCATTGAAATTAATTTTGTTGAATTCAGCGGGTTATTCCCTGCAGAATTGGTATAGCGCAGATGTGTGATGCGGGGTTGCCTATACTCAGATTGTCAATTTTCAATTAATTGTTGCAACGAAACTAAGGCCCATTTACACGAACGCTAATATTCTCTTTCATTATTGCACTTCTTGCATCACCGCAAAAGGTTTCATCAAAATCCCTGGACAAAAGTGAGAGTTTCCCCTTTTAAGTGGTGCCCCAAGTTAGACTTGGCTTTAGTAAAGGTCAACCTGAAATCCTGAAAAATCTCACCTTATATTGTACGATAATGTTAATTGAAAAGGTGATTTAGTTTTGTTCTTTTCTTCCAACTTATCTCTAAAGATTTCATTTATCTCCTTCAGGAAATTTTTAGATAATTTAGGTGATGTATAGTAAATTGATTCTATGGATTAGGGCAGAGAAAAGTACTAAGCATATAAATAGAGTTCTCTTTTATACATAATGATACAGAAAAGTGAAAAATATCGAAATCTTCGGGACTCAAACCTATTCTAACCTGGCATATGTTTCTACCATACCATATGAATGTATAACAGCTTTATCTTTCATAAGGTAATTATTATTATGACGAGACATCTGTTCACATTCAGTGTTTTGTCTGAATGTAGCTGTGAACGTTTTATGTCAATTAAATACTATTACCATTACCAGACCACTAAGCCACTAGTTAGTTGATGATAGTTGAATGGATACGATACCGTAAAAGCATCTTCCCATAAATTGATCTTGGTTCGATTTTAAATTCCGGCATCGTTTTTCAGATCTATTTATCCTTAGAAATCGATTGTATGAATGATGAGTGAGGTGGCAACCAAGTCTAGTACATTTCAACAGTATTAAAGCAATCGTAATGACTACAATCATAATATTGCGGTATTGAGTGCTGATGACGATAATCTTTGGTAGAGTAAGTCACTGAAAGATATCGATTGATTGGACGCTTTAGTTACTTTCCATCTAAGTATGATTTTTGAACATACTATTTCCCTAAGCATATTCCCTATGTTAAAGGGATATATTAAAAATTTAAAGAAAAACCTCTCTTATTTTCTATACTAAAGGCGAGAGAACCTTCGTTACTGGTATACTCTCGGATGAGAATTGAAAACATAAAACAACGGAGAGAAAATCTATAAATTAAATAATAATGAATTGCATGAAACCGCACATAAGGCGTAAAAGGTCGACAAATCTGACCTAGAGCGATGTGATGAATTCAATTAGCTGCGCGGGGCAACAACAAACTAGACCAACAGCTCTATCAATTAGAATTAATATATCAATAACTACATCCGATTACCGGTCCTTCATTTACAACGATTACGTTCAATTTTGCGCGTTCAATTGTATGCGTATTGTTTATTCCAGGTCGATGAACTAAATAACGTTACACCGCTATGCGAACATTGAGGAAAACGGAACTTGGGTTCACGTTAGGAGCAAGCTAAGCGATCACTCTATATTGTCTACAGGCGAATTTACTCTCCCCGATGAATAAACCGACGATATTTGCTCAAAATTGCCAATTGCGTGATAAATTGTTTAATTATAAAAATCGTGGGATTCCCTCTTAAAAGTTTCTTTTCAAACGCTAGCAATTTTTATGAGTATGTGAATTCATCGCATAATATTAAGGTTTTCAGCAATATTAATGTCCTAAAAATGCCTCTTTATTTAATATTGGCACTATATTAGAACAACAGATAATTCTATATCCAAGCTAAATAGTTCCATTTTGAATTATCTTTTACTTATTACAATTGTATTTATAAGAAATCATTTCAGTTAGAGTTCTATAACAAAAGTTTATTAACAGTTTTCCAAAAGCAATTATACATTTTTAGGAAAACTCTATTTATGGCTATTCATTTTCTTTACAACAAATACAGTAGTAATATTACTTTCGAGATCTTCCAATGATTGCCTCCAATAAATTCGAAAAAATAAAAAGATAGAATATTCGCGAAAGAAAATTCATAACGGAATAAAATTTTGTTCTATTCTGTGTCTAACTTTCACTTTTATTTTGCTATCGTCTTAAAAATACTTCGCTAGTTCGGTTTTTATTGAATATTTTTAATATCAACAGCTTCAGTTTCAATAATTCTTCAAATCATTTTAAAAATATACTAATCTACATTTTCAACGAGTATTGAGTGACAGATACTGCAGTTACTAAACTGTCGTGGACTATTGAAAATCAATTATAGCATTAATTTAAATAATGCGAATGATACAATAACGTATCTCATTCCAACTGGAGACATTCAAAGAAATAAACAATCGTGAAAATTTCATTATTATGCAACCACCCAAAAAAATTATATCTACTTTAATTATTGGGCCTATTTTGGTCGAGTATTACCATACTTACATTAGGTTTTTTTAATGCTATGAGGTTAAATAAATGAGAGGAAACATACAGCAAAATTTATGGCAAAAATTAAATAACACTTCAAGGAATCGTATTTCCACCAACGATAATCAGACTTATAGTTTATGCATATGCCAATAGGCGGTATCCACATCTGTGGATGAAGATAAGTATTAAGTCTCTGAATTAAATTTAGATCTATGATATTTAATCAAGTTTCCTCTTAATAGTCTGTCAAATGTTGGGTGCGAATAAAATAACAATCATTCTTGGGTCACCTATGAAAAGAAAATTTGGCTCAAACGTACGTTGACAGTAATCATCCAAAGAGTAGCCAAAATATTTCGGAGAGGAAATTAATTATCCGACGATTCCAGAGCCCGAATTTTTCTCTCATTCCCCACACCTCTTCCATCATTACGCGCGCGGAGAAAGTAACGTAATCCACTCCTTAACAAGGCGCGTTATTTGTCCCTCGTTTTAGAAAGTAGAGTCGTAAATCATCATCGGGGACGAGATTCCCAAAAACGCTCCCTAGATATATTTCGAGGAAATAATAAACGGCCCGGACAAACAGGGAAAAAATCATCTTCTCTCGTGTTTACCATTCCCATCAGCGCGGGAGAGGGAGCAATTAAAAGGTTTTTGCTCTCTTCCGCAGACGCCATTTCGTAACGCTTTTCGAAAAATCCTTTCGCGAGGCGTGACAAAAAATGGAGAGAGGAATTCGTTTGTATGGGATCGATCAGACCGCGTAAAGGGACGGCCGATATGTGAGGATGTGTCAAAGAGAAAATAAAGCGGATTTTTTATCGGCGGGGGGTGAGGCTTGAATGGAAATGCTGAAGAAAGAGCGCCGAGGAGAGAGAGTAAAATTGATTTTCATTTTAAGGTAGGAAGGAAAAGTGGATCGGGAAAGAATTTACATGGTGCCCAAGGCATGTTTTCCCTTCTTTATTTTCGGGAATAATAGAGGCGGTGGGAAATGTGAAGGTAGGATAAGAGAACTTTTAGGGAGAGGAATATGATAAAATTTATCTCTCGCAAAATGGCGGCAGTATGAAAATAAATATGCAAAGCGTGGTATCTAAACTGCAATGTTGGGTAAAAGAATAATACAACCTCATCTCTTATAATGCAATTTCTATGTATATAATGTAGTCATTTGGACTTAAACTTTGACATCTCACCTATCCCATACAGAATTTTGTCTGCGTATATGAATGTTCTGTGATGAAATAAATAAATTATTATTATTACCCATTTTTATGTTATATCCAACCATTTATAATCCTTTGAAAGTACAACAAATTTTGCCATTCACCCCAGATGTTCTTTGATTGTATTTGTATATTGAAATCCATTACCATTTCTGTACTTTCATCTAAGTAATTATTGTTTATCCTATTTATATTGTTTGTAATTTTCTCATAGTGACAAACGTAACCCACAATCTGAAGGTAACGCGCAAATTTTCACTAATTTTTTTCCTGTGTGCAGTTTCCGATAGAAAGTCTGGTTTCATCTTCATCCCTTTCACTGTCAGCTAAAAATGCCTTGAAGGGTGTATGAGGCAGTCAAATAAAATGAGGAGTAGTTTAGTTTGCCCTTGCTTTCCTCACTGAGCCTGAGAACATTGATTGGAAAAATTCCAATAAATTTCATTAGTGCTCTCACGAGTGACCAAAATTGATGTTGTTAATAAGCATCACTAATACATCTGTAGCTTTTTCATTATCATAGCGAAACATTGACAAGAAGATGTTGTCAAATTAATGTTAAGAATCACGATGAGACCTTTTCACTTGAAAGTAGACAGTGCGATAGAGATAAGTGTCATGGGTTTCTTCCACATAGGTTAGGGTCCGAGAGAAAATAGGGTAAAAATATATCTCATTGATATATTAATTCAAGCTTTAGACGCAAGTCCACAGCCTAGAGTATCGGTCAGCGGTAATGTAATTGACTCGTAATGGTTAGATTGCTGGTTCACCACCACTCGGCAACATTTTCCTTCGTTGGGTCATTGAATACTTTCTCTTCTTGTGTGAATCCCTCAAGTTCAACATTTTTCTACAAGTTCCCACTTTATACCAATAACATACTATTTTTAAATCAGGTAATAATTTTATACTTATTATTGAAAATTTAAAAATTTCAACGGTGATTGGTTAGAGGGAAAAGAAAATGTATTGTAGATATAGTTAATTGCATAGCCAATTCATAAAAGCAGCTGAAGCTTAAAAATTTAACCATTACTTTTCATCTTCCATAAAAATTATGTCCTCAACAACATGGGGAAACATAGCATTGAAGCTGTTTTTATAAACATTTATATTCGCGGAAGGAAATTCAAAAAACAAACTTACTAAGCTACTCTGGTATTTATATCATAATAATATAAATATCGTAATATATCTTACTGTTACTGCCTGAGAAGTTATTTATTTGATCTTTTCTACAAAGTTAAAGTATTTTTACAGAGTTTTCCATAGCTATTTGTCCTTTCAAAAATCATTTTTCTCTTGTCATTTAAAACTACGTATAATTTGCAACAGGCCTATTACTATGACAAATCCAAGGAGTTATCTTCTATGAAACTGAAGTCTACTATATTGAAAAATTTCCGTTCACTGTCCCAAAGACTTCATCTCATGGCACTCGGAGCTCACAAAAACTCCGAAAACATGGGGAATTCTTTCGGGGATTAAAAGACAATTTTTCTCCCTTAGCCTGGCCTCAACAGGTTTAGGGAAAATGTCCAAAAAGTTTGGGCACCATGACATCGGTTCTGACAATCCCATGTCTCACTTAATGCCGTCGAAGGCAGAGCATGAAAGTTTAGCGTTTGTGCCCCTGATTTTATTGCTATTGGAATTCTGCTTTTATTGTATATAATTTGTGAGAACATTTAAGTTTTGCGGATGGTAAAAATTGTTCAATAGTGTTCCATATTTGTTTAAATTAAATGAGTAATCGTTTTCACTGGTTTCTTTTTTGCCCTTTGGTTTGCTACTTTTTATCATGTTAATTAATTTCTTGAAATCATTATAATTTTCTGTTATCTAATTGGAATAGCGACCTCTAGCTCCTGGCTCCAAGGCTTATAGTTTCATTGAGCGGATACATAATTTTAGTTTACGCATAGAATTTGTATTGTTAGTTATTACTTATCTATCTGTATTTTTATATTAATATTCTGAATCTTTTTTCCTCAATTTTTCTCTAGCATTTGAGCAAAATTGTGCGTAAAAAGCACTCAGAAGGTATGATTTCTAAAAGGTAATGGCGGCTAAGAGCAAATCCAGTGCATAAACTCGGGGACCATGTGTCTCCTACATAAGAATAGGAGGGTCGCTAAAATACTTACTTTTTTGCTTTCATCTTTTACTGTTTATCTTTCCCCTACCGTTTGATCACACGCTACACTTATACATGATGGTATATCTTGTTAAGTTTTCCCTTCTTATTTTGTGATTAGTTGTTCAAAACTTATTTTTTCAAATACCTGCTTAGCTAACTTTATTCTCTTTTTTCTTAAACTCGTTTCGATATCATTTATTTAGATTTGCATAAATAGAACAATATGCATGCATTTGTGTAATATGATACATGTTATATGCCTGCTTCATAGGTCTTTGGCTTATTCATAGGAAATCTTACAAGTTTGTGAGTGGAAAAAAGTAAGACTCGAGTGTTTCTGTTGATTATAAACTCAAATTCCCAGAGTGCCCAAAAAGAGTTGTTTAATCAAACTCTAATTTCAGAGTGTCGTTTGAATTGAGAAAATAGCCGTTCTACGTCATTGGTCTCATGTGTCAGTTCTTAATTGACATTAGTTCCTTGCCTACGTCGCAGCCTTCCGCTCATTTTTCTCGTTGACACGAGGATCTCCTGTTTGCGGCCAAGTTGATCCTACAGGTTTTATTCAAACCCCATTAAGACCGCATCCTCAACACTATTTTTAGGTGTGAATTTAATACGCCCGATTCTATTTTCATTGTGTAAACTTTCTTTAAATTTCACCTGGCGAAAATAGCATGCGCACAGCTCTGAGTTTCTCAAGTTATAATCCTATCAAGGTTTACATGGCCAAAATCATTTCACTTTACACAATTCATTTATTGTCTTATGTTTTGTGATTTTTAGTTTGGATTTCACAGCACACACGCGTATTCAGCAGTTGTTTTTGCTGAATTATAATATATGGAAATTCCACTTGTGAATTTTGGCTGAATTCCAAATGTGGACTGAGTTTTTTCCGCTTGTAGAAATTTAAATATCCGCAGTATCTTTAAGGCATTCTAACCGTTTTGATTTCTATAAAATTACAATTATCTCTTATATCAGAGTACTTGAGACATCTACACGCATGAGTACATTTAAAAAATGCACTTCCCCTTCCTTGTAACTTCCAGAAAGAGATACTAACAAGGTACGTTAATCAACATGTACCTGTTATTGAGTAAATATTTCGTTAGCAGTGGACATTCTGTAAATATGTACGCTTCCTTGAAAATGATAGAAACGCTCTATTCCTCCTCATTGAGGCATAATGTATACTACACTCTGCTTCTAATAAAACATTTGCAAACATCGTTAATATGATCACGATAGAAATTCTTCGTAGAATCATTTATACTAACCCTTATGACTACCTTTTGATTTTTACATAGAATACACATCAGTGATTTAAAAACAGTTCTGCTGCAGCACAACTTCTTTCTTTTCCCCATCGTGGCAGTTATTGAGCATAATTTTACTCTGTTCAAAAACTAATGAATCTGAATTCTCATTATAATATAAAAGAGAATATTGTATGCCTAAAAACATTGCCTTGATGTAAGTCAATTTATATTCAGGCGAATTTTTTTCTCCCATTTTGTCTCTGTTTCATTTTTCTCTCTCCTTTTATATTTAACTCGGGACGACTTCTTGGAACGTCATCTCTAAAGGTTAACATAATAATTTAGCAAACAATTTATTGTAACAAAATACTTGTGCAATGTTTTTCAAAAACATGCATAATTCCACACTATTTAACTAACACACGCTAAGGAAGGGAAAAGGGGAAAAGAGTGAGATTGAAGGGAAATGGAGATGAGAAGGAAAATAACCACCAAGTACGGAAATAATGTGGAATAGTACAATTTTTGGAATATTATTGTACCAGTGTTTTGTTGTATATATTATGTTTATCATAGAATTCTACCAATTATCATTGAATCAGTTCGATCTTCATAATAGTTTAGTTTGTTCCGTAATATAAGCGTTTATTTGAAACATCTTCGACCCTTAGCATAATTGGTTTACTCCCCCATTGTTTTCCCTTATTCTTGAAATGGATGGAATGGAAGTGATGAAGTTATTGTGATGAAGACGGTTGTGACTTCTCATTATAATAAAAAAGAGAATAATTTGATAGGAATATATGAAAGTTTCCTTGGTTAAGAACGATTCACATTCAGCCAACTATTTTTCTCCCATTTTGGCTCTCTATTTTGTTTTTCCTCTTATGTAATTATCCTGACAAGACCTCGTAGTAATTCAGAAAAAAAATTATTGTAACAAAACACTTGTACAATAAAACTCAGAAACTTGTACAATTCCTCACTAATTAACAGATAAGACCGGTAATAACCGCTAGACTAGACCGGTACGATGTAATCAAATTCAAACCAAACTTTGAGACGCTAATAAGGTAAAAGTGGGAAGGGGAATGGGAGGAAGAAGGAAAATGACCACAAAGTATGGAAATAGTACAAGTTTCTGAATATTATTCAACAAGTGATTTTTACGATAAATTTTTTTATCATGAAATTCCAGTTGTCCTAGTTCGGCGTATTTTGAGAAAACATCCATAGTCCTTTCTTGAAGCCTAACTGACCTTGTACTGTGTAAAATAATTATACATTACCTTTGTTTTTGTTAACTTTCTCCTGAGCCCTATATTCTGTCCCACTGTGTTTAGTTCTTGAAGTAAGATCTTCTGCGTTGACTGCAATATCATCTGCGAAACGCAGGTATCAAGGGAGAATCTATTCCATATCTTACTTCCAGCTGTAATTCCTTCTTGTTTACTTACATCAAATCTTTTTCCCCAATTCTGAAGTCATCTTATCCTTGTCGATTTATTGTTCTCAACGGAACTCAGTATTTTTCTAGCTCAAATATTGCATTATAAGCCAACACGCAGTTCTTGGATAATTCGTAAATTCATTGAAGCAGTTTGATATTTATAATAATTTAGTTTATTCCGTAATATAAGCGTTTATTTGTACGCAGTTTCAATCCATAGTTTCACCTAACCCCTTTTAATGATTGATTAACTTCCCCATTCTGCCCTAATTCTTGAAATGGAAGAGATGGAAGCAACGAAGATATTGTGATGAAGACGATTGTGACTTCTCATTATAATAAAAAAGAGTATAATTTGATAGACATATGCAAAAGTTTCCTTGATTTACATCGATTCATATTCAGCCAACATTTCCTCTCTTGTTTTGGCCCTCTACTTCATTTTTTCTCGTATAATTAACTTGGCACGACTTCTTGGAACGTCATCTCGGATGTCTAACATAATAATTTAGTGTATTCTCGAATATAAGAATTTATTTTCAACTAATTTCAACCTTGAGCTTCATATAACCCTTTTTCATGATTGATTTACTCCCCGATTTTCTGCCCTAATTCTTGAAATGGAAGCAATGATGATACTATTGAGGTAAGCGGTTTAGTTCGGGTAACAAATCGCTTAGATAATCTCACTCGCTCGTTCCACGCGAAAAGACCTCTCGAAAAACGTAATCTCTCCACCAAAATCTGTCTCCCACCGCTTACATTCTCACCCAAACCCACACCACCGCGCCCAGGTATCACTCGTGGAAACATCCGCCCAGCATCCGCGCTCAACTCCAAGTGACAGTCATTCACCCCTTCATTACTGCCGCCATCGAATCCATTCTGTTTCCAGAATCATTAATCGGATTCCTGAAAGGGAAAACAATCGAGTTGGACTCCCACGCTCCTCGCCCACACTCCCCGTGGTACGTTTTTTCTCCGTCGGGCCCTCATCCCCCATTCAAAACCGTTGAGCCGTAGCTGACATCGTTTCCCTTCCGAATTCATTGCGGGATATTCGATACGTTCGACGTTTCGATGTCATCAGTCGGGCATTCTCGTACGAATGGAGCGATCTACATTAATCTTACCGGGGGAATGATAGATGCGATCCTCGCACGGATATGAAGCGATCGTTAGTTTTATTGCAGAAATTGTTCCCGTATTGGTGGAGGAGGGATCCTTTCCGAGAAGGGACGTATGACGTCCCAGGGAAAATAAGTTTTGCGGAGAGCATCCAGGGATGGAATTGAACTTATTTCCTAGAATATTTTTCCGGAAAACTTTTGCTTAAAATGTACACCCTCGAGCGATTCAAAGAGCGCTTGTTCGTCCACGTCCTCAGCTGCTCTTCTCAGAAGGAAAATCTTTCCGCGGCTGAAATTTTACGTTCCAAAAAATTGGCCCGGAAAGTTCACCGAACGCGATAAGTTTATCAACTATGAAGTGCCGTAATGTTAGCCCCTATTGCAGTTGAAACTATGAATACAAGAATGAGAATAAATTATTTTTCCCATTATTTAGTTCCATTTTATACTGATTTTTTCCTCGGCATCTCAAATAGTCTTTTTTTCAGCGACGGCTATCTTAATACCAAAGTTATGTCTTTTTAGTTTGAGCGAGGAATGTTTCGAGAAGTACTCGAAATGGAAATAATGTTCAGATATTTGAGGTCACTGAAACTTTATCGGAGTTTAAAATACATTCGTGCCTTCCAGTTATCTCGCATGATTATAGTATTTCAAATTTTATTTTGTATTATTTTTTGTTTGAAGTTGTTTGAATGTTGATGGAAATACTTTATCTTACTTCAGACATTTTCAAAAATAGAAGAATTCTGACGACAACAATTTTAAAATTTTTAGCTATTTCTTTCTCAAAGAGGTGGCGTGTTTTAAATGGTAGAAATTATTTTAGCTATTCTCTTTGGATTCAGATAGTGTTTTAATTTTCCCGAAAAGAAAGAACAGTTCCGGTTGACCCAATTAAAGAATGCTAATTGATGTTTCTGTATCTACGGAAATAACTCATTATGCCAAACATGATTCTTAACTTTTCTATATGTTTAATTAGGAAGTTTTTAGAAAACAGTCTAGGTTTCTCTCTATTCGACTTGACAATCACACTATTTGGCCTCTTTGATTATTATTTAATTTGAAATTATTTTATACACTTAAGCATGTTTGAATGAGAATGTAATCCATAAAGTAAAGCATGATAATTTAATATGTATGGTTGCGCAGCAAGTATTGTGCATGGTGGTTATTTTACCCACTTATTTTCCGATGCGTAATCTTTAAATAAGTATATAAGACCTCCATATTGGCATACCATTTGATATATCATTGGAATATCATTCATAATTTATGAGTTTCTGTCTATAAATGAGAAGTGGAATTCGAGAAAATGAGGCAATCAAAATTTATGGCGATGAATCTGAAATCGGATATGTATACTTTCGATTTTAATCAGATGCAGTAACTTAAATTAATGTTTCGCTCTACACCGATACCATCACATGACCATAGAGGAATGATTTCTTACTTTATATTGAAAACATGTAAATTTTCGTATGCACGTTGACATCTTGCCTCATAACGACGCTTTTTGGCATACATAGTTGAAAGGAACTATCCTCGATATCTAAGGCTTAACGAAGCCGTTCGGTATTAGTTATCGGAACGGCATACCCCGGCTTTGGAAAAAGGTGTTTGCCCCGTTCTAAGCAACAGACGGCTGCCAGAAACAACATGACTTCTTTATTTCCTTGAATCCTTCGCTCTATTGCTCCGTGAACCCCGATATTTCACGTTTTCTTATCTCTAGTTCGCATGGCTGGCTATCAACGTGTGACAGGATAGCGTAACTGCTCATCTCATCCGTTCTAATCTCTTGGCTGAAAGCGGTAATCCCCATCACTGTTTCTGACAAAACTCCGCTTTTAAGGAGCATGACAAGGATTAAATTGAGTGGGAATTTCGGGAGCTTGCAATACATTCTCTCCCAAACGGAAACTGCGGAGCCATATAATACCTTAAGTCGATAACATCTGGATCAATATTTAATTATTGGATAACTATTCCGGTAAGATGCGTTGGAGTCGGGGAAGTGTTAGCCGTCCCGTGGGTGGGCCAAAGTCTACTTCCCAACTAGAGATTTTCTAAATCCCATACCTCTCGATATCTCTCGATGAGCTCGCGCCTGCAAACACGTTATCAAAGCTTCCTTTTTCTATTTTTTCTTTGACATTTCAATTTATGTGAGAAAAGATGTCGTTATCACTTCGCCTTTGAACGTTGGCTGATCGATGCAATTTAGTGAACGTGGAAAGGTATAGGAATGACATTTTTATATAAAATATATAGGAATGATATAGATATTATCTGAAATACTGGATTGAATATTTTGTTTAGATCATTGCAAAAAAATCGGACCATCAAAATGTAAAATATACAAATAATTCGTAAAATATGCTCTTTTTCTCCGTAATACTTAAAAGGAACGAATTAGTATCAACATTAAAGTGCCTTTTCCATGCCTTATTGGCATTCTACAGTTTTACCTGTAGTAATCAAAATCATGCTTGCTCTCAAATCTCTGATTAAGAATATAATGCTCTCGTATAGCATTTAACTGTTTAGTTATCATGTTACAAAGTAACCAAGTTAGCTTTTCTCAATATATATTACTTAGCTCTATGGATGCTATCCCGTAAATTGGCTGTTCGTGGTCAATCTCATATTGTAAGAATTTTTCTCGTAATTTACTCTTTCTTTTGGTACTTAGTTCATTCACGCAAATATTGTATCTACATTGCAGGAGGTGAGATAGTAGAAAAGCACAAATGAAGCTAGTTTTGCTAATGAAGAGTCTATTTACCAATCTTTCTTATACATATGTAAATATTACCCAATAGATATAATAGATATATATATATATATATATATATACGAAATAGAATACTGTATAAACATAAATGAACTCTTTCTCTTTGTAATTATCTTTGATAAAATTGAGATTTACATCTGCAAATTTTGTTTTATTTAAGATAGGGTACTGCTTTGTCTATCTTATATTCACATTCACCATTATTATGACCATGGTGTAATTTCTACTGTCAAGTGCTAAAGGCTACTGCCATTTTTAAGCATAACTGTATGGTAGATAATGAGAGATTATCGAATTACTATTGTCATAATCCATGATTTAAACACACATATGTATATAGAAGTAGAAGATAAATAACACGGCAGTTATCAGCGCACTAATGCTATGCTTGATATTTCCGGTTTCGAGTACAGTCGAATGATCTTTGTCATCTGACAACCAAAAAACAATTAGTGCTGATGTCTTTAATATGTATTAATATATAGAAAGAGATTAAACGGGCTGAAAAATACAACATGAAATGGGAATTTCAATTGAAGATAATAGTGCTGAGGATGTACTTTTTCTAGGAAGGTATGTCAGAGATTTACTTAGATACAAATTCGACAATTCTTCACTTAAGAAAAGAAAGAGATGTTACGTCTCCGTTCGAAGAAGTATATATTAAGTCCGGTCAGGGGGATTCGCGTCGGCATGAAAGATTAGAAAACGTTCAACGCTTACGAACGAGTTGGCGGAACAGGGACAGCGTGGGAATCGGGAAGCGAGGAAGGGTTACGCTCTTCCTACGTAACTTAGTGAACCCTCTCAAACGGACCATTTCAGCGTCCCCGCGATTCTTGCTCTCGAATATCTCTTTGTTTCTCGCGTTTGAAAAAAGAATGAGCATTCATCGCGCATTGTGCCCGGGCACAAAACGTGAATTCGCTGAATGTCTCGAGTGCACGGGAACGGAATTTTCTGAGCGAATTTGTCCTCTCTCCACGATAATTGGAACGTGTTAAATTTTTCCGTGCCTCTACCGATGTAGGCTCTCGTGTTTTTTTGCAGGAATAACAAAGGAAGTGGTTTTGCGTAATTTCTGAGAGGGGACTCGAAATCCTCTTCTCCCCAAGAAGTCTTCACCAGGATGATGATGTTTCCTTTTTTCTGAGGGCAAGGAACTCTGGATGGAGTACAATGACGTACATTTGATACATTGATTTGAACGCAATTTTAACCGGTCTAGGTTTGGATTGATAAATAACTTATCTGAATTAGAATTTATGAATCAGAATTAAAAAATTTGTAGTAAATAATTAGAACTTAAGAATTATAATTTAGAATTAGAATTCAAGAATTAGATTTCAAGAATTTTAATTTAAGAGTTATAATTTAAGAATTATAATTAAAGAATTAGAGTTTTGGAATTCATAATTTTATCTATAGTACTTCTATCTCATGGTACCGCTACTAAAATTCTTATTTTTTAAAGTTACTTACTTTGAAGTTAATACTTCCGTCTCACTTTGAAGTCAATCCCTCTCATTCTTTGTGTCCTCTCTTTAATTTACCTCTTCCTCCGTTCCTTATTTTCGACATGAGCAGCATCTTTATATTCCAATATTCTAGTTGTACCATTCAAAGTTCATATCAGTAACTTCGCTGTCATTAGTCAAACAACACTCTTCCCTCAGATAATGTTGTAGAACTAAATTTCAACATTCTGAATTACCAAATATTTCTCTTATGATAATTGGTTAAATTTTAATTTACTAAATATTTCTCTTGTATGGATAATTTTGGAATAAGGATGAATTGTCATTTTAATCTATAAGTAATTCCACAAATCTTCAATTACGTCATAATTAAACTTCAACTGCTTCCTTCATTCATTAAACAACAATTTATTTTTGCTGTGTGATGACAAGGTAATATATACGGCAGATCCAAAAAAGCATTGGATCCATTTGGTAATAGATGCAGGCTGAACTCATGAAAAAATAAAGACGATGAGAAATGCATGGCCATTATTAAACCATATTTTTTCCGATATGCATTGTGTATGACATTCCAGCTTAGATTTGAGAGCAGCATAGTTTGTTAAAATGAAACAGTTTTCCAGACAACACATTTTTTAATAGTTTCCATATTGTTGTTGATATAGCAAAAGCGTATATTCGCGATGATTAATTACAGATACCCGAAACGCATGGTGTTCTGAACATGAACGGGCCATACGGTGAAAGAACGTTTTAAAATATGTTTTTTTTACAGTACATAATAAAATCAGTATTGAAATTTAGCATTTTCAAAATCGATACATAAATAGAGGCAAAGCTGTAGCATATATTATTTTTCAGAATATCTTAAATATAAAAATGATTCCATACTACGTCCGCGATCTTAAGTAGGTAGTTTAAATAACGCTGGGCGTCTTAAATGTTAATCCGAATTCGACGTTCATCGATTTAAGCTCAGATGGAAGAGACAATTATTCCAAAAATATTTCTTCTATTATTTCGCTATGCATTCGGAAACGTAAACTCGAGATTCTTTAATAAGGCGATTACATATTCGTAATTTTCTGATCTGATGACTTACGGAGGTTTTTCTGGTATCTTTTTTCATCACCTCAAGTATTACACCTCTTAGTTACTAAGATAAAGGTTGAACAGAAGTGAAAAAACGAAATGACTGAAAATCGAACCCCATGCCCCCTATTTTCCTGCCATAACAAGATAAGCCTTGTTGCTTTCTTTCACTTCTGTTTAACCTTGCGGTTAAGGCATACACTTCCTTGTGCTAAGTCAAATTCCATTCCATCTTGATTGTTATTAAGTTTAAATATGACTTTTTTTAGCATATTGTCAGAATAAATTCAGATTCAATTACAATCAAGGCGAGACATGAAAATTTGTAGCAGGGTTTGTATAAATGATCCTTAATTTTGATCCAAATATTATTGCAATTCAATATTATCAATTGAAACTGATGATCATGGATTGGGCAACCCCTCAACGCACAACCGTTCCAATCCTACTTCTCGAGGATGACAGCATCACTATTTAAATTTAAATTGGATATTTCTTTAAAAGTCCGTAGTAGTAGTTAAAAGTGTTAAATTAAGGCTCTTAAAAGTGCTTCAATAGCTTGGCTTATTTTAGCGTGGTAATAATAACACGTGAGCTCCCACCGGTAATCAAACCCGAGAACACTTTCACCAAAGCCGGACGCGCTACCCACTTGGCTGTGAGCCAGCCCAGAATTTCGATTATCCAGGCTCTTCTGTTGTTTTCCGGGTACCGGTGGCAATGAGGTGCGGAGCGCCGACAGTGACGGATAATGGAAATTTTAAACCTCTAAACCTTGTACGGCATAACCTGCAGTTTGCTAATGGTTCTCTTATTTTCTTAACATTTAAGTTATAAATTTCTGATGCAGGCATTCAGTCTGAAAATGGGAAATAATCTCATTGATCTCCAATTAAATCTAAGGAGTGGAGGTCCACGGAATTGCAAATGGGAATAGGTCAAGTAAACATCAAAAGTGTCTCATTCCTGACCTTCCTTACTCACTAAGCCCACTCGATTCGGCAGAAGATAGCGATTCGGTAGGCTTCCCTGATCGGGCTAAATTTGTCACAAAGGAACGATCTCGGAATTAAAGCATTTTGCGTTGTCGAATTCCGCCGATTTATTTCCCGCCTCCCCAACCCTTCTCCAGCCCCCTTCCGACCGCGGTAGAAAGAGCTATCTCCCCACCAAAACTCGTTAGAGCCCTCCACTTCATCCTCCATTTTCCTACATCCATTTCCCCCCGTTCGCCCTTTCGGACTGCCATTCAGACCTGTAAAACTCCTCACCTCAACTCACTTTCTCAAAACCTCCGCTCCGCTCTCAAAAGCTTAACTTTCCCTCGCTAATTCCTCCTCCCATCTCATTACCCCCGTTCCCTACTCTCCAAACAGCATTCGAGGTGCGGTTTATTTTAGGCGCTGCCTCCAGAGAGCGGGCTTAACGGAGTTAGTAAGTCACACAAATGTTTCGCGTCGAGAACGGAGGAAAACTCGGCGCCCGTACTTTTCATCCAAAGCCGTTTCTTCCGCCCAAAAAAGAGCTTCCGATCATACAGGTGTGCGTAATTGAAAAAATCCCCACCCGACGAACTCTTTGGTTGCCCAAGATTTGGAGTCTGCATCGGCGAAAGCAACTGGTACGTTTTCATGAAATGTACTCGTATGCCATACGTGTGAGGAAAGCGGTGACCGGAATCGAGTTTTTTTGCCGTTTGCTTAAAATTTTCAAAAGGATGCCCAAATGGGCTACGAGACCGAATAACTGAGAAGGGATTCATGCACGATTCATAAAGGGCTGAAAAAGATATTGCTTTAAGTTCTACAATGTTTACTGCAGAGATAAGTCTTCACTAATAGCTGTTTTCTGTTTCCAATTTTAAGATTCGGTGGATTTTATTTCAATGATAGCTTTATTTATAACCACTTCATTAAACCAGTAGAACAAATGGAATCTCCAATGGAACTCCATCAATAGAATAGTGACAAAACAACTATGTGAAGCCTCTCTAAATTATTTTAATGAAGCAACGAGTTTCAGTTGCAACTCTTAGAGCCATTGTCAGGCTTTAAATTCTAAGTAAACACAAAAACAAAAAGTTTGATGACTATAAGCTGAAACTAGTTGTTCAAATAAGAATTATTTCGTGCAACTTTACATAGTTATTTTGTTGTCATGTCTCAGAATGGGGGTTCAAGAACGATTCGAAAATAACAAAAAAATATTTCACTTACAGTTCTCCAGTGCCTACTGCAGAGAATATTCTACCTGAGAAACTGCTGGATGTTTCCAAATTTAAGATATAATTTAGTTCCCGTATATTTCTTATTAACGATAGCGTTATTCAAAGCCCTTTCATTAATCATGTAAGATAAATGGAATATTCGTAATATTCTGATTGTTAACAACCAGATTTAAAAAATATTAAAGCTAAAATTTATTAAAACCATTAGAACAGCACAAAGAAGCACAAAGAAATATACGGTTGCAGATCATACGCAAAGAATCCTCCTATTATGCTTAGATTTACAAATCGTTTGAGATAATCACTAAACAGCTCTTGTAAGGAATCGCTCACATTTAAAATGAGATGCTAATCTCATCGGCATATTTTGTATCTATCAATGGCAGGAAATAATTCTGATTTTGATTAGGAAATAATCCTCAGTAATTAATGAAATGTGATAGTTATAAATTTCACAATCAGTTCTAAGGTTCATTAGTTTTAAATTATTTGTCGGAATTTACGTTTTTGTCAGTATTCAGGTTGGTGAAGCATACTAACGCTGAGCCTGATTCCAAAATTATATACGCACAGCTATGAAAATATCACTTTTAAATTCAGTTAATTGTTAGCAAATATTTTCAATCAATTATCAAATCAAAAGATCTCACCATTTTACAGTGAAGGAGTTTGTGTAGCTTTATTCTCCTAGTGATAGTTATGTGTCATGATTTATGTTCGAAAGTGAAACATACGGAGCCTCTTTCCTCTAATCGTCTGAGCGGACTGGAGCCATAAGCTTTCAATTTTGTTGTAAGTAGATTCACCTACAATACATCAATGTCACCACAAAAATAACTTCACCAGAAAATCTTATGGGCTAACTTTACAAGTGAGATAAGCCATAACAGTTGTCCATTTCCCCTGTTTTATATGTTCAATAACTTTAAATTTATTTATTTATTTCATTTAATCGCTGCAATTTGGTATCATTGCCACGTGGCGACGGTTAACATCATCTCTTGGTGAATCTGTACTTGTGCATTCCATCACTTATTTGCAAACAACTTTCGTTTTACTCAAATTTTCCCACCAACAAGGCTAAAGCCCAGAACTTTCCCTTTAAATCTATTGATACCTGCTTAATTTCGACAGCAGTCAAGGAGATTTGAGCAACTTCTCCTCGCCTACTCTTTATTGACCATAAACTTTCATGCCTTCCTATTACATTCTTTCACAGTTCAACCCTTTCCCTTCTATCATTCTCGCCCCCACTTAATTAGTCCAGTTATCTCCAGTCCTCGCCCTACGCTGTCGAAACTTATTTTGTTACTTCACGCGTTCCAATTAATTGGGGTTTCGTTACATAATTAATTGCACCTCGATGCTCTCCTTCTACATTTTCAGCCATCCAAAATATAATCCACGGTCCTGCTAGTATTTCCCACTCGGATAATTGCTTAAATAGGACTTAAAGATAGTAATTGGAGTTTTAATTAATGATTACAGGCCTGCAGACGAGGTTTTCGACAGACGGTTTGTTGTACACCAAGTTTCATTTCCCTTCGTTTATTAATTGATTAATTAGAGTATGATTTTTCGCGCTAGTTACGTAACATTGATCCTTGGTGATTCATCAAAACCTTTCGGTATCCTGTGCAATCTAAACGTTATCCACGCCTTTAATAAAAACCTTTTAAACCCGTCATTATCAACCTATCAATTTGTTTCAAATGCATTTCGCGAAAATTGAACAAAATATTTGTGGTACGTTTTTTCTTTTCGTGCAATCTGTTGTAGCTAATTTCTATATTCATCTTCTGTTTGATAAATTAAAATTGCTGCAAGCTTCCTTAAATATCGTGTTGTCTAAAACTTTATCGAAATATATTCAAACATTTTCAGATTTTTAGTCCATCAATTCTCTCAAACATATTTAACTGTGGCCTTTAAACGAAACTGCCCCAGGAGGGAAAAATACTGCTTAAATCTAGTTCCATTAATGGATTTTTGTCGTTCAAATTCAAAAATAGAATTGAAAGATTGAATATAATATGCCTAATTAACTGCATGGCCCTGAGAAGATAATTTTATTTTCCATGAAGTTGTTGAACAGTTTTTCCGGCAATGCTATCTTACCAAAGAAAATAGTGTACACACATGTATCGAAACTATAAATTCATATTAACGCGAGTGGGTCTATTTCATTCTCCTGCATTGTTAATGATTAGTTACCCTTTTTAGCAGAATTCATTTCCTATTCTTAAACTTTCAGACTCAGACTAATATGGATTGTCAGATTTATATTCTGTGGAACAATTTCAATGAGTATTTCGTACTCTAGGATGAAATTTGATAACTATGCTGGTTTAAGGTAAACAACATTTTTCGAAACTACTTTCTCTCTAAACTTACTCAAATGTCTTATCTTGATTTTATTCTTAAAATAAACCACTTACGGTTAGTTAACTTCGAATTCAAGCTGACAAAATTAATGCTTGTCTTATCCAAGATCAGATAATAATTTGAAGTGCGAAATAAATCAACCGTTAGGGCTTCTCCGACGGTTAATTTTCCATGAAGATTGATTGAGACCGAAAATCTCAAAAGCAATAGCGTGACCACTGGCTTCCTTTGTTTTTTGAGTTGATATTCAGAAATCCACCAGGCTAGCTGCTTCTTTAAACCGAGATAGTTGTTATTTTTCACTGTTTATGTGTTTGTTTAGTGATGTAGCATTGTTTTTAATTGCATATTGTATTGCGTATTAACTACAAGACTCAACTTCGCTTTGTAAATGAAACATTGATTTGAAAGGTAAAAAAGAATGAAAAAAAATGGTGTAAACGAAAGAAATCGGATAGTAAAATACGTAAAATGGTTCCCTACGTATAATGATTTAGCATTGTTTTAATTGCATATTGTGTTTTGTATCAATTACACGGTCCGACTTTGCTTTGTAAATGAAGTATAAATTGAAAGGCGAAAAAGAATGAAAAATATTGTTATAAACTAAATAAATTGAATATCAATACGTGTAATGATTGCTTTATATTATATATAAATTTTACAAAAAAAAACATGAAATGGGAATTTCAATTAAAAGTAATAGTTTCGAGAATGTACTTTTTCTAGAAACTTATGTCAGTGACTTTCTTAGATACAAATTTGACAATCCTTCACCTAAGAAAAGGAAGAGAGAGTTGCTACGTCTCCATTCGAAGTCCCAGTTGGTTTCCCAGCCTTGATACCCGGCAGAGTATCCCATAATTCATAATAAATTACCCTCATTCCCATTAGGTTTAAGCTTGAATGGTAATGTTTCAGTTTATATCCGCTTACAGATGTCGTTTCCCCGCCTGCTTCTCTTCTTATTGTTTGCTTCCTCGAATTTTCCTCTCCCATCTTTTCATCTCTGAATATAAAGATAAGAAATTAAATGAAGGACGCAGAAGCTAAGAAACTGCAGGGGTAATAGAAGTTCCTATTCCGGGACGTCAATTGAGGACGACTCGAAAACGTCTTCCTCAAGAATGGAATTGACCCAACATATAGTATTTACATACTCTGAACTGGTTGAATTAGAGGTTCTATTTTATACTGAAAGGTACCAATTTGGGATTAAAATCATTTAGGGCATTAATGTTTAAGATGTGATAGATGCTGTCCTCCAAGACGTGCTTGTCAAAGATTGTGATGTCAAACAAATTTCAGTAATATTCTTATGATCATATCATATTCAAATTAACACATCTTATCATAAACAAGCCTATTTCATTGTTTTTGTTCATTCAATGGCAGAGTTCATAAATAACCGATTCAATTACATACTGGACCACTCCTCTGTAACATATCATATATAAAGTTAAATTAACATTCATATTGCGATTTGTGAAGTGGTTCGTTTCATTTGAAATATAAGCTACACATGAATCAAAGTGTAAATGTAATGCATTTTCATTCGTAAACATGCCATTTTCTAAGTGTTCTGGAATACTGGACAGAAATGCTATCCGCACCAACTGATAAAGATTTAGTAGACACATACAAATTACTTTATGTCGGTATTAATATACCAATTTTTACCCTTCAGCGGGTCACATTAACTATAAAGTCTTCATGGACCGCAGTTATTGTATTCCGCCGTATTTTTAAGTAATAATAAGTCGTCAAGAACCTTTAGTATTATAAGAATGACATTTAGAGTGAGTGTAGGTTTTTACATTGTATGGGATATTTTAAGCTAGATTTTCTTCCTCTTCAGTTATAAAACGGTCCATTGGTTGTATTCTAAATTTCTCTAATTTGAGATTTAATTGTCCAGTCTTACATCAGCCACTACAAGTATTAAATGCAGAGATATGGTTATGATGGATGTTCTACAAAAATAACCAAATATGATGTTGAAATAGGGTAAATAAGCTAAATGTTGAATCTGAATAAGCAAGACGGGGAACTTATTTTATAGAGATTTATTAACTAGAAGACAGTAATCAATCTCTGAAACCAGTTGCGCTAATGATTCTCGGTGAAAGAAATACTACATCCTGCTAATTTTGTTTAGTGGACATTTAAAAAAAAAATTATATGAGAAGGCTGGACTACGTGTAACGTCATGATAACTGAATGAGGAAACTAGATTTTTTTTTCTTTGTATGATCCACAATAAATGGAAATTGTGGAAATAATCTATATTGTGGATCATACAAAGTCTAGTTTCCGCATTTAGAGGAAATCTAAACATTAAAGCCAAACCAGTAGAATTTAAATATTTGATTATTATATTTGATATTAAATATTTTAATATTATTTAAATTAAAGAAATCTATTGAATATCAACTGGAATAAAAAAGAGCCCAATATCAGACGTAGACGGGAGCAATCTATCGGTAGAAATCTCAAATTGCGCCACTAGATCGATTGCGACAGAGGATCTTGCCTCACCTTAATCTTACAAAGAACAACGTCTAATTCCCGAGCATTTAGCACGTCCGGAATTCGCATCCGCCAAATGTCACTCTACGCCTCTCGAATCGCTCATTTACTCCCTCCCGTTCTAATGCTAATTGTCTTCCATTAATGTTTTCCCCCAATCTCTCCCTCGGCGGCACCCGCCTTAATACTCATAACCCCCAATAATTTTTTCCCACTTTCTCCTCCAACTTTCCTCTCTCTCTACTTTCTCTAATCGCCACATTCTCTTTCCCCTTTTTCCGCAAGGACTCTTCTGTCGCGACTTATCTCTCGTCCCTTTCTCTCTCTCTATGCTTCCATTTTAACCTCCCCGACCTCTTCCCATCAATTTCCTGCGAGTCTCCCACACGCCCTCTCGTTCCCATGGGTACACAAAATTGGTGAAATCTCTTCGCACAACTCCCATGAGCGTGCTTAAAACTCCTCTCTCTCTTTCTCCCGCTCTTGATCTTTTCGAAAATGTTGAATTCACCCAGAGGAAATATAATATTTTTTCCGGGATGAAATGCTACGCAATCCGGTCCCCCTGACCTTCTCTTTATCACCTCGACGAATTAGCGGAGCTCTTTAATGAAGGATGATTGTGGAAAGAGATTTAGTCCCTATTGGAATGAGAGACTTAAGGGTATTCGACGTTTTCTAGTGTAACCAGGGACCATTTTTCCTTTACTTCAGCAGTCCTTTATTTCAAGTTCAGCCCATTCATAATTATCAGCATAAATTTTATTTTAAGTATTTTATGTTAAAATAAGCAGTTCCTTGTCAGAACCTATGCAAAGATCTTTCTGATCATAAATGTCTTTTATATGAGCAAATAAATCTAGTTGAAGTTGACATCCTATCATTCTTCCTTTTCTTTTCTTCCATCTTTTATTTTAAGTTCGTTCTATTTATAACTACCTTTTTTATCTCAGTTGTTTCTTTATAAAATTCAGCAAATATTGACGAAAATCGGCCTGAAGGTCTTTCTGAATTTTAATGTCATGAAGATGAACAAACAAATCTATTTGAAGTCGACATCTACACTTACCTATTTTCCTTTTCTTTAGAGGATGATCTTATGTTACAATTTCAGTCCATTTTGTATTATCGAAATAATTTTAATCAAAATTATTACGCAAGAAGTAATTATTAGTAGGAACCTTTTTCATTTCAAGTGCCAATGAGACGAGAAAATGATTCTACTTAGAGTTAACATCTACATATTTATGTCTATGTAGTAACTATAATTATTCGATATCACTGGTGAACGCATTTTATATTGGGTACCATAGACATTTTGTAAAAATCCTTGTAGTGTTTGGGAGGGTCCTATATATCGTTTGTAAATAGAGTGATTTCAATCCACAATGCTAATCTGTATTAGAATTTGCGTAAGGGAGTTAACTGGAGTGTGATGTAGTGTACACAGGGGATGAAATTCAAACTGCATAAAATCTTAAAATCAAATTATAATACACTAAAATTCAACCTTCAGGGTGTGCCAGGGGATGACTCAGCTTACTTAATCGATTAATTTTGAGCATCGTTTCTCGAAAAATGAATTTTTGAAGCTAATCATTGTAGTATCTATTTCTATGAACTTCTTTGCATTGTCTTAATGGCCTACATAACATCGATAATGCGTAATATTGGCTGAGGACTTACTTACACTGAAATTATTAAGTGAATAAAAACTTTTTTTACTCTTTCAATCTCCTAAAAATTCCCATCCTGCGTCATGAAGCATCTGAGTAACTCTCACCGCTTTTTCGTATCAATTCTATACTAAGCTTATTGTCTTTTGTTGTACTTTTTTGATCAATATATAACCTACCGGAAGTTCGTACTAAAAAATTCATTTATATTTACTTAAAATTCCATGTATTCTCACTTAAATATAGTATTAAGAACTGCCATACTTAATACACGTTTCTAAATCATCTTTACTTTGCAAAAATTGCCAGTTATTTCTACATTAGCTTTACTATTATAAATCTTTATTCGAGAATAGTTTCCCCTGCAACTACACCTCTGCACTCAAATTGATCTTTCTTTTAGCACTCCGCCGATTTCAATTTTATTCTTTAATGTAGTTTCCATGCGCGAAACATCGATATTTTAACATTAAAAATTGTCCATACAGCATAATTAGAAAATGGTGCCTTCAAAGACACAAAAATAATTCAGTGTCCCTTTTGTTGCGTTGGCTCCATGCAATATTCAGAAAATGGTCACAAGATCTTAATCCACTTTGATATACAATAGTAACAAATAATTTGGCAGTTAAATCTACACATTAAATTTTAGTACGCCCAGCAATAACATTCTGCATGCGTTCGAGCAAACATATGGATTAAGGCCAATTTTCAGCCGTAAAAAGAGAAAAAATCATTCAATAGAGTAGCAGAAAATAATTGAAATGAAATTACAGCCGATTGCTGGTACCGCTTCCTGTATAATGTATACTCTTTGCGACTATCGGATCAACTACAAATTCAGCTTATTCAACCTACTTCTATCCCATTATTTCGGATAATTATTCCCCCTTGTTCCCCACGGAGGCACACGAACATGTCTCAGAAACAATAATTTGCGTTCCGTTTTTCCTCATGCCGGAGTTTCCTTTTCTGTGTCGCATTAAAGAGAGTTTTCCGTTCGAGGTTCGATTTTCTCCTGTTATTTCCATCGCTGCGAGTGTCTGTTTGCCCCTCAAACGTATTCTCCTCCGATCGAACGGTTGTGCAGTTCAGTCGTTGCACATTTGAATATTTAATAGTGCTCGGTGCTTCCCTTGTTCCCACCGGGCTTCAATGCAAAGGGATGGAAAAAAATTAAGTTTACGATCGTTACAGCGTGAGCATTGTTCAAAATTTAATTTTGGACGATCGAAAATTGCGAAACTGTTACGTCCCGATGCGTTGAGCGGCGTCATCCGCACGTTTTTATTTCCACGTTCTTTTGTTTTCACTTCTAAATTTTGAGCGCGTTCCGTACGCTAAGCTCGTGTTTATTTCGGGAAGAAAATGTCCAGACGATGGTATTTTTAATTGTAAATGTTCCCTATCATTTATATGAAGTAGTAATTCAGTAACAATGTAGGATTGGATGTTGCTTTGCACTTATACACTTATAAAGTTTGCACGTGCACCTGATCAAACCTTATTAAAGGGTAGACAGAAGTGAAAAATAGCGGGCTTAACAGAAATTGGATTGACGCGGTAGAGAAGTTAAATGGTTAGCACACCTGTATGGAAAATTGGAGACTTGTGTTCGAGTCCCAGTCATGTCAATTTTTTTTAATTGTGTTTACCCTTGGAAAATTTATAAACGCGAGATATGAATATAAAGTTCTTTTAAGTTTACTCTAGCTTGCTTTTCTTCGTTTATATTTTTGAGTTCGATAACGTTTCAATGATTGCACAGAGTTTTTTATTCATTGATTAATTGACACTGCATGGTCTATTACCACGCCTAGTTATCGATTTGTGAAACTTTCATCCTATCCTTCGGTAGACGGCCTTTTTCCAGGAAACTTTATTCAGAAAAATATACCTTTTACGGGATCACTTCGTTAAAACTTAAATTGTTTTGTAATTGGAAACTGTTATGAATACAAGAGATGTCCTTTGCTCATTTTTTTCTATATTAATCTATATAAATAATGCCGTACCCTCTGGGAGTGTATCTTTGGGGCAGAACCATAGGGAAAGAGATCAAATATTATCAGTGCGCTAAAATTATTTTAAGGTATATATCCAGTCAATGCAAATAAAACTTGTTTTTCAAAGTTTTGATAATGGAAATGTTCTATTATGAACAATGTCCATTTTACATTGTATAGCTAACCTCAATTTGAACGGTTCTCTGAAATATCTTGTTTTGACCTCCAGCTAGAGATAACTTTTACATTAAAGACTTGATAACCGATGAAATACCGAGTTATTTTTTGTAATTATATGGAAATTTATTATAAAATTTGCAATGTACCAAAAAGAAACTTCATTTCTTAAAATTTTGTTTGCTTCATCCAGTGCATGTTTACTTCATCCAGGCAGCTTTAGAATCTTTTGATTCAAAGTAAAGGCCTTGGCTACTAAGTTCTGAACATAGATCTGCCTCCGCCATTGTTAAATACGTTGTCGGGAAAGACTCAGCTCGAGACTAGACTGGATCCTAAATCCCTCACCACAATAATATCGAAGGAATGATGAGGAATGGGGCAGGTAATGACTGCCAAGATGGGGAGTGAGGTGGTTTATCTTAGCTGTCTCCACTGAGCCAGAACTTCATGACTGCATACCGTTATGTAGGGCAAAATGATCCAATAAATAACTATTTTCAATGCACTTAATTAAGAGTGACCAATGCTATTATTCAATATCACTTTACCTGTTTAATAACAAACAAAATTGAGGAAATTAATAGCAAGATAAATTTCCCTTCTCTCGTAACTTCAGAAATTTGAAGAAAAGTACATTTAAAATATCATAGAAGAAATGAGAGCCCTTAAACCCTGCCCCTATTTCTCACAAATTCTCACTTAACCTCGCGATAAGTTTCGCTTCGCACCACTTGACCAGTGATTCAAGATAGAGAAACTTTGATCGTTTATCTTCGAGAGAGGGCTATTTGTATAGAGGTGCTTTTCGCAAGGAAAGAATGCCCACGAGCTGCTCCTAAACAAGAGTCGAAAAAGGATGAAAATCCAAAATCCTCCAGAGCTGGCTCGAAGGCGAATTCGCAGGGGCCGAGCCAAATACGGCAGCAGTCCCTAAAGGTGAAACTGGGAATGAGAGGGCAAAGCGAAGACGATGTGACCCTTCTCCTTCTCTCACCAATCAAGCCTCCCAGATTCCCTCATTCCTTTTCCTTCTCTTCCTATCCTCTTCCGTTTTTGACCTTCTCTTTTCCTTACCTCTCTCCTCGACTCATTACGCCTTCCCCCTCCCGGCTGTTCTATTTGACTCTTCAAAAATTATCTTATTAACCGTCTGCTCCCTGACATTCACTCCACAGCGCTTCCTTGGCCTTTTTACTGTTTTTTAGAAGTGACTTCGCTAGCGATGCTTTGTCTTACTTCCCTCGGATTTCTCTCCTCTAATTTCGTCTTCGTTGGTGTGTATCCGCGACCCATTTTTACCCAAAAGACGTTGTAGTCTTTATTGTGGTTATGCTTATGAAGAGAGGGGAATATGTCCCTTTTAAACTTTTGTAAGTGATAACTTAAATAATCTCGATTCATTCTATAGATTGACGTGTTTTGGGCATCGAATCAGAACCAAACTAAAACAAGAAAAACTGTTATTGTCATCAGAGTTAAGACTGAACCCGAAGTGAATATAATTGAAATTCATGAACCTAAACCGACTCGAAATTTTTAATTTTCCTGTTCCACTTTTCTGTTCCACCCAATTAACATTCTGAAGAAAAGTCTAGTATTTTTCCGGCGAATGGTTCTCATCACATGGAAGATAAATAACATTCTACTCAAATTAAAATGAATATTTCAATGAATAAAAAGCTTTACAAAGCACGTTCAATCGCAAATTGCAGATCCCTAGAAGAAACGTTCGATATTTACATTTTTCCGATCTAATATTTTGGCCGTTAATTCAGAGTGAAGACTTAACTTGAAAAATTAAATTTTACATCTCGAATCAAAACGGTAAACTATTTTATTTTTTCGTACTGCATTTCTATTCCCACCATATGTCATCTTCCAGTTTTAGTATTTTAAGTTAAAATGGCTAATTCACTTAAGAAGAATCTTGTGCCGTATTACCGTATATTTAGGTGAATGAGATCGATTTGCTCACTAAAATAAATGTATGGCATTTACATTTTTCTGATCTGATATTTTGATCATTATGTCTTCAATATAGCAATAGAGCTTTACAATTTCTTATAAGGTAATGCAATCAAATAAGACTTACGCGTGATAAAAATCAGAATGATATCAATTTTAATGGACGAAGGGGAAAAACCGATTCGTATTTGGAAAGTTCCGGAACCAAACCAAAATTCGTTATTCTAGAATATTGAGGAAGGGAAGTCACATAAACCTATAAAATTACTCAGAAACAAATAAAATTCTTTTCCAGATCGTACTTCCATTAGACAAATCCAACGTAAGTAAAAAAAGAGATTATATTTCTGCGTTAAAGAATCCTAGTTATTTTCCAGCAATCGTGAGTCTTTCGTGGATGATTGCTTCAACCTCGGCCCGGACGTTCCTTCCTCCATTTCCTTACCTTTGAAATTGTCTCTGAGACACAAAAATAGCAACTTCCGTCAGAATATGGGACATGAAATGATTTTAACGAGAAATTTCATCCTCAAATCAAATATGAATTTAGTTTTGTTATTAAACTTTCTAACGCTTTTCCTGGGTCTTTCATGATTCATACTGGGTGTGGTGAGTAAAGTTACGCATAATATGAAAGGGCGCAGGAAAAACAGATAGTTGTCAATTTTTCAAAGAACTGTATTATCATGATTTCTACTTTAGAGCTTCCGCATTAAATGTAAAACATCTGTTTTGCTTCCAAGGTATCTCAGCGGTTCATTTAGATAAATCAAAGTGTTATATGTAGAAGCTACAATTTTTCTTTGAGCAACCGTAACATTTATTTGGGTAATTATAGGCGCGTAAATTATTTCCCTGAACAATTAGCACATTCGGTTACCCGTAAAAACGATTTAATTTGAATTTACTAGAATGGAAACTATCAAACAAAAACGCAAAGGTAATCTGCTAAAGAAAACGTAATTTTGAAATCTAATTAATATTCCTTATGCAAAACAGAGGACAAGCTCCTGAGAGATTCACACAATCCCAGTAAAGTTAATTTTGGCCAGGCGAATCTGAATTTGTGATTTTTTGAGTTTTGTTTTGTTTACGTGGAATTTGATTTTGTTTGATATCGCGTTTTTCCTGATATTTTGAATACCGTTAAATCCCAATTCAACGTTCTCCCGGCTCTTACGTTGAGATTCTAAGGTACCAACTACAAACTGCGTTTTTCGCATTTTACATTTTTTCTCATATAAAGTTATAGTCGATTTCCTTTGGTCCGGTAAAAAACGTTAGATCGAGATTTGACTGCATATTGATGGACAGTGGACTTATGATATTTTTATACTGGACATTGTTCGTTTGATACTGCGTTTAAAAAATATTTCAAAAGTGTATCTCTTTAGAAACGATATCCACAAATTTGGAAAACATTCGGTAGATAAAGCTGATTTACGTTGTCATTAAAATTTATAGATGTTGCTGATTTTAAAAAGAAACTGCTGTAGTTATAAAAATCATGAGAAAAAATCCAGCTTCATTAGTTGTTTCATCATCTCTCTTTTCTGTTTCCAGAAAACTAGAAAATTCCAAGAGAAAAAAAAATGGCACGATGATAATCTCGGTCTACGTAATTAGGCCCGGTGGAATAGGGCTATAATGTCGTGCGGAATACCTAACCTTTCACCTTATAACGATGTGCGAAACACAGCACTGAATACCTAATTAAGCGCTTTTCTATTGATTTTATGTTTTAATGAGGCCTACTTCAACGAGCGTTATCCGAAAATAAATAATAATTGAGTTTCAGATAAGCATCGGATAGTAATAATGAATATAAACTTTTTAAGCTTTAAAGATAGTGCTAAGGTTAAAGAAATAAAGCTTCGTAAAGATTACCTGACTTACGTTTGAGTCTCCCAAAAGACTATTTGAAGAGCTTCCAGCGAGTCAATTATCTATTCTAACAGAATTGTGTTAGTATTTGTTTATACATTTTCAGTTATTTCTTATAACAATACATTGCAACGCTCTTTGAAGGTTAGTTCCATACCTTCTCAATATTACGGAAGTAATTCATGTTACCGTGCTTTGATCTACTAAACATAATAATTACTTATTTCAAAGGTATCCCGAGTTGCAATTAACGAGAAAAATAAAATATATTCACGAAGAATATGCCCTATATTCCTAAATCAACATATTTTAGAGCTTCAAGATGGCTCTTCTTTCTCCCTGAGAGATAATTCCTTACTTATTAAAATTGGTACCATTCTATTCCTGTAGCTAAATTTTCCCTTGGACATTTTATGCAATTACGAACTTTAATAATCGTTAGTTACATTAATTTGAATTGCAAAATTAATGTCAAGAAAATTTCTGCCAAAAATAAAGATGGCCCCTAATCATATTGATGGATTTTTTGGTAATTATTTTTGTACAAAATTTTATGCCTCAAAGAGAAAAGATAGAACCCAAGGATGAATATAAGTGAAAATAGCAACATGACTGGGAATTTAAACTAGGTCTTCCAATTCCAAACAGTTATCCTAACCACTAAATATCACGAAAAACCGTTAACGTATCGTAGTGGTTTAGTGGTTAGAATACCTGCACGGAAAGTGGGAGACCTAGGTTCGGGTCCCAGTCATCTCGCTATTTTTCAGTTCTTTCATCCTTGGGTATTTCTGGGTTCAGGTAAGATTCTTATTTTCCCTTATCCTTGTAAAACTATCAAGTTTACGATAAATCAAGCAATTTTTTTTACATGCACACTATATTCTTGCTAATTTGGTCCTCAGTAATCCGGGCTATCAATAATCTGGCACCTTTCGCAGACGTAAAAGAGAACCATGGAGTAACGTAACGAGCGCGTGCGAGGAAGAAAACTTAGAAAATGTGCAAGTGCAGAGAAGAAGGGTTACTTTTAGACCGGTAAGCACTAACTATATTTGTATGTAATACCGAAAACATAATTTAATTCATCAAAACCTGGATGGCTTCTCTAAAGAAAGTAATAAATAATCTTTCGTTTACATACTTCATTATAGGTGCAAGCCTTAGCCTTAAATTAACTTTCCTCCTCGTATCTGTGAATTATCACACGTTCTTATACATTAAGTTCCACATTACCATATATCCTAAGTAATATCCAAAGTATGTATTTCTGTTCATGGCTGCGCACCGAAAATTCGGTCACGACACTTTGTTCTTTTACGCACTCTCAGTAATCCGGCACTCACGCTAATCCTGTATCCCTCTGTGCAAGAAATGCTTGGATTAGCAAAAGTCTACTGTAGTTTAAGAATAGAAAATTAACAAAGTCTATCATATACAGACCTTTACAGCACAATATTTTAGCAATATTTACGCAGAATTTTCCAAAGAGAAGGCTGCATATTTGTTTGCATAACATCTAACGTCTTCTCAGGGGAAGAAAAACGCTCTCCGAACTTCGTGTGGGGCTCCCAAACTTGTTTCCATTCGTTAAATCCCGCCCGGGGCAATCCTTGGCATTGCTAATTTGCAGGGGCAAGATCCGGATAGCTTTACAGGACGATAGCGCCACCTCCTTAAATTAGCCTAATTGGATCGGATTCTTGGAAGTTGCGGAACAATTCATGAACTGAATACGCATGAGCATAACTGAGTTTCGCGTGAGATACCATTAATCTGTTCGACTTGGTCGCCTCTTGGCGGTGATTTAGGGACTGGACACACTCCGAAGTTATGATCGCAATAGGTCGGGATCGGGCATGCCGCTTAGCACCTCGTTGACGTGATTTATCGTTTCCTCGCCACGTTTCGATACTTCGGCTTAATTAGGATTTGTTGTTGATAAACACTCCGATGAAGTTTTAGGAAACGTGATCTTCTAATTACGTAGACAAGGAAAATCAACTCTGGTATGCTATGCTTGTAAAATTGTATGGAGACAGTTTCCACAGACATGTTTTGATACAAGGCAAGGAACATTTTATCTTTCTTTTATTTGCGTCACTGTCTTGATCATGGCTGTGATGACATTAAAGCTACTAAAGTATGAGTACGTTAAATAATGGCACCCATTAAATTCTCTCTTAATGGAATGTCCATAAAAGTGTTACTTCTAGTTGTGTTTGTCACTGTGTTCTATTAACGTGTACATGTTCTGCTAACATCATTCGGTCATGGTGAGGATAGCAAAGCCAAATTACCTCACTTCTCATCCTGCCTAGTAACCTCATCCCCTCCACTAGCTCTTGGTAGCAATTGTTACAGGAGATGAGATACCAACTGGCCTTCACTCTGACTATTCTACAAACAGACATGAGTTTATAGTTTGATGATTGATCGACTAATTATCTATTGTCTATCTATATCTCTATCTCATTTATTCCTTCAAATATTCTATTTATTGTTTTTAAGCTAATCTCTTTCAAGCATGAAGGATCTATGATAAGAAAATAGGGACAGAATTTTTTCCTTATCACCCTATTATACTTATCACACATTTTTTCCTTATCTCCCTATCACTTACACATCTGATTCGAGTAAAGCCATCATAAGGAGAGAAATTGGAACTCGGCTGTTAATGAATTAGAGGGTAAAGATATGTCCAAATACCACCTTTGTCAGCGATCGATAAAGCGTAAATACTGAATCCGGAAACAACGGAAAGGCCCCAATCACTGACCTTCTCATAAAAATCCCCTGTACATATCAATATCCATGTTATCATCGTTATGGTAGGAAGAAAAAAATGATGAAGCATTACTATGGAAATGAAATCTTACACATTTGATGATTCTCAGAGGCTCAGTAATCCGGGCCCTTCCTGTTTTTTCGGAAGGTTTCAACTTGGTACGGAATGCTGGCTAATCAATTAATCAATCATTGAGAACCATAAGCTGTGTTGACCTCTTGAGCACCTACTAGATATGCAACTTGCAATACAAATGAGTCTGTTTGCTGCCTAATCTTCAGGATACATCCCTCGTTTGGGAGTGGAGTGTTTATGAAGCGAGATATGAAAAGATGGTGAACGGGTGGAGTTTTTCTGCGTAACGTTATAGAACAGCGTGATATTCATTTAATACTTTATCTTATAACGGGATAAAAAGTCATTCCTTAAATAAAGAATGATATCACCCGAAAATTACTTTGCTGAAATTTCAATAAATTTACGTGTTTGTCTCAAACGTACACCTCCTTATCAAGTCTAAAAATGTTTCCACGGAAGAGTTTTTCCATGATAATTGCTACGACATCTCTCAAATTACCTTTTGAAGCCTTTCAGAGGAACAGGAGAATAACCTTAATTATATACAGCGAAAAAAATCTCAAAACGTTTCGTACAGAAAGAACATTAACCTCTGAATTATAAAAGGAATGTTTTTCAAGTTATGAAATATCTCAAAAAGATCAATATTCCTCTTGATGAATCTCGAGTCAACGTATTACGAAGTGAAATACTTAAATATCTGTGACTCTCCGATGAAATTAACATCAGGGGTTTTTGATCGAAAAAGAGGTCTCTCGCAAAATCATTTTAACACATTTCCTTAGTGCTCTTTCTACAAGAACGTTATCCATTTAAACTTTATGGAGAATTTACTAGTCACTCTGATACTCATTCTCATTAAAATCTCGCTCAGACTTCTAAAACGCCGTAAATTATAAATAAAATTTCTCCCAAAACTTTTTTCGGTATCCTTTTAAGGGTAACAAATCCCAGGTATACCCTGAGGAGAATCTGCGCAGGAACGAGAAACAAGAGGCCAAATTGAGGCGAAAGACGATACCAGAATTTCTTCTTCCGGGCGATTCCCCATGGTATCCCCCTTAAATACACGAGTTTTTCGGTAGGGAAAAAATCAATCCATTTTCGGATGCGAGCCTCTCTTTCACTGATTAAGAGCAATAATTTTCCAAGAATCATTCCTCGGAGCCAATTCATACAGAATAAGACGCGTGCTAAGGGATGAGACAGAGAGATAACATGATTACCCGAATGAAAACAATCTGCTGGATTATTTACCACAAGTACATCCGAGCAAGTATTTTCAGAAAAATATTATAGTTAATTTAGTTATCTGTGTTTTACTGCTGTCATGACGGGCAAAAAACTAACAAGGTTTACAAGAAAAACTGATAAACAGATTTGGTTGCCATAACTGTGGTCAAAATACTTCTTTGCGTCTTTTTGTGATATTATTTTAAATTATGCATGATATTACTATAAACCATCTGTGCGTAATATAGATACAGACTTAGACCAAACATGAATGCCCTTTCTTACGAGCTTTCCATTTAATCTCAGTAAATGCTTTAGGTCATTTGGATTATTTTTCAACAATAGTACCTGTCATTACTCTACTTGATAGTACTTGAGGAATATAAGGAAATTGTTGTGTTTAATTAAGAAATAATGTCGATACGTAAAAGTCCAAAGAATTATCAGCCTATAAATTTTATTGCTGAAACGTAACAATTACTGAGTACTTCGTTTACTAAATTTTTTATGCCGTGAGTTGGCCGTAGATGTTTGTTGATAATTTCGGATTTAACCTATGATTCGTAATTATATCCATGCGATCATGGAACTTTACAAAAATGTGACCTGTTGTGAAGCTATTTCCACAGCACGAGAAAAACTGTATATAATCTGATTCCCTTAGATGCATGAATGATCAAAAAATGCCGAAACACAATATAGTTATTAATGGATGTTTTGAACGCTAAACCATCCTTTTGTAACTGTAACATCAGCAAAAATTCTGTTGCCTTGTTTGGAGCTCATTAAAAATATGACGATAAGACTACACTCTTTATTGTGATTAATATAGACTAATTATAATATAATTTTATTATAACAGAAATTATAGTGACTAAAGAATTTTTTTATCTAAAATAAATTGTTTAAGGAAAAGGATATGCACGTGATCAACAAATTATGAGATAGAAGTTATATACTTAATACCTCCGCATGTTGGAAGATTTCTTTACTTCCTGCAAGCTAATGGAAACAGAAAGTATTCAGTTTTGTGTAAATTTTATAATTTCTCGATCTTGTTGAAATAAGTGGGCCTTGTGGGACCTTCTCCCGTACTTAAATCATTAACTCAAACGCATCTTGCTGCAAGTATGGAGCATGTACTATCTAGCTGTTGGTTCAAGAGCGCCGTTATCTTATCGGCAAAATTCATGGTAAGTAGGTAGCCCTTCGGGATACTGCACGCGGGAGAGGAAAGTGAAGAAGGATTGAGAGGGGGCGTATGGATTGAGGAGGCTCAGCAGAAGCACTGTTGCATTATGAATACGGCCTTCCTCTATAGGCTTTAGGCGCGCCTGCAAGATGGCCCCGCAAAGCGAGGACAAGGACGGCAACAGGTATGCCCTGTCTTTCCGCTCCATCGCCGGAGAGACGCCCGGCCTCCGACGGCGCCACTGCTCGGAAATAGGGAGTGAAAGGGGAAATTTACGTCCTTAAGCAGTTTCGAGTTTGTCTTGCAAAGGAGAAAAAACCCTTAGAAAAAGGAACACGGACCTTTGCTAAGTGCCGGAGAAAACATTCCCTATTTGCCCCCTCTCGCCTTTTATTTTACGCCGCAAGGAAAGATTGAGCGGTCAGGGATAGTGTTCCGATGTAAAGAGTTTTGCGAGACGCAGTGTGCGTCGGAATGGAGGGCGTAAAAATGTCTCGGAGCAGGAATTACGAGTCGAGAGATGGTGGAAGAAGGTCGGGTCGGCGGAAGGTATGAGGAGATGCTCTTTTAATCCCCGGCGAGCGTTATAAATTAGGCGGTTAAGGCGTCGGGTGGATCGAATCGGGCTTTTAAGCCGCGATTAAATAGGAACGTAAAGCCGGATGCGAAAGCGAACGTGTGCGTGGCTGTAATGTTGGGAATTTTTTACGTATTGCCCCAACGGTTATCTATTAATATCTACCCTTCTGCAAAGCAACTCTATCCACCTAAAGGAGCAGCTTATACATCAATTAACGAACGACTTTAAATGATAGGATAAGAGGGGATAATATTAGGATAACATTTATTTTAATTGATGGGAACGTAACAGGCCACGTGCAGAAATATTCATGAATGTATCTTGCATGATCGGTCTTTCCCCAGTATTTATAGCTAATAAAACTTTTATGGGGATTTATATGCAACCTTCCCCAACCTTATTAATTATTTACGGATAATTTGATAGGAATGGGACTTTTAAAAATTGGCTTTTCATTATTGAATGGGAGTGAATATTTAAGCATAATGTCTTGGAAGTGGTCATAAGAGAAGAAGAGAGCAATATAAACTGGTTCAATTAGGAAACGAGAAGAGTCCTCAGTCGAGAAAAATCGAAAATGCATTATTTCTTTCGGTATTGAGAACATAGATTAAAAACTATTGATGAGACTGGATTTTATGGTAAGATACTTCGTTTTTAGCAATTATTTCGACAGTATCACTGAATCAATAAAAAATAAAAATTCCTTTCTTTAGAGAATAGGATTTGGCTTAAATGATTCGGTTTTGAATCATTCAGTTTTACCAATACCAGTTTTCATAATCTCAGTATTCATGAAAATAAATTATTCAATCAATAATGACATCAACACTGAGATGTCATTATACCATGTATAAAATATGTCATGCATATCACAAATAATTTGTATATAAGAAGGAAATGTATCGGATTCAGAGAGTCAGCAATGAAAGTGAATCATTGTTTACTTGGTTTACTTATTTCATTTTTGAAATTGGTATGTTGTATTACCTCAATAACTGAACTAAATTTTAACTATACCGTGTGCCATTTATATTTAAATAATATACTCAATTTGCATTTATTATATTTCGATATTTTTCATTTTGTAACGGTTTATTATTCCAGCTGGTTAGCTCAATCAAAAGAGCAAGTGACCAAAACTTGATAGATCATGGTTCAAGTACCGGTCTTATAAGAAATTTTTGATGTATATTCCTCCGTAGAAATTTTCCTTTTGGTAAAAAGGAGTCCCAAGTCCAGAGCGATAATGGCCCATTTTCCTTTCATTATTTCAGTCTTTGCTTGCAATCAAAACTATCATATTTTTCATTATTTTCTTCATAAATTTTAAAGGAATACACCACGTCTTCACAACATAATACGCATCAGCCATCCTTCTCCTCTCAAATCGGCTTGAAATTTTTCGACTCGACCCCCCACCCCGAAGGATAACTTGCCTATTTATGAAACTGATTCGAGCCATCAAGCGCCTGTGAGACATGAACTCCGCGGAGGAGGAATGGGGACGACGTCGCTCGTCTCGCGAATAATTTCCATAGCTGGACGTCACTTCCAATTCGAAAGACCGGAAATTGATTGCGGTTGCCTTTGAAAAGAAATCTCCGAGCGTTTGCCAGGTAGCGGAAGCGGAAACCGCAGCCGGTGCTCAAGCGTTTGTGCTCGGCGTAAAAAAAGCGAACAAATCGTGGACGTGAAACTTGAGCATTCTCCAATTCCAGGGAAATCAATCGGGAAGGAAAATCAACATTTTCCCCGGAATCACTTTCCGGTGAATTATCACCTCCTGAAAACTTACTTTCCGTGCGGATATCGGGAGATGAAAAGGAGCTTTCAGTTGTTAGGTATGTTCTTAAGTCTATTTGATGACCCGGATATTGTCTCCAAGTCCACAGGATTTACTGCTTCGGTTAGGGGATCTCCTTTCCGTTACTAAACAGGATTGAAATGTTTAATTTGAAAATTCACTTTAAAATGTTCGCAATTCAATGTAGAAAAACCCTTAAAATGAAAATGTAATGAAATGACCTTCTTTTCAATCCTAAACAGACTGAAACATTAGGAAAAAATAAAAAACCTTTACTAACCCCAAGAAATTTTATTTTGAAACAACCATGGTTTGACCTGATGAGAATTCAATGAGTCGAAACTATTCAAAATAAAATTTCTTGTGGTTAGTAAAAGTTTATCTTTATATTGGTTCGTGACTTAACACGAAATAACGACCAAAGCAGTGGATTATAAGACTAAAATATTTTACTTAAACATTATCTATGAATAAACATTAAAGATATTCCTTGAGTATAACGTGGAGTTCAAAATTTACTCTATCTTATAGAATAGTTTTTAGTTTCAAAAAGTCTTACAAGAATTTATGTTAAACATTATCCAGTTTCGAGCTACATTTAGTTATAAGTAGTTATCTACTGAATAGTTTGTGATTGTTTTAGATAATACGAGTATGTTTAGACAGTTTGTTAATTATGAGTCATTTAGAAAACAAGTAAAACTAGGGTTATTAATTAAGTAATACCATTAAATATAAATAATGAAGTGACAATAAGAATACTTTCTGTTAACTTTAGTGGATCCATGCCTCTTAGTTACCATTTCAAAAAGTACGCAACAGCTATGAGGATAATCTCAACATTGAATATAAGTCTCCCGAAGATGATCATAATTTTATAGAGGTAAACCAATTTCCTCCACACTGAAAAAATTGCCCTTTCCTTCCAAAGGCCACGATCGAATTTAAAAGAAACCAAGAGGTAATTAAATAAATGAACCCCTCCCTGAAATCAGAGTTGGAAAATCGAATCCGGCGGGCGGTCCTTCGGCGAAGGAAAATATCAAAGAGGCGAAATTAGCCCCGAAAAAACGACGGCATTACAGCGAACCATCTTCCAATTTCTTACCGAAATTTGCGTGACGAAGGCCCTGCCGAGGATTAATCCCTAATCCTCCGGAGGAAGACAAGGGGAAAAGGGAGTTTAGGTTTTGGAGAAAACCGGCGGAAAGAAAGGGATAAAGTAAAGGGTCGCACGAGGAGGTAGGCTGGTTTTAGACCTAACCCTCCAACCCCTTCCCACCACGTTTCTCCTCCATCCACCTGGGTCGCCCAGAGTTCAGGCTTTATCGATCTCACAAAACTCCGCGCTCCACCCTCCTCCCTCCCCCCTCCGCACCTCAATTCCTCCCCCTTTTCACATAGAGAGGCATCCTCCCTTACCCTCCCCCTCATCCCATTGTATCATATATTTTTGTCCCCTTGCCAGCCCTACGTATGTATGCCCATATCGCCTTCCCCCCGTCCAAACATATCCTACCTTCGAACGATCCCTCCTTCCCCGGTATACGCCGCACAGCTGCCCCCTTCTAGCGGGGATGCTCCCTCTCTTCCCGCCTCTAGTGTGCCCTCAACGTCAGAGGAACGAGTTCAGGGGCAGCAAGTTCGAAACCTGCCCCCTTACACACTAGTGCCACCTGTGGTGTGGCGTTTTCGCACTGGTGAGGGTGGAATCGGCCACGGTAGAGCTAACGGCTGCGAGAGTCAAATTGGACCTTTCCCGCGCTGCGTAGTTCCACTCTGCCGAGGTTAAGAAGCGTCCCATTTGCATTTCCTACTCGTTTAAATCGAAACATTTCGTCTGCGAGTACGTAAGTTTACACTAGGGTTTCGAACCATGATTATTTTCGTTGTCGTTTTCTCTCCGATTCAATGAAAACAACACATTTTGGATCTTATCCGGCTTTACTACGTCAATAACCTTTATAACCGGTTCGAACCTGATATTTTTTCTCCAATAATTTAATCCCTGTGCAAGATATATTACACGTGACCCTTAAACCTTTAATTGCTGAGCATTATTCAAGTGCTTTCTATGTTAAATGATGAACATAGAAAACACTTGAATAATGATCAGCAATTAACGGTTGCAATTACATGAAAAGCTTCCCTTCTCACAAAATGAAAGGTATGTATTCCTACCTAGAAAGAGTTGCTTTCAAATTTAACAGGAAATTAAATGAATTGTTATCTCTTGCCCAAAAATATCTTAACTCACGCATAAAAGCAAGGATACCGAGATGTTATTGCGTCTAAAGACTTGCATATTAGTTAAAGGGTCAAATAAATTACTTAGAATTTTAGAATAAAAATATTGTGTCAATAAATAATCAAAGAATATTTTCTGTTAATTAAGTAAATTAGATGTGAATCCGCTAGTTTTAAGTCACCGCTGTTTATTTTCATAAAGCTAGAAGGCCTGTCATGAGCCTCAAAATATCACATAAAGCTGATTAAATACAAAAAAGTAGCATGTATATTCTTGCATCAGGTATGCTTTATGTGCGTATGTATTTAATTATCATATCGGTATTGTTTATATTAATTACTGCAAATGATAAAAGGCTCCCACCGAGCGTATACCCGCGGTTTAAGTATAATTATTATGTGTTCTAATAATGGAAACGCAAATAATAACTTTCCGGTTTACATTCTGGTCTAAGGAATAATATTTCGGTTAGGTATCAGGTTTTCACTCCAGCAAAAATTAATTTCGATCGATCTGGTACTATTTCGATTCCCTACTCCACTCTACCGCTAACACCACCTGTGGTGTGGCACATCCGCTCTTGGTAGGAGCTGAATCGACCACGATAAAGCTAACGGTTGCGCGAGTCAAACGAGACTACGTACTTCCACAATTCAGAGGCTAAGAACCGCCCCATTTGCCTTCCCACTTCCTTTAGAACGAAGCGGTTCCTAGGTGCGCGCCAACCAGAATGCTGGAATCCCATTTGCCCTGCCGAAGGTGCTGGTTAAAAAGGAAAAGGGAGGAATGAAAGATGTCGTTAAGCCGGGTCCGTTAAGGCGGAAATTTAGAGTTTCTCTTTCTTCCTCGGCGATTATCCCTTTACATTCCTTCCCCTGATATCATTCTCCGGTTGAATGTTCGAGATCAAATCTTCCTCCGAGAAGACGAAGAGAGTTGCGCGAAAACTTTGTTAGCGAATAAAAATTGTACGTTCGATTCCGACCTCTGTTGATGGTCGGTCCTTGCCTTTATATACGAGAGTTCTTCCGCCCTAACAAAAAAGAAGGAGGGGGTAAACTTCGCTGTGCATATTCAGGTTTTCGTTTTTTTTCAATCGCTGCTACCTTTAATCTCCCGGACGTAGCTTAAACTTTATCAGTCATTGCCGTTTTTTTCTATCTCGATTGATTTCTAATTTCAGTTGACGTTCACTTGTATATCTCCACTCGGAAGCAATATCAGACTGCTCGTTTTATAATTTATTTTCAGATACTCCTAGTACAAACGTGGCGTATTCCCTATTCTCGGAATATGTTTGAAGAAAGATATCTCGGAAAATTTATGTCAAAAAACTCATGAATAACATTTTCAAGAATAGTTTAATTAATAATAAACAGAGTGTCTCTATTTTTAAATGTCGGGTGAGTTAATGGAAATTTGCACGTTGGACTAAATAGTATATAACAATGTTAGTATTTATGGTGAATTATGGTTGTGTAGTTCCTTAATCAATTAAATTTCATTTCTGTTAAGGTCCCATAAATACATTAATTATTTAAAGATTGCTAGACTTCTGCATGCATTCATGTAGTTTTAATTTTTTTATTTTGGAACTCATGCTGAAAAAAGATTGATATTATTGGAACACTTAATTGTCATTAAGAAAAAATCAAAAAAGTCAAAAAGAAAAATCAATAATTGTAATGATTCTCAAAAATTTTAATATAATGATGATAAACCTCGGGTCTATTAGAAAAATATCAGAAAGAGTGCCTTCATATGTTTGACTTGTTTTAGAATTTTTATTTCACTTTGATAATTCCTTAAAGGTAATTTTATCTCATGACATTTCTTGCTCTCGTTACACTTTGCTAAACTCTACAATTTACCCTGCAATGTACAATACAAGGTATTGTACTGAATATTAAACATCGATGCTATAATTTTCATAACCCATGAATCGGTTGTATTTTACATTTCACTGCGATTGATACTCAATAATTACCGTGATACGTACATTGACAGTAGTGACATTATTATTTGAAAATAAAGGGGGATAAACACACGATACTTACGTATTTTTTTCGGCATCTTTTATCAGAAATGTCAAAAATGAAACCTATCCATTCGCAAGTCCTCTTGCCCCCTGAAAATTCATGCCTACATATCTTGATAACTAACCACTTCCTTTGAATATCATCGAATAACTTTTGCCTTTGTCGTCCCCTCTTGGTTTTCCCTTGAATCTTATCTTCAAATGTCTTCTTTATCATCCCATACCCTCTCAATATCTGAGGCATCCATCCCTTCCGCCTCCACTTCATTTCTTCATTCATGATTCCTTGTTCGTTTTTCTATTTATTCAGTTCGCTCTTTCCCTTCTACACTACAACCACATCACAGAGGCTTCGTTTTTTTAAATATCCTATTTCGGAATCCACATTTCACCCCGGTATAGAAAAACACGACGCGTTTGAGAATTTTAATCTTTTCCGGAACATTTTTTTCAAGGTTATTCCAAAAAAATAAACACCACTCACTTCCTAAAAGCCTCCTAGGCTACTGCTCTTTGTTGTACCTACTTACTTTTGTGCATCTCCCTTTCAAAACACCACTGATGCAGACTGTCTACTCACATTTTGCTCCATCTGTCTTGACCGTCAGAGCTACACCAAAAATCAGCCGATATGTATGTCTCAAATTATCTCATGAGATACTGATTTAGCCTTGCTGGTCTCGGTGGCGTGATGATTGGCGTGCTAGTCTAGTGCTGGGGTCCCGGATTCAAATTCTTGTTAAGGCATGGTTGTTATGTCTGTGTTAAAAAACTGGGATTTATTGTAAAAATGGTCGTTTTTCACTAAAATACGCCTATCAATAAAGACGAAGTTTATACTATTAATGTCTTTATCCCTGTTAGTCACGCGTAAGTGATTTTTACCGGAATATTACTTATAAACTTAGTTTCATGTTTGCTTTTAGTGGAACACTCTCGTTAGATTTCAGGACAGTTTTTCCATGAAATATTTTGCACTTTATATATACAGAAAACTACCGATATTTTATTGTTCTGATATGCGAATCGAATGAACAAAAAAAATGTTTAAAAAATATCTGAAGCTGTGATATAATATGCCCAGCAGTAGTCTTGGAAAAAAATCACGTACACCCTTATTCGCACCACATACGTTTTAGCGAGCGTTTGGCTATGTAGGTTAGAGAATCTCCGCAAACATAACATTTACCATCGATCCGAACATTTGGCGACTTAAATTCGGCTCCGTAGCATTCGAACCTACACCAAAACCTCGACTGAAGTCACGCTTAACACCCGCTTTGGACAACGTCCGAGAGGGATAATAGTCCAGATCCAGTTTCGCACAGGAATCGCTGGAAACGAAGGAAAAAATCGGGAAACTGGGGGAAAGGGAAATGGCGTTGTATTCGAAAATGGTACTTGAGAACTCCGAGAGCTAAGGTGGTAGGTTGTAAAAAAAAGAACGCGGAGGAGGGTGGAGAGGGGAGAGAGTGTGTAGGGGGGGAGGGTAGAGGGGAACCCTGGAAGGGTTATGACGGGAGACGAGAAGAATACCTGAGAACTAGGAGGGCGATGAGTAAGGATGATAAGGCAGAGATAGGAAGGGTAAGTGGCACTGGGAAAAAAGAAGGGAGTCCTGGGTGTGGTTGGAGGAAATTTGAATGATGGGCCGGTCTGATGGGAGGGATACGGGGAAATGCGTGCCGAGAAAAAGGAGATGAGGAGATTGAAGAAAGTGACGCTCTCAAGTCGTTTTAAAAGAATATACCGTGGCTCTGGAGAGCGAACGGGTTTATTCCGCGAGGGGAGAGACGAAGATTGATGGTATTTTTATGCGCCGCGAAAGCGAGAAGTCTTTTTTTCGTCACTCACAGTGGCATCTGCATGTAATAAGAGGTTTATTAATTTCGGGGGAAATATACGTCTTCGATGAAGCTTTTTATTTTCCGATTCGCGCGAGGACTTTGATGCCGGGATGTGTTACGATGCCGACTGCTGGGGAGATGAAAGGGCGCGAGTCGGACGTTTGGGGGAAGGGGAGGAATTTTTAATTACTGTCGCAGTTAAAGCCGGTCATGCTTCGAACGTGACGGTGTCTATGCGCGGATTAATTGGTGAACGAAAAAAGATGAGAGGGAAGAGTAATTTCTGGAGGCGAAACTCAACGTTCGAATGGCTTAAGGAAGATTACGGAGAGCGACATTGACAGATGAGTCGCGCGCCTTACGTAATATTCTCGGAGAATCATCGGTGTTAAGTCATTCGTTGTATAATTTCTCCGACGCTATTAATCAAGCGTCCCGTTAAATGAGGGAATACTCGAGTCTTTACTACTCTTTTACTTTCAGAGCGAGCGATGGTGCGGATGAATGCTGTATTTTCACTATCAATTATTATCCTCGCTAAGTACTGTCGATACCAATCTCTGGTCCGCTAAGCGAAAGTATCAAAGGAATTTGGAGATGAAACGAAAACGATGGGAACGGATGATCGGAATTCTCGATAATGGAGTTAGAAAAAGGTTGCTTAAATTCTTGGTGTGTAGTGTTATACTATGGGGGTGTGAGACGGCAAATACATCACGTCCATCAATCAGTAATCGAGGTCCATTTAAAGAAACGTCTAGCAAACATATTTGAAGGATGGATTCAGGTTCAATGTATAACTGTATTCATCTTCTTTTCATGTACTCGATAAACTATAGTAAAATTTGACGTACGTTAATGTAATTTATTGTTTTATTAAATCATTTAAATAATAATATAGTTAACTGAGATATATATATATATATATATATATATATATATATATATATATATATATATATATATATATATATAGCCATTATAAATAACAACTATTATTTAGGGGTTTAAAAAATCTCCAAAATCAGTCTTTGTCTGCGTTTCGTATGGCGTTGTGACCGATTTCAGAAAGAAATCAATAAAAATCATTTAGAAAAATGTCCTATGTTTACCTACGTGTTTATGTGTCAATAGGTTTGCGTAATATTATAGCTTTATTTTATGTCATATTATGCATAGAGAATGAAAAATGCTAGTAAAAATATTCTTCCAGCATGGACCTCGGTGATGTTCACTATCGAATTATTAAATTTGGAATATAAGATTTGAAAATGCGAGTTTACTAAGGGGAAAATACAAAAATGTAAGTCTCCCAAGGGGAAATAAATATGTGAAAATATTTTAAAAACTTTGGTGTTTTTTAAGGAAAATTATAGTAAATAATTGTTTCGTTAGAAAGGAAATTTCAGACATCCGAAAGATTTCTCACAGTTAAACTAATTCAAATGGCTTACGTGGTATATCTATTCTTTCCGATTTAATGACCGACCATAAAATTACTATCGCTCATTGATTATGCCTGCTATTGACGAGTTGAATTTCGAAAATTTTGAGCAATAAAAAAACGAATTAGTGAAAATTCTAATTCCAAATAAAGGTAAATGCTTTTAAAATACATTTCAAAGTTTTCATATTCGCAGCGAATTTTAATTTCATTCAACCTACTTAAATTCCACGCTTATGTTTGCAATGTTATTTTTAATTAAAACCTTTTCCGCGTTATTCAGCAAGCTGTTGACGCGCTAGTAATAATTCGAATTCAGGCCGGAACACGAAATTAAATTAATTCAAAATTCAGCAGCTTAAATGGAATAGATTTTCGAGAGGGTCGAGAATTAGATGTTTTCGCAAACGGCGCACGCGAAATTTCCAATTCATATCGCAGCTGCCTGATGATATCGGATATCCATTGCTTAAAAAATAACATTTACGGAATTCAATTTATGAATTCGAGGCTTCGGCAAACAAACGAAATTTCGCCGCATACGTTCGCGGACAGTCGCGGCATTTATTTTGCATCGCCGAGGCAAACATGGTCTATCGGAATACTTCCCGCGTAGTTTATTTGCTTTGTTTCGATTCCCTGAAGAATTTATCTCGGTCCGATGAGCACGTTCTTCAACCGCAAAATCCGTACGTGAGCGAAACTTTATGCACCGCATCGCCTAACCGATCGATTACGTATTTAAGTCGGTGAATTTGGAAAACGAGCGCAGCAAAGTATTTCGAATGCACTTTAAATGAAACTTTCACCTTTATCTTAAGCCTTGGTTGCTCACTAGGGTGAAGCTTCCTGCCACTTTTTTCTGATCGGAATTTAATACCCGGCAAAAGTGGCCCATCGACATACACATTACTAATATACAACTTTTTCGAAATCAAAAAATATCTTCTGTTAAAATTTTTGCCTCGAAGTTTCGAAATTTTGACAAAAACAAAACTTTTCAAAAACTTTTTTCTGTTAAAACGACAATTTTTGCGTAAAAAAATGTCAATTGCAAAGAAATCAATCAATCAAATATAAATGGCCTCATATGCCATTTATATGCCTCTGGAGGTGTCAGAGATAACACCAATGGAACTAGAAAATGAGGCAAATTCAGTCAAATTTAGCTGTTTTGTAGCACCTTCCGTCCTCGTCAATTCCTTCGCACGGTTGCTCGTAGCGGTAGCTAATCATTGCTGTTTTGCACCTATTTATATAATTTAATATCATATTTGTTGTATAAATATTGTATTTTTAGTACACAATAACCCCACTTGAAGGTGATGAGATCGATTTTCTTGGCCGGAAGGAATGAAGGGACACCAATACTGGTTGGAAGGATGGTATCCTTCGAATATTCGAGAAATAAACTATAAAACCTATGGAATGGGCTGATTGTATTTAACTTTACTACGAGCTGTCATTAAAAGAAAATGATACCAATTTTTATCAGTTTGCTCTTCTTCCTTCTTATGCTAATTTTCATCTATAGAAGGGTTTTCTAAACTTCAAAAAGTTGCAAATTCTCCGCGAAAAAATATTGCGATATAAATTTGCGTTTTTTAATGCTAAAAACTAAAAAACGTCAAAATTCTAACTGACCTAATTATGAGTTATGACTCAAAATTCGAATTTATACTGCATAAAACAAGTTTTTTCAATTTTTCTAAAACTTATTGATTTTGCTACATTTACCGAAGCTTCAAATTACTCAAGGTGCTCCGTTAAAAGTCAAACACCTTCAAAGTACTCCATCAGAAAAAGGTTTGGAAAACCCTAATCTATGGGATGGTCTTCTAACTTCATTCAATTGAAAATACTCGGCATAGTGTTCATTTAAGGTATTTATGTTTTAATAATACACTATTATTTATAATAACCTACCTGATAATTTTCTTCAAAAATATCATATAAGCTAATAAATCTACTTAAAGTTAACATCATTACATTCACTCTGCTAGTCGCCTTGTAAGATGTGGCTGTTGGTACATGTACCATGAATCTATTACTTCCGCGTATCTTTCGCAGAAAAAAAACTAATTTTTGAAGCGACTCATTTAAGCTTTTATTTCCCTAATCTTTCATGCATTTCCTAAACGGCCTATATAACAGAGATAACGCATATCATCGGCTATATCCTCTAAGAACGTACTAACTCAGAATTTATTTAGTTAATGAAGCCTTGGTTTACGACTTCTATCTCCTCAAGTTTCCCATCCTGCATCCTGAATCACCCTAGTTATACTGATTGCTTTGTTGTTGCAATTCTTTACGAAGTGTATAGCTTTTCGTTTTACTCTTATTCAAATTCACGAATTCAGCACTTTTCAACATACTCTATACGCATACTCTAGATAGGATTGACAAATGCAAACAAACCTATGTGATCAATGTAAATTCAATAAAAAGTGCTATAGTCTTGGAGATGGTGTATCAAGGTGCATAAACTGCTGTTCTCTACTTAGCACTCTTAATGAATTCTTAATAGCATAATGGTTCTCTTCCCTTACAGTCCTTAGTTTATCGATTTTTGAGAATTCTCTTAGCTTCCAACTCATTCCCTAGACTCTCTTAATTATAAACAGAAAGAGACCCTCTGTTTCCGATCTGTTGGATTGATCCAATTTTTGGCCTACTTCCTCAGAAAAACATGTTTGCTCACTGTTTCTCCCCATGAACCCTCGTGCGAGTTCCCGTCTTCTTAAAGTCAATCTTCTCGACCTTCTTATCGAACCACTCATAACTCCTGTGCGTACTCTTTTAAGGTTAGATTCACAGATACTCTCTCCTTTTTATGTAAGTGAACGACATTTGAGTTACTTAAGACATGGGCATCCGTTGCTGATGTCAACTAACTGATTACAACTAATTTCTTATTTATGTCAAGAATGTTGGCTACAGTTTATGCAAGGATATTTATTTCGATATATATTATATGCTATATATATATATATATATATAACGACTAAATATCCTTGCATAAAGTGATAGCTTTATCAAATGACGCTCAATTGTAGAAGCGTTTTAAACCTCAAATCTACTAAGAGCTAAATGAATTATCTTTCATTACAAATACTGAAATGTTGTGAACTAACTTCTGGATCAGCGTTATTATTTATCTATCTATTTAAGGTACTTTCTGGATGCAAATTTATTCTAATTCGTATTTTCCTTTAATTTCTTCATAAACGCCGCTGCTTTTTCATGATGCAAATATATGTCAGGTGCACACAATTTTAAAGTCATCCCAATTACTTTAAGGTGTCATATAAAATTTCCATTACCCACAAAACAAGTATTACCTCTAATAAATAACGAACCAGAATAATGTAATTTATTTTCAAGCACGACATTAAAAAATTAAGATTTTACAATTACGGAACCTAGATTAAAATCGAACGTGATCCAAACGATTCACTTAGATAGCTAATCGCTCCTAATCTACTTAATTTTTTCCAACTTCACTGGTAGAATGGTTAATATACTGGAAAAGCTTTGATTTTATTGAATAGAATATGCTACAAATATACGGTTCTTAAATTGCAAGTTAATATTGATATCAGATTTTAAAAACTATTCAATTTTTCAATGGATAAACTATAATTCAGTTACCACCTGGACGATCAACATAATGGTTCGAATGAAATTTTTAAGGGAAAGAGAAGTTGATGAGTGTAATAAATATGGATTCAACTAAAAACAGGAGTAACCTTGCAGTATTCCATAGCAGGAGAAATAGATCAGGATTCAATTTTTCAAGGAAACTAAATCCTGTTGTAATTTACACTATACCAGAACACCGCAGTACATACAAAAAATCGGCTAGTTTCGATGTATAGGCATCTCCTTCAATACCACTACAACGCAGACCTCCTAAACATAAATCTCGACTACCCTTAGATCATTGGAATCGTTAAAACGGATATAATTGAAGGTTTTGTCTCCGTTAAGGTAATACTGTTGTAAACACCGCAGATTCATCCTTCACAAGTCACGCTTCGGGTTCCCTCTGACTGCGTCGACTAAAATACACGGAGACATTTTTTTGGAAGGCTGAGGACTTCTTTCGCCCGAAACCTAACCACCTCCTCCTTAATATCGACTTATTCCTCGCCTTTTAGTTTCGTCGGCCACCAATACCTCGCTCCTTCCCCACTCAGACCGCTCTTTTCCTCACCCTCTCGCCTCAAGCACCCTCGTGTGTCTCTCCTGAAAAACCACATCGGCCATACCCTCCCCCACCCCCAACCACTAACAGGTGGGACACCATGAATAATTCATCTGAATGGTGCAGCAGCGAAGTTTGGTTTCACTCCCTCCACTCCTTCGATATTCCCCCTCCTATGGCTCCCTCAAGAACCATTCCTCCACTTTCTCTTTTCTAATCCGCGAGTTACCCCGACTTGTGGAAACCAGAGGGCATTGCTAGCTAGGTGCATTAATCCCCCGAATCCTATTCTACGAAAAATACCTCCCGCTCCCTCGTGGGTTTTCCTAATTGCCTGGAGTATCCTTCTATTTTGAATCCCACGATCCCTTAAATCTTCTAGCATCTAGAGTAGGATCCGTGGCGATTTCTAGTATATTATGTTTCTCCTAGGACTAGGGGCTCTGAAATATTGGTTTGCTTACTGGAGGTAGAGTGATGGGAGGCGTTGTAATTCTTCCACAAATACTTTTTCTTTTATCCTTGCCAGATAATGTCGATTTTTCGTCAAAACCTGGACGCGTTTCATCGTCAAAGGAAAACATTTTTTAAACAAAACGCCTCCCTTCATTTCACAGGATGAATTTCCACAAAACCTCTCCTCTTACTCTGAAATTTCTTTATTATTGAACTTATTTTAAATAAGTTCTTTGCGATATATTTCTCCCATACATTGTAAGTTTTAAGTAGCAATGAAATTTTAGAAATTAATGATAAGAATACAAATACCGTATATTTTTAGTATTAATTTGAAGCAATTAAGATTAATGCGGTAGCAGTCTCTTCTGCATTTATCAGGAGACCAGTCTAAACGCTAATGCATCTGCAGTTAAAACCAAAGGTAGAAAGAGGCTCATTAGCCTAGATGAGGAGTGAGGAAGCTTGCCCTTTCTTACCTCCTTGGTCAGTACTGGGACCTTGACAGTACTGAGTCAGAATTCTATGAATAGAATAACGCCCACGAAAATACAGTAATATAAGCTAAATATAACAATTTTCATTGCGTTGAATCAATGTTCAAATGTTATTAAAAATTAATTTTAATTGATACTATCATTGCATATATTTGTATTATTATTGTTATAGCCTTATTTTCAAATTATGACTTTAAATAATTTTGTTTAGGGTCATAGGTTTTATAAGAGCTACACTACGAGTCTCTTTGTTTACTCTCGTCACTCAGGTCACCTTTATTTCTGTTAATAATAAAAAAGTTGCCAAAATTTTATTTTCTTAAGTTAATCTGATTTTATTTGAACAGGCTCATGTATTCAAAGTTGTGTAAAAGGAACAAAAATTGATTCAAGATATTTTTACTTTAAAATTTTATGTGATTAAAATAAAAAATACTCAATATGGCTAATAGATGTTCCTTTTACGCGCTGGCGTTATTGATTTTCAATGAGATAGATAACGCATGATATGGATAGTACCTGGATGGTCATATTTCTACATTATTTATATCTTAGGATAGTATTAAAAATATTCGAGAATAATCGCATACAATTCTGGAGATTCAGTGTACTATTTCCACAAAGATGATGAAATAACACTGTGGAGACTTGGCAGCAACCTTATATGTAATTCACGACATTCTACATCCTCCGTCACACCTCCATATGATGAATGGCGTGATATGAGGGTTGCTTTACATATGGATGTCTCTGCCTGAATGTCGTATTTGATTCCCGATCCCATTTCCCTTCTACGAACGAAATCCTCCTACGCACTGCTATGTTTAGCAATAAAGTATTTTAATTCGATGCGTAGAGAAAGTGAGTTTCTGAGAGGTTGAAGATGAGGTGGAAATTTGATTTACATAGACAGGCATACATATCTGCATAAGGTCTATGGAATTGTAGCAATGAGGATCCGACGAGAGACGATCGTCTTAGAAGGGAGTTTACGATAAGCTGCGATTTAAAAATAGGACGCTCAAAGTACTTATGTCGAATAACTTTTATTGCTGGCATATTCATGGAAGTAAGCGAAACCAAATGAGTCCTCATATAGGATGCGAAGTTGAAAGAAAGCAATATCTAATCTGAATATTTAAAAATTATATGTAAGTTCCGTCAGTGTATTTTCTCTTTATAATTAATGATTCTTTCTCAGTCTAAAATAATTTAACAAGCAAATGTAAATATAAATAGAATCAACAGTGTCAAAAAACAAGTTATTGACAATAAAGTGGATTCAAAGTGTATGGCTCCAAACCGCAAGTGTAAAGACCCGTAAGAAAAAAAGAATCTTACCTCGCTACAAAGCACAATACGTATTTAGGGTACTACTCACCCATCTTCAGATGCAACAATCTATTGTCTGAAAAAATTCATTTGGAATGATTTAAATTATTCCATGTAAATTATATAATATTTATATATTTGTACGATATATATTGATCCAGATCGTAAGTTCTGGACCTTTCTGGGGGTCGGGATTGAGGAGTAGGGATTGAAAGTGGGGTGAATGATATAGCGATGGTGGGAGATAAAGTTAATGGCTGATAACAAATTTAGGTATAATTATCTCTACGCCCAGACAGTTATATGGGATTCGCAAACAATAAAACTCGTGGAATGGGATTGCAAATTTTCTGTATACCGTTGATAGGAGCAGACTGCTTTAAATTGTATTTGATTTGTTTTATATATTTAGTAAAAAATATAGACATGGCTGGAATTGGAAGCCTCTAAATTCTGCCTTTCCTTGTTTTCTCAGGTAGTATTCATTGTTTGCAATGGGTCATGCAAGCATGGTGTTTATTTCTATCTCTTAATAATTTTTTAAAGGATTGATACTTTCAATATAGCCGTGAATTCTAAAATCTATCTTCCTTTTTCATAAAGATTTGTGTTGATATATTAAGCATTAAATAAATATGAAATATTTCTCACTCTCTGTGCTCTAGAACTTAAAATAAATTTTCTTTGTCTTCTAAGTAGCCTTTGAGGTATTAAAAAACTGTTGTAAAATATACTAATGATATTACGGCGTATCTTTTCAGTTTTGAACGACTCTTCAAAAATATTTTCCGTCAAAGATTTATACAGAACAGTGACGCCATTCTACCCATCAAAGGAAAATATTAGCTTTCCTGGAAAATTCCCAAACAAATCTTTCTTCCGAGATTACGAAACAATTACAGTCAAAGTTCATCATCTATTTAAAAAGGTATTCGAGAGAATTATGCGGACGAGAGCTAATCCGCAGTAGTCTTTGCGCCAGCAAAAATAAGAGATTCCCGTAATTAACAATACCGCTTCCATTTTTTTATCCGTCCTTCCTTTCCAAAGCACGCTCTTGACGAAACTTCTTTCCACTCAAATCCCGCTCTTCTTCCTCAAGTGGCAAGCGCATTTAATATCACTCGCGCATTAAGATTACAAGAGAACTCGGAGAATAATTAACGAAGTGGGAAGAGCGTTGACGACACTGTCACAACTTCCTCCAAAGGAGATTTTAATGGAATTTCATTTTCCCTCCCTCGAGAGACTTCGATTCGCTACGGAGAACTATCGAAAAAATCCCGTTTGGAAGAATGTGAATAATTGCCACGGCGTGAAGCGAGATTTAATCGTAATAAATCGTTCTCCCGAAAGATAAGGATGGTAACGCGAGATTGAAATTAAAACTCTTTCGAAATTCCTCTTTGAGGATCCGATCGGTTTGAATCCGAGTGATTGTTTTACTGCAGAAGTCACAGAAGGTTTTAGGATGTGCAATTTGCGCGAATAGCACTGATTGGTTTCGATCAGCGGGTTGCAAACTGGAATACGCGTCAACATTCCAGGAAACCCAGTTTAAAGATTTTCAAAGCAAAGTGTGTCAGCTTACAAGGCAAGTCGATTCAAGTGTGAAAGAATAATTAAATTCCCAAGATTCAAGAATGCCCTCATCCGTTTTGAAAGGTTATTCGTCGTTCACAAATATTTCATCGTTTGACTGCATCATTTTCTATCACCATTCTATCATATTTCTACGTTATGTCTCAGAAGTAGGAGAATTGAATATTTTGCGAAACGCGTTTAGTTTTACAGGTTTAAGAAGTCTACAAAAGTCGTCTTAGGTCAGTGTCACTACCAATTCCGGAAACAACAGAAAAGCCCGCATCACTGACTTTCCAAGATGTACCCGATGTACGTTCAATAGCCAAGCTATCATCTTCAGGGATAAAAAAACTACTTCCAATTTCCAATTTATTTTCTTTCAACTACGTTTAGCTTTGTCATTGAAAAAACAACGAGGAAAGCATTAATTAAAGTTATATTTGCAATTTATTAATGAATAATTTCTAATTAGTACGATTAAATACGCTTTATTTTACTCTGAGAAACATTTAGAATATAAATTATTCAAAAGAAGAAAAAGAACAAAGGGAAAATCTTGATGTTACGGATTTCCGAAATACTTCGAGTATAGAGAGTTCATCTCTTTTTATCCATCTCAGAAAACCCATTTTTTCCTTAAAAGATGAAAAAGAGATATTGTAATTAAAATTATACATCAGTATCACATGACCTACTATGTAACTCATCCTGGATTGGTTTTCATAATATATTCATGCAAGATGGAGTTGCACTTACTATCCCAACCGATTTCTGGGTGTTTTTCATGAATATAATGCTCACTCAAATGTATGGATATAAATTCTTCTATCCTGTACCAGTTCATGAAATGTAAAGTATATTTAACAATACATTTACTATAATAAAAGGGTAACACTAATGGATATACTAATCGCTTACTACTAACCATCAATTTCATATTCTTAAGATTCACCAGACTGGACATCATAAACCTCTGACGATAAGAGCGGAAAAAGATTCTCTTCTCCCAAAAAAATATACCTCCTCGGAGAGAAATAAAAGAATTACACGGGACCTGTTTAAATTTTCAACCCGCAATGGGGAACGAATCAATATTCACCTCGGTCCCCCCCAAAAATTCATCCCGACGTATCCAATGAATCACTTCTTTTTAAAAAGTTTCCCCTCGTCCAAACTTTTTGGCGAACAAAAAGATTAGACATTGAAATTTATTCCGTCTGCGATTGCCTTTTTTCCTCTTCTCATAGAAAAGGAAAGAGCGATATTGCAACGTTGGAATGTAATAACGCGGAAAGGGACGGAGAACATTTGAGAACTGTGGAGCTGATGATTGAGTTAGAGTCAATATTTTTACTAAGTAAGGAATTTTGAGCACTTAAAGTGGTCTCAACTTCAGGCAAACACTTCATCTTGAGCATCTTCGTTGTTTAAGGATCGTTATTTAAAATATTTATTGAGGAACTATTATTGAGTATTTGTAATAAAAACTCAACTCTTGCTCAATGCTTATTAGGTGTGATTTTTGGTATTTATACTAAGACTGTCCAGTAATATTAAATAAGAACTGTAAATACATACTGACGTAATTACTATTTTCCAAAGTAAGCCGGAAGATTTTTATCCTTAATGCTCTTACTTACTCTCCTATCCTTTCTAACTTTCGTCCCTGACACATGCATACATAATATCATTTTGTATCGATCATATACCTTATGTTCATTGAAAAGAATATGACCCTTAGAACCTTATTTATTAGGTACATCTAACCTTTTGTTAAAATTAAATGTTACGTTAAATACTCTTAACATTGTATGAGCTGGATCAAGTCAAAAGAGTTAATTTTAATACATTTAGGTGATTGTATATAAGTAAAAATCATCTAGATATCGATGTATATAGTACGTGTAGTTTTATTTTATATGAGTATTGAATAAGTATTGTATAGGAAAACGTACGCAGTGTGAGGTGCATAGTTTTTCAATCTTTCTCCCTTTTTCATTCCACTCAGATATGATAGAACATCTTCATCAATATGACTCGGTCAATCGATTTCCATGCTTTCTTCATACCTAGAGCAACGTCATCTTACCTATTTTAATTTTCATCCAGCCTTTTCTTAATCCAGCGTTCATTTATTATCCAATTTTTTTCAGCCCAAATGCCCTTCATATAATCAGTTCTTGAAATCTACTAATGAGGGCATCATATTGGTGTGTATCATTAAGAAATGAATAATCATATTGATCTTCTTCTACAGGAGTTTATTAGAGGTGTTAGGTTTGAAACTCTCCTAAAGCCGTTTGTTGGCGCATGGCTGCGTTATGACCTGCCCTGGAAGCAGCGGAAAGGCCCGAGTTACGGGCCATCTAATAATCACTCAATGTATGTTTCAATAGGCAAGTTATGTTCAAGGGTGTTAGAACAAAAAAATCGGCGACATAATGTAGGAGAGTGAGGAAGTAGGTTTCGTGTGACGCAGGGACGGAGTGAGAGGAAATAGAAATTTTCAGGATATACCTGATTTTCTGGATTATGATGCGAAATAGGGTAGAGTAAGATATTAGGACATGGTCGCTGTTAAACATTTTCTCTCTTTGTTTTTGTTTATAATGAAGCTTTCTCAAGTGTGTAGTTTTCAGTTCATCCGTATAGATTTTTTTAGTTTTATGTCACCCATATCAATTCTATTGATATGTTGTTTTATGTGTCGCAAAACGCCTGCTTTGTTCATTTGGTCTCATTTGAAGTGAGTTAAGTGTTCTTTAAATCTGTTTTCAAATTTCCGCTATGATGGAGTGATATATTTAAGAGGATTAGATATTGGTAATGTAACCAGTGCAAGTCGACTGAATATTATACTCTCTAGCCAATCCTTACTACCGAAATAAGAAGAAATAGATTATGATAGTGTTAGGTTTATATAGAGAAAGCAAACTATCTGTCCCAGAGGTCAATAGACCGATATAGAGCGATGAGGCCCAGAATTGCGCTGTAAACCACGATTCTGAGGCCAATTCAGGTCAAACGATGTCACGTTAGATTAAGAAAGTGCCAACTGTGGATATGAGGTTAATTTAGGGCATGCAACGTCGTAGCAGGTATGATATAGTGGGAGCCATGGAGTTTGAATCTGTTATCATTCATGCAATCAGCAAGGAGTTCGATCTGACGTTCATGGTGTATATATAGGATTTGAAGTCTTTTTTGGCCTGTGTTCAATAATAATTTATTTTGCTCATACATGTTACCCCAATTATATGTGCTATAATAAAAAGGACACCATAAAACACGGAAAAAGGTAATACAAAAAATCATGAATTAAAACAATAAAAGGATTATGTTGCGGAATTGAGAGCAAAAATTGAGTAAGCCTTTTTCTTAATGGTATTCAGGTAATCACGAAAGAAGTCCACAGAGTTGGAGAGTTCACTAACAGTCCTACTAATTCTTGAGATGGGCGAAAACTTGTGAATATTTTTCTTTGAAAAGGGCACCACCAATAATAATGCATTTCGAGTTCTGCGAGATGGAACAGCAATGCCAAAAAGTCCAATAAGGAAACAAAGGCCAAAGGCCCCTTTAAATACCTTATTAGCAAAAGAGACATCTAGAACTTTGCGTCGGATCCATAGAGGCTGGATACCGAAATATTTACAAATATTAAAATAGTCACTTCCATGATATTCAATGCCCACAGAATTACACAACCACTTTACAAATCGCTTTTGGACTTTCTCAACAGATGAAATTTTAGTTTTATAGCACGGATTCCAAACAACTGAAGCATATTCTAGGATTGGGTGGACCAATCCAATGTAAGAAAGAATCACTGTATTTGTGGAAAACGTTCGGAAGGAATTGCGTTTAATAAAACCAAGGATGGTATGGTTTTTAATGGAAGATAAGTCATGATGACGTGTTTTGTTTTAGTTAATCTTCAACTAGCGGCGTAACGTTGGTAGAATAAATTTGAATTTGTATCATTGTTAATAATTACGATATAGGAAATATTAATAATTACTCTCACAGTCATTTATATTAGGGCCTTTATCTTCACTCGGAAAGATCAATTTTCAAATGAATATTTAATTTCGATAAAATGAGTGCTTTTAAAAATTAATTTTTTCCGCGAATTATACGTAATAACAACAAACTACATGAGTAATTCGAATGATCGGTGTTTATACCTCCAAACACATGCCAAACGGTGGCTTGATAAATCTAGATTTATATGTAGATTAATTAATTTAATTCCTAAATTAATTGTGACACTCTTATTGGAAAAATAAAAAATACTGATAACGACTACAAAATCCGCAAGGGAATCTTTTTTTTATTTATAAACGTATAATTACACAATAATGATGCAGATTTCCTCCTCTGCATGGTTTAGATCGATGGAATTATTAGTCCTAAATCATGCAACGGTCTAATAAAAACCTCAAATTTCCATCGCTCATTTTAACATTCAAATCGTGCTCGAAATGATTCGATTGAAAAAATAATGTTAACCTTTTTTGCTATAACTATTCAAAACCATTCATCGATATTTCGTTTCGAAGATGCAGTGGAGGCCTTATTATACATGGCTTCTACACCAATGTCGTTAAAACTAAATATATAAAACAACAGCTTCCATCATGAAGCAAGTAAATTTGTTTCATAAGCCATTTTTACTATAATTATTCAATGCCATATACCGATATTTCGGGCCGATGATACAATTGAAATATTGGTATACAAAGAGATTGCACCACAGTCCTTAAAAATAAATATATAAAAGATACAGTAAAGTTTAGGAAGCGAATAAATCGGTTTTACAGCCTTTTTTCGGTATTATTCGTCAAATCCATTCGTTTATGTTTCGTGGCTATGATACAATTGAAACATTATCATGCATAAAACGATGGCACCACAATCCGCCACATATAATTTAAGTTCTTTGTATGCATATTTTATTCAGAGAGATTCCCTGCTCTTCCATCCGAAGTGTTCTTATATTCATTATGTTTCTATGACAAAAGCCCACGGATAAAATCCGGCACGGCTAAAATGCACCCGACAAAAGCACACACAATTAAACCCCACAATGAGAGAACTCCACACAGAAAGGAATTATAACGATATACGATAATGGTACGATGCTATTAAAGTATATCACTCATAATAATTATAGTTATAAACGATATTTATGCAAGAACCACCTTGCCAGAAGGCCAACTTGCAGCGCAATTCTGAATAAATATATTACATCAATATTACTTACCCAATTTAGCAAAAATAATATCTTACTTCTTAATTTACAAATTTTGGCTAAAAATTGGATAAGTGTTTATTTATGCATGAGGCCATTTGTCAATGTAAATAAATTAATTGATGAAATATTTGTCAAGACGAGGTTAGGTCTTAATTATAAGTAAACATATTTGGTATCTCCTACACCTAATTTCAATTTTTAATACGTGTTTGAATTTGACATTGGGAAATAGAAGAAGAAAAATACAAGAACAACACTAAAAACCTATGGGTTTGTGGGGAAAAATTTTCTCAACTGACGGTTAAAGAAGACAAAAACCACATTGTGAAATAAAATAATCACAAGGAAGGGGGATGAAAAAACTCAAGAATAAACAGTTAAAATATCAAAGAATAATTTTTTAATAACAATAAATTTAAATTTAAAATACCAGATAACAGAAAAATCTATTAATATTTAACTAATTAATATGCATATATAAGAGTATCTATAAAATAAAATCCAAGGCAGTCCAAAAGGTAAAATATAAGTTACAAAGGATAAAAAGTATGCAGCTTGGATATTTATACGCATTATACTTATATAAGTAATGGAAAAAATATATGGCGGTATTAGCTAGTACATAAATGTTGAATTTGACTAATTAAATCAGGTTTTCATGATTGTTCTGTTTTTTCGATGTGAGATTTTATCGTGTGGGCTTTTACGATCGTTGGGTTCTGTTTTTTGTGCTTTTGTCACTTAGGGTCATTTCCGGTCACGATTTATTAATCGCGTCCGCGGCTAATCCCCATGCATAATGGTAGCCGGATCGGACGGTGGGATGCCAAAAAGAGCAACTTCGCTACTCACGTTTCCAAAAAAAAAGGGAAAAAGCCGTCCGCTGGATATTCAGAGGCAGAATATTGGAATCAAGGACGGTTTCAAGAACGGATTCCGAAGAAAGCAAAATAATGAGCCCGATTTTTGAGACGTGTAAAAAGAAAAATAAATTGTGAGAAAATTTCCGTCCGAACGGACGTGTTAATCAATCGATGGATATCACAGTCTTGGGAACAGTTGGCTAAACATAACCCGCTCCTCGATGGAGTTATCGCGGCGGAAACCGGCTCTTTGCAGTACCGTAAAGCAGAAAAACGGTCACTGCTCCCCGAACCCGGTGAAGATGTCGCTCCCTCGGCAATATTCATAAAAGAGGAGTCTCGCGATTCGGAAGGTTTTAATTCTCGGGTCCGGAATCGCTCGCCCAAAGCGGTTTTCTTTCGGTTTTAATTCCTCGTCGGGCGGAGAATTTTCCTCGCGCCCAAATGACTTCTTCCATTTAGGGGAGCTGAGTAATGCAAAACGACGGACATTAACTATTGACCTCCCGCGGGAATGCTCTGGGCGATCCTTTCATAATCGGTTTGCAGTTAAAGGTTAGAGCGGTTTAGCGCGGTGCCGTCAGTCTCATTTATAAACAAAAGTGATATACAACGAGATGTCTTCTTCCGACTGAACGAGGATGATATGTAAACTTAATGGGAAGGAATAGGTCGCGAAATTTTGGAATAAAATCACTCTGATTGAATGTTCTTCATGTGGATGCTGAAGTAACTTAGGAAAATTCAGGTCTAATACAATCAAATAATATGACTTAGAAGGTGAATATGAAATAAACATCTGCTCAGTTTAACGCTCTATAATGACACTTTAGTAGTCCACTAAATAAGATTATGACGACCCAGGCTTCACAGCAATGCTGCATTATCCTTTATTTTATTATTGGTCGAGTAAACTGTCATTATGGAGTTTGTGTCTCTCACTACCACAAATTTAAACCTGAACTTATAAGTTGGGTTTGATCAGTTTTTCATTAATTTATTTTCATTTATTTACATGTACTGTTATGCCTAACATTTCTAATTAACGTACACCGAATTCCAGCAATGAAATGCCTAATATCATATATAAGGTTTTCAGATTTTTTTGCTAAATTTCTTTATCTAAAAATCATTCACCTCAAAAAGTGCTTTTGAAATATCACGTTTTAATATCAATATCATGATTTAAATACGATATTTACTATCTCACTCCAACCGGCCAGCTCTATCTCACGTGTTGACCAGCTGTGCAGTACATATAATCGGTAATGACAAAAAGCTGGATAGTCAGTCACAAAGGTAATAATTAAACTTCCAAACATTATATAGTAGAGTCGTCCCTTTCATTCATAAGAGAACTGATTTTAGCTCAGTCCAATTGTAAAGGTTTGAAATGCTGAAAACTTTTGAGGCTATCTTGTGGTTTTTCGATTCATATAGTAGTATTATCGGAAATCAATGGTATTGGAGACATTAATTATATATACTTAAAACAACGCTGATTAATCTACACTAAATGGATAAATTGGTTATATTTTATAAGGATTCCATGACACGTACTCATCAAACTGATGAATTGACAGCGATTATTGTAAAATTCTTACCTGTACCTGTTTTCCTTGAAAGCTATTCAAAAACCCATTTTTTTCATTTAAATTAAAATACGAAAAAATAGCATCCAAATAGATTTCTTTTTTGCAGACAAACACATAAAACTCTATATTTATATCATTAAATCAAACTAATAGTTTGTGGTATCTCTTCGTGCTTATAAGTCACGATGTAATTGCCGTCTTTGTAATTGCTGGTGAGAAGCTTCTCTCATGGAAAGAAAGGGCTCTGGACAGTTATTTCTTGTTTGAGACGGCTATGCTGTTGATATTTCATTATCCCACCCTTTTCAAAGCCTCAAACGCAGTTTCACTCGCCTTGACCCTTTCTCGGTACTCTTCTGACGAGACTCCGGGCAGTCAATTTACCGGAACTGGAACACGAGAAGATTTATGACACAACTTCACACTCAGGTATTCCGTTTTACGCACATGTCGTAAAGATAAATTTACTCCTTCGGTGAGTTCTCTATCTACGTAGACAGACCTGGACTGAAACAGTCAACAGCGTGTGTCTAGGAGGGGAGAGAGAATAGAGATACACTTTGCGGCTAAGTTAGGATCGTCCATAGTAAAGCTTGAAGAATGAATCTCAAATCGATAAAGGATCTACGAAATTGTTACGAATTGGCTTAAGATTGCTCCTTTTTTATGCCATGGTGGCTGGTAGATTTACCATATTATGCGAGTTTATATTAAGAAATATGTATGGACTTGCTGTAGTCACTTAAAAGTAAATAAAGTGTGATATCTGCGTCTTTTCTGCCAATAGTATTAATTAGAATGGTTTTATTTCGATAAATTATCGAAAGATCCATAACGGAGACTGAATTTCTGGGCATATTGTATAGAATTTGGAATTCCATTGCAAGCTATTTACATTTTGAAAAGAATACTGCTTTGTAATTTCCACAGCACGTTTATTATTTGACTAGTTTCGTCAACGGGTAGACATCTTCAGGTACCTGCTATTAATATATTTGAGATACTAATATACATGTTTATTAAAGATGGTTTTACTCTACATCTACAATGATATCCTGCAAGCCGCCTATCAACGTTGCAAAATTGACTTTTAAGATGCATTTAAAGTTATAATTGTTTTATCTTACTAAAAAAGGAATGATTTTTGGTCATTCGAAAGATGCATATATTTCATTACGCAAGAATTTAAGGGAACTGAGAGTAATGACTGTGATTTATTCATCATTCGTTTGCCTCTCCTTAATTGCTGTTCTTTCCAATCAAAGCTTAAAGGACGCTGAATCCAACCTTTCTGACTGAAAGGCCCAGATTTCCCTAATAAGTCTTGCAGCGATAACCCCGCTGTTTCAGGCAACCTTTCCTGCTTGATGTGGCCCCTGGCAGTTGATGATCCCAACACTTCTCGCCGAAAAATGACGAGTGGAAAGGAAAACCTTGTACGTAGATTATCCATTGAATATACAAGGCCGGACTAAAAAGTTTAACTTGGATTTTGGTGTTCTTTCTCTAATGAATTCTCAAGCTTCTTATCCAAAAACGAAAAACATGAGCATTGAAGAACATGTCTGTCACATAGTTAAAAATTTCACTGTTGTACAAGGAATATATATGCTTATCCTATATTATATACATATACCCAGTTATGAAACGTTTATGAAGTAAATTAAAAGTCAAAATGGTAGCGAGTAATTGGTGAAAAGTTGATGTGCATCCTCAATGAAGAGAAAAATGAGCTTCTATTTTGGCATATCCGATAATGAGCGTAAAGTTAGAAAAAGCCCAAAGTTTTACCAGGGAAAAAGTACACCGCAGCAGAAAAACACCCGTAAGAACGAGGGTGTGAAAAAACTGTAAACCTACTAATAATTAAGTATATTATAAAATAAAAAGTATGTGAAGATAGATCTGAAAGGCAAAGGCTAAAATTCCGGATACATATTTTCATAAATAAATCAATATAATTTTTTGCATGAAAGTAAACAAAAAACAGTGAAACGCAAATAATTAGGTTACAGCAAAAAAATCTATAATTACTAAAATAAAATTAAGAGTGGACATATAACAGCTCAATATTAGTAACCAGATCCGTCAATTTGCCAATGCTAACTGATAAAACTAGGTAATTAAATTTGTTCATAAAACCAAAATAGTTAAGTACAGTAGTAGTAGTAGTAGTATTGTTAAAAGTGCTTCGACAGCTTAGGTCATTTCGCACATTGGCTCCCACCGGGAATCGAACCCGGGACCGCTTTCACCAAAGGCAAACGCGCTGTCCACATGACTATACGGGAGCCCTAGTTAAGTACATTTTAATGCGAAAAACAAATACGATACTTTTAACATGAGCGTTTTAAGAGCAAATTTATGGATTGAAAGACTTTCTGCTTTATGTTCCGTACAATCAGTTTCTCTTGTTCACTCACGCAGAGGTTTACTCCGTAGAGTCACGTTAACAGCATTCATTTTTCATCTTATTTTCGAGCAAAAAAATCCTTGCCTTGCGTTGCTCGAACTCACATTCACTCCACGGATTCCTCTCCAGAACTTTCCCTTCCATCTTTATTTATTCTGTATTACTGACAATTCCTCTTCCAGGCACAGTTTTATCTGCAATCCCTCACTCAGCTCCACCGACCCAATTTGTTTCCATGTCACTCACTCGGCCCGTACCTTCCAAGCAGATTTATCTTTACGCATAGCATTATTTTTTTATGTTCCCGGCATTCTCTCTCCATCCATTGCTTCTCTGATCGATTCCACCCGCCGGAAGGATATCGTTAAATTTTCGCCGCCTCCTCCTGCCTTTCTCATTATCTCCCGCCTCATCTCTTCTTTTATTCATCTCTTCTGGATATCAAGCTGATACGGTATCTACACATGCACCGCTGGCGCATGAATAACAGCTAATCCGCAAAGGGAAAATATCCATCTTCTTAGGAGAGGACTGTGTTGTATTGATTATATCAGGACTATGGATTATTTAATTTTTCCCTCCTCCCACGGAAGACTACCACCATCTCCTAATATCTTTAGTTTAATGAACACGTTTCATTGATATTATCATAGCATTTCTATAGGAAATGACTGTGCTGTATTGACTACAATCTGTACTAAAATGTATTAACCATAGCGGAGATGGTCTCGGCCTTTACTTGATTGTAATCCATAGTAGCAGGAAAAGTACACAAAGATACTTTAATTTATAATATTTTTTGTGGTTGAATGCTTAATTTATAATATTCGTTGTGGTTTAGTATAAATTGAAGTATCTTGTCTACTTTCTGTGTATTTACCATGTACTAACTCTTCTCCTATTATCTTTAAATTTTAATCTTAGTTTTATGAACGCATTTAATTAATTTTATCAGTTGGCATTTGGTTAATATTCATCTCCGTTGTAAAGTACTGTACTGCATTGATTTTAATCTGTACAAAAAATATGCATAGTATGCATTATCGTATCTCCTATTGTCATTGAAAATTATGTTTTAGTTTCATAAACATATGTAATTGATTTTATCAGTTAGCATTAAGAAAATATCCATCTTCGTAGGAAAGGGCTATGTTGTATTCACTATAATCTGTAGTAAAATGTGCATATTATATATCAACGTATCTCCTACTATCTTTGACATTTTTATCATAGTTTTATGAACACATTTAATTAAGTTATTACTTATCTGCCAATACTCAATAATGTATACTCTTCCATAAAAACATTTTTTATGTATCTTTTCATTCCATTTAAACGGAAACATATTATTATGAATCATTAATAATTAATTAAAAGCTATTATTTTAAAAAGTTAATTTTTTACCAAGCAGAATAGTACACTCCTGGCCAAAATTAACGCAGCACCTCCCTAGCGATCCTTACGGCCGGTGCTGCGTTAATTTTGGCCAGGACTGTACAAAACGAGATTAACTGTTACATCAAAGTAACTCGCACATCGTTACCGGCATCATAAAAGATCTTTTAGCGTCGAAATAATTCAGAAGAGAATGAAATATTTATCATTCTTACCCATAAAGGAACAGGTACTACTTCACATTAAAATGAGTGGAAAGAATAAAAGACTTTGAAAAGGAGTATTAATCTCCTATTCTTTGGTAAAATATAGAAGTGAATAATTACAAGGTTGAATCTTTAGATCAACTCGTTAAATTATCAACTGAATTTTCTCAAAATACTGGAACTTCCGACTTTGGGTGCAACTTAATCTGTTCTATACGTACATATACTATCATTAATGAACGTTTGGAATCTTCCAAGAATTCAATTCAGTCCTAGAACACAGAATACACGTCTTTGTTTGTAGGTAACATCATTAAGTAGAGTTTCCCTGCTTATACAAACGTTACTTTTGGATTTAAACGCAACCTTCATTTCATAGAATTCCTAATCTGCATCCCTCGCTCAAAATGTTTGCAGGGGAACGTAAGGAATAATTATCAAAGAAAACGACACAGAAGGCAGATTTGCCTCATGCACAAAATATTACCTTTGATATTTGTGGAGTATTTATTAAGGGAAATCTAAGCCTCTTTCTCAGGATAAAACCAATTCCATGGCTCTTTCCGCACAGATAAATAAACCGTCTCAGCCATAATTTTCTATCCTATCATATTATTCTGTATGTATTATAAAATATGGTGCCGGCATCATGTTCTGGTTAATAGAATATTTTTCATTTGCTAAAGGTACAGAAGAACTATCGCTGGGGTAAGAATTACCCGCCTTACTGGCCTAAGGGTTAACTATGTAATTCCAATTAACATGCTTGCGATTAGGCAAAACTTATTCATATGTGCAATGCCAAAATGCCTAACCTGCAGGCGATACTGCCCCTTTTAGGCTTGTTTCAATGGCGTAACTGTACCGCCTGAGGCCCGTAGCAAATTCATTGGATGGGCCCCCATTAAAAATCGCCACGTTATAATTTAATTTTAATAAATCACCGAAGTAGTTACCCAACAGTATTACTATTACTGTGTGCATTTTGGTTAAATATTCAATAAATTTAATTTTTAAAAGCATAGGTATTACATATTTATAATAAAATAACAATTTAATCTTAACAATGTTTTAATTGATAAAATTATTTTCTCCAAGCTTTGTGTTTTGCAAAAGTATCAATAACATATCAAATTTTATAGATCGGGCCATAGAATTTTCAATAGACACAATAGCCAAGTTACGTAGCCTGTCACGTCCCATAGAGTTCCTTAAATAGGTTTTTATTAATTTTAGTTCCGAAAATGATCTTTCAGCACGAGCTGTATTCACAAAAATTGTAACAAATAATATTAATGCAGTACATACTTCAGGAAAGCTGTATGACATAAAATGTTTCTTTATTATTAATAAATCAGTAACTTCTCAAATACGCGAAGACATTTCTATTTCGTCTCTGAAGGTGGACCGAAAACTGAAAATTTCCCTGGCAAACAGTTCAGATGTCTTTTTTATATATTTCAACAAATTCTAGAGCTTTTTTTAATAGATCAGTATCATTAAAATTTTGCAAAGTGGCAGGTTGCAAAACACTGAAATTGAAAACAGTTTCATTCATTGGAAGGAAACGCGATTTCAGTTCATTAATAATGATGTCCAATACTCAATAAAAAATGTTCACTTCGAACAAACTTTCCAGATCTTGGAGACTCCTCATCTTCGCTAAGTTTGATTTATTAGAGTACTTATATAATATTTATAATTTTAACTACATTTTGTTTAAAATTTTAGGTTACGCCTGAGCTCGCGGCCTCTCGGGCCGGGGGCCCATGGCATTTTGCCAGCCCTGACACCCTTTAGTTACGCCACTGGCTTGTTTGATTCGGTCACGTATCCTGAAGGTTATGCAACACGAGGTGCAAACCTGCGTCACAAATTTCAGGAGCTCAGAGACTGCAATGAAAGTTTGTCAAGTTTATATACATTAAATGCTATGCAGCTGGTAAAATTGAGATATGTAATGAATACGAAGTCTTAGATGAATCTCTTTTAATATTGTCTTAATTTAGCATAGTTGATACATTTTTCTCAGTGAGTTTATAGCTCCACATTCCCTATGTCAACCCAACCCAACCGGCCTTCAGGCTGAATTAAGGAACGTAACATATACATCAAATATACATTGTTTCTGGCAACTTCAAACTGTACATCAATATAAAAGTCTATATGTTGGTCGATTTTTTCGCGGAATTTTGCGAACTTCTTTCTCCTACTAAACAAAACATCCTTTTATAATACGGTCAACTCGCAATACATAAAACCCATGCAGCGAAAGTTATGAATATTTATGCTTTAACAAGTACCAGAAGTGGCACATGCATATGAGCACAATAGTGTTTTCATGTGCGATCCGTTAAATATTCAGAACATTTACACGCGGATTGCGTCAGGAAAACCCAAATCGAATGACGAGAGTAGAGAGGCATGGTGGTGGTGGTGCGTTGGATACACGAGAGAAGTATACATATATTCCTCATAAAGGGAACTCTCCGGGAATTTTTTTGCTTTTACTTTCAATGCGCTCGAAATGAATGTACAGCCGTGACTCTTCTGCCCTGATTTTGATTATACTCCTACGTACCTTCTCTCTATGATTCACTCCGACCCCATGGCACTGCTCGCCTCAATCTCTCTTTATCATCGCCCATTTTTTGCCACTTTCCCATATCCTTCCCATCAGCCTCTTCTCACACTTAAGCTTCCTTCCTTTCTCTTTTCCTCGAATTACACTTGTATCTTTTCCCCCCTTTCCCCTCTTTTTGTCCCTCCCTTCCACGATGCCGGCCCATCGAACTCATTACCTAATAATCTACCATTACTACTTAACTTACTAATAACCATTATTAATCCACCAATATACAAACGTTGCGATCCCTCGGCACGGTTAAGTCATATAAACACACACAAAAAAACCATCCGGAGGTACAAATTCACAAAACTATCACAATATACGATAATAAGGCGATGTATGATTAAAATATTCGGGATTTCTAAATTATGTAAAAAAGATCCATGCCTCAACTAGGGATACTCTATACTAGTGATTTCCAAAATGAGCAATAGCGTCCCCCTTGTAGTGCTGTCATAAACCAAGGGGGAGCTTGATACTAAGGTATTTTATTTTTATTCGATCATTTGTCTATTTCTACTTAATTTTACTCGGCTCTAGTCAACTTTTAAACAACCGATATAATGAATTTGTGGAAGTTGTAAATCTTGTAGCTTTTATTTATTTTTCTTTTATTTATTCTTTAGATTTTGTCTTACAGAAAATATTTTATAGAGGTCGGTTGGGGGCGGTGGTATGGGAATTAGGTGACGGTAGCATGAAAAAGTTTGGGAAGCACTATTCTATAGGTGTAAATCAAGAATTCTGTCCCTGTCCTGTTCCTCTAGCTAATTCTAAAGTTGTGCTCTTCAAATTCTCACTTTTTGTTCTCCTATATGGGCCATGTCATCCGAATCTAACCTTTCCACTCCTAATCGACTCTAAAAATTCTTTTTAACAATAGACTGTTTTTCGAATGCCTTCTCATGGGAATATGCCAAAGACTCATCTTATAAATCATCTTAATCTCTTTCCTATTATACCCTCTCTTATTTCTCCGACATTGCTTTCCTTTATAATATTATCAACGACAAGCTCGATTGCCCATTCCTATTCTCTATTTTTAATTTTCGGGTTCCATCAAGAACTAATAATAACAAGAATACTTCACGTATATCAATAAATAAGCAATCAGTCTTTTTTAGAATACCATTAATTTTGAACTTTGGTCTTCCAATAAAAACTTTGATCCTTTTTATTTCCTTCTTAAATCAATCCTGAATATGGTTGCAAGAGATTGGTCCCCATAATTTTGTCTGCTTATACATGTAACGATTTCCGTATTTTTTTCATTTTATTATGTTTAATTTGTTGGCATTATTTTTTACTATTCTATTTATTTACACGATATTTACTTCATGTATGACAGGATGCCATGTTAATAATAGTTATAAACGATATACATACAATAAAAATGACCATGCTTAATAAAGCAACAATAAAATTTCACTTTTTTACACACAAAAATTTGCTAATTTATGTTGTAAAATTCGCCATGTCCACTTTACAATATTTTTCCATGTGCCATTGGGTTTTTACCATTGTGAGCTTTTATCAATATGCGGTATTGTAAATGAGAAATTTTGTCGTGTGATCTTTATAAGTCTGGAGTTTTATCCGGTTATGGAAATAACATCCTCGAATAACTCGTTGGTCAGATTATAGGGAGCGTTAGGGAAGTTATTAACAATTTAGTTTAGGATATTAGTGTATTTCACCACCTGACGTACGCCACTGGCGCCTTGCAGGGTTATGATGTAAAGCGCACTTTTTCGGACGCAGGAATACCGTAATAGCTCAAAGGTCGAGGGATGATCGATACCGCGAAGTCTAGCGAGGTCGCGATCCCCCTGAAATCCCACGGTTTCCGCGAGTAACCTTGTCCAAGACGATAATCTACCGGGGCGGGCTTTTCCACCGCTTCTTCCCCCGGCTTTTAACAAACAACGAGGCCTCTGCGTCAACCTTCACGTGCCGGCAATCTGTAACGGTCAGTGGCGCCCTCGTTTGGAAGGTTTTGAAAAGAGGGGACGCATTCACCGCGTGATTTATGGTCGGGTCTCCGGGCCCGGCGACATCATCATAGCCGGTGATGGATTCAGCGGAGGAAACCGTTTCCCGGTTTGATGAAAAGGGAGCGTTATTATAAGCCGCGACTTTAATTCGCTCCCTTTGAGGCGATGCATATTCCGGGCCCCTTTGCGGAGGGAGTCGATGTATAATCTTTTCCTTCCTCGGTGAAAGAGTCTTGGCGGCGATGGGTTGCTAAGTGCGTTGGATGATTCCGTTACGTTTGCCAGTTTGATGGGTGGAATGGTTTGATGGATTGTTTGTCGTGGAGAGGAAATTTTCCCCGGTTACGGGGGAAAGGAAAGGGTTTACACACGCAGCGATTGATTGCCCCTTATTGTATCGCGAGGGTTTTGAAAGGTATTCTTTTACAAATGAGGTTTTCCTGCGTGTAAGGAAAGATATTGGATCGCTGTTAATGAATAAGTGGCGTAAAAACTCTCCAAAAGCTTTCGAGGTATAAAGAGTTCCATTATCTGTCTTTATAAGCGCCGTTGCTACCCGTTTTCGGAAGAAAACGAAATTCCCGGTTAATTGAACTTCAAAGAAACACTCAATGAATATTTCAGTAGTCATGCTATCATTTTCAGGTGTTCAATATTACTATATCCCTGAAGATGATAGTAAGCCAATTTATTATTCAAATGGATGGTTATTTATTATTGGAATATACATTGGGTGTTTCTTAGAAGATCAGTAAACCGGGTCTTTCCGTTGTGTCCAAAAACCGACAGGAGCGCAATTGATAAGTAAAGCTATTGGAGATTTTTAAACCTTAATTTCATTAACAGTCATGTTCAGATTTACTTTCCATACATCTCCAAAAGTTATACTTGTCATAAGAGCAGAAAAAAATAATATTGTAATATAATAATAAATATTATCTGCTCACATAAGATAATAATACAAATTATAGACATAAGGTAACAATTCAAAATATAGACTACTCACATAAAGATGATACAAAAAGTTTAATAAATAAGTCAGTATTATGGTTCTAGAATCCTTCCGTGGTAACAATAAGGTAATCAAACAATTTTTCTTTAAAAGATTGTGCAGAAGTGGAATTTTTAATATGTACAGGTAGGTTTTTAAAGAAATTATATGCAGTAATTAAGAAGGATTTTAAGTAAGTTTTAGTCCGTGGGATTGGACATAAATGATAGTTAGGGCTGGAGCGGGTAGTTTTATAAGAAACAGAATATTTGGAAGTAAACATGTCATGTATATTCTGTGGTTGAAGATCGTGAAAAACCGTAAACAAAAATTAACCAAGTATGTATTTTCTTCTGGTATTTAGTCTTAACAACTTCAACTGACGGTGGTAGCTGGAGATATGAACATCTTTCCGAAAGTTAAAAATGAATCGGATGCATCTTCAGGGATAAAAGAAAACAAAAGGAAGGTCAGCAATCCAGCACATCCGTTGTTTCTGGAATCGATTACAACGTGGTATGGAGAACTGAGAAAGATAGCTTTCGAAAAGTATTAAAACCTATAAGTTTTCCCTCACGTCGTGGGAAAAAGAACAGAAATCCATGGTAAAAATGGTAAAAAGAAATGAATGGGAATCAAATCCTTTTTATGATTCTCTATATCGATATTCTCTCAGCTGTTATCGCGAAAGGTGCCGCAGTCTGACTTTCCCGCATCGGTAATGTCAGACTGTGACAGCCTGTGCAAACTTAAGCGTGGTTCGGAAGTGCTGGAGGTTCTTCTTTTATGCGAGATTTAACCACTGACGACTGTATACAAAAGGTAGCAAAAACCCATTAAGCTCAAAATTTACGAGTAATATCAAATTGATCTCCCGGCACTTGATTTTTCCGGATTTTCTCACGCTTTTTGTGCCTCGAGATTGCCACTCGAGTGTATTCAAGAAAATAAAATTTCGAGGAAACGTAGCCCAGCCCATCGTGTTTTCATGGGAATTTTCAAACGTTTGACTATCATTTGCAGCTTGACACTTGATCTTCTATTTGGGGTGTAAATCATTTCACATTTTGTGCTTGAATTCCTTGCCTGGAGGATACGTTGCAAGCGCCCATAGTGTTCCGTGCTCTTACCCTGGGAGCAATGGGTACGCAAGACAGGTGTGGTTAGGTATAGGAGTGACTCCTGTTTAGATTGTGCTTAGATATAATAGGACATCACTAGGCTTACGTCAGGTGCTTCACTGAATGCCGTGATATAGAAAGGTTATAACATTTATTACCTCGAGGAGAGGTGTTTATAAAGCGAAAAAATGCAAATTCATCCGTGGGAACTTAGTTCTACATATGATCTGCAGGATTTTGGCATATAAATTGTATAGAGTTACATTGAATATAAGGATGGCTGATTCTTTATCACTTCTTTCAGGGAAATTTGACGTACTTATTCATTCCTTGCAGGTTTCCAATCGAGATTATACTGAAATTAAACTGGTAAGTATAAATCAATGCTAAAGCTTTAAGAACGAGAAAAAATATTTTTATAACGCTCAGAAACACTGGATAAACAAAGAAAAATATTTGTCCTCCTTCTTTTATGTTCCGACCGCTTTTACAAGGTATATTGAAAATCTGTTCCGAGAATCCATTGCTCATCTTTTCCATCTGTTTACTTTTTATTTGACTTTTCAGATCTACATCTATGCACACAGTGTATATATGTATACTATACACTCTGCAGCATCCCTTTGGTGTTTAACGGAATACAAATACCATGACTTTACTCACCTCTACATGAATCATAATATCCTTAACACTTCTAAGAACGTACTTCATCTAAATTTATTATACAAATTAAGTCTCTCTGCTTATATCCTATGTCTTCTAAAGAATCCCATTCTGCGCCTATAGCATCCGAGTAACGCTTGCTTATTCATCGTAAAAATGTTTTAGAAAAAAGTACTATTGCCTTCGACGAGCTTTTCTTAATTCAAATAGTGACACTTTTTGGCAGGCTCCAATACGATATATACATATTCAAGGTGAATCCAAACAAGTGGAAATTAACATCGCCCGCGGTCTTTTTCTTCGGTCCTCCTAACTATTCTCTTAACGAAGCCGAGTTTCTTAAGTGCTCACCTACATGCATTACCGGATAGGGGTACTCCGTATTAAGTTGTCAGTGAGAGGTTTTCCAAGATTTTTTACCGATTTTACTGACACTAAGTTGTTCTCTTATGACATTAAGACTTTTTTCGTAGTTTTTAATATTATTATTGACCTTAACACAAATTTGATAGCTTTGTCATAGATTAATTACCGGAAAAACCAAATAATTTATTACTATAAATTAAGTGAATGTATTAAAGAAATTTGATTTGAAGTGGATTTGACTGGAGTATCTACTCATCTTATTTTAAGAACTGAAATTGAACATGGTGTGCATAAATTATTTCCATTATTTTTCATTTCACGGCAACATTTTTTCTTATAATAACGGAAAGTAATTTATTCTTGATTAAAAAAACATTCTAAAAGGCTAAGTGCGCAGTAAAATCCTTTCATTCAAATTATTTTGATTATTTCCGGAATATCTGTAAGTATAATATGCATAAAAGCTCTTTTATGCAAAAAATGATTCGAGTAAATTTTCAGTTATGTAACAATAAATCTGTTTACATGATCTTGTAATACTCACGCAAGAATTTTAGTTTCAACGCTGAAAGTCTGTTAATTCATGAAAAAGATCCTAATAATTCTGCGATCATCTGTTTATATTTATAGCAACTACATCTACATATTTGATTCGCAAAATAAGAAATCTTAAGTCTTAATCTATTAAATTTTACGATAAAATTGCAACAACTATAATATATAGAATGTTGAGAAGTCCCACTAAATGCATGCCAATTCAGTGAGATATGTTATTAATACTTGTTTACAGAGATAGATTTATCGGTAAATGAGGTTATCATTATCATGATTTGAGAACTATATTAATAACCATTTAACAGAATGACAGGTATTGAAATTATACGAATTGGCCTACCTTATCTTAACAGTGGTTCACCAGCTTGAGCTCGAGCCTATTTATAACATGTGTCAACATTAAAGTCAAATACATTTTTAAAAAGATCTAGTAAGCTATGAAAACAACCTCTCCTTTCTCTGTGCTATGTGATGAACGACCTGGAGACCGCAAAACAACGACAAAGCCAACCCTGAAACGATCATCAAAGGCAGAATATCATGGAAAATTGTTAATCCCAGTCCTCCAGTACGCAGAAATTAACCGCCTTTTACTGCAAAGGAACATTAGCCTTTTCAAATTGAAGGACGAAAACCGCAGGGGAAAACAGAACAAACTTTTTAGTGGCGAAAAATAAACAGTTGAAGAAGGGAACAGTGTCTTGAGCAACATCGGATGCCCGCCCACTTGAGGATGAACAATGGCCTCCGCAAGAAAGAGTGGCGACAAAGAATCTTAAGAAATGGAAAAGCAAACGAGCGTGGAAGACGAGAGAACAATGAAAAAACACTGTCGCTGAGAGACATTTATTATTTCCGTATGTAGGAACAAAGGCTGCATACGCAAGGAACCAAAATCGGATGCATCTCTTGTGAAGTGGCATGAATAGACTAAGGAAACGCTGCACTTTTGTGTTGCTTACATTTACCAGTACATTCACGAGCAAGCCTTTTATTATGTGACAGCAAAAGATTTGTTTCGATTTCTTTCTCGCTCATCGTCACCAGGGTTAAAGAGCACTGGATTCTCTTGAATTCTGTATGCTAACCTTCCATTTAAAGCTATCATTGAGTGAAGCTTTGAGGGTGAATTATGTATCTCTTACGAGTGAAGCTTAGCAATGATACATTTTCTCAAGATAATTACTCTCAGCATCTGCTTTACCTTCATGTATTCAAGAGTGATTTATAATTGTGTGAAGTTGCATGTTAAGAACTCTCTTAGATATTAACTACGAAGTAATCAATACAACTCCTTTATTGCATTATCAGAGTGAATCCTTTCTCAAATCATAGAAGGGCCTTTTTTCGTTTTCTTGTATTTCTTGCGTCCCAAATATCATTATATAAAATAATCGTTCACCTATTAAATATTTTGCTTGTGAATTTTAGAATGGCAATCTTGGTATATAGGATTCTATGTATTATATTTGAATAGTGTATATCTCATCTATAGATATCCTGTACTTAAAACAAAGCATAAAAGCAAACTACGCACTGCTTCATTTAAACTAGTTCTGCGAGCATATTCCTCGATATGAAAAAATCAAGGTTAGATATGAGCATCAAGCATAAACCATCACTCCTGAAGAAACATTACTTTTATTTGAAAAGAATATTAAATTTAAAATAAGCACACGATTATACTCTCTCTTGTCGGTTGATTTTGTTTACAACTATGATTAAAAGGCGCTTTTTTACTTTTTATCAAATTTTTACCTCGGGAGTCTTATAATCTCATAACCTTGCGGTTTCTTTATCTGCTTTGAAGAATAAATCATCAGCTGTACTATATAAATCACCTATTCTCCCTTCCCTGACTGTAATGAGCCGTTTCAATTTTATATTTAATGAAGGAAAGTTCACAAATTTTCATTTTATAAGTGAATTATATAAGTGATTGATTAGAAATCATTAATGTGTTATTTTAAGAATATTTTTGCAAGTATTATTAATAATAAGACATTTTCACACACAAAGTTGTTCAAAGATTCGAGTAACAACTGAACTAACTTAGCTACTATTGTAAGTTTAATTAATTACTATTAGTATGCTGGTACAGTACAGTTTTTATTAATTATGCAGTAAGAAGCACCAGTGAGGTAAGCGCAGGAGAGGTCCGCTAGAGGATCTTGCTTACCTCATAGTCTAGTTAATCAATCTCAGCAATTTTATTGCTCTGTATAAACGAACAATCGTTTTTTAAGAACAACTTTAAAAACGCTTCGGATCATTCACTGATTTTCATATTAAGGTTTATAGTAATATTATTATCAAATTGTATTAGAAATCCCATTAGACATTACCCAACGAATTTCCTCATGGCTCATGAATGGGAGAGAAGAGGCGGAAGGAAGGCGAGTACTTCCTCGTGTATTTTTAACCTCGCGTTGTTATCAAATCCTTTCACTTCTGGCCTGGCCCATTACTTTTCCATTTCCACTAGAACTATATGCTGAACTGTAAGAGGAACGATTTCCCGTTGCGAGAGGGAAGTTGATAAAGTATTGCTGGACAACAATTCTTGAAAAAAATAATTAACAAATTTGAGATAGACCAAAATTCTTTCATTCTTCTGCTTAACACTAGAAGGACGGCGGCGGTCATTTTGACCGTTTTTAGAGTTTAACTTCAAAAATTTCTAACTAAATATTTTTTGAATTTTTGAAACTCTTTGATTTTGTTCAATTTGATCCCAAATTTAATACGATATAATGAAAATTTTGTTAATACTTATGTGTTAGATTTTACACAAAGTTATACCTAGAAGGACGGCGGCGGTCATTTGACCACCTACTTTTAAAATTCGTAATTAAATACTTTCATTTGTCGCAAAGACGTATATTTTGCAGAACTTCATAATGTGACTTTTGTACAAGTTCTGATAAGATGGTTTACCTCATAATTTGTTTAAATTTTAATTAATTAAACAAAACGCGGACCGATGACCTAAATCTGCAGAGTATAATACTCTGCGATATTTTTCTTACTCAAACTAGACCAATGAAGCTCATATTTTCGGAATAAGTGGTAGAAGGTCTGAATTGTTGATAAAAGTCAGTCACGTTACGTCAAAATTGCTATGCTGCATATATATTGCTAAAATTTAAACGAATTATGAGGTATGACATCTTATCAGCACTTGCACAAAAGTCACATTATCAAGTTCTGCAAAATATACGTCTTTACGACTTATAAAAGTATTTAACTACGAATTTTAAAAGTAGTCGGTCAAAATGACCGCCGCCGTCCTTCTAGGTAGGGCGAAACTCCCGTCCTCCTAGTGTTAAGTATACTAAAGACAAACATGTTATTACTTTTCATCTTCAGAGGTAATTATTAACGAACGTCCAAAATTGATGACTTTTTCATAAAAGTATTGCTCCATTACTTCGTGAGTTAGATATGTTTATTTTCCACTCACAAGAGAATTAATTCACTTATTTTATTCATGTATTAAATTTAAAATTGTATTATCAGAAGACTGATTTAACAAATCACTCATTCAACCCGCAGATCTTCTCAGCACAACAAAATTACTTTTATGGGATCTATGCTTCTACCAGAACGAAGATAATGTGTCATAGATGCTTTTAATGGCATGAACACTGCAATAAGGCGAAGCAAGCTATCATGCTAGTTGTATTTATATAAAATTTTACGGAAAATTATCTAAATAAGTGCTGACTGACATTTATAATTTCCATATTTTAGAATTACTTCTTGGTGTGCTTAATATATATATAACTTTTCCGTAATAAAAGTAGAAAAGATTCGTGACATTTTCGTGAAACTTGACATTTATTACCACCAATAGTAATAATGATAAATATTCATATCCAATTTTATATCAGTTGAGAGGTACTCATCAATACTGAGGAGCTTTATATCTGGAAAATTCTCATTAAGATAAACTGAAGTCGATAAAACCAGAGAAAAATGTAAAATAAAAGGAAGGGATTGTTATTAGAACCCTCACTTACAAATTCCATTATCCCCCTTTAAATAATTTTCTATTAATCAAATAAATCATATTCGCCAGTCAAATTGCTCATAAAATATAAAATAATAATAATAATTTTATTACACGGGATCAAGCCCTTTAACGTGAATGATTTTAAAATAAAAAGATAATGAAAGTAAACAAAAATTTCAAAATATAACAGTAGCAAAGGATAGCATCAGAAATTCTAAAATATAAAACATAAGTATAAATATTATAAAAATTAAATCAATACACAGTATTAAAGTAAAAAAACAAAGTAAATATTAGAATATAAATTTCTTAATGAGTACGCAATCCTCATACAATCATGATTTTACGATAAGACTTCCTTCTTTGGTAAACCTGAGGTTTCATAGCATATATGTTCGATTTCATCTTTACACGCGACTTCAAAGTCATAATCAAAATTTTGAAAGGGTTATCTCCCTATCTTGTTGTCAACGCGTGTCAAAGCGTAATCATGATTCCATTTTCATGCTTCTCCGTCAGTGTCCTTGTCACTTTCACTCCATCCGATCTGTTTTCCCCATTCGAAGGACATCCTTATCCTTGTAATCATCCTGTCCTGTAATTAACGAAATCCACTCCTCATAACCGCACCTAACGATTCCTCCCTTGCCGGCCTCTCTCTGGGACTGTCCTTAATTATATCCTTCGCAATACGTTATTCCTTAAAACCCTGAATATCCCTTCCCGAAATCTCAGTTTGACAGAAATGTCTCCATTTGCATATTCATTTCCCCAACGACCTCTAACATCATTCACGGACTTGTGTTTACCGTGAAACCACATATTAACTAAAGCGCTCTAAGGGAAGAAATGGGAGCACGGTTGTTAATGAATAAGAGGTTTCAGAAATGTGCAAGAGCTATATTTATCACCGCGTTACTTCCGATTCCGGAAACATCGGAAGGGTCCGGATTAGTGACATTCTAAGAAGTACCTCAAGTACAATGTACACCTGGAGTAATGAAGAGAAAACTTGGCAATTTTTCACACAATTTGGGTGAAATTGTATGAGAAATACCAAGTTTTCTCTTAATTACTTCAATGGCTTTCCACAAAGTAACGCCTGACCATCTAGATTTTGAATGTACACCTGTGCTATTTTAAATACTGAATTTGAGCATTTAAAACTCTCCAAAAGCCGTCCTTATCAGCGTTCCGAACCGCGTTTCTTATTTCCAGAAACAACGGAAGGGCCCGGATTACTTTCCTTCTAAGAAATACCAAACGTATTAAATTTTCATTCAATAGCCATGCGTTCATCATTTGTGTTTCCCTCTACCCCTGAAAATAAAAGCATGGCTATTGAAATACACATGGGTACTTCTTAAAAGGTCGTCCGGGCTTTAGCTTTGTGTCTGAAATCGGTAGCAACGTGGTGCGGGGGTATGAATATGGCTTTCGGAGAATTCTTACGCCCAAAAATAGTCTAGCGTTATATTTTGTATTTTGATGATGATTTTTTCAATTATTTTTTGCTGCAAATCTTATCAGCTCCCCTTTATATTTCGCATATTGCTCCTACTTTTCAACTCTACCGGTAAATCTTTCAGATCCTATTTTTCTCTCACCCTCTACTTTTCATCGGGTTTAGTGTCCATATTTTCAAGAACCATTCTTTCACTTTCTTCCCCATAATAATCTCAGCTGTATTTCCTTATTCCTTGGTTGTACATATACATATTCCAACACTTAATTTTCCGTCCATTTCATTTATCTTCTTCCGAATCTTCACAGGTCATCTCTACAGAGAAACTCTCTAAAGAGTTCTTCGAATATTAATTTCTTTCTATATCACTGATTCCACAAAGATTTTCGATTAGGTTTATGGCTCCATAAAACAAAGAAAGATGAAGTCCTGGAAGAGGAGATTGTTTGTCAAAGTGTTATCTACGGAACTTTTCCAGTGAAAAAAGGAAACATTTTTTATCATCTGAATGATGCGGAACTAGACCTAAATGAACAAATGGACGGTCGTAACGCAGATTCTTTGAAAAAATTGATTGAATATATTGAAAACCTTGGTATTGGCATGAGGGCGTAGGCTTTTCTATATAGTAAACGAAAATAATATACTATGGGCGACCAGAATAAAAGGTTACAAGATTTTTTTAAATTCCAAAAATGCGAGTGTTTTAATGATAATTATATAAATTGTAACGCAAGTATATAGTTACTTTTCTACACAATCAACGCTCAGACCAATGATATTTTAAGTGTGGTACCAGCTTTAATTTTCCAATATTGAGGACCTCACCCACCACCTCATTAAGTCACCTCTTAACTATCTCGCTTTTATCTCTTAATCGTCGTAAAACTCTTGGCCGCAAAAGCCGAAGAGCATCAGTTACGGAAGTCTCGGATTGGGTATTCTTGGTTTGAGGCGTAAGATTTACCAGGAGTATAGCGGACACTCCCTCAGCTCCTGCAAGTGGGCCTAAAAGAGATAGGTGGGGATCTAACGTAGGTAATTGGCAGGAAAGTCATCAGAATTTATCAAAGTCAACGATTGGCATTTCATGGATAGATTTTTCGAAAATACCCTCAGCATTGTCGGTACTCTTGCTATGATTCCTACCGATATCTTTTAATTACTAGAGCAACTGACTGGCAACTAGGAAGTCTAGGTTCCATTTCCATCAGACATTTTTCTTCTCTGTGGAATTTTCCTAGGCGCACCCCTTTACGTACAAAGTCACCTCATATCCTTTTTCTCGATTTCTTCAAATTTTGGCTCCAAAATTGTTTCGTTAATTTTTACACAAAAGAGTAGAACTTCAATCGATGCACTTAAGTATTAAAACCAAATTCAGGGTGATTTCACCATAAGATGGTCGATGTTAGAATTTAATTAGAATAATTTCAACAGGAGCAAGCTGAAAAGGATATAATTTATTTATACATTAACACCACAATAAATACAACTGACGACCCGAGTTTCGATGCATTGTATCATCTTCAGGAGTAAACACAATAAAACTCATAGCATATATCTGTGATGTATGTATCGAAACCAGTTGTATTTCATGTGGTGTTAATGTATAAATAAATTATACTCTTGTCAGCTTGCTTCTGTTGTCATGAAATACCACCAAGCAATGAGTTTTTAGAATAATTTCAAGCTCAGCCAAATGTGAATATGTACATAATTGAATGTAGAGAGAATTAATAGTTTTTTCGTATTTCGGCAGTCGTTCAACCGATTCACCCCGCACCTTAGAACACCATCACAACTTCCTCTTCATCCGCATTAATCTCTCCCCTCAGTATTCTCCTCTCGTTTATCAACCCTCATCCTTCCTCCTTATCACTTTAAACCCCTTTCTCCCCATTCTTACCCCTGTTCCTAACGAGTCAATCCCTTTCACGTCCCCTCGTATCGCACTAAATCTTCTATTTACTTCGCAAGGCCCTTTCTACCCTCCGAGCAAAACTTTCCCCTTTGCCGCGCTCCTCAAAAATCTTCCTCTAATTCTCCTCCTAGATCTCTTCCTCTTGCCAACTTGGTCCACCGCTATCTTCACCCACCCCCGCTTCTAACTAATCCGTCCATCTTTCTCCGCTCCACCATTTTGTCCGAGTGTCATGTGCCCCTCATTCGGCCCCAAACTGCGCACCAGTGTTTCCGACCGTATCTCTTATCGCCCGCCTTCCGCTTGTTTCGTTGTGTTGCCCTCTATCGGTGGGGGATATTCCAATTTCTCTCTGCTCACGTCCTCCGCAGGAGCCCGTCTTTAGCGTTACTGCTTAGCCAATAGTTGCCTCCTTGCACTCTCTTGGTCACTACTCCGCCGTTTCCACCCACCGAAATCATTATTACATTATTATTATTTGCTTTCCTCACTTGTTTCCCAGCATGTTTTTTTCAGCCCCATGACGGGCTTTCGCCAAGTCAATACTTTTGTCTATGTCTAGATAAGAACCCTGTAAACCACCTTAAGGCGTGTAGCGGAGAGTTGCAAGCACCTTGACTCTATTTTCCCAACTAATTGCTTTCGCGTATCGTTCGCGAAAAAATGAATTCTTGAACGTTTCGTTCTAGCATATATTTCCTAATCTTCCTCTCAGTATCAGAACGGCCTATATACTTTTCTATTGTTTCCTTTCCATTTACTTACTAAGGAAGATGTTTACATAATGCTGCCTTTAGAAGAATTATGTGTATCTTTTTGTTTAGTTTCAATTTTTCAAGATGCGGATAGGAGTTCTTTGATGTGATTTCTGTGACCGAAATGACTATTGGTACTATTGTAACTGTTTCTTGTTTCCATGACTCTTTTATCTCCTGCACTAATGGAGTGTGTTTAGTAATTTTATAATTATCATACGGTTCCTTCTTCGGCAAGGTTAGGCTTATGTAAACCTCTCTTAAACCTAACCTCTGAAGGCAAATATGTACAACGTTTATGAGTTACAGAAATTTTAAAAATTATTAATAACAGCTCAAAGTGAATGAAAGAATGAATAATATATGGGGAACACTCCTCGGCTGAAGGCATTCAGAGAATCCTGGGATGCAAATCGATGTATTATCAGTACTTCTTCAAAAGATTCCCAATTGCATCCATTTTAACAAAATTGTAAAAAAATGCTGGTGAAGAGCGCAAGCAACCATGTCCAATCCAGAAAAGAAACGACCAGCCGGGACTCGGGACCTTTCAGTTGTAAATATGGTGTACTAAGCATTTCTTCATAGATTATGGTTTTAAGAAGAACCAAATGGGAAGATATTGATTACTCTATGAGGGTAAACAATTTCTTCCTAACTTGGATCCTAATGAATATAATTTTTAATCAATGGGATAAGTTTCTTTATGGTCGAAAGAGGAAATGGGAGTGTATCAAAAATATATTAAAAATTTGTATAAAAAACTTCATTATAAACATGTAAAATTCAGATGTTCTTGTCTTATTTTGTGGTACACTATCTAATATAAATAAAAAAGTATGTTCGTATTTTTCATAAATTATGAACACAATATGATTGTCTCGTTCAAAACTATCGCATCGAATAAACAATTTGTGGATAACATGAAGAACCGTTTTGATTACGCTTAAAAACCATTAATTTTTTCTTCGCTCTCTATAATATATATTTTAATAAAGTTCTGACCTATTTCACGGAACTTTGAAGCAATAAGACTTCACTTGGCCTGAAGTTTATCAAAAATCCTTATAAATCTTGCTTGAAACCTATACTTTATCGATTATTCTAGCACTCAATATAATAACTTAATATTATCGTAATATTGTATATTCCACCAGTCTTGGTGGTGGAGTGGTTAGCGTTCTAGATACCTATCCCAAGGTCCCGGGTTTGAATCCCGGCTGATCAGGGAATGATTTTATGTGTTCGTGTATTGCTTCTGTTGCCTTGGTGAAGCACCTCATGATAAGTTCAATTCAGGAAAGCATAGGAGGAATTCACCAGATAGTGGCAACAGCAGCTTAGTAAAAAATATTCCCATTAGTTATTCAATGAGTTTGTTGAATAGTAGTTAAAGTAAAAATTGTCTGATATAATACATTTACTTTATGTAAGCTACAAATGGATTAATGTTTCTTCGAGTATAACGTGATGATTGATTGTACTATAGTATTCATATTTCACCATCTCCTGCTCTACTATAAATATACCAAATTGCTTTATTTAATTATACTGATAACTTTCAAGATACATCACACGTATAATTAGCGTATTTTACGTAATTTCAATGTACAATATACATGTATAAATTACAATACACTATTAACTAACTCAATGTACGAGATTGCACATCCTATATACACAAAGTACAACCTTAATGAAAATTGTGAAGTATGCATTAACTGCACAGTAGACAGAGAGACGGGGCTAATCTAAATATTCTTTGACCCGTTAAATTGTTGAAAGAAAATTAATAGGTTTTTCAAAGTGAAAATGTGGATGGAACGCCTCTACCTGACCTCTCTCTCTAATTGGAGCGATAATTCGATTTCTAGCTGATTGGGTGTGATAAGCTACGAATTTCCAATCTAAATATTGGTTGAAAACGGTAACAAGAATCCGTAATCGGTTTCGATGCTTCGGTTCAAGTTTCTCAGTCCCCAGAAAACATCAAAAGCCACCCACCATCAAATTCACAAATAAATACTAGGAGGTATTATTTCGTAAATAAACAACATGGTGGAAAGGTCAATCATTGAATCACAGCATTGGAAATTACGTATTAGTATCCAGTCTATCAAAATCTGCCCTCTTAATAATAATAGTCGTCTATATTTGGCAATAACTCATCGTCATTAATTATAAAATAATTAAATTAAAGAGAACAGCATGAGAGAAAATAGAAGAATTTTGGATTCATAAAACTTGAGAGATTCTTAGGAAAAAGTATATCCTCTTCAGGAAAACATCCACAAAGAAGAGGGGTGTGAAAATCCTACGGAAACCTACCGACAGTAATAACTAAAAGACGTGATTCAGAACATGGCAAAATACAGAAATACACAACACGTAAGTAGATGCATGCGATACATCAATATGAATAGTCAGTTAACATTTACATAAATTAGATCAATATATATAATAACATAAAACTAAATAAACTAAAAAGAAAAAATGGAAAATAGATAAGTACATGGATTTCGATCCACACGTTACAATAATAGACTGACAAAGACATCAGAGTATTGATTAAAACATTAAACATGCATTTTACAGGAAATCCATAATGGGAAACAATAAAATTGTTTCCAAGAATGTGTCGATTCCCGATGTTTGAATCGAAAGCTCCGGCAAATTCTCAAAAAAGCAAACAGACGGCTCGCCGGTCTTCGTTACGCGAGGGGAAAGCAACTGTTTAAGAACTGAAAATCCTCTCCGCGAAAGTGAACAAATTGGAAATGAAATCCCCGCTAATCGCATCACGCCACTCATCTCGAATCAATAATAGCGCGGAATTCGGTGTCAGGAAATTCCCCGCCTTTCATTTTCCACTTGCGCCCTCATTCCCAACATTTCCAGCCATCGGGGCTTAAAAAATGCAATCTTGATTGGGAGTCCTAGGAAAGACGTCGAACGACGGGCTGACAGCTGACGTGTGCGAAATAAAACCGGCGGGAAAAAGTAACTGAGGACGGGGTTAAAAAAGCTCTTCCCGTATGTTGATTCAAGATATTGACTATTCGCGGAGCTTCTTTCCGAAGACTTTTCCTTATTTCTGCGCCACATTGGTGACAGCTACTCGATATGTCATCACGGGGATGCCCACGAGGTTTTGCTATTGATTCAACAGCCGAGAGCCTCACCTCTGGCGCGCTCCGAAGAGCTAAAATCAACAGGCATTTACGGAACTCCAGTCATTACGTCCACGAGGGACGAAATGTAGAGAATGAATGATTAATCCATTTCCAGTGCGAGCGGGCTTTTTTGCATCGATAATTACTTTCGCGCGATTTTAATGGACATGTGATAATATGATTTACTCTTCTGCTTTAGAGGAGAAAGTTATTACACAATGGAGAAGGAATCGTTCAAAATTTGACGAGTGTCATCGGATAGGCGTTATCCGAATGTACTACGATGATTGTTTTTGCTTCCAAACCTGGAATGGAATATTATTTCACTTACTTTCTGATATAGGATAGAGATAAATTTGTCTTACACCAGCTGAAGTGCTCATTGATTCTAAATTGATTGAATGTAAAATTAATCACTCATCTCATCTCATAGCTACGTTCAACGTGATTGGTTATTGGAAATGAAAACTTTCTTTGAAAAAATCAATATTTTATAAAATTTCTTGTAATTTGGTGCCAAAAACTAAAATCTTCGATCATAATGTGCATCTTTGTAAAATTTGTTTCTTATAAAACTCGGATTATGTTTGAACGATGGTTCTTTTTAATTTAATTTTGCAACATAAGTTGAAACTGCAAACGATTAAAATATATTTTAAGAGCATTTATTATGAGAACAATTTAACTCGATGGAGAATGAACTGAAGACTGAGGAACATATATATAAACATTTTATGTTTACACCTGTTTATTTATACTTATGGCTGTAATAATATGATAGCTGCTAAGGTATGAATGATACTGGGTGATGGCATTTATTCAGATCACATCTTTTTGACTCTATGTAAAGACTTATTCATGAGTTCGTTGCAGTGCACTTGTAAGGAGGTTTCCCTCTCGTAGCGATCTGGCTAACAGGCAAACTATCTCACTTCATATCTTACCTAGTAAGTATCATTCCCTCTTAAAACAGCATTCGCGCTGATGACTATAGAGAGAGATAGCGGTTACTCTAAATTGTGTTAAGAATATTCTCTCTTAATCATACAAAGGCAACTCTGTACTAAATACAGTTGTGCCATTGTCCACATGAATTTGAGAATCAATAAAGCTAACTTGAACTGAACATGGCAACTGCTGTTTTGACCTTGGGAATTATTTACTTTCGATTAGGGGATGTGGTTGCTTAGAAAACGTAGGAAAGATTAAATTTCAACTGACAACACACTCAGTTGATACCCTTGGTATTTGAGTGAAAGGCTTATGTAAGTAAGTTAGTAATGGAGAATACATTATTGCTCTCTCTCCTGACGTCTTAAATATTAAACGTATTGAAATTAGTGAAAAAAGTAGTTTGAATGAAACATAAAGAGAGTTTCGTTGTATTTAATACAATGAATACTAAAGAGAAGTTTATGCTTGGAAAATTTCTCATCTAAAATTTAGTTAAATATCTTTCTTTATAAAAATACCTTTTATTATAGAAGCATATTTTCTCATCATGCTTTATGTTAATTTCCGAAACTAGGGGTCTCATATCTGAGATGTTATCCTTAAGATAACCTAACGCAATAACTTAAATTAATAAGGATAAAAAATGCTAGCTTATTTCCGCATAATCATTTTTACAGGCACACATTCAGAAACCCACTTACTTCTATCTAAATTTATTTATTATAATCTATGTATCTATATTATATTTACATTTATATAACACATACATATACCATGGTAACGTAAACCTCTTAAACTACTGATTAAGTTTATTCAAATCATACTAATTAATAAAATTAACGAAGATGATCAAAATGAACTTTGACTTAACACTAGGAAGAGTGCGCCTTAAATCCAAGGTCAAACAATAAGAGGTCAATAACTAGTACTCGAGGTAAGACCTCCCACTTAGGTTGAGATTTTGAGGCGGAATTTAAAAAATAAACACCCAATATAAATTTCCCTTATCTTGCTCTCCTACAGCTTTGTTACGTCTCATAAATTTCTTCAAATCATCATCTTTTGCACTCAAAGAGATTTTACCACTTCTTCAACTAAAAAACGGAAAATGGATCAAAGGAAGTCTGATAGCTATTGATTTTGAACTCATTTATTTATAAATTTTACAACGACGCTTGGGCACATTTACCAACTGAGGGTGTAATGTGTGTTATCCAAGATTCAATATTTTGGCCATTACAAAAATATTTGACTGGCACCGATATAACATTAGTATTCATGTACCCCTAAAATGAACATCATAAAACTAACTACACCTAATTAAACATAATTAAAAAGTATATGATTTGAGGAAATTATTTTTTACAATTAGACCGAAGAATGTACAAGTTATATGCATATGTGGATATTATCAAAAAAGAGGTGAAACGGAAACGCAGTTGGTTTATTTTTTACATTTTAAAATTGTTTTGTTATTTTTCTTTATATTTTATTTATTTTTGTGTGGATTTTGTTATTTATTTTCTTATTTTTTTCGTATTGTTTTTCGTTACTGTTTTTTATGCAGACAATTCCAATAATAATATACAAACCTTAGTGAATTAAGCAACTAAAAGGTATTGGCAATCATTGAATTCCCATCATTCATCTCCATGGAACATTTTTCCCATCATGACGTCACGAAGAGAATTATTATGACGACGTATCCGGAGCAGGATAAGATGCATTAGAGCCGCTAAGCTTCCAAATTCGATCCGAGTTTAAGCCGCATCCTCACAGGACGCGAAGATGCGGAAGGTAGCAACCCTATTTGAGATGCCCGTGCGGTACCGTTCCATCCCCGCTGCACCAGTGGCTCCATCTGAATGAAGAACGGCAAATGAGACATTTCAACGCCTCCCCGAGTCACGTGATCGTGTTCTTCCCCAACAATCGCGCTCGCATTTGATTCCATCCGACTTACGGTCAGCGCTTTCTGTTGGAATTTCCTAGGTGAGCCATCTTCCTCGCTCTCCCACCCCCGCAGTGCGATTTCGCCAAGGTTAAAGCGACGTAGCTTCGGCGGTGACGTGCCGAGAAACTCAAGTCGCGGTGTATCGGGATTGATGCAGGACACGATGCTTTTGGGAGTGCCGTCGAGAAGGAACGAAAGATTCGAAATTGAGACAAAATCTGTCGACTCTTTTGTTTTCGTGCGCTAGAGCCGACTGAGATGATGCAATCGGTCCAATATACAGAGGGCTCTCTGATATGATATTCTATTACTTAAATGAATACTCCGCAAAATGGGCAGCACGATGAACGGGAGTTCGTTTCCACTAAAAGGGCAAACTATGTAAAGCATTCCCCAGATCGATTCCCCGGAGCTTTCTTTCTTTCTACGTGATCAATAGGGAATTATTACTAAAGTAATAATTAGTATGTAAACATAAATCGCTTACTTAGTATTACTTACTATTAGTCTAAATGTTTTTTACCCTTAATGAATAGATACAAATTATAGGGGTGCACTAATACTATTGTCATATAGTCACATATTTTTTTAATGGCCAATTTACGGAAATTTGCATAACGCATATTAACCCCATGAGTTTGTAAATGTGCCCAACCGTCGTTGAGTCATTCCGAGAATGCATTTAGTATGTATGCACATCAATGAATTTCTTCTTTCTAACGTTTTCTACTCTTACGATAATATTTTCACGTTTCTCGGTTTAGTTCCTATTTGACATATTTGGAATGTATCAGAATACTCACATGGCGTGAAGAAATAAGAACATCAGATTTTTACCCATCTCACTTGGATTTATACAAAACTTATAGCTATAGGTGTGATAATCTGTTTCATGCCAGAATCAATTGATAGCACTATCCTTCAATATTCAATTGGTACTGGTAATAATCTGATCTTCTCATTTCTTTACGTTATGGAGTCCTGCAAATTTTTCCCCGAATCAATTGGTACTCTTATGGCATAAATAAATTACGATCTCTGGTATGATTCATATGAATTAGCAGAAATTAGTACAACGACATCATAGAAATATATAAATAAAATATATGAAATGACTTAGTTCCATACAAATGTATTTGACATAAAAAGCTACCATTGAAATCTGTTAAAATAATGTGTGCTACCAGGTTAAATACAATTGCGTTAAAATCTCCAATTTAATACGGTTATAAATTAAATAATTGTGATTTGCTTCTATGAAATTGGATATCCTCACTTTACTAAAGTATTTAGGTTGCTCTGGATTTACTTACAGATATAATTACCTCTGCTAAGGCGGCACATTTTCTTTGACGCGTTGTTTCAACTCATTGATCCATCCTAACCACAAAAGGTCTTCTTTCACGTTAGATTTGTAGTATATTTTTTCCAGGTGTCTAATACATATCAAGCTCTCAAAAGGTGGCGTGTTACATCCTCACTATGTCTCTTAAAATTTTTCTCCTATAGCCTTGTATAAAGAAAGTTAAGTTCGTCCGTTTATCATGTAAAATATTGACCCAATAAAAACATGAAGATAGTATTGCCTCTCACGATCACTGTCGCAAAATATTGCTTCCGATTAGGTATTGATTCCGCTTCAGTAAAGGATTTTCCACGGATTCAAACAAACTACATTTCATGAAAAAGAAGATGACGTGAATGATAACTGCTTCCAGAAAAATCAAAATGCTTCTCTCATTCTAACAAACAAAAGAAACACTTATTTCGTAATTCTCGTGTCTTATAAATCATGAGTAGAGAAAAACTTTTATGTTGCGGTTGTTACCTTCGAATAACGCCAACAAGTAAATCCACAATATCATCCATCAGATAACCTCTCACAAAATCTTTAGTAATCTTTTTCAAGGAGAAAAACTGAAATGCGACAGTTAAAATGTAAGAATAAAAGATTATTTCTACCCCTGTAGTCGCATTGTTTCTTCCTTACTTCCTGGAAGTAATAAATCAACCGAACGGCCATTATACCTGAGAACACATTCCCTGATATTCCCTTAGTTCCGCTTTTACCATTACGCTGCATTCACCCTTAATCGCTTTTCAACGTGTTCCCTCTGTGAGATGAAAGGAGCCTTTTATTCAAAGGAGGTTCGTTTTCGGGGCTTGTTCTCTATAACTGTGATTAATTAGTTATAGATGGAATGCATCTCAAGTGTGAAACATTAATTAATCGGAATTCTTATCTTTTATTTGTGCCCTTCTTTTTCAATTATGTAGTTCCTTTAGAAAGAGTTATTCTATAATGGATGGATTCTAAAATCCGCAGGCATATTTTGTAAAGAACAGTACTATAAAATGAAGAGGTCTTTCTACCTTATGTTTTTTCGCAAAATCGCAATTTTAAACAAATAAACAAATCTAGCTGCCTTGATTTGAAAGACACATTTTATAATTACGCTAAGCGAAATAGGACATTTGGTGGATTTTGCTTTCTCGATTCCACCATTTATTTACGAAAAATATTTTCTCTTTTCGACTTTATCTCATGCAGTATTTGTTCTTATTGATTTTACGTGTGCGTTTTGGTCGCTTAATCCGAACCAAACAATAATTGACTTCATTATTATGAATTTGAAGGTACATTTTATAAGTCAGCTATTGTATTTTCTTATTACAAGCAAGAATCTATTATGAAAAGATATAAAACTAAAGTATATCGTAAAACATAATTGTATTTAAGGTAAGTGAAGCATAATTTCTCTACGAGTAATACTTTTTTTTGACATCCCATAGAGAGAGACCTTATTTACTGCCACTATTCAGACTCGTAAATGAAATTTGATTTTTTATTATATTATATCATACCCGGGCCTAACTAACTCTACGACTCGAATTTCATTCATAAAATCGCGTAATTCATTCCATGTACTAGCTTAGTTTATGAGGGAAAAGGCCACCGAATAGAATCGGAAATATTGAAACGAAGCTATAGAAAACAAAGAAGCTGTCCCTCTATGCGGCGGTTCTCTTCCATTGGTAATATTACCTCGGTAATTAGCAGCTCAAGTCTTATCTTACATTTGTGCGAAAAGAATCTAGTTAGTATCGGACGTTCAAATCTTCTGGTTTTGAGGGCTTGCTGAGTAAAATTCTTTCTATCTGTAAAGTAATCAATCCGAAGGCCGATTGGTACCTCATCCTCTACTAACGTCTTTCCTTGGGAAATTCCAAACCTTGTAGTGGGATATGAGCTTTAAAAGATAGGATGATGAGTAAGGTAGTTTACCTTTGCTTTACTTACCGTGCCAAAATTGTATTACCGAAACATGTCTACGTAAGTGAAGATGATATTTCTACGAGCAACACTTATCTTGGTATTCCATAAGGAGATACCTTAATTAGTGCAACTATTCAGCTTACTAATTCCTCAGTAGCTTTCGTGTCATAACATCCATGATCAAGACTGGCAAAAGTAAATAAAAGATACATTTTTCTCTATTTTGTACCAAATGGAAAATGAAAAAAATCCATTCATACAATATGGTAACAGGAACTCATTTTCCCTAAGCATGTTTAAATAATTACAGAGAAAAGGATATAAAGGGAATAGGCGAAACCTTACGGAAAATACGTCATCCAACCTGAATCCTCTTCTCCTTACTATTTCATTTCCTCAACTTCCTTCCGTCTTAGGCCCCTAAAGTCCAGTAGCTTTTCTTTTCGCCGCCGTCCTCTTTCGCCCTCGTTTCCTCCTTTATTAAATCAATTTCTCTCGTCCGAGAAGTAAGGAGTTGCTCTTCTGCGACGGAGATCTGATCACGTACTCATTGATTCGCCTCCCACTCCACCTTCTTCTTTGTGTCGACTTTTTGCTTAGCGAAAATGCAATCGTCGCACCAATGCAATGAGACGCCGATAGCCTATTGCTTGATAGTCTTAGTAATAGTAATAGATACGAAATATCTCGTAATATTGACTAAGGAGCATGATGAAGTAACATTTCCTAAGTTGCATTAGAAGAAAGATTTTCTTCAGAACTATGTTTCATACACAACTCTTGTATGTATTTATAATAGTTTGAATCCGATCGCAAATAAAAATAATTATTCGCATGGATATTATGGGCAAAAGATTGGAGGAGTAACTTTGTGGTATTTTATGACAGCTGGGAGAAGAAAAAACATTTGCGCAAAATTTTCTTTTAAATAAATGAAGTCTAGGTTCTCTTGTGAAAGATGATTACTATTTCATTTCATCCAACTGTTAATTCGGGTTAGTTCTTCATGCGGCCTAGCGTAAATTGGAGGCTACATCAATTGAATTTATTTAATATTGATTATTTGGTAAGGGCTGCGTACCAACGGAGAGGACAACGTGTTCCCCGGGTCAGCCAATGAATGCCTGTGGGGAACCCTGAAAAATATATTACTATATATGTATGTATACAATGTATTTTCTGTATATTTATGTATTTACTATACATTAAGGATAAAAGTGGCGATAAAGTTTTCTGATATGTATTAATTATTGAACTGATTATTTCATTTCATTATATTTTTATATTTTCGATTTATCTCTTCTCTATTTTTTTTCTAATTCACGGTATATGGTAAATAATTAGAGTGTTATTATTTTACAATATTAGTTGTACAACGTTAATAGCAGACTTCTTTCTAACTGCAACGGAAAATAAGTACATAAATATATACTTTTAGAAACTTTGGGGTCAGAGAAAAAATGTAATTACTCATTTATATCCGCTAAGATAACGCTCATCGGCTTGATTCACAGTAATTGCTTCTCAAACTCACATTCTCTCTGTACGAACTTCTCTGCTAATAGCTCCATACCATTTCTCGTAAATCATTCTCAAAGGCAAATTAAAGGACGCGAGCGTACGTTCAGAAGAGTATTTTTTTCGCTCGGAGATATTTTTTGCGATAATTCCGCATTTGGAAAAAATCTTCCACTGTTCTCATTCGGCGTGAAGACAAATTCCAATTGAAGGGAAAAAATTCACTCCGGAATTTTTTGGAAGGGCGCGTAATGTTTTATTCATTAAGATAATTAGGTTGGCTGGCGCTTCGCCAATATCCTCACATTTTTACCCCTTCTTCGACCTGTTGCGTATGTTCATTTATGTCTTGCCGACAGAGTTCTAATTACATTCCAAGCTGCCTGAGATACATTCTTTTTCATTCAGTCAATGTTCGATAATTTCATGATTCGCCCCGATTGCATTAGCCATGCGTCAATGTCTTCATTTTTATCTTTTTAATCATGTTTTTAAGCATAATGTGGACAAATATTACCTCACAGCATTAATGAGCGGATCCCCATGCAATACTTGAATCTAATATCTTAACTAGAGATAGGATATTTATCTTTTGGTTGTACCCATTTTTAATTTACCACTCATATTTGCTTTAATGAATGTATGTCCAATCTTTTATTTTAGGCTCATTCCTGATAGTATCATTTTTCTTATTTTCCTCTTTTAAATTTTTGTCGCATTAACTGTACGTTTCGCAATTTTGTCATGCCTCCATTTCCGAGAGCCTTCTTCGGCAATATTTACCTTTTTCTAAGTGCTATGCGTGTACCTAATAACTTAGGTACCTATATGCTCTGTATAATTACTTGACCATGTACCTAATTACTTAGTTTATTTGTAAATCCACCAGACATTTCCCTCTTTTGTATTATCTCATAACTTATCCCTGAAAGCTCTTTTTTTTAATATTTATTAACATAGGGTTAGTCTTGGAAGTCTCAATGTCGCCGTTAAATGAAGTCGTTATTATTTCTAATATCTAAGAATCATAAAGATGGATGACTGGGTTATTAACCTTATGGCCTTCCTCATGATTGGTCCTTGATTGCGTTCTTAAAGCGGGCTCAAAAGCGTGAATAATCTTCAGATAATGCAAATCTGAAGCCAGTAAATCTGAGTTTAGAAATCCAAAAATGCATTCTTTACCAAGATGCCATTTACTAGTTTGGATTACCCACCCTAGGCTTATCTTTGAGCCAATTAGTTTTCCCAGTTTTGGTGATAAAAGTTAGGTCGCTCGGCTTATATTCGGTTCGGCTTTTATTCGAATTTATACTGTATTTACTTTTTGAATCAGTAGCAATCACACTTAGACCTTCACGATGAACGCGATACCCCTACCAATACTTATAGACTCACGATGCAACCTCCGCAATTGTATCCGCCTCCAGAAAGAGCATCCGCATTATAGATATTACTTTAGTTTGCCCCTGAGACACAACCTCGTTTACTTAAATACTTCCCTATTCCTTTAACAGCTCAATCATATTTCCTCTCTCACTGCTCAGGGACATCAGAATTCCGGGCGAATCACGCGCCATACTTTTCATATCTATAAAACGATTAGTTATGTCACTAACAAAGTTCTCTATTCCGGGCTTTCTCCCTTTTTTGCGACCCTCTTCCGCTAATTTTTCTCGGCCTTTCTTCCCCAGGGCATCTTGCGCCATCGCGGGCCATTTCTTACGTGACCCGACTTTCTCTTCTCTCTTCGTTACTCCGCTTCGTAATTCGATTGTCTTTTATTAACCTTCTCTCCCTCCTCACAGTTCATCTCCCTCGCCTTAACTTTTTTCCCTTCTTCCTTCCTGCTCCTAATCTGCGACTTTCTCGGCTCACAGAATTATCTCTAGTACGCATTTTCTACCTCTTTTGATCCAGTTATCCTGCGAGTTATTTTCATGTATTATGGGTCCGTGCTATTTTCGTGTGTGCAGCATTGCAGTCGTTACGAGTACTGGGGTTTTCCTCGGTAATAGCACGTGGAACACCATCACGGTACTAACAAGCTTTATCCGATTACCCAATCTTATTATACGTTTATCAGCCCTCGTTTGCGCAACAAATATACATTCTAAAATAAATAACTCCGAGGATGACCTTGCCATAAAATCAGGGTGGGAAGCGTCTCCTGTGAATTTTCACTGCATTAGTTTAATTATATGAAGAGCTTTCTCTGTAACCCTAGATCCTTGTAGGTTGCGCTGCAACTTATTGTCTTTACTTTCTCCTGTCAAACTCATTCTGAAGCAATATTTTCAAGTTTCACTAAGAGTTGAATTAGATAAATTAAAGCTAAAAATCAGCCAAGGTATACATTAAGGATTATTTTTTTCTGGCTAAGCTAAATGGACTGGATTTTTCCGTAGAAGAAACATGGATTTTCTTCTGAAATTTCTATTAATGATCTTTTTGTTAAGCCTGTGAGATGAGAAAAATTCTAATGACTTTATTATAAGCGTAAATTTATATAAATATGTGAATTTCACTTGTAATGTAATTAAATATAGTTAAAAAGGAAAACTAATTTTCACGGAGAAACTAGTTCCTTATTTAATATATTTTGTAGAGTACTAATTTTTTAAATGAGGAACTAATTTCCCCGTAAAAAGTAGTTTTCCTTCTTTACTTTCATTCACTATGGAATACCACGAAGTCACTCGTCAGCCAGTTGATTTAATTGTAATGAAATGACTTAAATTACATTCGTAAAATATCAAAGTAATTTAACTAACCGTTTACGTGAATAATGCATGCAATCATCTATATATCTATATATATAAAATTGAATGTGTGTCTATCAGTCTGTCTGTACTCGATAGATTCAAAAACCATACATCCAATCGTCGTGAAAATTTGGGAAATTATTAGGTATATCCCCGGGAAGGTTTTTGAAATTTTCTTTTTAAATCGGAGTACTCATTTCGACTCCAGAAGAGAAAAACTGTTCTCATAAGAAATACATGTAAACTTCGATTTTATCACTTGCATGCTTCCTTTCTTTTGCAAAATTAAATTAGAATTAACCAACGTATGGATTTAAAAGTAGCACCAAAAGAAGAGAAATTGAATAAAGTTTCTTATTTTGGTCATGAAATATAGTTTACAATCAGAAACTACGAGACTTTGAATAATTGGATGATAATTTTGATGAATTTTGAGGCTATAAACAAACTATTTCTCAGTTACGACGAATGCGATTGTTGGATTTTCTCATAAGAACACATTGATAATTTATTCCACTATTCAAATGATGTTTGTTTATAGCAACGTAAATATTTACGAATATTATCGTGGAGTAAACGGTTTTTAATATTTAATGAAAATAATATTTTGATAAATTCAAGAGATTGTATGTACTGGACAACTTGGTGAGTTGATGACGTTACCGACTTTGATTACAAACGTCTTCTATTTTCAAAATTTCAATTTATTTTATGTCTTTGACTAGATTGAATTTCATTTTTAGGTCTTCTTCAGTTGAATATGTATTCTCTTTAAGATTTGCGAGATGCGAAGAGTAGAGTAGCACATCATTTAGCATATCTTACTCCTAACTGAAAAAGTACTGTGATAATATATTTTCTTATATACCGAATGAAAGTAATGTAGATAGTATATATGATTTCATTATAATAGCCTTGCAACGCGAATAGCTGCCTGCCATTCAAATTGCGAATGGATTTTCTACGAGAAAAATAGAAGTACGATACATAAATTGATCCCATTTGGGCAGAATTTATATTTTTTCAATTATTGTTTAAATATTACAAATTATATCAAAATTTAAAATATTTTAAATACGTAAATTGTATTTCTTTTAAGATTTCAACAAATTAATTTAAATTACAAAAAAGAACAATAGTGAATTTGACGTTCGATTTTTCGCCAGCAAATTCTAATAAATACAAAAATTCAGTCAAAAAACTTTTGCAATTATTAATACGAGAATAAATTATTAATACGTGAATAAATAAAAATATTATTAATTTCCAGCTGAAGAAAATAATTGGAAATACGTTTTATTTAGCCCTACAATTATGCCACCAAAGCGAAGTGCCATTGGTCTACAAATCAAGCAAAAAGGAGAAGAGAAGAATGATCATTAGAAACGAGTGAACAGAGGCAAGCAAGGCAAGAAAGAGATCGCACTTCTCTAAACACAACAACGTGTGAACGGGTACAGCTAGTTACTTATAAAAGGTATTTGCTTACAATATTGAGAGATGTGATATTTTTTTAGTGTGGACAATAGCATTAAAAACACGTACAATATTTGAAACGTTGAGAGAATGCCATTTAGAAACATTGTTAGCCTATCAAAAGTTTTAGTTTATACATTTGATCGCTGTACTAACTGCTGTTTATGATTTCTCGTGATGAATCCCACGTAATTAGGGACTGATTGCTTCTCAGTAGAAAAGGTTCTAAAAAGAAATGATTTTCTCCATCGTGAATTCAATTAAATTAATTGCTGATGATATTACCTGGAAGGATAGCAAGGGAAGCTGTAGATCCTTATTAACCCTTTTAGTGCTAGTGATATATCGGCCCGATCGGCCAATCATCATTATTATATTTATCATATATTATATTATTATTTATCATATATTATATTATCATATATTATATTTATCATTATTAACCAGTTTAATCTCATTTATTAAAAAAAACGCATATATATGCGTAAAAAATTGCTTTATATTGATTTTATTCCTAGTTGCTACATTTTATTAAAATACCCCCCGCATTTATCGCCAGTACCACAGGAAAAAAGATAGCACAAAGAGGGTTAAAATGTAGTACTCTGTGACTATAATTTTTATTAAAATAGCCGAGAGGAAAGAGTTGTGAAAATTAATAATAGGATGCCTCCCTTGTTCACTTAGGGAATCATATTTATTAACTCGTAAAGTATTCAATTCATGGGTAGGCTAATTTACATAAAAAATAATGTAAAAAAACTATTAATCGTAACTAATCATTTCCAAATATAACTAAGAAAGAATAGAACGGTGTATCTGCAGGAGACATCGAGTTTTTTCCAAAAAAGAATCAAATCTTTCTCCATGGATATAGGAAAAATATATAATTTAGACTATTCAGGCTGTCGATGAAAATATGTGAGACAAGTAGGAAACCACCTGATAGTATGATGTATAGTGGGGTCCCGAGACCGCTAAGGAAGCTGTGAAGACCTGTTAGGAATCCTATAAAAATCTTGAATGATAAAGAAATGTTGATATGTCACGTATACGCTATTTAAAATCAATTTCAAACCCGAAAAACTACAATTATTGCAACAAATATTTAAATTACAAAAACAATTTTCTTTCTCAAACATTCTACAAAACATAATGACCCTCCATAAACGTAATTAATGTTTAAAATGGAGCGAAAATTATGTGTAGTTGATAAGGTAATACATAATTTGAGAATATTTGGAAAAGCCGCTCAGCTCTTCAAAAAAAACATTACAATAAGTAGACAAAATAAAGACAACTGAGAAATTTTTACGAGCAAATTTCTCGAAAATAATCCAAGGGTTGATTTCGTTTGTTGCGAAAACAAATGAAGGTTTGGTCTCAATACAATATCATTATATGTTCGCAGAAAAGGAATCATTTAGATAAGAGGTATATCATTATGGAAAGAGTTTCTGAGATATGAGAACTGTATAAAATTTAAATAATAAATTGGATTCGTGAGGGAAACAAACAGAAACGCAATAGAGGAGGAAAGTTGTCAGGATAGTCCGGGACACAGAATGAAAAGATGAAGAAAAAATACAAGCGTCAGATGGAATTGGATGGCCAACAGTAATAATACGAAAATACTTCTTCAGTTCCGTATATACACTCACTAACTTTATCACATGGAAATTTTTAGAAAGAAATTTGGAAGATCACAAAGGGCAATGGGAAGAAACGGACTTTCCTTTGGAATAAGAGCCCAATTATTAGAAGATAAAAGTGCTGAGTTAGAAAGGAAAGTTTAGAATTCCGCGAAAACCTTTCCCTACCGTATGCCTGAGATAAAATGATGATACTAACGATCTTTGGGACTCCACGTTCCTCTGCACTTGTCGGGAGCAGATTCGTTTTATCCCGGGTTGTTAGAATTTCCCGGAGAACGGCGGATAAGAAAATTTAGTAACGGTCGCATTGGTCTTCTCCAGGTTAGATCTCCTCTTTTCTGGAATATAAAAGAGAAGAAAGCATTGAAACAGTTTTTAAAAGATCACATGCAGGCCTTCAAGTATTTTCTTCTAACATTTCGTCGATTTGAAGAGAATCAAAACCGCAATTTTCTCTCCATCACGCGGTACTGCTACTTTTCTAAAGGCAAAGAGATTGACAACAGGAAGTGACTTCAAAGCTTTAAGCTCCCGGGGAAAATATCTCTTGCGAATAATTTCACCAGCTGTATCTCATTTTAAAGTAGATATGTATACGAGAATATCTTTCTTTGCATATACATATGTAATAGGTATGCTAGCACAGCGTTGAACTCCTTGAGCGCCTACAAGGTAGGCACGTTTTGATACACACTTGTGTGTATGCTGCTCTTCGGGATATTTTCTTCGTTAGAATTACATAGTTTAATTGAAGGTTTCTGTTGGCCTATTTCTATAATATATTAAAATTAACTTCAGCCTCGTTCCCTGGAAGAGATCATTTTACTTATTCTATCTTCTCAGCCGTGAAGATTTAACTTTAACTTACTATAGTAAGTATGCTAGAGGCTTAGAGGCTTGATGTTGGCATGCTATTGAGAATTAAGAATTGCGCTGAGCCTCTGAGCGCCTACTTGTTAGACAGATTGCAATACATTTATGTATTTTGCTGCCTAATCTTCAGGATATTTTCCTCGTTCGGATACTTAAAAGAGCTTGATGTCCTCTCTATGATTTTACATATGCTACTCACATATTTGTACGTTGCTATGAAAGACGAGGTTTATTTATAAATCATTCAGAAATTTTTCTGTCGAATTAAATAGGATGAATCATTTTCCGAATCTTTTGATGACTATATGAAAGACTGAAGGGCTTAAACTTAAATTTAAGACAGGATCGATGCAATATATTCCATCTACGTTGTAGCAGATGTATTTCAAACGCTATTATGTAATCATTTTCTATGCTCGCATATAATTAACTGTTAAGCTGCCAGCAATTCAATCCATTTACCTTCATCACTATCAGATAAGCAAAATGAACACATTATATTTACAGTTTTTTATTTATCAGTTCAACACGGCTGCTACCTCACGTTAGAAATTCTTTCTCATCCTCATGTAATCTAAGAAAAGATATCTTTGGCCGCCCTTTACGTTGGTAAACTGGAAGCAGGTGCTTCACTCGCGTCTTCCTAAAGAGAGCTCTGAATGTGAGTAGGTGTGACTTTGCGGAGAGCCATAATGGGTAAAACCTTTCAAATTTCCACAGTTTTATGTGAACGAGAAACTTCTCTACCAAGGTGGCACCTTCAAATGAACGGCGTTCTTTTTTTTATTCTTTCCCCCACTCTAAATATCAAGATTTCAAATGATCGCCATCAATACAACCGAGGCTAATCGATCGCTTGAGGCGGAAATTTTTTCCAATGAATATCTTGTTTGAAAAGACGGATACCTGATTGTTTCTCTCTCTTAATTTTTGCATAACTAAATTAATAATAAATTTTCCGTTAGTATGTATCTTTTTATAGATTATATTTAATAAATTTAGTACAAATTCCATAAATCAACTGACAATGAATAATATGAATAACTTAATGGTTCTTTTAACATAAAAGGATTTATTTCAAAAAATGTTTCACAAATATGTGGTGCCCAGAAGCCTCTTAGCTTTAGATATCAAAATACCTACGATTATTTCTGATACTGCCTCGGTCATGAAACCAGTCGTTCGAGATAAACTAGTGAGAATGGCCAAGCTATATCTTTTTCCTGGCGCTGCCTTATCTTACACTCCCAATGCGTGGAATTCTTCTCATAAATTTGGTCTTATATTAAGCCCCCACTATCGTTTTTTATTATTATTACACCATTCATTGAGGATGGACTGACCACCCGACGGCAATTGTGTAACAAAACTATTTTACTTACTAAAATAATAACTACATACAATACTAATTATATATCATAACATTATAGACTATAAGAGACTTATATAACTAGCTACAACAACACTCTTTTACAATACATATATAGTCTACCTTACAACAAGTATACTATTACAATACAAATACCACTTTGCTACAACAAAATAATATTTATATCCATAAAAATCATATACATTCACATAAAGGCTAGCTTTTTTCTTTTTTAATAATAAAAATAATGACCTAATTTAATCTGAAGAGACCACTTTTTCTGTTAATCTTTCACAAATCACGAACACACACAACCATGACCTAATAAGGATTCGAATCCGGAACCTCAGCTTTGCTAGGATAGCACGCTAACCCCTATTCTACCGAGACTCTCTACGCCGGCCTTGCCACTTCCTATTCTATACTATATCCTATTGCCCTAGCCACAATTTCCCTGGGATTGATGAAATTATCCTCCCCACGCAACCCCTCATCCATTATCTTTCAATATCCTTATTCCCTCTCTCGCCTTCCCTCATCTTTCTTACAATCCCATCTCCTCCCCTCCACCGCGCGTCGGATAGCCCCATCGGCCTTCCTTGTTGCGGCATCCGAGCCAACAAGGATAGATTAGAACACGACTCCCAATTACCAAAGTGCCTCGCGCCGTCCTCGTAAAAACCTTTCGACCGCTGTTCCCGCTTTCATCCCCCCGACCCCAGTTCCCCACTCGCGGGTTCCCTTTCCCCCCACACACCCCGAGCGTAATCTTCCTCAAAAGGCTGGGGTCGGTCGAGCGGGGAAGGGGGATCTTCTGGGAGGTCTCACCGGAGAAAAGGAAGAATAAGGATTCAGTTGGGCGGAAAATGGTCCATCAGGGCAGGGCAAAAGGTGATCTAGATAAGCGATACTCTCCTTGGGTTAAATGGGCCGTCGGGAGAGAGAACCGTGGGAGAGATATCCTTGGAAAGATCCTCCGGGAGTGGTGGGATGGGAAGGAAGGTGGATTGGGAGAGGGATGTTTAAACCTCTCCCACGGCGGGACTCAAAACTCCGTGACAGATCCCGAAGAAAACGCGGGGATTCCCGCGGGAGGGGATGGAGGGTTTTGGGGGCTTTCATATTTCTTTCATATCATCCCCCCTCCGTCGAGAGAGATGGAGTGGGTCGGCTCAATGACTTACGGTCGCTTTTGATGAATGTCGTCTCATCGGAACGATTAAGTGGATTCTCTCTCAATGCGGCCGAAATTAATGTTTCGACGAGGTTCGCCGTGGGGTGTTGAGGCTGGGAAAGACGTCTTTTACGCTCCAAGGGTACCTTTCCCTCACAAAGACGCGGATATATAGTGATGTCCGTCCAATTTTAGTCGGGATGGTTTCGATGTAATTGCCACTATCTTGAGTACTATATTCTGTTATACATAAATAAGTCTCCTTTACCTTTCGGTAGGCTCATGTACCTTAAAAAAATCTCTGCAGAACACCGTCTATTTTGTTTCTTGATATTTTATCCCACCCTTAATAAGGTATATAACGTCTTTACTAAGGCGAGATTGAGACTGAAACTTTTTTCTTCCACCTAGCCTGTCTTCAATGTTAATAATAGAAAATATAAATATTATATAGGTGAATAGAAATAGTAAGGAATGATTTAACGGGGATTAATGTAAATAAACCGAAAGTTATATCTTTGGAAAAATATCAACCAGAGGAAAACATCCAAATAGAGGAGATCGGGAAAAACTTGCGCAAATCTACTGACAGCACAAGCTAAAAAATATGCTAAGGAAAGCTGTGTATATATATTTGTAACATGAAAATTACAAAATCAGAACTGTAAATAAACTTTCTAAATATTTTTAACTATCAAATTGATATCAATTACTATTACTACAAATATTTATAATATTTTTTAATAATCAAAATTATAAAAATTACTGGAAAAATTGCAATTGCTCACTTTATGAAAAAATAAATGACATAAGATAATTTTAGTTATGAAATACAACAACCAAACATTTAATCGTTTGAAAAATAAAAGAAAAGATATACTTTATGTGATTTATCATCCTATACTGTTGACTTCCCTATGTTTTGCCCTTGTTTTCTACCCTTAATTACTTTCTTTACCAGTTCTTCTCCTTTCATTATCTGACCCATCCATTTCCTCTATCGATGCTTAATCACTTCGATTAAAGCCCCTTCTTTCCCAACCATCACCACCACCTCCGTGTTTGTTTCTCTATCAACCCAACTTACTTTTTCCATTCTACAACATATTCACATATCGAAGGCCTCCAAACGTTTGACTCAAAATCCTTCATAACTTTCGCTATATGGCCGATTTCATCAGATTGATGGGAATATAATGTAGAATTAGGAATTTAATATAATCTAGCAGCGACAGAATTTTTCCCGTAGTCCTCTGCACCACTATAATAATTAATTTTTGTATCGATTCTATATAATTTAATGATTAATTATGTTTCTTGTAACATAAATTCCATTTGAGATCAGGTTTACAAATCGAGCGATAGCTTTTATCTCAAATAATGTTTGAAGGTTATAGAGGTATCGTAAATCTATCCAAGGAATTATAAAGTTATTTATGGAGCTGAATCACAGCCTTCTGATCATGATGATGAATTATTCAACCCATTTTGTTCGCTGGTAATGATCTAAACGACCTATCGATGCAGGGATGTAAGGTTGGAGTATATTCTCAACTTCATTGCCGGAATGAATATATGTTACCTTTAAGTTACCTGTAGCTCTTACACTATATGACATCTAAACCTTTTCCTGAGAACAATTATACTGAATTGATTTCTTCGCAAATCCTATGGAAATACCGATCAATATTGAAGACCTTGAAATTCCTATTGAGCGTTCCTATAAAAATATGCTTCGTATATTAAAAGCATCTGTTTACACATTCATCGTTCCAAAAATGTTTTGAAGATATTAAGATGGATATATTGTCAAAATTTTATAATTTGGCTCAACCGTAGTTTGGTGCATTTGTGCCAGTGTTATCATGTATAAACTCCATTCGCAAAGGTGTTACCTTGGGGAAGACCATCATAATGGAAAAGAATCACTTGTACACTCCCACAGAATTAATTTATGCAACATGTTTCGCTAGTACTAGTATCATCAGGCCTGATTTTATTCCATTATTAACATGTATAGTTAGCATGGAGTTAAACGGTAATCTTCACTTTGGCATTAGCAAACCATGCTATGATCTATAGTTAAAACTGGCAATTAAAATTATGATTAACGAAATTATTAGAAAGTAAATGACTTAGGTCCCGATATTACATTGTATAATTTCTAATCTAACCTGCTTATCAACTAATTAAAAGATTAAGCGATACTATAACTTATCGGCATGGAGTGAATTATAGTTAAACATAATTCTAAGATTTGAAGCTCACTTAGTCTGATACTTTAAACATCTTTTTTATACTATTAAAGGTCTTACAATACTTAAACCTTCACTAGTTTAACTTTTGAGTTAAATTTCATTTAAGTAATACATTATACCTCAAGGCTTTAATAAGTTACAATTTTACAATTCCCTCTTCTGATTGACAAAACTAGATTAATATCGAAATAATGTCACCCGTGAGCACAAAATTGAAACCGAATATCAGATGTTATGAAACGTGAAGACCTGGAATCACCAAATGTTTTAGGAAGAGAAATTTACAATTCCGAACGCAATTAAATTAATGAAAGCCATTATCGATGAGATAATTATAGCCACGGGTAGTTTTCTCTTGTATCATCTGTCAAATGAGAATAATTAAAAGAAATGCCATTAGAGCAATCAAGTTTCCATTATGTAAACTAATATAATGTAATTAGTAATGAGTGGTAAATATGAGACCACCGTTCAATCTGTCAAGGAATCGTCTACCACAATTAATACCTAAACTCTGCATTTTTGGATTTATCCATGTGAATTTTACTTCTAAAATCCTTAATATCTGATTATTATTCAGAATGGATTATTTTTATAGCTGTCCCGGTGTGGCTGTAGATCAGCAAATCAAATTGTCTCGTTTCATAATTTATACGCTGGAGAAAATGTAAGAAATGAATTTTTAAAGGCGAAATAGACTTCATCGAATTTGATATTTTCGCCCTGCATAAGGTAATTCCGGGTGAGATGCCCCACCGGGAGAGAAGCCCCAATCGTATAGATGATAAAAATGCACTTATTATTATTTTTTTATAAATTTGTCTTCCGGTCGCGCAATGCCATCGAAGTTAGCAAAAAATTGTGAAAAACCTTAATTGTTCATAATTTTTTTAAACACGCCAGATTGTTTTAATTGCGTTCCTATACCATGAATTACCTACTAAAAGTATGTGAAATCAATATATATGCACTTATTATACATTTGTTTCATATCTTCCGGTCGCGCAACATGGTACAAAATGGGTTAAATTTGTAGTTTTTGCAAAATTTCAAATAAAGCTGAATTATTATTCTGTTGCTCCCGGATAGTCATGTGGACAGCGCGTTTGCCTTTGGTAAAAGCGGTCCCGGGTTCGAATCCCGGTGGGAGCCAATGTGCGAAATGACCTAAGCTGTCGAAGCACTTTTAACAACACTACTACTATTATTCTGTTCCTTTTGGGTATGGCATCTTTCCACAAGATTCGGTTTTAACACACCCTATTTATTATTTTCTAACTTAATCTAGTTAGCATTTTTTCAAAAATATATGAAAATTTTATTTGAATCTGAATCGAATGTATTTTTGCGATTCTATCATAAATGTTTCAGCTTTAACTTACGTCGTAATTAAACGCTAAATTATTTTTAATAAATAACAGCAGTAAATCAAAGCAAAAATCTCAATAAAAACGCATTTTAACTTTATATAAAAATTAGCTTTTTGATTTTTTCCCTTTTTGTCTGATGAATAAACACGAGAAACATTTTCCGATCATCCATTAGGATGATTTACCTTAACGTCAATTATCAATTTAAATGGCAAAATTCATAATCAATTCGCAATTGCGAATTTTTGTGCAATTATCATAAAACCGCTGCAATGCTTCAGTCATTCAAATTCTCATCCCCTGATTTTTATCCTCGTGGTGAAATGCATTCAATATTGTGGAAAACAAGGTAGCTTTTTCAATTTCATTTACTTTTATAATTGTCGATCGCAAAGTTTCAATGGAAGCGCTCATTGCCCTCACAATTTGATTCCTGGGGAACATCGTTCGGAAGGTAGACTTTTGATTCCGGAATAAAATCCTCATTTTTCGACGTTCAATTAGGGCCTCGAAAAATATCCTTTTCATCTTCGGCATGTCTGTCATGTTCTTTGTATTCGTTTCGAACCAGCGCTTCCCTCATCGAATCGGAAAGCAATCCTGAAAAGTTAATCCGCATACTCGGAAAATGCATTTGCCATACTTCATATTTCCCCGCATTATTTTTTCTGATTCATTGCTTTCTGAATGTCAGTTTGTGGATGCTCCTGCCATTGTGACCACTCAACCTGCTTTCCCATTGACCTTGAATGCTGAATGGGATCTCTCGTGATTTAATATATCAATGCCACTCCATATGTTGAACCTATTAATTGTATTTCATAGGTGTTAATGCGAGTATTTATTTACAAGATAGCTGCTTACATGTTTTTGCATATTTTAGGGAAAATTTGATTTTAAAGAAAGTTAAATTAAAATCAAAAAATGTATCAATTGTATTAAAACATTTTATACTAGTGGAGCATATATAGCAATATTTTAAACTGAAATCACTAAAGATGCATCATTATCTTTTAATATAATACTAATCAGAACGTTTTTGTTCCATAAGGTTAATGATACCCTCTTGATGTTTAAAAGTACAACGCATCGAATAAAACGTAATGTTCTCATTATAGTTATTTTTAATAAACAATCGTACATTTTCATTCCTTATAATCCTTAATAAGATATCATATGTATGAGGTATCACCAATACATGCGTAGTTTGATCATCTAAATTATGACCCCATTTTCTTAAGGAGTATAATGTTACCTATAATAACTACAAATAATTAATACACATTCCTAAGTATAGAGTTGTATACATTGTTGCAGGTGGGCCCTACTCAATCAGTATATTAGTTATAAAAATAAATTGATTTAATCCTCTGAATTGATTCACTGAATTCTTTGTAAACCCGGAGTTTATTTTTACCGAAAATGACGCTCGCCTTTTTAAGTTTAATATACAAGAATAAAATCTTAAATATTACATCCAGATGATTCTATAGGTGTCACTTAAATTGTTCCCAAGCTTTGATAAGAAATGACGTGAGCACTGTTATTCTTTATTTCATTAGGAGAGAAAGACATTTCCTTAGATGTCTCTTGCAGGAAGTATTATTCAGGATACCAAAGGGGATATATGTACCCCCTTAATATCACGAAAGATCCTCCTAATCTTTAAGCAATAAGCTGCGTGTTTTATCTCTAATCCAATAAATACCATAAAATCTTTTTAGACGATAGCCTGAAATTTTCGAACAGAAAAATTAATTTAACACCTTTTTATGTAACGGTAATCCCACCTTAGTTTCTATTCAGGACATATCCTCACAAACGAAGGCAACATATCCTTTCATTGAAAATATAAGTAATAAAAAATTTTAATAAAAATTTAAGTGAGACAAATTATTTTATAAGGAATTTCCTCCCTCGTCCAATGCGTTAGGTAAATAGTACAAAACTGCCAATATAAAGAAAATATTTTTACTTTGAACCTGCCGTGAATATCCACCTTAGAATGAACTATTACTCTACTGCGTTACGTAAATTGTATAGAGTATGAACTCCTACATCCACATTCTCCTCATAACCTACTCTAAATCACTTTACCTCCCTTTCCGGTGGATTTCGTTTCCTTTCAGCGTGTGTACCAATCCGATTACGACTCTTCAAACGATCTTCCTCCTTTCGGAGCCCCGTTTGCCTAACGCAATCTTTAATTTCGTTTACCCAATGCAGTCTAACCAATCGAACTCCCTCTTCTTTATGCCTACACGTCCTTTTCAAGCAGCGATTCCTGCACAATATTCCTCCCCATACGCCATCCGTCTCCCCCAGTGATCCCGCAGAACCCGAGCGGAATAGGGAAACGCCGAAAGCATTGTGACGAGGTATCGAAAGTTCAAAGGACCCCGCTGACTCGCAAATCATATGAAATGCTCCGACTCTATTTGCATGGGATGGTTTGTTCCTGAAAAGGAACAGGAGGGCTAATGTGCTCATGCGTACAACCACCCCGTCATCCGTTGACTTAAGCATCCGTAAGTAAATTGTTGCAGCATCGAATTGTTTTTGCGCTCTAATCGAGTCGTAGCATAAAATTAAGAGCTGATTTCAGAGGATGCGAATGGAGTAAATGTATGTGTGTAAATGAAGCTTCTGTACCAGATACACCAGATGTATAATCTGTTGTTTATTATTTTTTCCCTTTGTTAAATTGGTATTATCCATGCCTTTAGGCTAAGTATTAGCAGCCTTAACCTGCTAATTTCCCGAACGGTGCTACGCTATCAAAATGAGGGACTTCTACTACATTATCTTTCGTTAAGGCATTAGAGACATGAAATTCTTGTGAAAAATCACGCGATATTTTAACTTAAATTAACTGCGCACTTATCTTGATTCGATCACTTTATTATATGCTTTAAAAAACGCTTATACTGTGCTGATGAGGGTTGTTTTGTTTCCCGCTAAAGCTAAGACTCGAGTAGATCGTACCTTATTCCCTCTTCAGTTGCGGAAGAAAATGTTTATATTCCCTCATATTCCTTTAAGTGAGGACCGAGTCACAATGTTGCTCTGCCTTAATGCATTATTTTTTGGCAAAACATATTACGATCTGCTGAGAAATTCATTTTCTGATTTCGTCAACTAAACCAAACGTAAGCGTTGTTACATTGATATTTTACGTTAAAGACAGCAGAGAAATTTGATTTACCTGAGATGATACAGGCGTCTCATGCTGCTGAAATATGTGTGAAGTAACATTCGACGTAATTAATATTTTATGTACCGAGTAATTGAGTAAATGACTCCTGAAATATAAAATGTAATATATGTTGCTTTTTATATACAAATATATTGGTCATGTTTCAATTCTATAGTTTGGCACTCCAGTGAAAGATGCTTACTGAAGATGAGTACCGCGGCATTTCAATGAGGAAGGAATACTCATAAATGAATATCATAACCTATAAAAGAAAATTAAAAGTTTAGAAGTGTGTTGTAATTCCAAAATTGCTTCGGGGATCTAAAATATATCACGTATTGAAATAGCAGTAAGCGTTTAACATCATTCTGGTCAACATGTTTCGGTACAGAATCTTTTTGTTGAATAGAAACGGTCGAAACTCTCTTCAAAGTTAAAGAAAAATTAGAGAGAAGCGCTAGAAAGGCTCCAATATAATTTCTAATGCTTTAGTCGAGGTTATCGAGAGATTAATCTCTTAATCTTTTGATTATTTATACAGCTTGTTTATTATTTCAAGTTTGATTTTTCAGACAAGTTATAAAACGCATTATAGTTTTCTACAGAAGGTCCTAGTAATTGAAGTATCTGGAAAATAAATGATGGTTTAAATTTAAGACACTTACTATTGTATTTCTAAACAAAATGTCACGTTACATATTAGTAAAATTCCTATTTCGCAAAAATAGACAATTTTACATTTCCATAATCTATGAAAATACTTTGCTACTAATTTGTAGTATATAGCGGCGACTTTTTTTAGAAACAAATTAGGTTGATATCCTCATGGTCCACCTTGTACGTAAGAAGTACGACCTATATAGCGTTAAGATATCAGGAATGATAAATAAGTACATTGAACGTAAGTACGCTAAACTTTTAATAATATTTGTATGACAATTCTTAATTTTTAAATAAACAATTACCATTTTTGTTGTTGCATGTTAAGTCGATTAGAAGAACCTTCTTTAAATTAAATTTTCAATTCCGTGAAGTTTGATTCTTTATCTGAATATTTTCTTGTTTTATTTTACTCGGGCGTATTTTATCTGCTTCTATTATATTTTGGGAATCAGGTTACCTTCCAAATAATGCATTGGATACGACGAGTTCAGAGACTTAAAATTCAGATTTACAAATTTCCACGATGAAATTTGCAGGGGTTTAATTAACAATCCGAATGTAATTATTTAATTATATAATGTAGGATTCAATAACACTCTGGTGCCGATGTAATATTAAACGAATCTCTCGAAGCTGCATTAATCAACCACTTTGACAGATTTACGCAAATGTTTCAAATACCAGCGCAGATTCTGCAAATTAATAATAATAACCGCCAAATAAAATTATGGAATATTGTCGCGAAATAATTTGTTTTCGCGCGTAATTTGTATTCGATTGGTAACCTTAAATGCACAATGGGCGATTTATTTTAAATTGCTTTCAATTACAAAAAGTCCAGTTAAATTTAGTTACCGTTCTTTCTTTTATGTTCGCAATAAATTCTGAATTTTAAAATCTCTCTTTTCTTATTTAAATAAAGCATGGTCATCCCTAAGGATTTATTTTATGCCAAATAAGAACTTCGTGCAATAAATACTTGGTAAACTTGGAATAAATACATCGTGAAATATTGTCATCTTCTAAGAAAAGCTCAAAATATTCAATCCACTGCTTCTAATCTTCATTCTTCTTAGATTAATCCTCGTGTTCTTTTTCTATGAAATCTTACTAAGAAAGTAGTATTGAACTCTCCTCGCTCAAGTTTATCCCGACTTCATCTTCTATGTTTGGTCTTCATTAATCATCATGTTCGAGGGATACATTTTCAGCCGAATGTACGTTTTAAATTCAGAAGTGCAACAGACAGGTTATCAAGTTTCCAATACCTAATACTAAATTGTAATGGAAATATAATGCCAGTTCCGATTAAATGCTACTTAAATCTGTCTTTTATATATATTCAATATTCTAGCTCTGTGTTGGTGGCTCCCGTGAAATTTAATTATTTACATGCCGGTGATTCTGTAATCATTTGTTTATTAAATGTATCTAGATTGAAATAAAACTAAAAAAATTGAGGAACATAAGTACATATTCATTTCAGTTTGAATTCAGGGGAATTAGTTGTCATTTAGTACCAATTTTGTGTTGACGCCAATGTGGTTCAAGTTTTCATATATTTTCATAATTAATAATTTTACCCATTATTATTTTAGTAATAGTTTTATAAAGCTTCGAGTATTTCATTAAAAATCTATTAATGCAGGAAGTTCCTTGTTGTATAAAAGAAAAACCATAGATTTTATATGACGACATGCAGTGCGAAATAATAGGATACATAAGGTGTTTTTGAGATAGCCTTAGAGGTGTATTCCTGAAGCGCTTGGATCCAGATTAAAGAAAAAATGGAGCTTACCCAGCATTTCAGATTTTTAGAACGGTTTCCAGAGGCCTGAAATCTTGGAAAATTTGTGAATCCGAGGGAAGAAATTTTGAAGCCAGGATTTATTCGTTGCGCCGTCGTTGAAAAGTCCTTTTTTCCTGTGAGTTGCAAATAATATCAACCTTTCTCTTCAGGTTCTCCTTTTAGAAGTTTCAAAGAATGTAATGACTCGCGATGGAACTCACTATAAAAATCCTGTGGTTCCGCGATTCTTTCGCTTTGGGAAAACATTTGCTCTAAAATTAGATTCCCCCATTTCGTGACTCAATGCAGGCAAATATTTAATCGAGACCATTAAAACGAAGAATTCTAAAAGATAGAGAACAATTTAATGAGACCGTCATTTTTACTTGATTTCTTCCAATGGGATCGGCATCAGCTTGAATAATTCCGGAGGAAATTCAAGGCCACAAGTACTTCTTGTCTGCTTTGATAAAATGACGAACAGTACGATTTCAATGACCGATATTTTATGAAAATAGCACTACGGTCAAAACATTCTGTCCTGTTCGGCCTGACTCCGTGAAAAGACTTTCTGAAGAAATACATATCGTACATACATACACACGTCTTTATCGGGCGAAATCGGAACTAGACAGTCCCATCTTCCATTTGTCTAATAAGAAAAATAAAAACCAGAATATTACCAATAATGTGTCTTACCAAGTAATGTGTGCAAGTAGAAATAGAATAGAAATATGGAAAGAAAGAATAGTTTTGCGGATAAAATATAAAAACGGGTTAATTTTGATCACATTAAAGAATTTCCTCTGCAGGAAAACACCCGCAAAGAGAAGGGAAGTATGAAAAACTTTCTAAATGTCTAAAAAAAGGTTGAAAAAAGGAGAGAGATAAGCACAAAAAATGAGTGAAATAAAAATGATAATGAAAATTACAGGTAAAATAAACAGCAGGAGAAGTTTTGGTGATTTCCATAAGATGTTTTTTTTCGACTGACAGATGAATAGCTGATAATGGCTTTGTGTCGAAACCGGTCATAAAAAAATCAATAAAAAACATCTTACGGAAATTACCAACTATTCTTTCTGATTTTTTATGATATGATAACTGATCCTTTCTGATTTTTTTCTGAAACTGTTTGCCTGAAAATAAATTACCAAGTAATTCTATTCGTATTGAACTACTGTCTTTTGAAGATTTTTTACAATTTCGTTTCTCGAAGTGAAATTAATAGTATTTATCAATCATTGCCCATCAAAAAACGAATATGTTCGCTCTTCTTTCGGGGATTCATTAAATAAACGTGCCTAAGAAAACTCAAAGCGTCCATATGTAACCGATGTCATCCTGAAAAGCCAGGAAGGTGTATCTTTTTCTAACCATCTCCCTCTCCTTCGCAACAGGTAAGCGAGAAATCGCTGAAATGGTTCCCGGGGTACCGCACCCATCCTTACCACCACCACCACCGAAGCCACGGGCACCACCATCTGCACCACCACCGCCGCCAGTACAAGCTTCGCTCGCAGTGGGAGGGCAACGCCGATGAAATGGGAGACTCGGACGACCTTGAACTGGAACTTGACCCGGAGCCAGCGGTTCTGCCCGCCATGACCCGCGCCCCTGCATCCACCACAGTACAGCTCACCCTACAGGTGATCACATGAGATAATCCTTGACCCTCTGCTTAATCCACGTGCTCGGTTTCGTCAACTCCCCGCAACGGCTCAGTAATTAGAACGAGGTGTCAGAGCAGCGAGCGCCGCAATGACTCTGGCACATGTTCCAGGCGGATCTTTGAGCCAAGCGATTACGGCGGCCTTTCATAAAAGCTAGGGTGTACCCACTGTGATTACTCTCTGCAGAACTCACTACTTATCGTTTCTACAGTATCCCCTTACACAGGAGGACGTACTGAACGAATGAGTGCACTTTTAGAGCGCGTTCTGGAAGAAGAGCGAACATGCTAGTAGACCGGTATTTCGAAACATATTAATGATCAAAATACTACAAGTTGGACCTTATTTATTGGTGCTGATATAGGCGTAAAAATTCAGCACACAATAGTTAATCATTCCTAGTTATTTTTCTTTTCCCTCAAGTCCAATTATTTTCATAAATTGTGCTATGCCCCTTAAGCAATGTCTCCCAAAGGAAACCTGATTAAAATTTCATGGTGGATGCATTTAAAGTGTAAGAAGCACCCTCAAAAGAGTTTAATAAATAATAAAATTTTCTTTTCCTGAGCTACTTACATTAGGCTCTCTGTATTAGGAAGTTTTTATTGATGTGGTTGGAATAGAAATTTTATCCTGCATCATAAAAATATCACTGAAACCTTATTTAACTCTCTATAACTTCATCAATGAACTCACAATAAGAATAGGCTAAAGATCCAACCAGTGTATCCTTAATGAATGTATAGTGATTAGGAATGTCTATGAATATGTTTTTTGTATCAAAGCTAACTTTTATTACTGTTGTTACATTTTATGATGTTGAGCAAATCAGAACTTAAGGTATAGAATTATTAAGGTTCTCAGCAAGTCATAGATAAATTTGTCTCCACATGCCCTCTTAAATATCTAATCACTGTGAATATTTAGGTATTAGTATAAGATGCATAGAATATTAGAAGAGAGCAGGAGTGATGACGCTGTATATTCAAACTGATTAGTTCAAGTTTGAGAGATTAAACAGAGTCGAGAATCAATACATACTAATTTTCAATTGTAAATAAGGTAAAGCATCCGTCTACCATTCTAAAAAAATTATGGATTTGAAGGAAAAGATAGAACTTTATTTACAATAAATACTGAAGAAATATGGGAAGGCTTTACTGGAATTTAATTTATGAATTTTTTATCCCCCAATAATATTCCTTCACAAAAAGCCTCATCTCTTAAATGTTGATCTCTGTCGTTTCTTAGAGTGAAATGCCATTTTTCAGAACAGTGTCTTTCTGTTTGTTACTGAATGTGAAACAGTAATTGGTTTCTCCTGATTTTTAGGAAGCTAAATCTATACCATAATGACCACTAAAAATAAATGTAGATTTGTTATAAAAAACAGCAAAAGCTATCCTACTAACTACACCTTATATGATATATTCTAATACTACTCAGATTTAAAATATATTAGCTCTTTAATTAGTTATGATTTGTATGCTATTGTAATTGGATTGCTTCTCAGGTTGTAACTGTATCAATTATTTTCTTATGATAATATTATATTTTAGATTATGCAGAGTCAGTTTCCTAATATCAGATCAACAAATATATTCTATTGGTTGAATAGATTAAGTAGCATTATAATATTTATTGTTTGTTAATGTGCCACAGCAAACTAGGTAATAGAAATGTAGAACTACTATAAGGCTTTCAAAGCAAGTCACTGGCTCTGATTAAAAATTGTACATAAATACATAAATAAAAGCACTCATTCAAACAAAGGATAGAATTTTAAGTAACTATGATTTATTCCTTTTCACTTTTATATTTAATTAATTGTATTCTCCCAGTTGTGGCCATGACAATGTATATTCTAAAGAATTACTATAATTTATCTTCTTTTCTACCTAGCTAGCTAACTGTCTTCAGTTTTTAGAATTCAATTTAACTTCGTCAGTAGCAATTCAATAATTTTCAATCCTTTTTGATAGCAAGATAATAACAGTAAAATACTTGCATTACAGATATCAGAGGAACATGCTTTGGAAGGACTCTCTGAGGGATTCCCAGGATTAAGTTCTCAATTGGAGCTATCCAAAGATGGAACAAGTTTGAGCGGACGCATAGGTCTGACCTGCATGGCCACAATTCCAGCCTTCCTTGGTGCTGGCGCTAAGGAACATGAATATGCTGATCGTCGTTTAACCTCTGTTTCTGGTAAGCCAAAAATCGCTAAATATTTACCCACAAATACATACTCTTACTCTCTAATATTTCGATAACTGTATTATTCAATATTTATCAGCAAATATTATTATCATAGGAACAATCTCCTCCACAGTTAGACATAATTCTGGTGGCAGCATAGTTATTATATTACTGTTTCAATTATATCACAATTTCAAATAATATACAATTATATACACAATTTTTGATTTGATTATGATAATATACAAGAAAAACATAGACACATATTCAAGATTTTTCAGGGTTCCTGGTAGGCTTTTATGGCTTCTGTGATGGTTCAGGGGAACATGTAGTCCACACCATACTTCACCCAACCTACCTTCCATACTTCCCTCACATTTTGTCTTTAAAATTAACCACATTTTTTAGTATATACGATTCCTTCACAACTATACTTGAGAATACATGATTATCATATATATATATATATATATATATATAAAATGTATTATCATTAAATATAGTATATGTTATCATTACATCCTCAATAGAATCCAATTCATCCCTCCTTTATCTAGCTGTAGGTGGCTTAGAATGAAGCTAAATATATTTTCTACGGTTAAGATTTAAATTTCAACCCAATCATTGGTACATAATCACTCTTCTAGACTTTACTTACCGTTTAAGGCAAAACAATTTATGAATAAGGCTAATTTACTTAGTGTGACCTACTGATTCTTTCCTTGAGCCTTAAAGAAAAACGTCTGTTACTGCTAATCTTCAAACATTTCATGTAAAAATATATATAATGGACAAATCATTGAGTAGTTGAGAAAACACATTCAAGTCATAGTTTAATGTTGCCCAAGATATTATCATAGAAGATTAAATGAAAATCAATTAAAATTCAATTTTGATTCAATCAATCAGTTGAAAACTGTAAGTGAAGGCATAAAGCTTTACAAGCCTGTATCTAATAATGAAGTCTTAAGATACGATATGCTGCTAATCAAGGATTTTGTTTAAGACTGGGTGCCCCATGTGACTACAGGAGTGATACCTACTATTTTTGATTGATATCCCATAACCTACCATACCTCATCAAAAACATCAAAATATACACTTTTTCACAATGTGAATCAATTCAAATACCCAGCTAATAGGTCAGAGTTCAAGTCATGGATATCTTTTATTTTTCTCACTTTTTAATCATTTCTCCTTTTCCTATGCAGCTGTAGAATATCTGACTCACCCACTTCTTTCATTGATTGTAAGAGCTCAGTTGATTCAATTACTTGTCATTTACTAAAACTGATTATAATTCTCATCAATGATACAGTTTTCAATATTCATCCCTTTCCTTAAGTTGGACTAAGTGTCCTCATGGCTTTAAAATATTTTACCAATCCTCATCATGTAGTACTAAGTATTCCTTTCAAAGCCTTTTCTATAAAATGTTACCCTCTGTATGATTATTTTACTATATTACTAATTCTCCTAAAGATAGTTTGCTTTAGAAACCGTATAGAGCATAGGACATAATTTCCAATCTTCTTTGGAGAACTAGAACTCAAAAAACAAATTTACATTTAGTTGATTGGTTACACATTTCATAAGTTTTAAAACAAATAATAAGAATTCCAATGTATCAAAATATCCTTTGAGGTAATTTTTCGTTATCTAGAAGAGAGAGAATTCATAGATTCTAGTTAGGCGAATATGTTGTTGAGGGATTGCAGGTTTTTTTCTGAGCCAAATATTCTGTTATTGAAATATCATAAGTTAAAACACATTTTTTCTGATATAGCATCCAGTTACTTCTCATGTTTGACCTCAACAATCCAGACCAAATTTGTTTGTACAAACACAGTGAATGGTTATGTACTTCAGCAACAGATCCTCCGTGGTCAATTAGGCAATTTACAAATTTTCTGGATTTGCTAAGTCCCTGATTCATGAACACTTTTTGCCTTCATTGAGGTTGATATCCTGCCTGACTTATTCATCTTAATGCATTCTCAGCCACCTCAAAATTTTTGCTTATGTGTGTCGCTGTAGGCCTTTTTGAAGTTTAGAATAAGTTTCATTCGCATACTACCTGAGTGTGAAATGAACTTTACAAGAAATTTTGTGTGTTCAAATGAGCTAATGAGTGTAATGATCATTAGGACATCCACCACATATCACTTTACAAAATAAGGGTTTCTCATAAAAGGATGAGCTAATTTTTTCAGCTCACAGATTACACAAGGCATTGCTCAGTTTTGCAAAGTCATTTACAAAGAAATCAACATCATGCATTTGGCCCAATGTATCTGCCAGTCCTGGAAGATGAGCCAGAAGATGTTTGTCAACATTGACTTAGAAAGAATCAATCTTCTAAATAACATCAACTGATAAATCTCATTCTGAATTGTAATAGACAAATTTAACTGGCTGTTATTATATAATTCAATTGTGCATCACCATCCTCTGATACTAAATGTCGAAGCTTCCAACACACATCCACTCTCAACATCTCCCTTACATTTGTCGGTATTGAAATAAATATGTAATTACAGTAGAACCTCGATTTTACGAAGTTGAAGGGACCCAAAAATTTGCACTTTTATAAAATTTGGGCTTTGTAAATTTGAGGTTTTCTTTCAAGCAATCGAAATCTCTACAATACCAATCCAATTTCAGTAACACAGTGCATAAAGTTAAATGGGATTGAAAGGAAGGTAATATTTCAATAAAATTAATTATACATCCAGTTTAATGTTTAATACAACAGAAAAAAATTCTAAACGTTTTACTTTTTAAAATAATCATCAATTTTTTTTGTTTTTTGGAAGTTTCAATGAAATATGAGGTGATTTTCTCAATACCTGAAAGGTAATTATTGAATGAATCAGGTACGCCATCAGTAAACATCTGAAAATTGTGAAGCACTTTTATAGAGTGTCTTAATTCATCCCTTGTAGGGGGGGAAGGTGCTTCTGGGTCATCTTCATAGCTTGTAGAAGAGCTATCTAAGTTCACTTCATCCTCATCTTCTTCGTCTTCATTTAATTCACTGCAGTTATGCGTTATCACATGAGAGTCACACTTGACATATGACTCAGCATGAGAGTATGCATCTGGGATGTACTGATTTAGTTGTGCCATTTTCTTACTAAGGAGGTCCTGTAGTGTGGGAACCTCCACTAACTCTTCTGTCTCTATAATTGATGTGTCACCAAAACCAGCTGATCTCCTACAGTTAGAAATAGTGTTTGCAGTGGCACTGTCTCATGCTCTGGCAATTCCTCGCACAGCATGGAGCAATGTCCATGGAGGCACATCTTGCACATCAGAGGCTTGATCTGCAACAAATGTATGCGTACTAAAGCTCTGCTTACAGAAAGCTAAACTATGCTGGTATAAACTTGTCAAATAATTATGAGGATGAAATCGAACTAATTTCTGTTACAAATAAAAGTCACAAGCTCATTCAGGAAGAAAACAATAGATATCACATGCAATTCTCTGTGTGCACTATAGTAGTAGTAGTTCGTTAAAAGCGCTTAGGTGATTTTGCCCATGTGCTCCCACCAAGATTTGAAATCAGAACTGATTCCTCATGAGTCACGAGCGTTACCCACATGGTTCTCCAGGAGCCAATGTGCAGTATATTTGCTTCAAATGGAAAAGATTTAAAAATTAGACTACGATTATACTGAATCCCTTTATAGCATAGACCTTATTTCAAGGCCTAGGAGACTCAAATAAGTCACAGTGAATGAAACTCACAGCCATTAATTCCAAGAAACTAGCTCGTAAATATTTTAAGTCATTTCAGAACTTTACTTAAGTTAATTTGAAGCTCCCTCTTTTTTACGTTCTACTATGCTGACGTTTAGCGGTGATTTTTGAGAGCTACTTACTCGCGGGTACTTTAAACAATTCTTACCTAACGATGTAAAATGCTTTCAATTAATAAATTACGTATTGAAAATGCATCAAAATTTAATAATAATGATGTATTACTACAAATTAAGTATTCTTTAATTAAACTAATTTTAAAATAACTAATAAGTGATTCCGTATCTTTTCTTGAATCTATCAAGAATCTACCCATTTGAGGCTTTAAAGTTATCGCACTTCAGTTTAAGAGCCAAAATCTGAGCCTTCTCCTTCAGAATTGGTCCACTTACAGGTAATTTGCACGCACGACACTTCAAAAAAAATTATACAGCTGCCTATCAAGTTGATCAAATTGCGACGATGAGACATACTTTGTTTTTAATGATGTTGTTGCGTGACTCAAAATTTTTTCCCTTGAATTGACGATTGCTGCCAATGTAGATAAAGATATGCCATACTTCCTAGCAATTTCTGATTTTGTCTGCCCGCGATCACGTACTTCCTTGACAATTGACCTTTTGGTGACCAAACTCAGGGACTTCCTCTTTTTCTTGGTCAGCGATGTTTTATCCATTATTTTACTAAAAGGCTCACAGGATATCACAACACAGGCCACCTCGCGCAGAGAGTGGTTCTGACTGAACGCGCATGACTTTTCCTCGCTTGGAGACCAACATTTTTCAGGGTGTCCATCATCCAACCATCATTTTTCAATTTTTTACTAGCCAGTTAAAATCCGGAATCCCTGCAGCAGCATTAAGAATTTTAAGTTGTCGCACTCCAATTTAGCAGCCAAGACCCGAGCCAAAAACTCCCCAAGTTGAAAACAAATTCTTATCATCCTCTATTCTCTCAATCTATCGTCCAAATAGAAACCATATACTCCTGGAAACTGCTGATCTATACGATCCCACGTCGCAGATTCGCGATATTACCAGAAGGCTTGATGAACAAAGAAAGAAGAGCACGGCTACGTCTTATAAGCTATCATTTTTCGCGAAAACTGTAATCAAAATTTTTGTATCCCACGAAATTTTCACATTTTCCCATCTAAAATACATGGGATGAGGGTCTTCCCAACGTAGACAATCTGGATTCAGCTGCTACTGTGTACGGCGATCGTCATCCCATTGTACTGAGCTCAGTGCTACAAAACAATTTCAAATACTTCGTAAAACCGGGGTTCATTCACTCCTAGGGACCGGCATCTCACTTCGTAAAACATGAAATCGAGGTTTTACGTAAAACCGAGGTCATTTTACATGTACAAAGATCGGGACCGGCGGAATGGTTCGTAAAACTGTGTCACTTCGTAAAATCGAGGTTCGTAAAAACGGGGTTCTACTGTACTTAGAAGTTTCCTCTTTAATTCATTATCAAATTCTGCCAAGCTAAGCTAGACAATATTGATTATATTTGTCAGTGTTCTAGATACCACCCAACTCAGATATGTATCATGTTTATATGATCATGCAGATTGGTGAATTCATTGAAATGGAAAATCTGTAACAAAGGAAATAACACATATATTATTTTGGCAAGATTGAGGATAGAAGCTGTGGTCAATCAAGGTGTCATTCAATGCAGTGACTGGAACACCTGAACAAACCAGTTTTGTTATTTAAGTGACCCTTCATATAATCTTTGACCCATCAAAGAACAGTTGATTGTGGCAAAACATCAACCCTATTTATCTCCAGTAACATTCAGTACACTTCTTTGAGAGATTGCTACAGATACATGCAAAGCTTTATTTTTTATCTCAAATCATCTCCAATTTTCCAGAAGAAACTGACAAACTAGCTTTCTTTTCTGGCTTTCTGTGGATAGACTTTTGTGCTATGAGTTATATTCTCTTCCATATGAGTCAATAAATTATGCAAGATCTGTTATTTTCAATAAATATTGTTACAAAACCAAATAAAATAGTAATAAAAAAATAGAAAAAAATTAATTGTTACTTTGTAATATGAAATAACCATTCTCAATCCTCTTGGATTTGTCCTTGTACATACATTAACAGCCAATATATTTACACTTAAATTTGCCTTAATCTGACATTATAAACTGGGATGCTAGATACTAGACTACCACAATAGGCTATGTTGCAGTTAATTACTTCCTTCATTCCGATTATGCTTGAAATTTGCTATAACTTAACTATTATGAAACAATATCTCAATATCTTTATTGCATTAATTCATTCATTTTCAATGCAGCAGAAATGTTCACAGTAATATGATTGTTTTTGATTTTTTCCTTTGCTTTAGTTATAAAAGTCAATTAAAATTTACATGTTAAAGGTATTTGTTGTCTTCTGAACTGCTTCTACAATTAACCTGATACTAATGTTACATTATTTTTACAGTTGATGTGATAATGCCAGCTCCCGTAGATGTCAAAGAAGAAGAAGTCAGGACTGGAAGAAATGAAGAAAGTAGCGAAATAAAGAGCAGCTCCATGAACAACTCATGCACCACTCTTCTGCCCCTACCACTTCTACCTCTTCTAGCCCATGTCGTTATGTGGGTGATGATTTTTACTGGTTACGCATTCGATTCACCACAAAAGCAACTACGTGCAGTGAAAGAAGAAAAGATGAAAATCCTAACCCATGATTGCCCTTGCCGATGATTGCTGATGTGCTGGCCAATGAGCAATTAGTCACAAGGTAACCTGTACCTTGGCTTGCTTTCGTCTCTGGCTCCTTCACCTCCAAGCCGCCTTCCATAAAAAAGAAATAATGTCAAGGCTTCTCCTGAACCAAACCATTCTTTTCCTATAGTCCCTTCCTTCCGTACATCAAAAATTGAAAAGCAAAGAAAAAGTCATACCCCTCTGTTGAAAGTCTTGTCTTTGGCCTAATTATATCCTATTGTATACATATACCTAGAACCCTCCCTTTTTTATACATTTGAGAGACAATTGCTAATGACAAAAAATCTCTTGTCTTCTATGAAATGATTGAATGGGATGTATTTCCATTGGCTATAGATCGATATTCTTGTAGATGTCCCATGGAAGTGGTAAATGGCCATGTTTGTTTTTAATGTTCCGTGAAATATTTTGGAAATTCAAAGAAAAAAAGATAGCTTTAGTGTCGTTATAAGAGTGAGCTACTGAGAGACCAGCAATAAAGAAAAATTATGGAATCAGCCATTTTGATCAATTCAACAAATCGTGGTCCAATTTAGGATCTGTTTTAATTGAGAAATTTTGAGTTTCCATGTATTCTAGAATTATAATAGAGTGAAATTATCTTTTGACATATAAACTGGGCATGATGCTAAGAGACTGCAGCAAATATTTTGTTTGATTTCTTTGAGTGAACTTAATTCTGAATTTCCAAGGTAATGCTTGCTGTCATCAAATTGTATGTATGTGGCTACGTTTTGATGTTACATGTTTTAAATATCGCAATCTCTCTGAAGAAATGTGCTACATCATTCTCCTGATTGTCAGTGTATTTGTTGATTTTAAAATTCAATGCCATGGCCTACATATTCTTCTATTGATCATAATATGATTGATTTGATCAAAGTAGTTACTGTGGATATTGAAAAATATTATAACATGGATATGAAAAAAATATAATGTTGTTGTGTACAATGTTTTTGCGAAAGAGTTGCCCATGACTCTTAGAATGTTGCAACTCAGCTTCTTTAAAATGCTACTATAAACATTAATGTGTAACCTGATTGCAAATGTCAGCAAAGATGTATGATATTTGGCTATTCAAATGTTAAACAGAATTCATATGACTCATGATATGCTATGTTTATGTAACATTTTATTAAAGCACTATTTTACATATTTACTATATTTTATTATCCAACTACTCAGCTATTTTTAAATAATAATGGAAATGAATGAACCTGATATGCTTGCTGATATATGACCAAAAAAAAATATGGCCATCAGGACATTAACTTCATAAATGAAACAGAAGTTGAAGGAAGAGGTCAGTTGTTGAGTTTTAAAATAATACAAACCTAAAACAAACCATTTGCAATCAAATATGCAATTGATCATGGAGATCCCTGCATCTACGTATACAAATGTACCCTGTGAGCCCCCTTTAGACATTTGACATGGGTGTGTACATCATATATCTGTTTTTCTAATCTTCTATTGTCATATATTGTCTGTGGAAAACTTGAATATTTGAAATGATTAGTAGTAGTATTTATTTACTTATGTTTCTTATAGTATCTGATTTTCCTATGTAACAGGGTGAATGATCAATAATATCAACTTTGTCTTCCATGAATGTACTATCTCTGATTTTATTGAACAAGTTTAACCTAAAATTTAAAATCCTCTCTTCTGATGATTCCAATCTTATTTTGAGGAGCATCTTGATAAACCTCATTGATTGTTCATTGTGGCTAATTAAAAAATCAATGGATTTATTCTGAGACTCCATAAATGAACATCTATAAGCAAGGTTCCACATACTGCTTGCATATAATGGATGATACATATTTCAAAGGAATAACACTGTCAAACTTTCTCACAGTCCTATAGACTATTGTCTTCAATGAAATCCCCAGTCAAGATCAATCAACCCTCTATGCTATCAATATTGGTTCCTTCAGCACCTATTAAGTTCTGATATCCATAAACACTGTGAGTGGTCGAAGAACTTTATGACAAATGCCTACAATTTCAAAATTTTTTTATAGAAAAAGTGTTTACTACTCATTGATTTATTTACTGTTAGCCTTTATTTTATAGATTTACTTAGTCTTTCTTGACAGTTATTTTTAAATACTGTTGTCATAGTACAATTAATATGTAAGGGATTTTTATATAACAGGACAATCCAGAAATGATCCATTACAAATAACAGTAATGTACACTTCTTAATGTTAGGTGGAGATCTGTAAGATCAGATTATCAATATATCTGAAAATTTCTTTATCTATTTATCTATCTTTATCTAAGGAGCTCCAGGCTTTCAATTTAGATACAATGAGAAGCTATCTTTGAGTAGTGTGACTTGCATTCATTTTGAATTCAAACAGCCTGGTGTTATTACCAAAAGCATGTCACACAAATTATGATACATACTATCTTTGAAAGACTAAAATTTAATAACATATAGCCATGTTGTTTATGAATTGAATTAATTTAACAACTGCATAGAATATCTCCAGAGCTGAGAGAAAAAACTCTAAAAATCAAATTCCTAGAGGCACCTCTAAATGAGCATCATAAAATACTAGGGTAAATAAGTCGCAAACATCAGTTTACATTATACCATCTTTAAATTAAGCCTGCATATTTTTCCAGTATATAGCAGCATATATATGCTTGTCTTAGAGGCTATGTGACATTTTGCGGTCAGTCTGTCAATGGCAGCCAGTGCAAGATCACGGGTGTGATGCAGAAGTACATGGTAAGAAAAGTATGCGGTTGTGCGATTTTTATTTGGCCAAAGGATTGTCCATAGAAGGAGTGCATTGCAAAATGTGACCTGAAAGGAGACCAGACCTGACTTGAAAATGAACCTGACCGAGGGAGTGATTCTTCTAGACGACAATGCCTACCCTCAACAGCAAGACAAACTTAGGAGCTGTTACAAACATTTCTTTGGGAATAGTTGGAATATCAGCACAGTTGTGGAAGAGTGGAACAGTTCTGACTTAGCCCCCTGTGATTTTCAATCGTTGGGGCCTCAAAAAAAATCATTAGGGTGACCAACGTTTTCAAAATGATATTACTGTAGTCCAAGAGTCTGTGATGGCTGTGACAGCATCCCAAAGACATCATTGCTACAAGCTATTGAGGACTTGTAAAGAAATGGAATGAGTTTCCAAATGTACAGGAAGAATATGTAGAAAAGTGAGATATTTTGCAGACTTTTATTATTGTTGTCTCTATCCAGTTTTACGACTTACTTATTGGCTTTCCCATGAAACATATCTGGTCCAAAGGAGAAGTCAATGCCAAAAGATCTACCCTTTTATGGCCTTGCAGAGCAAGGTGTTCTTTTTGCTACTGGAAAATAGATGGTAAGGTTGCAACAATATATATAACCTTTGGAGTAGTTCTTTGCAAAAGGGGAATGATAATTGAATGTTTGATTTTTGATGCCATTTATGAATAAGATATTTTGAATATCTTTTCAACACTGAAAATAAGAAATAACATTTAACATGAATATATAAAACATTAAACAAACTCGATTCCAGGATATTTTTTAATTTCATATATATATTCATTTACTTTATTTGTTATGAATTGTTTTGTCATCAAATTATAATTTGATATTTACAGAATATTAATAATTAACCCTCCGTTACGTGTATGATTTTTTGTCACATGGTTACTCACTCTAGATGTTCCTGACACCTCATGACAGTCTTGTGCGTGATGGCCTGTTTTAATGATATTTCTTGTTTATTTGAGAAAAATACAGTTTGACAATTTTTTATTATCTTACCAAATAAGTTTTTATCAACAAATTTGTAGGCTAAGTGGTTGAAAATATCATATCCAGTTGAAAGATTAACAACTATTGGTGAAAATATACGTGATAATAACTTAGAATCAATTTCAATGATAAATAATAATTATTGCAATAAGTTGATATTATGATCAGTTTCAATAGTTTTAACTATTATCCTCGATACAAACAATTACCAAAAAGTCAACGAAAATTCCCGAAAGATAGAGGAAAATTAATCACACTAATTTATATTAGCATAAAACTGTTTTTCTTACACACCGGGCTGCATTGTATTAATCCCCGGGAGTACCGGTGGTAATTTAATGGAAATTTCTGATATAGATTTTCCAAGCATTGGACGAATTACTTCTTTTACTCTCACGGAATGAAACTCTGCCATTTATAAACAAATGTGAGATATAGAGAATAATTTAGTGGTTTTAGTAAGGTGTGCTATACCTTGGTATATTATTAAATCTTTCCTGGACGTAGTATCCTCTGAAAGAAAGTATATCTATAGTACAGGGTACTCGACCTTTTTTGGTGCTCGGGCACCCAAGACCGTTTTAAAATGCGAAGCGGGCACCACGTAACCATTTTCGTCCAGGGTGATATTCAGGCCATCCCTTGGCAATGTTATCACTATACTAGTTAATCGTTGGCCGTTTGAAGCGCTCCGTGGTAAATAAGATCAAAAAAATCACAACGTATATAATTCATCACAACTTTGAGGTGATGGTGTAAGGACTCTAGTGGAAGGGGCTACCCCCGCATTGTTTAATTGTAATGTGGGCGGAGGGAAGGAGGTATGCCGACTGAGGACATATTAATTAACAGCATTGTTGACAGTACTCCCGCCTCATGTAACGTAAGCGTGGACTGGGTGTTGGTTGGTTGGGGACTAATATTACTGTCAATATTGTTGCCGTATTCCCGCCTATAATGTGCCTCGTTTTCGTACGAGTTTCGAGGATAAAAGGGAACGCCGCAGCCAACGAACTCAAGTCAAGCCTTCATCGCTCCCGATCTACGGCGTGGTCATCCCACACGACTTCCCAGTTACTGGTGTGGTCGGCCCGCTCGACTACCGTAGTGCGTGGTCTACTCGCTCGACTACCATACCGCGTGGTCGGCCCGCAGACTTCCAGCCTGAGCTATTCCCGCTCCCATATTGTAATTTGTACCAACTAGGGACTTTCCACTTTAGTGTAATGTAACCTTTGCCAACCTGAAAATAAATTGATTTTTTTGGGAAACGTTCTTTTTCTAAATGTCACCACGACAACTTCATAACGTTGGAAAGTCCTTATCTCCGGAGAAGATTTGATTATGGGGAGTAAATCTGGTATGAAGGTTTTCGCTGCATATGCACCGCTGCGTTCCGAAAAGTAGCATCTAGTCATTGATTACGGGGAATTTGATACCCTGATAAGCTGAGCCGGGGTGAATCTTCGCATTCGCATTATGAACAAAATAGATATGCGACTTGCTAATCTGTTACTGAGGCAGAGAATCGTCAGAGGACATAAGAGGAATAAAGTTTAGACACGGCATCACCCCGGATGCTTATGAAACCCAAGACCAAGCCAACCAAGTTTCTGACCACTTCCCTGCCGATTCTCCACTCTATCACCGCTAGTGCAATCCCAAAAAAAAACTGTTGTAGCAAATGGAAAAATCTTTTTACCGAAGCTTGGTGGGCACTTTACAAGGTCGCTTCGGGCACCTTGGTGCCCACGGGTGTCAGGTTGAGAATCCCGGCTCTAGTATATATATGCGTTCTATATTTATAACTCTAGGATATACCATCGAGATATATTTTACCACCTGTGTAACCATTTTCTTTTATTTTATCCTGTTAAATCAATAGTAAGAACAAGATAAAGTAAAACAATTGCATTTAGTTAATTCGAGGCGATTGATAAAAACAATGGTAATCTTTATTAGGGTCCTCCGTGTTCAATAGTTACTGAAAGTTAACTTTATGTTTCCCGGTGAGGAACTCCTTTTTCGCTTTTCTTTTGTTTCACGCCGAGCATGTCGCGGCGCTTCGTTTGTCAGATTCGTGTAGCTGTTGGTGGGCAATGTTTGTGTTTGGAACTGTAAGGTATGTTGTCGTTCACTAATTTCATCGAGTTATTCTGTTTACAATGGAATATATGTTATCATATGAGATTGGTTCCTGGTTTCCTTTATAATTTAAGCCTGCGTTTATCGTGAAAAAGATTATTGGAAAGTCGCAGATAAAATCATGAGAAATGTTATATTTAAAAGATACCATGCGACTGATTCTTTGACCGTTGCACGTAATTTTGATGTCCAAAGTTCGTCAATAGTGTAAATGATATGTCCCTGACTAAACTTAAAACGATCTTTTTACGGCTAAGTGGTTAATGTTTAGGGAAACCATTTAAATAATTTTGACCTACTAGAAGTATTCTGTTCTATTATTAAGCGATTGTAACTTCTTTGAGATATTTTTCGATAGATTTTACTTGTTTAATAAACTTCCAGGTAAAATTTCACTTTCACACTTTTTGGGAAAAATTCTATATCTCCCTTAATACTAAAGATAAAGTGAAATTTTACCGACTCGACCAAATCCAGTTCAATCTAAAGTTATTGGTTGAAATTATAAGTATTTGATTTGTTAATTTTTATTAAAAATTATTTGACCTTAATTATTATATATTCTCAACTTATTGGGCTCTTCTCGTGTTTCCCTCAGCTTTTTGGTGTCAATAGCTGGGTTTTGTTTGGACAAGAGGATCTTCTGGATATTGAGGAAGTGAACGCTTTTAAACTGTATTAAAACTATCCTCAGGATGACGACCTGCTCTGTGGTGCCTGAGCGGTGTATAGCAAGCAAGCACAGCTCGTGATCTTGGAGGTCCAGTTTGCCGCATACTAGAAACGCCATCATGTCAGCCAACTTTCTATGCGAGTAAATATTTTTTGTAATAAATAATTCCTCTGTTTACTTCTATTATTTTGTTGAAACTTACGTTTAAAACCTATGGAAGCTACATGGGAAGGTGCTACAAGCAATCGATTTCTCTCTCAATGTCTTATTTTTGTCTTACTGTAACATAGTGTTTCCTTTGTTCAATTACTTATCATTATTGAGTATTTTGTGAGCTATTTGAGGTAGTAGTGGTGATCTCTGAATGCAAAGTTTTAAAGTGCAAGTTATCAGTTCAGAAATTAGATTTTGGGGACTCGTACGGCTTAGAAGTAAATGACCTTGAAATCCTAGAAGAGTTATTTTAGATTTCAAGAAAACGTTTGGACAATATTTAAGCCCTTTTTGATTTTAGCATGTTTCTTTCTTATAAAATTTCATTTTGTAATTACAACATTTTTAGTAGCTTTACTTTCAAACACAGGTGTATACATTTTTGATTTTTTAGATTGTTCATCTACAGTTTATGTATGTTATTCTTTTAAAAAGATAATTTGAAAGTTATTTCATTAATTTCTTCTTAAATGCATTCAATTCGTGTATATAGGACATTTCAGGTAAATGATGTATTGCAATGCAACATCTACTTGAAATTTTTCAACATATTTCCATTTAGGACTTTTTTTGAGTGGTATTTCAATGTGTTCTGTTGCTGTGGCAAAGTGTGTTAATGGAATATGATAATTGAAGATTTTTTTTCTGAGACATTTCTAACTGAAACTTGTAGAAACAAATGTCTGTGAGAACTTGGAGCAAGTTGGCTTTTAGATTTTGATGTATGTTCTTCATTATCTTCATGACTTGCTATAAACTGCTGTATCTATGTTTAATAGCTTCCTTTAACTTAGTTTGCTAGTGCTTAGTTTTCATATCTGTCTCAATCTTCCATTCACATTAAATGTGCTTTTAGGAAAGTGTTTTTTAACAAAATATTTTTTAAAGGCATTCAGATAGATAAACAAAATATTTTTTAAAGGCATTCATATTTTTATATTTTATAAAGGCATTCAGAAAGAAAAATGATTGTTTATTGTGAAATCTCATTTTAGGGAGGGTTTCCCTACTATTTCATGTTTTATTTTAAAAATTCATCTTACTTTATTTGCACGTGTAAGCCTTTTAGAAAACTAAGTAATAACTCATCTAAAGTTTACCTTCTACTAAATAAAACTTTTCTAACTTCACATATTTATGAAAAATATTCTTGGACTTGATTCTACAACAAGTATTTTAGGGAAAAAGTTCATGAGACTAAAGAGCCTCCTTATATTTGCTTTTGAATAACTCAGTAATACTTATTTTCAAAATATTGTGAATTTTTTTATATAACTGTTTGCAGTCATAGTATTGATATTTGAATGCAAAAATTGTACATGAGGGCATGTGGCTGGGTTCAGCAATTAGATTTTTGAGGGATTGTACTGCAAAGAAGTGGATGACCTCGAGGACTCCGAAGAGCTTTATTTTAGCTCTTCGGAGTCCTCGAGGTCCTTTTGATGTTTGAATCATTAGTGTTGGTCTCCAAATGCAAAATTTTCTGCAATAGATTGTTTAAACAACAAGCTTCATTGAACTTTAAAAGAGTTAAATGACCTTAAAAAAATCAGAAACTTCCTGCTCTTGGATGCTAATGCATATACCAGATTTAAATTTCTATTTGCTAAATAATGCCCAATTAAGTCATTCTTCTTTGTATTTCATGGAAGTTTTTCAGTTTTATTTGCTTTTCAGTTTTATATCTTGTCATTAGTATCACCCCTTCTCAGAATTTTAATGACTAATTCTGTTTAAGACTTACTATTCTGAATTAAGTTTTCAGTATTTTCTTGCAAAAACACCACAGTAATACTTGGTGCAATGTTCCAGAAAAATGTTAGTGGAAACTGAACATATTCAGTAAGCTATTCCCACCTGAGATTTTATCGAAGTGAATGACCTTGGGAACTTGAGGAAAAATAGCTGTAGTTGGTTTAGAGTTTTATAAATTGTTAGTGATTATTTTTCATCCCCTAAAAATATATTTTAACCATTGTCATTCTTTTAAAGACTGTGAATTTTGTGATATGTTTTGAATTATTAGTTTTAATCTTTGAATGAAAAATTTTTCTGGAAGTGCAAGTGATTGATGAAGAAATAGGATTTGGTGATGTGGATTTTTAAGTAAGAGATAACCTTGAGATCTGTTAAGATGTCTTTGGTATATTCCATAGTTCCATTTGTTAGTCTGTCCTATGTAGTATTTTTTGTTACAATTCATGGAATTATTAAACGTCATGTCAGTTGGCTGAAAATACATTCAATCGCATATTTTCTCACATTTTTCATCTTGTTTATGAACATAAGATCATTAATTCATGGTGAATATATATTTTTAAAATTCAAATATGTAGTTCTTTAAGTGTGTCTTCTGATTAGCAACACCTCTTCACAGTGTTTTTAAGGAATTCGCTCATATTTTCAAAATAGGTTCAATTTAAGGATCTTTCAGTTAAGTTTTCGAGCAAATTATAGGAATTCAAGAAGAAAGATAGTGCTTCATAAACAAGTGTCAGTTTTTGGGAATGTTAGTTGTTTACCAATCTATATGTTGTCTTGTTCTGTCTTGAAGTCTTGAACTTTCTCACAATTATTTATTCTTGCTCAGTACTGTGTATCTTTAACGGAAGCATATCAACAATATCTAGGTCCTTGTGATTTTCTTTTCATTGTTTTGTTTATAATGCAATTATCTTTCAAATTACAAAGTTTAGGAGGCTCTAGTTTCACATACTATGTCTGAATTTTAACTTTAAGAGGAACGACATTTGATCAATTTGGGTAAGCGCACTTAATACTCTTAACTTTCATTATATTTCATTATGTATTTCTCATCATGTAATGATGCTTTCTAAATATTTTGCAATTCGCCGTTCAAGTGAAAGTATGGTTGCTTGGTATCGTCTCGTCTAGAACCATTGAGAAGAACTGTGGGCAATTGATTGCATTGAATGTGTTTTGGTAAATAATCGGTAGTAAATGATGCGTAGAGGGTGTATGAAATTCCAATATTACTGTTAGGGATAAAAGGTAAGTTTTAATCAATTATTTTTTCTTTTTTACGTAATACAATTCTAAGAGGCATTCCAATTTAAAGCGAAATGATGAGGGAATTCTTACTCGAATGCTCCTCCTCTCTGCGAACAATGTTTAATTTACGTGTGGAGCTCGTTTTATTCAAGATTATGATAAGCAATTATCTCTAGCTTTCTAATATACAGATAGCATTAGTGATTCGATTTTATAAAATAGGAAATAACTCGAAGGAAACTTTAACGGAGAGATTATCAAGTCAATTGCTTAGGCAAATTTTTCGTCCCTATATTCGTTTTTAGTATCAAAATTAAGGAGGTATTTGTTACATCGCGAGGTAACAGTATTACGAACATGTTAATTTACTGGCTTTTATCTATTTTTTAACCTTAGAGGGTAATCATGGATATGCATTGATGCTGATTGTGATTTTTCAAACTTGAGGTAGACATGGCCTACGGATGGTTCTTCATTACTGGAAGCTGCATAATTAGAGTTTTTAGCATCGAAGTTCGTATTGAAGTACAATAATATCCGATGGAAATACGGTTCCTCTTTTCCCCTTCATCTCGACTATACATCAGCTTAAACTTACTGTGTATGTGTAACTCGTCATCTTTATAATTTAATCAGATAACATTTTTAATAGCATTTCTTATCAATTATCACAACCCCTATTGAAATTTGTTGCTGGAATTTACCCTACTCTTATAGAATTAGGATGCTTCTACATAAGCGTAGATTTTGTGTCACCTTCTGTCAGGGACGGATCCAGGGGGGTGGTCCTGGGGGTCCGGACCCCCCCCGAAATATCACTTGTGCCTATTTTTCGAAAATGAAACTCAAATAACGCAAATAAACACACAATTTAATAAGCAATCACTAGCGAAAATATTTGAATTTGTCTAACACAATTCTAACGTCACGTTTTGTGAAAGCCGAAATGTCTTTTATTTTTAAATTTTTTGATCGGACCCCCCCCAAAATTTTTCTCTAGATCCGTTCCTGCCTTCTGTACATGAATAGTCTAGTCTACGAGAGCGTAGCGGAGGACGGTGCTCCGCCGCGCGGATTAGGCACTTGTAGCGTTGTCGAAAAGTTGACTTATATATTATTGGGGCAAGATTTTATTTCAGATTCCCATTAAGGAAGGTTCATAGCTTATTTTGGTGTAAGTAATCCCGTGTCACACGGTGTCTCAATCTACTATTTTCCTCGCTTTAGGTAGAAAGTTGTTCCAAAATAAGGGTCCGCCATTTTGTATTATAAAGTACATAAATATTCCACAGAGCTCATTGAAACCAAGTATTATGAAGGACAGAAAACTGATTTATAATATGGCATCATATGTTACCCGATTATTTTTCTAGTTTGGGTTCAGCATCGGTTTGAAGTTGAAGAATTTCGCGAAAAACGAGTGACCGGCATTTTTCGTAAAATTTGGTCAACTTTGACCCCCTGTAGAATTGTAATGCGCTGGAATCAACAAAAATGATTTCGCAATTATATGCAGAATATATTTAAAAATGACCATGCGTAGTTTCAATGTCCTCACTCAAAAAAAGCACTTTCGTATTTTTGGCCAGCTTTTTTCGAATCTAGCCCACTGTGCATTGGTAAATAACGTGCCGAAACTTTCATCCGCTTGGACATATTTGAGAAAGAATAGGCGTTGTTTGAGAGAGGAATCCAGCCGTAGTTAAACATATGGCAATTAAGGAGAAGGAAAAGTGATTTCCATGGGCTCATGCGGCCTTCGGTCCTCGCTCTTCGAATTCGAACACTTCGTTACAGCTACGTATTATTCTTATTATTCGTTTCTTTTTACCTTTACCACAAGAAGTTATGTTACAATGGAAACGTCAAACCTTTACTTTGCGATTGCACGCTTTATCATATTACTCAGTCGACGATGGTCTCGTTATAGTATTCGCAACTCAAGTGCTAACCGAGGGTAAACCATGCTCTTCGGTGTTAATATCTATTCGCTGTCTTAGCAACGATTGGAATGTAAAAGAATTATACCAGAGCCTAGGAAATTTCTTCTCATTTTCAGAGCCTTTTCTGGTCGTTAAGTCAATTCTCTGCGACGCAATTGTTCATTAAACTTGCGTTTACGCCTTTCGTAGATTAATCCGGTATTACGCCCTCTCTTTCTTCATTGTTTCGTATTATGTCGACAAGGAGGGGAATGCCAATGAACGCCGACATGAGAAAGAAATTTATTGCGCTCTGTCATTCCTAAGGGTATGAAAAACCCTTCACATAGATAAGGATAGATAAATATAGATTTTTATTGGGTATTAGAGTATTATTTCATAGTTATAATTTCTCATGAACTAAATACTTAAATTCATTTTCAGGCTGTTGTTCTTGAAAATTATTAACCTAAGCTGTAGGACTTCACAATTCTTATCATGTTTGATTTCATTTTCTTTTAATTTCCTACCTGTCATATTTAGATATGGTGCATTGCTCCCCTAGTTACTGATAAACATATACCTATCCGCGTTTACTCTAAATATCCAAATAAGGAAAAAGTTACAGGTATTATAATAATTTCTAGTTCATACCATTCCACGATGAGAGTTATCGATGTAAGTTATTAATTCGAAATTCAGATAGCATTCTACAGTAATAATTCTACAGAAATAGATGCTAGGACGAATCGTTTTAGAAATTCATTCTTTCCGCGAACAATACGTGACAATAATCGAATAAGGAAGTAATTTAGATTCAACTGGTGTTTACACCCCCTGCCACACGCCGAAAGGCGGCTTGTAGGGTATTAATGTAGATGTACAGTGAGACTGATCAACAGTATCTGATATTGTGCTTTCCATTTCCATTTCCATCGCTGTATCGTTATCAAAATAATCTAACCAGGCAAAGTTGTTTTCCTTAATTTATCGAAAGTTTACTAGTCACAGTTAATTCCTTCATTTCAGGAGCCATGATGTTTTCCGATTAGCCTTGGTGCTTTGCTTCATGAGTCATTAACATGCAGTTTCACTTTCCTGCCTCATTCTGAATCTCTGTTAAGAGAAGTGAAAGTTACTTGTATACATACACACACAAGATGGATTTTGCTTTCGCTTTCCTTTGTCGGTAAAATTCTTTTCAAAATTAGCGAGCAATATTTCCTAAAGAGTTCCGTTTACCTCGATGTATTGTTTCAATGACCTTGAATTTTCCGCTTCGATTTGCATTGTTCCATGTGGTGTATAACCTACCTCGGACGAGCCAAGGAATTCAATGTACATTTCAATGCATCCTGTAGACGGTAACAGTATAATTTAATTTGATATCGGTAAATATCACATAATGCGAAATTTGACCTAAATCTTAACTTAATGCCACTAGCAACTCAAATGTATGCAGACTGAAAATAAGGCATTCTTTCCGTGCTCTTTTGCAAACGGAGAAAATACATTTTAGTAAATAGAAGTATAGGAGTTTATTTACAGAATAGACCTTTAAGGCAATTCATTTTTTCCTCTCAATAAATGAGTTTGAATCACTTTGGCAAAATAATTTCTTCAATAACATAGTCGTAATAGTAGAGCAATGTTTTCATAGTGCAAGATATTATAAGTACTTCTCCATAAATATTCTTCAGCTTCTTATATTTTACTTATACCATGTAAAAAGGTGATGACAATTTGCAGTTAATAAGTTAATAGTTTGCATAATCGCGTTTCAATTATTTCATTTTATCATGCAATTTACAACTTATGGCATTTAAACCTAATTTTACTTCTACATTTAAAATCGTCTAGCTGCTGTGAGAATAGTATTGCATATGCATAAAAAATAGCACGTCACATTATCATGTCGAGAATTGATACTGTAAATATATAAATAGCATATCACTCTTCTAAATATTATGATTTATATAAATTTGAATACTTAACGTATTGAGTGACGTTGATTAATCAGTGGTGCTTAATCCGTAAATTTTGAATATATGGCCCTGGGTCTCTCGCGACGAGACTAGCCACGATCGAAATTCAACGTCTCCAATATCTTTTTATATTTTCACAAATTAAAATTTAAAAGAATCCACTTTTGAAATTCAATTAATAAATTATTTACTTAATTTAAATGGAATCTGATATTATTATGCTTTCCATTTAATGATGATATATAGTGCGGATATAATTTGAACAAATTCCCTTGTTTTTCGATTATATTTCATTAGTTAAAGGTCACCATTGTAAGTGGATGCCCGTCACAATTGATTTCCTTTAAATTTATATCAGTCCGCCAATCTCATTCTTTTGTTTTTGACAAAGTAGGAATATTTATTTACGACAAATATGATGAAATAATTTGCAATCGTTAAATAATCGTTAAACTTTTAACATTCATAATAGCTACGATATTTCGAGCAATCCCTTCTATGATAAAGCCAAGTTAACGCAAAGTAGGAATAAATTAATATTTCATGAGAATTAACGATCCAGATAATTTAAGTTACGATTGAGGTTATACTCCATACGATTTAATAACTTTTTAATTATTATTATAATCAATCAAAACGTTCAAGTTGTGAAGTGGGCGTGGGAGAAGGAGAAATCGAATTCGACCAATCAGATTGCAGCATATTTGTTCAAAGCTTACGCTGATGGCAACATTGCCAGTCCCGGCTGTGTCTGTGTCTTAAGTCACTATAATACAGGAATCCAAAACAATCCAACTGAGGCTTCTCAAATAGTCAAGGAGAAAGCGGGTTCTGTATTCCGAATGTATCATAAATAAACGGAGGAGAAGTAGACGGGGCGCGAACCAGTATCTCCTAGTTGATAGGTGGTCTATATGATCGGCATGAGCACCCGTTGAAACTGAGATTTCGGGGTTCGAGACCCGGCTGCGCAAGCTGAAATTTATTTCCATGAATTCATAAGCAACCAAAATTTAAATACAACTTATTATCTTGTTAATTGTATTAGGAAAATTATGAGGGATATCTGGGGGTAGCTATTTTGGAATATCTAGTTTCAAATTAATTGAAATATGTAGCTAAATGTAACCAGTAACATAACTTGGTCCCCAGGTCTATACAAGTAAAGCTGAACCTTTTCCGGCATTTCTAATATTATTTGATATTAGATTCAGATGTTTGAACTGCCATCGTTGCGTAGTATCGTGTTCTCGTCTCCATACGATCTGCACTAAGTTCATTTACCTCTTATGTCAGAACCATCCTTATGTCTATTCCTTGTGCCCTCGGTTAAAATTTTTATGCTCTAATACTGTGTTTAGAAATATTGATGAGTACGGTTTGTGTTTTAACATCGAAGTGGATCACCGTTATATAGCTTCATAGATGTGCATTAACGGTATCTGAGATAATTTTCTTTGTCACCGGGAATTTTACTTTTTAAAATTATTCTTTTCTTGGTATTACCATATTCATAAATTAATGATTAATTATTTTGGTGTTTCTATTCTTTCCAGTTTTAAGAAAGTGAACTTGCTCAAATTAAATACCGTATGACTCACTGCACAAATGCGAGTAACCACCATCAACGGAAGAGGCTCGGCGGACAACGGTAGGCTGGATCTCCAAGTTAAGTAAACAGTCTATACTTTCATACTTTGCGGATTATTTTTTTTAAATTTCATCTTATGGTATTTCGAAGTAATACAAATTTTATATTCCAAACTAAGGAAGGCATTTGAGATATTCCAGGAGAACTAGGCGTGACTAATTGAATTGAAGATTTGTTGGAAATAATCAGTTTGAGCGGCTGCATAAACGTACTGTAAATCTACTATATGGTGTAAAGGAAATAATAGAAAAGGATGGAATGTTATTTTCGGGTACCTACATTCTTATACACGAGGATGCAATAAATTTATTTCATTTTAATACGAAATAATGACACACTTGGTCAAATGATCAACTGAAAATATTTGACTGTTTATATTGTATTTTTTCCAGTTTAGACAAGCAGTTTTTTTTACATAAAATTGCGGTATTGAGAGCATTGGTATTCCCTTGCTGCCTGTGAATTCATGATTTTAATTTTCATTTTTGCTTATTAAAGTAATTATAATTTATAGTTTTTGCTTCTAAAATTGCAAACAAGATGAAAACATGACCGATGGCTGTTTTTAATTGTCTGTTAATATTGAAATTGCCAATTTTCTTCTTAGCATTTTATCATCTATTCAAATATAATAATCATATTCAGATATTCGTTCTGAATTCATGAACTCTTTAAATTATTGCATTTACATATTTCCCTATTATTGTGGGAATATCGAGCTCCTATGTGAATGCCGATTTGAATGCGACTTAACCACCACGTTTACATGAATTAAGAATAATTGTTAACTTATAATCGATTCAAATCAAACTAAACAGATTCTGTACAAACCACTTTCTTATAAAATTCGATATTTATCTTTCGGTTGAATTTCCTATTCATATGGCAATAAAAAATGGTATTGAGTACCTGCAGTTAATCGTCAGATGAAAATGACGAATCTCACATACTGGACGCTTTTGTCCTACTTACATTGGATGCCTATATATTTCATTCATTTTGACTTAACGATTCCGAAGTAATAGTTGAATCAAGTTTTTTTCGTTCCTCCTCTTTTAGCTTTTTAGCTTGATTTGTGTACCACAGATATCTGCAATGCCAACCGCTAATTTTCTTTCTCTGTAATGTTATTCTCAAGATAGAGAAAGTTGTTTCCCAAATATTTCGGTAAGTGCCGTAAAATATGAATATGATTCAGGTTAGAATTATAAGTATTTTAGGGATTTCACTTTTTAACGGCATGAATATTTCGATCTCCCGTCACGCAACTTCGAATCGCTTTCGTATAGCCACTGGATTTAAGTCTTTATTATGAGGATTCAATGATTGCGCACATAATAAATAAAGTAGATGGTGTATCATTCTTCGAAACCGGTCGTGTTATTGAAGTTGCTAGGCAAAAATACAACTTGTGGGATAAGTAAAATTTCCTGAGATACTTAGATAAAGCAAAAAAGTTAAAAGAAGAGGACCGAAAAAACTGATTCAACTATGACCTCGGAATCTTTAGGTCGAAACAAAGGTATGCAGCCATCCAATGTAAGTACGTTAATAGTGATAAGATATTTGTCTTCTAGTAACAAAAACTCGATCAGATGATGACAATCATTCGTCGAAACCAGTCGTGTTTATAACGTTGCTAGGCAAAAATACAACTTGTGGAATAAGTTATATTTCCTGAGATTCTTAGATAATTCTGTTTTGAAGTTGCATCTGCACGTTCTTAACTCTTAGTATTGAGATGAAATTGGATATTCCATACGACATGCTAGTTTAATATAATGTTATGTAGTTCTTGCAATCAACTTCTATTTATATAATGATACAGTTTAGGTATTAATAATATTGTATTCCTTAGATGTATGCTTATATTTACTTCCCTATTCTTACATAATAATTAGATAGGATTTAACGTTTTGAGAATCATTTCCTCAATCTTTCTTCCATATCGAGGACTTCATGGTGCACTTCTAAAATCAGGAGAACGCCATCGACGGCCAAGCGAAAGAAGAGGGAAGAAGTTGCACAGCGCCTCCGGATGTAGGAAGTAACTGAAGTCCTTGCATTCGACATCTGCGACACGGTATAAATGGCCCCATTCCCTAGCGTCTCCGCAATCCTGCCCGAAAAATCCACGCGCTCCAAAGTAGGACTTCCACATAGAATATATCACCAGGGTACTGCACTACCAGACAGCGACCTCAGGTTGCGAAGCGGATGGAGAACCCGAGGGCGATCCCCTAAAGCATCACTCTATCCCGGTAGATGAATAAGAAGTGAAATACATTCTTTTTCTTCCGAGCCAATATATATTTTGAATTATGTATAGTATATAAATCTGTGAGGCCGGAACTTGTACAGTTTACCATGACTTGTAATGCATAGTGTATGGATATAAAAAACTTTGCTCCCTTAGCCAAACCTACTATTGCAGAATGTATAAAATTATTATGATGTGTAAGGCAGGGCTATGTATAATTTATACATTCTGTATCTTTTCATTGGATTCCGCGTATACCCCGGAAGACGAATAGTAAACGAAAGACATTCTTTTATTTCCGAGCACAAATAAATTTTGAATTATGTATAGTGTAAAAATTTTGTCAGGCCGGAACCTGTACAGTTTACCATGGCTTGTAATAAATGTAATATGGATATAAAAATATTGTTGTAAGGAAGCGTCTTTTACCGGGAGTACGTTCCCACGAGCGCATTCCAATGTGCGGGTGGGTCCAGCACCCATAAATTCTTGCGGTGACTGTTGGGGAACCCTTGGTCCACTTCGCAGAGGGGGCAGGGGTGGGGAAGCGCTCTCCTCACTCATCGCATCGTAAGTCGGCAATGATCTTGAGAGAGACCGCGGTGATAACTTGCAAAGGACCAAAGCCAGGAATGACAAGTTACAGGGAACGCGCAATCCGAGACTTGCGCTAGGGTACGCCAAACTTCGGCGTGGGGACGCTAAGAAAGCGCGGGAACACCACCGACGCTTCCCTAAAATCAGTATAAATATGCCCCATTTTTGGGAAGAAAATCACTTGGAGTTTGGGGCTCGAAAGGAAGTAGTCTTCCTCCGAGCTTCTAATTCAGGGTCCCCCCGTAGGTCCCCGGGCCCGATCTGGAAACAGATTTGGACCCCCCCCCCGCTCCCCAGCGGACTCATTCCGCTGGTGGAGACGTTCCCGATAAGACAGGTCCGGTTTGGACTCATCCCGTTGGTGGTGTTTCCCCGTCAGCCAGTAACGACGGTATGTGTGATATTTCCCTTGTAATGGATAAATAAATTCTTATAATAGATATCGGCCAATCCCTTTATTATTCTAACCGGTACTCCCAATGTAGTCGCTGCGACAATATTTACGCCCTTAACCAATCCAACTATTGCAGAATGTATAGATATATTATGATGTGTAAGGCGGGGGTATGTATAATTTATATATTCTGTATCTTTTCATTGGATTGCTCGTAATTTACCTCTTGTCTAATTGAGAATTAATTGTGAAGGTAGTGGATGGAACAGGAAGAGAAGGAAGCGATTGATTGGGAGACGGGTAAAATGTAGTGAGTGTTGTGCGTTATAGAGGAAGGGAAGATATTGGGTAGAACAGAGGGTTGAGAGTGGGTGGTGTTTAGGGGGAGCATTGGGTGGAAAGTGTGGGAGTGATTGGGGTAGAGGGAGGATTAGGACGGTAGAGGGTAGGGGAAAGGGAGGGACGGTTGTGGATGGATTAGAGGGTGGGTTAAATGGAAGGACGGTAGTGGGTGGTGTCGAGGTTGGGGGAGATGGAGGGACGGGAGCGGGTGAGTTAGAGGGTGGGACGGTAGTGGCTGGGTTTGAGGGTGGGACCGGTATGGATGGGATAGAGGGTGGGTCGGGTATGCTTGGGATAGAGTGTGGGACGGGAGTGGGTTGGGTAGAAGTTTCTACCTGAGTGTGTGGGTTAGAGGGGAGGACGGAAGAGTGTTGGGTAGAGGGTTGAACCCGAGTGGGAAAGTTAGTGGGTGGAACGAGATTGGGTGTCGTAGAGGGTTGGATGGGAGCGGGCGTGCTAGATGGTGGGACGGTAGTAGTTGGAGTAGATGGTGGTACGGTAGTGGTTGGGGTTGATTTTGTTACGATTGTGGTTGGGAAAGAGAATGGGTGTGGGTGGGATAGAGGGTTGGACTGTAGCGTGCGGGGTAGGGGTATTGGTAGAGGGTTAGACGGTAGTGGGTGGGGTTGATGGTGTGACAGTTGTGGGTGGGAAAGAGGGTGGGATGGGTGTGGGTGGGATAGAGGGTGGGACGGGAGCGTGTTGAGTAGAGGGTTGGACTGGTGTGGGTGGGTTAGAGGGTGGGACGGTAGCGGGTATCGTAGAGGGCTGGACTGTAGTTGGTGAGGTGTAGGGTGGGATGGTAGACGGTCGGGCAGTGGGTTGGATGGGTCGGAAATGGTACAGGAAGGGAAGGGGCAGGGTGGGAAGGGATCAGGGTGGGTAGGGGATGGAGAGGTTAGGGGACAGGGAGGGAAGGAGACTGGTCGGGGAGGGGACAGGTAGGGAAGGGGCAGGATGGGATGGGAACAGTTTGGGATGGGGACAGGGTCGGAAAGGGACAGTGTAGGAAGGGGACAGGGTGTGAAGGGGTCAGGGTGGTAAAGGGATAGGTTGGGTTGTGTAGACAGTGGGAATGGAATAGTTGGGATAGAGGGAGTGATTGGATTTTTGTAGTACGTGGAGGGATGGGAGTGGGTGGGATAGAGTGAGTGATATAGTTGGTGGGATAAAGGGAAGGATGGGAGTGGCTGGGGCTGAGGGAGGGGTGGGATAGAGGGTGAGAAGGGAATGTGAGGTAGAGGGAGAGATGGGGTGGGTAGGGTAGATGTTGGGAAAGGAGAGTGTGATGTAGAGGAAGGGTGAGTGGGTGGAATAGAGGGAGGGGTTAGGCGTCTTTGCTTATTGTTCGCTTCAAATTTCAACGGAAGGTATCATTGAGTGTATTTTACTATCGCACTCGCTAACACCGTGACTGAATATTTAGTTCGGGTTAGACGAATATTGTGTCTTCAATGCTCTCTTTTCACACATTACAGCATTTATTCATGCGAGCTTATATTGGAAGGTTCGGCATCATTTTCAATCGATATCACAAAATTTGCGAAGGCGATTCTAGTGTTGTTACTGTGAGTGCCCTTTCAATGTAAGAGCAAATTAATTACTTCTGATCTTATCTCCTCATTCCAGTTCATTATTTCGAAAGGATGGATGATTGAAAATTAAATGCATTGGGCATGCTAATACTGATTACCTTCCTATAAATTATTGAACTTCCCTCAACCTCAAGTTTAATATTTATTTCAGTAATCTCAAACAAATGCCGTGTTAGTCAAACGATGACTGAATTCAATTCCAGTTATGAATATATTATCAACTATTACTTTCGTCTACTCTGGTCATAGCTGAAATGTATAAGTGGTAACATATTTATTTGTTGATTTGTTCCTCGTGTAAGCTCGTACATAGGTAAATATTAGAAAATTTAAACGAGTAGCATAGGTCCCCCTTAGGATAACATTCCGCTTTGGGAAATCGACTTTTGAATTTCCTAAAAATTAAACATAATATAGAAGTATATGGTACATACAAATTACTTATCACTTTACAATTTTTCATTTCTACATCTACATCTACATTAATACCCTACAAGCCGCCTTTCGGCGTGTGGCAGGGGGTGTAAACACCAGTTGAATCTAAATTACTTCCTTATTCGATTATTGTCACGTATTGTTCGCGGAAAGAATGAATCTCTAAAACGATTCGTCCTAGCATCTATTTCTCTTAACTTACGGTCATTATCGGATCGACCGACGTAGCATTTAAGTACAGAAATATAGTAAGAAACATAAAATGGGGAAAAAACAATTCCGGAACAATAAAAATAAAATAACACAGGTAACTTTACTCTATACAAGCAAAATGTATGATCATAACTCAATTTTTTTGGTCAATATTTCCACATCCTTGTTCTCGAATAACCATAATCTGACAAATTTAAAAAACGTTTTTCTTCATCAACTACGATTATCTTTAAAGGTAGGGAAAAAACTGTTTATGTCCAAGATAAAGAAATGATCCGCAAAAACTTTCAATGCGTATATAAGGTATTTACGTAGCGATATTCTGATTTCCTAGAGTACTTGAAATTTCATTCTAGTCTCCTCAATAGGGTGGCTTTACTCCATTCCGCGGAAGGTAAGATCGGGTATTCGACAGGGGAAAGAGCTTCCAGCGACGTTGCCGTAGAATCTATTTTTCTAAGAAAATATTCTATTCTCCCAAGGGGATCTTCGCAAACGAAAAGCTGGAGCGCCTTTTGTTCTTTGTCTGGTAGCTGGAAGGCTCTCCGCACCGGAATGCCGAGCGCCACAAGGTCATCGGACAGTTCCTCCTTCGCTGTTTCGTAGGACAAGCCGCGCACAAGGAAGGATAGGAGCAAGGCCCTCTATTTAGAGGGCCTTGGATAGGAGCTGATCCAACCGCTCAGCCTTCGTAGGCGATGCCATGGCTGTCTAGAAATTCCCTCGGCTTGAGATAGTAGTATTCACCGACATTCGGCATACCTCCCTACGCGTGTCGACGGCCGAGGGAGTCGGGAGTCCAATCGTGTCACCGCTAACTCGGCACCATTAAACGCATCCTGAAGGTCCTTCGCTATGGCTCTTATATTAACCACTCATCTTGGTATTTAAATTTTCGATGTTGCATACTTCGTATTTTTTCTGAAGAAATGCTTATTTCAGTTTCATTTGGCGTTTTTATTTGACAAAGTAATACTCTCGGAATATTTCAGCCTTACTTTTCTTCGATTTTAAAATGCATATCTTTGCACTTACTTTGTGGAAACTTTTAAGATTTTTTAAATGTTAATACATCAATATTTATAAAAAATCTTAAAAATCACGTTAAAAAGAAAAACTGATTAAGATGTACCTTTTATTATTTGTCAAATTACTATTTAAAATATAATTACTTTGTATTTTAGATAACAGTTTCAAAAATTGCTCCGATCAATTTTCTTAAATCTAAAATTGTTGCCGATTACCCCTACCTTTCAATGGAAAATGCATTTAGGGAAGCATGATTCGAGAAACGGACAGTACTATATTTACATCAAAATAGTTTTATTTGCAAAACTCTAAATTGAGAAGCAAATTATTTTAAGCCCGTAAAGTGAAATACAAAAATAATTTTATTTACATTCACATAAATGAATTACAAATCGGCCTTCGTATGATAGACCTGGAAGCACGGCGCCGGACATAATCCCTCTACACACTCACGGCATCAATACCTCGTCTCCTTTCGCGCTCCTTTCTCGCAGCAGACAACGCACCTTCTTGTGGGAGATTTCTTCGTTGTTGGGGTTACGAAATCAGGGAAATGTTTCTCTGTAAGCCGAGTTGGCCGTGGCAATTTTGATGGACGACCAACAGCCCTGTTCTGCTCTTTTTTATACTTTTCTATCAATTTTTCTCCCAACGTTATGACGAATTCTTTCCGGACCATCCTACCACCATTAATTTTGTTTAAGGAATACGCGTTCAACATCGCCATGTCTATTAAAAATTCCATATAATTTGAGGGAAGGCGGACGAGACATGGCGCCGCTGGTTGCTTGTGGCCGCGGTGACTCGCTGGCGGCCTCAGCGGTGGATGGCTTTGGAGGGGAGGGTACCTCCATTTGACAGCCACTCGGAGGCTCTTCAAGGGCGTCACGCTTGGTTTTCTTCCACTCACAATCAGACGTCGCACACTGGGCGGAAATCGAAAAAAGCTGGCCAAAACTCATATCTCCGTTATTATTTAACGTAGATTCACGATTTTTTCCACTTTTGCTGATTATTACCTCCTAAATCCGATTCTAATGTTTGTTTTGCTTTAGACCAATCAGGGGCTTCTCTAAAACAAAATGGCGGAAACAGAAAAATGTCCTTCTTTGAATATTAAAAGGGGGTTCAACTATAATTGATATCTGCACGTAAGATACTTAATTTATTCCTATATGTACTGTAAATGAGTTAGTAACATTGATACAATGCCGTGAATAACTTTTTCGTGATGTATCCATGATAATAAGGCTAGGAATGTAATCAAAATATTCCACGGAAATTAATGTATTTATTTTATTTTCATTAGGAATGAAACAATTCTGTATCTGAAATTAATGAATAATTATTTTCCGTTCGGTTTCGGAAGTTGGGTAAAAGATTAACGCACCCTCGAGCTCCCAACAATAGCCCTGAACAGGTCGACCACCCGCGCTAGTCGTGCGTGATTCCACTCTGATTATTGGACATGTCATAATAAGCATTACTTTAATTTTTCCATTATTTTCTTTACTTCTTTCATATCTTGGTTGAATTTCATGAAAAAAGTCCAAATACGACGGAGTTATGTTAAGCAGTAACGAATTTGTTGTGATATGTTTTTAATCTATTTAAGTAAGCTCAGTTAGCTAAGGAACTGTGTTTTGCACTTTATTTGACTGTATATCAAATTTTTATGTAGTCACGTTTGTTGAAATAGCTCACGGACTCATAGGAAGTTATCGAAAGTTATTTATGATACATAATATTGTTTGCAATAATATTTGCAATATATTATTTGCACTAATATTATGTAGCATGTAACTAATAACTAACTTCCTATCTGCGTTCAGGGCTTAAAAAGACCGATTTGCAGGCTTGAGACTGACAGTGGCCGCATTAAAAGTTATTTACATATTTACAAACTATTTACATGTATAATATACAATATTTACAAAAACCTATATAATTCCACTTTTATCATATTTTTCTTTCCATCTCGCCCTCTTTCCTTACTCCAGAGGAGTACAACCAAAGTCATGAATACTTAAGTGCAATTAATAGTTATCTTCATCGGAATCTATGTCGTTGCTGTCTCCGTCGGACTCTATAATATCATCAATCAGAAGGAGATTCCTAGTTTCTTTGGTTAACTTAACATTTCTTTGATTTGACACTGCTGTCGAAGATATTATTGGGTCCGAAGATACAAGAAGCCTTCGAAAAGTATCCTCGAATGATGCCATTCGTGAAAATTTTCTGGAATACAGCTCCCGAAACCTCCGAATATCCTTATGTCTCGATTCAAGGGCCTCCTCCGACAATTGTCCAATGGGTAGCACTGCTGCTTTTACAATAGGCGCTCCGTGTATAAGAATTTTATGAACAGTTGGGGGCATAAAATACCACGAATAGTGCTCCACATAAACGGCAGCAGTAGAAGAGCAATAATCGCGGAAAGCCGCTACGTTTATTGGAAGTCCAGTAGATAGGACTTTCAGAATGGTGGAAAGCCTCTCAATTAGCTCCTCAGTAATACCTAAATGGAAAAACAGGACTACATAATATTATTTCTATGTAATTTTCATTGAGAATGATGATTTGAATCAAAGATTATGAAACACACAATAACGCATGTACGTGGTTATTTACGCACCAGAAATTTCAGACGATAGCTTTGGATTGGAGAAGAAGCGTCTCGCTGTATTTCTATAGTTCGTTGTTCCACTACCTTGCTTAGGAATGTCTACTTAAAGTTCCATTCTTGTCCTGAAAGACTGTTGCAATTCTTTCTTCCTCCTTTCAACTTCATCTTTACTGCCATCAGCCCTGTTAGTCTAAACATGAGAAACGATACTGTCTTATGATAAGTAGACTTGATACTGTTTTTATGGATGCTCCAAGGTAAAGTCAAAAACGTACCTTCCATTTCTTGATGTTTAGACGGTGCCTAGAGCCAACTTCGATATCAATGGGACGCTACAATACGAGTGTTTCGCACACGATGATCAACGCGTGAACTTCTTAAGCCTATCCTTTAGTTAGATGACTCACACCATAAGATAAGATTACCAATAGAAACATTCGAAAGTGCTGATTCGTTCACTCCTCGCAAAAACACAAAGGAACCTTCGAGAAGTAATTCGAATCTTACACCCTGAAAACAGAGATTACGATTACGTTTGAGAGACAAACAGATTGTTAAAACGCTCAGTTAGCTCTCTGCTGGTTTAACCACTAACTGTTACTTAGTTTAAATAATTGTAAGTTGACGTCTAAATTTTATCCACCTTGGTATATTATAGCGGTATTTCGGTCGTGTGCAATGACCGCGCTCACTTCGATTCTTCCCTAGGTCGAAGGGGTTTCTGGTTCTAAAGGAGCTTAAGTGCGGGAAATTCCCTATATCCATGTGAGAATAAGTAGGAATAACGGAAAAATATCCAATCTGCAGTCATTTGGACACATGCCCTCGTCGGGCTGATGGGTGACCGGCGCCGGCGTCCGCGGCGAATTTCCCAATTTCAATATGCCCAAATGAGAGTGTGAAGGTACTTGAGGACTAATTTGGCAAGTTAGTTTTCGGTTAAGCATCTTTCATAACATTTAGAGTAAAAATCATAGCGGTGGTAACTTTATTTGCTTTTACTCCGAGCTGCAACAGAATCAGGAAATTCCACTCCTTACTATCGGGCCGAGTGGCTGCCGTGTCAACTTTTACACATCCCGTCCTCAAATAAAAAGGCGCAAGTATGCGCAGGATGTTTCTTTTGAAACATACACTAGAGATTCCGGTCTTTCGTGTGGTATAAATTTCTCGATCGAGTGTCATAGATATCACAAAGATTTTTTCCACTTTATTAAAAAAAATAGTTAAAAAATAGTGGACTTTTGAATGTTTAATTACTACATGAAATATTAATAAAAACAACTACATATTTACATATAGTTATTAAGAAAGGTTTAGTCTTTCAGAAAGTATACTTGAAAATCTATATAAAAACACCTTAAAGACACACGAGCAAAAGTAAAAACTCGATTTCTTCGGAAATTCCGCTTTCAAAAATTTTATGATTTTTTCTCATTTTCAACGGCTTCTGATGGCTTAATGGATCAACCAAAAATTGAAATAGCTATAGTTTCTTAATCCTTAGACATTATACTATCAGACTGTAACATTTTCGTTTTCCAAAAAAATAGTGAAAATTTAGGGTTTTGGCCAGCTTTTTTCTATTTCCGCCCACTGTGCGTCGCAAGAGGTCGGAATGGTCGGAATCTATTGCTTAGCGGCAGCGGAGCGACCGGAGCAACAGCTGTTCGTCGATGTTTAGAGTATATAATCTCGTTGGCTTCACAGTGATAAATGGTCCATCCCCCTCGGTGGTGCTGGCTATCTCCATGGTGTAGTCGGCGAGCCGCTTAAGGCACGGGAGGTGGGACCTGGCGTGGGGGATGGATTAACCGTTGGCATTCCCGAAGCGGAGACGGTAATTGCGGGCGGGAAAAGAATGTTCTCGATACTGGATACTAAAGATGATGCAGGTGATGACGAAGAAGGTGCGGAAGGAGTCTTTAGGGCAGTCGATGTTTCCATCAGATCCAAGGTAAAAGAGCGCCGAGCGGTGCCTCCCCGAAATGGGTCAGCACCTCAAGACGACGGGCGAATAACTGCTCTAATTGACGGGACACTTGGGCGAAAATTCGCCGGCTACTGATGGCTCGTTCGCCGATAGCAGTTCACTGAAGTGATCGCTAATCAGGTCTCGGAAAACATGAACGTTAAGCTAGAACCGGTCCTTTGTGACCTCAGATGGAGTCCCATTGCAAGACGCAATGAAGCACGCTGAGGCGCAGATGCTGGATCAAAAACGTCGCTCGCGGAAAAGTGAAATTGTAAGCCCAAAGGAAGTCGCGCACTTTTGTGAGCAGTAGTAATAACTCTCTCAACAAGTCAGCTCTTTATGGCTAGTCAAGAAGTTAGCAGAGATGGAGATAACTTCTAAATCCACTACTCAAATAAAAGTCATTCAACTTATAGCTTGCTATAAGGAAATCATCACCCATTTTATCACAGATAATTGTATGAAGCAGTTTCCATATATTATTGAATCGGAACATCACAGGAGGCTCTGATGTAGTGATAACTGCAGACTTTCTATCCAATATGACAAAGGGTTAAGGAGAAGACACCTTGTCTCTGTTGTCTTTTAACCAATATTGCCATGCATCTCTCTCTCTGCTAGTAGTTCTTCCAGCAGTCTTACTGAAATTTCATGAAGTGTTGTGATAAATTTGGCTCACACTTGGCATACATAAATTCACTGAAAAAATATGCTTAAATCTGCTAATTATTAAATGCATTGCTAAGTCTAATCTTTAATTAGCACATTCTCTCATCTAAAGTTAGAGAATTTCAATAAAAGATGTAGAGTTGATGGGAGAGATGCTCAGAGTAGCCCTTTTACAATTAATATACAATGTTTTTTAAGTTAACAACTTGATTGAATACAAACTTTTTTATTAAGATAAATCTGCTCAACTTTTTACAGCATACCTTTGCAAAATATTTTAAAACCTCCATTATCTTGACTTATGTTCAAGTATAACTTACATGACAGAAAACTCGTTACTCAAATTGTTAATGACACCATATTACTTGTTAAGGAAAGTATTAAACATGTTGCAACTGAAATAGGTTCAACAGAATTTTAAAAAACTATAATATCAAAATTATACTAATTTTAAGTGAAGACTTGCAGCTGTATTCAAATAAATTAACCTAGCAGGAGCAGGTTTACTGGAAGTTTGAATTCCAATGTGGACCAATATGCAAGCTTTTCTTTACCCAGCTTTCAAAACAGACATGTTAGGGAGTTTTGAGTGATTTAGACAAGGCTAATGTTATTAACTAGTATAATTTTTGAATGTTTTGTATTCATCGTTTGTATAATAGTTTCATATCATTTAGAAGTATATTCCATTAATTATTTCAGTTAGTTTTTATAGAGTCAGTAGACTTATTTTCTGTTTATATTTTATCCGAGGTTGCATTCATTTGGCTATGACAGATTTTGGTGACTATTGAGGACGTGGAGGTGATGAACAATGTAACTTTGAGAATTTGCGGTGCAAAATTATATTTGATGCATCCGGAAACTTATATTAAGTATAGCAATACGCTATCTAGGAGAAGATGTAGGTTTTCTACAGCTGGAGTATAGAAACTCTAAAAAAATAGGCAACGTAATAAATAAGTCTATCAGTCTCAACAATCCTGGAATTACTGGTTTCATTTTATATGCCATAAGTTCTTACCAGGAATGTGTACCTGACTTACATTGTATTAGTGAGCCATCAATGAGTCAGATATTAATAAGTTTCTGTGGCAGTAGCACAACTTTGGACAGAATAATAATATTTTATGGAATTGCAAATTTTTGAATGTGATCAGTGGTATCGGCTGCACACACACAAAACTTAGGCAATCCAGGGGCCCACATGCTTCAGCATTCATCAACAGAAAGAACTTCAGCATAAATTTTCAAATATCTTCTAAATTAGTTTACAAAATGTTACATGATCTAAATTAGTAACATGAATTTGCATGTACATACATTGTTTACTTTGCTATAGTAATTCAGATGTTTTTGTTAATAAATCCAATAAAATGTGTAAATTTCCTACAGGTTGTAACGGGTGCTGATTTTAAGATAAAAAATGTTGCTCTGATGGAAACGAAGTACAATGACTCCAGAATTTTCAATGAATCTCTTTCAAAAACAAAGTTGGAGCAAGGGAAATAGAGAGGAATTCTTCTGGGGGGCAGTGGCTATGCCTGTGAACCTTATTTATCAATACCAATTAGAAATCCACAGGTATGTGTATTTTATTAGGATTAAATTATGCTATTTTGATGTAAACATTGTCCAATTTTTTTAAATTTCATTTTCAAATGCAGTCTTTTCTCATTATGTATTAAATTAATTATTGCCATCTGATTTTTAAAATAATTTCCGTCATAAATTAGTAGATGGTTCTGCTGAATTATAATATTCCTTCCAACAAAATTGTGAGTGGTGATCTGTATAATTTCTAATTAATAATTAATATGAGTTTTCATACCACACTCATAATAATCAAGAGCAACTTGCTTATCCTACTGTCATATCCATTTTCGCTTTTTAAGGAGTCCATAGTTTCACCATGGAAAACTGATCCATATAGTTGTTATTTTGAGGTCAAGCCTGGTTAGGAATTTAGAAAAAAGCATAAGCCAAAGAAATACATTCTGTATTATAAATTAATAGCTGAATTTCAATTATTTTCTATCAAATCTGTTGATACTGGTCATGAAGGTATCATGATAAATAAATAGTAATAAAGTTTGACTTCTGACCATAACATAATAGCTCTGCATACCTTAGCTAATGAATATTACTCCAAACCAAATAATAATCCTGACAACATTAATCACTTAATAACTTTGCTTAGTGAAAATCTAATAAAGAGCAAAATTCAAAATTTTAATTGGGATTATATATGTAAAAGCACTGAACCTGACATTTATAATGAATTTAAACTAAATCTAAATAAAATATATTGTGAATCTACCATCATAAAGAATAAGATTAATGCAAGAGGAGCTAACAGAGATTGGCTGAATGAAGATATTTTTTGTCTTATCAACGAGAGAGACCTTGCTTTTAAAAGGTCAAAGAATTGTCCTACAAATAAGAATTACAGGTTTCACTATGTGAAACTGATAAATAAAGTAATTAAATAAATCAAGCTTGCTAAGAAAAAAATATTATGAAAAATCTTTTGAGAGTGTAAAAAATAATAAAGATCTACCTCTACATTGCATCCTCTACCTTAGAAGTAGAGAAGGCAAAATCAAAATGTTCTTAAGTCTTCACAGATAATGTCTCTAAAATAAAATTGTCTCACACTAAGAAATTTCAAATATCTGAAGAAATTGAACAACAAAACTGTCTTTACATTCCTGAGGCAACACTGTATGAAATTAATCCCTTAACTGCTACATTGTAGCTCACTTTCATGTTTCTATGCTGAATGATAAACATAAAAATTATACCCCACTGCTGAATACTTTTTTTTATATCTGACGAAGAAGTTGTTTTCTTAAGTAATATTTGAGAAAATGTTTTTTAAATATTTTTTTTAACCATTTGTCAGGGAGTTAAACCCACATGTGCTATGTGGGTTGCATAACATAATACTTTATTTCCACCCAATATGAATGCTTTCAAATAACTGGTTTTTAAATAAAATCACAATTAGAATGCAAATTAAACATTTAATTATTATACATCTAAGTGCTAAATATACAAAAAAAATATTTTAAACAAGTTTTTTCCCATATTAATAATTTTTTTTAGTATGATAATCTTTAAAGCATGGAATCACACATAGCCCCACATTACAATCGGGGCAATGATACCTTGATTCACATCTTTTCTTGATCTCTTTGCACGCTGCACACCATTATTTCTTTCCGTCAGGAACAGCTTCAAGGAAATGCCTTTCCATTAGTCTAAATGGCATTTCCTCTGATCTCCTTCCACCCCCAGCTTTCCTTCTCTCCTTCCAAAATTTTTTCAAAAGTTCCCTTACAACGCTTATTGATAATACCATCTTTTTCTTTGTTTTATGTATGTACAAAGTGTACGTATTAAGGAGGCTTACTTCCAAAAGATGAAAAAATAGCTTCCTATACCAGTTCCTCGACTTCCTTACGCATTCGATAGAGCTAACCATCATGTCACTACGGTCCACAGCCCCCATTGACTTAGTATAGTCTGCGACCACAAGTGGTTTCAATACTTCAACTCCTGTTGCCCTATCAATCTTTCCAGTTTTCACAAACCCTGGCTCGTGAAAAGTGGCATCAAAACCTCCCTCTTATCACCCCACTTAACTGCAATTAGGTTCTGCAACATCTGGAATGTTAGTTCGCCTTTCTTTAAATCCTTCATTTTAGGCATTTGTTTTCTGGAGCGTCTCACAGTGCCGCATGCGTTTGTTGATCTGTCATAGTGCCAAGAAAATAGTTCGGGACTTGTGTACCAGTTGTCCACAAATAACGTGTGCCCATTTTGCAAGTAGGGGCCAATAAGTGTAGCTACCACATCTCCTGATTTACCCAGATTGTGGTCTTTTGTATCAGTTGTGGAACCAGTATAAACGATAAAATTGAGTACGTATTCTGTTTTGCTGTTGCACAGAACAAATATTTTTATCCCAAACTGATGCCTTTTAGTGGGAATAAATTGCTTCATAAATAGCCCTTGAATAGCATAAGGCTTTCATCTATACATAAATTTTCATTTGGGGAAAACGATTTCTTTTATATTTCTTAGATGACTGATAATAGGACGAATTTTTACTAACCTTTAGTTTTTTAATCCTTGCCATCAACATGCATACTGCAAATAAAACATAGAGCTCATCAGTAGATGTCTCAACTCACATATGCACTCTTGACTTGCCTGATACCAGCTCAGTTTTTGTATTAGAAACATGATACTTATTTGTTTCTTCTGATATTTGGATCATAATTTTTGGAGGAAAGAATAAAAGGAAATACTCCAGAACGCTGGATTCTTCCAGAAAGCTGATCCTGCAACCACTTGCACTACCAACAAATGCGTGTCGCTTCAGTTTCTTCCTTTCATTCCTCCAAATATGCTCTTCAGGGATAGGTTCCTTTGAATCCTCAGCATCAGAATCTAACTCAGAAGAAGACTCTGAAGATGGAGACGCCAAAAATCTGGATCCTTTAGAAGTTGATGGAGTTGGCTGAACGATGGAATAAGACGTGGATGCCTCAGGGCCAGAAATATTCTCTTCATGTGCATCGGATTCAGATGAGAGATATTACTCATCTTCACAATCGTAGCAGTAGTATTGTTAAAAGTGCTTCGACAGCTTAGGTCATTTCGCACATTGGCTCCCACCGGGAATCGAACCCGGGACCGCTTTCACCAAAGGCAAACGCGCTGTCCACATGACTATCCGGGAGACTCTTCACAATTGCTTTCAGCGAGAACCTCTAGAATATATGAATCTGTGACAGGTCGTTTCCTCTTGGGTGCCATTTTGAAGCTGAAAAATTGTTTATTCATATATATACTAGTTGAAAGTACCCATTTAATTTTTACAGAAATATAGGCTGTATTTACAGTTACACCACTCGTTGTGGAGTTAGAATATTTCTTTAAATTAACGTATAAGAACATAATACTTCATCAACTATCTACAAGTTTACACTACGTCTATCATCTAAATGTAATTTGTTGACTCTGTTCTAGAAAATATTCAAATGGCAATTGTTATGGAAGCGCTTCTGAGCGGTCAGAGTTTGGATCCGAGGCAATTAATTGTATAAAAAGTAGACTATTATGTGTGCATTGACGACATTTAATGATATAGTAAGTTTGAAAGTTGTGGGACTCTTGGTTTTCGTGTTTTAGGCGAAATTACATATACACAGACATACATACACACCCGCATACCCACACTCTATTTTATATAAAGGTTATATATGTAATATGTATTTACAGACTTTCCAAAAGTATTACAGAATTTAATTACGTCTTTTTTGGTATAAGAAATAAATACATGTTTATTAATTTGCGAAGTTTTAAAAGCACTTACATATAATAATCCACAATGAAAAAGAATTGTTAAATAATGTCCAAAAATCTGCAACGTATTCAATCTTCTTTTTTCACAGTAACTTCTGATGCGCACTTCTCAAAGTCTAGACTACAACTGCTGAAAACTTAGGAATCTTCAAACCATAATATTCTGGAGCCTTCGATAAAATTGAGAAAAGGGAATGGGGAAGGGGAGTCTACATAACGAGAGTTTAGGGTGACAAAAAGTAAACACAAAGTCCCTATGGAGCCATAGAAGAGCCAACGAGAAGACCACATGTTCAGACGTCTTTAAACGTGCGTAGCAATTCCAAGGAAACTATATTACATTTATAGACGTGCATATCAGTAAGGGCACCATAACTTCTATACGTCTATAGGCGTGCATAGCAGTAGGGGCACCAAAACGTATTTACGTTTAAAGACGTGCATTGCACTAAAAGGGTTAAAAGACTTGTAATGGAAATGATTAATAAAGGACCTGGAATTGATCAGATTAGAATCAAAGATATCAAATCAAAGACTGTCTTATTAGAAAAAGAAAAAAATTTGATAAACCAGTCTTTATACAGGTACAGTGCCAAATGAACTAAAGATTGCAGTTATCAAAACCTATAATTAAGGGAAAACCGATGAATGACTTTGGAAACTTTAGGCTTATCTCCATCTTATTTAGCATTGATAAAATACTAGAAAAATATGTAGCTAAGTACTTAATGGGGTATACTCTAAAATTCAACCTTATATCTGAAAACCAATTTGGTTTACGACAAAACAAGGGAACAAGAAACTTACTAGAAAATTTTTCAAATTACATTTACAAATATCTTGATTGCAATAATCATGCAATTGCAGTATTTATTGACTTAAGAAAAGAATTTGACATAATTAACTGTGAAGTACTGTTAAATAAGCTGTATAAAATAGGAGTAAAGGGAAACTACCATGAATGGTTTCAAAGTTATTTACATAATAGAAAATTAGTAGTTAAGTTAAACAATAAATTTAAAAAACACAGAAATTCCTAGTGGAGTTCCACAAGGTTCAGTATTAGGCCCATTACTATGTATACTTTATGCCAATAATATAATTTCTGTTGTTAATGATTGCCAGCTTTTCATGAATGCTAATGATGCTGTTTTGGTGGATACACAATGACTTTGATAACACTGTATCCCTCATCAAAGAAGATTTAAACTCAATTTGTAAATGGTATCATGATAATGACTTGTCTGTTAATGAAAATAAAACAAAAGTCATGCATAGAACTAACAGGAGTGTTATACAAAGAAGTATCAGTCTTAATTCATGACCACCATTGCTTACATACACATAAGGCAGAAGAACTTAAGCTATATATGCGTGTCTGTGATCACATAGAGCAAGTTTCCAATCACAGAAAAAAAATTCCTATCAAACGTATCATATAAAAGATATCCTACCCTTAAAAACAAAAAAAATCTATGCACGGCATTTGCAGAGTCATTAATATGATATTGTATAATAATTTGGGGAGGTACTTCTCAAAGTAAATTAAAAAGTATAATAAGAATTCAGAAAAAATTATGAATTTTATTAGTAACGAGGATAAAAAAAGCTAATGCAATTAATGGTTATTACTATAAAAAACTGGAGTTTGGAGTAATTATACAAATATATTCTTATCATGGATAACTATTTCTGTTATAAATATACACATAAAAAAACTCTTACCACTATATGAACAAAAGATCAAGAGTCATATGATATTCCTTTAAACTACAATAGCCACGTTAAACAAAATTTAGAAGTTACTGTTCCTTTTTAATGCCTTACAGCATGACTTGCAATCATTAGAAAAAATTTCAACAGTAAAACGAGAAGTGGAAAAATGGTTACTGAAACTTGATTGATTGATGGAAATTATGTTATTCTATTTTTCAAATCAGGCACCTGCTTACAAGTCCTGGATATGGACTAAGCAGGACCTTAACAATTTTGGAATACGTATACAGAGAATTTTGGGCTGTTTTTGCGTTTTCATTTTTTTCATTATTATTGTACAATTCTTATGCATCTGTGTAACTGATATGTCTGAAGTTTATACATTCTGTGATTTTTAGTGTATTTATGAGAAGTCAAATTTCATTAAGTTTTTATAAGTGATTTACATTTTGTATTGGCAATGAATGAGTGACAATTTTTTATGTCTATATAAGGTGTCCACTATCCAGTGATTAAGAAACCCTTGAGTTTTCCAGGGTAATATTTTCATTTTTCCAGGGTGTTCCAGGCTTTTTATAGGAATATTATTTTAGCCAAATATTAGACATGTTGTTATAATTACACACTCAGGGTCAACAAAATGGTGACAAACAGTTCATAGATTCATTATGATATTTATTAGCATCAGAGGCGATCCTAGACACAAACAGCGCTTTTGGAGTAGGTATTCGCTATTAAATATAAAGTGGTATTAAATAAATTGGTCAATTGTAGATAACTTAAGTTATAACCTTTTAAAAATCCTACACAAGGACACCTAGTTTGCATTTTCATGTCAATACATTTCTGAGAAAAAGTTGTTTTTCAAAATCAATGACCAAATTACCAGAAATAATCTAGATATTTTCAGTCAAAATTGAGTATATAAAAACGGCATTAAAATTTTGTTTTGGTTGAATTGAACTATTTGAGAAATGAAATTTCAAAATGAGCACGAAATATCAGAAACTTTTATCATTTTAACATAAGATATGTCTATGTCTATGTAAGAACCCTGCAAGCCACCTTTCGGCGTGTGGCAGGGGGTGCAAGCACCTTGACTCTATTTTCCTAAACGGTTGCTTTCGCGTATACTTCGCGGAAAAAATGAATTTTTGAAACGATTCGTTTTAGCATCTATTTCCCTAATCTTTCGGGCAGTATCAGCACGGCCCATATAACAGGGGGGTCGCATTATATCGGTTACATCATCTGAAAACGTAATTTCTCTGAACTTATTTAATAAATTTATTCTTTGAATTTTTCTTCTATCTTCTAATGATTCCCATCCCGGTCTAAATATCCCGGTCCCGGATAAAACCCACATTATGCACAAACAAAACTGTTGCATTATATGATTAATCACAAGATGAAACATGCTAAACTTTAAATTTAAACTCTTTTTACTGTTGGATGCCGAGCTCAGGTTTTGCTCAACTCCACTCTAGTATCTATATGTTTAAATTTTCCAGCCAAACTTTTATGTATAGACTGAAAAATTTACCTCTTAATTAGATAAAACTCCGCATTGATTGGTAGCTTTTACTCTCTGGTTACTCTCATTTTACAGAGAATTACACATTCTATCTTGGGTGATGTTGACGGGTGGTTTCTCTCATAAATTTTGCCACAATCACTATTAGAATTTCATTTCACCAGAAGAATTTCTTGCTTTACCTCGAATGTTATTCGAAGCAATTCTCTCAATTTTAGACCGTTAGCATTTTTGATTAATAATGGTAAGATTTTTGACAATTTTTTACTCCATTTACCCTTACATCTACAAATTGAAATGTTCAATCTTTGGTCTAAATTGAACGATATTTTTTCAGCAGATATTTTTAGGAGAATGGTACACGAGCAGTATATAACAATTTTAACTGATAAAAATTATATCGCAATATCAATATTCTACATTTCCCATACATAAACTTCCTTTGAAATACTTTGTTAATCCCTTCAGAGTTTAAAAATTTTTAATGAGCGAAAGATAATGGTTCAATTACTTTCTCAATGTATCCTCGGAATACATAAAGGACTAAGGTGTAAATAGAGAGGGTAGTCTCTGTAAAGGAAAACTGTCGATACCTACATATGCAATGAGGACAATGCCTGACATCCACTGAGAAAGTCCAATAACAAACTGTTTTGCCAACTAATGATCAAAATTACTTAAGTCGATAAATAATTATTATCATGCTCTGTTTTTCACACCTAAGCAGAAATTGAATACCCCTTGGAACTGCAACTCTGTACAATCCCATTCTGCATATTTGTGATATTGCCAAAATCTTATACACATATGAAAAAGAAAGAGTATGGTTACGTATGATAAGCATTAAATTGGTCACAACAAAACTGCCATCGAAACAATTCTTTCTCTTAGGAAATTTTTACTGAACTAGCGCAAAACAAGAATCATGGAAATATCTTTTGTAAGGAGAGCAAAACATCATCTTTTCCAGGTTACCTGCCAAATTCCCTGAGTTTTCCAGAAGAACAAACTTCCCAGAGTTGTCTGGGTTTTCCAGGATTTCCAGGTTGGTGGGCACCCTGCTATGTCAAAACGTTTATAGTACTTAATGTAAATTTGTGCTGTAAATAAAAAATATTTGAAAAAATAAAAATAATAATTGTAAATAAAAAATATTAGAAAATTAAAAAAAAAAACAAAGTAATTTTGTTACTGTATGTTAGCTATTTAAATCAAAATTTCAATTTTCATTCTAATAAGTAAATTGGATGTATGTTAATATATTATCATTGGTGTGTATAATCTAGAAGAAAATTTTTTTTCAGACTCATGCAGAGACAGCATATAACTGAGCTCTCATTCAGAAAAGAAATGGATGATGATAATGATGGTAAGACTCCCTGGAGTCTGGAAGATGACATTAAGGTCATTAATGGATAATGATCTAATCCTCTATAGAGAACTTAATTACAATTTAGATATCAACAAGGCCTTGATAGTTACTATGGCTGTACTCCACAATTTGAGAGAAGACTACAGGAACAAAAGTGAAACCAACTTTTACAATAACACAGAATATTTTATTAGAGTATGACTATGGTTTTGACTCATGGAGTCATCCTCAGGTAATTAAAGACAAATAAGTATGCAATATATAAAAGCAGGGATGGAATGGGAGAGTAGGGTTGTGAGGGGAAGTGGTGAAGAGTGTTGATCACTGTGAAAAGAATGGGTGAGGGGGAAGGAGACAGTCATTTATAACATTTGGTTTTGACAGACTTTTGAGCAGACTACAGGACAGAAGGTTAGTTACATTCTATATTTTCACCTTGAGATTAATTTCTTTACATATATATGTGTACATAAATATACATGAAACCACATAATTATACTCATAGTTAATCTACCTTATCTTAATGGATGTGGATAGTGATAGCAAGGAAGACAAACTCTAGCAAAGTAGATTTGAAGAGCAACAAGTAGAAGACAATGCTGAATTTAAGGGGCAGATGGGGAATGGTCACACAGGGAACATGCATAGGAGGTGGTTCATAGAATATATTTATAAATATTAGAAATTATACATCTTTTATTTTCTGACACTTCTCCTTCAGGTACAACACCCTTTCCTTCAGGACTTTTAGCTCCTCTTGTTTTGTCTTCCTATCTTCCAATACTTGCAGCTTTTCCCTATGCAACTCCTCTTGTCTCTTCTTCCTTTCCATAAGAAATTCCAGCTCCAACATATGTAGTTCTTCCTCCATCTTATTTCTCTCCTCTTGCAGTTCATTAAGATGCTCAACCTTTCCCTTAGGGGCATTGAATAACTGAAGGTCCTCATGCATTGACTTCATCTCCCTATTTCTCTTCTCCGAGGAACTGTGAAATAATTTGGAGCATCGTGAGTATTGAACAATTGCACAAAGAAATCATAACAGTGATATTAGAGCAATGAATAGGTACCTTGAATATGCAGCATGAGCAGCACTGATTTGGTCATCAATCTCCTCATTTTCTTTTTTCATGGTCCTGTTAAAAAGTTATGATTATTAAGATTAGTTATTTTTAGTTTAGAATTAGGTTTAGTAGAAAATCAATCAAAATAGTGATGCTAGAGCAGTGAATTGCTACCTTAAATATGCAGCATCTGTTTGTTCATCAATTTCCTCATTTTCTCTTTTCATGGTCCTGTTGAAAAATTAGAATTATTTAGTTTAGCTATTTTTAGTTTAGTATTAGGTCTAGCAGTAAATCTATGAATATGGCTGTTGGGATTTAACCAAAACAGGAGATCAATAAACACTTAAGTATATTGGCACTTATTGAACAATCATGGAAGATGTAACAAATTCGAACTTAAAAATTGGAAGCAATAGAGGCAGTAAATAGAAAACTTTAAATTATGCAAGCCACAACACAATGATCGTAATTTTTCAATACAGCCTCAAAATGAGAGTTTAAACGATGTTTTAATAAGCTTTTTTTATAGATATTATTAACGTAACGAGTAAATACAATTAATGATTCTACAAATCATATAAAACCATAGCTAGAATGTTTAAAAAATATACTGCTTTGTGAAATAATGAAAATAAACCCGAAAATACTCTAACAAAAAATAAACATAATAAATTAAAACTCTACTTACTCTCACTACTCATATATGCACCAAGTAATTGAAAATAATACAAGATAAGTGAGAAGATTTTTCTATAAAATTAATTATTTTAACAAGTAAGTTCCAACACCAAATGAACTAGTTGATATTTTATGTATATTTATAAGTTGACTAAGTATACCAGTCAAAAGATATTTGAAACGACTAATGAATTAAGTAAGGATATCCACTACAAAAGATTAATGAAATAAATTCAAAGAATATGTAATGACTCCCTTGTTGTTCATCATGTTTGTGAATGCACAAGCGAAATGGAGAAAAGCCTGAGAGGTTACGTTAGCTGAAATTAGACTGATGAAAACCAGGACTTAGGCCTAAATTTATAGTAAAAACAATTCCACGAAAACCATGTGACAAGCAATAAGATGAGGAATCACAGCTGATTTTTTAATAAATGTAGCTGCAATCTATACGTAAATATTTCATAATAATGAAGCATAACTTAAATTACATAAATAACAGAATGGTAATACAAGCAAAGACAACAACGAAAATGCTCGTCTTTATTCTCCAAGATAACTGTTCTTTTTTTTCTATGATGTATTTTTCACGGTTACAATAATTTAACGCATAAAAACTGAAAACAACAACAAAAATTTTACTCACGTTTCACGAAATTTCCTGAGTTGATGTTTGCAAATTTCTTGTTTGTTTACCTGTGTCCCCTGTCCGCCTGCGCAGTTCACCTGCTAAGAGTTCGTAAAGAAGTCGTAGAGGTGGCAGCTAAATACCATTTCTTAGTTATTATCCGCGCGAAGTTGTAGAAATTTAAAGGCTCCTTGAATTAAATATGACATTTTTATTAAAACCAACTAACCCAACCCCCGCTGATAGTTACGAGCTCGTAAAAATAACTCAATTTGCATTTTTTTAATATTTTTTTCTAATTTATGCCTTTTTTTTGATTAGTGATATACATTAATTTAATTTTTTTTAATGCTCAAAATGGAAATTTTGTTGATTTTTATTTTTAATGCTTACATATAAATTCATGTATAATCATTCCTGTATTACTTCTACGTACTTCACAGCTTAATTTATTTTTAAAAACTTCCAGTGCATCGATATTATTGAAGAAATTTTAAATATTTGTAGTACTTACCTTAAAAATTGAATGAGAGAAAAACTTTGATATACAATGAGAAACAGATCTTTAGAACAGTAAATCAATATAAAAAAGATTCCAAACAGATACTTTGTCAATTCAAAGAAGCTTTCGATTGTCCATAATGTTCAGTTGTTTAGACCTTCCCACATTCGTATATTCCACTTGCAGAATCGAGATCGACACTCTGTAGCCTATAGCCTACTATACAGGTGGTTCTAGTCTTATTCAAGAAATATGTAAGGCAGTGCTTACTGATAGGAGAGCCATGTACAAACAAAGTACTGCTCCAAACCAAAATCGGTTACCACACAGGAAGTATGCATGGCATGTAGTTACCCCTAAAAAATTTATTTTAATCTGTGTGTTGATGATCTGGCCTCACAATTGTTGCATACAAATACAGATATATTGTTCTATGCTGACGACTGTAAAATTTTCCAAATAGAATATGCTACTGAAGATTGTTCATTACTTCAGTCAGCATTAAGATTAATATAAAAATGGTGTAAGAGCTCAAGGCTTATATTAAATTTAGATTAATGCCACCACATTTTTGCTGAAGAAAACCAGCCTGTTTAGGTGTAAAGTACCACATTTGACGGCATATAAGACGCACCCTCATTAAGTGGGCCACTCACAAGGAAAAAAAGTTTTAATAGTCCTTGCGAAAGCGCGGTACTACAATAACTTAAAATGTAGTTTCTTTTAGTTGTCACGTTTCGTAAAAGCCAAATATTAACACAATCATTGAATGCAATTATGAAATAGGTAGTATAGACCATCTGGGCTAAAAATAGCATTCAGTATTGAAAGTTAACCTGTGGAGGTTGAACCTTCACATATAAGACGCAGGGAAATTTTTTGAGACATAATTTAGGTAAAAAGGTGCGTCTTATATGCCATCAAATGATAAATCTCTTCCTAGAGTGAATCAGTAAAAGGATCTTGGAGTAATCCTCGATTCTAAACTCTTATGCTGATCACATTGAATAAATAAAATACCATACCATGTCCACCTTGGATATTCTTTTCCACTTCACTGGCATTTGAGAGTCTTTTTAAATCAAATTATTAGTATTGTTAAAAACATTTCTTAAGATTTAATAATAAAGATAATTTATTGATTCCTTAAGGCCATAATATTTACCTAAAATCCAATTTACATAAGTCCATGCCAAATAGTCCAGATGATTTAAGCAAAGTAGAAAGTAGATGAAAAATTCTTTCTTTCCTCATGTCCAAATTTTTCTTATTTTTATTAACATATATAAGACTTTATTTGCTTTTTTTAAATTAAATTCTTCATGGAAGAAAATGTTTCTACAAGTCAAAATGAAATATTTCAAATAAACAATAATGCCATGGAATTCCAATGGAAATTATAAATAAGAAGTCTTAGCTGCTGCCTGTTAATGATAACAATAAATCACACTGAATTCATAATCAAAGGTTGCATTTATGTCTTCCTTTTTACTCCGACTAAAAGCATTTTTTAGACAATGAAGGCCACTAATAATGTACTCAATGGGAAATTTATGGAACCCATACTATCCTGTTTCAAAAAACATTTTGAATAATTTCTCAGAGAATTCAATACACTTGTTAAAATTCTGCATACTTGCTAAATGTTTAAAATGACCCATATATGGGTTATATACTATAGTTTATGCATCATATGAAGAAAGATCATTAGGCATTATTAAATGCCGTAAAAATTATTTGCTATGCTTAATCCATCATCTGATCCAAGTTTCAATACCTTATACTCTAACGGCATGGATTAGTTGTTTCATGGTAACGTTTTGTCGAAAAATAACTGTAAAAGAAAAGTCACTTTAACAAGAGCTACTATCAAAATAATAATGAAGAAAATTGCGTAAAACTTAGTGACGATTCTTTCTTAATACGTTAAAATCTGAAAGCATCTATAGTTATCTAGGCACAAGAAAATCAAAATACATTAGTGTAGGCAGGTGTAGATGTCATAGTTGCATACCGTGTTTCGCGGGCTTGAAACCAGCGTAAGGCTAAATGCGCATCTCGTTATTCTAATTATTTCGCGATCAGACTCCATTTGCTTGTTTACAGGGTCATAAGGTATGATAATCTGAGTGTGACACAATGGGCTCATCAAAGAAACATAAATCCAAAGACTCTAAGAAAAAGAAACACCGCAGTCGATCACGTTCCCCAGAAAAGCCGAAAGAGAAGCACCGTCACCATAAGAAGCATCATAAAGAAAGAAAGAAGGATAAGACACCCAAAGAAAGAAATGGCGATGTTCACGTCGATAAAACGACGCTAAAGCGTGATTCTAGTTTAGAAGGTAAGTTTGCTTTGCTGTTAATGAAAGTGGTATTATTGCTGTTGTCCTCTGTATAACTGTGAAATTATCATTTCATTATTATAATTTTCTATCGATAGATTATTGGTAAACACGGTAAACGATGGTATTGGTTCACATATATTGCTCTCCAACTCATGAAATGTTCTACTAATAGTTGTTACAACACTACTTTTATTATTTATATATTTGTGACCCTTCATGTGGTCTTTGTATTTAGGAATTTTCTCATTCCGATGAACATACGTGGCCGCATTTTAAATCAAAGTTTTCGAATCCCCCAACTACTAAGGATATTGATTTCCCCAACCCTTACGCATTAATGATTGAAATGCGGTATTTGAGTATACGGTAAATTTCTAGGAGAGAATCCTAGGGTGTCGATCAACCGCAGTGTAGTGAAAAAGCGCATTTTTGCAGGCTAAATCGTGATTCGACTTCCCATGGTTCTCTCCTAGACGTTTACCGCGTTACCGAGTCCACTTATGTTCATTGGATGCAATGGAAAAATTCTGTAATTTTGCCTGCCTCTTTGTCCATTTTCAGAGAAAAACAAGTCTTTGAAGAATCCGTATGGCCTCATTCTGGAAGTCCTGTTTATCAGTTATAAGGTATAGTATATAAAGACATCGAGCATTAAATAAGTGAATGTATGTCTATGTTTACTCAATATGGGTGTCGGTGCAGAATAATTCATTCATAGCATGTATTGTTGCTTCATAATAGCAGAAAAATGCTTTTATTGATGTTTCAGATAATATTGATGTCAATAATTAGGCATGCTATTAGGTTAATTTATCCAAGTCGTTACAAAATGATTTTGTTCTTCCTAATTTAAACTTCTAAAGTTTCCTCTTTTGATTGGTTTGCTAAGCAATATCTTATAGAAATCGCTGTAATTTTTAACGTAAGTTTCCAGAATAACTAGCAACGTAATTAACTCCTATTATTTATTATTGCCTCTTGTATCAACATGCTTTTGATGTATGGTTGTATAGAAAGAGTTTATTGATAGTTGACTTTCATATCTCGTTGGTTCCTGTTAATTGTTGTATTTAAAATTGGTATCGAATCTGAGAAAGTATACTTATTGAAATCATACTGAATAATGTCTTTTCAAATCCTAAATAATGATGTATACATCTAATCCAAGATAGTGATGCATTCTGAACCATGGAAATAATATTATCCTTAATGACTAAAGTTAACTATATGTGCATACTGAAAAATATGTAATCAGACTCTTGTTGCCCTCTCCAAGATTCTCGGAAAATAATAAATTATTAAGTTTCCTGAAAGCAATGAATTTGATTACACAGTTGTCATATCTTGAGAACATTTCATGTGTCATTCTCTACCCCAGCACAGTTCAATATCCTTACTTGTAAAAATGCAATGTGGTAATTTTCCAGATGAACATGGATATATTTTATATTTAAAAATTTTGTTTGTATGAATCTGCAATGATTTTATAATTCAGATTTTTAAGTTTGATTTCTTAGACTTAAATCAAAATTTGTGAAATGTATCCTACTTAATAAGTAGTTTGTTCTTCTGCTTTGCTGTTAATTTACTGCTTTTAAATTATCTGTTCTCTCTGGATTGTTTATCTGTGCATAGTTATCTTTAGATGCTATGGTTTCACATCTGAGACTGATATTGTCTTACTTTGCCTGTATATCCTTGTGCCAAATGTAAAAATTATTGGCTTATTGGAATTTAAATACCATCTGAAGAGTACAGCACAACACTCAGGCTGCTTTTTTTGTTTTTGAAACTAAAGCTTGCAAATGATTCCAAATAAAAGTCAACCCAATTTTTTTTTTCAGGTTAATATTATTCAGTAACTTGTTTTCGTACATAATGCAATATTTTTAATTTCTGCTTTTGCTGTCATTTGTTTGTTAATAAAGTAAAACTTGTAAACTAAACCTTGGTACATTTATAGTTCCATATTTGATGTCCTTATTTGTCTGGGTTAGTTTTAGGACATCTGCAGAAATGAAAATTTGTATGCATTTTCTTGTTAACTAGCTCTTCTCTTGTTTAGACCCTTTAATGAAGGTCCTTACAAGTGCATTTCGTCATTTTTTTTTCAGATAGAATAAACTTTTGGTAGACCCTTGTATTAATATGTTTACCTTTGGCTTTTGATTACCTAATGTTACTAATTGTGTCAATACTTAGGTTGTAAGACTTCTTAGAAGTTTGTCATTTTTGTTATTTTTCCTTTCTTATTTTTAGCCAGAGTGAAAGGTTTTATACAAGTCCTTATAACTTTATTATCTGGTGCAAGCCATAATATTTGAAAGCGTGCACATTTGGAGATGAAGATTTAAATGTGTAGAGGTACCTACATTAAAAAATTTTGGAATCAATTTTTATCTGGTTACTTCAACAACCACTCAGTCATATATATGCATTCCGATAAATAAATACATTAAAAAACCTAAGATGAAATTTAAATGAGGTATTTCATAATGCTCATTGTTATAAGCAAATTGCAGTACATCTACAGGTAATGCAGTGTTTCTACAGGTGTGCAAACTGGCTGACTCCTCCCAGTGTGTAAATATTTCATTGTCATTTGTTGCAATAGCATTGTTAGAAAGCATAACAAGATTTATTTTTATTCTTTTGTTAGCTCAAATGTATCTCTGGTTAAGTGCTATTATCATTTCGTGCTCATTAAGTTATATGCTCATATTTATATCCTGGTTATAATGTCCACCTTATAATGTCATCCAATTTCTACTTCATAGGAAGCATTCATTTATTTCCATTGCAGCTTCAGTTGGCTCTCATTCAAGAGTGAAGATGATGTTCAGCATAATGTAATTGTTTAAAAAATGTATGAACTTCTGTTGTTTTAAAATGTATAAACTTCTATAGCAAGGTCAATTAAGTTTTATAGTTCTACCACTTTCAGTGTAATTCAAACTTTGTATGAATTCTTAAGTATTAACAATAATTTACTCTTAAGTATATGTAAGATATTAAATTTTCACTAGTTTTCCAGTTATTTTTTTGCTTTCATTGCATCACATTGGGCACAAATTGTATAAACTAAGATTTTAGATGATTCAATCAGACCTGCTCTATTTTAGGTGAAATGAGATTTTAATTGTATCCTGTAAACCATAGGTTTATCTACTACAAGTATTCAATCTGGAAATGTTTTGAGTATTACTACTACTGGATTCCTTTTGTCTTTTCATAAGCCTAATATGTTCTTTATTCATATAAGTTCTTTATGCCAGCTAATTCTATTTATTATTCTGGTTAGCAGCCCTTGTACACAATTGTAACTCTTGAATAATTAAAACATTGTTATTTGATCAATATACTTGGTAATAACGGATGATAACTTAAATTTTCTATGGAATGAGGCATGTTAGTTCATTATTTTTAACTTAGTTTATTAATATTAATGTTAAAATAAGGTACCTTTGATACATTTGGGAGTTTTCAGACTAAAGTTATAGAACTTGGTTTTTCATTGTTTGGAAATGCATTCAAATTTACTTTTAAACAAAGTAATGCCACTCATCCTATGTATATCATGAAACTCAAATGTTGGATCCTGTAAAACAGTTTATCAAGACTCCCAACTTTTTCCAAAATTAAGTATTGTATCATACTCGGCAAAGTTGGTTTTCATAAAGGGTCGTACACAAATTACGTAATGCAAAATTCTCCCAATTTTAGATCCCCCCCTCCCCCCAAATTGCATTACACAATTTGTGTATGGCCTCTAACTAATTTTATGAATATATTGGCACAGGAAGTTACGGATTTTCTTTTGATTTCTTGTTATGTATTTGCCAAAGTTTTAAAAGAATAAGTCATACATTTATGTTAAACTTGTGTTATTCTAGTATAGTTGAATTTTTTCAAGTAATTAAGTATAAAGTGCCTTTATTGTAAAACAGACTCAGTTGTAAAATTTATCGAATGTGTTTCTAATTTTATACTTAACAATTCCCTCCCTTGTTTGATGAATCTTTTCCTTGTTTTTCAAAAGTATGTTTTAGCTGCAAAATTTGTTTCTTCGTATCTGGTTAATGTGAGATTTCATTTGCCATTTTTCCTCAGTCTGTAATCGGTAAGCAATAGTCATCTTTGAGAAATGGTAAGGCCAATTTTTACTGCCATTGTAGCTCTTTAAAGTTATTTTTGTTAGGAGCATATACGTGAACCAATACTTATCCTTTTTTTAAAATGTTACTCCCTCTCATTAAAACTTCCAGAAATTTTATTTACTTCTTGCATTTGTTTCAGATTTATCAATACCACCTCCTCCAAAAATATTGTGTACTAGAACACCTTCTCCTCCGAATATATCAGCACCGGAAAGTTCACGATCTGACAATTCTTTATCAATTGAAGAAACAAATAAGTTAAGGGCAAGGCTTGGCCTCAAACCTCTAAAAGTTGAAGATGGCTCCACTAAAAATTCCGGCAATGGTGAACAAGGTCCGCCAAAGATCGTTGATGGTGGAGTTGACATGGGAGAATTTGTACATAAGCCAGCAGGTAATATATACTCTATTCTTTAATTCTTTCATGGCCAAATTTTTGGCGTATCAACTATAATTACCAGCATTGAAAAATACCTTTGAATGATATTTTTGAGCTACTATTTTGTATATCTTGGAATTGTCAAGTTTTTCATTAAAATAAGTTAGCAGGCCACTTGTTTTGAAATAAATGCATTTTTTAAAAATGTTTTCCTTCCATTTACAGTTTTTTAAATTTTATTGAGGAAAGGTTAAATCACTGATAGGAGTTTTAGAGATTGCAAAAACTAATTCTCAAAAATGCCACAGTAATGGTGATTAATATTAACAGTGGAATTAAAGTAAACTATTAATGTCAATTATTAGTAAATTAATCTGTTTCATCATTTTGCCATGATTAATACTAACATATTTGGTGAAATTCATGTAATATTAATTTTTAATGTTCGCTCCAGAAAGGAACTATTACAAGTGCATTTAGTTGTGATGTACTTAATTTATCAAGGTGCTAAAATTCAGAGAGATCAGTTATGTCTGTATTAGTTTAAATTTACATTTTATTGAGTTAAACCTCTTATTCATATTCACTTTTCAGAAAATATTGCTGAAAAAGCCAAAGCTGAAAAGTTAAAGCAAAAGATACATGATATGAAGGTGAAGAGAAGTATAGAAGCAAAATTACATCACTCCTCAAAAGATTTAGATGATACAGATTGTGATACCTATAGTTGGATCCAGAAATCTAGGAAATTGCAGGGAGAGAAAGAGAAAGCACAGAAAAGGGTAAGTTCCTTATGATTTTTCATGCTTGACAGTTTTAGCTGCAGTTTTCATTAATTTTATTAAGGTTTGTTCTCTCTCCTCTGTAGGCACAAATGTTGGAGGAACTAGATGCTGAATTTGGTGTCGGAGAACTTGTAGATAATGAATTCCAAAATGATAGAAGAGAAGTCTATTCCAGTAAAGATTTAAGAGGCTTAAGGGTTGAACATACCACAGTAAGTGATGTGATTTTTCATGTGTGTTGAGTTAAGATATTTGGTGACAAAACTTTGGTCTCAAATAATTAATGTTTTCATTGCATTTTAGGAAGCATTTTCTGAAGGGAAGACAATTGTGTTGACATTGAAAGATAAAGGAGTACTTGAAGAAGATGACGACGTCCTCGTAAACGTTAACTTATTGGATGAGGAGAAGTATAAAAAGGTATGGAAGGTTTTTCTACAATTTTTAACTAAGTTTGTCAAACTTAATGAATTATTTTTCTGATAATATCATTACTTGCGTCTATAGCCATTTAAATAATTTCCTTAGTGTATTATATTCTTAAATTATCTGTAAATATGCAATTAGCTGTAGTAATTCAATTTTTTGTGTTTTGATTTTTCAGAACATAGACAGGAAAAAGCAAAAGCCGCACATGTATGGTTATAATGCTTATGAAGATCCAGAGTTGGATGAATTTGGCAACGTAAAGAAAAGTATTCTTAGTAAATATGATGAAGAAATACAGGGAGAAGAAAAGAAGTCATTTCAACTGGGTTAGTGGAATGTGTGAATTTTTATTATGTTGTAAAAATGATAAGAATTTTTTACAAAACAACAGCTTTAGAAGTTTTCTTATTTTTTTTAGCATAAATAATGCCTTTCATGTATGTATGTTACTCTAATAATGCTATGATTGTTTTAATTTTGATATTGGATAGTGAAACTTGTTCATAAATCGTTTTAATGTCATTCAGTTCATGGAATTGGGTAATAATGAAAGTAAATTCACTCTTAATTTATAGGCGTTGATGATCCTGAAGAATATCATAGAAGAGAGCTTAAAGAAATTCGCGATAAACTACACAAGAAAACTTTAGAATCATTGGACTTACCAGCTCCTAGGTTAGCTTCTGAATATTTTACTGAAGAAGAGATGGAGAAATTCAAGAAACCAAAGAAGAAGGTATGTATAATTCATTAACACTTGGTTTATATTTCAGTTCTCCTGAAAGAAGCCAGTTAGTATACGATGTTTATTAATTAAAAAATGAAAATTTTGACTAATATCCTGTATGAATACTTGGGATGTTTTTTTAAATGAGATTTTTGACCAAATATCGGATTTCTACTTTTTATATACTGAATTTACTCTAAAGTAATGTGCAACCTTAAGGTTCCTTTTTTGGCTAAAAAAATTGGGGTGTGCATTTGAATCGATGACACAAGATTTGGGCCCAATTCATGCACATGTCCGTAACACAGGGCTGGCCTAATCCTCAACTCACCCTGGTTTCACGTAACTCATCCAAAGTCCTACCAGTGCACTATTGAGGTTTTTCTCTATAAGAGCCCACCAATACCACTGACTAAACTTGCCCAATAGTTTTTAAATGAAATAGAATCGAAGTATCCATCAAACTTTTTAAATGATTGATTTTGAATTGGTTAACGTCTGCATATATTTAGAACTATCGGTGTAGACAATTACTGGCATTTTGTATACAGTGTATACACATATAAATATGACACTGTATAAGTGTGTAGTAAACACGTATATGGCATTGCAAATGGCTAAACTGCATGTCTTAAGGTGTGCATTATATTCGTGGGGAAATGATTTTTCTATTTCTGATGCATGAATTTTGGGGTACCTATTTTATTATAGGGAACTTTATTTTCAAGTAAATACTGTAATTGATGTTAACATCATTCATTCATTGTAATTATTTACTGTATCAGGTTAGAAAAATTCGCAAGAAACCATTGAGAGCATCTGACCTACAGCCTTTGCCAAGCACATCTCAGGGTACTGATTCAGGGTCAAGGTCTGCAAAGATGCCTCGCCTGGAAGAGCAAGATAATGAGAACTCAATGGAAAGCAGTTCCTCTAACCAGGATAATGTCAGGGTCAAACCTGAGCCTGAAGATGAATCAGAATCAATGGATGTTGATGACTTATTACGTGAGTAATTATCAACAATTGTATGTTGCTCTGTAATAGAAGTTAAAAGAAGCACATGTAAATCATTAATGATGTTTTCTCTGGTGATAAGATTAGTGCTTGCCTATTTATTCACAGGACTCACTACTCACACTGTATATATAGGTATATAATGGATAAATAATACGATCTACATCATGTCTATACAATTGGTACATTGATTTAATTGTATATATTTTATCTCTAGGTCCTTACCTGTCACAAAACCATACCATCTAATTAGATATATTTTTCTATCACTATTTCCATTTATTTCCCTTGGTATTGCTGATAGAATGGCAGTTTTTATATGTACCATTATTCATAATTTACATCAGAACAATTGAAAATGTTTTCATTTATTTGATCCAACTGTTTATTCTAGAACAAATATTAAAGAAATCACATTCCCAATTAATAATTTTTTATGCTTGCATGCGTCTGCACTGTACCACAAATCCCATCCACTCCTAAGCCATCCTGTGACTATATTTGTATTTTGTAACCTCTTGACTTCCTAAAGTAGATGATTACATTTATGAACATCTACTTGATTGCTACTGCATTCCTCTTCACATAATGTACTCCATAAGTTCCCTATGGCTAATAGTTTCTTCCAGTTGTCCTTATAATTTCTCTTACGTATCTTTTTTCTTTTCTAGCTCCTCTTGAAGATCTTTCTGATGTTAAATTAGAGCCAGATGATAGCGAATTAGAGCTGCAGCTTGCATTGAACAAGGCAAGAAAGTTGAAACAGAAGGAGGCACTAGAGACAAGGCCATCTATTGAGAAGGTAAAACTGATATTTATTCTGTAGCCCTCTCCCAATTCATAGATATTTGGCTGCAATATTCAAAATAGAATTAAATTAGCTGGCAGTTGTTACAATGGCCAGCTTAGTGGGCAGAGTGCTAAAATATGATTGTTGCCAGAATATGTTATTTAGAAAAACTTAAACTTTAAACTTGTACAAATTCCAAAAATTGATTATATTATTTGAAAATATTTATTTATGTTAATTATTCTCATAGTTACTATTATTTTAAAATAGGGTAATAAATTTTAAGGTCTCCAAAATGGCTCTAATTCTAAATTAATGCTTTTGAAAAGTGAAATGATCAAATTATTTGAATTATCTTGTTATCTAAGTCATTCGTCCCAGTAGTTGTTAAATATTGGTCATTACTTGAAATCTTGTCATTTTGGTTGTTACTTGAAACTTCTAAAAAAATTTTACAGGTAGCTGCTGAAATCCTTGCTAAGAAAGAACTGGATGAGGCTTCAGCTGCTCAGGGTTCAATTGTTCTGAATGCAACTGCAGAATTTTGTAGAACTCTTGGTGACATTCCAACATATGGCTTAGCTGGAAACAGAGATGAAGATGCTGAAGAACTAATGGTTTGCACTAATATTCTCATACTCATTTGTTATATACTCTCTCTTGAGAGAAATTAGTTGTAGTAAAACTTGATACTCAAAATCCATTCTTAACTTTCCTGATTGTTCTTTAATTACTGGTTGCAGGATTTTGAAAGGGAAATGAATGAAGAACGAAAGAGGCAAGAAGAAGAAAGTCAGAAAGGAGCCTGGGCAGAGGTTGAAATTGGTTTGTATTTTAAAATAATTTACATTTGTATGATATTAGTGTGCATTTTCAATTTAAAATGTATTCTCAAAGTGTTCTAATGAGAATTGTGATTCAGAATGTGTTAGCTACCCTAGGACTTGAGAAGCTGTAGCACAAGAAAAGTTTTGTGATCTTCCAATCAAAACATTGATATTAAAACTAACATTGCAGACATGCTTTCTAACACCCAAAATTCTCGGAAGAAAGGAGATTATAAGCTATGCTTGAAAGAGAAAGTATTTTAGAAGACATAATCAGTATCATGTAGCCCTGCTGCTTTATTAGCTGATCCAGCATGAACATAAAATAAGAACACATAATTTTGTAAATTTATCCTCTCCCTAAATGATTTGCAACAGTAACAAGTGTAAAGAGCTGTTATAAGTACCCTGCCATATGCTGATAAGGAGCTTGTGGAGTATTATTTATAGATATCAACACACATGCAGCATTCAGAGCATTCTCTTTGTGTACTATGGGAACAGGATGATGTGTTGATCAGACAATCAAATAGACTGAAGTTACCAAAATATGGAAAAAATAGGTGTGTTTTTGTATCTGTTGATCCTGTAGGTGTAGGAGTTTTTAAGCTAACTTAATTAACCAGAGGTCCTGCGCTCAAATTCTAGTTCAGGCTAGGTTCGAGTTTGTTGTTGGCATCCCCTCATAACTAGGCTAAGTCAGCTGTGGACTGGGTGTCAGCAAGTAAAAAAAATGCTCTACTTCCCACCATTTTTTGAGGCACTTCCCGGCAAAGTATAGAGTTGTAATCGAGGGATCGCTGGAAGTCGTGCATATTCAATGAAAACTACAAAGACATTTTCAAAAATTATCCTTGGTTTGACACTTGGTCAAGAAAATATTCTCCGATTTAAAATGCATTGCAGCAACTTTGAGGATTTTTAAAAAAATTCCCTTCCCAGTAACATGTAATCATAAGCCCCGGCAAGTGAACAGAAGTCATAAATGCATTTCATATATGCATTTTACTGTTTTCCTAATGATTCTTGGTTCAATGCCAGAGCGTCATTTACTTTTCTCTATGCACTTCAAATGTGGTAAAGGGAATGTTATTTTAGGATCTTCCCAGTATGATGTTAAAATCAAACTTTGATTAGTTAAGTTTTAGTACTACCAATAGTTATATGTGGTTACATCTTCCGAAAGATCCTAGGTTCAACACCAGGTGGCTTTAGCCTTTGAAATGTATGGCAGGAATTTCGAATGCTGTATAATTTATATACAGAGAAGGGAAATGTTTATGACCAGACATGTGAACAGAACAGATCCAAAGCAAATAGTTTGATGCAATCTCATCTTAAAAAAGTCCTGGGTTCGACCCCAGGTTACTTGGATACAGAATTGTTTTTTACATAGAGAAATTTGGGTTCCTATATCCTAAATTTTCAAACCAAATAGAAATTTTCTTAGTACAGTAATTTAAACATATGCTTACAGTATGCAAGCTAATTTTACTAGTAAAAATTTGCAGCGATAAAGTACAGAAGAATTGAAATGATGATAAATATATGTATAAATTCAGCTATCATTTATGTTGCTCATTTTGTCGATATTGGGTTTTGCCTTTTTTCCGCTAGTTAAGTTAAGTAGATTCACATTCTTGTGGTTTTCACTATGGTAATATTTTTTCATTTGATTTTAGATGAAACTCCTGTTGATGTTACACCAGCAGAAGTACCCATTTTAGATGCAGAACCAGATGTTGGAAGTGGAGTAGCAGGTGCATTGAGACTTGCCGTGTCTAAAGGTTATTTGGAGAGGGAAAATAAGAATCGGCCATCTGCATCTCGAATGCATCATTTACAAGCCCAAAATTATTCCATTGAAGATAAGACTTACTTGTAAGAACATTGATTATTTTGTCTGTTTTCATTAGCTTAATTTCTTGTTCTTATAAACTCAGCTTGCTCAAAAGAACTTTAATTGATTTCTTGTAATTTACTATTTAGTTCCCTGCTTGCAATTCTTTTCTGTATAATTTAAATGTTCATTCTTCTTGTTTTAGCGATGATGATAAATTTGGGAGGCGTGAAAGGTATTGTGGACCAACTTCAGATTTCAAGGAAAAGGATGGTTTCAAACCTAACGTTAAGCTTGATTACATTGATGATGATGGAAGAGTTCTGTCTGCTAAAGAAGCTTTCAGGTAATTTAGTATTCAAAAGGGGAAAATTATTCCTCTATATTTACTACAAGGTGATTTCTCTCGTTAATTGTAGCTTTGCAAATGAAAAGTAACATGAGAGAGTCAAACTTTCCCATGGATGCTAGCCAGTAAAGGCATTATTCTTTAATGTAATCATCACCTAATTATGTTTACTGATAGTAAGCCGCAACACACGAGTATTTAATCATATTTTTATCCTTATGGTGGATGTTCTCATCACCATATTTTCTTCAATTGATATTATATGCAAATACAATGCATAATAGACAGAGATGGGAAAGCCTAATATTAAAATTGATATGCTGAAGCGAGACTTAGTGGAATGGAATAGACATTTCAAAAAATGAGAAGATATTGAGTTTTCTCATTTTTTGAGAAGTCTAATATTTCTGGATTTCAAATCCAGATCTTTTTCTCGTATTACTGACTCAAAATTACAATCTGTTTCTAATTGAACCTGAAGTCCAATTCTGATCATATTTTTCTAATCTGCTTAACAATGCTGCATTTATGAAGATTTGTTTGAATAATAGGAGGTAGAACTAATTATTCTCTCTTCTTACATTTTAGTCTACTAATCACTCAAATTATTTTCGTGTATCTGGTCTTGGGAGTGATGCCAACTTTTTAAAGCATCTATTCCATTCTCAAAATATTGTTAGAACGAGCCTAATTTTTGGAATTTTTCCTTTCTTAAAACAGGTATCTGTCTCATAAGTTTCATGGTAAAGGTCCAGGTAAAAACAAAGTTGAGAAAAGGATGAAGAAAGTTGAACAAGAAGTGGTGAGTAATTTATGGTGAACTGCAGTGATAATTTCAACTCTTTATTTAATCATTTTTTTCCTAACTTTAATTTTTCTTTATAGTTAATGAAGCAAATGAGTTCTACAGACACTCCTCTGGGGACATTGAACCTCTTACAGCACAAGCAGAAAGAAACACAGTCAGCTTATGTTGTGCTAAGTGGAAGCAAAAATTTGCAGTCGTAAGTTGAATGATTAATGATTAATGTTATTAAGGTTCGGTGTGGTATTTTCTGTTTCTAATGATTATTTTATATTTTTCAGGACATCAATATCCAAATCGAAAATGTAGGACTTAATTGAACATTCAGTTCTTGGGATGTATTTCAACTTATCTTTTTTAAGGTTTCTTTCTTTTACTGTCAAAATGTATTCAAGTACAAATTAAAAAGAATAATATTGTCTGTGTGTGTTATTTTAATTACCAATGGTTTTCTCCTAACCCAAAATTTAATTGAAAAGCAAAAGCTCTTAAAAGAATGAGCCTATTGATTACTCTGCTTACAAGCGTTACATTTTAAGTCGAATGAATGGAGACGAGGAGATACTCAGTCAAACGATTTATCACTATCTCAAAGCATTCCGAAAAACAGTTAATTCAGCTGTGGGTTGATCCAATCGAAGAGGTTTCCATGTCTAACGCCATTGATCCTGCATTTATGCTTCTAAAGTTGGCTAGAGAAATTATAAAAGTGATCATGACCTCCATGTAGAATATTTGCCTCTAACTTGCACTGGGTTGGAGAGTAGCAGCTATGAAAATGAACTATTTCTTGATTAGAAATAGGATATTCAGAACGGCCATCCAAACTAAAAGAAGTGATGGTAAACTATCTCAAAAATTTAACGACAATAAAATCTGCGGTATGTACAGTCCTGGCCAAAATTAACGCAGCACCGGCCGTAAGGATCGCTAGGGAGGTCGTGCGTTAATTTTGGTCAGGAGTGTACATCATTGTTCGCTATGAAACAAGTAAAATTTGGGAATCTAAAAAGTGATAATCAGTTCACGGCAGTAAATTGTAATGAGTCTGGTAAAGTCATTTCGATAAATCTACTCTTTTGAAAACAAAATAATTAGATAATTTTTAAGTACGTTTTTAAAGTTCCTTCAATCAACTAAATACCGTATAATATCCATGTACGAATTAATAAAATTGCATAGATTTGCACTTTCTCAATCTCCGTTCACTCCTCCATAGATGAGATATTTTAATGTGTTTTATAATAGGAAGGAAAATAACCGTTATGACGGAATAAAAATTTAAATTCGATAGCAACCAAACATTATGTTTGATAAACATCAAACGTAATAAAGCATTCATCCAAGTAAATCACGAACATTTCGCTTTTCAATATTTCATTATTTTGATATTAGTGGCTAGTTAAGAAAAAATAGAACAGAGGACTAATTTTTAAGTCATTCAAATCCTTAACATCACCAAAATAATTATTTTCATTACTTTATGGAAAATTTGTTATTACTTACTGATGATTATTATTCTAGACGAACATTACTTGTTCATCAGATAATTTACAGAGAAACGTGGATCTAATTTTATAATTATCGTACCCAGGATTATCTCTTATGAAAGTTATAATCACATTATTTTAACTAAAGCTATAATTGTTGAAATTTCTCGCAGCAGACGAAAATGAGCTCGATTGTCAAATTTCACCTTCCGCTGACTTCTGGGACTTCTCCCTGAGAAAGCTACCACCACCACCGCTCTCTACGTTCTCCATAAGAGAGCTTCATGTTAGTTCGGAAGGTGGATTACGTTTGTCGTAGACCAAAGGAAAGGCATTAAATCCTCTTTGCAGGTAATTTCTCCCTTAAATATCAGATTCGACTGTGTTAGCATTATATTAGTAGTAATGCTAATGCAGTTTCTAAGCAAACCTCGTTCCGTTACATATGCGTTGTGTTGAAGTACTTCTATTGGGTCAAAAAATGGGCACAATTCTTCACGGACATGACGTAGGTCGCCATCTTTGTGTGAGATTTTGATTTCGAATTCGAAATCCGTTTGCATCGGCCTATTACCGTTTCATTTCTCTGTTTGGGTAGAAGTTACTTGTATAAAACTTGAATTATTCGTTGATTACCAATATCGGTAAGTGCAAAAGGTTCTTTTAATGGATTATTTCGCAGATGCTTATAGTTCGGATTTCATCAATATTAGTATTTATTTCTTGTAAGATAATTTCGTTTCTAGTCTTAATCTAGTTCAGGCAGGAAAATACGATGATAGTGCGCGCTGCAATTTTCTCGTAGTTTGTTTTCTTCAGTTATCATTTGTCAGTCCATCAATAACGGTACAACTGAAACCTGTCATTTTGTCCTTGATTATGGAATTTCATTGGTGAAATTGCAATTTCATGCTATATGTTAATAGATACCTTTTTCCTGTTGAGAATATGCTGGAGATTATAGTCGGCTAACATACATACGTTTGACAATTATCCAGGACCAAGAAATTAGTGGTAAAAATTTGCTCCAAGAACGCCTAGTTGCTCTCACAAGTCAGAGGTAATCCAAGGTGTGCTAGGGGAGCTTAGGACGTGACCTACGGCCTTTTTTGGCCAGCAGCTGTCAAAATGATGACAGAAACACATTTGAATTCCACAAATCACAATTCCGTGATGACGGGATTGAACAGCATCAACAATCAATCGAAGGGGTAAGTTGATAATGATTTGTATTATCGAAGAATCGCTATTGTTGGCAAATTGTTCATTATTTCGTGTTTCTGTTTTAGGGAGATGGATAAAATGGATGATGCGGGATGGAAGGCGAAACTCAAGATACCTCCGAAAGATAAGAGAATTAAAACCAGTGTAAGTACAATAAGTTAATATAATTGAGTAATTTATTATCTGGTGTTCAATCTTGTTTGATCGTAGCCTTTATCCCTTCAAGAGGCTACCACCGAAATGTATCAATTTGACTGTCCGAGTAAAGTTTTCAATTCTTAGCACAAATTAGATCAATGTTAGCATTCGCTTTGTTCTAATTCCTTGTATGATTCTGCTTCATCCTATCGCGTGAGATGATTCACTTGCTCTTGAGCGGGTCAAGTTTTTTATTTTCTATAAAGCCCTTCGAATAAATTTTTCGTTCACTGTATGTGCATGCGGTTTTGGAAGAATATCGAGCGTGTCTACTAAAATGCCTGGTATAGTATTTTACGAGACAATACCGATTGATGCCCTTCCTTCCATTTCAGGACGTGACGGATACAAAAGGCAATGAATTTGAGGAATTCTGCTTGAAACGAGAGCTATTGATGGGAATATTCGAAAAGGGTTGGGAAAAACCATCACCAATTCAGGAAACAAGTATCCCTATAGCTCTTACAGGGAAAGATATCTTAGCACGGGCCAAGAATGGCACAGGAAAGACTGGGGCATACTCCATTCCTGTCTTGGAGCAAGTTGATCCTGAAAAGGACTACATACAAGGTAGTGAACACGAAAATATTTCGTTACGTTGGACTTGTTACTGTATAGTTTAAGAAATATGGATTTTTCACTTGTGTATTTTTATATTTTCAGCCCTTGTGATTGTGCCAACGAGAGAGTTGGCTTTACAGACTAGTCAAATTTGTATAGAACTTGCCAAGCACATGAACATTAAAGTGATGGTCACAACTGGTGGAACTAATCTCAGAGACGATATTATGAGGATCTATCAGAAGGGTAAGCTATGTGGTTATAGTTTCTCTCAAGTAGTTTCGTATCAGTGCAGTGATTATTATAAGGTTTCGGAAATGTAGCATTTCCTTCTACTGACAAACCATATTGTTTAATTTTAAAGTCTTCATCTTTCGTGAAACCAGTCTTATAAGAAGGTTAAAGATATCGATTTTACCGGCGAAAGTAGTTTATTCTTGTAGTGGTTTATATCAAATCTGTGTTTGAACCAAGAATGTGGAGTACTTAATCTAACGTCTCAGTCTTGAGGGAAAGGAACATCGTACCAAAAGTTGGCTGAAGGATAATTTTGTTTCATCTTGTAAGATAAAACTTTGGTTTAAGATCGCAGAAAAGAATGTGGTGGTATGATTAATCTTGAAAAATTACCTCAAGTTTTAACTCCACATTGCTTTCGATTTGAACTTTCAAATGCTTTTAAGCAGTTAATTTTGTTGTGAAGGCCTGAGTTTTCATCCCAGATCTTATTAGTTGTAGTGTGTTAAACGGCTTAAGCTGGAAGTCTTAATTTTTTAGATTGTCACTAAATTTTTAATGCCCCAGAATTTGACCCATTTCACCACAGCAGAAACGACTTTTTTTCCATTGGAATCTCCCATTCAAATTCGAATGGAGCATAATTCAGGAAGAGCGGGTTGAGGTGCATTTAAACTAAAATTTTTCTTGATATATCTTATCAACAGACAAGTTATTTATTTGGGTTTTACTCTTGTTATACAGTTGAATCCTTTTTCATTGAAGGAGCCCTTCTTAATCAAATGCCTCTCATGAACCTGGAATTGTTTGACTTCTGAATTTGTAATTTTTTTAACATTGAAGCACTGCCCAAGAATTAGCATCAATCGCCATCTGATATTGAAGACATTTCATTGTAAACCATATACTTTACAGTACAGCAATACTTAACTGAATAATGCATTTACTACTGTTCAGTTAAATGATGGTTGAATGCATTAAATAATTGCATCAATTTGTTATTAACAAAAAATAGTTTTTGCATATGCATGTACATTGTTCATCAAGGCTTAGAGCAATCTGCTATGGGTGTATACTCTAATTTGGTCAGAGTAGGCTAAACATATTTTTTTTATGATGCATTACGGAAAGTAAATGTATGAAAGACTCATCCCTCTTTCGATAATTTTTGTACAATTTTAGTTAAGTGGCATTAGAATTATAGGTGTCCTATTTTGCATTAGGTTTTAACGTGTAGGCATTGCCCTTCTTGTTGGACCTTAAATCATACTTATTCAATGAAGTATTTATATTACCTGCCCTGGATTTTTTTAATGATGAGCCTTGGATTCCCCCTCACTTTAATATAAGTGAAACGTCCAAATCTGATATTCAACCATTGCCTGAATTAGTTTTTTTTTTTGTTTGAGTCTGATTCTAATTGCCATTTCCTTTATTCCAGTTCAAGTTATAATTGCTACTCCTGGCCGAATCCTCGATTTAATGGACAAAAACGTGGCCAACATGGACCACTGTAAAATATTAGTCTTGGATGAGGTAAATATTGTGCATAGAAGTATAATGTGGCCTTCTTGAATGTTTGTCTAATCCTAAGCATTTATTTGCAGGCTGATAAACTATTATCTCAAGATTTCAAGGGTATGCTGGACTACGTGATTTCACGGTTACCCAAGGAAAGACAAATATTGCTATACTCGGCTACGTTTCCACTTACAGTGAAACAGTTCATGGTAAATTCTACTTGCTACTTATGAAAATGTTTACTTAACACGATTTTAACAGATTTTTTTTTTTCATGTTTATTTTATATAATTCTCACGTTATGAATGGTTGCTTTTTGATTGACAGGAGAAGCACTTGAGGAAGCCGTACGAAATAAACTTAATGGAAGAGCTAACCCTGAAAGGAGTAACACAGTACTATGCATTTGTACAAGAAAGACAAAAGGTGCATTGTTTGAATACACTGTTCTCAAAGGTAAGATCATCAGAAATGATTGTATTAGAATGAAATATTATTGGCACTTAGTTTTAGTTCTGCCTTGGATTTTGAAATGATGAGACTTGGATTCCCCCTCACTTTTTATAAGTGAAACGTCCGAATCTGATATCCAAAAATTGCCTTAATTGTTTTCACTTTTGAGTCAGATCCAACTTTATTCAGTTAAAGTTATTGCAGACTATGATTGCATTTTGAAAATTTCATTGTGGTTGATTTTTAGGAATAGTATTCTATCATTGTTTATATGCTAGTAATTTTTCTTTTGGATCAAGAATTTTATCTAATTTAGTGAGTGCTTTCAATTAAATGCTTATTAGCAGAGTTTCCTTTGCTTTTCATTGGGAAACTAACTCAGAAGTCAGCATTTGTGTATGGAATGCTGAATCAGAATGTTCATCTCCTATAGTAGTTTTCCAATTTTGTCTATTCATCAGTTTCCACTACTAATTTTCTTTGAGGAAATGCTATGTATCTCTTATTTTGTATAATTATAGCTAATTTGATAGCTTACCTTTTGAAGATAATGAATATTGGTGTTTGGTTGTAAGACTGTAAACTATGTGATCATTTGTGAAAACAATTAATGCTCTTAGAATTATGAATGTTTTATGCAAGTTCCTATTTTTTCGTAACTATTCAATTTTAAATTTCTTTCAGCTTCAAATAAACCAGAGTATCATCTTCTGCAATTCCACTCAGAGAGTAGAACTCTTAGCGAAGAAAATAACAGAACTAGGTTACTGCTGTTATTACATTCATGCTAAAATGGCTCAGGCCCATCGTAACAGAGTATTTCATGACTTCCGTGCTGGTTTGTGTAGGAACTTAGTGTGTTCAGGTAAGATATCTTTGCAGTTAGCATAATCTTGATTATAGTTTTCTTTGTAATATATAGACTAAATACGTGCACTTTGGTTTTTAAGATCTCTTCACCCGAGGTATTGATGTCCAGGCTGTGAACGTTGTGATCAATTTTGATTTCCCCAAAATGGCTGAAACATACTTGCACAGAATTGGCAGGTCTGGTAGATTTGGCCATCTTGGTATTGCCATAAATTTGATCACATATGAAGACAGATTTGCTCTACATCGCATTGAACAAGAGCTTGGTACAGAAATAAAGCCTATTCCAAAGGTAAATATTAGTTTGCTAATGTATAGGATTCTGTGTGTTTATAAGGTTGAGTTGGGCCATATTAACTTGATTTGTTTTTTTTTATAGGTTATTGACCCAGCTTTGTATGTCGCTAAATATGATGATTCTATTGAAGACGTGAATGTGAGCAAATAAGACAGTTCATGACTATTTCCCCCAAGCTCGACAACATCCCTGCTATTTATAGAAACAGAAAGAACTGGTTAGGTTTATTTTCAATGCGCTGTACATACGGAAGACATTCGTGTTGCCACTCAAGCCACAGATTTACCAAGTGAATGAAGAACTACGGAAGCATTTTTTTTTGTTGATATTCCATTTTTGCGGAAGATCATCAAGAAATAGAAGAACTTTTTGTTGTGTGTAGATTTTTATACAATTTATATAGTGGGTGTCGTACCATCTGTCTGTGGCTTGTTTTGGTGAGATTCCTAGACTTTCTTTTGCATGGCTCAACAAACAGAATGTTCGATTACTGCTGTCTCAGCCATGTGGCTGCGACGCAAAGGTATTTTATTTTATTCCCTGTAACCCTGAGGAGGATATTGTTTTCTCTGTTGACGCCATGCAGAGTACTGTAGTTTTGTAAATTTATTTTTATATGAATCACAGTGAATTTATCCTGGTGTGGCCTCTGTCACTGAAGTGTTCTGTAAATGCTTGAAACTCTCAGCTGGCACTCGGTATGTATATTTGGTTATATAATTTAAAATTATTCTTCTTCTGGATCTCCCCGAGTGTCAGATGTGATAGTTTCAAGTTAGATTAGGTTCAAGATTTTTTTGTTTTCCCTCCTTGGAGACTTCACCAGGATAGACTTGTTTGAAAAAGTATGAGTGTTCATGAAAAGGATCTTTCAGTTTGTATGAAAGCCCACTTTGAAAGAACTGTGTATCTGCGTGAGATAGAATGAATGCGGTGTGAATGTTGCAGAGTGGTTTGCAAGTATGTTTTGTTGAATGTGTGTATATATTCTAGTATCTTACGATTTGTACATAGGAGGTGGAAGTCTGAAATCATTTTTCTTGAGTGGGGCTGTGTGAATGAAGGGATCAATGAAAAATACCGAACAAGATTTATATCCCCTGGAGAAAGAACTCCATGCTGAAAATGAGGTCGAGTGAAGCATTTGTGTTAGTGGGATTTTGTTTGAAGAAATGAAACGAGTCTTGTGAAGAAAAAGGAAGCTGTTGAGAGAATTTTGGTTTGGTTTGCATATGGAGTTGATGATAGCAGGTTGTTCAGCAAAGGAAGCATCAGTACCTGTTGCTTGGAGATCCACAAATTATAGGCAGCTAATTTTTGGCAAACTAACAACTACTTCAAAATTTAGTGGCTGCAGTATTATTTTTCCTGGATTATTCAGGAACTTTCCTTGTTTTCTGTATTCTTTCAGTTACTGTTTTCTTAAGTGATTCTTAAACTGTCCTTTTGTGGCACTCGAATCATCGAGTTCTTGTATCTTCTGACATTTTGTATTTGTTTTGTGTGGTCCCACAAGACAGTACAAAGTGATTCTTTTATTTCGTCTTAAATGTTATCTTTTTTTCTGACTAACTAATTTGGACCACCATGGAAGTGTACTTCAAAAAAAAAAATAAGATTAATGAATTGGCATTAAGAAACCCTTTCGGTCTACACAAAGAAATTGCTTGTGAAGAGCACTTAAAACTTCGGAATTTATAATGGAAAAGTCAATGCCTTTGCCTTACCGACATATATTAAAGAAATTGTAAAAGTGGTAAGAAAGTATATATCTGTAAATTGAATTGTTAACTTAACATGTTTTCAAACTTTTGGTTCAATATTGGACAAATATATTGCTCTTCACTTTAAAATTGTTTATTTATTATCTAAATCCTGTTTTTTACCTTAAGTGGAAAAAATTAGACCTGCAGCAGTGATGTTTTGGCAGGTTGGCTCAATATTAATGGATTTGGTTAAAAGCTTGTTAAGGCTTCATAAAATAATGGAAATTTCATTTGTAAAAGCAGCATCTTATGATATTTCAGTAATTGAGGTAAATGATACCTATATGGAAAGTTCTGTCTTTAGTAAGGATTCAAGAATGATAAAAAGTTGTTGCTATTGCTTGGTAATCCATCTAGTGAATTAAATGAAATTTTTATCCTTCGTGTTATCAAGATGGAACCTAGGGAAGTGATAGCTGCTAGAATTTTGTTTGAAAATATTTGTTTCAATTTATGCAGAGGAATTTGTGTTGATAGGCAGATACGAAAAGGCAGAAAATATGTAGTGTAAATCATATTTACAGTGAATTAAGGAATTCTATTTCCAAGCCTTATCCTTGCTTGCTAAATATTACTTACAATTTACTGAGAGCTGGTGAATGATGAAAATTATAAAATTAATTCTGAACAAAGGAAGTTATAAGAATGTTAGGTGTAAATCTGTTACAAAAATACTGTTCTTCTCAGATAACTTTATTTACTATGCAAATACGGATTTTCTTATTCTTTTCTATTTAGTATTCAAATTAGTAGTAAGTTTAATTCAATTTGTCATCACTACCTTTTTACATTGGATGTGATATTCTTTACTCACAGATTACTAATAAGAGATGAACAGTAAAATATATCAAAGGTCGAGTACCTCCTAAAAGAAGTGCCCTTGTGGTGTGGTCACCCTTAGCTTAACTGACATAGGATGCCAAGAGCAGAAACAATTATCCATTTGTCTTTTGCTTCATGATAAATCACTTTCTCCCGAGTAGAGTCATTTGAAATATTTTATCTCCATCTTCCTTTCAGATTATCTCAAAGCAAACTCGCTCATAGATAGAAATATTTGAATGGCATTGAGTTGGACAAAATGATGGGATGAATTCTATATATGTAAATCTCCATCGCCATATTCATTACTGAAGCTTGAGATGATGAAATTGACTTGATCCTTTAAAAGATTGATGGCACGTCCCAAGTTACTAATTAATTTTCAGTTTGGAGTTCACTTTGATTCCAAAATGAGGTTACAGGAGGGCAGAGAAATCAAAAACACAGTAGTGATTTTTTACTTGCAATACTGCAGAGCGTTTACGATTCAAGTACATGCAAAGAGCTAGATGGTCACCTTACAATCACGATTGGAGATAACATGACAGCAAAAAACCTCTTAAATGAATACTTAATATACATATATCACAGAATACCATCACTGACATGGATCAAGATCAACCTTAAATGCATTTCCGAGTTTATGTACACTATTTCACACCCTTTTATCACTTCATATGATCTTGTATAAATAATGTTCAATACCAGTCCTCTTGTGGTAATTTAAAGGTATCATTATCACTTCGGATTATGTCAATTCCAGGACCGAAGTAAGCCATCACATAGTGAGAACCATCTGCTGGTCTAAGAGTCTGCGTTGCAATCTTAATAATATCATACAACTGTCCGATAAACATATATCCTAAAGAGCAGAGCTTCAAAAGTCCATGGCCAGGATATCCAAGATAAAACCTATCAACACCGAACATTCCTAAAAATATGGACAATAGCAAGGCTGTCTCGAACGAATAACCATTCCTGTGGAATTAATTTTTTAAGTAAATAGTGTATTAAAGCTTCTTACTGTTTATATCAAACATAATTATAAGACAGATACTTACGTCCATTTACATGGCATGTTGCGATAGAATGTTGAATTTTTAGTATCTCTGCATATTAAACCATCTGCTGCACGACATAGCACTATAAAAATGTAGGAAAACGTTTTAGCACAACTGTCAGGTACAATTGTCAGAATCTAATCATCATTTAATACCTTTCGCTAGATTTTTCTTCGTACATCCTCTCGGTTGTTGAGTCTTTGGATCTATGAGGTCGTAGGACGGGTCTGGACACATATATTGACCCATTCGTAAATTATTACAGTCGGTTTCATGATCATTATCAAATTCGACCGAATTCGTAATCAAAACAAGGGATGTGAAAACTGATATATTTATCAAAAACTTAATCATGTTTCCATACATGTTCACCAGCTCACTTCATTATGCAATCACGATTTAATCAAATACATCTTGAAAAGAGTCACTAAAACCTTTCGTTACTAAGAAAACACATTGTAATAACGTAATTTTCAATAATTCTCGCAGAACACCAACATTTGATAAATGAAATGCGAAATTGAACCGCGAGCGCATTTCAAATGATCCCCAAATCCTAAAATGGATTAATTGAGACGGCTATTTTGTTGCTATTATTCAGATATGATGTACTTCTTTTTGCTTAATCTTTTATTATTGTAGTATCACAGCATTAACACATTATGTTTAAAGTATGGGGAAGCAGGTTCTATAATTATAGGACAATTGAATTTTCAGAAATCGCTTATAACGTTTACTATCTGTTATACTATAATACAGAGATATTTACATTTGGACATTATATATTCTAATTAGAAAATAAAAATTATTCCAATCGAAAACTGAAATTATGTTCAATGAAAGACGGAGCGGAGAATAGATTCGAAAAAAACATTTGAATATAATATTACGAAATAGAAAGTTTAGCTATTTTTGCCCAATAAAATAATTGTAAAGCATTAATTTGCAACTTATGCTGTTACTATACATCTACCAGAGCGCACTACACCTCGTATTTTTCTTTAAGTTTTCTCTCTAAGTTCGTTACCTTTTACTTCATATCTCTCATATTTTTTTACTAAATATTTTCTTAGGAAGACGCGCATCTCAATCATTTCGAAGGGATGAGCTTAGTACCATGGAATAAGGAGTGCGCTATTACTTTGAGCTGTGATTAATTCACTGTAATTTTCTATTAGCTTCTATTTTTCTAAGCTGAACCAGTCCTTGACGAATAACTATTTGGATTAAATTATCTTTTTCATATCCATACATTTTAATCCTCTCATTGTATCAGAAATATGGTAATTTTTTAATTAAAGAATCGAAAATTTTAATTAAATCTATTATTGATCGATACGCTACGATCTTACTATATAGAAAGTAACTCTGAAAAAATATTTTTCACCAACTCTTCCACAGATGTAATTTTTATTATACAACCTTTACTATGGCCGTATGTATTTATTGGGTATTATTCATTTATTTCATATAAAATTAATAATCTCAGCATTTGAATTAGTAACCAGACATTTATCCTTGACTTTGGCGTTTTTAATTTCAACTGGTAAATTTCTGAAAAGATTGTATTTCACCCTGAATTTAATTCTCAAGCAAATAAAAATCCCGGGACTTTACTCAGAATGATACAGTGTAATTTAAATATCTTGTATCACTCATACCTTCAAAGCTATTTCTTAAAAGCATTCTTCACGTAATCGTTCGTAGTAGCTGCAGTGACTATATTTTGCTGCCATTATGTGACAATATGACAGCTAAGCAAAAAATATTTTTCCATTCGGTGTTGCCTTCCATTAGTATGTTTATTAGTGGTGTATAAACAGAAGACCATTGCTATCATTTAAAACTTTTTATGTTCAAGTTTTGATTTTATTTATTAAAAATCGATGTTTCATACCAAAAGAATGTTACTCCATAGCCTAATTACCTCATGGTAACCTTAAATTCCTCAAATTCCTTTAAGAAAAATCTCAATCTGGCAACATGGTTCCTTAGACGCTGAGGTAGATTGTGGGTGTAATGCGAAGGAATTTATCCGCTCTCTTGTTTTTAGGCCGTAGTCTTTCCTGAGAATGTACATTTCCGTGTACATAATCTAATTATTTTCGTCTTATGATGGATTTTCGCTGAATCACATCCTTGTATTTCCTATGTATCTTTGAACTGTGCAAAATAAGTCCATAACAATAATTTTTTGACTCGATGAAGGTTAATATTTTCTCAGTGAAATCAGTTGCTGCGTGATAATTGAGATACGATGCCTTTAAGTGGAGGTATGTTTTTAATTGCCAGATTATGTCGGCAACTTAGAATAAATTTGGAAATTATAAATTTACTTTGTATTTTTCAGACATATCTACTGCTTTGCAATTGCTGGAACACATACAGCATACCATTCATGCAAACGAAGATGTAAAACTCGAAGCGCAGACTAGCAATGATTTGAATTTACTCATCTCTGTTCTCGAAAATCCTATTCTAAGGGGAATTGTAACTATCCAGGTAAGTTCCTTCAATTTAGTCAATAGTTGACGTTATTCTATAGCTACGGGGGCTTGTTTTCTATTGGATCCGGGTAAATTTCTTTTAACCTTCCTTATATATTTAATGTTAATTTATAAAGAATATAAAAATGCACTTTACATCTCTTGACCTTAGTGTAATTTGTAAACTTTCTATGTTCATCAGGATTCTCTATGTGAGCTAAATCAACAACTACAGCATCATCCATCAATTCTCCCAGCTGATTTTGAATTCTCTCCGGCTGGTGAACTTGTCTTGAGTCTTCCCCCATCACCTCCATCTTCTGCTGATATATATGATGTTGGCAGTACCAACAGCCGCAGCGGAGTTGGTACAGGTTCTGGTGGATTAGGTGTTGGTTTCGAGTTTGAAGATCAAAGGGTTCCTGTAGCTGCTCTTTCGAACAGCTCTTCATCTGGAGAAAATGTATCATCGCCTCAGGTCAGTTGTATTAATAGCTATGTTATTTTGACACATAATAGAAGTATGGAAACGTACGTAAAATAATTTCTCTCAAACGATTGATTCTCTTGCGTTGAAGTTCTTACCCCAATGCGTTCATAGAAATATCTACGTGCAATACGTTCTGCATGTTTGAAGTGTGGTTGGAATGAATTACATGTAGGGAATCGAGCGTATGAAATTGATTTATTTTTGGGTTTGAGGTAGATTTAGGTTAGATATAGCATTCCTGTGACGTATTAATATTGTAATTCACCTGATATCTTTGTATAACATTGCTCTTATCCAATGTATGATACCGGTAATAATCATTGAAACTAATGTCATTATTATGTTAATAATGGTAACCCTCACAATTGTTCAAAATATTTTGTGTGGTCTATTTGCTTTAAATAAATTTCATGGAAGTAGCCTTCATTTGGTGGAATTCCGTAATCATAACCATCACTATTTGCCTCAAATAATTGCATATATCTTAATGATCAAAAGAAACACCCTTGCTTCTCATTTACATACGTAAATTTTGTTTATTGATTTTAAAATAACACCACCATTATTATAGGTGCTACCATATCTTGGAGAATGAAATATTTTTCATTTGCCTTTTGGTGTAAATTAATCTTTCATTTAATTATTTTCGATTTTAAAATCAACCTGCTTCAAAATTATTTGCTCACATCTGCATCACAATAAACTAATTATAATTACTTTGTTAGAGAAACTTCAGTGGGCTTTAATGTTTTAATGTTGTGAATTTTGTTTAGAATTGCTAAACATTTTGCGTGAGATCTCTGTTCCAGTTTCTTTTTTTCTGATTTTTAATTTGGGAGATTATTAAATTATGCATTGTTTGTTTAACCGTAACTATTAGAACTCTAATATTTGGTAGTTAATTTTTTAAAGCAAAAATATTTCCTGGAAGTTACTGTTACTTACTTATTTACCTCCTTAAAACTTTTTTATTATGAAAAATTCTCAATTTTGGCAATAGTTCACAACAAGTTTTTATATGAATGGTACTTAGTCGAAATAATTGAAATTAATCCATCTGTATTTAAATAAAATTTTAATTATTTAATGCTTATAGTAGTGATTTTCTGCTGAAATTTGTATACCCGTGTGGTTTTGATTTTTGGAAAGGTTTCATGGATAATTTATTAATTAATAACAAACCTTAAATTTTAGGACAATATTCCTCCATTTAAGCTAAATTTTGCATCGCTGTAAAGGAATAAGAGTTTTATAAATTATTTTTGTTATTTCTATTGTTTTGGAGGCCAACCACAAACTCAAGTCTAGATTAGTTGATAATTTGGTGTCCCAATATTGAAAGTTATTACGAGGTACTAAATCAAGACACAAATTAAACGCTATGATTTTTCTAAATGCCAAAATTTGTAAAGACACTAATGAAGGAATTCAGGAAGAATTAAAAAAAAAATATTTTTCATTTACTGAATCTACCCACATATGAAACACGTGCATGACGAAGGGTTTCTGGGAAGTTATTCTGCATTATTTAAATGTCCCTGTATAGTATGCAGGAAGTATGTGAAGCAAAAAAGTGACATTTTTTCTCAGATGTAGGATTTTTGTTAAAGTAACTAAAGAACTACAACAAAACATGTGCATATGTCTTAAGCATTTAATTCAGCTTTAATTTCCATTACCAATGATGAAAAACATTTCAGAATTTTGAAATTACATACATATACAATATATACCATGAGAAATCTGATATCTCTCATAAGACCCACACTGCATTCAAACCTATTTTCTGTGAAAAAAAGTACCTTATACAATGTGTGTGTATATCATCTTGTATGATTTTGGGAGTATTGCTTTTCCAATCTCTGTATTCTCATCTTATGTTAAGTTTTAAATTCTTTTATGTGTAGAGAATCCAAGATGTTCATAGAAAATATAATTATAACTAATTATGTATCAAATCGAATTGAAACTTCCCATTTTAAGAGGTGTATGTTAGCAACTATGCCGTATCTTAAGTTTGAAAAATATCACATTCTTTTGATTTTGAATTATATAATGCATTTTATGTGTATACTCTCACAAGATGTCATGTTTTCTAAATCAGCACTGTTTATTGCCTGCGAATTGCCTTGCGTTTTTGCTTTCTGTTGTATGAAGCATTGCTATGGTGTCTCTCAGATGTGTTTCCTGTTAATGTGTGCATTGCTTTTGAGTAAATGTTTTAATGGAATCCAGTGTTAGATTGCATTTTAGTGTTATAATTATCATATTTTGTACCAGAATAGAGGGAAAGTTTGCTATTGCTGTCATCGTGTATCTACTTTCCCACACTTAATATATTATTGTATGAAATCTAGCTTTGTTACACTACGTAATTGCAGATATTTTTGATAGGTCTCTACGTATATAAGATAATGTTTAAGCACCTATTATGCCAAAAGTTGTAAGAATGGATCAAGTATTTATTTTTAAGATGTAGTTCAATTATTAAATTTCCCCAAGCAGAGAGGAGGAGAATAACATTTTTCATATTATATTCTTAAAGTTGCCCTCATCCTACTGGCTAGCTCTAGAGAATTGGTTATAACTGATACTTTTTTTTCACAAGGAATTCCTCTCTATTTAAGGTTGGCATTTGCATTTATGACCATTTAATTTAGTTATGTATCCACTATCGATCACAAGATGCTTTAAATGTTTTTTTTTTTTCATTTCTATTCAATGTAATGTCATAACTATTTTTAAAAACCTTTCCATATAAAATACATTATGTACGTCAATCACTAATGATGTAAAGTTAGGAAATGTTATAATTATTTTTTAATTAACTGTGTCATCATCATGAAAAAGTAAAACTTATAATAAATTGTCTCTTGATGAAAAATATAAATGTTGATTTTAAATTGGTGTGATATAATCTATGGACTTCATAAAACAGATTTACAATTATCTTTTGACATTGATCTACTCAACTTAAGAAAAAAGCCCATTTGTAATCTAAGGCAGCATCTGAAAGAAAATGATCTATATTTTTACTTAAACCTTTGTTTACTGTAACCCCAAAATAAACTTACCATATCTTTTAATCAAAACAGTTAGATCATAAAATTCTGTAAGATTATTTGATCGAATGATTGGCTTTTCTACCTTGTTGATTAGGATGAGGCAGTGGAAATGATAAAAATGATATTAACGTCAGAATCAAAAACTTTTATTTTTGGAAGATTTTAGTTACATTGTCTCTTTAATACTAGCTGATGCAGCATTCTTTGGACCAAAATAACAATGAGGTAGATGTTGTCGAAAGGTTGCCCACTAACTTAAAATAAAACTCAAGTTTATGAAGGCTAGCTAATCACGCAAGATCCTCTGCTACTACTTTGCTGCGACAGTAAATGTTTAATAGTGAAAGTCATGTAAAATTTTGACGGCCCCTCTGGCTGTACCGAAACATTAAAATTATGACTTGAAATCAGGTTATATTCATACCGAATTAAGGAAACGAGATTTCACACGTGTAAACTTTCGTACCTCAGTTCGTAAACATATCGAGTACACACGATAGGTGAGTGACAGCTTGCCACAGTCAATGTTTGCATGAGCTTTCATGTGCTTTCATGCATGGGTCTACCAGACGAGAGCTGGCCAGGTGTCCAGTGCAAGAGGCGTTGCAAAGAGAGGTGCTGGGGCACATTTTCTGCAGCTGCCTGGAGGAAGGGAGGGAAGTGGGGATGATGGAGAGGAAGAGGAGGATGATGGACTCACTGTTGGGGCATCAATTCCGCAACCCCCAATCACCACTACGGCCTATGCAATGGAATTCCAGAAGGCCATTGGGGCAGCTTCACAAGGACGAGACGTGCACACCATAAAGGTGAGGAGCTAATGCAGTCATGTACTGTCATTGGTGCTGAGCTCATGAATCTTATTTGAAAAGTTAACACAGGAGTAATCTAGAAGTATGAGTAATTTATTTGATTTTTTAATGGTTTAAAATGTCTAGTAGTATGGCATGAGCATGAAACCGAAGGAGGGTCAGATTAGGAAAGAGGTGAGGCTAGGCAGAAATATTATTTTTACTTCTACTGAATGCATCTCAATTATTTATTAAACTAGATTTTTTTGTCCCCTCCTTTTACTATAGAACAACTCATATCACTCTCACATACTATTTTAGGCACTTCTTTCTATCCTTTCTATAATTCAGATCAAAGTAAAATTTTTTCATATTGGTCTTACAGCCTTTTCTTTTTGTCGAATCTTTAGCTTCGCTTGTATTGAACACGAAAGAATAGGATGTGTATTTAAAGGTTGTTCCTGGTGGAAGCCAATGTGCATAAATGGTAGCTAGGTAGGTAGTAACTTCGCTGTCGAAGATCATTTCACTATACTAGTACTCTAATTATTCTTTTGAGGTTTACTCATGAGCTACCTAAAATATTCCTGTCTTTATCAATATAGTTCCATTTACTTAAAAACCTCTTTAAATGGGAAAATCTTTTTATATTTCTTGGTTCAATTTAAAATTCCTAAATTGAGTAAACAATTAGTCTCCTTGGCAGCATTCATATGTATTTAAAAATTAATTTAAAGGTTTGGTACCCAACAGTTTAATTAGAGAAATAAAGAATGCAATGTGAAGCCATGGATTAGGACAGGCTCGAATTAGAGGTCTCAAACAAATCTTATAAGTGGAAAAATACAGACGATTAACTTTCCTTATCAAAGTTTGTAGAACCTTATGGGAATTTGAGCCATGAAAATGTCTAAATTGAGTCTCAAGAGTTGATAAGCTGTATTGATATAGTCAGGCTTCATCGATAAATAATTCTCTGTAGGTGTTTGGAAGCAGCCTTTCTTTTTGCTCAAATATGAAAATATGAAGGAACTATGACTTCAGCTTTGAAAAATAACACTAACAGTGTCCTAAGAAGGCTGCCTTATCCTTGAATTAGTCAGTCATGAAGACAAAACAGTGATTTGTTGGTCTATAACTTCCACGCATTATGAAGATCAATTATTTTTTGTTATGACGATGGAACAAAGTTAAGGAAATATATTTCACATGGGATTTTAGGGAGAAATTAGTGACATTTGAAGTAAGAATCTTTAGCTTGTTTACCAAAAATCCCTTGTGAAACAAGAGGATTGTGTTGAAATGTGAAATAATTGATTTTGAAACAGTTTTGATTTTACCAAATATTTAAACCAAAACTATTATTAGGGAGTACATATTTTTCATTTGTGTATTGCAATATTGTGTTTGGATCTAAACACCTATGTGTAAAGAAATCCAGGTGCTTACTTTTTTCATGATATTGCTTGATATACCTTCGGCTCTTATATACTCGCTTAACTGATAAGTTCATGCATGAATGTTATCAATGATAATAGATTATAATATTTTGCATTATTTGCAAATTGTAATTTTTAAGAAGAATAGGAAGTAAATATTTGTATCGCACTTATATAATAACATAATAAACAGCATAATGATCCTAATTGGTGTATAACATACATATGTCAAATAATATTCTTATATAGGGCTTCTTCTAAGTATTAGTTTTCAAATTTTAATGATAAATGCTTCTTATAGGTTATAATTATTCTGTTATATATTATTGGAAATAGTATTTAATTTTACCTTATGCTTCTCAATTGAGATAATTGATTATTTTGATACTATTGTAGTTCCATATAATTTTTAATCTCCATGCTTTTATAAATATTTTCCTTAAACACTGTACAATTGAAAGTTTATGAAAATGATCATGCAAGTGATTTATCTAGGGAAAGTTTCCTTTTCAAGAATAGTATATCGTATGGGGTATGACCTATTGCATTATGTCTGAGGCATGTCTATTATTTTTAAAGGACTTAATTTTGTGAAATTTGGCGACTTTTATGTGCCATGTTGCATTTAACCTATAAAATGTTGAGAGCCTTCTCCTGTGCTCTCCAGGTTGTAAGTGGAAACCCATCCATTTATTTCTGTTCTGTATGAACTGTATGCATAAGCTTTCAGTTAGATAATAAATCATATATAAAAGATAAATTACAGGGGCATTTAATCAGAGGTCTTTGAACTGCATATGACCTATTCACCAGTTTCATGAGTCCAAATAATGTATTTGATGGCATATAAGATGCACCCGCATCTCAATAGACACAAGAAAAAAAATTAACAGTCTGTACGGCACCACAATAAATTAATTTATAGGTCCTTAATGTTTTCTACTTCTGTTTAAGAAATGTCGAAACACACAAAAACATGGCACAATCATTAATGTATTTAACAAAAAGTGAAACTTTATCTTTTATCTCTTGTTTTAAGGTAATTATTTTAAACAAACAGTTCCACTCAGTAAGAAGAGCATGTACTGTAGATTGAACCTTCATATAAAACATGGTTTTTTGAGCCATAATTTTGGAAAAAATTTGGTATATCATATATGCCATCAGATATGCTACATATTTCTTAAGTTTTACAGTATTTCCGTTCTTAAGCTTGATAAGTGAGGATGAAAATTTTAATTTTAGTTCTAATCTGTTTCTCACTTTTGAAATACTTGTTTTCTGTAACTTAGCTATAGAAAGGTAGTTTTTCATTAATAATTGATTTAAATACAATCAATTCTTCAGCTGTGGTTGGTGAAGACTTTATTGCTCTAAAAACAGTTTCCTGGAATATAAATGTATGGATACTCCAGCCATAGATGATCATGTTCGGTGTTCCATGAATGTTGTTTAGAGATATAAGCTGAACTTGCTAAGCTACAGTTTGAGTGATTTTTTACAAAATTTACTTTTGGTAGCCTCAGAAATAGATATTTTATCCTCAGATTATTTTCATTTAATTACTGAAGAAAGAACTCCAAACTACAATTATTTCAATTCAATTATTCAATAATCTACCAACCTCCAATTTTTTGAGAATCGATTCTTACTTAAAATAACTTTATATTGATTGCTATTTTTACTGTGGAGTAAATCCTATAATTTTTAGAATTTTTTGTTAATTAATTGTAGTTGTAGTTTATTATCCCCTGTTAGATTCTTTAACATCTCTGGTTAAAATTTTGTTGTTACTTACTTCAGTGAAAACTCACCAATTTAATTTAATTGGATAAACACAAGGTTGGTACTATTTACATAATTGCTGAGTTTGAAAAGTTTGGCTTTTAGTTTAATGCATGAGTTTTATGCTGCATCCAGTTCTCTTAAATCTCTAATTTAGATTTTCTAATGTAATTGGTATGATGGCTTTGTTTCCTTTAGCAAGAATAGAAAAATATTCAGTAAAAGCATTTTAATAAGCTACTTTATTCTTTATTTTTATGCTGCTTTGTGGTTTCAAAATTGAAGAGCGGCAGGTTACCTTTTACTTAGTATAGTACATAGCTGCTTGGAGATTCCATAAATTGTATGAACTCAATCTTCTATATTATAGATTGTAATCTTTGTTATTATCAAAACATTTTTTTAAATTCTACACAAATCGATTGGATGCTATGGAAAAAAATGCAGCTATTTGGGATAAAATCAAGTTTGTCTGAGATGAATGGTGACGACTAGCATTTTCATTGGTTTTTCATTTCTCATTTGCAAAATTTCATAATTAATATTACTTCACTCTTTGCAAATAAAGTTTTATACTGTTGGGTAAGCAGAAAATATTTTAGCTATATAGATGGTGCTTCGTAGGGATTTTTGATCGTACATGAACCTATTGAAAGGTAGAACACTCATGAATGAATTTATATAGCGATGTTTATGTTGGAAAGGGATGTTTCAAGGACATCTTTATGTGTATTTTTTGAGTTATGAGTTATTTAGCTTTCTTCTGTAAATGGCCACCATAAAAAGTTAAACATTATTTTAGGGATTACCTTAACTGAATTTTTATTGTATTTGTTTTTAAACCTTTACCATTCTGTATTCTTACATTATCTCTTCTGAAAACACTTTTCATAGAAATCATTTCATATTTGAAAAAATGTTTTCTCTTTGAAAAAAAAGCTGAAAGTGAAAGAGTATGCCATTGATTTAACTTCGGTATAGCTTTTTCAGTTTGGAGAGGCGTTGTAGATAATATGTTTCATGTTTCAAGTAAAGCTGATCTTAAAAAGGGTTCTCCCAGAATTTCCTGTTAGTGTAATTATTGGTCTCCCATATTCCAGCTCTTCAAACCTGAGGGAAGCAGTCTTGGTTTCAGCGTCGTTGGCCTTCGTAGTGAAGAGAAAGGAGAACTCGGTATATTTGTCCAGGAGATACAACCCTCGGGCATTGCTGGACGGTGAGTTTTTATCAATTTTTGTTGAAAGAATATACTCATTGTACACTTCCAACACTTCAGTGTTAATATCTAGTTTTATTTTTTGTCATCACACTATGTTTCACCTCTGCAAATTTGGAATGTTGATGTTTAATAATCATCATGCCAGTATTCGATAGAGATTAGATTTTAGTTACGTGTGGAGGATAATAAAATCAGCAAATATACCTTATTTATAATCATAGTTTTTTGTTTATGTTTTGGGAAATAGGAGGGTAGGAATACCTGAGTGTGTGTCCACTTTCAATGCAGAATTTAAGTTTTTCAATATTCTAGACATTTTTATTCCATGCGAGAATTTAGATTTTTTCTTGCCATTATTTACTCTTGTGGTTCTTACGGTGAAGACTCCAACTATACATCATAGCACACACAGTTCTCAATTGCTTATGATTTAAACATTATGCAAGAGATCTGAAATACCCGCAGGTTGATTTTTTTGATTAGGGAAATTTTGATGTCATTTTTTGTGTAGTTTTCATCCATTCATCAAAATTTAGATAAATATTTAGCAATTTCTTACATTTTAAAATTTTTGCATTAAGCATTCACATTTTTTGTCTTTAGGTTGTTTTGGTTGTTGTATGATTTCAATAGAATCATGACATTATTATGTAGTATCCCCTAGGACCATAATATTTACCATTTGTAGTAAAATTTGCAGACTTCTATGGTAAAGAAGTGCAGAAGTTCCCTCACTCATTTGATTTAAGTGATATGTAGATAGAACCTCAAGAAATTACTTTGACATCATTGATGTTGTAAACATTTTGATTGTTAAATTATGATCCTTCTTTACTTTGACCCAATTTTCCATTTACATCTTAGTTTTCATTTGAAGACTTTAGAGATGAATATGTTAATATTTAGGTTGAGTGGGCTTGCTTACCCGGTCAGCTAATCTCCCAGGATTACTACATGTAAATACGCAATGAGTTTTACTCCACATCATAGGGATGCATAAAATAATTAGAGGTAGTTTTCCTGTAGTATTGTACAGTTTTTGGTATAACATGTTAAATGCTTTTGTTATGTTTTTTACACATGTTTGAATAATCTTTAAGGATATTTTAAGGAAGAATTTGTGGAAACTATTTGAAGAAAAATGTTTAGCTGGAAAATTAAATTTTAGCTGAAAAGTTTTATTTCAAAGAGGAGCAATTCAGGGTTCCTTTCTTTTTACCAAAGAATGAAATAGTATATTTTTATATAATATCATAAAATATCATATTTAAGGTAAATAACAAAGTTAAATGCTCATAAATAATGCATTGCAACCCTATAATTTTTCCATTCATTCTATTTTTATCAACATTTAGTGATGATCTTCAACAGATTATAATATTGATTCTTATTAGATGAATATTATAATATTGTTTTTATAATTCTAATATTTCAAATATATTTTGATATTCTGTGAACTATTCCATGTTGATGAGGTTGAAGTAAAGTATTGTTTAATCCTCCATTTCCACTTTGAAAATTTTTTATGGTCATCTTACTCATAGTTTTTTATTTCTTTGTCCTTTTGCAATACTACCAAAGGATTTAACGACTCTTAGAAAATATTTTTGCTTCAGCAACCACTTAGCTATTTAGTCATTGAAGATCTTTATGAAAGTTAAGTAAGTTTTTCCCTTTGCGGAATCTTATTATATTCCTTTAAATTGAGAAGAGAGTTGATGGCAGTGATAACATTCAGGTGGTGCTTGTATTTGTGATGAAGTGGTATAGTTTTATTTTTCACTTGATATATATTTGAGGAATAAATTCTGCCTTAGTCTTTCAGATGCTCTTGTAAACTAAGATATTAAGATGCAAATCTATTAAAATGGATTAAATAACTATGTGCTAGTGAAAGAAGCTTTTATATGCTCTGAATTAATAAGTCTGTGTATTTTTAACAATCTATTGTTGAATTGCTAACTATGGTGTTGTCCAATGTTTCTGACTTCATTATATCAGTAGTAGTGTATGTTACTTTTATGAGGAATATATCGAGTATTTGCTAATAATATAGTAAGTAATGCTATATTTGCTCTAAAAACACCCTGCTTATAATTGAATTTGAAGGTGCCCTTATCTTACTTTTTATGATAGGAAATATTTTAGTGAATTATAAATGATAATAAGTCAATGGCAAATGTTAAATAAAAATAGAATATTGTAATTCAAGCATTTAAATAGAATATATATTGATTCTTTGAGCTTTAATTTAGAAAATATCTTCTCTTATTAAAGAATGTGTTAACATTTAACTGCTCAGAGTATATTCTTCAGAGGTGGAGTAAATTACGGGCATTCATTCACAAAATACACAATTAACTGTCTAATAAGTTTGGAGTTTGCGTTTGTAATATTACACCAAATGCCATTTTATTCAAGTAAATTTTCAGTATTCTCTTAATTTAGGCCTATCATGTTCTAAGATTTAATTTTAAATAAATTTGAGCCCTCTTTTGTTGTATACAACTCTTGTTAGTTAATCTAGGTTTCTGGTATGGTTTTGGTGTTAAACAAACTCCATTTACCACATTTGCTGGGTAATTCAAGGTATTGCCTTTGATTATTATTAGTATTTGGCAATTATAGATTCTTATTTATTTATTAATTTTCCAAAAGTTTCTTCTTCATTGAAAAATTAGAAATTGATGTGCAGTCAAATAAGTTAATATAGTTCATGCTTAAGCTTTACGTAAGCAGTAAATTATCAAACTATGTCTTTATTCTGATGCCTTACATTGTAGCTAGGCTTTAGAAATCTGTGTTAGTAAAATGTGGGGCACTGTTTGTTGTCTTTAACACGTTCCGTGCGGTGTCGAATTCATTGGTTGCTATCCTATGGCTGAATACTTTTAATATAATATATTCATATATATAACTAGCTGAAGCGCCCATTGATTCTCAACGGGGAATATAGAAGTAAATTAAATTCAAGTTGTCAGTCATACAAAGCGTAAATTACCTTTAGAATAGACTAAAATTCCAAGCTATTCTTACTATACAGGAAATGGCATGAGCTCGGCTCAACAATCGCATTGATCTTCAGGAGGATTGGCTGTTTACACCTCAACAATTACGGGAAATTCACATGTATTTTTTTCGAAATTCTCGAAATTTCGATTCGGAAACAATATTCCACGATCAAAATTAGAATATTCATTTAATTACCCTTCTTTTGCTTCTTGTCTCGACTCTGCACGACTATTTTTCTACTTTAATTCTTCAAAAGAAATATAGCCTGTTACCGATAAAAGTGAAGATTAGATTTATTCTTTATGGAAACCCATCTGAGCGATCTTGGTTCAACCCAGCAAAATTATCGAATAAAATTGAGACAGTACGTCATTCCTGGCCCCAGAAAACACGTACGCAAAGTTTTTACGCGATCCTGGCAAACGGTTTGTACTAAAATTAAAGATACACAACATACAAACAAACGTACAAACCCACAGAATATTTGCTTTATCTAACTTCCCTCATCCATGAGCTGGTAATCTTCTGACTGCAATTACGTACCTGCAATTGCTGGTTACCTTCTTACAGAAAATTTCTCGTTATCCATGCAATATATCGTCCTCCTCAATTATCAGCTTTATGAGCCTAAAGTCCACAAGTATTTTTACGGGATAAAACATGAGCTCGGATTCAACAATGGGATCGGTCGTCACGGGGATGAGTTGTTTATAGCCTCGAATTTTCACAAAATATTTGTATATTTTACTGATATTCTCGCAAATTCTAATCGAAAGTAAGATTCCATGACCAAAATAAGAATGTCTATTCGATTTTCTTTCTTTTGGTGTTTGTCTCGACTCTGTACGACTATTTCTTCTAATTTAATTCTTCAGGAGAAATAAAGCCTGCAACCGATAAAAGTGAAGCTTACGTGTATTCCTTATGGAAATCTATCTGAGCGATCTTGGTTCGAACCCAGCAAAATTCTTGAATAAAAATGCGACAGTACTTCCTTCCTGATGTCAGAGGACACGCATGCAAAGTTTGAGACAAATCGGGCAAACGGTGTGGACTCCAATCCAAGACAAACAAACAAACAAACTCACAAACAAACCCACAAACAAACCCACAAACAAACACACAGAATTTCTGCTTTATATATATAGATAAAATAATAATATAATATAATAATAAAAACGTACAAATAATATTTCAGTTATACATAGAATGTTAGCCCTATATGCTGCAATAATAAAAAAAAAATTATGCTAACATTTATCGTTTTTTTTTATATCTATGGCGTGATATGCCTCTCAGCCACAGGATAGGACTATCATGAGCGGCATATGCCCCTCTCTGCAAGGAACGTGTTAACAGCATTATGCTTCAATGATGTGGGCGTACTGTTGAAATTACCATATCCATTTTGAATAGTGTGGTCTTAACTAATGATATATTTGTAATCAAATTCTCATGCTCATTAATTCCGAATTTTTAAGGCAAAATTTGTATTGATCGAACTCTAGTTTTGATGTATTTGGTGTACTCCAGAATTTGATCTTGAATGGTCACATTCTCTTAGTATCATATGGATAGTAGATAATCCATTTGGCTTTGTACTTTTATATCGTTGGTGCTATGCATGTTTCCATGTTGTTACTAACTTCTTCTGCTGTAGTAGAGTATTGAATAACTTAATATGATCTGTAATTTTGAGCAATCAAGGCTCTTTTGATTCCAATTGTCAAGCAGTTATTGTGGTTGTGTATTGATGTGTGTGTTCTTTGGAGATGAGTGAAGTTGAAGTGTGTGCACATGATGATAACTTTATCTTTATGTCATCTGTATTGTTTATTGCTTTTATGTCTCATTCTCGGTTATGTTGTGAAATTGATATTTAAGGAACTCAATCATTAAATGAATCTAAACTATTCTTGTTTTCTCTCTTATGAAACCATTTTTATGATTTAAGGAGAAACAGAATCTGGTGAAGTTTAGTTTTAGTTTAGTTAGACTAGGAAAAATACTTTTGCGTGTGTTTAAAAAATTATATTTTTCTTTACTTTGAGCGTATTGGGAGCTATTTATTGTATCTTTGTCTTTGCATCTCATATTACACTTATAAGGAAACATTGATTTAGCAACATTTGCTCCTTTAGTTGTGATAATAACCTAAAAAATCTGATGTGGCCAACACATGACTTTCTCCGTATTTATTGAAAACAGAGGCCTATGCCGGTAATATATAAATAACTCCAAAACAATGAGTGTTACAGGAAAATGTTTCATACAAGCTTTGTAGTAAAAAACATAATCTATAACTTTGGTACTTAATTGAACATACCTACATTGCATTCTGACAGAGATAAATATGAAAAATTTCAATTTCTGGATTATCAACAACTTCCAGTTAACCATTATTGAAGAATAACTCCTAAACAATCATTGTTACGAAAAAATGTTTTTACAAAAGTTGTTGTTAAGTACATTATCTACAAATTTTGCGTGTAAATGTATATACCTACATTGCATTTAGACAGAGATATATATGTAAAACTTCCATTTCTGGATTAACAACAACTTCCGGTTAACCATTATTGGGGAATAACTCCTAAACAATCAGTGTTACGAAAAAATTTTTTATACAAAAGTTGTAGTAAAATACATTATCTACAACTTTTGTGGGTAAATGTATATACCTATATTCCATTCTGACAGAGATATGTATGAAAAACTTCCTTTTCTGGGTAAACAACAACTTCCGGTTAACCATTATTGAAGAATAACTCCTAAACTATCAGTCTTACGAAAAAATGTTTTGTACAAAAGTTGTAGTAAAGTACATTATCTAAAACTTTGGTGTGTAAATGTATATACCTATATTGCATTTTTACAGAGATATTTAAGAAACAAAATTTTGTTCCGGATAAACCGTAACTTCCGGTTAAGCGATATTCTCCAAAAACTAATCAACTCTTGGCACTGTTAGGAAAATTCTAATTATGAATTTTGAAAATGATCGGATAATTACTTTTTAAGATAGAGCGCCCACAAACTTTTTAACCACAGACAGACATGTTCGGGAAAATAGCTAAAACATGCTCTATGGGCCCCAAAACATCTATTTCCGTCGAATTCTGGAGGTCGAATTTTTTTGCGAATACAATACTTTCTTTATACTACGTATAGGGAGAAAGTAAAAATCTGTGACAATTGTAGATTAGAATCTACTATAGATGATTATGCTCTGAAAGGGTTTAAGGCAGGCAATCCAATCTGCCCATGCATAAAATCATCTAAGTCTTTGCTGTTCTTATAAATTTTCTTGTCTTGGACATTATATACTGTTCAAATTGTCAGAGATGTTTTAGGATTTCTTCTGTATCTGATACATTTTTTAGGTTGGAAGATTAACCTTTTATGTCAAGTACCAAGTGGTGAAAATTTGCAAATACCTATCTTTAATGAAATAATCATACTATATCGAATAGCAAATTATTGACCTTGGTTTCATTATGTAGCCTTTAGCCATTTAGCTTATTAGTAATTATATCAAGGTTCATGTACTCAAGAGATTTAAAGTCTGATGTTAAAATCATTTGAAACCAACTTTGTGCAACTTAAGTAGTCTTCCATATTAGTTGCTATGGTCATCAATATGATTGATAGATTGTTAATTCTAGTCTATTCTATTGACTCCAAATTTCATAAGAAAATAGTTTTTCATTCGATAAAAAAGCAGGTATCTATAGAAAAAGTTGTTTTTTTTTTCATGGTTTTGAATTAATTCTTCAGAAGCACATGGTTGTATAATTTATTAGGTAGCTAATAAAAGGAAACAAACTTTTTGCAAACAATTCTCTATGTTTATCATTACATTCCATGTAGGCTTAGAAAAGATATTGCTGTGTTAGAAGTTCTTTAGATGATGGAATGGATTGGTGGATTGGGACTAGACCATATGCTGTTTTCTCAATTCAGGTAAGATCCACACAGTTCTTGTTGGCTTAACTATCAATCAATGCGCAGCAAATATTGGTTTATCAGTTGATATGACGCTCCTCTATGTTGACCTCTTATTGTACTTTTAAATTCTGATTCCGAAAATTGGTAGTTTTGATTGTTTTGGACGTTGGTAATTTCATATTGTTCTTTGTAAATAATTGAGACCAAATTTATTAATGTTAAAATATATAAGTTTCTTATGGAGATTATATCAGTTCATCCTCAAATCTCTAACTACTCTTTGTTATTTCATTTAGCGACTACTGTTGCTGTTTGCTGTGATAAATATTTTGACATTTTTTCTTCATTTCTTATTCCACTTTGTATTTATTTGATATGAAGATTTTATTTGCATTAGAGATTATTGTAATCAAAGCAGACTTATAGTAAGTTTTACTTTATATCTTAACGATGGATAGAATAATTAAAGGTAACATTAACTGTAGTGTTTTAAAATTTTTCGCTAGGAAGGTAGATGCATTTTCTAAGTTTTCTACTAAGTTTTGAATAACATTCAAGGATATTTGAAGGAAAACTTTTATATACGGAACATCTAATTTTAGTTGCAAAATTTTATTTTTGGATGTGCGTTTCAAGGTTCCTTTCTTATTAGTACCAAAGAATGAACCAGTTTCTGTTTTGATTGAACGTCATAAAATGTCACATTTAATATAAATTACAAAGCCTATTGCTCATAAGTAGTGTAATGCCAATCTGCAGTTCATAGACTCGTGAAAATTTTTCTCAAGAGTGTCATATCGCTGATTTAATTTCATCGATTTAATTTAGCGTCACTTCACTCATTTGTTTCGGTATATTCAAATAAATCCCAGTCATCCCCTCGCCTTTCATCCTTGATCTCCCACTAATTGCATCGTTCAATCAGTCCCCGACGGTTTTAATTTGGTTCCTTCGATCGCAATTTCCCCGTATCTCGACCAAGCGGCTGATAAATTAGGGCATTTCCTCTTTAGCCATTGCATCTCTTCTCACGGTGATTAGATTGGAATTCCGCAAATAGGGTTTAATCCACCGAAGTAAACTCGCTTACGTGCGCCCGCCTATTTCACAGCACTCACCTTTCGCTTTTCTTGCGTTATTACGTCAGTTCATTGATTGTTTCGCCAATAATTTTTATCAGGTTTTGAATATGAAGTAATTAAATCCCCGAGGAGTGGTTTCCCGAGTATCTCTCTATAACCGAGAAAATGTATTTGACTTTTCATGAGCTACTTCGTTTGGAGGCCTTCGAGTTGTGGGTTTGATGCAGAATGGAAAAAGTAAGTTGGGTGGATAGGAAAACAAACACGGAGGTAGGGGAGGAGAAGGCTTTAACTGAAGTGATGAAGCATCGACAAAGGAAATGGATGGGTCAAATATTGAGAGCAGATGGGCTGCTAGAGACTGTAATTGACGATATAATTCAAGGGAAAAAACAGGGAAAGACAAAGACAAAAAATGTTGGATGAGATAGGGACGGAGAAAACAAGGAAGTGAAGTAGATGGCATTGAACAGGGATTTTCAAATTTTAAATTTGACGCACATGCACATTTACCTACTGAAAGGTTCTTATGTTCTTCTCCGTCATAAAACTTCTATTTTGAGAGATCTATTTTTACGTAAATACGCATAGGCAGAGTTAACAAAGTTAAGTGTTTGCGCGAATATAAGGCGAATTTAGTTCTTAATTCGAATAGCGAGTCGAATCGCAAACCGGGAAAAATGTGTAGTCGGCTCGCTTGACATTCGCCTCGTTGCTCGCCTTACCACTCGTAGCGCTCGCGCGAGTCAAAAGCTTGTAGCAACATTTATGGCCTCGAATTAGCGAACTGATTACTGTGATAATGGGGAAGCAGTCATTCGCTTTGTTTATACGAATGTGCGAATACCTGTCGCGAACGACGAGGCGAGCACCAGCGCGAAATGTGGTTATGCAGTGTTAGACGATTCTCCTTTATAGGAGCTTCGCAGATGAGAGATCTCTTAATTTCTGTTGTATGATAATTAGTAAATCTAATAAAAGAATAAAAATACTTAAGACTCGAATTGCATTTGTTCGTATATGTGAATCCACTGTAAAACTATTGAATAAACTAGTATTGAGGTTTAGTGATAATTCTTTGATAGGCTGGAAAACGGTGGAAAGTTCTAAAAGGTAAAATTTAAAGAATTTTTAATAGAGCTGATTTCGCTGGATAACCGTATTTGTTTGTTCAAAATAATTTATCAAATAGACAATAATATATCGACTATTGTTTGGCATATTTTAGTCAATAATAATGACTATTTTTAGAACAAACTCCATTTTTTAACACAAACGTACAGCCATGCCTCAACCAGGATTCGAACCCGCGACCTCAGAGGTGGTTAGCACGCTGGTCGCGCTAACCACTACACCTTCGAGACCTTCAATAATCCATTATACTAAACTTAAATATCTACGTAATGCAATCCCATCGAAGTCGAAGATTTTGCTTACGTTTGTGAGACGAAAACAATTTTATTTGGAGGTCTGGAATAGATCAAACATTCCCTTAGATAAGTGAAAATACCATTCAAATCTGTTAGTTTATTTCGTGCCGTAGTCTCACCAGTTATCCCTGAAGATGGCAGTTCAATTGGTTGTAGTTTTTCTGAAATAAACAATACCTACAAGTAACTCCCGTGAAATGAAATCCACACAATTGTTACTAAGTGTAACCTCGTTAAAAGAGAAACAAAACAATCCGTTTAGAATGACTGAATTACCTACTTGGAAAGACTTACGCCTTCTTAATATTAGGGCAAATTTTGGACTGTAAATAAACTTTGTTTTCTTCTCATTTCTCACGGTATTTAGCATCGTTGAATATAAATTCTCTCATGAAAATCTCGCGTTCTGATTACCAATTGGTCGTGTCGACCTTTTCATTAAGCGTGTTCAGTAAGAAGGGAAAATTGACTCGCTGCATTATTTTCCTCAAGTCGTAATGAGGAAATGTCATTAACGTAACAACTAGTGACGTAACGGGAGGGTATGTCCACGTAATAATTTCCCCATTGTGTTGTTTTGTCCGCCGTTCGTTAAAAAGGAACACTTGCGTATGTCAACGCGGAACTCGGCGCATAGCATAACAATGAAGCTGTTTACTGCTGCCCATCGACCCAAATCCATTCCCGTCCGGTTTTATGTTCCGCTTGGCTAGCATGGGAAGTTGTGAATCGGCTCATACATCGTAGAAAATCGCAGCGGAGGCTAATTTAACGAGAGGTAACGACTCATGGCAGCTGTTTTTGAATTTCGATCTTACACCGAGTGGGGTTTGGTTCAGTTTCTGGAGTTCAGGATCTTGTTTGATGAATATTTTCCTAATTCTGGCAAATAAAGTGTCGACGCCAAGATTTTTTAAATTCTGTTGAATAGCATATTTGGCGAATTGCAACTATATAAAATAAAACGATTTTTTGCCCTTGTTTATCAGCTGGCTGTTGTTACACAAAAACATCTCTAGGGCAGGTTGTCCTAGTTTTTGTCGCCAGTTTTACAGCATTAGTTCCGATAAAGTCTTCGCTGGCTGCAGATGATGACCTTCGTTCTATTTTTAAATATGATTATTCAACAGAAAATCTGTACTGTGCTTTATTATATTGAAAGTGAGTACAGTGTCTCACATCAGGAAATTCGTGTGAAATTTACTGGAAAGAGCTATCTACTAGTGAATAAGGAAATCAGGTTTACTGGCCTCCTTTGACACCCTTTCTCTACTCCTAGTAGTACTCTGTCACTATTTAAAAAAAAAATACCTTCATTCACCTTTGATACCCTAGATTCTATACCAATTCGAAATTAATTTGCCTAAAATTCCGTTGATGAAATAATTCTCAGCCACGCCTGGAGAAGTTATTCATTTTTAATTTTAAATGTCTGGTTTCCCTGATTCATAAACTCTTCCTGGAATATAACCTCCTACTCAGTCATGCTCCTGTTTGTCTTAGATCTGTTTTGAGGATGCGCAGTTCAAGTTTTTGTTTTGTTGTTGACGTTTACCGGAGCGAGGTTCAAAGAAAGGAATTTAGATATTTTCGATGGAGAAATAATTACAGCTTGTTTGACCGGTGACCGAAATGACACAGCTTTCTTGATAGCGAAGGTAATTCGTAATATTTTTTGTTGAAAGTAATTGAAATAAACACATCTCCCAATTTCATTCGAAAAAAAATTGGTGATAATGAATTCTCCAGAAAACTTCAATGCATCTTACGAAGCTTGTACTTTTATCGTCTGCATTAAGGTCAGGGACAACATCCATTTTTGCCACCATATAAAACCAAGGAACAATTAATATGAAGTGGAACATTTTGACTTTATAACTCGTGTACGTACTTCGTCGCATGTAGGTTATTGCGGTAACGAACGAATTGCCACGAAAAGCAAGAATCCGCTTAATAAAACAATTCACTTGAAATTACGAAAATCACGCGTTGGCATAATGGCTCTCTGGAATACTTCCCACGCGGAGATAAGTACATTTCTTTTGATTTACGACTTTCTCGCTTTTTCCCCGCCTTAAAAGATTCGGCGGGTCCATTAAATTAACACCGTCATTAAGTCGCTTTCCCTTTGAAATACGTTAATCCTTGGATAATTGTTCGTCTTATCCAAATTCAGTTAGTTTTATTCGATACCGTTTTGGGAAAAAGCGCAGCTCTCGTTTCATGCGCTTTTAAGAGCCTTATCTGTTCTTTTTTTCTCTGCTATCTTTTCATGCCTTGTTGAATCCGAGAATATGTCCACCAAGCACGCCTTTCCCCTTGTCTTTCCAAGCACTCGTTAGCGTCGACACTGATCCGCGGAGGTTCATTATTGTATCACGTTAATTAAATATTCCATTGTTCTGTTTTAAGGTCATTTTTCTATGAGAGCTGAGTAAGTCGTATTGCGCCAAGTAATTAGGTCGTCACATGTTTCGATCTTAAGAGAGACAAAGGAGGCAGTTCTGTTCAGTTTTCAGTCAAAATGCCATAATGAGAGCCGGAATAAATCCCGGCACGTTTAGCGAATGGTTAACCAGATGTTGATGTTTTGCATCGAATATAGTTTAGTTGAGGGGGCCATCTTCGCTAGAAATGATTATCTATTTCTCCTCATGCTTATCTTGCAGTTTGAACTACAATAATGAAGTTGTCAGTTCGATTTCAGACGTTGCATGAGAGAGGAAGGTACCTTATAAAGTACGGCAAATGCTTGATTTGGTGTTCTTCTTTTGCTTGATAGTGGTGTTTGTAATTTTGACCACAATATAAACTTTTGGTATCATTAAATTCTTAGGAATGAAGTTGGAGACATTTGTCATTGAAACCTTCATAAGGATGAGGGAAAAGTTACTAATAATCTAGCACCAAAATAAAGTATTCTAACCACTAAACCGCCATGCTGCGTCAATTTATCAAATTATGGAATTGACGGTGCATGTTAATTTAGCGGCTAGAATACCTGACCGGAAAGTGGGAGACCTTGGGTTAATAGTTAATACCATTATATTTTCGAGTTAACTTTTTTAAGGAAATTATATACGTATAAATTACATATAATTATGTAATATGAGTTACTATTTTGTTTGACCATAACTATGTGATGCTAAGGATCTTAAAATATGTAATTTGGATATCGATGTTGTCTTTGATCAACGATTCAACATAGAAAATCGAAATTTTCGTATTATATAATAAAGAAAACAGCGTAGTTAACATTTTATACCGTTGATCTATGGTCTGTTGCATCTAATTTAGGAGGGAGCATCGAATGCAAATCCTATTTTCCCCTCCCTCCCGAAGAGGGAGAGCGTAATTTGAGAATCCTACTCTAGGGAGCTTTCTGGAGAAAAACGCTCCATTGGGCCGAAAGAGAAGCTGCGTAATTGATTCGTCATTGTGTATTCAAGCGTTACCTGCTTGCGTATGAATATTATTTGCGGTTAAAGAGAAAGATAGCAGAATTACCCTGGAAATATAAGTAGGATTAGTTCAATGGGAACTTTGTGGCCTGAGAAGAGCAGCTTTTCTCGACCGTCTAGTTCTATTCACCTTTACATTATTATATTTTTATATCAATATCATTGACGACAGGTTAGATGGAAGGAGAAAATTTACTGTCTCAATGTCGCCTTTCAAAAGATTTTATGGTCTTGCGGATCCCCGCTTTGTTTAATTTATTATTAACCGTCACATTTAATTAATAAACCGCATCATTGGTTATTGAGTCGAAATTTGTCCGATTGTCAGTTTGAAGAACTTCCTAACATTAAAATTTATAATGTGGCTTGTTTGATTAAAAAGATTGACAAGCATATTGCAGCTCATAACTTGCGGGCCTTTAGCTAGTGTAACTCCCAAACTAAGTGAAATCTGTCATTTGATGTTCATTGAGTTATTCGTTTGCTTCCGAATGTCTGATTTTTAACTCAAAAAATAAACAAACTCTTTTTATTAAGTGTTTGGTGCCCGGCTGTTCAACATAAAGTTTTTATTTGCATGTTTTCGATCTTTTTCATCGTGACTTCTTTAGGCCACGCTGGATCGATAGTTTATTGAGATTTATTTTTAGAGATTTACTGTTCTTTTTTCCCTAGTAGTATTGATAAATTAACCTTGAAATGAATTTATTCGTGATTCTCATCTCTCGATAAAAATTTTTTTCGCTTCTCAGGCACGATAACAAGCATCATGATGCCAAATAATGGCGCGTTATCTCTTAACATTGAATAATTTACTCCAAATCAGCCAAAATTCGTTCGCATTCATTTTCCCGAGCTAAATTAAAAGCTTCGAAAGATATCCTCTAGGCTCGAAATCGCATCATTGCGGAAAGAAGTACTGTGCGGCCGAGAATTTTTCTAATCATCCCGCGAAAACGGCGTAACGTCTTCTCCCCGTTTTTCTCTCGACCCGCGTTTCATTTTATTTTTATGAGGTCGCTCAGCGGCACTGAATGAACAGAGGGTTGAAAGGGAGCGGGAGGACAAGGCTCTCCCCTCGGCTTTACTATAGCGTTACCAGCTGGGAAAAAAGGCCTATTGATCTTCCTTTCCTTAAAGCAACGTTCGTTCCGAATGCACATGCTTTCAGAAGCAGTTTTTTTAAAAAAGCGGACTCTTCCTCCGGTTAGAAATAAGCTCGTATTTTATTTAGGACTTGCTAAGGAAACAGTGCCTTCTCTTCCCGTGAATCTTTAAAGTATCCTAAATGATTAATGAGTTCGCGTAGTTTATTTATTCAAAGGCTCGTTCTTTTTATTCTCTATTCAGAATTTCTGGAATCGAGTAAAAAGGTCATGGGAGAGAATTATTTTGTTCTCCGTTGTTTTTTTCCTCCGGCCAAGATATCAATCACGTTCTCTGTTTTTTAGAGCTACTTTTGTCGGTTTGACTCGCTGATTCTCTTTTCTCTCTGTGAGACGTTGATTATATTCCCCGAGGTGGTACTATGAACTTCTAAATTCCTCAGTTTATCTTACCACAACGCAGGAATCTTCAGTTTTATATTCGTGGAGACAGAAGGAGAAACCTCAGTTGGAGATAAATTTGTGTCCATCATAGACAACCTTTTAAGAATATTGTTTCCTTGTATCTTTCCTACTACGACTCAATTTCAATTCCTATTTTTATCTCTGATTATTTGTTTAAGAAGATTCTCATACAGTCATGCCCCCATTTAAAGTGAATACACGAAATTTACCACCGATATCAACAGTTACCAAAATTTAAAAAAATATAAAATATTCACCAAATTCATTTAAGTACAACATTTATTTACATGATAGATTATTTAAATGATACATTATTTACTTGAACATTATTATGTATAACATGCCCATCCCGAAAACCGGTTTGGACTTTAAACCTTCCATTATTACTATAAATAGATAGAACTTTTATGACTATTAACTACAATTAAATGCATATTCGGTAGTTTTAAAGCTTTCCTTTAGATTCAGCAGTTACCATGCAACTCGGGATGAAATTACATGGCCGTATGGGCCATGGCAAGTTGTTCCATCTTCCAATCCTAAATCCTCTTCCAAATGTTGCCGATTTTGATATGCATAGAATTAAAGATTCCCTCCCCTTTCAATAAGTTAGTCATGTTTACAAGCGAACAAATTACCATAAAGGGAACGATAGATTACCTTTAATTTAAAGTAAAACAATACCAATAAATTTCGCCGGTAGCCTGTATTAAATTCGCAAATAGCAGGGGCATAATTTTAAATCCTGCGGGAGTTAGGTATAGTTCTGTTATGGAAACAAGGCTTATGAGGCTATCTTTTCGAAAAAAACGGAAATATTTCCTGTAATCAAAAATTTTTTTTCCAACTGCACTAAGTTCTTTCGAGTTGGTGTAAATGTGTTTTTAGATAGGATTCGTCAATATATCATGTGGAAGATAATCCAAATTATTTTATACGTTTTAATCGAAAAATAAATTTACCTAGTCTGTAATTATTTCTTATTGATTACGTTAGGATTTGATGGATTAATTGGAGTATAATCAGAAAAAATCTTGGGCCGCAAGTAGGTCGCACACGTGCTGGGCATCCTATTAGTTTATGGATAGTTTGGCCCTTACGGTCTTTCTTTTGTCTCTGGGTAACACCACCAACCGCTCTTTTATTTTATTAGGTTTTCCAAAAGTCTCCTAATTTATGACAAAGATTTGGCCACTAATGCCTTAGTTGAGGAACTTGTAACTCAGGAAAAATGTTCATAAATTTTTCCGCCCGACAAGCAGCTGTAACGCATTCATCATTGAGCGCATGAAATCCTTCCCAATACCATATCTCCACGTGTTTTGGTTTTGATAATGTTTACTTTTATTTTCTTCTAAATATAACAAACGAACCGATGAGATTGCTTTCGTTAGGATTGTTGAAATATCGGACACCACCGATTGAATTTTGAGTACTTTTCCATTTCCCGTCGCATTCAGCGTCGCGTCATTTCAGTTTTGTTTTCGATTAATTTTTACTCTGTTTACTTTCGTTCTCACCGCGTTCTAAATACACGAGGCTTAAGTTTGGGACGAAATCATCTTCGTCAGGCTGAAGTCTCATTTTGCAACCATTCTATTTCCAGTTTCTACCGAAAATAAATTATTCCATTTTTCTTACTTTATTATTTTTAATCTTAACTCCACGTGTATGACAGAATTAAATGGTGAACATAGTAAAAATACAAAAAATAAAAAGAAATTTAACATAAAATAGATTAAAACATCGAAATTTTAGACAATGCTGCAATAATATCCGTAGGTGTTACTCTTTATCTTTGTGCTAGTTCATTATGTCGCAAAATTTATTATGCATCATAAAAACATTATAAATAGATCCGTTATTTGGACATTTAATATTTACCGATTCTTAAATTCAAGATCTTTTTTTATTTTCACAATATTATTAGGGGGCCAGTAAATAAAATTTTTATAGTACCTCTTCACACTCACCAATATAAAAAAAATCATAAAAATAAAATATCACTTACAATTGTCCTTGTGCACAAAGTTCTAAACTGAAAAATGTGCTGTAAAATTTTCTAATTAACGTTATTGTCGGCAATCTGGTTGCAGTTATTGTGACTGCACTCAATTTCAGAAATCTCTTCTGAATACAATTAATCATTTCTATTTAAATATTGCTAATGCCTGAATTATAGCAAGATTGAAAATTTGAAGATGAGGATTGATAGTTTAAAAAATTAACTACTCTATGACTTCCTCAAAAGATTATAGCTGTAATCCTTAAAGGTCCAACCATTTTTTGGTTGCTCCGTGGACCAAGGGAGGGTAAAAAATTGTCCACTTTTGTTTTTTTCGATTAAATAATAATGAAACATAATATCTCTTCGGCAATTGCTTTCTTGGATTTTTAAAAACATCTTACAATGATTTTTGTTGCTAAATGTGTACTTCTGCGATAAAAATAATGAAATTTTTATTTAAAGAAACTCATCAAAGACGAGGATATGATAAAGCTTCTTCTCAATGGTACCGGCTTTAAAGCTCTAATTCGGAAAATAAGTTTGTAAATCATCGTTAGTTATGCTTATAAATCAACAACAAGGTATAATAAAAAAATTAAATTAAATTATTAAAATTAATTAAAAACTATTTGTCAAAATATATGATTCCATTTGGTTCGAAAATGTGTCGCAGGTTGGACCAAGAGAGTTTCATTTTGTGTCCACCGCCTATTTCGCACTCGTTACATTGCTTAAAAAACGTACAAAATGCACCAACTATAGTAGTTATCTTTAACAACCTATGTTTGACAATGTAATGAAGTTATAAGACTGTATAACACGATTAAGTTTCTAAAATATTGAAAAAGAATAGTTGTGGACATATTTTAGCCCTCTCTTGGTCCTTTAAGGGTTAATAAGGCGTCACGAAGCTGTAAAAAGGCATATCATGGCTGATTTCGTAATCATTTTGTAGCGATTTTAGCCATGAACTGTTTAATTTTTGGAAAAACTCCATAAGAAAACCATCACATCCATTATAACGATGGCTTCCTTGGCTTCAATTTGAATTTCTTTTTTTTGAATACTTAAGAAAAAAGGAGTTAAGGATTTTTTTTAGGTATACGCTGCGTAACCATCAAGAAAATGGTGGTAATTTATCATAGAACGTCATAATTCTCTCAGCAAATTCCAAATTTTCTTAAATAAGAGACGCATATATTACCATCTTAGTATATCATGCAAAGAATCAGCGAATATCTTGCCTTTCGCCTTTAAAGCGACCTTGGGATTGCATTTCTCAGTAATGAGTTCTTTATCGAATGCTAGGTTGCATTCGAGGTCACATTCGTTTTTTGAAATCGAATTACGAAGACTTTTCCCTTAAATTTTCTGTCCAAGTCATGGCTCTCAGTTGGTCGGCGTAATTACAATTAATCGACTTAAAAGGATTTCGAGATCGTTTTAATTGATAGAATGACTCCACAAGTATGAGGGAACATTATAATTCTCTCGTCTTAGGTCAGGTTTTAGAACTGAATTAAAGCAGGATAAGTTTTCGAGTATGTATTCATGAAGTTCCCCGTCTAATGGAAGTTGTTCTGAGTTCCCATCAGTTCAGCAAAATCGAGGCATTTTTCTCTCCCATTCAGGATTTAATTTTCCAATTTAATCTACCTAAAAAATACCGCGAAACTACACAGTTGCTCGTACGCTATTTCCTTGCATGTAAATCAAGGTATCTCGACCTACTTTTTAAATGAAAACTTGGGGGCTCAAAAGTTTTATCATTCCAGGTCTTACGTTTCGGGATGATGAGTAAATACATTGTTGATGCTCTTTCGGTAGCTTTCAAGAGCGGAAATGCTATATTTTTAACGTATATAAAAGCGATTTCGATTATTTTCGGTGTTTCAGTCGGTTTTAGTAGTTTTTGCTATTCTCATATTCGCTACCTTTTTTATTTTTTAAAATATTTATTCGGCTCTACTCTTTCGAATGTGTAGCGAAGCAGAGTTTTTGATAAATTTCTTCTCGAGTACAATTAGAATTAGATAGGCTACAATTAATTAGGTAGATGGTTTGGAATTTATAGTCTTATTTACAATTAACTAGGTTGGCTAGAATTGATAGTTTTGTGAAGTTATTATCATTATCGATTATAGGTTAAGGTTGCAAATTTTTACAGGCCTCTTATATCAAGGATAAAAATAACTGGATTCTTTGCGTACATCAACAACTTCAGTCCTTGAGACTGGATTCATTTGTTATCTTACCCTTAAGGAAATAGCATCATAATTTCAATCCAGAGGTTTTAATTAATCCTTAGAAAGATTTTATTTCGATTATTGTGCATGGAAATTTTATTTCTTAGCGCATAATTTGCGGATTACAGCTGTGTCATATCTTCTCCTCAGCCATGAAAATTCTCGGAGGATTTTTGGATGAATATGCTAATTTTTTCATCCTCTTATTGCTGGTATGAAAAATTCAAATCGGGTGGCTAATTGGCTATCTTCTTAATATCCGTCGTACCAATTATTTTAATTTATCCAAAAGCCATCTTGAATGATGGAATTGCCTTAATCGTAAATATTAGTCTTAGATTTCATCTCTGCCACTGCAGTTTCATCAACAACATCCTCATATTTCTTCTATAATCCTGACGAATATTTATTTTACAATGATCTTACCCGTTGCATCCAAGTTATTATGCGCATGATTTTTTAAATAGATATCGTAGAAATTTAGATTTTCGGTCCCTTCTCCTTGTATTTCATTTCACCTTGGGTCTTCCTTTTTCGATTAAATGAGGCATTTATCTTTACGACAACCGAATTAGGTACTTATAGAATATTAAATTTGTAATCTATTGTCAGAGATAACTTAAATGGCTTGGTTCTATTTAGGAGATTTCTTCGCGGTATATCTTCGGTCTCAAATTTGCTAAATTTACCAACGAAAGAGAATTATCTGAATTAAGTACATCCCTATTTTCTCGAACTAGTTTGATAAGAATTGTTCATTTTTTTCCTTTGCTGAAATATTGTTACTGCGTTGCTTAATTCTTATTCCAGAACTACCCATCCTTGGTAAATCATTATAAATATCGTGTTTTCCTCATCACAAGTCTTACCACTATGACATTGCAGATGAGAGAAGTTATTCGTATGAATTTGTCGCATTTGTTGTTAATGTATTGATGTAGTGGCGCAGCGCAGAAGAGTAAAATCCCCAATCATCACGCAAGTCTTAGAGATGCACTGCTTGATAAATTCAGCGAAAGCTCTGCATACCCGTCAATATGGCTTTAATTTCAGCCAAGGTGATGTTTTCGGTAGCAGAGCAGGCCTAGAACCTACATCGATATCAATGAGACTCTAAGATACTAGTGTTTTGCACTCAATTCAATGTATGCACTTCTTAAGCCTATCCTTTAGTTAGATGACTCACACCATAAGATAAGATTGCCATGAGAAAAATTCGAAAGTGCTGATTCGTTTACTCCTCGCAAAAATACAAGGGAAAATTCGAGAAGTAATTCGAAACTTTCACACTGATAACAGAAATTAAAATTACCTTTCAGAGACAAACAGATTGATAAAACGATCAGTTAGATCTTCTGCATATGACTGTTTTTAGGGTGTGAATGCAAAGATAGGCTCGTCAGTAGTGCTTTTGAGAAATTCACAGTGAACAGTTCGAAGGAGAGTTTAGTTTGGATTTCATAAAGTACAGATGGACATCCAAATTTTTTTTTCACAATCCGCGAATAGCTCAAGGTCTCTATCGGATAAACGTAAGTTAATGGCTATGTGTTTTTTTGTGAACTGACCATTATTAGATGCATAAATTAGGATTGCCTTTTTTACGGCTGTTATCGGAGGGCACACCTGAAGATGAGTTTAGCGACAATTCCAAAGGCACTGGTTCCTTTATTAAGCATTCTGAACGATTATAAGTCTGTACAGTAGACTCTTCATTATTCGGGCTGATTGAAAATGTACTTATCCTTATTTTATGATTACCTGTTAATTTTGTGTATTTACGAAAATAATTCGATAACCGAATTTCCTTAGAAATTTGAAGAAGTATTGGAGCAATACTAGATATCACTAAAAAATAATTTGCGATGATCTTATTAATACTATACCATTTTGGAAACAAATCAGTCAGCTGAAAGGTATTGTACGTGTAAGGTACGCACAGATTTATCAGAACAGTGACTTGATGGCTTGAAATAAATTTGATGAACTGTTAATTAAAACTGTGGTTTAAATTCTCTAGCTTCCTTTTTCCTCTTTCCACCAATTTTTTCTCTGGTAATAGAATCTAACGAATCTTAATGACTTATCCTGTCAACCACGTGATCATGCAATCCTTCATCCTTCAAAATTTCAATTCCTGGAAAAATTTTGTTTTTTTATTTTAACACAATGAGTTAGACTGGGTTTGCGTCAGCTCTCTGCTGGTTAAACAACCTAACTACTACTTGGTCTAAATAATTTTAAGTTGACGACTTCATTTTTTTCACCTTGGTGTGTAACTTTAATTCTGCAAATTCAATTATAATATCAACTAAAATCAAGAGTATACTGTATTTTTTAATGCAGCTGAATTTTTAATGTTCGGTTTGTGACGCATTCAACTGAATACTTAGCTAATACATAAATAACGAAATCAGGCTTAATTGTAAGCCTACCAGAAAATTTCATCTGATATAAATGATTTTTTGTTTCTTAGAAGAGAATTTAATTTAAAAAAAAAGGGATAAAGTCACTCCTAAGAAACCTGCTGATGGTATTGTCTAATAACGAAATATATTCAAATAAGCATGGGCGCGGCAATGTAGGGATCTAATGAGTGGATATTACGTTTTATATCACTTGCCAAATAATCGTAACTAATTTTTTTCCTTCTCACGCTTGGCAACCTCTCGTAAGAAAGAACGCTCAAAGACTCGGGAAGATTATATCTACAACACTGAATAACTTCAGCATAGAAAAAATGACTTTTTAATAGATATTGGACGTATCCAAACAACACTTATGATAAGTTTCCAATAGTTCGCTTATGTAAACTACTATCTTGGAATGTGTAATCAGTTGCCTACCTAAGCGTTAAAATCCTCTAATTTTCAATGTATTTAGTTTTTGAAAGAATTGACATATTTGTAATAAGTAACGGGCATGAATATACTAGCCCCTGTAAGTTAGGCATTTTTTCGTTTCCTTGGGCCCCTACAATTGGCAAATCCTGGCTGCGCCACTGTATTGATGTAATGTTTCGTGTTTTTGCGTTCTGTTATCATTATTTTATAAAAATCACTAAAAGTAGGTAAATATTTTGGTGGGAATGGATATACATTACACAATAAATATACACACGCAGTCGTACATAGTCTACTAAAAATGAGTAGTCCTATTCTAATTTGACATTAAAAATCATTTGACTTAGACAATGAAATATATTTCATTGTCTACGTCGCTTTACCGGCGTTTCGTTTTTAATTTCCTCGTTACCACATCGGAAAACATTCAAGCTCCTCCCAAAGCAGCTTCTCCGGAAACCCTGAATATTTTATCTCGTTTTTGGAATCCCCGATTTTTTCAGTCTTCCTCTTTAAAGATTTAAGAGAGCGGATTAAATTTTCGAACCATTTCCATCGCCCTTTCCCATCATTTCAAAAAAAGCGCGGACGAAAATTTCCTACCCTTTCTATCGGCTTTCCTTCCCATCTCGTTACGTTTCAGCGCTAAAATTTCACTCAGCGAAGAATGGAAAAAGCCCCGCGAAAGTTTCGGAGGAAAAAAGGGTCTCCGAGTTTCGGTCGTTCTGCAGGCGCCCTTTGCCTTCTATCTCTAAAACATCACTAACCTTGTTTCATCCTCCCTCTCTCCAGAAGACCAATAATGCCTTTCGCGCCTGGCGAAACCTCTCCCACTTTTCCATACCTCTCGGCCTATCTCTCTCCATTTCATCTCTCCGCTCGTTCACTCCCGAAAGGTGGCTTTATCCGTGCCTAACGCAATGTCTTCTTCCTCCCCTGGTTGATAACCTCGCTATCTCCCGCTTTCTGCGCCTTTTCCCTCGAGCGGATGCTACTGCGCATGCGCGCCGGAGGAAGTAGTCCACCATATTGGGAACCCTCTCTTCCCTCCACATCTCGTCTTCTTCCCTCACGGAAAACTCCAGAATGTGTTTGTGCTCCTCAGAGAGTAGGGAGAGATCAGCGCGCGAGTGTGCCAGAGAGTCGGAAGTCTTTTTCTCCTCCAGTTTGTTTTTATTTCGCGAGATTGAAGGATGGGTGGGGATAGATTGGAGGCTCTTTAAAATAATGGTCGTGGAGGATTTTTTCGAAGAGATTTTCCCCCCTTCCAAAAGTGCCGGAGGGGTGTTTTAGGGATTTTCCGATCCACAGTAAACCAGATTTCCCTTCCCGATTAAAGGATGCATGCGAAATGAGGTAATCTCGTTCGGTTGGAAGTGGAAAACTGTTGCCGGAAGGGTTGTTTGATTGTCGAGACGATCGAGAAACTATTCGGTTATCGGTTGAAAAATGATTTTATTGAGTTATGAGAGTGTTAGGGTAAGTGTTTTCTATAGTCGTGGAAAGTATTCGGTTAAAGATGTTCTGCTGTCCGAGTCTAAATATAAGAAACATGAAGAATTTCTATTTTACTGAGTCGATAATTGCTTCTTTTCCTTGTTTATTTTATGTTCTTCAATTGATTTTACCTACGTGAAGTAGCTGATTTCTATATACTAAGGAAAAATGTACGAATAAATATCAATTCCACCACAAATGTTGGATGGCTTATTGGTTCTCATTGCTACTTGAAATTATGAATGAAAGTATACTTGAATTTTTATCTAAGTATCCAGTTAAAAGAATTAATTTCAATTGATTTTATATTTTATTGATTTAAGAAAATATTATCACATCAAGGTCCTAATTATTGTCCTTCAGTGACGGAGTGTAAGAATACCTTTTATTATGTTTAGCAACCTTTTTTCATTAAATCTTGAAAGTTGTACGATGACATTAATTAGAAAGAAATTTCATCTAAGTCGCAATGCGATTGCAAAATTTTCTAATCAACTCAATGTCTAAATTTGATACATTTTGGACGACAGTGAGTTAATGTTGAAATATTTTTTTTTCGGGAATGAATCTTCAAATTGAACAGTTTATCCCTTATTTTATTTCATCATCAGCAATGTAAAACTAAATCTAAAAACATATCGCGCGAATCTATCACATCTATTTATCTATTTATTTTTGTCTCCAAAACACTCGCGGTCGATTGCAAAATTTTATTTATGAAGGAAAAGTTGAGAAGTTCTCAGATGAAGATAAACATCCAGAAGGGGGAAGATATTTTTTGGGATGATATTCATCTTGGTTTCCGTGTTGAAAAGGGTTTTCACTTAAACGATAGCTCTCTATAGAAGTGGACTTGGAGTCGATATCTCCCTTTCCTTCTTCTCGGACCGCCTTGACGTCGAAGTTTTTGGAAATAAAACGGATATTCCGGCTCCATTAAGGTCACAATTCGTAAACTCTCATTTCATGTACGCTGAGGTAATGATACATTTATAAGTTGTGATTTGCTCTGCAGAGAAATATAATAGTATAAATTAGAAATAAATTACTGTTATTATTTGATTCAGCTGTTACAGATGAACTAATAGTTCGGTGATAACGGTATAAAACGCCGGTTTAGATTAACACATGCTATAAACAGTAATAATTCTGTATACAATACTTATTACAATAAATTCAACAAGGACGACCATCACAGAACATTATTATTAGCTACAATAATACAGTAAGTTTATCATCTATCTACAACATATCACTGTTACCTACACAATTACAATGAAGTTATTACCCTTACAAACGCTACATTTCCACGTTAAGGCTAACTAACGCGATACAAATTTTCATATATATTATCGGGGATAATTTCCAACCTTACATCAGCTTACCAGGCTATCCCTTACTGCACTTACACTAGAATAAGGAAAGCGGCTGCTGATGGTTATGTTATATATAAAAAACAACTCCAAAACCATCAAAAAACCATCATTGTTTTTTGATGGTTTTGGAGTTGTTTTTTTATGTATAGCACTTACATCAAGTCAACCGCAAGTTCACTCGTTCATTCAGACTACTTATTCTGTGTAAAAGCTCATTGTGGTTTCAAAGACTTTTGCGGATAAATTATTTTACTCTGTTACAGCGTGATTTAAAATGAGAACAAACTTATATTCGTTCGTTGCTTTATTAACTGAACTTTATGCCTATGGTCTCTATGAAGTATGATATATTTAACAAAATATCATTATTTCAATTTATTCAACGACCTCATTTTTGTAGATTTGTATTGATCCATTAATCATAATAAATGAAACCTTCGTTTACCGAAAAAAACTCATCGAAAACTGCCATATTTCTCGCCGCTTCGCTGGGGAATTGGGTAATGATGGTATTAGCTATCGATTACTTATCGGCATGCGTGGGCGTTTGTTGTTCCTCACCATCTGTTCCCAAAGTTCCTATCTCAAGCTATATAATTATGTTGTTTTTATAGTTTATCTCTGTTTACCGCCAAGTCGTTGGTAGAAGGAGGGGGCTATCCTAATTACTTTCGTTATCTTCTTCTTAGTATTGCGAGCCTTGTTTCTTGCATAATGTTTACGTAAATGGTTTTGTATTACTTTCTGATATATTTTTGGATTTTTCGGGAAACTGTCTTTAGCTATGAATAGTTACAAGGAATAGGAATAATTACAAGAAATAGTAGATACTATATATCTAGATTGGTTTATTCATGGTTTATATGCTGTACTAAATTCCTTTTTAGCATATCAAAGTACTGTTGGGGTTATCTACTTAATGCTTATCCACGCATTTATAAATAACTCTCGCCGAATTCAATATTAAATTTAGTGAACTGTCTTAGTATTCAAGTTTTTACGTAAGTGAAATAAGGGAGAAAAATTTGTCACCCTCAATAGGATACCTATGAAGAATTCAATCCATGTAGATACTATTTGAGTTTTTCTGGATTTTGAAAGATTCACAATCCTCAATTGCCATGCAAGTGAGAGGATTCACTTGTACGTATATAGGTTTTGCATCAGCTTAAATTAATGATGTTTTTGCAGATGACTTCTTGAGGCTGTATTTACTTTTTCACGTGAAACGTTCTGTGGATTTTCAAGCTTTCTCGTCTCGTTAATTATTTTTCGACGATGAAATATACAGAATATCATATGATAATATTTGTGATATTAAATAGGTTATATTTAATGTTTCATCTAATATTTTTTGTAATTCCTGGATGAATTAAAAATGTTGTATTGGTCTGGACGAAGAAGACTTAGAATATCTTGTGAAAATTGCAATGAATTTAGGTATAAAAACTATCCAATCTTTTCCTGATCTAAAGTTGTTGCTTAAATAACCATTATCAGTTGAAAAGATTTTTCGGCCATTTTACTTGGTCACGATAATGTAATATTTAAATGAAAGGGCAGCACTGCGCTGTTTCAGTTCATTCACCGAATAAACCGAGAAATTCACAAAAGGGAATGGTAGAAATAACATTATCAAAGTCGTCCGGTATGATAGATATTTTTAAGGCACGCTCATACGAAAATAATTGACTTCTGATATCTCGACCGATAAACCGGAATCGGTCATTCATACCGTCCCCAAGTAAAACTCCATTATCTCAACTTTCGAGGAAAAGGTTAATTCGTGAGATATTGCGACAGCAATTTTGCGAAACGACCCGAGTTGAAGCATATGTCGTTTACGGTTCGTGCTAATAAAGTTTCCCGGCGATTGCTGCTTTAAGATACGCGATATGAGTTTCGCCGGGCGAGAAACCGAAAAATATGACTTCTCCGTGTTGCTTTCCGGGGCTAAAGAACTCGTTCAAACACGTGCGGAGTGTTGCTCGGTTTCAACACGCGATGTATGCGAGGAACGTCTCCTACGGCTTGTCTCATCCAAGCATCTCGAGCCGACGTTTCAACTCGGGCCTGTCGCGAAAACGTTCTAAAAATAAATCAGACATGGGAATACGTCCTAATAACCTTATTAGGTCTCGCTCTTGAAGTTTACCGCTCGATGAGTGTTTTTTGTACTTATTGAGATCAGTCCATGGTGACACGCATTTGTGCTCGTTACGTCTCTCAGATGCACCATAAAGGTCAATGTACGGTTTTCTCTGTGTGAATTGTTATGGAAAAGAATTTACTATATATCCCGTTGAAGTAGAATATAGGTAAATAGAAGGAATAATAGTGCAGTCGAAAGGATACTGTTGTTTCCTGCATAGCTTTAATTTTTACAAACTTGTGAGTCTTTCTCAATTATCGATCCAAAAATTACTTATAGCAGACAGAAAATTTAGACATTTAGTCTCAACTTCGATGTAAATAAAAAATAATATTATATATAATATTATTATTTATCAATGCCTCACATACAGCGAAACGCCAACTTATAGTTATGTAACATTAACAATAGACGAACACATATGACCATTCCCTCACCAGAAAAATCTGGATAGCCGGGATGCGAACCCGGGACCTTGGCGCGATATTATTTAGGCATGCTAACCACTCTGCCACAGCGGCTAATATCATGGTATTATTATTATCATATTATATATAATACTATAAAACTAGTGCAAAATAGCGACATAAATGAAAATTATTAGAAATTAGTGCCTTGCGTCAGAAAATACGACAAGACCGACTTTTCTTGCATTGCGAATGATGTTTTGTCCTCTCGAGTTTTTTTCAAGGCCTACGAGTTTTCAATTCCATAACTTTTCATGGAACTGGTTTTATATATCCGTAAATGAATTCGATCCTATATTGCTCCATATTCAGCCTTTTTATTCTTATATCATCCTCGGTTAATGACGTGCATTTTTTCTCTCTTTTCCTTTAGTGAGATATAATAAGAGGAATTCTTGGAAAACCGTGGAGATGCGAGGATTCTCTTTGATGTTAATTCTTTTCCCACCGCGCTAACTCTGTAGCACTTCCAAAAGCTCATGCGAACGGAAGGCAGAACATAGACTTAGCGCAATTTTTATCCTTCGCTTATCACGCGATGCCCTTTGGAATCAGGCATTACCTCGTTGACTGACATTCCATTCTAATTAAAACCCCTTTCACTTCCCAAAGATCGTAAATCCTCGAAAAAGTCACCGCAAGGAAACGCATTCCTCTGCAATTAAATTCTTTTGTCAAAGCCTTGACTTGGTGGAGCTTCATAATAAAAAGTGTGTGAAAAATCTATGCGTAAGTCACACAGAAATAAATTATTATTTGTAATTATTTACTCTTAATAAGAATTGTATATCTTAGCCTTATTCCCATCACCCATGGCGTCGGCTGATGATTAGGGATGATGAAGATTAAGTTTGTATCGGCGATGATTTTAACGTCAGGTTGCCTTTCATGTGCCAACCCTTATTGGGAAAATTTGACAAACACATGCAACCATTTCCTTACTAGAAATATTCGATTAGCCGGGACACGACCCCGGGTGTTCAGTGTTGGAATATTAAAACCTAAACCACTCTGCTAACGCGGCCTGTTACTATTAATAGTAATTAATTTCTGAATATTAAATATTGTTATCGGTGTTAATCACATGGAAGAAAAATTTAATTTAAAGAATTTTTATTAACTTTTACTTTATAATAAAAAAATCAGAATTCCCGAATTATTAATAATCTTTAAATATTAATCATGATTAATTTATTTTTAATCGTTTTTGAAATAATAATTAATTTCAATTCTTGTAATGCATAATAATGTAACATAATATTGATGATGTAATATACATAGATTGTACAGTTTACATACATACATGGACTATATATAAATAGATTAAAGCTAGGTAGATTTCCAGAATCAGGTTTCCCTGAGCAAAAAGGTTCCTCATAATAAATATTATTAAAGTTCAGAATTATTAATAAATACTTTTCAATTTCTGTGGGACTTACGCATAACTTATTTCACAATACCTCACTTCCCTTTTCACTTATTCCCCTTTTCACTGCGTATTTGTCTTACCCCCGCACGCTTTTACCCAGGTATAAAACGACGGTTAATCCTCTTTTTTTAATCCCGGGTCACCCGTAAACGAAAAAAGGAACGAGAGCTATTTCAAAGCCGCCCGCAGTGAATCCGCACCTGGAAAATCACTCGGATACAAAGTGTGTCTTTCTGCACCACCTTTCAAAGAGTTAACCCCGAAGACAATGGTGTTTAATGAATGACCGGGGAACCGCATTAACATCGGTTGCGGAGCGAGAGGATTTTCCTTTCACACTCCACGTCGCTAACAAAGGCTGTTTCCGCCCTCTCGCAGTCGAGGGGGGCCCGCGGTGGGTCGGAAGAGGTTTTTCACTCGGAGAGGGAGAAAGCTCAATATTACGTGCCTCTACCCAGCGGACAAACTCGCCCCCCCGTGCCACTTACCTGTATCTTTCCCGCCCATCTCCTCCGCGGCGCGTTTCCCCTTCGGTTCCCCAATCCCTCTTTTTCAATACGGCCGGGAACGAAATTAAAAACGCGTTTCGTCGGAGTTTTCACTCTTTCTGGCTCCGCGTGCCAGTGTGGCCCAACTTTTCTTCTGTCGCGGCCTACTCGCGCGATAACCCGGAGAAGAGACTCGCGGAGTATAAAATAAATGGTTTTCGTTCGAGATCGACACAGTTTCCTTTTCCGTGGGATTCATCGCTATCGTTCTCTTAAATAGAGATAGGATCGATCGAGAAAAATTTACGTTTACGGTATGTGAGTGGGGTTAAATAACCTGAAAAATACGTAGGGAATAATATTCGCAGCTGAAGAAAACAATCCAGAAGGAGGAGTTCTGCGAAACTTCGCAGACTTACTATTAGTGGTAGCCAAAAGATAAGAAAGAAACAATAATGGTTTAAATTCTTAGTCTATAAAATTCGTGTAAATATCACTTAGTGATTCAGTAGGTTAGAATAAATTGTCAATCAGGTACTCAAAATTAGTATTTTAAATTAAATAAAGAAAAATAAAGTCATCTGTCGATGACACAAGTGACTCTTGACAGTAAGCGGCCTTTTACAGGGTTCACGGTGGATTCCTACTTCTTATTTATTTGAATCGTTTTTTTCTCGTTTTATTGGGGTCCTTTTATTACATAATTGACGTGAATGAAAATGAAAATTCAGCGAAACGTCCTCTTATTATTTCTACTGCCTATTACTGCCTTATTTTGTATTCCCTACATCATTAGTAATCGATTGTTAACAAGTCTCGCATGCATTTTCGAGTACAGACTAAACGTAACGTAGGTAACGCTCTCCACAAGTGGGACCTATTATTCTCACACATTGTTTTCTTATGGTAAATGTGTATGTGGAAGAACAGCTGTAACCTTGAGAGCTAATTCAGTCATAACATTCTTAACACTCTTCTTTACGGGTGCTGTTTGAAAATAAATCAATTCACATATTTGATTATACTTATTGTGTAAGGTTATGGAAATTACATATCCAGGGAATTATATTCCAAGGAAAGGAAATCATAAGATACACCAAGGGTTTACTTGCAGCTCACGATTACGATAAAGGGCAACATTTGAGAAACTCTGTCACTCGCAAGATGTATTTTGTTTAATGTTCTCTGCATTTTTCACAAGATGTGATCGATGAAAAGGAATTTTATTTTATGTGGTTGCACCTTTGTAATAGGTCCAGGTATCTCTTTCTTTAATTACTTATCTTAACAGATTTATGTATGGTTTGTATGTTTTATATCTTTACAAAAATATACTTTTGTATCTGTATCGTCACTTATTGTTAGTAACTGATACCTTTTTAATGTAACCTAATAACATATCACTTCAGAGATATTACAATTTAGGGTTGTTTATTAGTATATCATCAATGGCGTCACCAACGCTCTACTTTTCCCTCTATATTTTTCGTTAAATTTATGAGCACCAACTACGTTATCGGTGGGGCGATATCCAATCTTCTTCCATAAGGCCAGTTCCTGGCCCTTCTCTTTGATTTGTGCCAAGTGACTGCCCCTCAATCTTCCTCTTCTTTTCCTTTTTTACCATCCATGATATTTTTTATGAAGGCCATGCAGCATATGACGGGCTTCTATTATTCTTCATCTGATCCCAAGCAATTATCGGTAGAAATCAATATTTTTACTATGATTAGAACAGTCGTAGTTAAGTGTTCTGGTTTAGCATAGTGGATCGTGATATAATTGAAATCATAAACGTACTTAACTTTTTCCACTATATTTATTTAATACATGTATAAATACATATAATAAATACATATAATAAATACATATAATAAATACACACAAAATGTATTTAATAAATAAAGTGGAAAATAGAAAATGCGTTCGTCATTTGCAATTATTCCTCTCGACTTAGTATTCTATCTTCTTACAGTATCTTATTTTGAGCTTCTTACATTTCTATTACGCACTTTCCGTAGAAATCCAAATGGTGACATTGTTGAATTATCTCCGAGTATCGTTTAGATATCACATCTAATATCTGAGTACATAAATGTGACTTAAAGGGTATGTGCTAGTCTCCTAAACATTGGATACTTAGAACTTTGTACTCTGGGGCATCATTTATTTTGATTTTTATCGGTAGAGCTTAATCTTTTGAGTGATAAAGACTTATGTTTATGGAATTTATTTGACTTCATTAAATTTACTCTCCATGTTATGAAAGCGAGGGTATACACCAGATTTTCTCGTGAGTTTTAGATGACTGATACGATTCCTTTTCGATTTGATCGCTCCAGTTTTGTTTAGATTCTCAGTGTTTGATTCCTCTGTCTCTCTTCACTAGCATCTCTCTGCCTCTGTAGAAACATTAGGTTCCCTCCCTTTCTCCTCCACCCGTAAGCAAGCTCAAGCATCGACTCGACTACGCCCTCTTCGCGCATGTGGCACCCCTTATTGCCACCCTTCCGCCGCGATACTCCTATCCTCCCTCCGCTGCCTTCTCTTTCGAGTGCTCCCTTCCCCTTTACCCTCCCCAAGCGCGTGAGCGAGCCTCTCTCTCCGTATCCACCGTCACAATCGAGCGGGGAGTTGTCGAGGGTGGAGGCGTGGGTGTAGAAGCCGGTCTTCGTGTGACTCCTACCCAAATCGCATCTTCCTATCTCCGTGGGCACTTGTTGTGCCTTACTCGTTCTTCTATGCACTAGGTTTTTATCCGTAGGAAGAGGCGGAGGTCGGGTGGAGTTTCGGCAGGTTGTCATCCCGCCGAATCGGGATGAGACCGGTGTGATGTGCAGTATAAAGTTTTTTGGACCGAGAACTGAACCCTGGTGCACCCCATGTGTTTGAGCGTGGAATCGCCCGGAGGACGCGTACGTCGATGTTGAAGCAGGAAGTATGGTGTACGGCTGAGGGGCACGTCGGTGCCTTTAATGAGTTCATTAGTGGTGCTCGGTGGTTGTTTTTGTAGGACACTCAGAAGGGATTCAGTTTCGACCCATTTTTCAAATTTTTAGAAGTTTTGTAATCGGTGTTTCCTCCCGCTCGGAACTCGGTGGGGGAGAAGTTGCTTTTTATTCGTTCGCGACATTTTTCGCGTCGTGTACAGAGGAGGCGAAAGCGGATATTTCCACTCAGTTTCCGCATTGCGCCTGGCGACAATCTTTTTCTACAGAGAGCACTTAATAGGCGCTGCAATCTTGCGACGCCGCATCCTCTCCGCTGCCGCCTCGAGGTGTCTCGTGTGCCCATTGCTAGGTCGGCCCGTAGTGCGACGTCGAAAGGACCTTCGTATCCTTCGGCTAGCTTCTCTCTTAGCAGCCACCACCACCACGGGAAAGTTCCGTCCGGCGCCGGCGCCGCGGGTGTGCGCCCTCCGCCCATTTCTCCCCTCCGACGACGAAAGGGATCCGTCACCCGCGAGCGTTGCCGTCAGTAAGGTCCAGCAACCCATAGCTCTCATCGTTCATCGGGAAAAAGACAGTGCTCCCGTTTCGGCGACGTCACCGGAAAAAATCGGACCCGTTTGTGTGTTGAATGTTCCGAACTTCCCGTCGGGTAAACAACGCGACGGGGGTGGGCGTGTTCCCTTTTCGGGTCCCTCCCATGTGATCCTCACTGACCTACTCCTAAAATAGGGCTGTGATAAAAAAAGTTGGGAGTTCCGTACGGGGGACTGATTTCGGGCGGTGTCTGATTTTCATCCGCTCCCTCGTTCGTTTCATTTGGCGCAAAAAGCTTCGCTGCGCTAACGAGAGATCTAAGGCCGAAGTTGGTGTTTGGACAGGGGAAAAAGTGAATTAACGGGGAGGTTTGTTTAGGACTCGGATAGTTGTGTTAGGAGCACGTACGCGGGAGGTGGAGTGCATCGAGCTCACGTATTGGGGCCCTGCCAATTCCGGGACGGCACCCTTGAACTATGGCATTTAACCGAGTAAGGCGCTTGTTTTCGGTGACCGGAAGAGCCGGAGAGGACGGCAGCAGGAGGAGAGGGAGGCAGAGATGAACAGAAAGGGTTACGACTCTCGCTGGCTCACCATCCCGCCCTCAAGATTTGGGGTAACGACCTTCAGGACACCTCGTCGAGCAAGAAGTTTAGCAGAAGATTGGGGAATCGTCAGTTGAAACGGGAGAAGACACGCCTATCCCCACGGAATCCCCTAACTCCGCCAGGGTGGACCATGCTTTGTGGGCAGGGGGAGGGGAGGGTGGACGAAGAAGAGGAAGACTGCGGGGAAGGTGGCGACGGAAGAAGCTTCTGGGCAGGCCGCTGGGCCGAAGGCGGGAGTGTGATCTCCGCGTGGGGGAGGAGTGGCTGCTACGGAAGGCGAACGGGTGGGAGGGTCAAGTGTACGGGAAGGGGGCCGATTTCCTCCGAAGTCCATTCGTGACAGCATCGCGGAAGAAGTCTTTACTAAATAAGGTCTTTATCGACCGACGTTCGGACACCGTGGTCGTCGCGATCTCTCGCGTTCCCGGTTTCTAGCGTCCACTCCCGCGAAGGCATTTTCATCCGTAAGTAGAAAAATGATGGTCCCCTTCCATTGGTTCTTCTTTTTTAAAATTAGCCCCCCTTTCCTCCTGCAGCTTGAAGTTCCTGAAGGAGAAATTCGCCTGTATTCACTAGTATTTATTTTTTTTTAAATTTTGTGGATTAATTAAATGCATCTTTCGTTATTGTGGCTATTTTTATTCTGCAAGAAGTTTTGGTTTTCCAAATGAGAAAATAATTGCAAATCGTTTAGGATTTTCGCTTATTATTCTCGATATTAACAACTATGCTTAAATTCAATCACAACTGCTTTTACTTGGTAGAACTTAATGTAAATATATAAGATAAAATAAACTTTAGTTTAGTCCACAAATGCCACCACAATTACAGGAATATTGTTTATTTTATCTTATGCTTCAACTATTCTTAACATGTCTTAACATTCTTGTACAAGCACTTATTTTCTGTTACATATATACGATAACTGTTTCTAGAATAGTTAAAATAGATGATGAATGATAACCTTTGAAAAAAGAATTAATTGAACACCTTTCTCTTACTTCGGGGATCTTATTTTACATTACATATGCTAACCGTTGTCCAACCGACGGCATTTAGTGATAAGATTCTATTAAACAAAGAATTAAGTGATGAGAAGAACATTTTCTACATGGTGTATCATACGCAATATAATGGGCGTACTTTTACTATGTAAGCTTTGAATCTTCTCTCTCCATTCAGTTCAGGGTGTTCTTTTTGGCGAAGTCCTAGAATGGAGGTTTAGATAAGGAGTAATTTAATAAAATACAATGAAAATACTCACATAATATATACTTAATATGCTCGAACATTTTCTCCATTGATACCCTAATTACTAAATAAACTAATAGATTTGGTCACGGAATTCTAGACCGTATCATTTCTCTTACGAGAAAATAATGGTAACCATGAATTCCTAAGATATGAAATCTGTATTTCATATTATTACTATAGGTTGTTTTGTGGCATCTAAACCTCTAATATGTGACAGTAGTTGATACTTTTTATCTCCCGAGTTTAAGCGGCACGTATGCTTTGGTTGTTGGCATCAGGCCATGCTCAAAAAAGAATTGATCCTCGCTCATCAATCGTATCATATACGCAGTATCTTTTCAAATTTACTTACTGAAGTAGTGGTGTGAATTTGATCGTTTTCCTTTATTGCTTCCTACTTTCGTCGTCCGTGACGTAGGTGAGATAGGCTATCTTGCCGCGCCCATCAGCACATGTTGCCCGGTTTTCGGAAGCGTTTGCTTCAAAGGCGGCAGTATTTTCTCTTCTTTTATGGCATTGCGATGGTGGCATTTGCCGAAAGGACGGTCACGTGTTTCGGGCGAAGTGAATTATTCACGCGGAGACTCGGTATCGGCGGATCTAGAATGGTCTCCTCGGGGGCGGTCATATATGTCTAGATGGGGTGTTTTCAACGGGTATTGGATGGCACATATCTTCGGATCAAGGCTGCCGAATTTTTCGCCATTGCAAACACGAAACGGTGCCGGGGAACGGTTGATACGAGCCTTTTTGTTTTCATGGTCCCGGAACGTGAATAAAACATTCAAGACTCCCGCATAGTGGAATTTAATCGGAATTCAATTGCCGGTTTGTCGATGTCGTGTTATAATCGTGTTGCTCGAAGTATACGTAAGTGTAGTGGAAATAAACAAAAAAATTTTAATGATAGAATCAAGTAGTACTACAGTTATGATGACTGAGTTGTGGTAGTATAACTATGGTGACTAATTATGAATGACATCATAAGGGCTACATTGTAATATTTGTGGCTCCTGGATATCCAAGTTCGCCTTTGGTAAGAGAGGTCCTGAGTTCGACTCGTGTTGGTAGTCTATGTGTGTGAAATGACCTCGGTTGTCGAAGCCATGCTACGCAATTTTGTTAATGAAAAATTTATTTCAAAATCTTTTTAATATCCCAGCAACTCGATGAAAATGATGAATACCGCCATATCACTTTCATGCATGGAATTTATCAACTAATTCTTTAGCTTATTTCCTTTTTTAGGCTCTCAGAGATTCTCTGAAATTCTATCGCGACTTTGTAAACAGTATTTAAAAATAGTCTTATCTGACGTCCATTTATATATCCTTTCAAATAAAGAAAACATCTTGCTTTTAGGAACAACCGAAATTAGTTACCTTCTTCAAATAATTGTTACGGTTAATTATTTTAATTAAAATTATGTTCTTGAACTTGGTAATATTTTATAATTTAAAATGGATTAGCAAATCCAATTTCTCGATAGCCCTTCTCGGAAAATATTACGAAGTAATTCTTATATTCTTGTGTATTCAAGGCGTGACCATTTTAAACCTATGTGGACATGAATCTATCCATTCTTTAATGGATGCTTTTTTCTATCAATATTTCTGAGCACCGGCTAGTAAATATTTAAACTTGCTAGGAGACTCTGGCGGACTGCCACGAGCCTAGTCGTTGAATCGAATCTTGTGGAAGGTCGTTCTTTCGAGGCGGAAGAGGAAAGAAACACACTATCTGAGCTTCGTATAAATGCTCAACAGCTGCTTTATTCATAACCATCAAAACAAGTAACTATAGTGTACATCTTATAGTCAGTATTCATTTACGGTTTTTCTGGTAAGTTACCTGACCACCCCAGCGATATTTGTGGGCATTACCCCGTAATGTTAGGCCGCCGGCAGTAAACGTCCGTAATGCGTGGTGTGGATTCGCAGGCGTACTGGAACTCAGGCAAATATTTTGAAATTAAGTGCACAACATTTTGGTGGCGTCTCCCAAGCGGTTGCTATTTTGATATTTTTTAGCGGATCCATAAGCTCATAAAAGCAAGTATTCATCTAGGAAGCTGGATACGCGGTCGTAACTCTTCAGATTTGTTTGATCGAGCATGTCGAGTTTCTACGGAAAAACGTTTTTGGGATTTGCTTGGCAGGTCTTGCTTTTTGGTACCTCTTTAACTGCGGTACCTATATAGTTCATCAAATTTCACTGTAACTCTATTTATTTATAAGAGCATAATAATGAGTCAATTATTAATAATAAGTTATTTATTTTTTGAAGAGCAATTTGTGAATCATTCTGGGTATATTTCCCTGGAAATTATGTATATATAATTTTTATCATATTTTTATAATTATTCGTCGTTATTAATTTTTAAATATTAAATTAAAATTTTAATTTTCATTATTAATGCTTATTATGTATCTTTATTATTTATTTTTCTATTTTTACTATTTATTGATATAAAAGGCGTTTAAAATGAATGATCCATCCCTTTGAATTTATTTCCTTCATTTACTAACAACGTCGAATTATATTTTTTCCCACGGATTTGCTCTTTTTAACCTTTTGCTGAATGAATTTTCCATCGTTCCCCGTTTTTCAATCTCTATCAGGATTATCAATTCATTGCTCTCGAACGAATTTCCGATTCTTTTAAAATTCACCGCATCAGCTAGCACAGGAAGCTTTTTTTACGGTGTAATTTTTCAGCCGCACACGGATTCACGAATCGAAGGCATCCAAAGATAGAATCTTTCTGGGAGGAGCAACCTAATTTTTACGCGCCCCGATGCTCCAAAATAGCATTTTCTCCGAGCGTGATCAAATGCAAGGTTTTATTTTTCCAAACGTTTTCCGCATCATTTTCTATTCTATTCTGTTATTTCTTGTCGTCACAGAAGTCTTCAGCGGATATCGCGAATGGATTTTACGCGCAAAAAATTAGTATCGATGTATTCACAAGAGAAAAAATCTGATGTGGCCAGCACATGACTTTCTCCACATATAAGATGTAAATACTTATCTACGACAGTAATTTCGAACTCTAAACATTATAAATAATGTTGTTCGGGACATGCTGGATGAAAAACGATGAAACTGGCCTTTCGCCCATAGAGCTCAGAGCGCCCACAAAGTACATAATCAGAAACTTCCGGTTTATCAGTATTTCAGGAATAACTCCTAAACAATCAGTGATACGAAAATATGTTTCATACAAAAGTTATAGTAAATTTTATTTTCTAAAACATTTATAAATAATATTATATACCTAAATATCATATTTATGGAGATATTTTGAAAACCGGAAATGAGCTTTGAAGAATGAAGCTCAACTTCCGGTTAACCGATTTACTCCAAAAACTAATCAACTCTAAAGACTGTAATAGAAGTACTACATATGAAATTTGGTGTTGATCCGCCAAATAGTTTTCATGTTAGAGCGCCCACAAAGTACATAATCATCTTCTTCCGGTTTATCAGTGTTTCACGAATAACTCCTAATCAACCGGTGATACAAAAATATATTAAATACAAAAGTTATAGTAAATTACATTATCTAAAACTTTTATAAGTAATACAATATACGTATATATCATATTTATGGAGATATTTTGAAAACCGGAAATGAGCTTTAATGAATAAAGCTCGACTTCCGGTTGACCGATTTACTCCAAAAACTAATCAACTCTGACAGCACACACCACAGTGCTGTATATGAAGTTTGGTGTTGATACGACCAAAAGTTTTTCACGTTAGAGCGTCCACTATCACACACACACACACACACACACACATACACACAGACATTCCGAAAATGGTCGAAACGTGTTCTAGGGACCCCAAAACATGTATTTCCGTTGAAATCTCGAAGTCGAATTTTTTCATGAAAACAATACTTTCTCTATACTTCGTATATGGAGAAAGTAAAAATGGAATAGTTACGACTTGGGACATTCCATTCTAAACGAAACGAATGCGTGATTAAAGAATTCATCTTACCCTGTACATTCACAATTGGTTCTGCTTCTATTATCAATTTTCATATTTCCACATTTACTCCTTCAACCGTTTGCTCCAACGTTATTTCCCCTGTATTCTATCCTATTCATTTAATATCCTGTATCCCAAAGGTATAAATCTGATTTTTATTTGGAGCTATCCATTGCAGTCGAGATGGCCCAAACGAAATTAACTCAAGGTTTAGAGTTGTCCTTCGCTGCGTCCCTTCAGGAAAACTCTTAAACTAGGAATATGTTGTTATAAACCAAGGAACATCTATTTACACCCCATCCTAATGTATTTATTGATGTTTTTGGTTATTCCCGTAAGTTTGTATGCATTCGTATCTAAACTGGAAAGAATAAAAATTCTAAATCATAATTTAATTCAATCAAGTACCTACACATTCTCCATTATTTTACTTCATTCTATGGAAAGGTGTTCTTACTCACATCTTTACTTGTCATCAAAAATAACATAAGCGTAAACTGAGCTCAAATTGACTAATCTCATCAAACGAATTGTTCGTTTTTAGGCTGATTCCATTATGTTTTCGTTGTTTTTATTATTTCCACTTTTAATGTATTAAGATATGGAGTGAGAAGGGCGGAAGCTCTTTGGTGTGTTTCGTACCACATGACGGGTTTATACCAATAGCTTTTTATATATTTATGTATGTATGTGACTCGAGTGTGTCTCAAAAACAAGGTTGGATATACTGTAAAATCTTTACAATCCGTCCGCAATCATTAGCTATTTTTTATAGCTATATTTCTTCGGAAATGTCGCATTTAACCGAATATACCTCCACTACCCAATGTGCTTGCTTCATTTAATGATGTTGAATATCGGACCAACGGCATACCTTTTTAATGGAAACATCCGTCGGTTCGGACCCTTCCAACCGTTTTCACGCGTTCCATATTTCATCAGGGCGTTATTCGATCCTCTTTGTTACACGTCACAAGATCCTCCACGTATGTTTGCCGCGAAATTAAGTTTAAGCGGGTTCCAAAGAGCCGAAGGCGGAAATTGCAATGATTAATTCATTTCGCATCGTCACCACCCCCTCGCTCAAAATGGCTGCATGCTTAACTTCCGTCACGCTCTGGGAATCAAAGTTTTCGTTCCCTTTCTTCGCTGCAGCGTCGTTGGATGCGGAATTAATGCAGCCCTCTCTTTTCCCTCCTTAAAAGGGCGCGCGCGAATAGATTAATCGTTGCTTTAAGAGTGGTGAGGAAGGGTTTTAATCAATCATCGCCGTATTGTAACTTTGGGGGTTCGATTTATCGTTCGGGAAGGTCGTTCACCCATCCAAAATAGATTTGACTTTTGAGAGCGTGAAAAGTTTCGAGGAAAAATTTAGAGTTTCCGATACTCGAAGATTTTAAGATTTTAGGAGTGGATTGATTAAAAAAAACACGTCGTGCTTTCCCGGTGCATTTACTGCGGGAATTCATCGCGGGTTTCCTACCGGGTCGTCAGATCGGTTAACACCGACGTTTCGGCCGCTGTCTCCATAACCATATTTAGGATGAAGTTCAGAGCGTTTGAGTTGGTCCCATATGTATAGGAGTACTCCATTCTACTTTCACTTTGATCCTACTTGGGTTGATTTTATTATATTTTTTGCGCTCTTTCCTGACGCTTAAATTTACTTATTTTCCATTTTTTATCCCTTTTGAATATTAGCTGCAACTATCAGTATGTTTCACGGTATTACACGTCTTCCTCACAGTGTCATTTTGTAGGGTTTTTACTTTTTTCCTAGGTGTCAAATTAGTTTTTCTGTAAACCCACAAAATACTTCGCTCTTTTGTCTTTACTTTTGACTTATTCCTAAAATCTCTTTCTTCTAATATTTAATGAAATTAGGTTCGTAAGAAGAGTCTTGTCTCAATCTCGTCCTTAGATAGATCGGTATTATTATTTTCTTGTAAATATATTGCGTGTCCCAAAAATGGCATGTGTAATTGAAGAATTAAAATAAAGAATAGCGTTATAAATGTACCGTGACTGATTTTGAAATTCTGCACGACTGAAAAATTCATAAAATAGAATTATAAATAAATTCAATGATCTCTGTTCATTTATTAAACTGTACGACGTAATTTCTTCTAATATGATACTTACATTAGGAGAAGAAACGAAGTTGGTCTATAGGTCAATTTTTGTACGCAAATAATGTTTTCTCTATTCACGGTATATCTGTTGGTGATTGATATTTTATTAAATTTTTCAAGGATTGAAGGGAATTCATACTCTCAAACCACTCAATGTCAATCACTTGCTACCTTAGTTAACTAGTAATACTCATCGTAATTGCTTGATAATAACTACTCTAAACTCCTAATGGATTATTGACCACCAAAGCTTTAAGAGGAAGATAAGAATTCCAGCTAACAATTATTCGAATAGAGTGAAGATGTATAATCTCGTAAAAGTTTTGCCTTTCAAACAAGGTAGTCGGTTGAAAGAGAGTTTTAAGTGAATGAACGATTTGATCGTAGGGCTAACTAAGCAGTTCTTTTATTGTCACGGAGAATTTCTATCGCAACTTCTCTCATGAATTTAAATTTTATGTCTATCTGCCGTGTCGCTTGCCCATTACCTCTGATCACGCTGCCAGGCTCTAAATGGTTCAATTAAGTCAATTAATAGACCTCGTTTGGGCTTCGAATTGCCGAAATTAGGTGCCGTGCTCAAGTGAACATTTCAGCAGTAGTTAGGATCATTCTCCCACAATGCGCTTCGACGTGAAAGTTGCTGCACTGATGTCGATCCTTCGAAGCCTCTCATAAAAATCAAAAACAATTTACAAATAGTTTAGTAGTGAATAATTCACAAAAGTGAAGAAATAGCTTATAATATTTATTAATTGCTAATAATCTTTATTCTAGGAGGTAATCATATTATCTACAAATAATGCAAATTTATTACGTAACCGCAAGGAATAAATCTGTTAACGGGTATACCACGGTATTTAAAATAATATAAATATTGAAATAGGTATTCGAAAGTGCGACTTATAAAAATTAAAAGACAGTAGTTTTCCACATGGAGTCAATGTAGAAAATTACTCTTTTAATTGTTCTACAGATATTATTCAAATGCGTGTACTCAGTTTAAATGTATATGTAAGTCGAGTAGATAGATGAATTTATATTAAAACGTTTATTTCAAACCTACACATTCTTCATGAATTGTCTATCATCGCTAGGATCCAAAGCCGTGGTAAAATATCTCGTGAGTTACGCTCCAAAGCTGCCCTTTCAGTGACCAATTTCATCGCTTTCATTCCGTTTTATTTGTATTCCAAAGCTTCCAACTCACTCAGTTTCCTTTTCGGCAGCCATAACACAACTGTTTATTGTTTGATGCGGCCTCGAAACCTTTCGGAGCCCCCTACGAGTAAATCGAGAGTTTCGCCATCCGTTTTATGCGTGGCACATTAAGAAGAAAAACGGCTGGGAGTAACTTTATCACGCCTCACGCCATTTACTCGGCAGATGAAATCCGGCCGGTAATGGCTGTCAACGACCGTACATTAAGGCGGCGTTGTTTACTCCCCGGTTCTCATCTTCAACGGCGACGACCCTCTTACGCCCTGGCGACGTCCTACGTCCGTGCACTTCGAGAGGTAATCATTACACGTCCCACGGAGTCTCCAGACACGCGGCGTGCGAGGACATCACATGGTGACCCGTATCTGCTCCACAAGTGGCCCGTCAGGCGAATCTCTGCCCAACCACGTCCCTCCCGCAATGTTTGAGAGTTTTCTCTCGAAGCGTGTCCTGAATGGATGTTCGAACTTCTTGACTTCCTAAAAAGTTTCCCCTTCGGCTTCGAGACGGAAGTGTCTGTCGATATATTTATGCCCTCCTGACTGATGCGCGGTTTGGGTCTTGATGTTACTGGGTATTGATTTTCGTTCAGGGTTGATCTGTGTCACCTGGTGAAATCTTTGATCGCTCTAATTATTTTGGTGATGAATATATGAAGTTTTTATTGTTTTGTTCTGGTGGATGAAGAGTTTTGAGTCGTGATGTTACTGAGTACTGCTGTTTGTTCAGGGATCAGCTGGTTAAATCTTTGATCACGCTAATCATTTTGCTGGTGAATGTCAGAAGTTATTAATTTTTGTTATATCCTTGCAGTAGAAGAGGGTTTGATGCGCGTACTTGAATTAAGTTCCAAATTATAATGATTGCTTTTTATTTTATGGTTTAAATTCCAGTTTAGTTATTCCACGGGTAGGCAATATATTTTTACAGGTAACTAGTATTAGAAACATTCTTGGCGCTTGCCTAATCAGTTTGCCCTCCTTTGTGGCCTATTACGCATACTTTAGTTGTCCTGCATGCTATCTTTTAGAGGATAAATTGTCACGAAGTTGCAAAACCTTCACTCATTGTTGGTTTGGTACTTCCTGACAATTTGTTCTATTACTTTACCATCAGCGGTATGCTATATATATCTAAAGCCTTTCTTCATGAATGAAAATATGAAGGACAATTAATTAAGTTTTTTAACGAGGAAAAGTTTAAATAACGGAAGGTTTTACCAGCAGAGATCTACTAAAGTATAATATACTTGATGGAGTTACTATTTAAAAATATTTCAACGAAAGGGAAAACAAAACCTGTTAGGCCACTTCTGATATCATCAAGTTAAACAACTACTTCGAGTGTGAAAAGAACGCCACATTGAATGCCGATTAAGGCCAAAGTTTCCTCATCCTTAGAGTAGACGTCTTTATGGCTGTAAAAGTTGGCCCATATAAGTTCGGTTTCGAACCAGATACTTCTTCCACTTCCACCTCGCTCTGACCATAAGGCAATGCCTACTGTGAATTGCTCTTGATCGCCCCATCTTTGAGTTCTCATAAGGTTTTTCCTTTCTGGTTGATTTAGGGTGCATTTGCGTTATTTTTCTCATATTACACGTAGCAGGCCTTGAGACAAAATTGACTAGTCCTAATTAATTAGGTCCATTCGAATTACTCGGAGGTGAGAAATTGCGTATTCCATACAATTTACCATCTAGTCATTAATTAACTTAAACGTTATTTGAACAATGTAACCGCCATTTAACTAACGTTCCTGATAGATAATGAATAAAAACAATGTAATTTAGCCTGAATTGCGCGGTTCTGATGTGTCACTGGAAACACGACAACTATTGAATATTTTACCTTTGTTGTAGGGGCAAAAGTTTTTATGGTTAAACAAAAAGTGAAAATTTAGTCATTTCAGCAACTCGAACCCACGTCTCACACTTTCCGGGCAGGTATTCTAACCAATAAAATACTATGCCAATACTATACATCACCAGATGATGCTACTCCGGTAGCGAAACCGGTCGTCAGTTAAATAAAAGTGTGGAAAATAACATTGTTTTTATTCATTATCTAAAATGGCTTTCCACAAAGTAACGCCTGATCATCTAGATTTCATAACGTTCCTGATGTACGAAAGAGAGTGTAGGATTTCTCTTTGGAGCTTTAAAAGAGGCAATAGTCCTTTATTTCAGGTGAATTAATTTGAGAAGGTGATAGTAAATTATATATATATATATATATATATATATATATATATATATATATATATATATATATATATATATATATATATATATATATATATATAATATAATTTTATTTAAATATTTAATTCGTAGTTCTAACTTTGAATTAGTATAATTTCGCGAAAGCTTGTTATTTCAGGGACGGTAGATAGCTCGGGGAATCTATGTTAATTACCTATTTCATTAAACGAGCAATCCGATGCAATAATTAGTAGTTTATATGAATTCATCAGTGTCGATTCATCTCATTCAGCTGTGGTCAGTTACGTCGATTCTCCAGCTGCAACATGTAGAATTAGGATCGTTTTATTAATTGCCAATTTGCAGAAAACTCCGTTATCTGGCTAATCAAGTTTTTTACCATCTAATTTCATGAAACTGTTTCGTGGAAAGAAGTATAGCCGCTAATGACTATAGCTGCTGGAATTAAATCCATTCCACTCCGCTGGAAAGTCAATTAGAGATTGCAAATATCTGTTTAATTTCACGCAGATTTCCGATTCAGGGTAAGCTTAATTGGATGTTAAGCTCGAATTGGGATTTAATAGAATTTTCCGCGGCCCGCTAACAATTTTAATTTGGATTCATGCAAGCATTCTTCAGAATGATTGAGAGCGGAAGTAGTAACAGGGTAAAGGTTGGAGTATGCAATAACAGGTTGTAAAAAACGCCTCATTATGCCACAATTAGCGAGAAAATTAATAAACGAAGAAACTTTTCCTTCACTGCAGTGTTTTTCTATTTATAAGTAAAATATTCGTAACTAAATTATTTCAAAAATAATCTCATAAAATCAAGTAGTTTTTTAGTAATGAAACATACTTAAACATAAAAACTTTTAATCAAGATGGAATTGAAATTACTTAGAATGAGGAATTATTCGCATTAAACCCAAGGTTAAGCAAGAAGTGAAATATAGCGACATGACAGGGACTCGAACCCAGGTCTTCCATTCTTGGCATAGTATTTTATTGGTTAGAATACCTGCCCGGAAAGTGTGAGACGTGGGTTCGAGTTGCTGAAATGTCTCAATTTTCACTTTTTGTTCAACCATAAAAACTTTTGCCCCTACAACAAAGGTAAAAAATTCATTAGTTGTCTTGTTTCCAGTGACACATCAGAACCGCGCAATTCAGGCTAAAATTTGGTTTGAAAGTTAAGTAATAGCTTCATGAATGTCTAATTCATGATACGAATAAGGCTTTCTATTAATCACATCGTATCCCTAGGGTTTATTTTAAAACATTATTTCGACATAAGACTTCCATTTATTTTTGTTAAGAAGAGAAAACGTGGTATATTTTCCACACAATATGTGTGAAAAATTGTGTGGAATTGCGTGGAAAATATACCAAGTTTTCTCTTCATTACTTTGATAGCTCTCCACTAAGTAACGCCTCATAATCTAGATTTCATCCATTTATTTTGTTGTTTTACGGAACCACTTATCTTTTAGTTCCATCCCTATTTTTTCTAATTTTACGCCATTTTATTTTATCGAAGTCCAGGTCTTTCTTTTAAGTTTGGCAAGTTTTGATATACCTTCGTACCGTAAAAAATGCTTTCTCAGTGCAGTGGCGCTCAAAAGAAAAACAGGGGAGGAATTCCGACAAGGGTCAGGAAAGGTTCTTTTTTACCTCCGGTAATTTCCTATGTCGCCTCCGATAGATTTTCAATTTGGTCGTTCGACCTCATAATGTGCCCCCGGACGTCCGTTACTCGTGATAAGATCTCGTCGGACTTCGCCAATTACTTTCCACGCGACTTCTTTCGCCAAACTTTCGAGTGCGAGGGGCCCAAAAGAAAACAAAAGGTCCTCACGCTCGGAAGCCCTCTCGTCAGCAATTTAGGAGGCCATCCATCAGGGAAAAGTCTTGGCTCGAAGCCAAAGAACATGTGGGGAGGAATTCAATCTCGGAAAGGCTTGACAGTGAACAATCTTCACCCCTCTTTGGTCGAGTCCACGCTGTGGTTGACGATTTCATTAGTCAAATAAGGATTGGGTTTGAATGGGAAATGTCGTCCCCCGGGCCGGGCTCCCAAATTTTAACTAAAGCCGTCGCAGAAGGCCTCGTTTACTCTTTATTACGTATGCTCCCACTCATTCTTCCGGATTGTATTCACCAATGTATCTCGACTACCCTTCCGGGACCGTTTCAGAAGTATTTTTGTCCAATTTGCAGCCCTCAATGGGATATTCTTCCAAAATATGTCGATTTCTCTGTATATTTTCCTCAGTTATCTTTATATTTTCAGGCAATTGAAAGTTCGCTTAGTTAAGTCTATTTTTTTATTTTGAAATCAGAATCAGTGTTCTAATCAGTAGGATAAACAAGACCATCAGCGTGCTTATCCCAAAATGGAAACAGCAAAATTGATGTCCATGGTTTAATTAATTTTTTGTCCGTCTGACAGTGACGTATTCACCCCTGAGGCCATTTAATTCTCAAAACTTCCATCATTAACACCAAAAGTTCCGAAGAGGGAATGAGGGTTACTAGGCAAGATGAGGGACGAGGTTGGTTCTATTCTCATCGAGTCAGAATGCGGTAAGCTAAACAAGTCTACCTAAGTGAAGCGGAATGATTTTATGAATAATATTTTCATACGATTAAATATGGAAGGATCGTAATGAATTCAATTTTTAGCACCACTCGTACTTCATGTCGTATTATCATTGGCATGAATAACACATATAATAATAATAATAGAAGATACAGTGTTCTTTCTCGTGAAACAATAGAAAAATATTCCAATAAAGGTTTTAGGAACAGTAATGCCCCTAACTGTCGAAAGCATTATAAAATGATTAAAAAATGAATCATTTTTTTATGTTAAAATTGTCAGGCCGATCCCAACCTTCATGAGCATTACAATGATTGCATGTCTGTCCCAATATTACTTCTTCAAGCCTTCACGTTATGAAACGAATCACGTGTCCAATTTTTCCGAATTCCTTTTCATAAGATTCTGATGGTACTATATCGGTAGCATTGCGATGGCGATGAAGACTGATGTTGGTACTTACTCGTTGAAGATGAAAAAGATAGGATCCGCTCGCATATTTTCAATTGTAATTTTTTACTTCAGAGTGAGCGTGATCAAAATGAAATTTCGGTGACAGCATTCACGGAATCGATTGGAAGGTTTTTACACCAATCAGGATGAGTTTTTTGCTGCGTAAAATTTCATTCCGTTATCATGGGAATTTCCATATCTATCTCTTATGATGTATTTGCGCTGTCGCATTCGTTTGTCTTAAACATTGATTGGTCTTTCATATCCTCAGCCATTGTGGTAGCTTAAAAATTCTCTCTGTAGTGCAATCACCTGTATCCTTACTTGTCCGGAATAAATCTGTATCCTTATTAAATTGCCTGAATTGATCTTTAGTGACTTAAGAGATTAACTTGAAAATACTGAAGAGATTAATCCGAATATACGAGGGGATATGTATCTTAGCTTTTCTAAAAGGTATGAAGGAAAGGTGTATTAGGTTTACGCAGATTTTTACACCCCCCTTCTTCGTGGGTTTTTTCCTGCAGTGGACATTAGGACAGATAAGATATGACTCGGGTTTTTGACGTCCGCTTCATTTAAAGTTTTCCCCTCTATTTCTCTTCACGTATACACTATTTTTGCCTTTTATTAATATCATTGACGTCAGATTGAATGGACGAAGAGACTTGTCAGTCTCGATTTCTCCTTAATAAAGACCTTATACAGTAGATACAACTTAGGGTATTCATCTCATAATGCACTTTTTCCGAGCAGTCACATTCATTTGTGTCAGAAATAACGCAACGGTCACATTTCGCGAAATGTATCCGGACATTGACCATTAAACCACGTAAGAGAACTCGAGGAGTAAACCTTTCTAAAAAATACGCAAATATTTCAACTTAATGAAGCTCTTTTACGGGCCTTGCGGGTGCTCTCGCTCTGGATAGAGGTCAAGAGGATTTGGACGGCTGCGGTCTCTTTCCAACGGACCGGTCAAAGATAACGATGCATCTAATACGCATTAAAGCCATGTTATATCTTATAAGTATGCGCGAAACCTTGCATTAGTCGGGATCATTTATGCATTAAGAAATGCTCCCGATATTCCGTTCGATTTTGAAAATGTAAAATATTGATTGAGGTTTCAATCGATCAAACTGTGATGACACGATTATCTTGGTGAATATAAAAGATGTATCTAATGGAAGTAAATGGAAATAAAGGGTTTATAAAATCTTTTTTATATAGAAATACATAGATATATTATATATAATAGATATTTTTATAAAAATATAGTTTACTGTTTTGTCGATTCAATTTGTTTGGAAATAAACAGCAAAACTGCGTAGAAATTTCAGGAAAATGTATATCAAATGAGTGTTTTAAAATAACATAAATATAATTTTACTCAAATTTCTGCTAGGAAGTTGATGGATTTTCAACAGTAATCTTATCTATCTTTCAGCCATTCCATTTTCAAATATCATTTCGGTTTTTGAAAATGGATAATTAATCGGAAAAGCGTTGCGTTATTCCTCATTTTACGAATATTTATAAGTGATTTATTATGCATGAGTTCTGTGTTTTATTAAGCGAAATCTATGCCGAAAGGGACCTCATATTCCATTAATACCCTCGTGTGAATAAGTAAATAGTGCATTTATATTAGAACTTTAACTAATGAGTCGATTATTGGACAATCGTTAATTATGTAACTGTTATATCTCATTTCCGGGAAAGATCCGCTGGAGTCTTTTTCCATCAAACTAAACGGAAAAAATGTTTAAGTGTTTATAATTCCATTTTTTCACTTTTTAGAGAAATAAATCTAAGAGTAAAAGTTATAAAGGAATATTCTATTTCCCATGTTACACGGGTATTCATTCACGTATTTCTAAATTATCTTAGATTTGTCAACTGAACTTGGCCCCAATATCTCGCGGGCTCAACTACCTTTCAAATGTAAAAATGGCTTTATGGTAAGCAAACTTTTCTGATTGGTGTCATCATTAGCGCTTAATTTCTTAGTTTGCTTTCGTTTTTATTTGTCATTTTTTTTCACTATATAAGAGAATTTTATAGTCTCTTCAGTCTCTTTTTCGTCCCTTTACTTCGCATATTTTGCTTGCTTCTTTTCTCCGTGAATGTAATTTTTTTTTCACGATCTCAATTTAAAACTTACCATTTTTTAAAATGACAGATTAAGGTGTGCCTTGGTGGAATTCCTTCATAATCGCAGACGAAGAAAAAATCAGTATGTAGAACCCAGAAATGTTATAGTGTAGTGTCATAGTAGGTATGTATAGTATTTCGTGGACTCAAAAAAATGTGTTTTTCTTTCTCTGTGATTACTATTTTTACTCCACAAATTCCTTTCTTCCTATCCCACCCTAAAGATAGGTCAAATAAGTTTCTAAACTAGAAGTGATGTTGTCGCAACCTTCTGGTTGACAGTCAAACCTAGGAGGGGAAGTGCATATTGAGATCAATAATGCTATCGGTTTATATTCGAACGAACCCTGTATTTATATCTAGATATTTGCCGATAGAAATGCATCGATTTGTTTTACATTAATTCTTTGATCTAAATATATGGTCTATCGAGGGTCACCGAGGCTTATTTGAATCTGCATGTACCGGACCAACTGGTAAATTGGTACTTCTGTTCTATGCAATTCACCACTTGTCTTCCTCACCCGCTGGGAAATTCCAGTCGTAGACGCGTTTCACGTATCGAACTTTTCCCCTTCAATTTATAGCCCCGCACATTCGAATGGTCACTTTCAGCCAAAGTTCCCGTGGAAATTAAATTATCGACGGGCATTCAGATTTAAGGATTTGGAGCGCAAATCCCCTATTGGAGGCTAATAATTTTTTCGGGGATCCCTTAGCCTACCTATGAGGATTATAAGGGGCAGGATCGCTATCTGCATGGGACACTGTGGCGTAGTGTGGCGCGTGACCCTCGCTCCGCCAGACCCCTTTAGTGAGCCTCTGCTTTTATGGGAGGGGTGGGGAGGGAGAAAGGCGCGCGCTTGTGTGCCCCTTCGGGTCGATGCCTTCGTCCTTTGCCCTCCTGTCTCCGCCTGACTCCGTCCGACTGCTCAGCCCAAACTCCATTGCCCTCTCTTTCTCTCGGGAAGGCGGACACGAAGAAGGTGGACCCTGTCCGACAATGCCAGCGGTACTTGTGTACCTTAACGGGTGCGATGCGCGGGAGGACATCGCCAAAAACGTGGTCCTAGAGCTATAGGTCGAAATTGTATATAGTTCGATGTATCGAATGTACCATTTCGGCAACTTTTTACGACTTTATTCTCTTATATGTTTTAGATATCTAAACAGTCAATGTATTTGAAATTTGTGGTTCATATGTGTTAGAGAATTTGCGATACGATAGGTCGATATTTTATATAGTTCGATGTATCGAATATTCTATTTTGGCGTAGTTTTATGACTTTATTATACAATATGTTAGAGATATCTAAAAAATCAATATATTTGAAATTTGTGGTTCATAGTGGTTAGAGAAATTGCGATACGATAGGTTGAAATTTTATTCTGTTCGAGATATCGAAATTACTATTTCAGCGTAGTTGTAAGACTATTCTCCAGTATCTTATAGATATCGAATAAATCAATTGATTTGAAAGAGGTGGTTCGTAGAGAAACCGCGATCTGTGGGAGAGGTTCGCAAAAAGCACGGTGCTAGAACGATGGGTTGAAATTTTATACGGTTTTAGATATAGAAATGACTATTTCTGCGTGGTTTTACAAATTTATTCTCCGACGTGTTATAGATATCGAAAAAATTAATGTATTTGATAGTGGTGGTTCATATGTGCTAGAGAAATCGCGATCTCAATGAGAGGTTTGCAAAAAGAGCAACCCTAGATCGATTCGTTGAAATTTTATACGGTTCGAGATATCATAAGTACTATTTTAGCATAGTTTTACTATTTAATCTTATGACCCTTATAGATATCGGAACAAATAAAAGGTTTGGGATTGGGATATCTCATATAGAGAAATCGGAGATGATAAGTTTTAAAGGTCAAATTCACTTTTGTAGATATCGAGCGAAGTGACGTATCTATTGGTCGAATTGGGATAGATTCAAGGTATCGGAGATTTTAGGTCGTGATCTGTATGAGAGATTCACAAAAAGCGCGAATCTAGAACGATAGGTTGGCATTTTATATGGTTCAATATGTCGAAAGGTCTCTTTCAGCGTAGTTTTATGACTTTATATCCTAATCCCTGATAAATATCGGAGAAATCACAGTATCGGAAAGCGGTTTTTCGTATGTACTAAAGAAATCCAAGATGGTAAGTTCAAAGGAAGAATTCTCTTTCACAGATATGGAGCGAAGTAACATATCGATTGGTCGAAATTGCATGTATTCGTGATATCGGAGTTCTAAGTATCAATATATTAAGACTAAGATTTTATACGATTCGAAGTGTCCTAAGTTATATTTCAGCGTAGTTTCCTTGATCTTATAATTCATTATAGATATCGGAAACATTGGAGCTTGGGAAGAGGATTGGTCATATAATCTAGAGAAATCGAAGTTCGTAAGTTCATAGGTCAAATTCTCTTTCACGAATATCGAGCGGAGTGATGTATCGATTGATTGAATTCGGATCGATTCAGGATATCGGAGTTCATAGCTACGGTAGACTCAGATCCTTGCTATATGTTCCATAGGATTTTCTAACTCACTAATCCTCGACCCTAAAGGCGAGGACACAATCGACGTGTACGCAAGACTTGAGACGTGACACTTGTACGTCAAACTTGGAACTTGGTACTATCGGACACAGTCGGAACGTGAACGTGAACCTCAGCCAATCAGAGACATCAGAAAATCCTAGAGAACAATAGACACTCGTAGGCGCTATGCACGCTGAGTGTTCTAACATTTACAAAGAGAAGAAGAGAAGAATAATCTTATAGAATGATGAAAGAAAATGAGGCAATTATTATGTAGCTCGGTTTAATAATTATGGCTTCATGATTATTCAAATCTTCGGTCTGTAATGGCGGACCCCAAATTGTAATACTTGTATTTATCTTCAGATGGCGCAGCTATCGCAAGGTGAATCCTGATTGGTTGTCCGTGTACGTGAAACTTGTAAAGATAGAAGTTGCCAATCTCCTTAAGTACACGTGCGTACGTACACGGGGACTGTGTCCGGTGCCATTCATTTATACACGGCCAACTTTTGTAGGTTTCACGTTAACGCTACGCGTCTTAAGTACACGTTGATTGTGTCCCAGCCTTAATACGACAACCTTCGATTGCTCGAAGTCGATTCGATTTGAGTGATGGAATTTAATGGACTGGTGGAGTTAGAGCCAGGTTTCAGCTTCCCTCTTAAGTAATAAAAATCTACTATAGTTATTTTCATATATACCTGCCTCTTATGCATGTGGAAACACCACTGTCGAATCTGTCCGAATTTCATTTGAACCCGATGGTCTTAAGTCTCAACATGCCTTTGAGCATTGAAATCACATCCTTGATTATCGTTAGTGATTTTTTGAACAGATTACTATATTTCGAAACACGCATCAGAAAAGAATTTGGAGGAAAAATGCTGCCTACCGAGTAAAAAAGCACCGGGTTGGACCTCCTTGAATTTCTCGTAGATAATAATATATCGTGATAAGAACATGTTAAAGTAGGTTCAGCCCTTTCCCAAGATTGCGTGATTGCTATCGTTAGAGATTGTCCTTTCCAAATTTCGGGCTTGAGATGTTGTCCAGTCTTTCATTTGAAATAATCCATTCCTCATTCCCTGGAAATCTCTCTAGTCCGTGATTGGATTTGGTGAGCTTTGTGCTCTTTCGCTTTTCGCATTCGCCAACTCACTTTTATAAGTTGCGACATCGGTTATCACCACGGAATGAATCATCCATGCGGAAGGCAGTGAATCCCAGTGGGAGATCATATTAATCAAGCGGTGGTGTCGTTTCATACGGACCAGAATACTTTTTATTGTAAATGATTACTGATAGAAGTCGCGGCAAAATCGATGTTCCCGATAAAGATTCGTGGGCATATCGCATTGCGGGAAAACGGTAAAATATGAACACGTTCCATGACTAGTGAACATATTGGTAGCCGTAGGAAAATGGGTGTAGTCTTTCTACTTTCTCTCGTCATTTTTGGATTATCGTATATCAGATGATAAACACATGTGCCATGTCGTTATGCCCTAATTTCAGAGGGAAGCATGCATTCGATGGGCGACGTTAGACATGTAGTTGCAACGAGAGCCTTGGTTAGAACGATGTGGTTTGTGTGATCGTAAAAATTAACAAGCACGAAAGATTTCCTTGAAGAAATATTATCCTATTTTATGCGTTTTCACGATAAAAATTTGATTGTTTTTGTATGGTATGAATGTAAAATGTAACGGAAACTATCAAAATTTAATAATTTTCAACTAGCAATTATTCCATATGTAGAAACGTATATGGTATTTCAGTTTTAGCTGTATAATCAGTATCCTCAATTGTATTAATTTGTTGTTTCAAGAGTTCATGACATATTTAATTCGTATTAGCTGACATATGTTGTACTAAAATAGTTGAAAATAGTACATTTTCATGGTTGAATCGATCATTATTATTTTTAATGGTCTACTCCTGGGCACCGAAGGTCAGGCGGCAAGACAAAACCAAAGCATACTGACATTTATACCAAGTTGTGAATAAAATACATATTGGAGCTTAGTTATGTACGTCCTGTCATCAATTATGCACGGATAGTTCGATGTACTCATCAGAAGCATATTAGTATGAATTGTATCTTAGATCTCGGACCCAGTTTGATCATCTTACATTGGCTGACAACACAGTTCCGCATATGTAGTACATCAACTTTGAAATGGAAATCATCTCTCTTTGAATTTCTCGTTAGCGCAGATCTTACTTCGGTTTGTCCCGTGACGTAACCCATTAGCATATTCCTCAATTTATTTCCCGCAAAATGTCATCATTCTAACCCTACTCGTCTGCTTCTCATTTACGTGAACGAGACTCGCTATTCAGCCAAAACCTTCTCGCCTTGAGCGAAAAATAATCGTCGATCCATTCGGTATTTCGCGTCTCCGGGAACGGTCTCCGTAATCGCGGAAACCCTCGCTTTTTTCCGGCTGTAAGGCGAAGTTATTATTTTAATAGTAACACTTAGGAAAATGCGTTTCGCGTTGGAAGTCATCGAGAGAGAGTGTGCGTCGAACGTTGGGGGAGAAACCGGTATCAGGCAAACTCTTCGAAAATAAAATCTCTTAGAAAGGGAATTCTTCGAAAACAAATTCTCCGAACGATAAATTCTTCCAATGACAAATTTTCCGAAACAAATGCCATAGAAAAAAGGCCATATGTAATGCCTAGACCAGTTCTTTGTCACGTGAGAAATGAAAAAGTTTTAGGAGACTCATAAATTGGTCTGTACGAACAAATTTCTCCGAGGTTACGCTCCACATAAACAATTTTTTCTATGTTTTTGCTTTTCTAAACTAAATCTCGTGTGCTTTGTGATTGCGTGCTGATGATTCCAAGAGCAATTTAGGAAATACACCAGAATTTTATATTGGATTTGTGAAGAGTATGAGCTGTTTTAAAAATGATCAGGAGTGAAAAATTCGGCCTACTTTAATAATTACTTATTTAATAATATCTATGCTGGCGTTGAGGGGTTAATATGAATTTGGGATAATTTCAGATTCATTAAATTTATAACTTCAGATCAAAAATAAATAGCATGTGGTTTTTATTGGAGATGTTGAGTCAAAGAGGGAAAAAATCGTATTTTTATATTGCATTAGTAGAGAGTATTACTAATTGTAAAAATTGTCACTGGTGAAAATTCGGGATAAATGTTCTTAAAATTTAAGTTAATATAATAAACATAACAAAAATAGAAATTACGCATACATAGGTACTAAGAACAATCTTTCCTAATGCGAAAATATGTATTTTATGTTACATTACTCGAAAATCAAGCTTTTGTAAGATGAGGAAGTGAGGAATATTGCTGGACGTAATATAGTACGAATGGTGGCGTCGAGGGGTTAATATAAATTTTAAATAACTTCAGATCCATTTGAGTGGTTTAAACTGATGTGGTTTGTATGGGAGATGTTCATTGTAAGAGCAACTTAAAGTTGATATGATATAATTTATCTAAGTGCAAAACACGCATATGTGCAGAGAACAGTCCTTCCTTATTGAAATTACATGTTTATTACGTATCATTGTACGAAAATAAAGCTTCTATAAGGTGGAGAAGTTAAGAATAATGCCGAAAGTAATATAGTATGTACGATGGTGTTGAGTGATTAAGATAAATTTCGGATAACTTCAGATTCATTAGAGTAGTCTCTTTTCGAAGAATTTTTCATTCTAAGAATTTCCCTTCGAAGAAATTGTTCTTGAAGAATTTGTATTTTGCTCTCGGGGAAAACCAGCATATTTAGCAGATTGCGCGAGCACCTGATATTCGTATGGCGAGAGTGTATGGAGAGAGAGGAAAAAACGAAGGCGGTAGTGTTGGGGGCGTGTCGCTGTCCGTGGCAAAAATCGATGGGGAGTGAAAAAGGGAGGAGGGCAAACGGTACGCCTCACTCCGTTTCAGTGGCCGTGGTCACCTTTCGTGCCCGGTACGGGACGTGTGGAGGCCGTGCATTTCCACACGTCCCTTTGTGACACGCGTTTGTCTCCGTAAGTTGTCTGACGGAAACTCTATCCGCAGTGCTTTTCGCTCGCGCTGCCGTTCAAAGGACGAATGAATTTTCCCGCTCGTTTTTGTTTGAGGACGTGCCGCAAGTTGGCCTACCGGCTCGGTGACAAAGAGTAAAGAGTCTACGTGTGTATGTTAAGGGAGAATAAATAGGGGTTCGGATCGAAAATGCACATCGCCTAATGAAACGGCAATTTAAAAGCGGGCTGGAGCTGAATTGGTTTTGTGCCTTGTCGGAGTTGATTTCCTGATTTCAGACGTATGGTTTAATCTCAACGTATTTCTTTTAATCAAGTTTATTGATTAATTCAATTATAGTTTTTTTCAGTATATATTGATAAAAATAACTTTAAGGGTTAGTTTAGGATGTTTTAATCTTTACTTGTATCTTATAGGTGTCTCGCTAAGGGTTTTCCGAATTGAAATCTTGTAGATATCAGCGTCATTATGCTTCCGAAGGTTTATCACATCTCCCTTGAAATATAGACACTATTCATTTAGGTTTTTAAATAAAAAATCTTCTGAAGTGTTTTATTTCCTGTGTAAATTGATTCGATTTTAGGATTTATCATCATTAACGATGCTGTAGATAAAAGAAACCGCTCCCTGATTCTGTTTAAATAGACTCGAATAATTACTTAAATTATTTTTACGTTTATTTCCTTAATTTGTTTAGGTTAAATTATTTTCTTGCATAATATTATTATATAGTTATAAAGTATCAAATCTTAAACAATTTTGGTTGAAAATGAATTCTCCATATGTTATGAGCTGAAAATAAACTTAGTTTACGTCATTGTAATGTTCGTATAATATGTTTTTCGTGAAATCAAAGATGGAATTTCGAGGAGGAAAACTTGTCAAAAGGAGACAGTGAGTTAAACTCAAAGCTCATGGAGGTCTTTTTAATAATTACTGGGAGCTTAAAGAAAAAATTCTTTTCGTAGCAAGTTATTCTTTAAGATCCGGGAAAGACTAATTTTAATTTCTAAAAGATCGAGTTCCTGCGGGGTGTATCACAAAATTTGATCTCCATTGCCTGGAAACGTACGGTTTCCTCCGCTCTGGTAATTTCATTTACGTAAAATTCTTTAGGTAGATATAATTTTAATATTAGTTTCCTTCCATTTCCTTCTCTAAATCATTTCTTTTCGATGTTGAATGCTTCGCGAATATTTTCCATCTCGCGTCATAGTTTCATATCGTTCTCAATTCGTAGTTTCTCACCTTGAATACTTTCCCTCAACTCAGTGATGACATTTACGAAGCCTAAAGTCCATCTCCTTGAGATGGATCGAGATTGGCTATGCTTCTTTTGTTCCTCAAACAATGTACTTCCGCTGTAAGATGGAATCGGAGGGGGATAAGGAGAGTATGAATGGCAAGGAAAAGCTAACTGCATAAGGTAGCTCGCGAAAGGGAATGGATGATCAAAGATGTTATTGAAGTGAAATTGGACGGAAAGGGAGCGGAGGGTGAGGAAAATGGTCCAAATAATAGATGAGCTTACGAAGAGAACGCCAAGATTCAAAGAGTAGTGGCGCTGATAGGAGGAGAAGCGGAATGGTCGATAAAGTGTTCCATTACAGAGCTATCTTGGAGCATTAGCTCACAATAGGCATAATTGCAGTCCTCAGCGAAATGATCCACTTTTGCCAAGTTTCGAGTTACAATTGGATAATAGATTCTTGATGACGAGTGAATGAACGGTGCCATTCTGCTCCCTGGACCTCGACAACTGCTGGTGAAGTGTAGTGGCTAGATGATGGTCCATTGCATCGCTGGCAATCTCAGTTTATGCCCCATTGCATAGCGTTTATACTCAATAGAATACCCCCATCTTTTTTGTGGTAATTTCGATCTAAATATATAGGTGGCGATGTATTGAACTTGTTATAAAATTCGCGTTAACTCTCTCACATCGACAGGATAGGTAATAGGTCTATACATGTTCCTGTTACCATATATTTATGATTATATTTTTTCTATTTCCTTTTTTTTACGGGATTCCCGAACATTGATTTTTCACTTACTATCTATACTCTTTATGGCTGTGATAATATAAAAGCTTCTGAGGTATAGAGTAATGGCCACAATATTGATCTATCTTTATTGATTGCTCTGGAAAGTGTTGTTCATTGTTATTAGAAATAGTGCTGTCATTACATGAACTTTCTCCTCTTATAGCATTCAGGCTCAGAAATGAAAGTAATGGTAAACTATGTACAAACTTACTCCTTATTCTCTTTTGGTTAAAGGCAACCTCTATTATAACTAATACACTGTTCTTTAATAAGTATATACGGTAATCAGGTATTGTCTGCTATCTTTCATTCCATGTAATGTGCTTGAATATGCATATTACTCGATAATTTGTGACTAGTACATTTAGCCTTTAGTAGATGGATCAATTTGCACTAAATCTAAAAAATATCGATATTTTCAGGAGTATTTAGAGGTGATTTTCTCTATCAAGAATTAAGTCTGGTTAAACATTTTCCTGAAAATTTCATTGAGATCTTATTCCTCTTGTTTTGGTCCCATAAGATATTTTTCTACGTTTAAAACAGATTGTATTAACGCAGAACAAGATTTGCATCAGCTTTGGTTTGGTTTGCGAATTCTTGGAGGTGCAACCGAATTTTCATATGTAGAGATACTTTTCAACGGCCCAATTTAAAACCATGCTCCATACTTCACCTAACTTATAGTGAAATTTTTGCTGTATTAATAGATAACTTTGTTTCATTCGTCGATTTATTTTGTTGAATATCTCGGTCTTTCTTTAAGTATGGGAATTATTTTCGAATTTTGTCGAATAACGGAATGTGTCGTAAAATTCAATTTAATAGTAACAGAGATACGGGAAACTTCTGCAAACTTCAACTACTTCTGAGTAGATTATTTTCAGGAGTAGATTGCCAGTCTTTCCATGGTATAGCCACGCTATTTCTCTAAAAGCAACTAACCGGCAATTGGGAGATCCGGGTTCGAGACCCGGCCCAATCAGACGTTTCTCCGCAGGAATAGTTAATGTAAGATGAATCGAATATAAAGAATTTTCTGGCGATATAAGTATTATCTCATTGAGGTTAGAAGCAAAATAAATGTAACGGTTTAACGGTTGCGAATGATGGGCGTGTTTTGGTTCTTCGATTGGATCCTATTGCGATTGTTTCTGTTGGGATCGAAGGCTTTCTCTCCGTCGGCATAGCAATGATTTAAGAAGTGTGTCATCGCTCGCATCCGTCGGTGTGGTCTACTTTCTGGTCCATGACGGAGTGGTCTTCGTTTTCCCTTTGCGATATTAATGAGGTGTTGGAGGGAGATGATCGATTTGAATGAAGTATTGCGACGGATGTCTGGCGGAACGCAGCCCCGAGACAAGATTATGGATGCGATAGACGGACTAGATAAAGTTATCTTGTGTTTGTCATTAGAAAAGTTCCCTTGCAGAGACGTGGTGACTGTTGGTTGATTGACGCGTTTAATATGCAGCTTAAACCTAAAGCGTTTACTGGCGACCGTCCGTGTAGATGAGAAGAGTGATCGATGTCTGACATTTTCAGAATGGCTGTGGTATATTGGTACATTTCAGGTATTTCAGGTTTTATATCCATTGGAAATTAATTTGGTAGGAAACTTCAAATTAGCTGGATGTCGGTTTCGCAAGAATGAAATTCCACGAAGAATGGTATTCTTTTTGCTGATTTCGCAGCATATTACGAGAAATGTTATATATATTTGAAATTTCGGTTTTCGACAACCTGTCCCGTTAAAATAAGATAATATGAGAGACGTTGGATTCTATCATGTTCAAAAGGGACCATTTCTGCTGCTATATCCTGATCGATGGCATCTTTTTTATTTGTCTTTTGTTACAAGATAGAGGAAAATGTATCTTTCATCTACTTTATCATTATCTTGTTTGTCTCTCCTTACGGTATGCTAAGATGAGTATTACTCGTTTAGTTACTGTGCTTCACTTACGTGGACATGCTCCGTTTATAGCATTCTGGTTTGGTAAGGAAAGCAAGGGCAAACTACTTCACTCCTCATCTGCCTTATTCCCCCTAATAACTCTTGGAATCTATTGTTAAAAGGGATACATACCAGCTAGCCTTGGTGTTGTATACTTTACAGACAGACTACGGTATTTTGCATTACAGTAGAAATGTTACCATGCGTCGAAGGAATTGTTCTAAAGTTAAATTATCTGCCGAAGGCAACTGAAACTATTGCTTTGTTTAGGAACGATTTTGCAAATAAATTCAATCGATGGGTAGGGTGCTCTGCCGGGGATTTTGGTTCCGTATTGGGGAATCCGTTAGCATGCAAATGAGATGTTTATCGCGAACTTTTTTACCGTTAGTTGCCCTACTTTTTCGGCGGAATATATGTGATATTTATACGGTGAGGTAATGGAGCCGCTATAGTAATTCACTATAATAATTCAATTTTGTGTCGGTCACTAACGGAAATTTACGTATAATATTGCGTTTTATCGTTAGGATTTGTGAAGACTATACTGAAATAAAAAATTTCATAGGGTGCTATTCTATTTCTTATCTTTGGATGTATAATTTCCCTTTTAGCCTTAAATTAAGTTTTTGCTATTTTCCGGGATGTCATGTTTATTATTAGGTCTCCATGTGAAGATTGGAGTTGGTGATAAATTGGTATGTAGATTCCCTAACATTTAAAAACTCCTTTAGTAATCTTAATCGTAGAACTTTTGTAAATAGTTAGTTTCTTGTATATAGTGTGTTTTTTGTTAATGGGCTTTTCTTACTCCAAAGATCTCTAATGTTTCCAATTCAATATGAGACATTCGCTTATTTTGAACTCTTGAACTTTGCCGCAGTGGAAGGGTTTGCAAGCTCCGAGGACTTAAGATAACTCAACTGGCTAGAGTTGAGGCTTTATTAGGGTCACCTGTGACAATGAAAGTTTGTAGGCAGAGACTAGACGGATTGTAGACCATGGAGCATTCATACCTGTACCAGTTTGTCTGTTAAGAAAGAGTGTGTAACCTAGTGGGGCGTCTTAGAAAAACATAGAAAACTCATTTTAGCGGTTTTCAGTTTCTGAGACTATTTTAAATTTGCATCGAAGTGATTGACCTTACGAACTTAAGAAAAGTTTCATAAAAATTCTCTAAATAATACTATTCTTGTTGTCAACATTTGTCTTCATCCCCACGAGAACGTTGAAAAGATTAAAAATTTTAATTTTGTATAATAGGTTCTATTGAACTAAGCTGAGATGAGAGATGTCAAATTCTATTCCGTACAAATAGAGCTAAATATATTTAATCCTAATTCTACTTTCCCCGTTGAGAATTGAAGGGCCCTTCGGCTAGTAATGTATAATAAAATAATGATGTACTTTCATTGTACTTTCAGAACGCCGCATCCGCTCGTTCCATCGTATATTTTAACGAAAGAGATGAAATTCCACTGACGGTCGTTTGAAAATGCATGCATAATCTCTCATCCGTTCCTCCTCGTGATTTTTTCGACTTTTCATCCGTGCATAATTTAGAATCCTTTCAATGGAAAATTTCACTAGCTTGCATTCATATTTTCATGACCTGCAGTTTAGATAACAAGCTCGTTATACACGTCCAAAAATTGTATTGTAAAACTAAGCGGGGATAAATACAAAGTTCCGAAGTTTCTCCCAGTATGAAAATGCTCAAATTTAAGCTTAAAAGGTTCTTTCTGCAGATTCTTTTAGAAGGAGCTACAGCTCCTACTCCGTTGTCGGAGGCAGGCACGAAGTAAGTGCGACAGAAAAGTTTCAAGTCCGCTTCAAGCAAATTAGAATCACGCCGAGTTGAATGACTAGAAAAATAATTGTAGATATGCCTTCCAGTATCCTCCGACATCCTCTCCTCCCAACGGAGATGCGAAGGAAAAAATGAAAAAAGGCCTGGAATATTAAACTAGTGGAATGGAGAGGACATCTTAATGGTATGAGGTTTATTCAAGTCTAGTGTTAATCGAAACCTTTGTTGTTTGCTCTCGCGGGAGAAGAGGTTCAATTTTCGTCCAGATCCTGAGAGTTTCTCCGAGTTAATTGGATAGAGAATGAATTGAATTCCGCGTAGTTGGGTCCTTATAGCTTACGGAGAATTCTTTGTGTTGTTCTTAATAAATGCGCCCTCGAGGAAGCTGGAGTGAACGTTTTACACTGGGGCTCTTTGCTGAAAGATTGGATTTATTCTCGTTGTATTGAATTAGTTATATTCTTCTATGTTTAAGATTGATTCGTCCTTTTTTACCTAGAATGTAGTATTTATTGGATCTAGCGAGCGATCAACTTGGTTGCATTCTTTCGGTTTCGTATCAGAAAATAAGGAAAGGAAATATATTTACACGTAACATAGCATCACATTATCTCAGCGGAATTTACGAGTTAGTAGTTGGCAGTTCGCGTAGTATAGTGGTTAGAGTACCTGCAAGTAACCTGAAAGACCTTGGTTTGGTTCCATTCATGCTTTATCATGCTATTAGTTACTGTTTTACTTGTGTTTTATTTGGCAAAATATGCGCAATCCAGATATAGTGCGCGATTCCAGTGTCAAAGAATAACTTAAGTAGTGTGGAAGGTGTGCCATCTAGGCTATGAGTCTTGTTGGCAAGGAATGATTATTATCTTTATATTACATCTATTCTACAAACGTGACTGCAAAATCTGAGGAAATTTTTTGGTTAGGCATATTCTACGTTTATTATAAAAATAAATCGATTATTAACACAGTTTTTAGGATTCTTGATAATCTAAAACGCGAATCAAGAAATTTGATGCGTGTCTTAGTTAAACAAAATTTTGTTCGAGCGAAATTAAGATTCACATGCGTTTATGTGGGCTATAGATATTGTCATTAACACTCAGGAAATACGTTTTAATTATACGGGGTAAAAGGTAGATTTCAATAAGTCTTCATCTAGATGGAATAAGGGTATTGTATTTAAAATCTTGATTACAGTCATATTTTACTTCATTTTAAAACTTAAGAGTTATGTAAAGTTATCAAAGTTACTGACAAGTTACTTTGTAGAATTTCGTGATAGTGGGAAATCAAAACAGGAACCACTTTTCTCTTAAATTTAATTTTAATTAGATCCTATTTTAATATACAAAGCTTTGTAATCGTTTAAACCGAAGGAGCCCGACTAGTTTTGATGTTGGTGATTTGAGAATGATGCGTATGCGTCGATACTAGTTATGCTCCATTGATTTGTGCGTATGGGAATCATGTGAACTTTTCCCTTTTGAAGCAGGTTCCAGTATCCAAGAGAAAAGGGGTTCCCTTTACTTTCCATACCAAAGAGCTCGCATGAATTCGAAAATTTAGGGAACAGAGCGCTCGGAAGAGCTTGACACGTAACAAATTTACGAAACGATGAAGTCTTTTCATGCCCTCACGGCAGGTTCATTTGGTTTCCCCACCTCGTTCATTGGGAGGTGTGTCCTGCGGGGAAAGCTCGTGCGGAAGATGGATGCGACACAGTCACGCATGTTGTCTCTATGCACCATCGACCCATCTTTTAATTCTAAATCGAACGCCGACGCGCGCACGTCTCTATCGCGTGTAGGAACAAACGCGAACAAGACCACGAAGGAGAAGCCCTTTGCCGTGACGATACGAGTCAATTATCAGTGGAAAGCCAATTAATCGACGACGGGGAAGACGGTTTGTCGCGCAGGAAAAGTCGTAGGTATTAAAAAATACAGATCCAGGTTTAATATTGTCGCACTTACTAACTTGTAAAATCTCAAAAAATAAAAAACCTTTACTATAGCACTTTATTTTAAGAATGGCACGACCCGGGTTTCGTAACATTTCTTTGTTTATTTGTCAATGGGATTCAAAACAGCCATAGGCGACCTATTACATCGAATTATTGCAATAATATAGTAATAATAATTCGTCCTTATTATTGGGCGTATTTTAGTCAATTATTCTTACAATAAACCCCATTTTTTTAACACTCACACACAACCATGCACTTACAAGGATTAGAACCCGGGACTTCAGCGTTTCAAGACTAGCGTGCTGACCACTACGCCACTGAGGCAGGTCCTGCCGGAATTGCCAGCTTAAGACTTAACAAATCTAAAAAATAACTACAATGCAAAATAATGTATTTGTTATTAAATATACTAAGATAAATTAAGGAAAAGAAGAGGAAGGAAAGATCAAATCAATAAATGAAATGAGAAAAATAGGAAAGGTATGTACAGCAATGTGCATTAACAACTTTTAAGTCCCGCGGGCTATATAATATTAAGGATTAAAGTTTTTTTGCACATAGCTGTACATAGTTAATTTACGGAAGATATGATAGGGGGAAAAAGTTCGAGCAAAGGGTTATAGGACAGGGACATCTTCAGGATTACATCTTGCGTATTACCGCGTAAATAAGCATTTGAAATTCTTTGAACTTGTGAATAATATCTTTTCCTTTGTAACCTCCACTATCTTCATCCCAACCCCACCTCTTTCATCTTCCTCCCCCTTCGTCCGTTATGTTCCTCCTTCACCTACCTGCCTTGCATCCTTTCTCCCACCTTCCGTCTTATTTGCTGATTTACTTGACGTTCATTTGTAAATATTACTACGTTAAAAAATTCTCGAACTTCCCGCGAAAACGCCGAGCAGGATAAATTTAAAATTCTGGTGGTAGATAGCGCCACATATTGAAGGTATCACCTACCTACCTATCTACCACCAGAATTTTACCTTTCTCCTGCTCGGCGTTTTCACTGGCCAAATAAATTCGGGACCTTTTTGAACGTAGCAGTATATTTGTAATATTTCCCTTTTTTGTCACCTGTAGATCTAGCGACGCTACGAAACCCGAGTCGTGTCATCCTTAAAATAAAGTGGTCTAGTTCGGTATGCGATGGATTTTTTTCGTGGATATTAATTCGGATCGGGAACGGTCGGCTTAATAAGGCACATAATATCCCTCCCGGGGAGCATTCGAGTCGTTCGGATTTAACGGGCGTGTGCGAAAGCGGGGGGAGGCCGACCTTCCTTAAAATTTATACCCCGGAATGAAAGGAGGCTCGTCGCGGATATTCGGCCATTTTTTCCCTTCGCCTTCATTCCGCGCGCAAAGTGGATACGCGGTCCGGAAAAAGCAATCGACTCGGACAAATAGTCGTTGTTTTCGGCCCCTCTTTTCATTTCGTCGGGGGAATCGCATGTTTTGATAAAGGGCGACGGGTTTTTTCAGTCGGGCCGTCCTACGTGTCGTGGACGTCCCCGCGTCGTGTTTGTCAGTTTTTTGTCGGCGTAGCGTGACGCTGTTTCAACATCCGACAGATGAATGCCTTTCGTCGGATACGTCTTCGTGCAATGCGCCGGACTTAGTTTTTGGTCGGATAATAAAGAGGATCGATTGTAATTTTTGAAGCAAGAATTGGGAATTATATGACGGATGAGGGAATTGGAGTTAAACTTAGCTCAGGAAAGTGTGCGACTTAACCCTACGTTGTTCAAAAACTGAAAAATAATAATTATGATAATTATGAAAGGTCTTTTATTTCGGCAAAATTGAGACTTTTAAGCCCCTCTTACATCTAACTCTATAATACATCTTACATCCACCCTAAAAATAGTGACTTGAATGGGACACAAATCAAGGTTTACCCACTTTCCGGGCAGTGCTCTAACCACTAATCTGCCGAGCCACGTCCTTTTTACTTCTGTAAATGAGTGCTTATATGTTCAAAGTGTTTGTGTTCCTATTTTCTCATAGTGTTCTATTGCAATTTTTCCTTTTCTTAATTTTTAAATATTGATATTATTTTTGTAATTTCGTTGTAGTACAGCTATTGTAATTTCCTTGTTAAGCACAGCTTTCTTTTGCATCTTTTAGCTTGTACTGGTAGTAGGTTTGCGCAGTTTGTTCACATCTCCTTCCTTGTAGGCGTTTTCCTGCAGTGGATCTTTTTCCTAAGATATCACCTTAGGTTTTATTACATCCACTTCTTCTAAAATTTTCCTTGCTATTTCTATTCATCTACACACAACTTTTTATGTTTATAGTGTCGTAGACGAAAGGTTAGATGGAAGAAGGGACTTTTAAAAAGGGATTCTATCTCGCCTTAATAAAGACCTTAGAGTGGCATCAACCACCACCAGAGGTCCTCATCGAGACAACCGAAACACAAAGAAATACTAAGTGGAATCCCCTCCTGCAAAGTTTACATATGATGGAATTGAAGTTAAGCTTAACGCTGAAAAGTGGGAGACCCGGGTTCGGGTCCCAGCCAAGTCACGATTTTTCACTTCTTATATAATTTGTCGGAATTGTGTCGGATATTCGATGTGGATGATTGAACGCAACGTGGATTTGCATATAACGGAAATCGTTGGAAAAATGTAAAGCTTCCGATTGCATCGATTCGTCGTATGAGCTTATTCTGTTTCATTACGTTCCATACCCGTGAAATAAGCTGCCTGAAAATGTAAAAGCGGCACCCGCGAAATCCTTTTATAGAATAACGCACGCTTCAATAGCCTACTGGATGATATAAAGCAGTTTATTTCGGGATGTCGTCACCGTAACAAATTAATGGAAATCTCGCCAAAAATAGAATACTGAAACTCGAGCTTAAGGCGATTTAAACTCTATTTCAACATGCGCGGTACTGAAAAAAATTAATGCGATTGCTCATACACAGAGAGGAGAATCGTATATTGAATTCAGAGATTACTTTGAGAAGTATCTTTGAATTTATCAAAATTCGAAAATTTCGATATTTTTTATGCATGGAATTAACACTACGGACAAATATGACCAAAATACATAACTATGACATTAATATACAAACTGTATTAAAATATACAATCATGACCAAAGCTGTATAGTATTCGGTTGTTTATGAGGAAAAATTCTTATTGAGAAACTGAAGGATCTTGATTTTAGTTCTTGTACTTAAGCGGAGACGCAAACGATGAAGTTTTGAAAAAAATTTGCTGTGTTTTATTTATAGAGGAAGTTTACCATCATGCACGGAAGCTAAGAGAAGTACGATGATGCTATTTAAATGCAAATATTTACTTGAAAAATATTAGAAACAATATCAAGTGTATTATTCATGAGCATAATTTGATGTTTACGAACTTTTCTGTGAATTATTTTCTGATCGAGGATAGTTAAAAATAGCAAAATTTCCAGTATTCTTTTGCAGAACGCTAGTTTACCAGAGCTAAGATCACGAACTCGAGTCCCGGTTACTAGTGTTTTCCCTTGATTAGGATGTGATTTGTACCTTGCCTAAAATTTTCAGTAGTGAACTTACATGGTTATTTCAGGAAATGTGTAAAACATATTCAATACCCTCCTTATCTCTGACGTGTAAGTAGGTAGTAATAATAATAAAACATCTTTATTCGTGCGAGATTAAAACAAACTGTCTCCTCTTCCTTGTAATCCTTCGTTTTATAATAAGCAATAATTAATTTAAAGAGATAATATAATAAAAAATAGAATGCTGTATGTGAAAAGCCTAAGATATTCATAGGAAAATATGTATCCACTGCAGACAAATATCCACGAAGAAGAGCGGCGTGAAAAAAACCTGCGCAAAACTACCGATAGTAATGAGTAAAAGATAAGAAGAAACATGAGAAAATATTTAAATACACTATAAATAAGTACATGTTTGTGATACATCAACGCGTTTAGTCGAGTTAATTGTGTTTGTCGAGGACTGTTAATATACATTTAGTAATAATGAAATTAATATGAAAAATGTTGACGAAAAGTCACAACTATTCAATAAAATTAAACACAAAGGTATTCATATGATAAAACATGATCAGCGCGATGCATATAAGTATAAAGTCAAAATTAAGTAGAAATTAAAATTAAGATATCAATAAATTGGTGTAGTTAACGTTCAAATAAAGATTGTCGGGGTACATAATAATATAGAAAAATAAAACAAATATGAAAACAATCATAGACCGAAATTCACAACTATACAATACAATAGTACACACATGTATACATATTATGAAAATATGATCTATAAATACATTATATTCAAAATTACATCTTAGTCATCAAGATGTCAATTAGGCGAAGGGAAGGAATCGGATCAAATCGAGATTTGCCATAAATCCAACGAAAGCAATACCCAGAGAAGGAAGCCGTGCTCCGTAATGCATGAGAAAAAATGCCCTTCTCACGTCGTCATCCCGATCGTGAAAACGCGACTCGCACCGCTTTCAATTAAACGGCCTGAATAGGAAATTCCTTTCGGGATCATCTTTACGAGCCGAGGAGGAGGGTCCGAAACAACCAATCCGATCGGACAAGTCGTTATCGTTATTCCTTTCCTCCATTCCGGATCGCATGTTTCGATGAAGCAGCGGGAACGCGTTTTTTCCCTTATGTTTTATTCCGCGAGTCGGTTTGCGAGGCCTTAAAGTCTGGTATCGACCGTCTCCCCCTCCTCGGCCTTTCTCTTCCTCTCCCGTAGAAAGAGAAGTGAGGTAATAACGTGGCTCATTACCATTTGGGTCGGATGGCAAGAGGGAAGGAAGGCAGGGGGCGCCACTCCGTTCCTCGTTTGTTACCATCCGTGGCGGCGGATCGTTAGACGTCGTTTAATTATTTTTCTCCTTTTTTCCCGTAGTATTTTCATACGTGCGTGGGTGAAGTTTTTTATTTATTCTAATGTTTTATTTTATTTTTTTGTGATATTTCTTGTTTTCTTGTAGTGTATTATGTAATTTTTAGTTTTAATTTTTTAAAAATTTCGTTTCAATTTTTTATCTTATGTTTTTTGTTATATTAATTATTTTCTTGTAGTGTACAAATGCAATTTTTCCTTTTTTAATTTTTATATCACTATCATTTTTTTAATTTCTTTACAATACAGCTTTGGTAATTTCCTTGTTACACATAGCTTTCTTTTACAAATTTTAGCTTGTATCATCAGTGGGTTAGCGCTGGTTTTTCTCTCTTCCCCTTTTTGTGGGTGTTTTCCTGCATTGCATTTTTTCTAAAATATCACCTTAATTTTTTTTTACATCCACTCTTTCTAAACACAACTTTTTATATTTATAATATCGTTGACGAAGGGTTAGATGGAAGAAGAGACTTTTCAGTCTCAATCTCGCCTTAATAAGGAACTTACAAGTCTCTTCCTTCATGTTCTCGTTGCGTGATGTCGGAGATTCCGTCCCCTTCTTATTGCCTCCAAGGGGGGCGGGGTTCTTTTCTCATCTCTCTCGATGCTAACGTATAAGGCCAAGGGCGAGCTTTTTTGTGGGGGCGGAGGCGAAAGTGTGTCTTGTCCCTCGTTTTGAGAACTCGAGGGATGCTGTCGGATGGTGTGTGAATGGCGTTCGTTTTTACTTGTGTCGGGTGGGGATCTTTGTGATTCGAGAGGCTCTGAGATTCGCTGTTACGTCGATCTCTACCGTGGTTCATCCACTCCTTTCGAGTTTCGGCCGTGATTGGAACATTGTTTGTGATTTGGCTGTTTTCCCTGTGTGGATTTTTGGGTTGAAATGAGTGTAGTAATTTTTTTAACGGTCCTCTTTCTTGAAGTTTTGAATCAGTGATTTCTACTTGCTTTTTGATGGCTGTCACGATGTGGTATTCCTATACACATTAGGCGAATTTGGACGGCCAATGTATAAGTATCTTAGTGAATGTATAGTGGAAACATTGTTTTTTATAGAATGCTCTTTTCCCTGTATGGATTTTGGAGATAAAATATGTGAAGAAAGTTTTCTAAGCTCTCTGGCAAATTCAGAGGAGAGTTATTATGAGTTCCGTAGTGTATGTATAGTATCTACGTCTGTTCTATATTTAAGATAATAGTGGATGATGTCATATTCTTTTAAATAAGTTTCCTTTATCCTCATCATTTTTCCTTTAAATTTATAAGAATTTACTTAAAGTTTGAAAAGTTAGCTATTTTATTCCAAAAAAGGTATTGGTATTAAACAATTGAGTCTACAAGCCAACGTTTCTGTTAACTACCTAATCTATAACTAAAGATTTGTTAAATTCCCTCAATATATTGAGTATATATAGCGATCAGTACCTTAAGTTTGGTTATTTACCTGAAGATCTGGAAAATAATATTAATGGAATAAATTAACTTTCGTTTTTCTAAAGGATGTTTTATCCACATGTGTACATTTTTTATGGAAAATACTTAGTTCTTTTAACAGTAAGTGTGACACTGTTTGTTGAAACCGGTCTCTGATTTTAGTAATAAAATTGGGATAACTATGGGAAGGTAAATAACTTTTTGTTTAAAATTTCCGCTTATTGATAGCTTTACAAATCATCGATTGTAATAATCTGTAAAATTAACATCGCAATAGCGTCTGAAGATATTTTGATTCTTAATATTCAAGCTTGTGCATGTTACGTGATCTTACAGTGTTTATAAAAATTTCTAATACGATATAAAGGGCTTTGAACTAATCTTGGAGATTGCTCCACCATAAATGTCGCCTTCCCCGAAAATGATGGGCGTTTTAAATATTTCTTTAAGCACCAGCTTAATATAATTACTGTTAGCACGTAACAGAATACCTCCACTATAAACAAAACCCACAATTAATGCAACTTTGGACCCGTCGTTGTACGCAATTACGTTTTAATGGGGCTTTATTTCTCAGACGAGGGATTTTAGTTTTAGGTGAATTTAAGTCGCCATAAAATTGCTTTTATTCCATCCCGTAATTTATTCCTGAAACAATAGTAGGATAAAGTAATTGAATGTAAGAGTCCGTAGTTAATATGCATCATCCGAAGCAATATTTAGAGGAAGTTTATCTTACAGTGTATCCTCATTATCGAAATTGTTTTGCTTTGCGAAAGATCAGAATAGACATGCAAACGTAGAAAGTTTTTCTGAATTTATCTTTACAATCCTATCCATATTTTTGACTGCAGAAATCCCTGTTCCTAAGATTTATTCCATGAATTTTTGTTTATTTGACAGAATCGATATTTTCTCGTGGAAAACGAATGATGCCTAATTTAATTTTGTTTTCTAATATATGCTCCCGCTCCCGGCTGCAGAAAGTTGTTTCTCTGTATGTTTCCCATAATATTTCCCAATTTTTCCTTTTTTTTCTTTTTACTTTTGTATTATTTTAGGATACAATCTATATATCCATGACGGAATGGATTAAGGTAAACAGCGGTGTATTTATTTGAAATATCTTAGAATTGCGTGTTTTCCAGCTGTTCCTTTCGTAAAAAAATATTTCGCTAGTCCTTATAGGAAAATTGTGCAATCTTACGTGAAAATATTTCTTACATTATAGTTTTTCTCGCTAGTTCTCCGTTAACCTTCGCATATCTCTAATATTTTAGTGACGTTTTTGCTGAATGATTGCTCTTTAATAAAATATTCAATTCCTCGCAGGATTGATTATCCTTAGTTCTGACGGTGTAAGGTTACTTGTATAAATTATAAATAACTTGTTAAACATGTTCATTTATATATTTAATTGATAACTTCATGTTAAAATACTCAACGAATAGAAGTTGATGTTGCTATATCCGTATTTCGACTCCCTTAACCCGCTTATTTTGAGATATTTCGAGAAAGTACTTTAACATAGCTTCCCTATTGCATTAGGAAAGTTGACTAGTTTTCCAACGTCTTCTTCCTTTAGTTGATTTTATATCGCGAACTGCGCCTTCAGTCTCACAATCTAATATTCCAGGTCCCATTTTACCTTCAACCACTTTCTCTTTCCCTTCCGTCTCACTAAATTTAAGCTTCCTGTTTCACCCATAAAAATCTTCTATAGATCCACCTTTCCCTGACATTTTTCCGACTCACCAGAATCTACCGTACGGTGACCAAGGGTTTTTCCCGTTTTATTCCTTGTTAACTGTTTTAACTTTCTGCGATGCGATAAATCTTTCGTCCCATTTTTTGCGTCATTTGTTTTAACGTTGGTCCTTTCCACCACACCCATTTTGGGTTTTTTATTTGCTTTATTTCATTCTCAGCTCATCCTTTCCAAAGGGCATTCATTTATATTATTTTTGTTCCGTCCGTTCTCTTTAATTAATAATGTCAACAATCACCTTATATTATCTCTTTACTTATTTTCGATGGGACCTCTGTAATCTGAATTTGTTGTGTTTTCATATTTTGTGTTTTCCATTTATTTTCGCCTGCAAAGGATTCCATTTCTTCTTCAGCTAATTTAGCTTCAGTGTTACCCAAAGTTTAATTTTCCATAATAAGTTAGACTTACCAAAATGACCCACACGTAAGGTTACTACTGGGCGTTTCATCCAATAATTATATGTTAGTCATTAGTAAGTATAATGTGCCTAATGAAACTTTTATTTCATTTAAAATTTCTTTCATTCTGAAATCAGTGGCGAACTGTGTATCTAATTCCGAATTTTCAACTTATTATTCTTCTCCATTCCACTTTTTTAGTGTCTGCCGTTATTTTTCTTCGCTAACCCGATTACTCCAATCAATAATAATCTTATTTAACAGTAGTTTTCTAGTTTCGTAATATTATAATTAAGTTAAGGTTTTATATTTTGGAAATTTTATTCATGTATAAGTGATAACGTATATGCTATGATTATTATAAGTCTTCAAACTCAGATAATCAGATCTTATATCTGATATCAGATCAGATCTTATATCTTAGATCTATAATCTGATAGTTAGATTTAGCGAATCAATTATTAGTGAAATAATTACGGAAAGCCACTCGAACTATCGCAAAATGAAAACATAAATATAATTGCATCTGACACCCAAATTGAACCGTCCATCATCAAATTCAAATTCAAAATCATTTAATAAAATTTAAAAAGGCATCTTAATGTGAGATATGATTCTAAGGGTAACATTATATTATTGAAATAACCTTTGGTCCAACGCTTGTGAATTATCTTCATTAAAGCATTTTGTTTTTCGCATAGTCAATGTAGTATTGTGAGCAATCTGTTCGTCAATATGATACCAAAATTTAATCTTCTTGGACTGGGGTACACTTCACTTCACTTTTCTGAGATATACCACATAAGAGAACATACCTTGGGAGTTCGGATCTCAATGGAAAATATTTTATTGCCTTTGAACCACTAATAAATTATCGATAAATGAATAATTTTAAGGGTTTATATCTGTAAGGAAATAATAATGTATATAATTTGAACATTTAGAGTGATAATCAAACATAGTTTAGATCGTATTCAGAGGGTTTAGTCCAATCTTATGTGTTCATGGGCTGGAATCGGTAGGTTTGCCCCAGTTCGTCGACCCGTGCTCTATGAGAAGGAAAACAGTTCCCGTTAGATTTCCATAAATTCAGCCCAGATGCCGGGGTATTTTCTTATAATTCTCGCCAGGAAACATTTCACGCATCATTAAGCGATTTTCCCTCCTCAAAAGTGACAATTGCAAATCTCCCCACACAGCCTTATTTCCCGTGTAAACTCCTTTCCTCATTGTTAAGAATAATCTCCTCAAACGTCCCCGTCCGTTACTATTTTGTTTTCCGTCGTCTTCTTGGCAGCCCATGAATAATTAATTCGCACCACGCATGTGCTCCGATCCCCCTCTCGTCTCGGTAAATCATTGAGGCAAGAGAAGGGATTGAAAAGTCGGGGGAAGGGAAGATGTCCAGAGGGAATTTATATCGTCCCTTTGCCGAGTTCAGCGATTCCGGAAACGACTCGATCGTTCTCGCCAGTTTCCAGTAGCTCGGAGGATTGAGCGCCTGCAGACCATGCAACCCGCGCGACACCCTTGCCGCGGGGGAAGCCTAACCAGCAGGAGGCCTTTGGTTGCCGCATGAAGGGTTGCCTAAGTTTAAGGAAACTGATTTCCTGCCGAGTCGCCGCCGGGGTTTCTTTAGTGTGGTTATGGCCCCGTGGGGAGAAGTGGCGATGCTTTCGTTGAATGTGTTTCTTAACGTGCCCGGGATAGAAGCTGAAAAATTGCTAAAATACAGTATTATGGAGGTGCTTTTCAAAAATGGAAGTTTCTGAATTATAGGGATGGGTGAACTTTTGACATTTACGCCGATATAAAAAAGTTGGTGTTTTGAAGAGGAGATTATGCGACCTAAATAATGGGTTTATGATCCTTTGCCAGTTTATTACAAACAACTATGGCGCAAATCATGTTGAAGAAACTAGTGGTGTATTATAAATATTATCAGTCTTCGATATTATAATATTATATGCAATTAAATATTATAAATCTATAATATGTATGAATCCCTATGTTCAATCATACACAGAAATTGCTACATGGAACTTTCTCAGAAATATATAAAATGATATAATCGGCATTAATCACACTTAGAGATATGTTCTCGTGTAATTAGTTAGGCTAGAGAAGTATAAGTCTCAAATAATCAAGAAAAAAGTGGAGTTTAACCAGTTATACTAAAAAGCAATATGGTTGTAAACAATGGCACTTCTTCTGGTCTCTTCACCCAGTAAAAATTATAAATACTGCAATATAATTATTTTCGATTTAAAATATACTACTGGATGATATGATAGAGTGCCAATTAAAACTTAAATTGAATTATAAATGAGGATTTACCCAGGGGAAAGCTTCTAAACAGTACGTCATTTTCGTAGTATTCTATCTATTGATTTAAGAACTTCCAAGTATGGAAAATAAGACGAATTTAAGTGATTACTCGCTACAATAAGTATTATCAGTGTAAGGCGCCTTCACTAAATATTTTTGTTAAAAGTGTTTTAATATCTTTCTGTCGTTACAGTATACGTTGGCACTTTCACTTATTCTTGTGTTTTATATTTCCGTGTTGTGATTGCTTGAACCATAAGATCGCGACTTCCGTCCAGATTCCATATAATCTGATCTTGTAATTAATAGTTTTCAGCTGCTACTTCCATTTTTCTTCCATTTTTTCCACAATTTTTGTGAATCTTAAATAAGAAACAAACTCGCGCTGTTTTTCCTTTTATCGACGCGTTGGCTTATTGAAAAACGTTTGAAAACAATATACGCTCGCAAGGAAAAGCTTTCCTTTTCTGTTGTGATTGGTGAAGTATCTCTCTCGTGTCTGAATGATTGGCAATTCATCGATTCCCGCGTCAGAGGGATTATGGACGCCAAGTCTTCGAAAGGAAAAATTCGTTCTCTTTTGTTAAGAGTTGGATATTTCCAACTGATATTCCACATCATGCACTGGATGTATTGAGATTTTTTTAATGCGAAATCCCTCTCATCCGATAGCTTGTCAAAATTGAAAATATCTCAAGAGCTTCAGATTTCTCTCTTTTATCAATGATCGACAAAAGGATCATTTTATCATGACTAAATAATTGTGATACTATACATACTTTCCAGTTTATGATTAATATCCTTTCAATATAATGGGATATATAATTTCAATCTATGGGAATTGTATAATTATCTTGTATGTATTTTATATCAATTATGTGTAAAACTTGTACATATGCGTGTAGGTAGAAAATAATTGCCGCCAAGCTTGCACTCTACCTGCACCTTAAGTAATTAAAAGAATCTCGGAAATTTGTTGGTAACTTACAGGAAATTTAATTTAATTTCTTATCTATGTAATAAATCATAATTATTATCTTGACTTTATTGTTTTTTCCTTTAATTTTATTGTATAGTTGCCGTTTTATCGTAAATACTATTTCATTGAATCATGGAAATTTTTAACAAACCTCTTAGAAATTTATTTTCACTACTAGTTATTTTCAAAAGTTGAAAAGAAGTCATTGATGTTACGAATAAAATATCGAATACCTTCTACTTCTATGACTATACGCATAAGGCTTTTTGTAAGGAAAAATCTACATATCTGGTTTCTATTTAACCCTCTATGATTGTAGAAATACTCTCATACATATCAAGTAACTGTATTGACGAGTTTTCGTAGCATCGCTGTTTTCTCTATCCTGAGAACAGTAATTCACAATTTAAATCGTTCTTGTTCGTCTCTGAACGGCTAAAATCAATACGTTCAAACATAATGGCTATTATTTGAAGTAAAAGTAAACTTTTTCGTTTCGTGTCCTCCCACTATTTCCAAATTCTAGAGCGGAGTTTCAATAAACAGGAAACTTTTCGGTTTGGCGGCTCGGGAGGGCCATATCTCCATTCTTTCTTCGGTCAAGGACGTGCAGGAATGTCGACATTTTAATCCCCGAAAAATCGATCCGATGTTTTTTCCCCTCTTAGTTTTGAATGGCGTTTTATGGGAGCAGAGAGAGAGAGACCTCCGTCACAAAAAAATTTACGGATTTTATCAAGAGCTCAGGTGATGTTTTGTTTGGTTAATGATAGGAGTTTTTATTCGAACGTCATGTACCATTATGATATGAACAGCGTTTAATGCTTGCTCAGTTGTGTTTTGTTATTGGCTTTTGGTCAGTTCTTTCTGTCATTTTTGATTGCTCTTATTGGATCAAAATCAGCTTTCCTTTTGACTGCATTTTAGTTATCGCGATGGGATGAAAGGTGAATCTATCGAGTGGAAAATATAAAATGCGTATTGCCTCACGTTTTGTCGATTCCTCTTGCCTTATGCGTACTTTTATTCGTTCGAGTCGAAATAAAGGAAAATTTACTGATATCAGATATTTTCATGCAAGTTATCTTACAAAAAGGAGATATCGGAAGTATCTTCTATCTAATACCATAAAAGTTTACGTTCAGGTTAAAATAATCAAGATTTAAATTAAAATAATAAGTTGAAGTTACACGGGCCTAAGGTGATTCAGAGTTAGAAAATTATTTTGTTTCTGTTTCTTGTAAATGTTATTGCTGTTGGGGTTTCGTTTTGGTAAAGTTTACATTAAATTTTATAATTCATTAGCATCAAGTTTTCACATCTGTAAGCTAACGTATCCTTGGCTGACGCTTTCAGTATCTGTTTCTCCTTTAGAAATTTTGAAAATGTGATTTTAATAATTCATACTGTCAAATTTTCGAAACAAGTTTGGGATAATATTAGCTTTGACGGTTAATGTTATCATTTATAAAATTGTTATTCAGGGGTAAATTTTGACTTCGTATCTCTGGCAAATTTGAGCAGAAATTTTATTAAATCTGATTTTCAAAGCAAGCTTGTTTACGAAGGATGGGCTTCTATTTATCATTCCCAACTCTCGTAACGTGTAGAAAATTCCTTGCCGTGCTACAGTAGAAATAGAGTTTTCTTTTTCTTATTAAAATTCAAAGTACTCAGTTTCCATTTTGTGCTATAATTGCTTCTTTCATTGCTTTCATTTGTAACTTCCATCGTCTATTATTCGTTTTTTTACGGTAATGTATTTTTGCTTCTATAAAGGCCTTAGGAATCATTGCGACTTGTATATTCATTTATTTATTTTAAAATACGACCGCGGCCGATAACTACAACAGGTTTTAATGTTTTCTCCCCTTACATTGAACAGAAAAACAAACAATGTTTCACTGTTCTACGAATACAACAGCAAAATTTAAATCTTTAACAACCTCATCCATTTACTACATTTGCACACCAACTATGCTATATTACAATTTATGCTGCAATAATATACCAAATAACGTTATACCACCTCAAACAACATGTGCGTTTAGAAATTAACTTGAATAACTCCCCAGAACCCTTACTTTTACAATTACAGAATATTAGCACACAAGGTGTCATGATACATTATTATGTTTCACCAATCATCGATCCATGTGAATTTGTCCGATTAAAATTATTATTATAACGACTATTCATTCAATGGGGTTTTCGTGCTTCTGATTATTTTGTGTACACAACCGCGTCAAAAAAGGATTTCATACCATGGTTTCCTGACATTGCTTTATCATTGTAAGTTGTCAGGGTGCACCCTACCCCTCCTAGAAATTCTAAAACGTTATATTGAGAAGCGTAGTATATGGAAAAGAAAGTTCTTTGAAACACCATTAAGACCACTTGTAAACAATACTTATCGCGTAAGATTTTTCAAGGTTTCTGATAGCCTTCGCGGCTATTGTAGCGGCCACGAGGCCAAGTACTCCTCTCCATTAACTAGTGATTTTCCGGGTGCGTCTCGTAAGTGCTAAGGTCACTCACGGTCACTGCATTCGCGATATCGGAGGCATTTCGACCCCATTTTCCGAGTCCCGCCCCGAGGATGATCTGACCCGAATCCATAGAGAGAGTCCGCCGAAGTATCTGCATCGGAAATACGGTCCTTTCGCTTGTTTGGGTTCCGGTGTCTTTCTGGCTCTCCTCCAGCTCAACAGCTGGCCCCCGTGACCGTGCGTAGAGTACGGGAGTGGTTTTTTTTTCAAGAGGGTTGTTTTCGTTCTATCCATCTTTCCCTCCGTCGTTATCGGATTCGCTCCGCATCGCTCTTCTTCAGAGTTGGGCGCCTTCCAACGCGTCATCGAACGCGCGCACGTCGCTTCCGTAATTGCTAAATAAAGATTCATTTATCGGAGGACTTAAAGAAGCGGTGCGAATTTGCGCAGGTGCGGAAATGTTTCTGCAGTCGACGCCTCCGAGCCCTTTGGGAGTTTAAAGCGGAGTGGCCCGTTTTCCCAACTGCCTCTGCTCTGTTGGTTTGCTCATGGGGTTATATTTAGGGATATTGGAGTCATCTTGACTGATGCTCTTGGATATTCTGGAACTGATCGAAGTTTTTTTGGGAATGAAGTAATCCAGGAAGCGAGTTCTTGATTGAATGGTTTTATCGTTTCCGGAAGGCAATTGGTGGATATCGATGACGTTTAAATAAAATGATAAAATTTGCTCCATTCTGGGCTTTATGAAGCTGCAGAGGTTTAATAAATGATGTAATTTATTTTTCTTCTCTTGTTGCTCGCATAAGTTTCGTGATTGTTGCCATATGGATTGCGCATGTCCCCGTAATTATTTGGCTCATTAAAATTCTTTGTAAATGTATTTAAAGGTGGGTATTTTAGTCGATTTCTAAAATAGGTATTTTTATTTTTACTTATTTTTTCAAATCTCAATTTTTTAAAATTTTCTATTTCTAATTTCAATTTCTAAAAGCTTTGTAAAGTATGATTTGTTTGAAATAAATTTATATGATGGTTATACAGATTCGCGTTCATCATATATAAGTAAGACCCTGTTGTTAAAATTGGTACAATTTGGCGCGAATGGGATTCGAACCCAGGTTTTCACTTTTGAGACATATTTTACCCCTAAATTAGCTTTCCCAATTTACGCAGGTTTGGGCATACTTGAGCTATTCATTCTGCGTTGTAGTGCAAGTTTTAGCACGTAAGAACATATGCCAAGAATGAACAAGATATGGGTTAGGGTTATAGTAACATTTTTTAACTTCAGTTTATTCTTGACTTTAAATATGCACAGAATAAACAACTTTATCCTGATTCCAAATGCTCTATTGCGGACCTATTGTAAACGTCAGTCGTGCTATTTGGTTTGGTATGTTTCGAATATTTTCATCCAATTCACTGACCTTTCATTGATTACGGCAGGAAGAATCGTGATAAACTCGGTATCCAGACGAGCCGTTAGACTTAAAAAATAATACTATCCTGTTGAAAGAACAATCAACGCCCTAGAACTTTCTCGCCTGCAATAAAACGGATTGCAAGCATATAAATTTGACGACGGCATTCAGCGCGGAATCGATTGTTAATGCGTAGATAAATATCGTTCGGTAACGCCGGCGATAATTTCCGCGTGTGTTATTGACAGAAAACGTTAAAGTTTTACTGCTTGAGCTAGGCGGTGATTGTTTTCAGCAGCTGTTATTTCAGGAAATAGGATGTCGTAAGCTCTTTGATAGGTTCATTGGAAGGGAGCTCGAGATCAAAACTCTCAAAGGAAAGGTAGGAACACGTGATAACCTTTGTCCGCTGACGTAAGCTGTTTAGATAAAGGCGCTGGTGAGACGGAGGAAGTCTATTTCGGGATTACTTTCGTCGAATTCGCATTTGCTAGGAAGTCTAGAGAAAAATAGGATTTTGTCGTGGAATACGAGATCGTATTGATGGAGATGGAACGTCATGATGGATGGTTTGATTGAACAGTTTGAGAACGGTTTCTCCCGTGCAAAAATTGGATTGTTTTCTGCTACCATTTACGTTGCTTATTTGCTATTAATCCTTGTTCGTTGTTAGCTGTAAACGAGGAAGTCGTTATTAATTTTCGGCGTAAGTCTCCAATGAGCGAATGACTGATGACTTCCTCTCAGAGGTGACCTTATTTTAAGGCATATCACAACGATTTTTGTCTAAGAGGGGAAACCTGTTCGAAAACATGTACCTATCGTAGACAGTATATACGCTTCATTTATTAAGAGGAAGTGTATCGTGTTAGTATTTTATTCTGTTTGTACTCTTTTCGTATCAAAGTATCGAACAAATTTCTCAGGAAAATTTACTAGAAAGTTAATCTACATTTGGCTCTGGTTCCATCTTTTCTCGGCCACCAACAAAATCGCCTGTTCAGGCGATCATGCTACAGTTTTCCATCATGCCTTCATTTCAATGAAGATAATCTTTTATTCAAAGATAAAAAAATGTTCTTATATCATAAATTTCATTTCATGTACTAAAGAAGCGGATTGAAAGAGAGTAAAATCAATAATATATTTTTGGCAAAAGAGCGTATGTACATGTTGTTAGTAATGTATTTTTACGCCGTTATCAATTTAGATACGTCTCATCTAATATTGGATTCAACTTCCATCACCTTCCACATTCTTTCTAGTGTTATAATGTCTCCTTACTGTATGCTGGCTCAATTCAGTTTTTGATTCTTATTCTCTTTTGGGTACTATATTAAGGTACATGCATATAAATTCCGAAACCTAGGTTTCATTTAAATTATTTTTCGTAGTAAGGGAAAAAATATTTATAACGTTACAAGGTTCTTTTTTTTCCACGGCTTCATGCTGGCTCTTAAGTTCAAATTCATTTATGTGTATAATTTTATGATTATTCCATTAGATATTCCTAACTCGATATTTTAGTTTGAAGAGTTCAGGAAAATATGCATTCAAAATTTTTCGAATGTAGTTGCATACAGAGCTAGGAAATGGTGTAGGAAATGTAAAAAAAAATCAGGAGTTAGCTTTACGTCTATCCGATGTTGGCCGTCAGCCTGCATGTATCCAAATATCCAGAGCGTCTTGTTATTGCAATAACTCTTTTGATAGAAACGTACGTATTCAATCAGAGCCTAGGCTTTACTGGAAGAGACAGGCTCGGGAGAGAGGCGAAGTTGAATAGCGCATGATTAGATGGATTTCCAACTCATACTCCGGCATCCGTATGAAAAGAGAATATGTTCTCCCAAAGGGCGTGCGTTTCGGATTTTTCCCGCGGAGGGACTAGGTTCAAACGAGAGAAAGTTTTGGGCGGACAGTTGCCGCGTGGGAAGCGCATTTCGGAATGAAAGGCGTCTTTATTTAAGTCGGCATGTGTTGGATTTTCTCCAGGGATCCGCAAATTCGAGATTGCTTCGGTGTTACTGCGGCTGTCGTTTTCGTTCGTTAGTGGAGAGACGCTACGGGAGGAATTGGAGGCGAAATGACGGCTTCCGTCCGTTGATAACGCTGCGGGTTTTTCGTCTCTCGTTTCCGTTTGATTTGGGCCTTTTCCCTCTAGATATATCGGGAGGAATTGGCGTCCAATAAAATGAGAAGGTTCGTGTTATCCCGTTGATTACATTTGTGGCGGGATCTTCCCCGGATCGGCCCTGTCTAACATTTGTGATTAGGTTCCCAGAAGGGACCAACCAGCTTTCATGGTTTGGATTAAAAAATGGATGATGGAGTAATTATATTTCAGAACGTAGTGGATTGTTTCAGTCTTCATTTTCTGGAACCGTCTAATATTATTCATGGTGAGAAAATTGAACGATATATTCAGATTTCCACGAAAAATAAAGCATTTTGTGGAAACTTTAATTTTTTTGTCCAATTATTTCACCATGAATAATATATTTATAAAAATTATATAAAGTACAATTGATTCCCGTACGTAAATACTAATTATTACGTTCGCTATCGCAAAGTTAAAAATAGATAGGATATAAGGTCCTTCCGAGCCGAAGTTTGAGGTGTCAGGTTACCAAAAAAGTACAAATACATAAATAGAATCATTACGTTAAGTATGAAGAAAGTAACATAGATAATTACATAACATGTTCTTAAACATTATGCATAAAATTAATATATGACAATTATTATTATTAACTCAATAAACCGTCTTTGTCAGGGCGAGATTGAGACTAAAAGTCTCCTCTTCCATCAAACCCATAAGTACATGTAAATTCAATGAAAACGATGCATGAAGTACTTTCCTTGTACATTATAAACAAGTGATCCTTTGTGCCGAGATTGAAAAGTCCTTTCCACTGATTTTCCTCGGTTACTCCGGACATATTACTGCAATTAAACATTTTTTTACTTTCACGAACTTTTTCTCCTTGGAAGCAAGGAAGGATTGATTTTGATAGGTCTCACCCACTTAAAGCATTAAGTGCTCCAAGTGGGAGCTCAAACCGTGGCCTAAGTTGAGATTAGACGGGAGATTTAACTCGAGTATTCTATAGATTTTCATAAATGAACGAAATCAGGAAGCTCTTGAGCAGCTCAACCTCAAGATGACTCATCACATTAGGAAATTTCTCGCGGATTAATCCTCCTAACCGTAACAGGTCACGACCTCAAACTTAGAGGATATTACAAGAAGCAATCTGGCTAACTCGCCAATTTCTGGTTTCGGCATATCTTTGTATATAAACCTTTGAGGGATAGTGTTAATGCGGTAACTAAGTAATGAAATTAAAACATAAGTTTCAGGATATTCTCTTAGTCTTTACTTTATATGTGCTAATTTTCAGTATTTATTTAGTAACTTTCAGAAATTTTTCAAGATATATAAGCCTGTATAAGCCTAGTTTTTCAGCACATTTTTTTCTGCAGAAAAAGCCCCCCTTGGTCCCCCCCTAACTCGAGTTAGGGTTTCTCTTACATGTTCTCCGGTGGAAAACGTCGGCCGTAGTCGGAAATCGACTTTTTAATTCTTAACTTAACGTATTTACTTATTTATTATATGCTTACTCTTTTTCTTCATATAATTGTGCATTTCTGAAATACACTGATTGGTTTTGATCCTTCATTCCGATGTTGGAGGAAGATAATTCTGAGGCCTTCAGCCCCAATCTCCCACATCTCACTAACACCGACTTCAATATCTTCCGGATTTGAAATTGGATCAATAAATAACCTTCCTCTGTCTCTAAAGCTAAGAAAATTGGGAAGAGTCACCCCAAACTACAATTGATGGTTGATCGAAACGTGAAAATAAATTACGTTTAGATTTCGGACGTCCACACTCCCTTTTCTGTTTGCTGTGCCTTTTCCCGAATCCACGTATCCCTACCCCAATCTTGGAGGCACTTTTATGGTGGGTAACTCGGGAGGAAACGTGGTTTTGGGTGACACGTCGTTTATCTTCATTGTTTACGAGGTCGATCTGCAGTCGGACAGGAGAACTACCCTGCCTTCTTCTTTTCCCACCTGCATTTTCACGCATCGTTGAGCCTTGAATAAGGAAAATCCTCTCCAGTATCTGCTTTCTTTATCCTCGAGTAAGCATACTCGCGGTAGTAAAACATCGCAAAGATTACGTTCTTCAGATTTTGCGTTTGATCATTGTAATGGGTTGGGAATGCTGTATCTCATGCCTTAGAAAGGGACAGTTTTTCCTGTTTACTTTATGTTGACTTCCTTACATTTTAATTGAGCCTTACAAGTCTCTACTCTTATCATCTGGTTACGAAATTACATCCTTGAAATGTGCATTCAAAGGCAATATATTTGTTAAAGGTGGTTGTTATTTAAAGATGTTGATGGTGGTTGCCATGTGGTATATGTTTGTTTATTGCTTGTTTATAGTTTCAAGTCTTAGATATTGCTTTGTACTAATGTTTCTACTTTAAAAATGAGCTGAAGGAGAATTATAAAAGATAGTATTTGACAATTTTCTGTTTAAATGAACAGCACAAAACAATATGTTCGCTAGAATATATTTGTACATGTTTCAGGTCGAATTCGTTGTTTTTGTTCGTAATATTTTTCAACTGCTCCTTTCGACATAGTGTTTCCGTGAATCCACTGTTCGATCGGTCGTTTAGCTGTTATTTCTTCTTAGGTTCCTATCTTTTTATCTTAAATCTGCTCAGTTTATTTTCGTGCTTGTAATGGAAGTTATTTTTACAGGAAGAGCGTTTCTAGTCAATGTTTATTCAGATATAATGATTTTTGGTGAAGTTGAAAGCGAATCCTTCTGTAGAATCACTTACAGTTCAAGATAAATCTGTCATGTTGCTACTACTTGGAAAGATATTATATTGAAATAATACTCAACATTTTCCGCTCTTTTAGTCTGGGATTAGTGAAGACATCTTGCAGTGACTTTTTCCCTAATCTTGCTCATTGCTGTGATAATGTGAAACCTGAAGAGGCATGAGTGGTGTTGAATTATGCCCCATATTCTTGTCTATAACATGGAATGGTAAGATTGATGACAAAGTAGTATAATAATGTCATTGCGCTTCAATTGTGAAAACATTCCACTCAAAGAATTATGGTTCAGTGAGGTGAGCAAAGGCTAGCTATCCCACTCCTCATTTTGGCTAGTAAACCTCATCCTCTCCTCAGAGCTTTATATGGGTAATGACGGAGGTGATTAGGTTTAAACCATCTACTAAAAATACCTTTAGAATTATCATCAAAAGAAATCATATTTTAGTCGTGAAAGATATATGTCAGGTCTTATCTAACGAATTGATGTACTTTGTAAAAATAATCTATTATAATAATAGTTCAATCTGCTGTTGTTTTTCTCAAGGAGTAGGCAGCCCGGCACATGAGAAAAAATGTCAATGATTTTCCCTTTTTCAATTTCCTGCAGTAGATGAATTTTTCCTTAGAATTCCTTAGGTTTTTCACATCCACAGTTCTTCTAATTTTTCTCATGCTATCTCTTTGGATTGGATTAGATGGAATGGATGGATTAGATGGAAGAGGAGACTTTTAATCTAAACGTCGCCCCAATAAAGACACTTTATTATTATAAATATTAATAGTAAACGTCTACTTCTCCTAAGCTTCATGAAGTTGGTTTTGGGGGTTTGTAATCCAACCAGCCTTCGGTTTTCTGACTGCTCAGACTGTAGTTTCTCTGCTTCATCATTTTGTTGAGATACTGGCGAACTATAACGCGAATGGGCATAATCTTAATCCTCTCCATTTCTGCGGCCTACCTTATTAACCTCTCCACAGTCCTTCCGTGGCATTTAAGAGTTTATCCTTACCCAGCTCATCTCACCACCATGCGAGACCCTTATCCGGGGCAAAATCGCAACTCCGGAGAGCGGCTGCGACTAAATCCATTTCGACTTGATTTACTTGCACCTCCCCTACCATCTCCTCTCCTTCGTAAGAGGGCCGCCTTGGCAGTAGGAAGTTCAGTAATGAATCATCAAAGGGTTTTGCGAGTGATAAGGATTGGGTGGAGGGAGTGCGCGCCTCGGGCCAATCCCAGCCTCCCGCTCCAAGGACTAGAAAAAGGTCCATCAGGATGCGGAGTTTCCCTCTGCCTCGAAAATCCGTTTTTTTCTCTCGCGCCGTGACTTAAAATTAGACGAAAGCTGGCCATTTTGCAGTTTTAAGGACGTAATGCGTAGAGCGTGTGAGTGCTTTTATCTGGATGGCGGAGTTTTCGCAGCTGTAAAGTAAACCCTTGCGCTTTTGATGGGCTATGAGGCGCTTCCGCGATGAGGGAGATGATGCGTCGGTGCTTTTTATGCTTTCCGGAAGCGGAAAATATGAAGTTCTATTTAGAAGAGTTTAGTAACCAAGCATATTTTTATTCATAAATTGAAGACTCGGTATTTTGTCGACACTGTGAAATGCTCTTTTTAATTGCTGATTATTGGTGGAATTGTTGGCGCGCTAGCCGGCGAAAGTGTTAGGTTCGATTCCTGGGTATTTTGTTTTTTTCTGGTAAGGGTGTGAATTTGTTTGTTGGCAAGGGCTTCCTCCATTTTTAATCGTCTAATTATGGTTATTTGTGAGATCATGGAGAAACAAATGAATGAAAACTATAAATTAATATGAGGGTGTTAATGGATTGAAGTTTAAATAGTTTTAAATTTAAAAAATTGCTGCTTTTACTGTATCAAGGTTATGTGTTATTTTACAATGATTAGAGGTTTTTCTCGGGTTAAGGTAGTGAATATTGGAATGCCCTCTTTTGTTTCCTAATCCTTAGAGATTGGTGAGGAATTTAGGAATTAATCCTCTTCTGCAATTTTTAATTAACGAGGTAAACTGAATGCGCTTCGTAGAATTAACTACTTTTGAAAGTAATTTAAGAAGACCAGAATTTTTGGCTAGATTATGGCTGGGAAAATCCGATGGGCATTATAACGTAATTATTTTTTTATTATAATTTGAATTTGTGAATTTTGTATAAAATGCAGCATAACTTAAATGAATACGAGCATATATTTCATTATAAATTTCGTCATTTCTTGAGCCATGTAAATACCTTGTTAAAGAAAAGTAATTCCTTATGTGTTAATTATACAAATCTTACAAAGCCAGTTCTATTGAATATAACTTGTTATCGATTCGATCGATCGAAAGGAAAGTTGGGACACGGTTGTTAAGGAATTAGATGTTTAAAATCTCAAATAGCCGTTTTTGTCGGCGTTCCTCTTCTCATTCCCCGGCATTCCGAGAAAACAAGACAGGACACCGCATTTTTGAGAGTAGTTCGGAATACCGGGGAATGAGAATAGGAACGCTGACAAAAACGGCTATTGGAGATTTTAAACCCCTAATAATCTATTTTCCTATTGTATGAGAAACTGTCCAACCCAAACCACTGCGGGCTTCGCTCTACATACTTTGTCGGTTATATTCCTTGATAATTCTGTCGATTTATATTCCTTGCTCTTCTTTGTTACGTTAAGGTCTAACGTATTTTACCTACAAACTCGTTTGTTCGTAATTTTTTCTTTGACTTCTTTTAGGGAAACCACGTCTCTAATTTTCAGCTCTCCGAAAATTCCTTTGTGCGGAACTATCAATGACCAAGATAATCAGCTCTTCAGTACTTTCAGGCATCCTTCTCCATTCTCGGCAGAGTCCACTCTCCCTCTGACGTATCACTTCATCGGTCGAGAACTAGAATTAAATCTCGGAAAGAAGGGAGGCTCTTATAGCTTCGCTAATTAGACCTTGTTTAAATGGCCCATGCCAAGGACAGAGCGACATGTCCCTGTAATCCACTCCTGACCAAGTGGCCTAGAAGTTTCAAAATCGGACTTCTTAATGAAAGGAGGAATGGCTACCCGAAGAGAGTTGGAACGTCGAATTCGTGGAAAGTTAAAAACCCCAGGAGGAAATTCTTACTTAGCTGTGTGTGAGCTAAATGTACATTTTTTCTTGTTTTGCCTCTAAAAGGAATTTCGGGCAATTTTGAAACAAAAGAGGAAATTAGTTTTTTGTCATAAGGTCCGGAATGTTATCCTTTTTCGTTTCATCATTTGCTGGACTTACGTTAAGTAGGCTTTCGTTCCAAAACTTTTTGGTCATCGTAATTAATTGTAGTTAAGAAGAATGCTGGTTATCGTGTGGATTTATTCCTGGTAGTGGCTTCCTTTTTCGAAATGTCATCATGAAATGATTCTAAGTCCTTTGGTGTGAATTTAATATTGGGTCCCATATATTCCTTAGTCCTGTAGCAATTTCATTTTAATCTGCTCAGTCAATCGTTATGTACGGAATCCATCCTTGTGTTATGGTCAATATTACATCCTTAATAAAAAGTATCTTCTCATATTTTAGCAGATTGAATGCTTCAAAACTATGTCTAGATTTCTTCCTATCTCCGTACAGTATTTTGTCTGTATATTTTTTTAATATTTCATGTCCGCCTACTCCTTAGCTGACAGAATTCTCTGTCTTATATGTCACTTTTTCGGCAAAACTTTTTTGTCGTCTTATTTAAGTAAAAAGGATCCTTTGATTGGTTTTCTGAAGACCCATCACTTCATTGAAAACTTCATAACTTGAGATTTGGAAGATTGAAGTGATCATAAATAACTAAATGACAACCGGTGAATATCCAATTTGAAATTTATATTTAATTATTTTTCTTCCATATGATTTATCTTTGACTTTTTTTGTGAACTTATCTTACGAAGATTATCGACTATTATTACGAATGGACTTGCGTAGCAGGACATCGAACTAGAAATTTACTCCGTAAACTTTGTATTTAGCCTAAGAGCAAACCAAATTCGACCCGCAATGTATTATTCTTACACTTAAAAGGTTCTTTATTATTTCTGATTTTTTCTTTGTATTATTAAAATATGTAACGGTATGGATATTTAAAATGCTGTCTAACGGGACGAGCAACACCTCAGTTTATATATTGTTAACTGACTTAATAATTTCATTATACCTTTAATAATAGTCGGAAGAGAAGCCTACTCGGGCCTAACTTCGCTTAATATAGGGTCATATAATATTAATATTCAATTTTTGCAAAATTCCCCTCGTAGTAAAATATTCTGAATTTTTTAACTTCGAAAGCAATTGGTTCAAACAAAGTAGACGATGGGGTCCCGAGCGAAACCGGCTTATTGGCGTTGTGACCGAACGGAAGCGAAGACCGGAACTAAAGTAAATTCGGTTCGATCCCTTCGGAATCACATCAATTCACGGATTGTTCCGGAGACAGAAACGAAAACGGTTCGTGAAATTAGGCGGATGATCATCGGGAACACAGGGAAGAAATTTCAATCTCCCATTCCCCGTCACACTCCCCAATTTACGACGTACTGTTCTTAGAAAATACCTTCCCTCCCATATCGTCAGCTATGATTAGGTTTTCGCTTCATCCTTCCCCGCGCTCTCGGGAGCAATTTTCCCAGGCAAATTTAATTGCCTCCCCCATTCAACTCCGCCGATAACACTTCCTCATCGCATCGGACGCGGATCCGGTTGCCAAATCCGCGGAGACAATTTCACTCGGCGGACCTTAGGGGCCGTACACAAATTACGTAACGCAATTTGGTGGGTGGGGGTCCGGCCGGGCGTTACGGTACATGGTACATGGGGGAGGGGGCTCAAGGTTTGCGTTACGTCACGGTTTTAGAACGGCAAAAACCAGAGTTTTGCATGTTTAAAGTTTGAAACTCACGCGCAATTTACCGGGGAAAGTTGGCAGCTCTGATCCAAGCGAGCACGATTGTCGAACGGAAGTAATAAGAGTGCGAGTGAAGTGTGGTAGGCTGCACGGGTATTCTCCTGTCTGTGTTTTGTGCGATGCTAATTATCAACAGGTTTTGGTATCGATTCTAGGTGAAATGTATGAAAGACCTTTAAAATTGAAACTGTCTATTAAAAAATGAATTATTATTGGGAACTAAAAATCTTTCTTTCCTAAATATAAGCCCAAAATTTTTCACAAACACTCGGTACGTAACGCAATGGAAGGGGGAGGGGTCCGGCCTGGCGTTACGGTCCTGCTACATGGGGCGGGGGGTTTAAAAAATCGGAGAATTTTTCTTTAAGTAATTTGTGTACGACCCCTTTTCAATGAATTTTCTGCGTGGGCCTCTCTCTAGCCGGGAAGTGTGTCTTCGGGTGGACCGGACTTGTTTCGCCCAAGGACAGGATAAAAAGGATTCTTCCAGAGGGAAGGAACTCGAATCGGAGAGTTATGGCGGTTTCAAATGCTTCCAGGAGGGAAGTTTTCTCCCCTGGAGGACGTCATCTGCGGGATTTGACGCTTGCCTCCGAGGTTTTTGAGAGAGGCGGTGTTGGTGGGGGGAAAGTCGATGGGGTTTTCGAGGGGCGAGGAGAAGGACAGGGAAGTGTGTGGGTGTAGTTGTTAGGGTAAATGGGGTTTGGAGATGTGCGTGGGAGGATACTAGGCAAACCACTCGATGTAGAGGACATTGAGATAGGGTATTATTTTCTTTAAAGGGTGAAGTAAATAGTATTTGAGTTATAATGAAGAAGATGACGGTTAAAGAACCCTTCCTGTCCATCATTGTCCTTTATGGAATAAAAAACATGGAATAAAGATTTCAATTCGAATTTCATTCTATTTAAAAGAAGTCTCTGCGTATTAGTGTCAACCTGATTATGCCATCATATATATCTGAAGCATGTTAAGTGGAACTTCTCTGTTATCCATGGTTTTCCTCTAATTATGGTGTATATGTTCCGTAGATTCCACAAAGTGAAAGCGGAAGGTTATTTTCTGATTTTTTCATTAAAAGCTGTGGGAGATATTTCATTTATTTTCCCACCGACTTAATAGCGAGTACTAGGGAGCATTTAGTCTTCTTCATACCTTTTTAAATATATATTACTGTAAAAGTTGATTTTAGTTGTTGAAAATAAATCTATACTACAGGTTTAACTAAAGAATGCTTTGTGTGGTAATGTTTTGTCTGGCTAAAATGATTGTTATGAGTGTCAGAATGTGCTTCTACATCTGCAGTGATTAAATATGTAAAACATCGCTTCCTGTCTACTGGTATATTTTTAAGGATCCTATCGCAGCTATTCGGTGGTAAAGGCTTTGGAATGGAGAATAATTTTCAAATGCGGAAATAAATTTCGTTTAACCTCAGATGTGATAAAATTCTTCATAAGGGTTGATGAGAGTTGAGTGATATAGTCTGTGAATTCAGTCAGTAATCTCCAAAATATGGGGAAATTAGGTAACATCCTCTGCATCATGAAGACAATAGGAGATATAAAAAATATTGTTATCCAGTTTCTTTACGTGTATTAACTAATTTTACGAACTTGTATTGCAAAGCCAACTACTGACGCAATACGTCCCTCGAGTTTTAATATCAGTAGGAGATACACTAAAGATCTCTAATGTGGGCCGAAACTGGTCGTGGGCACTTTTAATACCTTATTAACTTCTAGTATTAAATATTTTTATTACTTGGTTAGAAGAAATAAATTGTCAATCGATAAGGTAATTTTGAAATAAGTTTCAAACGTTAAGTTAACAAGCTTTATCATTCTTCAGCAGTTGCTCCCTAAAATGTGTCTCAAGGGATAACTGACCTACGTCAGTCCTCGCAACTTCTTTTCCTCTGCGGCGTTTTTTAAGCTGAAATTTTTCGGCACTCCAAGGCATACTTCTGGTATTTTATAACTCGATTCAATTGACGAGGAAACCATAATTGTAAAATACTTTCGAAACTGTTATTACGAACTCCTGTTAAACAACAGAATATCTTCGTAACCATGCCCGTATGTTAATTGTAACCGTACTCAAGTATCGGAAATAAAGAGAATCTCCAGATTAAAAGTTACTCCCTGGGAAGCTATTTTTTTATCTCTTTAATATGCTACCTTCTAACGTGCTTGCTTAATTCTGATAACTCGATTTTAATGAAAAAACACGGCTAATTTATCGCGGTTCCAGCTTCCCTAATGGGTTTATTTCTTCGGGGCAGTTAAATTAGAAGCCCATTTAAAACTCGAGATCCATTAGGATGATTAGAGAAGTGCGAATGAATTCCTCATCTCCGAAATGTTATCGTTTTCCGGAAGATTCCCCGGAAGGTATTAAATGCAATTTAGGTGTCCACGGTAATCAAATGGACGGCTCTGTTACATAAAACTTAAAACTTACTGCGCGGAAACATGTTAGGGCCGCATAAACACCACACCGCACCTGTTCTTGTCTCATAAGCCCTCTATTTAAGTGGATGGGAAACAATGCAAATGCTGCGTTTTTGCGGTTGCTTCACTGCAGGCTTTTTGCTGCGTTGTGAAACTCATCTCCAACGCTTCTTGTTTTGATAGAGCCCCAAAACTTAGAGAGTATCCAATTCATTCTTCCCTCGAATGCTGTTTTCATAATTATGGTCTCTTGAGAATTGAAGCAAAACAATGACCAAAAGATCTGAAATAATAGAAAAGTCAGGGTTGTTTTAATGCAACGCCGCTAACTTCAGTATTCAAGTTCATTACTTAAGTGTCCCTGCTGTTATATCTCTTAAATTTGTCATGACGAAAGGATCTGAAACAATACACTAGTTAAGATTTTTAAAATGTACAATAATAATAATAATTTATTATTATTATTATTGTACAGGGTAGATTCCCATAGAGTAACACAAAATACAAGAAATGCTCAGAGTACAAATATGTATGGAAATAGAAAAATGCAAAAAAATATTTTCAAAAAAATCTCGACAGAAATAGATAAATTTATGGAAAGTCAAAATAAAAATAATGCTCTGAGAAATACAAAAAATGTGGAAATACTAACAAAAATTATCAAAAAATCTCGACAGAAATACAGAGATGATTGTAAAATCAAACGTATCGCCGATAATGACAAAATTCGATTTAAATATTTAAGTATGTCTTGCTGTTATGCCGCTTAATTTTTACACGAAGTCTTCTATTTTATTTCTAAAAGGTTCTGTGTATTATGTAGTACCATTTTCTGAATGCTTAAATTCAGTCTTTTAAATTTATTTTTACGGCTGAGGAGAAGGAATAAGTAAATGTAATGTTTTAGGGCACGGTAAATCTGCGTTGTCACCTTTAATATACCGCTGATCTTACAACATCAGTATTGACTCCTAGGGACTAAAGGTCATCTTTATGAGTTGATTGGAGATTAGGAGTATTGGAAGTCGATAGGAAAATTGTAAATTCAAATTTACTATTACCATAATTTAAGAAGATGGCAAAATAGGATATTACACGTTGCAATATAGATTTGAGGGAAACAGGTTTCTCATGGAAATGTAGGAAGATAACGACTCTCTCCGAGTATATAGATAAGTCGCTTTAATCTACTTATCTTTAATTGGTCTCACTTCACTTGCCCTAAAAGTCTTCATTTTTCTCGCTCCTCCCCCGTGAACCCGCGAAGATAAATTTAATTGGCTGTCATTTATGTTATGATGTGGCGCTTCGAGAGCATTTTCAAGCCTCCAAGTTACGATTTCATCGACTTTCTGATGTTGAAAGTGAGATCAGGTCTTCAGTGGGATACTGAAACCGTTTTCATCTCTCGAAATTTGATTGGTTTCCCCAATCTCACCTCATCGAGGCCAAGGTTAAGCCTCTTGATATTCTCCAGCCTGAGTTGTTGAAGTTTATCTTCCTCAGACAGGGTTCGCCAATTAAATGCGGCAAGGTTAAGGTTTGGGAAGGATGGAGAAGTGTTTACAAGATGCAGTGGCGGAAAGGGATTGACGTAGTTTCTGAAAGGAGATTCAGAGAGATGTCCAATACGTATTCGATCAGAAATACGCGGAAGTAGCGATATGATGCGTTTGGAGATAAAGAGAGTAGGAAATAGGTCAGAGTTGTAAATTCGGTTTCTATGGAAGATGGATCTTAATCAAAGTACCTAATTATCTGACCTAGTTTTCAGAGTACATCGTATGCAAGCTATACTTTACAAGATATCTCATCATTTAGTAAAATATTCCAATGTCATATTTATTCAAAATTATTATTTTATGTATCATCATGTATGTATGTTTATCATCCTGATTCATTCATAAATACGCGTTTGAACCGAAAGTAATAAACGTATAATTTTTCTAGAGTTTTCGTTAAAGCATAAGAATAAACGCAGAAAAAGGTTTGGAATAGGATAAAAGTAAGAAGAAAAATTCAAAGGATAAATTTATTAAATAAGTTCAGAGAAATTACATTCTCAGATGATGTAACCGATATAATGCGACCCCCCTGTTATATGGGCCGTTCTGATACTGCCAGAAAGATTAGGGAAATAGATGCTAGAACGAATCGTTTCAAAAATTCATTTTTTCCGCGAAGTATAAGCGGAAGCAACCATTTAGGAAAATAGTCAAGGTGTTTGCACCCCCTGCCACACGCCGAAAGGCGGCTTGCAGGGTTTTTACATAGACATAGACAAAGTTTAATAATATTATGCGATATGGTTTTATGTGAAGTAATATCACGTAAGATGATGTAATATAATTTAATATGATATGCTGAATCATAATTTTATATGATACCTATGTTAAACAATTCTAGCGATCGTCACATGCAAGTTTTCAACCTTTTTCCTTCAGAAATCAGCATCTGCTCCCATATTTTTTTATTTATTTGACCCTTTATTCGCGAGGTTAGGCCCAATTAGGACTCTCTTTCACCTAACCTTGTATGTCGTCAGAATAGGAATAATTATAAATTAAATTAAAACAAAATGACAGAGTAGAGGGGAAAAATCTTGCAACTGGAGGTTGCAAGAAAAACCCGCGTTGCGGGAAAACACCCCCAGAGAAGGGGGGTGAAAATAACCCGCGAAAACACAGTAAAAATAACAATTAAGTATAGACAATAATACAATTACATACAGCATATACATAAATCAATGAATATACAGAAAAATAAAAATATTATTAATTACAATAGAAAAAAATTTAGTTTACTAAAGTGAGAAAGAAAATGAGAAAAAAATCACAGATATAATGAAATTTCCTACTAATTAATATTCGTCAAAGAAAAAGATTAATAAATAAAGGTCAGCCAGCGGCGTCCGTCGATTTTTTCAAATTTATCTCAGCAGAAATAGGGTGAGAAAGCAATTCGCAAGCTGAAACTAATAAATTCGCTGTATTTTTACTATTAATGACCAAATTAATGGCTCGTTTAATAGTTCCATTGCAATGATAGTTTTAGTTTTCGTTGTGTTTCATTGTATAGGGTACATTATAATTGAATTTACCCTTTTCATATTCGGTAATGAAACTTATGGATTAATGAAACTTCCAGGGAAGGATTAGCAACTGGGCTGTACAGAATGAGCGAAAGAGCCCCCTGCGGTCCAGGGCCCGATGGTCGCACACCCTTCTCTCTAATGGAAACTAAACTGATACGATTATGAAGTTCTTTCCAAGGATTATGAAGAGGGATAAAAGACGCTTATTAAATTTTCTGTGGCAAAGGAAAGGAATTTGAGACGAAAATTAAAATGAAACGTTTTAATGACTTACGAAAGGAAATGAATGAAATAAAATGTCAGTTTATGGGGTTGATGTTTACTAGTTGTATAGTTTTCTAGTTGAAGATAGGTTACAAAAGATTCCATGATGAAAAAATTTAATTCTACACCACAAAAACTATAAGTAACACAACCATGGTTTCGCAGAACTGCAGATGATGCAGTTCATCTGCAATACCATGGTCGTGTGTTATTTATAATTTTTGTAATGTAGTATTAAAGTTTTTCGTCAAGAAATTTTTCTGTGTCTAAATACCACAAAATGATGCCTGCATTAGTTTATTTTATAAAGATAGGTTATTTTGAACGGAAGAATTATGCTCTCTTTTCTCCGAAGTATTTGTTAGTCTACAGTGCAACTAAGGGTAGTTGATATCTTCAAGATTTATTTGGGCGAAACATGGATGAATCCACCCTGTGTTTGGTAGGAAGTTGCTGAATCGACAGCTTTGATGGAATAGGGACGGGACAAAGGAATCTGCTGAAGCCACCATTTGTCGTTAGCGCGTCTGATGGCGTTTTGATATGGTGAGCTAAGGGAAATCCCTCTACTCTCGGTAATTTCATGTGGGCGGCGGTTCGACTGGTGTACAGGGGGAGAGAATTAATTGGGTCAAGATGTCAAAGGTTAGCGGGAAGTGGGTTGCATGGAAATTCATCTCCGAGAGCAGAAAGATTTACTTTCGGGATTAAGTTTGAAGCGGTCTATGCATTGCCCCAGAGTCGATCACGTAACTTTCTTTCCCGGATAAAGAGGTGACTTGCATTATTGAACTTAAAACAAGATGCGCTATAAAGGCATTCTAGAGCTGCCAGTGAAGTTAATTTTCCTTTCCTTTCTTTCGCCGGGATTCGAACCTGAGACCCTCTATTAGTTTTTGGATGCCCGATATTAAGGCCTCAGATTACTTATCATTATTTGTTTATGTATTCTACAAGGCGTTCATTCTGGATCAGGTGAATGTTACCTTCTCACAGCCTTTTTGTAGCGTAGAAGGATCAAACAATGTTTTAGTTTCCTTTTCACTTAACGTAGATGAATTTATCTTGAATAAACGGCATGGAAATGTTTAATTCTCTGTAGAAGTTGAACTCTCTAATTCAGTTAGAGTCAACAACATAGTAATATATAACAACATAGAATCAATAAACTTCTAACATATACAAACAGTATGTTGCTACCCAAACTCTTGTACATGAAACAAACGATCTTAAATTTTCGGTTCGGATTAGCTTCGGCTTTTCTACGGAAAATGACTATTGCCCATTTCAGATAGAAGTTGAAACTGAAAAGTCTCAACTTCCATCTAGCTGTCCTTCATGACATTAATGAAACATAAATAATATATAAGTAAATAGAAATCGGAAAACTTACGGATTGAATGTAAAAAGGACTAAGTATCTAAGTATCTTAGTAAAAAAAGGACTCTGAAGGAAAAGAACCACATCGAATGTAAATAGAAACAGAGAATAAAACTGTTGGAGGGGCGAATGTAAAAATAATCCAAGGTTTACTCTTGGGAAAAAGGACCCACAGAAGGGAAACAACCATAAAGAGGGCGAGTGTGATGCAAACCTACTGTTAGTGCTAAAGGTGAAAATATCTGTGTTTTATAACATGGAAATCGCTAAAGTACTATACAAATCACAGAGAAGGAAATCAATAACTGAAAACATTGCAATCATTCACTTAAAAAGGCAAAACAGAAGAAATCATAATAAAATTAGCAATTCAAACATACTTTAAAACTTCCAAAAAATGAAAGTTAGGGAGATTCTGTTAAAAAGTTCTCATGGAAGATGAAGGAATTGTAAAATGCTAAATACCAGAGTAGCAATCGTTAAAGTGGTCTTAAATTAATTTTTCCATTATCATATCCAATTTTGTTTTGTAAACTACAGGTCGAACAACCTCCGTAATTTCAGCATTCTTGCCTTTGTGAGGCTTTGGATCCCTGGTAGGCTTAATTATGCACGAAACTCTTAAGCCTTTCGGGCAAATCATGTTGGTAATATTCCGTCTCTTTGTCTCGTATTACGGGGTTGATTACGACTGGTCGGAATTGCAGCGTATCTCGGCGAATTCATATTCAATGAAGACGGTTTTGATTGTGGGATCTGTAGGTTGCGCCATCCTAAGGCGAAGGGTAAATTTTCTAGAGCTATATCCCATTCTGCAAATCCTGTTATCTCCCATTAATATGTATAGTGCTATCATTTATTTAAATGTGAACCGCTTCTTTTTTATGTATCTCATGCAAGCATCTACTGATATTATATATCTTTATTTTGTCATGTTCGTTTTGCTAATCTTCTGGTTATTACTATCGGTAGGTTTGCGCAGGTTTTTCACTCCTCCCGTCTTTGTAGTTTTTTCCTGCAGTAACGTTTTTCCTAAGAACCTCTTAGGTTTTTTTACATCCACATACATATATCAGAATACACAGGAATGATAACATAAAGGATGGGAATCACCAAGTAGAGAAAGAAATTGCATTGCATAGAGAATATCGAGGCACATGAACTTACCGAATAATAGAGCAAGAGATAAGTAGTTCGCAAATCTCGATTTCATTTCCTACCGGTTTTGGAAAACTTTGCAACATCAGGCTAAAAAATTTAGAAAAATATTAATTTATGTAGATTAGAGCTGGTTAGGTATTTTTTTCCTTAGAATCTCTCAAGTAAACTAATTTGGTCAAGCACAACTTTGTGGAATGGAGCCATACTAAATAGATCAAATAAATAATATTTAGCAACGTCCAGTAGAACTCTAGTGGAAGTTACTAAATATTTCTAATTAAATATTCTAATATTCTAGTGGAAGGTACTAAAGGTTATTTATTTGATCCATTTATAATCTTTTAGTTAATCTTCTAGGTTTTTTGCATCCAAAATCATTCTATTCAGAATTTGTGAAGAGGAGGCAATTTACTGATATTTCAGCGAATGTAAACAATGATATTTAAATGGCCGGGAAAAAATTTCGGCCATTTTGGAGTTTTTCTTTATCATACGTTCGTTTCTGGTGATCAAGAAGACGAAGAAATGTTACGTCGAGGAAGAGGAAGATTTTTGTGAGACAGAATTTTAACTCAAACTTGATTTTATAGCAGAGATTTTAAAGCAGTGCGTTTATATGATTCTCACGAACTGCATAATGTTCAATGGAATCGGATTCGTAATTTTTCGGAATTTCGCTATTTTTCTTAGCTTAAATTTCTATACTGATTAGTATTTATTAAAAAATAGGGTATGGATAAGTTATGTATTAAGTCATTTATATTTAATTGTTGCATATTTATTAAAAAAATTAAATTAAGTCAGTCTTGCATGACGGGGGAGTTTACTAGGTATTATATGATTAATGACGATGGGTTAGATGGAAGAAGAGGCTTTCTCAATCTCGCCCAAATAGAGACGATTATTATTAATGTTATGAGTGTGAACCAGCGTGAAAAGAAAGCGATTATTGTAGACACTTTATGACGTGGATAAGTTTATCTTTGACGTGTTCTACGAATCGATGGGTTTACCGCGTACCGGAACGAGGTGTTGGCGTAAGCACGTGGATGCACGTACGTTAATTGGGGACGATCCGTGATGTCGTGGGCTTCAAGAACTTCCTGGTCTACTTTGTTATCGATTTCGTTTCTTTTCAGCGGGACGTCATTTGGTTTCATTTGCGTCATCGGCCTTAGAGTCGAAAGGCCCAAAGCCTTCAAAAACATCCTCCTCACCCGTGCCTTCGAAAGATGAATAAAAGATCCGGCTTTCATCCGGAAGTTTACTACATCTCGTTTTCTCGTGCAGTTGCGCTGAGAGGGATCCCCCGAGATTTGCTTCAAATTAGTGTTTTGCAATCGAAATTCATGGTCAGGAGATATAGCCGTATATAATAGATGTATTTTGATTGTGTATTTATAAAAATAGGTTCGCTGTTTAAGTTGCATTAATTCTTATGATCTAACACTTAAATTTAATTCACTAATTTTAATGCAGTACAGTATTCTTTATATCTTGCTATTAACGATTAAGTAGTGTAGGTACCACGTTTCAAATCGATGATACGTTTTCTTAAAATGTGTCTATGCCCATCTTGCCCAAACAATTCTTCTTTTGATAAGCTATCTATTCCCAAGCGAGGAAATTAAGGTAAGGGATGGTCATCATATCTATGAAATTGTGGTATTTTGCATCAGATTGTATATTTACCCACTGAATTTTTTTCTCTATCGGCTTTGTAATAGAGAAAAGGTGATTATTATTTAGGAATGTCTACAAAATTACTTTGTAAAGCTTCACAATTGCTTTTGTAAAATTTAACAAAGTGAAGGCTTCAAAAATATTTATAATTACTACTTACTTAACAAAGATTTTGATAGCTTTAAGAGTCGCTGAACTCACGAAATGTCATTCAGGTTGCGAAAGGAAGGAACGAGCGAGTTCACTTTCTCAGGACTGAAATAATACAAATTTGTAGAGATCTCTGAGAAGAATTTTGTGCACTAATTTAGGGTCGAATGGCTAAAGAAATGGATTTTTTACTCTTAAATCTATAGCCAAACACCAAATTAATTTAATTGAACAGAAGCGCGAAATTGTTGCCATTGCTTTGAAAATTTTGAGCCATTTAGTGAAGATTTTTAACACATTTTGTCATGAAAATTGAATGCATTTTTTATTCGTGATTTACTGATGTAATTTTTGTGTAGAAAAATACACGGTCACGATTTTTGATGCTTAGCAATAGAAGCTTGAGGAAAGTCAAGCTTTCTTCCGAAGGCCGCTCTATTTACCCTGAATTTAATCCCCAGAAATGGTCCGCCAGATTGCTTAACAACGCTCCCCCCATTACTGACCCAGGCGAGGGCACCTCAATCTTTTTCCCTCCTCATCGACGATCTGCGCCCGATCCCAACGAAGGCATTGTTCCGGAAATTACTTCCAGGTCCTCGCGATGAATTCACGACGTGACGAAAAAGTTCGATCATTCCCTGGGACGCCAGAGATGAGGGTACCTCATCGGGCCCCGCCGTAACGTCTCGAGGAATCGGGATTCCCCTGGGAAAGCTTCCGCCCCCGCCTTTATGTCCCCCCGAGAATTGGGGATTTCAATCACGTCCCAACCTCGTGGCAGAGAATCCTCGGGAAGTAAATTCTATTTGAGCGAGTAGTCTCCCGTCCTTGGGACGGTCTTTGCTCCGACTTTCAGGGGGACCGCATTCCAGTCACGGCCTCTTCAATAAGGGCGGCAGTTTTGCTTCGGATATCTTTCGCAAAGGGTTACTCTCCCTATCCCTTTTTCTCGGACTGTTTCTGTTTTCTTTTTTTCGGGAAAAGTTATTGCCCCGAACTGCCGGCATCTTTTTTTCTTTCCTCGACCTTTTCCTCGGGATGGAGCCGACTTCTCGTCTGGTAATACATATCAGTAGGAGCAGTAAAATTTTTATTCCCCTCCTATTCCCTATATCCGTGAAACAGATGGCAGTCTGGCGCGCTTCATTTATTTACTGCGGAGGATAAATGATGGCGGGGATGCGCAAGGGCGCGAAAACCAGCGTGCGGATGCGTGCCTCTACGAATTTGTTCGTTTTGGGGGTTTTCACGCGGGAATTTGTTTGTCTTCGGATGGCTGGCGTCGAATCGTTTGGGGACATGCGATCCGGAAGAGTTTTTATCCCTTTTATCGTTCTCAGCGAGAAACGGCCGTTTACGATATAATTTGGGATATATCGTGGATGGGTTTATATCCGAGGAAGTTTTGGGTTTTATTGGAAGAAATTTTCGCGGATTCCCTAAAAATTTTATATTTCGGAGGATATTTTGGTTTTCTATTCCATGACTAAAATATGGAACGACCGTAAAATAATTTTTATGTTTGAAATACGTCGTATAGGGCCATATCATCTTGGAATTTTGTTACGCATTGATGGAAAAGATAACACTATCACTATAACACACATCTTTAACTTATCAACAAATAACAAAAACGCAATTTTTCACAACTTTATTAATTCTTAATTCTTTGATTTCTCCATCACTAATATACAAATTAGCTAGTGATAGCGGTTTTAATTGGTTTGGGATTTTTATGTTGTTTTTCGACATTTATTAATCCTATGTTGCTTACAAAACACATAAATTCGTTGGTTACAGCAATAGTGATTGTTATTGTTTGTTTGTACTGTTCCTTACAAATTCATTCCGTTTTTTTTTCTTTATTAGTTTGTTATTTATATTCACAATTATACGAATGTTCGATGTATGACCTTTTGCAGTGCCACAGAAAATTATTTAAGTTGAATTGAAAAGTCTGTCAAGAAATTTGTATTCCTTGCGTTCTCTAATTATCAATACTCATTAAACTTTTCTTTTGAGTACGAAGCAACCTAAGGAAGGTGCGAACAATCATAATCTCTCCCTACCACTATGCAAATTCATTTATTTTGTTGTCTGCATAATTTCTCTGGTTCACTATTTATTTTATTATCAGCGAAATTTTTACTACTTGTTCTCCTCATTATATATCATTATCGTGAGACGTGACTATTTTAGAATCGTTAAACTTAGAATGTTGCTCGTTACGAAAATTTGCCTAGTCGAACCAGTCTTCGTCTAATTCTCCAAAGGATGATTGCGCTACAATTTGTATTGTCTCGTCCTATTTATCCAGAAATCAAATTATGGCAGGAAGCTCACTCTAGATGGTGTGTTTCGTTCAAAGTAAACGTTCTCAATTTCCTACTCGAAATTAGCGGTTCGTTTATTCACTAAATAAACCTTCCTTCTGTTCCGTTAACTGCGCTTCGATTAACCACCCAGGATTCTCATTTAAGCTATGCTGCGTAATGATGGAGACGTGATAACAGTGTTGACTCAGTTTTCTCCCTTATCGCAATCTCCGCGTAACACATGCAGCCAAATACGGTTTAATTCTACCAAATACAACTAATTTTATTTCTCAAAGGATCCGCGCTTGTGTGTTGGACACGAAATGATTTTGGGCCTAATGCCCCAAAACAAATACTTTTGTTTATTTTGTTGAGTTTATCAGCCACGAAACACTCCTGTGTTTATTGGTTAGATCCCCGAGGTAATTACTCTAATGTGTTTTGTGTGTAGAATTAAAAGAGCGAGGTTTGTCTGCCAAGTCACTAGTGTGAAAGAGGCGAGCTAGGGAAAGAATACCCCAGAGACTTTACCTGGCTCGAGGTACCCTGGCTTAAACATACAGCGAATATCAACCGTCCTAGATTACCGTTCTTTCGCAATCAGGGCCGTGTTCGAAAGGTATTTCCGTATTTTTCTCGTTTTTCTATTATTTTAGGTCTTTCTTTCTTGTCTGCATCCTCTACCCGGATGGTTTTGTTTTATATGTTGGAGTTTCGATAGTTTTTTGCATCCTTTTTATATGGCGTGTTTATATTCTGGAGTGCTTTTTACTGTTTTTATTAGGAGAAAATCTTACACCCATTTGGACTGCTAAAATAAAAAGTTTGGATGGTCCCAGCTCACTTATAAGTTACTTTTTACTGGTGATTCATTTTCGCTTTCATCAAGATATAAGTTCAGTTGATTTACCGAATTTATTAATGGTGAAAATTCAGTGAATATTTCCTCGAATTAGTACTTTATATTGTGATGACAGTGTCCTTTAAAATAATGTTTATCGGCTAAAAATTGTTTCGATTAAAATAAAGTAGCCTTTTCATGCCGAAGATGAAGGAAGTTTCGGTAAATTTTGATGAAATACGATTAAAATATCTATAATTACTGTAGATAAATGCTAGGAAGGTTCGAGAGGCGTTATCACGGAAAATATTTTCTCCGTTCCAAAAAATACATTTATAGTCAATGCGTAATTGTAATGCCTGCGTTGAACATTCAACTCCTGAGTTAATCAAATGATGCTCGCAAGATTCGATCATAGGTTACAATTTTCATGATGAAAACAAATTTATTTTCCCGAATCATGATTCATTAATATTACCTAACTATTTATTCATGAGCGTATTTCTCATATATTTATTTCATGGATGATACGATAATTTACACAAGCTATCGTTAATTTTTTGACTTACCTTCGTAGATTTCTCTGTTCATTTTGTCACATCGCGTCGTTGCCATGAATAAAACGATTCGATTTTATCTTTGTTTTATGTCGTCAATTTCATGGAATATTTTTGCACCTAACATTGCAAAAGCGCGAAAACTGTTTACAGCTAGCTGTTGCGGAAATATGTATGAGCGCGGAAAATGTAATAGGAATGTTTTTGGCAAATATGATTTCCATATTGCTCATTTAAGCGTTACGGTAACAACTTCCGCAGTCGCTGCCTGCTTCGGCGGGATAATTAATATCAGTTGAATATTTCTCGTTCTGCTCAACCAACCGTATTATCGGATCGCTGCAATCCTTCATGTGAAATTATTTTCCCATCGCTTTCTCATAAGAGTTTTTCGAGGAATGATTCCATCGCATCATCCTGCCTATGTTCCGCAATATTCGTTCAATATATCCTCATTTGCTGCGTATGTGCCCGGTAATTTTTTTTATTTGACTCAGATTATGAATAGGATTTATTCGCAATGAAATGGTGAAAATCCGGTTAGTTCCGGTTTTGCTCCGGCAAACACCGTCGAACCGGTTTTTTTCTCCTGAGTATTAAATAATTAAATTCTTCTGTTTTTTTTTAAACGAGCAAATATTTTATGATATCACATTTAATGAAGCTTTCGAGTGAGAATCGTTATGTATAAGAAAAAAATAGACTCAGTTACTGAAGTATAAACATAATCCTTCTGAAAGTATTATATTGCCCTAAAATTATTTCATAACATTGCGCTAAATTGAAAATTCGAGTAAAATTCGTAAAAATATGTAAAAGAAAAATGTGAGGGTCGGTTATTATATAACTTACTGTTGCGTGCTAATGTCAGTTGAAAATAGTTTTACAAAATACTTGTGCTAAGTTTCGCCTTTAAATATACAGAATATGCACTCTAAATCCACCCTTTGGCAAATGAAAATGTACAACTTTCAGATCAGGTATAACCAGGTGGGTATCAAATTAAATGTCCTGTTTACAAATGTAATTATGTATGTGGATATTTTTTAATCTAAATTTTGCTTATGCAAATTAAAAGATCTTCGATTCGCGATGTGAATTCTAATTAATGATTCTCCTTAGGCTCATTTTACTAGATTTTTTAAATGAGAACTTTCGTTGATTCAGCATTATCTTAAGCCGTCCATGATAGTATTTTGATGGATACGGTATTCAATCATCTAAGCTGAGTCTATGGGGTTTCAATCTCCAAGAATCCACTTTTCCTTCATCTCAACTCACATTAAGAACACGTTCTGTCCAGAATTCAAAACTTCGACGACATTTTCGACAGCGAACCTTAATGGAGGAAATTTTGGAAATTCAACCCTCGGCAAATATTTTCTAAGCATACATCTTTCTGTCATCCCATTAGGTTTTAGGCGTAATATTTCCATTCATTTTCCCCAACCTGCTTTTAATCTTAGAATTTCTTGTTTGCATGGAGTATGGGGTATTTATCGAGGAAAACCTTACCGGTCTTTCACCCTGCAGTAGGGTTGGATATCACATTTCCTCCCGGGGCCGTTCCTTTGTTTTTGCCGCTTAGATGTAGGTCGGAATTCGTATACTAAAACCGGCAACAGGTTGTGATAACGTATACCAGATAAATCCCTTTTTTAGTGCGCCTTAATTTGATTCGGAGGAGCCTAGTTTTTTGTGTACACAATTGCGAGGCAAATGGAATTTTAAAACGCTCGGGTGGCACGGAAAGGCAATTTCCAGACATTAGAATTGCGAGGGAAGGTTTGTTCTTCCTCTCGGTTTCGTTTTTAAATGTTTTTTTTTTGTTCTTAAGCCGAGGATTGGTACGTCTCGAAAATCGTGGAAGCTTAAAATTAAAGTTGATAACTTTGCAGAGGAGGAAAAATCCTCAAGGTCTTGAACTGACAATGAAGGGAATGAGGATTGTATACTTTCGCGTTCAAAAAGTTGCCGAATTTGTTTTATCCCGCCAAAACGCCGAGCAGGCGAAATATACATTTTCTGGCGGTAGATAGCGCCACGTATGTGGGTACATCTACCTATCATGTATATACCTATATACCTATACACATATATAACTTATCTACCTACCTACCTATCAACAATATTTTTTCTCGGCGTATTCGCGGGAAAAAATAAGTACGGCAACTTTTAGAACGTAGTAGTATTACTTGATTTTTAATCGAACCCGGAATTCTTCCTCGAATTTCTACTTATCTTTAACATCGAAACTTGTCTGAATTTGTATCAGTTTGGTCGTACTGGAATAGATACCATTGATGTAATTGAACTCTCTGGATTCTCTCTAGTTTAGTTAAATTGAGTATAGTCATATTGTTTTAACCCGGAAAATATGATTAATTTAATGTATACATACTCATTATATGGCTCTCGAATCCTCAAATAGCGTACCTTTTAGGTGGTAAATACTTATGAAACCTAATTTTTATATGTTTCTTCTCTGATTTGAATCGCACATTCCTGCCTCCTTATATTGATTAATGAAGAATCTAACCTTCGCCTATCAGGTTAAGATAGAGAATTATTATTTACTGTTCATTCATCAATTCTTTCGGACACGTTTATGGCTATGATAACATGAAAATTACTGTGATATGAGTGATACGGAATACATTTCTTTGATTTGATCAGCCTATATTTGAAACTATGAGAAGTGCTAAACTTGTGTATCGATATAGAAACATTTAGTTATCCATTGAGGAGGAATTCGATTTTTCGTATGGGTTTCCAATAATCTTTCCTCCAATTATAAATCTCATGGATTCAACTTAGTTAGGTTAGAATATTTTATCGCAAAGGACCTTTACCTTACCAACATCCTCGACCTCTCCTAACTTGTTTCTCTCATACATTAAGCACTATTCGTACATTTTAAATAAGAGTTTGAGGTTATTTTGGCATGAAGCGCACCAATTTCCTCTGAAGCGGATAACCGTAACATTTTATGTCCTGCAGTCTTAGTATCCAACGCCTCCGGAAAACATAGGCAATCTTGTTTCGGGAGAGATTACCTGATGTTAACCCGGATTGCGTCTTTATGACTCTGAATTCTGGAACCGTCCAGGTTTGTAGCTTCGGAGGAGAATGGAGCGACTATAAAGTAATTTGGGGTTGGTTTTTAGGAGGTTTAGCCGCAGTTTCCAACGCAGGGAAATTCGGTTTTCTTCGTGAAAAATGTAACGTAATTGGGGTGTATTATTTAAGTGTAGGTTTTGATTATTTTTCGTCGTGCAAGGTTTAGGGTTAGTCTTTTTTTATTGGAAAATATTCGCCGTTTTTATGTTGAGAGAATCCCTACTCAATTCTAATCACGTTTCCTTCCCAGGTTGATGTGACTTGGCATATGTCACTACTTTTCAGTTTTTACCCTCCTATGTCTCCATCATAATCCTTCATAAAATTGGTATGAAATTTAAGTTTTATTCTATATATGCCCGGCCAATGTCCTATTTTTTCACTGTTTATGTTTTACTTTACTCTGCTTACACTATTTAAGAAATAGTGTAAGCAGATCTCGAAGTTATTCAGTGAAACTTAAATAATTCGAATTGATACGACATACGTTACTATGAATCGTCTTTAATTAGCATAGCATTTTGTATCCAAAAAATCTTGATATAGTCGGATTTTGTTTAGGTAAATTTGAACTTTTTCGATCAACGTTAAGTAATTTCACCAAACTAACTTCCCGAAAATCGGATGAAGATGTTTCAATGCTGCTGAAGTAATAATGACATAAGTGAATCCAACTTCCAATCATTGAATCAACTAGAATCATATTTTATTACTTAAAGACCGTTGGAAGCATGGAGAAAAATCTCCAACTTTTTGAGACATTGATAATGTAGTTATTGTCTTAATTCACATATCTGAAAATAAAGTAAAGAATAATTATAATATTTATTCGTTTTTTGTCTTTAGAAATGCATATTTTGGTACATAATTGGAATGAATATAGGAACCCTGTAAGTGAGAATTACTTGCTTACCGAATATTTTAAAAAATAATCAAACTACAAAAAACAGTATTTGTTGATTCCATACTTAATTAGCTATGACCATGTGTCTTGAAAGAGATACAAAATATACAATAATTGTTAACTTAAAAATAAAAACATTTATCCCATCTTACTTAACAAAAATCAACAAATACAACAATACATACAATTTCATTTTTTATCATTTAATGTCCATCATTTACGATTGTTTGATTTTCAATAAAACGATTGTAACAAAACAAAATATAAACTTATAATCTCAAAAATAAATATATTTCCGTTTTTTATTGGTCTAATGAACTATATTTTTTAATCCTTTTTAAGACTCGTTTGTAATACAAATTTTGAATAATAATTGTCCCTTCAGCGTCTAACTATCCAAGTTTCCCTGTACTAATATGTAAAGGCATTTTATCAGCCAATTTCCCTTCATAGCTTTATCGATCCCAAACACTCTTAAGATTTCATTTCGAATTCCTCAGTTACAGTTGGTTCGATCCACTTCAGTGGCGGAATAAAAACGTTAAGATAGTCGATGTGGAACTCTCATCGAGTCATCACACATCTCGAGAAGCTCTAGCCGTTATGTAACCGAACATTGTACCGAGAAGGTTCCTTCGAGTGATAAGCTGACCTTGATACACCTTCCAACACTTCAGCTCCACGTATACACGAAGCTCTTGATTGCGCCGCGGTGCACAGGAGAAGATGCTGTGTCTTAGGTAACAGCTGTGTCTTCTTTTACATAAATTTACCCCCATCCGAAGAACCCTTCTCCCTGTCTCACTCGACTGTATCAAGATCTTTCATCGCGATAGAGCTGACGTTGCCAGGACCCAGATAGTGCTTTGGAGCGATTCCATCTGCCGTCGATAAATCGCGAAACCGCCGAGGAATAGGGATTCCGTTCCCATCCATTTTAATGGGTATGTTAATCCTCCTTGGAGAAATTTTTTCCGACTTTTTAAGAGCCCTTCCCTCGGTCCTAGCGAGGCTTTTTTCTTTTGCATTATCTCCTCTGCAGATCTCCACCTTTCCTCAGTAAGGATCCTTTGACGGAGCAGTTTTTTTTCCCTTGAACCGAGCTCAGGTGGAGGGCTTTAAATACAATGGACCCTTAATGCTTGCGCGGGACTTACTTTGGATGTTAAAATAATGCTATCATATCTCAGAGTCTTATGGTAATTTGTCTCGGACAAATCTCGCTGTCTCGGGAAAGTATGCCGTCCGAATATCCATAATGCCTCGGTGCGACGTTGATAGGGTTAGCTCGTAATTATTTTAGCGTGTTCGTTCTTGAGAATAATCATGATTGAGAATTAGTCGCACATTATCTGTAGTATATTAAATAAGGTTTTCCCTCCCATTTTTCAATTGTGCCTCGACTGAATGAAAGTGACGTTTTCAATTTTTCTTTGGCGCAATGAGATACGATAGATAGAGAGAGAATGTATACTTTATTTACTCTTGTCTCAGTCTTGTGAATTCTCTTGATATTCGGGGCGCCGGGATAGCCAAGTGAGTAGAGCATTTGGCTTTGATGATGGTGTTCCCAGGTTCGACACCCGGTGGGAGGCCATGGGCAAAATGACCTTATATACCGAGATATTAATGATAGTATGGTAATTTTGGTCTCTCTGATAGAATACTTCGAAAAGTGTGAATATTGTGCTGTATTTACGTAGACTTTTTCCACTTAGAGCAGGCATGTTCAAAGAAAATGCCACGGTGGCAGTCGCCTGCCACCACTCTCATAGCCGTGGCAAACTCGGTTGTGCGGTAGTGTGGAGGGGGAATCTGAGTCGCGGCGCGGCTGCGGAAGACGGTGTTGTGGTAGCGGTATGAGCAGCGGACGGTTCGGAGACAGAAATGGTCAAACATAGCACGGTCAAATTGGGCTTTGCTATTATTATTGAAACCAATAACTCGGACAACTACAAAATTTACTTAATATTTGTTTTCATGCGTATGCTTGTTACAAGAGTAGTATGACAATATTTACAAAGCTCCCAGGAAGGGTTACTTCCACCTCCTTCCGAGGCCGAAACCCTTTTTGCCATGATGCCATTCGACTAGAAAAGACTGAATGACTGCAAAGGTCTAGTCTAGCGCGACAGAGAAGGTTTTCTCTCTCACTCCCGCATAAGCGTCGCGTCGAACCAAGGTCGTGGTAGCGAGTGAGGGAATCAACTCGCAGGGGTTGAGGTAGCGGTAGGGGAGGTAGGTTGCCACAGGCCGAGTCCCGTGGCATTCCGTGGCGCCACAGCCACGGTGGCAGTGTTTGTGCATGCCTGACTTAGAGCATTCTCTTCATCTTGCGTAATAAGCCTCATTGCTCCTCCATGGCGTGACTTAGCGGTATGTTTTGGATTTAATCCGGCTGTGTAATAAATAGAATAATTCCAGTCTGATGAAAAGGTATAGTAAAGATGACTTCACAGGATCTCTAATTTTCTTCTTTCTGTTCCAATAATAATATTTGGATCTCTCCATTTTACCTCGGGCATAAAATATCTGTTACTCATAAAAATTTTGTTAACTATTGTAGAAAAATGTTGGTGATGATGATTTTATCAAAATAAATTATTTGGTGAACGACTAAAAATACTGGAAACAAGGTTTACTTTGAAGAATCTTATTTTTCATGGACGTGTTATAGTCATCATCGCTAAAGATGTTAACACCTCCTTCAAGGTTCGCACTGAGAATACTAGAAAATTGTTGGAAAGATAACATAAAAATTAATTGACAATATAGTTCTCGTTAAATATATTTTCGTCTAGTTTCTTCAAACAAATGGTCATATTTCATTATTAGCTTATTAAAACATTGGACGGAACCTTGTAATACATTAAAAACCCCTTAAAATCAACTGTCATCATATAGTTAATCATTTTTGTAATTTTCCTTGTACTAAAAATTGATGGAAGAGAGCTTAACCGTTTTTTAAAACCATGATGGGAAAGTAAATTATGGAACTCTTTTCAATATTTTTTCGACATAAGTTATGAAGGACACTGCTTATGTAGGTCCGTATTTATGTGTTTTAATTCTTGTATTTAATTTATTATTAGTATCTAACACAATGTTATATCATAAAGGCTTCTTATCTCAACATACATTTAATGTTTATGTTTACTGTTTTTCATTTTACATATTCTTCTTCTTTAACTTTATTCAAGTATTTGTGATATATTGCATCAACAGGATATTTGCTGTTTCCAAAAATAATTTTTCGGAATCACAGGCGTCCTTTTAGAGAGTCTATATTTTTTACCTATAACCTGGTTCTCTGTAATGTATCATCTCGCTGACTTGTTTTAGATGTATATTTAATGTTGCTTCCTCTTTGATGTCAGTTCTCTGTCAATTTGAAAAGCTCAAATCATCCTAAATGCTTCCGACTTCTGCTTTTCCTCACAGTCGACTTAATTCGACAGAGCAACAGTCTATCGTTTACCCATCAAAGAATGTCCTTTAATGAAACTTGAGGACCTTTCATCTGACCTTTACCCAGTCGGTCATAGCAAAGAACTCTGGAGGCCACACCCAATTTTGCCCCATTACGAATGAATGTAGCTTCCTTTTGAATGGTACCATATTCCCGAACATCCTTTGCAACACGCGCTGCCTATTCTACTAGGAATCCAAGGCAAACGTTGAATCCATTCGTGTAGTCCGGGCCCATTGTGCCGTGCCCTATCTCTGTAAAGAGAAAGGGTGCAATAACGGGGACTGGTGGCAGCACCGTCCTTGTTCGCTCCATAGAACTTTTTATACGGCTCCCAAAAGTGAGATGTCGTAATGAGGCACTACAGTGTGCATCCCGTGACTGCTCCCGTAGCCATATCTCTTTTCTGAGCAAAAATTGATATTCGCCCTTTCTGGCTTTTTTTTTCCCCTTTCCGCACCTCTGTTCCTTTTCAACGCCCGTGAGTTCCTTTCGGCCATTTTACTGCGCGAATATTAGATCGGGAGATCCTGCCGTGGAGCGGGTCGAATGGGGCATCCGCGCCATTCTCCCGCGGCTTTCGCCCATTCTGTTCTCGGGTCTTGATCTCGCTCTTTCCTCGCTCTCGACGGTTGTTTCTTTCGCTCCTCGTCCACCTTTTAATTTATGCGATTGCGTGGTTCTTGGCCGGAGGCCAGGATGAAAAATGTGGGGGAGTTGAATAATTTCCCCGTTTTCGGAATGGCGGTCCTCTGATGGTCGATACGTTGTGGTGTTCCGTGCGGTTGATACTTCTTTTCGGGTTTCTTTCCTTGTTTCATCCATATTTCACCTCCTGAAGGGCCAGATTATGTGGAAGGTGTTGCGTTGCATGTGATCCATCACATTACTGGTTTCCTAGTATGAGCTCTTCCCCAGAAGTGTGCTGCCGATGTTTATTCATTAACTGTTCCAATATTTACTTCGCTGAGGGTTCTTGATTTTCGATTCAGTGACGGAACAATTTGCCTTCCGATCTTGGAGTTGGTATTCTACCGAAACTCCATTATGAAGTACACCTACCCGTAGTTGGTTCGGATTGTTTGGATGTTATTTGGTTTGTGTGACTTTTAAACGGTTGGATTAGGGCGTTGCATTGCATGTATTATGATGCAAAGTTTTTGTTGACCACGAATTTCGAGGTCATCCTATAAACGTTGACATTTGCTGCAATATACATGATCACTTTTCTTATCTTAGGTCTTGAGTATAGAAATAAAGCTGAAAATCAGTTCCGTGAAAGCAAAGTTATTTGATTTGCAGTTAAGTAACTCTTATACTTCGTGTTTCTAAATTTTGATTTAGGTTCTTTCCCAGAAAAATGTTGTAATATTTTTAATATTTAGTGAATTATTTCTAGACCAGAAGACTAAATGAATAAGACCATCGATGGCGTAAATTTATAATGAGTTTAATTAATCTATAAAATCCTTAAACTTATAAGTGTAATAGGAACACACTAAAAATAAACATCAACAGCTTTTCTTTCTTCGAAAAAAATTTTTTTGACCCTCCTCGGCTACTTGTTATTATTTTGTGGCTTTTACCCTTTTCATACATTTTGAATTAAAGTTGTAATTTTTAAAATAATTATTTGATATTGTTAATAATAAGCTGTACATTTTGAATTCGTTGAATTAAATTTTCAGTTTCTTTTTAGATTTATCATTGTTTGTTTTTGTTGTGATTATCTCGCGCTCAGTGGCATTTGGAAGGTTTACCCTCCTCTCTCTCTAGATGCTCTTTCTTCTTCGCCGAAAAAGTGGGTGGGTTCTATTTTCGGTCGTTCCTCTTTGCCAAAGAAAGTCAAAGAAAACGTTTGGCTAGAGGCGATTTTGGTGGCGGAAAATGGGTTCTGGAGAAAGGTTAACCGAGAATCTATTATAAACCGCTCGAGAGAAAGACGTAATGCACGTGTTTGATCTTAGAAATAGAATTTCATGCCTTAAATGTTTTTGATAAGTTTCGAAAACCCTTTCTTTGTTTTTCTGAGTCACGCTCCTCATCTTATATGCTTTTCTTAGAGTAAGAATTTATTAACAATTACTCTTACTTGGCTGCGGCGTCTACAAATTTACTATTACTTTCTCTGCAAAGCTTGTAGTTTTTCTTAATGTAAGTTTTTAACGTAAGGAATAGTCATCTTCGTTTTCAGAAGCTTTCATTAGAGTACATCGAGCCGATAATTCATGAAATGCTATTTCACACTTAGTAACTTGTGAATTGTTTAATCCTTAGGGAGGCTTAGTTGAATTCTGTAGATTTTGGATATAAGAGAATAAACATTATTTCTATAGGGATAAGGGAGTTAGATCCTCCCCAAGGAATATTTGGGTAAACTAAATTATTAGTTTTAGTTGTCAATAGATTTCTTATTTGGTGTTGCTTCTCAATTTTTAATGTATTGAGCGCTGGTCTGCTGAAATTGAAGTACAATTTTCAATTAATGCCTTAAAATCATTATATTTCTATAATTTTGAGAAAATATGTTCTGTGTGTACTCAATGAAATTTAATAGTTCGAAGGAGAAGGTTGGAATATCGTAACAAAAGAACAAAGATGAAATTTATGTTAACAAAATAATTATTTTAACTTTTGACTCGAGGAAATATTTTGGTATTTCCTAAAATTTAGTAGTTTCTTCTCCAAGTAGTTTCTCTCTCTTCTATAAAATCTTGGAAAACTTATATTCCGATTCCTTCTTTCATATTTATCTTTCCACCCTATTGTATTTAAACAAAGTATCTCGCGTGAAACTTTTTCAGTCGACGCATGGAAACCGTTACCATCGTTGACCCGATTTCGAAATCATCTTTTTCGAAAACCGTTTTAATTTTTGAGTAATACGAAGAGCGGAATGTATCACCAGCGGAGTTGAACGGTACGACTCGCAAGGAACTGTAAACGCCACTCATCTCGGAAGGAAGTCGTCATGCATACAAATTTAAAAATCGGAACGTAAATCAAAGGAGATGCGGAAAATGGAAGCGTGTGGCACGGTAGAGTTACAATTATACCCTCCTGCCAAGAACTCGTTACAGATCTATTCCCAGAGGGAGAGAGAGATGTTTTTAGGCGATAATTGCACCAGAGTCGCATCTCCTTCGAACTGAATACGGAGGTCCGCGAAATGCAGGGCTCCGCGGAAACAACTCGCGCAACATCGCCGGAATGAATTTGCCATTGCGGAATCCACGAGCGTGCTATTTACCCTGTCCGTTCCCGCTGCCGTTTTCCTAAGTGCCGCGGGTGGATTTTAATTGAATAATGTATCGTCTCGGACATTGGGAAGCATCGGTGCAATGCATGGGATATTTGCGTTCCCCCCATCGCCGTGAAAAATTCAATGGTTTCCGTCGTTGGAGTTACCGGTTCTGTTGTTTTTGTCCGAAGATGAGTCTGAATCGTTCTCGTTGAGTCTTCGGGCATCTTTCGTTCTATTCGTGGTCAGTTTCTGAATTCGCATTCCCGCTATCGTGCATGGTCAACATCCGTGTCTACCAATTCAGTTGAGTATACTCTATCGTTCAAAATAGCAATCACATTGTGTTTCTATTCTGAAATTTACAGAGCTGATAAATAGTTGGTTGTATTTTTTTGGCATTTGGCAAAACACCGTATGGCATTGTAATGTAATTTAGTTAGATACTGGGATTTTTTTCTCTGGTACGAGTAAGTTTGGAATCTTAAGATTAGGCAATAATTTTGCTATAATTAATTGAGGTCATTTTGTCCTGTATGCTAGAATGCTATATTAATCGAAGATTTAGAATATTTCTCGCGGATAACTTTTCCTTAAAGTAACACAATGCACTAAAGTAATCACATAATACACGGAAGTGTATTTTTATGCTTGTTTTTATTTTTTGTCGCATTTTTCTCCTTGGCTTTAGAGTTTGGTATCGAATATTTTGTTAGTTGTGGTGGATTTAGCTATCTAACTAATTAATGCTTTGGAAAACTTTATTATGATTCTTAGTCAAATTTTCTTACCAATGATGAATAAGGTGAGAAGTTTATTCAATAATCTTGAAAGTATTCGTCTTAGATCGCGCTGACGAATTTTAGAATGATGCATTTTGGCTTTACATAGCCATCATCAGGGTATAGAAGAACACATTCTTATACGATAGATTTGATTTAGGTCTGTTTTATTCCCAATGATTATTCTCTTTAGAATTCTCCTTACGTGCGACATTAATATAAGTAGCCAGTTAAGTTAAAGTAAGTAACTAGTATCTTCGTAAAGACCCATTTCCAGTCCGTGTAATGTATTTCATTTAAAGCACTTTCCCTAGAGAATCTGTAGGGAAACAAGACTAAGTATGTGGATATTTATTTATTTATAACGAAATCTATAATGTTAAATTTCAACTCTTAAAATGAGGAAATATATCTGTGCTCTGTACTGTAAAAATTTAAAGAGCTTGTATCTTTAGTTTCGAGGTGTGGCCTCATCATCAGGCTGGACATCGTGTATCTGCTTTTCATCCATGCATTTAAAACCGTTATGAAGGGAATAATTCACGAGATATTTTCGTATGGTTTAAATTAGCCACGTTGCTTAGGCAAACAAGGTGACCAACATAAATTTCCCGCATAATTTTTAGCATCGGCCAACGTTTTCGCTTACCCGACTCTCCCCCTCGGTGCAGATTATATCGACTGAGTAAGGGTTTTGCAAACTTTAGGAAGCCACGAGAGCCGTCGTTTTTTCCTCACTTCTTTTATCATTAGCGATAAGCCGACCTGGACAATCCCCTAAAGGTCGCCTAGCATCTCGGGATTCTTTGGAATCCAGATTGCTAATTCATAGATTATCTCTCAACTAAATGGATTTTTTGTTCACTTCAATTTATTTTCTATTCTGTTAAAACCCTTTTCATTGCTCTTTAATCCCCCCGAATAGCTTATATATCTTCTCTCTAGTATTATCGTTCATTTCTTCCTTGTTTTCTCGTATGTAGGGATTCTAGAAGTCAAATATGACCCAGTAATTGCTGCAATTTTTGAATAATTAAATTCAACAAAGGTGCGTTCCATCAGACTAATTATATCACAAAATATTATAAAATGCGTTTTAAAACAGCTCGGAGCTCACCGTATTAAAAAATGCAACGAAGAAGTAGTGCTGAAGTGACAAGAAATAAAAAGAATAAGAAAAAAGAAAATTAACCATACAATAAGTAAATCTGAACAAATTTTTCTATAATCAAAATTAACACAGTACATTTTACCTTAACATTTACATATTACATTACACCTTACCTTACCCATTGCTGTCATACCAGATAGTTTTTCTTTAAAAATTCAATAATACTTACTAGTTTTGTTGCCAGAACTTTGCATGCATGCATAAGTTTATTGTAGTGGCTGTAGGAATAACATTCGATTAGAGATTTAGTGAGACAATCATGGGAGTTTTTGTAAGTACGTTGGCAAGAATCATCTCAATGAGTTGTCTGAAAAGTTTTGGCGCGTTTTGGATATTGAAAGGGTTTTGCCGATCATTTGAAAGTTACTCACCATTTGGACGCATAGTTGTTGTTTGACAATCAAATATAAATAAATTTGACGAAAAAGTTTCTTATATCTTTACTAAGCACTAAGTAATTGCCCTTAATTATCATTGCTTTCTGGACTTCTTAAACTCTGCTAGTCTATATTCAGTTAATATTTACTCTGTACAATTGTCGATTATGGAAATCTTCCAACAAGTTCATAATTGCATTTCCCATTGGAGCATCCGGTTTCGTATCTAATCAGCCAAACTGAAACATTTAAGTGTCATAAATAGTATTTAGCTGTCCCTTTTACAGTCCTTATTTGGCAAACTTTCGCAAAATAACTTCAGTTCGAGATCAGTTTGATAAATGCGAAAGTATTACAGAATGACGTACCTTAAAAGTATAAATATTATCAGAAAACGGAATTATTTGTTGATAATGTATGCGTTATTTCCCCGCTTAGCTACTGCTACATCATCGTAGACATAGCAATTTAGAATTTTACCTTTTAAACTCAACCTCAACCTCCCACTAAACGGCAACGACCATGTTCTAATTTGTTTCGCTATAAGAATCCGCAGACATTAATCCATTTCCCCGCTTTGGCGTCGGAAAATACATAGAAAAACCGGGTGGATTTTTTAATCTCTACTTAACCTCTACTCGCGTACTTTAATAGGGCTCTAATCCTCGGGGAACGGAAAGGTACGCGGTTTACGCCGGTTCAGAAACTCGACGGGCGAACATCAGAACAAAACTCTTATGACAGAGTGTTTGTGAATGACGAATTTTTTTAGCAGCTTGTGAGCGCGAGGAAAATATAACTTTCTGGATCTATGCTAGCCATATCCGCCAAGGAGTGACGCGAAAAAAACTACGTATTCGCAACCTGATATGAAGCGGTAAAGCGAGGCTGTTCTTTTTAATTAGATGGTTTCCCGTATGCTTCGATTAAAGTCATAAGTTGACGGTCACGAACTGTTTTGACGAAATATTCATTGGTTGTGAGTTGTTTATTTGTTTACGGAGTGGGAGACTGTGGTTGCTTTTGTTTAGTTATAACTCTTTCTCGTTTTGTATTTCTCCAAGTATAAATATCCCTTGTAGTTTTGATTCATTCGATAAGGCCAAGCGAGAATTTGATTTTTTACAAAACATTGTCTTTAAACGAATATTGCACGAGTATGTGCCAAGTGTTTCCGTATTGAAGGCTGCGAGCTCCAATTTTCTGCTTCAGTCACAGTGAAACAGGATGAGCGCTAAGTAAATTTCGAGTGAGGAGACTATTAAAACTTTACGAATCCTCGGTCTAATTAGACTACCGCTTCCTACTTAGTAGTGCCCAACAGACTCCTAATAGAAGTCTGCGGAAACTGAATGGCTTAAATCCTCTACGAAGTTCAGTAATACGGTGTCCTTTAACTTCTAAATCATAATATGGTTTCGTAGGGCCTATTGAAAGTTGATGCGTTTCCTTCCATGAAAGCAAATTGTATTATTATATCTGCATTCTGTTCAGCTTCACTGTTAAACGGGGAATTTGAGAAAATTAAATATTTTGTAAATGTTGCCGTATCAGGAAGCTCTTTCACATTTTTTCGCCATTTACATAGTTGCGGTACTTCAGCTGCAGAATTTAATTGAAAACATCCTTTGACAGGGGAAGATTTCGTGTCAGTGTTGTTTTAAGCTCATTTTGTTAATGGACCTCAATAAATGTTTGTTCGACGAGCTTCTTTTTTGTTTCCTTTTTTTATCCTTTCTCCTCAAACGTCCATTTATGGTTTCTCGGAATCTATTTTCGGTATTCTCATAGATAATTTAAATATTTTTATAACCTTATTGTGTTTTTAATGAATGGTAGAAGTACGAGTACGTTTCTCCCGATTTTCTTTCTCTCTGAGCAAAACCTGCGTTATTTTTTGCGAGTTTTACATATACATATTAGATGATGCATTATTTATCATTCTATGTTCACTTAATTTTTACTTTCTTCTACGCGTGATTTCCTTGATCCATAAGTTGATTTTATGTTACCGGATTACTGATTTAATAATACTACTCTTACATTTGAGCCGATAAGATGGTCTTTCCTGTTTCCTTTCGCTCAAAGTTCAAATTGTAGTACTTAATAGACATAATCTGCTACTAAATATACCTTCAAATCTCTCCGTAAGAACTAGCTTGATAGTGAAGTAACATATAATAGTTATCTCTGTACCCTCTAAATTCAATCTCGCTATAGAAGTGGACCGGGACCAAATTGTCGTTATGTAATGATTTAAGTAATCCGCCATGTATTCTGATCAATGATGAAGTTAATGATGATTGAATTTCTTGCAGCAGATGATGACTTGTAAGTTCATTTCAATCATCAGATAATTGTACTCACTCATTTGTTTTGATCGTAATTTGATGAGTATGGTTTAGTTTTGGAAAAGGTGCATTAAAGGCACAAGTAATCATTTTCTCAAGTTGTCGTTTTCATATTCTTAGATCTTTACTCAATATAAAAATTAAAATTTTATAACCAAGATTATTTATATCCTAGAAATGCTTATTTTTTTTGCCTATCGTAGTAAGAAGTTTCAGTTGGTTTGCGAAGATGTCCTTGAAAGTACGAGAAGGTCCCCATCACATATCTCCCAAACGGCAATATTTCAGCGAGAGGAAAGTATTTGCTCGGAATTTCCATCCAAGAGAGAATAGACGCTTTTCCAAGTTCAACCTCCGAATTCCATCGATTTTCCGGAAATTGAAGATAGGGAAAATCTAAGATTCCTTTCTCCTTCAGGCTTATCTCTCACTTAGAATTTTCGTTTGAGAAGCAAATGTTTCGGCTCGAGCGATACTTTCAGATAACCCGAAATTGCGTTTCTAGGGAAACTGATCCCATCTCGAAAAGGCTTATCTCGCGGTACGTTTTCCCGTATAACCCGGCCTTATCGGGATAAATTCGTAGCCAGATTCCAAATGTCAGCTTAATCTCCCAGTATTGACTCAACCGAAATAATGTACGAGGTCAAAATATTGTCTGTAAAATAGCTGGCGAATGGGCTTGCCGAAAATGTGGATTTGCTCTCATCTGGATTGAGCTAAAGGAAAATCTCTCCTGCTCATGTTTGAAAGGAAAGAGAAATTGGGACTACGACAGTTTTATAAGGTCGCGCATATGAGGCGCTGCCATTCTTCCCGGATTTATGCCCTTAATTCACAAACCGAAAAGGGCATCTCTGTTTATTTTAACTCCGTGCTTTTATGCGCGTCTGTGGTTTTGGACTCCAAAGGTCATGATCGTCTTCCGTGCCTTGCTTTAAAGGTAAAGAGCAAAATTTGAAGGATGAAACGTGCAGGGACATGTTTTTCCTATCGTGTACTCCTATTTTTTTACTGCACGGGAATGCAAAATAAAATTATATTTTGATATTGAACGAAAGACTTAGATCTCTCTTCATGACGTTTGCATCGTTACGCTTCGTTTGATAAAATCAAATTTATCGCCAACAAAAGTCGGTATCGTTGATTTATTTCCACGGTCCTATACTCTATGAAATGCTTTTCGGAAATGCATTCGTCAGCTGCATCGGAATCAGGAAGAGTAGTTTTAGGCGATATAGGATTTGAAGGACGACGTTTGCAAACAGAAAGGAAGACGTAAATTCTTAAATATCGAATACGTGGTTTCCAAATTTTACTGTATGTGTAGGCAAATTAATGGCGAACTAATCGTGTTATTTTAATATCGAAACCATACGAGCTATAGTATGCGCGATAATTTATTTGTGATTTCTAACTTATAATGCAAGTTACATGTATCTTTGTTAATAACGGAAGGTAGTGGAAAATATATACTGTAATGATACTTTGTTATTTTTTAAACATCTATCTTGTAAATAGTTACTTATCATTCTTCCGCCTACCGAATGAATAAGAGGGCTATAAATAAGTGTTATCGTCTGTATACTGATTTGAGAAACCGTACTTACATACTCCTTGCAAGCGTGTTCTTCCTTCCTTTTACAACAAAATTTTTGCAAAAATAGCTTAAGATACATTTCGTATATTATGTAGCACGTTGACCTTTACGAAACTCTATGCAATCATAGAATAACAAGATTGACTTAATTGTTTATGAAAATAGCATCAAGTTCAGCTGATTAAAGTCTAAACATTTATGGAATATATGTAACTTATCTAATATTTTTTAATAAAGTAGAGAAAATTGATGGTAATAATTGCTTTAAATGAAACAGGAAGATCCTTACAACATTAATTTTAATTATTATTATTTTTAACTAACATATTCAACCATTCTTTAACAAAATAAATTCGGTTTGGTGGTACTCGAATCTCGTGGCTAGAGCACGCTCTCGATTCCGGTGGTAAAAAGTGTTTCAGATTTTCAGAAAACATTGTCGTCTTCTCTCACCTCGATTCCTTTATAAAAGTTTAGTTTTCCTGTCTTAAACATTTGATATTTGATTAAATAACACGCTTTATACGTCTTTATTGTCCAGATGCCCCTTCTCTTTGACATGCAATCGGCAACTTTCGCAAAGTGGTTATAAATAGGCGCCTTCTCGCAATAGCCGCTTCGAGAGGATGGTATTTAAGCTGGAAAATGCGAGGGAAATAAGCATCCCGAAGCAACACAATCCTTTCCCCCACGCCTCCCGTTTACAGTCGTTATTACGGAGAGATTCCATACGAGTGAGATCCCAAAGGAAACTGATATTCCGCAGACACCGAAGGTTGCAGCGCGTGAAGGGAAATAATTCTCTCTGTTCCCCAGCGGGCGAAAAATCTCAAATTTAATCTTATCATTACCTATAGCGGTACAAATCTGTTTCCCTGTCAGATGGAGTTGCTCGCAGACTTCGAAGTCGCGTCTAATTCGCGAAGCTGTCTCCGCTTATTTTCCTTCGTCTCGACTTAAATCGAAAAGCTTAAAGCGAATGTCTTCCCGAGAACAAAGGGGTGCCAACGCTTGATTCTGCTGCCGATTCAGTCGGCCTTAAAATTGCACTCTAAATGTTTAACTTTCTGATACTCCGTCATTCATTAAATTGGGTCCTTAATTTGAATATTAATTTACAAAAGGTGGAAGTTTTCTTTCCTCTTTCATTTAGTTAAGTAGAGTGAAAGGCCTTTTAGCGGAGTATGGCTGTTTTATAAAAGGTTTATTGAAGTAGCTAAATTGGCTCTTTCCTTCTCTGGGGGTAATTTAAGCTAAGAAGGTGCCGTAAAAGCAGGTGAATTCGTAGCTAATGTGCGGTTTTACAAGGATATCAGTATAAAAGTGAATTAGTTTCGGTATATATTTATTACGCAATATATAAAATTTGGTAGGGTTTTAAAAGCCATTACGGTGATGCTAATTAAATTTGAGGAAAATTTTTGTCGTAAATTTAGACGCTTAAGCATCAAAACCATTAAATAATTGTGAAATAAGTGGAAACTTTGTATGGAAATTATGGATTGGCATAGCCACATAACTGGTAAGAAGTTGATGATAAAGTTCTCTGTAGTAAATTATTATTTATTCACCAGGTATTTTGTGTAATTTTTCATTTTCCATTTCATAAACTTATAATAATTTTGCTGTTTTTAATTCGGATGATTTAATCTCCGAATTGTAATGCTGTTTGGATTTTCTAAGGTTTTCTATAACATTAATAGTTTGTATTAGTAGTTAAACTGGATCGCCTACTTTATTAATTAATTAAAACTACAAACAAGCACAAGGCCAGGTGGTAGTCATATCATGGGGGGTAGGAAATTACATATCTGCCTGGTATTCACCCTAGTCTGGAGGAAAACCCCCCAAAACCTCCTGAAGGCAGTATGTAATATATATACAAAATCTTCAAAATTTACAACAATCATACAATATCTAAAATGTTACAATAATATTACAATATTATAAAAATCACAACACTACAGCAAAATCATTAAACCCTTTTAATTTAATTTTATCATATTGAATACTTTCTATATATCTTTCTAGTTCCCTAATCAAAGACAACTATTTATGCTGATTCTTTTCGATCAAGGTCCAGTTTTTTTAAGCATTAAGCTTCTGCCTTAGTTTATTAATACACGTCGATGTACATTTATGTTTTACTTGATTTTTATACATACATATATATATTTTACTTGATTTTGTTTATGTTTATACTATCAACAATTTATTTATTCACGGGGAATAATTATCAAGATTGTTTATGCATTTATACAAATGTGAATGATTTACCATTAATGTTTGCTAATCCGCGTTTATTCCATTACTTAAGTTGTGCGTGAAAAAGGCTTTGCGAGAAGCTAATTGCATATGCAAGGAACTTTCGATTGCAGCAGCGTAACGAGCTTCCTGATCGACTCGGGACGCACACGGGTATCGATATACCTGTGGCGTAACTGTATTAAACGGGACCAGGATCAGCCGAGGATGGGTCATCAATTCCCTATTAGGTACCTGCGACACACGTACCTCTCATCTGATCGATCTCCAATTCACTTACGCCGCCTCCGTTCGGAACGTAGAGGTAAAAATTGGTTTGCGGAATAAATTCGAATCATTTTTAGGGCGGTCCACAGTTTTCAATTTCTGTCGCCTCACTTTCTGCAATAATCGGATTTTGGCAGGACGCCGGTCCGAAAATCTCTTGGATTAACTTTGCCATCAAAGTCAAATCTTGCCGCTTTTGGTTCGTGTGTCGGCCGTATTCGGAATTAAGGGCGCAGTTCAGTTTTATGCACGTAATGCGCGGAATTATTCCCAATCCTTGCATTTTCACGGTAATATTACGTATTATATTTACTATTTAAGTGTTTATGCTTCATTTATCGCAGTTACACCACGTTTTAGTTTCCCTAATGCGTTTGTAGATATGATAGCTGAATTTAATTTCCGGTGCAGTTCAGTTTTATACCTAGAATCGTTACCAATCCTTGCATTTTGACGGTACTAATACGTTTTATTTTTTTATTATGAGTAGAGTAAATATTGGTAAGTTCGTGATACATTATCAAACATCCGTTACAGAATTTACAGTGAAATAAAGTAAATGGCGTTTCCAGAATGTACAGAAGTGAATTTAAGTCCCTTCACTATGTAAATATTTGAGCTAATATAACCACTGTAAATTGCCTCATGGATGTTTGAAAATCACCACGAAATTACTAATGTTACGAAATTATCTTTGTTTACCGTAAGTACGCTCAGTTTATCGTAATGTTGCACCGCATTTTAATTTACCTAATGCTTTTGTAAATGCGATAGCGGAATTATTGGCAAAGTGATGCGTAAAATCCATTGTTAATTGTATTGTTTTGGATTGCATGCATTTGAGCGACCACGAGGAATTTTTATACGACGTGCTTTGTCAATCGGTTCTCGGAAGAACGACTAGTTGCCAATTTGTAAACATAACATACACAAAGCTTTGTAACAGTGCCATGCAAATGATACAAGGCTTCGAGTATTTACCTTAGGTCGTTGTTGTTCTGCTGTAACGTTTTTCTAAGTTTGAAGCAGTGTAAGACAATTTGTTTTGCAGCGTAGTGTGATTCAAAATAAAAAATAGTTGTTGTCATTGGTTGAAGTAAAATAAGCTAGATTTCATGTCGTACGAATAGTGGTCATTACTGATCAAATCGAATCCACATTTGGTCTAATTCAAATAAAAATCACGTTAAAAGAACAAACAAGTGATGACGTCATTCATATATATGTATTATTTCTGGCCCGTTTTTAGACACGACTGCAAGAAGCGAAAAGCGTGTCCATGTGACTTCACCGTCTCTTGAATATTTGAAAGGAAAGAGCACGTCAGTCTCGAGTTTAAGATTGTATCCAGAAATATTTTTGAAACCATTATTTTACTCGGATGGGACACGAACATTAAACCCTCTTATTTTATGAGAATCTAGTATCTCACGTGAGAGTGCGGGTTCTCTCATCGTCGTTTCTTGTTGAACGGTGACCCTCGAAGTTAACATGTTATTGCATGATTCTCCGGTAGGTATCATTTCATTTGTCCATTCGTTTGAGTGTAGTCCATACGAAAGAAAGGAGCTCTTCTTCGCGCAATCGTCGATTGAAACGTGTTTCCTTAGTAACCACCTGCTTCGTGTACTAATATTTTGGCTTAGGATGATATCAGTTTAATTGATTTTGTTAAATGTGTTAACAATATGCCAGTAGTTCGTATAAAATTTGAATTGTTACTGATTGCTGGAATGTACTAATTTTTGCCCGTCTCCCCGTTGGTTCCTATATTCAGTTAAGCTAAAGGTAGACCTATCTCAAGTACCATTCGTGAGATTTTTTATGCAAGAAATTTTCCTATTTAGGTGCACGCCTTAACTGACGTATTAACTTGCAAAATCAGCTCTCTCCCTTTTTCTAATATAAATTGATTGTTGTAGACCCATTAAACAATATCTCTTAAATTCCATCATATTTATGCAATAACTCATTCTGTGATCTGCGTATTGTATCTGCTTTTCATTCTATCTCAGTCCGTTCCTTTCATCCAAAGTTCTCGATTTGACTTCCTAGATTTATTTTAGTGCTCATTGATTTTTATGGATAGAAAGAAAGATAGAAAATGGGTCAATCAATCGAAACATTTTTGTAATCGTCGTAGTTTCAGGAATGAAAGATCGATTTTTAGGCTCAATTTGGAGTTTCTTCCATAGCTTCCATTATTTATTACATTCCGATTCGAGAAATTAAGACATTAATTATATCATACACAGACAATACCTATAGAATCTTATTGTTATATACATAACTAATATTGCCCTTAAACCTAAGTTATATAGGTGTAATGCACATTGTGTATAGTATGTAATTTGTAACTTGTAACTGCTTTTGCTAGATTTTTCGGGTTTCATTTTGCTTTCTTACGTGCTACGAATTTTCATTTCAATTATACGTTATATTAATTAACTTTTTATTCATTTTGCATGCTTTTAATTCCAAGTTTTGCAAAAACTACTCTCTTGGAGTGCCGTGATTTCTTGTCCGAATTGCAAGAGCACCATGGTGAAATTACATTGGATAACAATGGTATAGAAGCATCTCAATTACCAGTCGTGATCTATCGAATATATCACATAGATCGATTTGTCGATCTCAATCGACCTATTGGCGTAGCCCGCTTTATATTATCACTTTTGGTTGGTTTTCCCTTAAAATTTGTTTCTCTATTGGCCTCGTGCAAGAATGATGGTAAATTTCACCTGTGATTTCTCTCTGACCCAGAGCCATTTAGCTCTTTATGGCCCTCTAATAATCTATATCCGTTCCCAATTGGACCCCTATATCCGCTTTAAAAGTTCCACCGAAAGGACCTTATCGGCCCCAATTGACTTTGATATACTGGTGTTCGCTCTTTACCCATTCCTCTCACATGCCCACATTCAAAGCTATTTGTCAGCATGTTTGAAGTTTGGAAATAACTGGAGTATATTGTTGCCAAAATGTTTCAATGGTAATTTATTGTTCAAATTTAGAATACTTCATGATGTGATTGGCAATTTGATTTATCGTATGTAAAATTATATTTGCGTTAATTATGAAAGGTAAAACATGTTTATGATTGTTCTCTAAATCTAAGTTTATTTAATTCGTAATTTTTCACTTGTACTCATATAATTTTCTTTATTCTTTTCAGGTGAGTACCACTATTCGATTCCCCTATTTTCTGACCTAAGAGCAGTTTCGCGGTAAGTAAGTGACTTACTTTGATAAAGGTTTTAGTGGTATTTTCATCTCGTAATAAAAATAATATATGGAATAATGATGGAATTAACGATGCAGTATATATACGTGATGGATTTCAGATTTAAAGTGTAATGTAGGCTATTTGCGATCATCATTGTCCTACCTACTGATAAATTGTCCCATAGGTGATAAATAAAAGGCTGGGTGTCCATGGGCTAAAGAATTTAAAATATCGCTTCATAAAAAGGTAGAATAGACTTCTTGTTTTTAAGACTGCACTGGTAAGTTACTTACTTCTAACAAAAATTGGATATGATCTTGAACTGACCAACGCTCGATTGACCGACTGCTTGATGGACCAAGAGATGGTTGAATGAAGATGGATATTGAATGATATCTCGATTTATCTTAATTTTAAATACGCTGTGGCTGTAGCAAAAGTGGCTGTTTTTTCAAAGTAGCTGCCGGTTAACTGAGCTGTTGGTTAATCAAGCATTCGGTCTACCGAGCGTCGGTCAGTCGAGTTAGACCCAGATACCATTGCCTATGATTTCTCTTCTATTTGTTTCAAAGTCGCTTAATTGTTTACTTTAGTTATTTATGTTGTAGCTATTGTTTTTCTGGTTGTGCTAGATGCGAAAAAATCAAAATATTCACTCACTTAAGCCTTCACTTGGTTAAACTTCGTCTTAAACACGAGATAAAATAAAAAAGTAAAAAGGAATTGAGTTCAGTTTATTTTATCATGTATTTAATGAAAATATTCATCGGAATCGATGTTTTCCTCTTATCCTGCTATCCTTTTTGGCTTAACAAGTACCAATTATATCATGGTTACATTTTCTACTCATATAAACGGGCATTCATTTCCTCCTCGTTGTGTAAAATACAGAACAGCATTCAAGCTATCGCGAGAACAAATAATTCCAACTCTTCATCCCGGAATGGATCCGCAGTTTTTCCCAAAACCACCAACGACCTACGTCCCCTTCCCCGTAAACCATCTTCGGCATTTTTTGAATCATTAACCCGAAACGCCTGGCGGTCGACTGTCGCATTATTAATTCACATGTTCCTCCGGAATCATTTCCCCTTGTTTTTTTCGCTCGTTCTCTCGTTTCTCTTCGGCTCTTCCCTCCTTTCTTCCCTTTGTTTTAGAGCCCCATTCTGTTTCCAATGCCGCGTTTCCCATAGGACCTGGTTTCATTATTAACACGCTCGTCGCGCCTCCGTCGAGATTTCCTTTTTATTTTTCAGTGGCTCGCCCCGCGTAATTTGCGATCCAGGGTTTTATACGGAGACCTTCCGCGCCAGAGATTCCAAGCGCGCGAGAAAGAGTTTTCAGGATATCGCTTCGGCCCCCATTTCGCGCGGTCGCCCTTCATTTTTTCGGTCCGGCACTTTTAATATCGTTTCCCGCGGTGATGCGTACTCGAAGGGGCTCGACACGGGTGAAGCATTGTATCGGACGAGGATGGGTTGCCTTCCTCTTTTTCCTCAACGTTTTCGGTTGATCCCGCTGTAAATATAAAGCGCCGCGAGTTCTTTATGTTCGGGTTTGATGCGGTAGTTATCTTTTTTAGCTCGAGAGATATTTGTTGTACGTGAGGTGGCGGGTGCAAGGAAGAGTGGTATAAAATTCTTCCATCGCGTTCCTAGTGGAGTATTTACGGGTAAGATTTGCTCCAACGGATGATTCGGAAGTGTATAGCATGTTTGCGTTTCCGGGTTTGGGTGGGTTGTATTCCTGATATTTTTCCGGGGGTCTTTCAAGGAGTCGTCGAGGTTTATTTTGGGTCGTAACGGAGGGTTTATATACGTCGCGATCATTCGGATGCATTCGAAGATTCGTTTTTTTCGGTATAGAGATTTAAGGAAAGTTTACTTAAGTCGCTAAAAAATCAAATTTATCTCCAACTCCGTGAGTACAAATACAGAATTAAGTGGTATTAGTTATTTATCGACGCACAGAATTCTCAATGGTTCAATAAGTTAACTGAAAGTGAATTGATAGGTGAAACATTAGTAATTTCGTGATAAAATTTCAAACATCCATTACAAAATTATCAGTGGTTATATTTTGTCTCCATCTTTAGTATAAAGATGGCCAGTGAATTCTAGATTCTTTATGCCAAAATTTGAGCCAAAATAACGACTGGGAATTGCGTAACGGATGCTTGAAAATCTACCGTGAAATTACCAAAGATTACCCTAGAACTTTATTATACAGTTATACACTGCTATACATACTTTCATTCTCTACTCTATTATGAATTCGTCCCATCGCGTCATGATGCCATAAATTGGATATTGTGCCATACTTAAACTATACTAGAATATTAACTTAGATATCTACAATAAATTACTCATTATAATACGGCAGATGCATACAATAAATAACTCATTTACATACATTTTTAAAATCAGACCAATGCCAAATGCAATGTACTGTACACGATAATTCTAATTATTCACATGAATGCAAAAAATGCAAATTTCTCTTTACACTAAAACAACCTTGTTGACATAAGTAATATGTAAATTAAGTAAAATAGAAAAGTGTATAAAAATTATGAGGGCCGTGCTTTAACTGTAGATTACTTGTTTTGGAATCTGAATTTATGTACAATTTATACGGTGAACGTAACCGAGTTGATGTTTGGCTACAGCCTAGTGGGAAATTGTTTCCCTCAGAATTTTACGGTACCTCGATTAAGAGAAAGGAAAGAGGACTAAAACTAATTTAGTGTCAAGTTGTGCTCTAAGAATTGCGTAGACCCTTAGCCTTGTTGTAAATGCATGATCCATTCTTGCAGTTGTAACTTTATATAGCTATATTCTTTAATATCATCGCTAATTGAAATTATGTTATAATTGTATTAATTGTGGTGATAATTATCTAAGCAAGCTTGGAAGACATATATCTGTTAAATAATTAACGGAATTAGAACTATGGGAAACTTACTTTAAATAATTGTAATATACTAAGTATACCAGTTTTACCAGTTTCAATCTTTTTACTCCGTTGTGAAGCGATTTCTTTTTGAATTTTCCTTGTTCTTTTTGTTCGGTTCAATCTTTTATATTATTGGTAGCTGTTTATTTTATCTATGAAGAGCCGTTATTTTTTTCCCAAGAAAGCAGCCTTCAGAACACCAATCATCAGAAGTATCTCGCGAATTATGAATGATTATGCTATGGTTTCCCCAGAATAGAGGATGTGAGAGAGCGATAAAATATCTAGAATGGCCAATAATCTACCATGAATACCTAGAGGGATGGTGTTTGTTCAGGATGTGATGGAAAGTTAGGAGCGCAATAATTATTAATCGGGGCTTAAATCAAGGTTAGGCCTCTTGGTCCGGTCGAAATTTCGTTGAAAACTCTACCGTAGAATTTTCCCCTTGCGATGCTTCCTTTCCACTCGGGATCTTGGTGTACTCATTACTTGAGCTGTTTGCTTCGTAAACGACTTCATTATCGCTTATGGAAATCTCTCCCCTTAGTCTCGTTGTCATTAAGGTTATTATCCGAACCTGTACCTTAAATGCCGCCAATTGTATCGTGTGAATTGCCAATTAACTTTTATTTCCTTCTCATCGTCCTTGTGTTCAGACGTTAGATTTTAAATTTGTTATTTTTGACGCTTTAGAGGTTTAAAATCACCTAAACCGTCTTTGTCGGCGTTCCTCCTCTTATTTCCCGGTAGTCGGAGAAAGCAAGAAAGGAATGCCGCACTTTTATTATACCCTTCTTGCTTTCTCCGTCTACCGGGAAGTAAGAGGAGGAACGCCGACAAAGACTGCTACTGTAGACTCTTAAGCCTCTAATCCATAAACAGCAGTGTTCCAATATTTCTTTCTTCACATTTTTGACCCTGTCTGGATATTTCAGCCAATAGTCAGTTTTCTTAAGAGATGTTTCACCCAATTTCATTGAATGGATCTAAATCCTATAACCGTTTCAAGAAAGCTGTTAAGTTGGGTGGCAAATTCCTATTACGAATTTCAGAAGAAATAATCTTGGTGGGAGATGAAGTAGTACCCTAATTGCAAATTTCATGGGGCGCTTCCTAAATGACCTGGTGTCAAACTCAAGAAGTTCGGAAGATAAAAATTACTTCATTATACAAGGATTAGGAGACTGAAAAATGAAAATACGCAAAATTTCAGAATTTTCGCATTAGTATTTAAATGTGGTTTGTCGTAAAAGACGCAGTTAGTTTTTTTGGGACTATATTCTACATTTTAATGTATCCACGCTCTCTAAACATATTTCTCTAAAATTCGATTTCTTTAATTTTAATTCTGTAATTAGGTGGCTGGAAAACGCGTGAGAACGTCCTAAACGTTGGATACCTTCCCAACATTGATCGTGGAGGAAATAGTAGATATTTTACAGTTTTGGAAATTAAATTATATTTATTTACTAAAGTAAAGTAAGTTGGTATTATCTTTTAAAATAAATATCATAAAAAATCTATACCCTCTTATAAGAAGCAACTTGCTTTTTCTCGGTACTCAATGACGTTTGGGCACATTTATCAATTGATTGTGTTATGTGCTTGTGAAAAAATGCGTCTTATACATGATTACAAATGTAGATATTGAAATATTTCTTGGATAAAAAGTCTCAGGATTGATGTCTATGGGTTAATCGTCTCTTAGGTTAACCGTATTCAGGTGAACAGTTGAAAAACTTTGAGCAAATTTTTTATATTTTCTTGTCTGCGCAACAGCACGGGATGGGCTTAGGTCACTTCCGAAATGCCTCTCTTCTATTTTGTGCCCTATATCGCCGGTTAATATTTCCCATAATCTTCACAACAGCCTCTATTTCTGACTTCAGCTCTTCATTGGTTCGCCTTCTCTCCTTAGTTCCCTCCTTAATCCTTCGCAGTTACTTCTTTAGGATCATTACTCATTCATCCTCCTTACGTCATCATACCCTGTTTGTACTAGTTGATTGAGGGTTGTAGCTGCAACAGAATTTATATCATCCATGATTTGATTAACTGTGAATTCTATGAATAACTCCCCAAAAAAAATTCTTCTTCCACTTCGATCGGGACTGCCGCTGGTGTTACCCTTTCTTTAAAAATGCTCATTTCTGTGAAAAGACGCCCGAATTTAAGAGCTGTACTCATCTCAAGCTTTACCCGTCAATAAAACTGAAGGGATGCAAGAAAAGCAAGCAATCAGGTGTTGTGGAATTTTAAAGGAAAGTCAATGTAGGCCTTAGGGAAAGATAAAATATTGTATTCCTTTATATATAGATGTGCTCACAGTATCTTCACTCTTCGACTCCGAGGAATACGAATTATTAAGAATAATCTTATATTACGTCAGGTCATGGTGAAATAAATTCGATATTTTTTCATTATCGATTATCCATGATTTTTGATTATCCAAAAAAGGTGCCCGGTCGTTGGACCCGATATTGGTGGTTCCACCGAATGTCATCGCCGATGAGGTGTTTTAGTTATCGGTTCTTAATCATGATCATTCATTTTCTCTCGCCAGTCTATTATTGCTCCATGACTTTCAAATATTTCGCTCTGATGCAGTCCATGTTTCAGATGCTGCAGTTTAGCGCTAACGTTATTTTATAAAACCTCATTTCCTAACCTCTAGATATTTTCGTTTCCCCGATCATTGTAAGATGCCATTAAATTACTGTTTTCTAAATATATGTATACAATCACTTTTAATTCCGTTTCAATCTGTAATATAACATTATTTGTGAACCCTGAAGCCTCCAATTTCCTTAGCTACCGAATTTAGTTTGCGTAATACATTATTAATACGCATAAAAACTGAACATTAATACCTATTGAAGTTGAAATTATTGTTTAATTGTAAGTTAATTTTCAATACCATAAACACCATGCAGTTTCCCTCGTATTGCATGTGGAATATGTTATACTGTATTGTCAGTGTGGTATATTGTTTGCCGGGTATAGTGTCAAGATAGAATATTTTTATCATTATTTTGTCAGCTTTTGCATCTTTTATAATAGGAATATTGTGATAACGTTTTAAGCGGCTCTCTTTTAAAAATACTTAAAGAAATTATATTATGTCCCCCTTGCTGCTGAGGAAACTTCCTCATAGGCAACCGGCTCTTCCAGAAAGAGTTTAAGCATAGAAAAATATCCCTCAACCATCTCTATTGATTCAGTCTTGCAGAAATAAATAGCACGATGAATCCATTAGGAAGGAAAATTTCTACGCTAGTGCGTACCGACAGCTTAAGGCTTCCGCCGAGTTATTTTCAATCGTGTGCGAACGAATGGTAGAAGTGCTCTTCATTTCGAATGGCATATTCGGTCCCTTTTATTCCATTTCTTTTATTTAAAAGCTTTCGAATATCTCGAGCATCACTCCAGTCACGTAGGCCCTCCATTTTCCGTAAGCCTCCTCTATAATTTTCGGCATATTTCACGTTCCTGGCTGTCGCCGAGAGGAATTCCCGCCCGCGCATGTTCACACTGCCGAGGGAAGGCAACTCTCCGTTAGAATTAACCCTTTTCTCTACTACATTCTGCTAAGAATCGATGTGCCGCTTTCAAAGAATGCTCTCGGTGCGAATATTCTCGTCGGTGGAATGCGAGCCTCTCGTAGTCGGTGGATAGTGGTGGTGCCAAACGAACCGGCTCGGAGAGTATTCACTCCTCCTGACAAATGCATTTGTACGTTTGAAGTTAATCAATTTGACTGATAGTTGGAAGGCTCCGGAGGCGGTTTGCGGTCTTTCAAGTACGTTACAATCGATTGTAGTAGTACTTCCTAAAGACATATGGACAATGGTCTAATTTTGACTAACTTAAAGGTAATGAAAATATTTCGTTTTAGAAAAATTCGTTGTCCAATCGTGTTTTATATATTTTTTATTCATTTAGTTCCCTAACATCCACTTGTGAACAATTGCAATAAAGATTACATTAGCAACAGATGGACACATACGACCATTCCCTAACTAGAAAAATCGTAAACTACCGCAAGATGCATGGGCAATAGCAAAATATCTTTATGTATTATTTTTCAACATCCGTTTTCGGTGACCATTGCTTTTCTCCCTTACACTGTAATGAAGCATATAAATTATACAATAACGTATATAGTTATTGGTTTTTATTTTTTTAGGATCGTTCAGCAGTAGGTAAGGCTACCAAAATGTGCTATATTTGTGAATAAGAAAAAGTACAATGAATGGCAATACGTTTTGTCGAAAAATAATATATATGTTAGCCTTACGCTGATACTTATGGATTCAGAATGGAAATATCTGGTTGATAGAGTGTTTAAACAAAGGCTCAAGTTACTTAATAGAGAAAGTACGTTCTCATAGAATCCAGCCGATATTATGCGTCATTCCTGCTATGTAGGCCGTTCTGATACTGCGAGAAACACCAGGGAAATAGATGCTGTTTTATGAAAAGTCGTTTCAAGAAAAAATTATTCCGCGAGCGATACGCGAAGGTAATCGATCAGAGAAGTCGAGTCATGGTGTTTGCATACACTTCTGAAAGGCGGCTGCAAAGATCATATGTAGATGTAAAATGCGTATTCATTTATAACCAAATTTTTATTTTGCCGAATGTCCCTCGTTGCGGTATGGACGTTTCGAAAAACTATCCCTTCTAAAGAATGATTACTGTTCTTATTTTCTTAAGTCTGTATTATTCTCTATGATAGTTACAGCCTTTATTTCTATTCCCAACACCTCTTCTGCTTTTTCGTCTCTTACGATAAATATCAGTTGAATGTAAATCAGAGTACCCTTTTTACGAAGCCCCTTATAAAACATTTTTTGCCGTTGGTTGAATGTAAATATCTCGAGCTTTCATCCCTGGGACTTTCTATTCGTATTTCTGCAAAAAGTTGAATATATATCCATCGGATTCCTTCAAAATCATCCCCTGAGAACTCCAATGAGTGAATAAACGTAGTTATCGATTTTCCGTATTAATTTTACTGCGAGCTTCCATCCCTGTCATTTTCTTACACGATTTTACGCAGAGATTCTCTCACGGCTCTTTCTCGACGTCTCCATCCCCGAAAATGGCGAACATAAATAAAAGATGGTGTATCTCATGTCTAAAAGGGTTCCTTACATTGGCAGCCTTTCGAAGGTAAGGGAAGATAAAAAGATCCAGACGCTCTCGCCTCCTTTTGAGCTGAAAATTTAATCAAAGAATAATTCCCTGGTGCCTAGCCGGATCCCTTTGTGTCGTAACAAGGTGCATTTAAGTTTAAAATGGCCTCTTAATGTACATTCTTGAAGATTTCAGTGAATAATTTTATGGCCGAGAGGGAAGATGGCTTCTCAAGGATGTGAATATGGGTGAAGGAACATTTCAATCTCGGAGATGAAGGTGGAAGGAAATGTTTCAAAGGAAAGGGTATTAAAGGTTTTGTGGCTTAGTGCTCATCGCTTCGGATGATTGTAAGTGAATTTTCCATGAAACGTTTGCGTAAAAATATCGCTACCCCTTCTTTCGTCGTTTGTGTACTGATGAAATAGACTTTTAGGGCTACGTTATCACGTAATGGAAATTTTCGTTTGTGGTACCTACTGTGAGTACCAATTCAGGACTTTTGAGGATGTATGAAAACATGGTAATTTTTGGTTTGAGCTTTTTAGAAAACTTAATGATAAATTTACACTTCTCGTTGTTAGCAAACTCAATCATTAAAGGTAAATATAATACGTCTTTCTTTTAAGAAGATGATTAATTTTACCATTGATCTTCTAGTATTCTTAAGGTTATTGTTCGCTCATTTGTAAAGTCTATATCCTGAGCGCAACTACCTAGACTTCTCTTTAAAAGCTTTTTTATCCTCACTTATTTCCTAATTACCGTTAATAACTTACAGTAAAACCTTTTCTGATTCTTAATAATGCCATTTAATTTAATTTTAGTAATTCGTCGACAATCTAGTGATACTGTTAATAATTTGTTTGGCCTTTCCCCTGTTTTTTTTTTTGTAGTCGAATTACGAAAATGGATTCGGAAATTGGATTTTGCGGTGTACGCGTATGAATGCACTTGGGTGCTAAAATATGAAAATTAGTTAATATTGCCCATCAACAATGAATATTCAATGCGTTCGTTGTATTTTTAATAGTCTAAAGCATATTTTAGGAACTGGGACTCCACGGGAAACAGCATTTGGCTACCAAATTCTAGAATGGATGGCCTAACTTACTATAAAAAATACCATTTTAAGGAAGAAATTGCTATGCAATGTCTCAACGAAGTTATTCTTCTTTTATTTTCATTTTTTACCCAATGAAACATGGTAATTTTCTTAATTCTTCCCTAATCATACGTCCCGTTTTTAAGAGCGCAGTTTAGTTTCCAACCTTCCCTCCTCGTCCATATTATCGAAAAATATACTTAATGTGCTTATTTAAATTCGTAGGTGAACTTTCATTTTAGCTTCAATAAAACTTTTGATATTCTATATTTTATTATTGGATATTACCGAGTTGAGTCTAAAATAATTTCGGCGAAGAGTATAACGAGTATAACCACCTTAAAAAAAGACTTCCTTCGGATATTTATTATTGTAAGAATTGTTAACTTGTACAATAAAGCTAAGTGGAGGTTACGGCGAAGAAAGTCAGCTTCAAAAAAAATTTCACTGTTGAATATGGTCAGCCTTTTATTTCTTTTATCTTTACCTCCTTTACTCAGATTCTTTCTTCTTAACTTTAGTTTATGCTTATTTTTTTGTATGCTCTTTACGATGTACCGTCAGTATGATTAACCTTTCTTACTTCAATTTTACCCATCGTGTTTTTATTGTATTTTACTACATAAATTTAAATAACAGATAGATAAAGGACTTTATTTGACGAAATTGAGACTTTTAAGACCCATCTGCCATTTAACCAATACATTTTCATACAAATGTTCAAAATACCAACGATAAAATACAAATCTATACTAATATTAAAATTCAATCATATACAAATATTATAATTCAAACATATACAAATATTAAAGTACTCCTACTCCTAAAGTAAAGTCCTACCTAATCAACTATTAAAATACTAACATTTAAGATTTTACAAAGCAAATCTAACTTATACCAATAGATAATTATGGCCAAAGAAATTGAACAACCGATAAAGAATCTGCCATCAAACTCATTTTAACATTTTTCCGACGTATCGGAATAATTTTCAATCAATCACCTGCCAGCATTGCTCTCGCCCTTGAAGCTTTAAAGTTAAGCAGTTGCGATACAACTGCAATGCAGTGATATTCTCTAAAAGCTTATGATTTCGAGTTGTCACGCTCTAGGTGCTCCGAGGATGGATTCCACATCAACCACGATCGCTCCCCAGCGCTACCAATCTCCCGTAACATCCTTTGGAGGGTCTGAATGGAAAGGATATCAATCCAAGTCTCATCCATTCCGATCCTTTCATCTCACACGATCCGGCGAAATTCTCTCAGGGGTACGTCTCCATCGCCTCGAAAGTCTCAGGACAAACATTTTTAAAACCTTTTCCTCATCGGGACAAGTCGACGAACCACGAGGACGCCCTTGTCTCTTCCCCCAAAATGAAATCACGCAATCTTTTCCAGGTCTCGGCGGGATCGGTTTTTTTTTCGCCTTCCGATTTATTTGGCTCGGAGGAGAAAGTTGATGGATGGCCCGAAAATTCTCGCTCTCGATTTGTCGCTGACGGCTTTTCATTCTCGCCGATATCGCCGGGGTCCCCTGCGCTCCTGCCAATCGGGGGCGAGGATTATTTCCCCCCCGTTGCCACATCGACGAGGTATTCAGATTAATTTCGGCATCGTCTCAATGAATCATCGTCGCCCCCGTGGGATTCCCGAGGGAAAAATCGTGACCTGACGTAACCTCACACAACAAAACCGCACATTGATAAAACCCACGGGCATAAATGTTCTCATGGACAAATGCCCATGTTAGGAAGTTCGCACATGGCCTATTTTAAACATAAAATTGCAAATAAAGAAATAAGTGTTAGTGTTGCTTTATTAAGTATTATTAAGCCTGGTATTGTGATATAGTTTGAGTAATTTTCAATTTAACTCAAGAAAACCGTTTTATAATGAATAGTGAAACTTTCACTTTACACGTCCAATGTAAGTGCAGCCTTATACGATCTATAATGATGATTAACGTATGAATTAGGAAGTACCAGATTGATACCCAGTTTAATCAAATCTGCGTATCACCTAAAGTGACGATTGAGCTTATATGTAATTTAGCGACATGAAGTGTATTATATTTAAAGCAAATTTTAGGATTTGAAGCTCTTTATCTTGTACCTACGTTAATCATCATTTTAAATACCATTAATGGTTTAAGAGTCGATTTTAGTACATTTTGTTTAAGTGATATTGTAGATAAACTCCATTTTAACTATGCATTTTAACACTGGGCCTTAATATTGCATAAATATCGTTTGTAACTTTTACCGTTTTTTTAGTCACGATTAACCTTAGGATTAGTTAGTAACAGATTGAAGCCCAGTAATATAATATCTAACCAAATCTGCTTATCACTTAAACTGAAGATTAAGCTGCAATTTATTATAATTAAACAAAAATTTTAAGATTAAAAGCTCACCCTATCTGATATTCTCGTTAATCATCATTTTAAATATCAGTGAAGGCTTAGCTATCGATTTAACACAGTTAGATTGAGTTGGTGAATATTGCAGATAAAATCAAATTTAGCTATCGGTACATTATGATACTGGGCCTAATTGTCATAGCATAAATATCCTTTATAACTATGATTATAGCAGAGTGTATACTGTATGTGTATACGTCATATATTAAACATCGCACCATTAATTTATATCGGTATCGTTTTTGACAATGCGGGGTTGGGTTGGGGTAGCGGTTTTGTAAATATGGAGTTTAATCACTTTTGAGTTTTGCGAATGATGGCTTTTATCATTGTATGGTTTATCCCTGTGGGTTTTTCATGCGGGTATCTATGTTCGTGGGGTTCTGTCATGTTCGCTTTTGTCGTGTGCGGTTCTGTCTTGTGAGATTTTGTCGAACGGAATTTTGTCTTGTGTGATTGTGTCGTATGAGATTTTGACGTGTGGGATTTTGTTGTATGGATTTATATCACGGAACCGGCAGGGGTCCCAGCGCTCCTGCCAATTCGGCCGCGAAATATTTGCCGCCCGTTGCCACATCGGCGAGAAATTCAGATTAATTTCGCAATCGTCTCGATGAATCATATCGCCGCTGCGGAATTCGCGAGGGAAAAAATTGTCGCTTTGATGAAAGCGGATAATTTTTGGAACATTGGTGCCTCGTTACGTATTTTCCGAAGCTTTTGATGCAACAGAAGTTATGGCGCACCTTATTGTTTTCGGTTGCTGGAAGGGGTGGGTTGGGTATGCTATCCGTGAGCAATTAATTCTCCGCCTTCGTTTATTATTCATTAATTCTCTGCCTTTTGGAAACAAAGGTGGAGGACGAATAGGCAGCGAGAGGTTATTATCACACCGAATACGTTTCCAGGGATTGAAAGAAAATATTATACAATATGTTTTCCTCGAACATTCTTGTAGGCAGCTTTTGATTTAGACTTGGCGAGCCAGGAGGTTATTAAACGAGAAGAAATGAGGCGTATTTAATCCTTTTCATGGCCTGCTGATAATTGGAGCGCAATTATAAGGAAAATGTTGTTCCTGTTCGAGAGAGTTGTGAAGGGAAATAATATTCCTCTTCTCCAAGGGATTTCTTTATTAATTCTTCGTGTTTTTATATAAATATTCTAAAGGGTTGGTAATTATTAGTTCTAGACTTCCTACGAAGATTTCCTTTCGTCCTTTATGTGAAAACGCTCAAAGCGAGCTTTGCGTAAATAAGCTCGAAGTAATAAATGGGAATGGAAATAACTGGCGTCGGTTAAAACATCCCAGAAATGCCTTATTTAACAATGGATTTTAACACCAAAAATCTATTCGTTAGAGGATAGAGAGGAATTGTCAAATCATTTGTTTGCTATTTTTTTCTCTGTACTATATTTGAGGGTCGGAATAATATTTAAGATTTAAATTGTCCAAAGATGTACGAAAGCTGTAAAGTACAAGTTTTTCTTATTAGTATCTATTACAATAGATTCCCTGTTAATGCAATTAAATTGTACGGTTATTAGAATTAAATGACAGTACATTTAATTAGAATTTTACATACATTTTTAAAAGATATTTTACATTACTGTCCAATTAATTATATTTTACATTTACAGGTTTATGCATATTATAATGTTTTTCATTAATACTTTTAAATTTTTTACGAAATTGTATATTTTTACTATCTTTTATAGGGACAGGTATCATGTATCAAACTTTAAGTGCTATCACCTGCAAGGTTTCCACAATTAATTGTAACATCGACTTTTGTGACACAGAAAACTAAAACCTATTCGTTTAATAGCTCACATTGCGTTTCGACTCAAAATTCTGGTCCTGTTTTTATTTTTGCATTATATCTGCCATTGCGGTATCCCCTAAATTATAACTCGTTTCACGAGTTTTCATGAATATCTAATTCTCAGTCCGATAACTATTTTTATCCTCTGTAATTTAGAATAAAATTTTGGTGACCACAAAGCTATCAGTGTAGTATTAAATTTGCATTGATGAAACCGTAACAAAAATATTGCAACTTCACGATCAATGATTGAAATTCATAAAAAGTAATTATTTAATGTGCCACGGAGTGTATATTATTCGGTTCACTTTATAGTTGAGCTCTCATGCATTGCAAAATTTAATATTTAATTCGGATGTACATTTTATGATTTGGTAATTCTCTTTCACGATGAAAATTCGCCTCTCTAAAATTTCAAAGGCTTTGCATCAATGGTTTCGGCAATCCACTTATATTTACAATTCAACCTCGGGGCTCAAATTATTCGCTGAATAAATTAACTCTTGGGATTTTTTAAATAAAGAGGAAGAACCTTTTTCTCCCTCCTTTTATTCCGTGGGAGATCAAACCAGATAATTCACTAGTCACGAATTCCGTTGGAATAATTTTATACGGAAATTCGTAGTTCGAAATGTAGCAGTGAAGGTGTTCATTATCTCCCATCAGAATCGGTATATTTTCGCTATAATTGTGTGATTTGTAAGAAAAGGTAACGAATTCACATGAATATGGGTATGTGAAAAAATAATTGACGCCCAAAATTGAAACATAATTTTATAAAGATCTGTCAGATCACAATCAAGGCAGCTGCAATATCTTTATTACGTAAAGATGTCGTGCAACCGAATCTTGTACTGGTCTGAAAGTATTATTGCACTCAACGTAATAATAATAATTAATTTCGTACGAATTTGGAAGTTAGCTCTGAAAAATTTGTCTGTGTTCTTAGTGACTGGTGTTGTATTTTTCGAATGGTTTTTTATTTTGTTATATTTCCTCATTCATTGCATTCGTGTATGTATCTTCAGGTGTGAGTTTCTTCCGTAATAAAATATGACGCGGGTGCTGTCACCTGGATTTTGGCCATATGTAGTGTAAATTTACTAATTATAATAATTTTTAGCAGATGAATCAAGAAAATGCATGGAAATTATTATTAAAAAGTAATTTGAGATATTTCTTATGTACGGAATTTGTAGTTATATAGGTGTAAAGTAAGAATTCAGCGTATAGAAATTGCAATGAGATTCATAAGAGGTAGCATAATTTGGTAACCAATAGAGAAAGATAGAATAAGAGATGCAATAGGATCGAAGTATGCTAGAGCGACAGTAAAAAATATCCCACTTTTAAGGTCTGTTTGTGCGTCAAGTCATCAGCTGAAAGACTGTTAGAATTCTATATCCTACTATTATCTATACAAATCTTACAAGAGGGAATGAATCAATTAGGCAAGATGTGGTATGAGGTAGTCCATGCTTTCCTCACTCTGCCGAGATAGAGTACTGTGAGTGGTAAAATTGGCTAAACTGCAGTACAATGGTTTTATTAATCACGTCTTATTTTCGCATAGCATATTCGTAGTATTTAAAGGAATGATCATAGTAAATGCCATTCTGTAGCATAGTTCATACTTCATCACCTTCCATATTATGGCTTCCATGAGCTAGTTTGATAATAATAATAATAATAAGATGATGAAGGGAAAATATTTCCATGTTCTTACCGTATGACTTATGGAAAATATTCTGCTTATTTATTTATTTATTTAATTGTAAGGACTACAAGTAGGCTCTAGGCCAGGTGGTAGTCATCTTTTCTTAGGGGAAGAAAATACATTACCCTGCCTGGTATTCTCCCTAGTTGAGAGGAAAACCCCCAAAAACCTCCCAAAGGCAGTAACATCATATAATTTACAATTAAATTCATTCAATTGAAGAATACAAGTAATTACTATTTGCAATAATGCAATTAAAAACTTATAAAACCAAAGTTACAATATTGCCTATGATATTACATTAATAAGCTATACACTACGGATTTTATTTTTAAATTGTTTGGAATTTTTCGGCATTGGAATGAAAACTTCTCCAGGTAAAGCATTCCAATCTCTTATACCTCTATTAATGAAGGAGTACTTTGCCAAATTTCTGTTCACGTTCTTTTATTTTTAGTCTATGATCGCCGCGTCCAATATAATTTAGGTTATGAAATTATTTATCTACATATGATATTATTATTATTATCTGCATATGATTGCAGTACCTCTGTTTCTGTCGTTTACAATATGGACTGAATTTTATTATTTGGAAAAGAACCGAATAACCGTCTAAATTCCACTTGTTCAATTGGAAATTTTCAGGATATATTTGCATTACAAGACAAATGATAGATTTTTCCATTAATCAAGATATGGTTGAATTGACACTTTTATGGTATGGCCATGTGAATGGATGGATGGAGAAAAACCCCCTAAAAAGAGATGTTAGGATTGAATCAATGGGAAGGGAGTGGAGGAAGTAGATATGGTTTTTGAGAAAAAGTGATGGATAGAGAGAGGAGACTGGGGGAAGATGGCCCAAACCCTTCCTAAAAATAATAACAGCAGTTGTTCATTGACTTATAGACTTTCTTCAGTTTATAGGACCATGTTAATATATTACTATTAAAGGATAAAATTTATATGTTCAATCTTCACTTCGTGGAAAGGTGATATAACCATCTTAAAAGAAATGCACTTGGTAGCTTCCACTATAAATATATAATCTTGCGACCGGTTTCGTTAAAGTATTAACATCATCTGTATATAATGTAATTTATATTCATTGTTGATAATAATAATAATATAGTAAAAAATATTGACAGTCAACCGTTCTCGCCAAGAAATATAACCACATACATAGGATAATGCGAAAATATATTCGACCACGCTCACTTCAGCATTTTACTCCACTCCTGCATATAAGAGTACGTTACTTAACATCATTATACCAATAAATTACGTGTATAATGGTGTGTTTTTATCATGATGTGTATTTTAAAAATATACTACTGTACACAAAGTTTAATATGTATTCCTACACTTAAAAGTAAATATACATTTAAATCTCAAAAAACACTCGGTACTGATACAATTACTTCCCGATGCAATCGTAATATGTTTCGCTCAAAAGTTTTTTCAAGATATGCCTTAAAATCCACACTGAATCTCTAACTTCGAATGGTACATACTTAGAGTTACGAGGTTCAAAAATTTCCAAAAGTCTCCTTTGTCAGTGTTTTATTTTCTTTTGCCCCTTAGGATGATGGCATTGCTATTGGAATGTACGTGGGGTATTTCTTAGACAGTCAGCGACTGGGACCTTATCGTCGTTTTTGGTAACAACTAAGACGCGATACGGAACACTGATGGTTTCTGTAATTTTTTTATGATTCTATTCATCAATAGCGGTGTTCCAAATTTCTTTCCTTACTCAAAATGGTTTAGTTAGTGCTTTAAAATCTTCAATAGCGTCTTTGTTGGCATTTTTCACCGGTATTTGGAGACACAGGTAGGCTAGGATTACCGATCTTTTGAGAACTCTCAATGCGATGCGAAGCTATCATCTTCAATTAGTCCGAATCGTACTCTGTTCAAAATTTTAATTCCCCCTTATATAGGTTGGTATTCAAATAATTTTAGTCTAGGCATAGGACGTGGACATTAAGAAAGGAAAAAGTCAAACGTTAGTAGGCTTTCGAGATGTGGGTTTGGCGTAGAATGGAAAAAGTAAGTTGGGTGTATAGGAAAACAAAAATGGAAGGGCTGGAGATGGTTGGGAAGGAGAAGGCTTTCATTGAAGTAATTAAATATCGATAGAGGAAATGGGTGGGCCAAATATTGAGAGGGGAAGGGATGCTAAAGTTGAGGGTAATTTAGGGTAGAATTCAAGGGAAAAAACAGAGGAGAAGACGAAGACAGAAGATGTTGGATGACATAAGGGATGGGGTAAGTGAAGGAGATGGTGTTGAATAGGGAATTTTGAACGCATATGAACCTACCGAAAGGTAGAACACTCATGTATGTATAGGGTTATTCGTATATTAAATTTTTAGTAGTAGTTGACGGGGAGAAGGAACTAGCAGTTCGTGAGCAGAAGTACTACGTACAAATGAACTGGATTTGAATCTGGCTCGCGCAAACGTCACTTTATTCGCGCCGGGACTCATTCCTCCGATACTCGAATCGGTAATGCAGTCTGAATGTATTATCTAGGAATGGATTCCAGTAATCAGAATCGAGTTCCTTCGCCCGTAATTTCATTCCCGTTCGCCATCGACCCGCCCACCTCACTAATCCTCTCCTTTTCAGTATTCCTCTATCTTTTTCGGCGTGGCATTGATCAGCCCCACCAATGAAGGGGTTCCCCTTTTTTGCCGATGTTTTATGTCCCTCGCGGACTTTTTCTTCCCCCCACTTTCCCATTTCTTCTCCTTCAGGAACGCTTCTTACGCCCCTCTCTATATTCCCCCAACGTCCGACCAAGGCCTTATTATTTCCCCACTCGCCTCAATTGTTCTGCGTGCGGCTTTCTCAAGCTTCGCCGGATATAAAACGGAGGAAAAATGTCGTTTTCCTCTCAGTCGATTCGATTCCCGGATGTTTTTTATCCCTTATCTCTTTCGCGGCTCCCATAACCGGGGAGATAAATTTCTGCTTTTTTCTCTCTCCGCCCTGTAAATCTAATCTGTGGGGGGTGTATCGCAGACAGAGTAGATTGATAGAACAGGTGGAAGACATAGATGATCGGTGAGCTTTTGTTTTATGGCTCGTTATCTCCCCCGAAGATGGCGCGTCCCGCGGGGTTTTTCGGTGCTTATTAAAAGTTGTTTGCCGAGGCGCGGTAATCCATCATCGAGATCTTTTGGTGGTGCGCTCGCCGAGTGGCTCGTTAAGTTGTTTCGATTGGCTATTTTTCATGTGCTTGACGAGTGGTCGTGGTTATCAAATCGAGAAGTGTCTCCAGTTGTAATGCTTGGATGTTTCTCTCAATATTTAATTTCGATAAATACCGTATATATCCGGAGATTAGACGACCGTCAGATAAGACGAGGTATGAAATTTGGTCAAAAAATATTCATTTTAGCTTATATCTGTCCTACAAGAAGGCTCCCAAACGATCAACGCTCTATAAATTTAGTTTAGATCGGCGATTCTCATCTGGATAGTAATTCCATGTAACATATTCGGAATTTTTCGAATATTAAAAATTTTATTTTATTGCTTCTGGCAGCCTTGCCTTGCAAATGCTGCAAATGTTCGCATTGATTCGGGAATTCGGGTAAGATCATTGACTATCAATTGCTCAATAAGCATAACTTTTAATATTGACGTTTTTTTAGTATCTATTTACTATTTTTACATACTTAAATAATTTTGAATACATTGGTGAGTGAATTGTTTTATTTTGTAATGGTTTTATTTTATATAAACCTCAATCTAAGTTTTTGTATCAATCCTATAAGATGATCCCGGATTTTGGGGGCCTTTTTTATGATTCGTTATCGTCTTATCTACGTGAATATCAAACATTATTAATTATTATTATAAATATTTTTCCAATGATAGAAGGTGTATAACTATCACAATCGCTAAAATACCTAATAAGTTAAAATAAAGTGGAAGTCGTATCAATATTGTATCATTGGGAAGAGGAACAAAATTTTAGGAAGTGATTATTTATTTATTTCGTATTATGTTGTAATTTGGTCGAAGAACTCGGTCGATGGGATAATTTCCCAAGCATTTGTCCAAAGACGGGAGGAAAACCACTCAAAATCTTCAGGTGACAAAGAGAAGTATTAGGGTATGAATTAGTGAATGAAACGTTGCAAGAATTAGATGAAACTTACGATGTTTGACAAAGGCTTAAGAAGACAAATTCCCCATTTTGGAAAAAACCGCAAGAAGAAGGTAAAGACCAAGAAAACAGCTAATTTAATATAGAAAAAACAGCAAATTAATTCATTGGGAATTAAATTGCAAGATGATTACGGTTTAATGTAAGTTTATGATAATAGAATACAGTTACCAAATTCAGAGTCATAATGAAAGAAAATGTGCATTTTCAGTATAAATACATTTCATTACAGTAATTAAAACAATCGATGACGCTATTGCCTTAACTAGATGTTGAATATAACAAATTTAGTATTCATAGAGGGAAGTTAAAAGGTTTCGGGAATAGAGTCTTTGTAGTATAGTGTCGTTATTATTTGATGTATGGTTTAGTCAAAGGAATCGTAATTATGTGCATTTCTATTTCAAAGTGTCTCTCACAACGTGTTATTTAGCATTGTTACAGTACGTGCTGCTATTTTCCAAGCTCATTTCCATTTAGCTTGAATAACCAACTCTGAGAAAAATGTTATGGATTCACATTTCCTTGTTAACGAGATACCGTTCTATTTGGAGTGTTCCCGTCACCATTATGCAATTTCAATAAAATCATTTTTGACTTTCTCGTCGTTATTATATTTACTGTAGTCATACTCCATCTTCATTTACCAGTAGATAGGTTGCGAAAAATTCACGAATATATATGCCATCCGTTTGAAAATTGTCATTTATTGATGATAGAAATGAATGTCAACTTTACTTTATCCCTTATATTTTGTATAAAAATTAACCACTTCTATGTGGTTTGAATTTATATTTATGTACAAAAGGAGTTGCGAAATTTATTTCTTTTGAACATTACATCCATTCAGATAAGTAGACCCGATACAGCACAATTAGTGGTATATGTGGCTTGGTTCAAGAAATAAAATGTTTGTAGCGCGGCAACGATGTCATGTCATCGATTCTGGAAAGTTATTATTTGCCCCCAAGTTATTAGACCTTCGTGAAATGATTTCAATTTTTGTTTTAAAGTACATATAAAATAATGTGGCTGACTTCTCGTTCGCATCTTTTGCTGAAATATTATTTATAATTTACTCGTGTGACTTTTGATTATTAGAAGCACGCTTTGCCCTTTGAACGACGAAGTAAATATTTTTTATGAATATATGAATTTTCGGTTCGCAGTAAGCCATAAAAGCTACAGCATTTGGAGGGTAAAATTTAAACAATCTTTATTTTACCTTTTTCGTTCGCCTTTATGTTTTCTACTTACTCTGACAGTTTCCATTCATCCACGTTGGCCTAGTTTTAACCGAGGAACTATTTCCTCCGTTTGTATTTTATCGAGTTTTTTCTGGTAGCTTCTCTTTAAAGGTATCCTAATGATTCTCACACCTAAATGGAAAGCCTGATGCATTAAAGATAAACGAAGCTCCAGATTCGATGAGAATAACTATCGGATGAATGTACGTAGGAATTATCACTCGCGGGAATCATCTCGTCTGGGTTTATCCTCGATGAAGCGGATTTTTGTTTGAACGAGGAAGAACCGCAGTTGACGAATTATCACGAAGCGAAAATTTCGCCGATTTTAATTAACTCTATTCTTTCAGTTCTTCCCCCGATGATTAATTCATATCCTTAGCAAACATTTCGCTTCGAACGTATCCCCGTGGGAGTTCTTTCGCGCTCTCAATTCTCAAAATATTCGCAAATTACACGGTAACACTGCTTTACTTTATCTCGATGAGGATAAACTGGGATGTGATAAATTTTGAAGAGAATTAAACAGGGATGATGATATTAAACTCCTGTTTAGTTAATTTTCTGATTTTTTTATTATGCATCAGAAAGTTATTTGATTGTTTTTTAAACTGTTTTATACCATAAGATACATAATTGATAACAAAATAAAAGATAAAAAATGTGTATTAAATATAAATGGTTAATGAGTGTAATTATAAAAATGTTATGTCATAATTAAGCTGCCGCCAGACATATGCCTGTGGCGGAAATTCTAATAAACAAATAAAATAAACATAAGGCGCTAACTTTCGTAATATTGAAACTCGACGTTCCACAAATAATATTTTTTCACGAATCAATTGGTCCTTAGTTCTATTCTCGACCGATAAAATCTTTCCCTTAAATACGTACCTTAATTTTATTTCAGTTGTTTTCAGGTTCTATTTCCATTGCAAAATTAATTTGAAAGGAAACTTCAAACAAGCTCGAGAGCGGTTTCGTAAGAATGAAATTCTACGATGACTATTCTTTATGTTGATGATAGATTTCGGCAAAAAATTATGATAAATCGATGCGTTTATTAATTTTTTTTTCTTTTTTGAAAGAGAAAAAACAATTTTTGTTTTCAACATCCTGTCCCATTGAAATAAGCTAATATGAAAGGTGTTGGATTCTATTCCTAAGGGAAGGACAGCTTCTGCTAATATGTCCTGATGAATGGAATATTTTTTAATCATCTTTTGTCGCGAAATAAAGAAAATCTTTCATTTACTATTGTCGCAATTTTGTTTATGGCTGTAATAGTATGACCTCTACTGATGTATGAGTGATTCTTAATTTTGGCACTAATTAAGGTATCTTCCTTAAGGAATGATAAGGAATGTGTTACTCCTACAGTCACTTCACTTACGTGGACACATTTCGCTGACAGCATCTCGGCTTGGAGAGGAAAGATAGGGCAAACTTCCTCACTCTTCACCCTGCCTAGTAAGCCTCATTACCCCCCTAATAGCTTTTGTTTGCTAATGTTAGAGGGGATGAGGTACCGACCGGCCTTCGGGCTGAATATTTTACAGCCAGACTGGTATATTGTATTTTAGTAGAATTGTTACCATACGCCAAAGGAATTGTTCTAAGGTATGTTTTTCTGTCGAAAGCAGCGAAAACATTTAGAGTACGTAACAGACAGACAAAGATAACTACTATATTTTATCCTACTTCTACTTTCCCCGTTGATAATCAATGGGCACATCTGCTATTCTTAAACATGTCGATTTTTATTCATTCAGAGATTTTGGTTGAAATCAAGGCAATATGAAATACTAACCGGGAATTAAAGTCACCAAGGGACCGGCGTTTCCGGGTAGGTAAACAACACCGCTCGGAAAGAAGAATAATCACACCACTCCCAATTAATCATCTCCGCGTAAGACGTGGGCGACGACCCTCCCCATCGCTCGCGCGATAATTGGTCCACCGAAGGGAATTTACCTTTGCCCCCAAATAAATTCTTTTGCGCTAAAAGCACATCCCCCTCGCACTCAATATATCTCTCTTTCCCGGTCCCTGATCTCCTACACCTAATCATCTCTCCTCATCCCGTAGATCTCCCGCCCGATTTCCTTCCCTTTTCCCAGACGAGGAGCGATTACGCCCTTGCCCTATCTACACCATTCCACTCTTCACTCCCGTCTCTCTCTTTCTCTCTCTCTCCCGTTTCCGCCCTTCCCCTGCTCGCCGTCTCCTTTCGTTCCCCATTCACATGGAATAATCGATGGTTTAGGATCGATAGCGAGGTCGACTGCGCGTGTAGGGAAGTAGCGTAGGGGGGAGTGGCAAGTGGGCTAAGAGAGGGAATAATGCCCCGAGGCGCCTAAAACCTCGAAAAGGGAGCATTTCGCGGATGATAGTGACCTTCCAGGGCGGAATTTTTTTCTCTCACGGATACGCCCGTCTAAAGGAGGCGTTTTCCTTTTTTTTAACCCCTCAACGCCCTCAGATGTACTATTGCGCCCAGCATTATTCTTCTTCGTCTTATAGAAGCTTAATTTTCGTATGATGTTATCTTCTATTATATATAATTCCTTCTCCGGATTCAATCATGTATATATGTGGATAGGATACAAATTCACTGGCTAAACCACAAGCGTCATTGATTTGAAATTTTTACAGCGTATAAGCCCTAACGTGAAACCCCAAGGAAAAGTAAGAAATCGATCATTCTGATCATGAGTTCGATCCCTAAAGGCCCCAAAATCCCAATTTTTCCCATTTAAATGCATTGCATTGATTTTTGGGAATAAAAAAAAACTTTCCGAATAGTTAGAGAATCAAAACTCAAGGAGCATACTGATATGGTCATGATCTATCGAAAAAATTAATGACTTTTACAGAAAATGTCCTGGGTTCGATGCTAGGATGATGCAAAAATCTCTCATTGAAAATACATTGGGGTAATTTTTCATGTTTTTCGGATGCATTTATCGAATGGATAGGAAGTTCTTGCTTAGCTAGAAGATGTATATTAAGACTCGATTTAAGACAAAAATTTAGATAAGACCATGCTGTTCCTGGGTTCGATGCCAGAGCACATTAATATCTCTCACATAAAGAATATAAAGGAAATGTAGGACGTCGTTTGAGGCAGTTGCAGCGAATATTTCTGCTTGAGTTTTCACACATAGTCAGAGATGGTGAAATTAAACTATTTGTTTACAGTATGCAAGCAGCATTTTACTCGTATAATATACATATATTCTCATTAAGGGAGAGTTGTTCTTTGCATATATGCGTGCTTTGTAATTAACACCTTTAGACGTATGTACTATAATGTCCGGCGTTATTCTTCTTCATCTTATAGAAGCTTAATTTTCGTATAATGTTCTATAATATATACATATATTCTCAGAAAAGAAGAGTTGTTCTTTGTATACATGCGTGCTTTGTAATGAACGCCCTCAGACGTACTGTTACTTACGGCGTTATTCTTAATTTCTTCATCTTCTAGAAGCTTTATTTCCGTATAGTGTTGTATAATATTATAGAATATTCAACTTAAAGGTCAAGAACATTTATCCCGAATTTTTCACCTTTGATTATTTTTACAACTGCTAATAATCTCTACCAGTAGTGTAAAATTCTGGTATTTACCCTCAGCTCCTATTTGTATCATTAGCACGAATACAAACGACATTCTATTTAGTTTTAAGGAACCAAAACTTAGCAATAATATTGTTTAAATGGGGCGTAACCTTAGAGAAATTTGTTCATGCAACCCAATTTATGTGTCGCCTAAAACTTATTTAATTCTACCGTGATCAAGAACTTCGTAATGTCATTGTGCTTCACTTGCGTGGACATGATCCGCTCCTGGCTCAGTGAGGAAAGCAGTGGCACAAACTACCTCACTCCTCATCCTGCCTAGTGAACTCTGCAAGCTCTTATTGTTAGTAGCTTATGTTAGAGAGGTTTAGGCACCAACAATTCGGGCTGTATAGTTGAAAGACTTGACTTGATTTAGATTTTATTTATCCTGGGAGAGATTAAGCCGAAACGGCTTCCTCTTCCTCTCCCCCAGAGCTCTCAAAACAAGTACAATAAAGATATAAATAATGTAATCAATTTAATAAATAAAATAAATACAACAAATATTGGAAAACACGGGTAAATATTACAGGTTAGAACATAATAATGGATAGACAGACCAAGAACTTGTACCGAGTGAAGTTTTGATAATGTTGTAATTTTCATTTATAGTTAGCTTCTGTCCAACATCTTGAATGTTACCGTATTTCCCGGCCTATAAGACGCACCGGCGCATAAGACGCACCTTGATTTTTCAGGTAAAAATTTACAAAAATAACTCATAATTTGTTGCATAAGGTTGAGTGCCGGTAAACTCTTTATCGCGAAAGATGCAATGTATTAGCATAGGGTTGACATCTCCGTTAGCACAATGTGTATAAGTTTTGCAGCAGTTCCACATGCGAGATTAAACTAAACATACTACATTGTATGCATTTCCGATTTATCTGGGAATTTTTTAAAGAAAGTTACGTCATCGAAATATTAAAACTGTATTCCTTACTACTCAATCAAAAAAGTGTTATTATCGAAATTTGTAATTAACTGAACTATTTTCAATGCCTGATACGGTAAAAAATACTTAATGGTATGCATTTATCCCGGCGATTTGGCTTGCTTATTATACGACGGAGTTATACCGTAAACCATCGGCCCATAAGACGCAGACAGATTGTAGAGCATATTACGGAGTAAAAAAGTGCGTCTTATAGGCTGGGAAATACTGTACTTTAGTAATCGCTTTTTATTTCCGAGAGCGGAATTCACCGCGACGAAACGGCGAATAAACCTCATCGGGGCGTGAGGGTTAAAGGGTGTTGCGAGCCACGCCTCTTTATTTGCCGTCAGTGTCTCTTTTTCGCGGGGAATTATTCGGCTCATTGTTACGTACGTGTTTCGAGGTTGCGAGAAGCGTGTCAGATTCTTTGCGATAATGTGTCCCGCGGTGGGATATAACCTCGAGACTCTCTCGTTTCGTCGCGATGAATGGGTTCCAGCGGAGTTTTCGTTAATGAGTGGCATGCTTTAAGGCGCGCCATTAACATTCTATATTCGCGCGGATTATGGTTTTTAATGAGGAGACCTCCGTAAGTTCGCACACGTGTCTTTCTCGCGTAATGTACTTTAATGTTTAATATGGGTTTTTAACAATGAATTATGAGGAATTACTTTGAGTGAAAAAGGCTGTTTAGTGGATTTTGGGAATTAAAAGGGAGGGCTCTACTCATAATGTGTGTACCCAAATGGAATAAAGGAAAGTTATGGTGACATATTATTTATTTGGTTGCTACTCAATAATAACTTAGACTGTTTTTTTTCTTTTTTTTTCTTTTTCGGTTATTCCAATGCCACGTAATTATGATATAAATTGGCCAGGTTAGTCTTCAATCGCAATAACTTACCCTTTCTTTCTCTATTGGTTAAACTCTGAGGCGTTGAACGTTTTTACTTCAGAAGGCCACATTTAGCATTCGGTCTCATCCACTAGGCCACTCCCGCTTTGCGTGTTGCGTACATCCAAATAGTTAACCTTCCAAATTTTTTATGAGAAAGCAAAATTTCTTTGTCCAGTAAAGAGAACATTTTTTACTTTATTATTCACTTAATTAGCAAGGTTGATAAAGATAACTTAAATACGAATCTTTGTTTCAGGAAGTAACTGAAAGGCTGCTTTGAATGCCCAGATATGCCACATTTGTGGTGAAGGCCGCAGGTTCCCCATCTTTGACCTAACTCATCTTCGTCAACGGAATTTCATCAAGCCGTATATATTGCAAATTATGCCTCAAATCAGAATTCTTCGCAATTCGTCGAACCGATGTTCTTCTTGATACTCTCCAGCGACGGAGAATTATGAAGAAAGTACATAAATTTATTACATTCTCTTTCATTTTGTTCGTTGAAGATAAGTACAGGCGAGGAGATAAGAACGACTAGTAATCTCACTATAATTTAACTAACCTAGTCATCATCATGCCCCATGATGATTAGAACTTAGTCGAAACCGATCGCGGAATATACTCCTTGTGGAGATGAGAATTAGTTATAATTTTCTCCTCACCTTGATTGATTTCCACTAAGTTACAGCTTCCCCTATTTTTCATAATACAAATCTAGTTCTGTATCTAATAAGTTGATATTATTTGGATGCGTCATTATTTCTATCAAATTGAAATATATTACGGAGGCAGACATTGTAGCGATATATCAGGCGACCTTTGACATTTGAAGCGTGTGCTATTATTCCAAGCAAGAACATTTAAAGAGGCACGAGCTGTGGAATTGTAGATCATGAGTTTCGAAACCTGTAGGTATTTATCCAATTCCATTTGGCTCGGCAGCTGATTCTTCCGTGGTATACTATACCATACTATTATCTATCCTAAATCTAGATATTCTTACTAACATATCCTGATACAGTTTTTATTTCTCTTTTGGTGCGGAAATCATCTTTGGATAAAGGAAAATATTTCTTTCTCTATCTCTGTTTCGTTGATGGCTGTGACACTGAGGAAGGAACTGAGGAATGAGGGATATTGGAAATCTCGTTCCTCATGGTTAATCTTTATCGAGTGCTTTCAAAATTGGTATTCATTGAGGCAATGTTTTTCAGTTATATGAAAGTTTTACGCCAATAAAAATTCTGGCAGAGAAATCAAAGGATAGCTACTTCACTTATCCGAATTACCCTCATTCCCTCTTCAGAAGTGTTACTAATGATGAAGGGGTTGAGAATCCAACAGCCTTTCGGATGATGGCTATAAAGGTAGATTTAGCTATACAACTGAATCAAAAGAACCAAGTTTTGTTTAATATTTACTATAGGAAGTTAAATGTTTCACCCCATCATTTTTATGAATCTATTAAACTTTACATTTTCAACAGATTATTGTATTTGATATAGCAAAGGATCCGCGGCATACTAAATCTCTAGAGGCGCTTTTGTGACCTACTGTGTAGCCAAAATCTGGGATAGCTTTGATGTTATAGTAGATGTTTTGGAAATTTATGGAATAATTTGAATGTTGATACGTAACTTGAGTGAAGCGCTCTAGAAATGTTAGAGTTTCATGGAATTATATTGCTCAGAGGTAACACCGACGTCATAATAGAGTGTTGGAACTCATAAAGAGGCCTTTAGGAACTCCTGGAGCAAGTTCATAATTTGTTAATGACTTGTAAGCGTATCCACGCGTCTTCAGATGACGCATATTGGAGGATATTTCTTTCCCTCTTATAGGGCTCAGGCTTGCTCACAAAGTCTTTGTCAAAGCAACGTTTTTCCCCTCCCAAAGAACGGGGGAGGCCTATCTCACCGGTGCTAGAGCGATAAAATCTTCAACATCTCCTTAAGGGTGAAACCTTTTAGAACGGGAGCCGGTTAGGAAATCTTTGGCCCAAGCAACTTGAGCCCTGCAAGCCTTGGTATGTAATCTCGTAAGTTTCCTCTGCTACTGAGATTGTGTTAATTTTGCCCTCCAAACCTGCCTTTACGTACGTCTTTGATGTGATTTTGTGGAGTTACTCGGGAGCTGAGTGATAGGCGTCACGAAATTTTCATTGATGTTAATTGACATGAGTTAATTTTGTCATTTGTATGGAAGCTATGTAACAACTCTGAAACTTCAAGAGTGTACCACCCTTGGGGAATTCCACTCAGGGACATAGCTTAAGTTTTCCCACCCTTTCATTTTGACCTTATACAGTTGGGCTAACTTTGTAGGTGAGACACCAAGGAGTTTTTCACACGTTGATTTACCCACATCCAATTCTTCTTTGAGGCTCAAAATAACAGTTTATTTAGCTCCAACCCAACTACCTCTTCATTGCCAAATTATATTTGTCATATTTGGTAATGTGTATTCATTATAGCTGGAGACACCTTATGTTTGTCCATAACGATACTTAACTATCATTCTTTCAAAAGTCTTATTATCTTTCATATTCTTGCGGGAATATGTCAGTATAATATATTGATCATCATTATATGGTTAATTAAGTAAACTTTCCCATTCTCATTTTATGAAATGAATCTTGGATTAAATATTTTCTTGATTATCTAACACCTGGATGCGGTGTGCTCAGCGGTGAACATAGCTGTCAGTGAACAGAACCTTTGGTGAGTCGTCTCTTGGGTGTGATCTGTTATGGTGAAATAAATGAAGGTCTTCTCTGAATGCGTGAAGATATTTACTCCAATTACTCAGCTTATTTAATGATTATTTCGCGTAAAAATCACCAATGGTTTTTAAGTTTAATAATATTTCTTTTCCCAGCTATACTCAAAGATATCGTATTTTATTAATTTTTTTCCAGTTGAAGTTTATTTAGCTCATGATTAGCTTTATTCTATGATTTTAGTAATTTCATTTGACTAAAGAGTTGCCTTCTCAGATACCAATGTCAAATTATCGCAATCCATATATAAATCCCATTGAGCATTTTTTATTGAAAAATTAAGAAAAGCGCTTCTGTTTCTCACTGCATGTATAAACAGCTTAAAACTCATGTGAAAAAACTAAAAATGTAATATATTTCTTTCAACGGATTAAGTATTTAAAATAGCATAATTTTGTAATATTCACTATCAAAGGCAAGGTGTACTATAAATTAGGCGCATTGAAAAGGTCATTGCGTGTGAAATACCAACTGCATAAAACCTCGAAATCTTTTATGGCGTTGTGTTTTATGATTTAGAGATAGTAAACGTTTTTTCCGTTAGGAAAAAAGTGTGAAGTTTGCTAAGACATTTGAGTATCGCGTTTTTATTTCTTTGCTTACAACTTGAATAGCGGTTTCCAGTGAAACATTTTATGACGATGATTTCATCGAATGTTTATTATTGACGCTGTGCGGATGTTGAAACGCAAATCAATTATTGTTTCTAGAAGCTGATATATTTATTTCAAATATATTCTGATAAAATTGCATCGTATTCAGAGTGTAACATTGCAACGATATTCCGTAACGTTGTAAGGACAGTAGTGAAGATTTATTGGATTGAAGTATTTAAGAGTCGAAGTCGTTGCTAAGGATTGCGTGCGACTAGGTTCTTCAGCTTCGATTAATTCTTCTTCCGTCATTAATTTTGTTTTTTTTTGTTCCGATCTTGCAGATAAATAATGAATTCTCATTAGCAGCTATTTTTATCAATGGAAAGCTACATTTGCTTTCTACAGGTTAGCAAGTAAGGGCGTTATATTTTCTAAAGTCCACATATCTTGATTATAAATTGACTTTGATTAATCATCTCTCTTGTAGTTGAATTTTTCGGCACGACTTTCAGAATTCGTCCGAATTATTTTGTGATGAATTCATTCCACGGCACGTGTTAATTCCTCGAAAACGCGTATAGATACGCCGTCGACAAGAATTTATACGGAGTTTACATGATACTTGATTTTGCTGTTCGATATTTAAATTTTCTCGAAGGGCCTCTGTTAACGGAATTCTGTGACGTAAAATTTTATTTTGAGATTTCTTTGAATAGCGAATACAATCGCCTATTTATAACGCCCTTGACTCGTGAAGCGTATTGAAGTAGTGCTCGTATATTCTGGCAAGAAAATTCCCTCAGAACTTCGTATCCTGTTAGCTGCGAAACACCTCTTTCATGTCCAGGGTCTTAGCTACCATGCATGCCTTTTTATGTGACATAAAAGTTTCTCTGGCCTCTTTCGGAACTGTTTATCTTTCGGTTATCTCTTTCATGGAAAGAAGAATGACTGCTCAGGAATCTGATAGCGAGTAGGGTTCGTGCTTAAGGTCTGCCAAGTAGAATTTTTTCCGTCGCGCTCGGCTTTAAAACTCATTGCTTTTTCTCAAAGGCACTCCATCGATTTTTAATGTTCAGCTCTTGTTTTTATTCGTGCCATCATCCCCAGTCGCCTATTGTCTTTAACATTTTCGTTTTGTTTTCGTGTTTTCTGATAAAATAACCGGAGATTCGTTTTTCCATCGTAAAATCTCCTCCATCGCAGATTAATAATATCAGTGTTTATTGAGCTCATTACGGTGTGAAATTAGCATCTTCAAAACCGCAACGAATTGGTGATTCAGCGGCATTTAATTTACACCGTCGAACCCTGATACGTAAATTGAGTTTCGCTTGACTTTGTTTCCTTTCATTTATTCATACGATGCATCGGAAATCAGTGAATACGGAAGGTAGGGAAAAAGCGCGAGCGTTTTTTGTTAATTCATCGCATTCTGCTTTACCCAGGCGTGTAGCTGCTGGAATAACTCCCGCGTTAAAATTGCATTTTTTGTAATTGTGTAAAAATTAAAAATTGCATTTATTTTTGTGCTAAAGTTAACTTCAACGTAAGTAGGGACATTCTTTTGGCAGCTCGTGACACATTCCTTGAATTTCATTCAAACTTAAACTATCATTTTCTTTAACGAAGGCTTTGTCTTAATGCTTGCTGGAAGAAGAAGGAAATTACAATTTTGAAGTATTAACTAAACGTACATTATTTTTTAGGAAGGAACAAGCATACAAACTTTTTATTTTAAAATAAAAATTACGGCTTTTCAAATTGGATTCGCGGTTCAAATCTAACGGTTTTAGTCGGGCTTTCGTATAAAATAAGTAAAGTAGCTCTTTGCCTAGCAGTTATGTATTATAATTGGAAAAAACTATTATTTTCCCAGATTGATTGAGCTAAAATGCTTTTGGTTTCCTTTGGTAGATGACATAATTCTTCTGATGAAGTTTTTCAAATTAGATTTCCATTAATAATATTGATATTTTTATGGTAAAAAAATTAACTTTCCAGGTTGTGTTTTATATCCAAATTAAGCATGTGTTTGTGCAAAACAAACTTTCTTGGTAGTAACTTTGAGGAGCTCTATGAGAGCTGAATTTAATGGCAGTAGTTTAAACAAGATCCTGCTAGAAAAGTTAAAGAGAAGAATATATTATCATTTCACTGAGAAGTATATACTGCCTGTATGTTATTAATTTGATGGCCATTGTATTGTTTTTTTAATCTATTGTAATTTACTACTTAAAGAATGATATTCCATCAAGTTTAACATTTTATGATCAAATCAGGCTGATACACTTTATTTAGTTTCACCATAGCTTGAGGCATCATCTTGCAAAGTAGTGAGGAGAAAATTATGAGTTAATTAAACATGGTACAAGAAAATTTCTTTACTACCTTTTACTTGCTTTTTAGTACTTCTTTTTAATAAGAGGTTTAATTTAATCATTTCCAATGGCCATCTTTGTCGGCATTCCTCACCTGCTTTGCCAGTATTTGGAGAAAACAGAAAGGATCTGATCACGGATCTTTTAAGAACTCCCATTGTACTTTTCATTAGTGATGCTATAATCCTCAAGTGTAATGAATTACCTAACAAGTACCGAAAACCAGTGAAGGAGGTGAGGAACACCAACAAAGATTGCTGTTGGGGATTTTAAAGCTCTAATCCATTAACAGCCATGTTCAAAGTTTTCATACTTTACATCTCTTTTTACTGTTTTGGTCTTTAATTCATTTAAGTTATTGTTTTCTACACTAGCTGATGATGCTACAATCTATCCCAAAATTTGTCTCTTTTGTTCTGATATATTTCTATATGGTATCCTTGTGGACTACGTTAAATGTATTTTCAGTTAAACGTGCTATTTCAATATCTTTTCAGGCAGCATTTTAATCTGTTGTTTCTCTTTCCTCTTAGGGATGGTCGCCTACAAGAGGGTGACCAAATCTTGGCCATCGATGGCCAACCCCTGGACTCCAACATCTCTCACCATCAAGCCATCAGCATTTTGCAGAAGGCAAGGGGGCTAGTGGAGTTGGTTGTGGCTCGCAACGCAGCTGTTCCTTCATCTGAATCTTCGGTACCATTACCAACCCTTCCTACCTCTACTCCTCCAGTACAATCTTCCGCAACCCCAGCTTCAGCTTCATCCATATCATCAATTTTATCAGTGAGCTCCCAGGCGCCTCCTCTTCCTCCTCCACGCTCACCTACACCCACTGCAACCTCGACTCAAGTACCTATTGAGAGATCCCCATCAGCTGTCAGTGATTCCTCCAAACCAAGCTCCGACATGGTGGTGAGTTGAAGCAGACTTGAAAATAGTGAATGAAAATTTAATACTAATAACTTTTACTCACATTCTTTCAAAGTTTTGAAATTTTAACTTTATATTTCTGTTATCCTTTATCACATATTCATTAATTTTTCAGAGAAGTTTGTGTTTCTTTTTCTCTCTTCTAAAATGCCTAAGCATTTACTTTAATCATGAGTTTCATTCTTTGTTTGTGTTTTTCTAGGGTTTTATTCAACTTCGAAACTCATTTCATAACTTTAATTTCTTGAAATAACTTTCAGCCTTCTTTGCTGCATGTTAAGATAAGATTTTATGATTGTTTCCTCTTGCTTAACTATTTTATAAAATTTAATAATTCTATTTCCATTCCTAATATTTTTGAAATGCAATCGCTTATGAATTACTTTATCCAAATGGCTCATAAACTAGCAAGGATGCTTATTCTTGGCTGTTGCTGGATAATTTCTGTGGTAATCATCTTAAAAAGTAAAGTATCCATGTACATAATACTCTCTTGCTTCTCTTCCTTTACATAATGTTGTAATATTTACAACAAATTACCTCTAGTTGCTATCTTTTCAAGTTAAACTGTTTCTTCCCCCTATAAGGGTGGTATTGCTTTATAATGTCCTATCCTTTAGTAAGTTTTAAAGCCTGAACCAATGATATGCTGTCTTCTTTCAGAAATTTTCTCCTAAAATGATTTTCTTTAGGCTAAGAATGAGCTATTTTATGCCTTAGTTACTTATAAGATGCTAATTTTCATTACTTAATACCGTTCTTCTTTCTGTTATCAATGCTTTATCTTCTTACTGCATTATAATTTTACTTCTGTTTAAGTTATTCAGTTTCATATGATAATATAAACTTTTCTTCTTTTCTTAATTCTTTCACTTAATTCTTTTACTCTGCTATGAAATTAAAAAACAAGATATTTTCTGCTCTAGCATAAATCTTTCTCAATCCTCTTCTGAAATACTTCTTCATTATGCTCTGTCTTTCTTAGAAAGAGAATGACATCCTCTCTTTATCATAGTAAAAAGTTCATTATCTACTTAGATTCCTTATATATAAATGAGATATTGCAAATCGTTATCATCGTTAATCAACTGTTCAGGAATTAAATTTTTCTCTTCTAAAAGTTATGTTAAGATTCTTAAAAATCAATTTCATATTGTTTTGATAGTGAAAATTCCTATCAGATTACTCATCTCATTCTGTAATTATTCTTTTCAAATTTATAGCTAAATACTGAATGGGCTCAAGTGGAGGTAATTGACCTACTCAATGATGGCTCTGGTCTTGGCTTTGGCATAATTGGTGGACGTAGCACCGGAGTTGTGGTTAAGACAATTCTTCCCACCGGTGTGGCAGATCGAGTAAGTATAATGCTGTTCTAATGCCTAATAATTTTCATACTGAAGGTAGCTTTACTACATTTAGACTGGCATTACATTTTGCATTGATCTAATTTACTGAGGCATAGTGTTTAATTTTTGATCATTAAATTGAATTCCTTTATTCAGTACGCTTTCAAACCAATTCCTAAGCTTACCAAATTTACCATTCCATACATACATTTTTCACCACCATATCTTCATATTGTATGTTTTCTTTAATTAGTTTACCCTTGGTGTTTCTAGAATGTTGGTAACAAAAAATCTACATTAAAACTATTCGCAGACTACATTTGTTTTTGTGAAATAAATTTTTGTTGGCACGTACTTAAAAATGTTTTCTCCCTGCTGTTAAGAAAACTTTGTGGTGAGGTGTATATTTCTTATTATTTCCTTGCTTTCTTCTCTTTTACTATGCAACCAATTAATATTTCTTAATAATAAATATTTGATAATATTTTGAAAACTGTCTTCCTGATTTGTCAATTGATTATAACACTAGTGTAATGAAATTAAAAGTAAATTGCTTTTTCCTAGAAGAATGAGTTGATCATAACTTAAATCTCTCATCTTCCCTTAGTAATGTATGAGAAGCTCTTTTACATATATTCCTCATTGGGAAGCTCAGTAAAAATTTTAATGCTTTTCTCAAATTCAAAGATGGACATAATTTAAGGAAATTTATTTTTGACTCGATTTAATTATATAATTTTAGATGCAAGGTTTTCTATAAATAATTGAAATCCAATATATTAAAAACACATGACGTTAAGTTTTCATTTTTACATTCATTGAAAAAGTTTGTAAATTAATATTTGCTGATGGTTGCAGAGAAGCTATATTTATTGGTTTAGCTTTGTATTTTTATAGCTTGAAGTTATTGTATTAGGTGACTTAAGTTATAATTGAAGTTATTATATAAGATATTTCATCACCTCTTTCTTCAGGATGGTCGTTTACAAAGTGGAGATCATATTCTCCAAATTGGAGATGTTAACCTCAGGGGAATGGGATCAGAGCAGGTGGCAGCTGTTCTGAGGCAGTCTGGAAGTCATGTCCGCCTTGTTGTCGCACGTCCAGTCGAACCAACCTCCCCTGACTATCAGGTACTGCAACACTTATAAATTACTTCATCTTCTCTCTCAGAATAATACTTCCAAAATTCTGGACCGAAGCACTGGATATCATATTCACATAAGATAACATTCTGTGATACCCTTGATGTGGATGATTCCCAAAATGAAACGAACTTGGCAAGATTAAAAAACAAGTGTGCAGGATTTTTAACTTCCACCTTATGCTAAAGTCTTTTAAGAATTTAAAGTTTCAATTTCTACTTTTTTGTATCTTTGTCATTTAAACTGTAAATATTATTGAAAAAACAAATTGTGGGTATTAATGATATCATCTCTCACAGTGCTATTTTAACCTTTTATCTTAAAGTTGAACAAGGAGTGAAAAATTGTGACATGACTGGGAATCGAACCCAGGTCTCCAATTTTCCGGGCAGGTGTTCTAACCACTAAACTAACATGGTCATGAGTTAATAAAATTACTGTTGTAAAGGTGTAAGTGTTCTTCTTTTTCTCAAGTTTTACTATGGAGAACTACCACAAAGTCGAGGTCGAATTAGCAGATTCTTACTTTAATAATTATCTTGACATTATTATTGCTCTTATACAGAGCTGCTTCAATGTAAACAATACTGTAGCTTTAGATATTCAAAATTGTTAACTTCAAGCTTTTGGAAAATACTATTAGAAGATTCCAAATTCACTCTGGGTGCTAAAATGTATTTTTTGGTTCTACCGTTTGTCATTTACCAAAGGTTTTTTTATGTTAAAAGTATATTTTGTAAATTTTATGAAAATTGTTGATTTTTACTGCTTTTTTTTGCCTTCCCTCATATTTTGTGAGCTGAATTAACCTATTCAATGCAGGTATAATTCGGCATATTGGTCCCCGAAGCAGAAGATATCCTTGCCCCTTTATTTCATAGTTTCCTATTGTATAAACATATGAAAACTTATTTTGATTAAATTGAAGAATAAATAACTTTTTGGAGAAATTAGTAAATATGCCTTTAAGTCATGGAGGCGGGTTTTTAAGGGGGTTTTGGGTTATTGTATCCTGTTGCACATGTCATACGGATGCTTTGAATTCAAGGCGTTCAGTGAGTAACTTATGTCAGAAAGCAGTTTGTCAGCTCACTGTACTGGTTGAATGATTGTATTACCCACTTTCTTTTCTCTCTTTGATCAAATTTATACAGGCTTTAGGAAGTCATGCACCAATTGTTCCAACAAAAATATTGGGTGACCCAGAAGAATTAGATCGGCAGCTCTTACAAAATGGCTATGATGCGGATGCAGCCTTCAGTGGACCACCACCTCCCCTTCCTATCCCCATCAATCAACTTGCTACATCTGCTTCATCTGGACTATTACCACAGGGAGGACTGGATGCTGCTGGATTGCCCTATGACTATACTTTCACGGTACTTTTATCATATGTTTCAAAGATGAACTGAATTAGATTGAGAACTCACATATAGTATTCTTTTCGAATGAGGAATTCTGGAGTTCCATTAGAAATTTTGCACCTTTACCTCAATTATTATTTAAGATAAATGGCATATATTTGCAAACATTATTTTTTGGCAAGTGATGAGTGTTAGTGCATGATTAATTTTAAATTGCCGAATTGGACGTTAAATATAAAATTTTAAATTTTTATAGCTAAAAATTTCTGGGCTCAGAAATGTCAAAGTTTTGGTCACTTAAGTTCATACTTTTCTAATTGAATTACAATTGTTTCACTTATGATGTATATAGTAAATTTTAATGCTTTACACTGAATTACTTTAATGTAAATTCTGTGTATTTTTTAAAGATAATGACTTTTTAATAACATTTATTCCTTTATATTTGAATCGTCAATGATAATACTGGAAGCAATCTGATGGTGTACTTAAGATTCCATTTATTTCTTTTTTATTTTTTTTCTGAATCTTAATACTCTCTTAAAATTTATCTTTTACTTTAAAGTCTATGTAAAATTTATTTTTTTAATAAACTTAAGATTATAATTTTCTAAGTTCATTCTGGATCTGTTAATCTAATTTTCATCTTCCTTTCTACCTTTTTCTTAAATGTTGGGCTCCCTAAATCATGCTCTGTAGACCTTTAAACCACCCCATAGTAATGTTTCATCTGGGAAAGTAACTCCCCGGCCAGATACTGCTCCCCCACCTCCACCAGCAACGTCTCCACCTGGATCTCCCGTAATGTGCCCCCCTCCTCCTCCCTTTTCATCTGATCCTTTTCCCGTCAGTGAATTTGACACTGATCCTTTCCCAGCTTTTCCCTCCGATCCATTTGCCCCTACAGCAAATGCCCCTGATCCTTTTGGTCCTCAGATGAAGAATGCTTCAAGTAATGTGCGAGATCCATTTGCTCCTCAGCGCCGCAAGCTTTCTGACCCATTTGCTGCAAATGATCCTTTTACTTCCCCACCTGCCAACATGCGTGGCTCCTTCCCTCCTGAAAATGAGCCCGATCCATTCTTTTCCGAAAAACCCAATTTTGATGACCCATTCGACTCCAAACCTCCATCCGTGACTGATCCGTTTGACTCCAAGCGCCCATCTGTTACTGATTTGTTCGAGCCTAAATCTGGGGCTGATCCGTTTGATTCCAGACGTGCATCAGAGGATTCCTTCAACTCGAAATGTGTATCTAATATAGACCAGTCCGAATACAAAGCTCCGTCCGATCTTGATATGTTTGATTCCAAACCTCCATCCATTGTGGATCAGTCTGACTCCAAGCCTCCGTCAGACGTTGATCCGTTTGATTCTAAACGTCCGTCCATTGTTGATCAGTTTGATCCTCCGCCTCCATTTGCTGCTGATCCTTTCGATTCAAAGCATCCGTCCATTGTTGATGGTTTTGACTCCCAACCCCCATCTGTTGTCGATCCTTTTGATTCCCAACGTCCTTCCCTCACAGACTCCTTTGATTTCAAACCTTCTGAAAACATGACATACATGGAATGCAAACCTGCGAATGTACCCATCTCTGATCCTGCCAACTTTTCCACCGTTTCAGAGCCCTCTCTCAATGACGCTGCTCTTGAAATCAACTTCCCATCCTCCCCTCCCGCAATCCGCCCTCCACCCCGTCCACGGCGACGATCTTCAGCTGCATCCGCACAGCTGAAGGAATCCCTCTTTGATCCTAATGCCTCAACTCTTCCTTCCAAGTCACCCCTAGCATCTGCCCAAGAGAATCCTGTGCGTCCGCCACCCCCAACTGTTCCCCCACCTCCCCTAGATTCCCCTCCGTCTGCACCCCCAGCCCTCAAACGCATTCCTGTAGATCCCAACCTTGCAGACCTTCCACCCTTGGCTCCAGTTCGTAACCCCATTTTCCGTCATGTGAAGTTTGACCCTGCTTCTGTAGAGCTACCTGTATTGGGTGTGCCCTCTGTCCACCAGTCTGAACCCAGTGCCAAACAGTTGGACCCTGTGCTTTCTACGCTTGTCTACCATGCCCCTCGTCCATTTACTTTACAGTCTCAGGGGCCCATTGTGGGTGACACCGTGGGTATGGTCACTGCTTCATCTCTCAATGCTCTGGAGCCTTTGCCAGAAATGGAGAAGTTTGAGGTTGAACTAAGGAAGGATGCTCATGGACTTGGGATAACAATTGCTGGATATGTCTGTGAAAAAGGTTTGTTTCAATTTAATAGATTTTGTCACATCAGTATTTTGGTTTAGAATTAGGAGGAGTATAGTCTCATGTTTACAGGCTTAGCATGTTTATAGCGTAAGCAAGCAAGATAGAGAATTTTTATCTCATTTTCAGTTTATAAAACTGTCATTGATTTATTTTTTGGGATTTTATTTACATTTAAATAAGTCCACAGAGTTAGCCATGATGCTGTGAAATTGGCTTTCCTCTGAAAGAAGTAGGGAAGACATTTGATTCTCTTCAAATTTTATTTAGAAGCTAACTGGTTACAGCTGTACACAGTGTATTGCCAAAAACCAATACTCCTGATTTTGTTTTGTGGAAAGGGAAAAAATCTTTTATACTCAAACAATTTTAAATGGATATTGATTTTCCAAAGCAAACCATACTTTAACTACAAAGCTCCATTAATAGAGATCAAAGCAAGTGTTTGGAACAAAAAGTTTCTTTTATCTGGGAGTAACCTCTGTAATTAATTGAAAGTGAAATGATGTTTTTACGAAGTATTTCATCGTTCAATTGGAAAGGCATTAAATGCAAACCATATACATTCTACAAATCCCAGAAAAACTTTCTTTCTAGGCAAAAAAACTATGAAGGTGTTAATTTTCTCTACATAGTATAACCTGTAGTAAATATGACTATTTCTAGAAAATGTAGCAATATGTTAAGTGGAGTAATGTGCTTACTCTCACCTTTTTCTCTCTTCTTGTAGAGGAACTATCTGGAATATTTGTTAAGAGCATCAGTGAAGGAAGTGCAGCTGATTTGTGTGGCCGAATACAAGTCAACGACCGCATAGTTGAGGTAATAATTAAAGATAATTCTCTGAATATTATGAGTTAGCTAATATTGTATGCATAATCAGCATTTCACTTATTTTTGGATAGAAGCTCTGTGTTGTTACTACAATTTAAAATTTCTTCAGAGATAATTAACAGATGATTTTTTTCCTCCATACTTTAATTGAAGGAAAAATTGATCTAATTCCATTTGAGTCGATGTGAAGATTTAAAAAATATATAAGTAAACAATTTAGCAAAGAATGGATAATTCAATATGTAATGGATCCATAAATTTATTAAATAAAATTTTATTTTATTAAACTCTAAAAGAAGTCATTGGATGGTTGAATATTTCCTAAATTTTGCACCTCATTGGACAAAAATTAGTATTTTTTTAGTTCTTTTCCTTAGTAAATATCAAAATTATGAAATTTCTCTTCTTTGAATGTCATGCTGGATTTATTTTTACTATGATTCAGAAACTTTTCAGCAGGCATAGATTATGAAACATTTGTTCATTTCTTATTATAACTTTGCAGGTGGATGGACGCTCCCTGCAGGGATATACGAATCATGGTGCTGTAGAAGTTCTTAGGGGTACGGGTCGAACAGTTCGGCTGTGCTTGGAGCGATATCTTAGAGGACCAAAGTACGAGCAGCTACAACAAGCCATAGCAAATAGTGAGCTTCTCCAGGGAAGACAAGGCCTTCAGCAGCAGATAGGTATACAGCGACAGCCTCTGACAACAGGAATGCCATCCGTTCCAGTGCAATCAGGAAACAGCATTACCAGTATAGGAATTTTACCACCACCAACACCTTCATCTCCCTCGGCAACCTCTCTGCCTCATGTTCCTCTTAGCAGTACAGTAAGTGGTAGAAAAAGTGAAACTTTTTTGAACTGCTAATATTTTTCTTTTAAAAATAAATATATTATTGATTTAATGTATGTTGATGCATGTAACATTACATTTAAAATATTTTTTTAATTTTTTTTTATTATATAAGCAACATACTATAGCTATTTTCTATATTATCATGGTTTAAACCTCATTATTTGATTAATAATATTACTTCCACTGTGTAGGTTATAAGAAGATTGGATGAATCACAGTATTCAATTTCTATGGTTCTAAATGCTATGAATTTCCTTATGATTTCTTCTCAGTAAATACTAAGCACAGTAGTTATTGTATATAATTTCTCTTTGATTTGTATTGTTTCTTTATTTCCTCGGATAACAATGGTATTTAAATTGAACTTAGTGCATAAATAGTAGATTTGAAGTTCAAAAGAATGCTATCAAGTCATGATTAGCTCATTTACTGATGATTTGTTTTTTGTTTTCACATTTAATTTATGTTTTATCTTAACATTTGATGATGATTATGGCATCCGTAAATTTTTTGATAGCTTAAAGGGTGGGGAAGTTACCAAGAAGTGAAGGAGATAGCGTTAAAAAGGGATTTTTGTTGTACATTAAGCTACTGTATAGTAGAACACTCATTATGATGGTATCAGTAAATTGAAACTCCAGGTATGCTGGTATAACATTGTGAATTGCCATCTAAAACTAATTTACTAACTGATTTCCCAAAAATGCAAATTTTTTTTGATTTGTTTTGTATCAGTAAATATTGTTGTCATTTCCATTTGACAGTCCACATTTTAGTTTAATGAAAACATGTCATCAGGAAATAATATGTAGTAGTAGTAGTGGTTTATTTAGAAAATATTCTAATAATTACAATTACAGAAAAATGATACAAAATAATTAAAAGTTTACTGATACTCAAACCAAATTAAGGATACAAAAGGAGCACAAACAATTCAAAAATTAAAAGGCTAAACACTTACATACTCATAAACATCTCCATTAATTTCTCATTCTTTTCAATGAATCCTTCCGTAGGATGGTGAAGAGGAAACCACTGAGATTGAGCCAGAAGGAGAATCCCACACAACCATAGATTCTGCTGTTCTACTTGAAGGGCTTGGGGGATTGGGTGAGGAAGGAATAGTTGACGAAGATGATGAGATTGGTGGAAGATCAACAATGGAAGCCTTGAACATCGACGTGGATATTGAGAGGTTGATTAATACCTGTTACGAAGGGGAACTCGATTCAGCAGTTGAGGCAGCAGTCAGAGCCAAGTGGTCTAAAATAATGGGACCAGATTGTGAGATAGTGGTGAGTTATCTCTTTCGGTTTATCCATACGATTGATAATCTCTATATAAATCCAGCATAAAAGTTACTTAGCCTTTACTTTGAGAAATCAAAATGGAATGCAGATTATGATCCAAACATTAATAGGTACAGAAGTTTCTAAAAAATTTATTTTATTGTTATCCATTACTGTATTTCCCGGCCTATAAGATGCACTTTTTTTACTCTAAAATATGCTCTAAAATCAGTCTGCGTCTTATGTGCCGATGGTATACGGGTATAACTCCGTCCTATAATAAGCAAGCCGATTCGCTGGGATAAATGCATACCATTAAGTATGTTTTACTGTATCAGGCATTGAAAATAGTTCAGTTAATTACAAATTTCGATAATAACACTTTGATTAAGTAGTAAGGAATACAGTTTTAATATGTTGATGACAGAACTTCCTTTAAAATAATTCCCAGGGAATTCAGAAATGCGTACAATGTAGCATGTTTAGTTTAATCTCGCATGTGGTGCTGCTGCAAAACGTATACACATTGGGCTAACGGAGATGTCATCCCTATGCTAATACATTGTATCTCTCGGGATAAAGAGTTTACCGGCACTCAACCTTATGTAACAAAGTATGAGTTTTTTTTGTAAATTCTTACCTGAAAAATCAAGGTGTATCTTATAGGCCGGGAAATACGGTACTTACAATTTTCATGCTGCAGAATTACCCCTTATCTTATTTTCATCTTATTTAATCAAATTATTTTTATAAATTTATTCATAAATTTAAAAAGTGTTTTGATTCTCATATATATTGAAATTTTATATATTACACTGGCTGAATTCTTTGGATAGCTTTAGTTTAGGGATTGGTGATAAGCTTTGCACATCAAGGTGTATGCTAGGTTTTTTCCATGTTGCCCTTCACCGGTGAAGTCCTCCTAAAGTCCTCTTTTGGAGATTTCTCTAATTAATTGACAGCCATGATCCAAAATTCCTTTCTTTAATCCTAAGCTCTGATGAATTTATCAGGAGGTGCTTCACCAAGGCAACAGTAACAATGAACACACACAACCATTCCGTGATCGGAAAAATCTGATCAGCCAGGATTCGAACCCATGACCTTGGGGTTGAAGCTACTGCTTAGATGTCATGCTATCCACTCGGCCACCAAGGCCAGTTAAATCCAAAGCTTAATCCAGAAGAATAATGAAAATGAAAAAGTCTGACCTGACAGGTTTTCAAACCTATACATTCACTTTCCATTTGGATGCTTTTACAAAATAAATTCAATATAAATTTAATAGTTCGAAATTGAGTATGACTGCATAACAGGATTTATTGGTGTAAGCTTTCATACACCATCTGCATATCATTTGGTTAAGAAAGTTATAAAATCAGAGATATTGAAATCTTTATTTCTGGTTTGCATGATGTATAACATAGACCTTTGCAGTATGCATTGATATTACATCTTATGATATGAGGTCTGAATTTATTGATAAGAATAATCTCTCTGAGAAATGATTCGTAAATAAGTTTGTAAACTGGTTATCAAAGCATAAATTATTGTACATATTTCATTTTGTGATTCTGTAGTTAATGATGACGCAATTGTTCTTAATTTAATATCCTTAATGATGATGTATTTTGAATGTTGTAGGTTGCTCAGCTGTCTAAGTTTGGAGAAGGTGGTGGTTTGGGAATCAGCCTTGAGGGAACTGTTGATGTAGAGGGGGGTCGCGAGGTCAGGCCACATCATTATATTCGATCTATCCTTCCAGAGGGACCTGTTGGTCGCAATGGAAAGCTTCGATCAGGAGATGAACTTCTTGAGGTAAGATATGAGAGAGAAAGTCTTCCTCTCACAAACTCATCATATGCTTCCTTTTACATTCTGCCTCTTTCCATAAAGGTTAAAGTCTCAGTACAGTAAACTCCAGTTTATCCAAAATGATCGGGACGGCAGCTGGTTCGAATAACGAAAATTTCGGATAAACCAAAGTCCTGCTTGAAACACCCCTGAATTGCTTCAATACTGCGAAATATGATCATAAAACATGCAAATGTAGAATACTATTGATATGGGTGTAAACAAGCCTGCATGTTTTTTACTGAAAAATTTGTATTGACGTGTTAAAAATGTGCCAAAGTATGATTGAAAACTCTAAAGTTTTTAAATGCTGAATAACAAAGCTCGTTTATTTTGCATTCTTACAGAAAAAATCCGCCTCATTTGGCAGTGGGAAAAAACAGGAGTTTTAATTTTATTAAATGCCAATGCGCTAATGCGAGCCGCGTAATTTACGTGGCTGATAGGGTATGTACATATATGAAGAGGTGTCATGAGCAAATAAGTAATGAGTTGCGATGATATTTGGTGGGTAGGGTAGGTGCATTCGGAAAAGTTGGTTTGGATGAAGCGGATTTTGGATAAATACAATTCGGTGAAACGGGAGTTTACTGTATTCAAGTATCATTGTTATAAAATAAATTTTAAATTTGAATTTCATGGGTAAATTTAGTTTGAGAATTGCTATGTATTATTTGCTATTTTTTATTTTATCTTTAATATATATTTGATACTTAAGCAATTATATAAATAGATAACAACAATAAATGTTTTATATTGTTTTAAATCATTGTATACATGTAACTTAAAGATATTTAGATTTTAATTCCATTGATATTTACACATTAGTAAACTTGGCAAATTTATTACATTGATTCTGTTTTCGTATTTCTACAATATATTATTTTAAAACTATTATTTGAATTTTGCTACAGTGCAGATTTGAATTTCACGGATTTACTTAGAACTGGATCCATAAATCTAGAAAAATAATCATAAATTGTAAGCAATGCCATTATTTAAGCCCTAAGATATCTATTGAATAGTAATTTATTTACTTTCTTCATAGGTGAATGGTATAAGGCTCTTGGGTTTGAATCATGTCGAAGTGGTAGCCAACCTGAAGGAATTACCTGTTCATGTGAGGATGGTTTGTGCAAGGAAGGCCCCTGACGCTCAGCCTCAGCATCGACTTCTTATTGACACAGCGCAAGATCGAGCTGCTTTTGCTGCAAGGGTATGTGTGATTTATTATAAAATCAATCCTTCCGTAAAGAAAATGCAAATGGTGCTAAACCCCTTGAACAATGATTGATTATTAGATTTGATTCAACAGTATATAATGGTGTTTATGTATTAGTTGGTCTAATTCATCTTAAAAATCAATTGATCAAGTACAAGTTAATCAGATGTTTTATAAAAATGGTTTATAATCTTTCAAAATTTCTAGAAACATTAATTGATAGTATTAGGTATATCACTGAACATTACATTATTGTATTATATTTATTAAACGTAATTATATTTTGCTGGCCGAATCTTTTGGTTTAGGTATTATCGAATTCTACTTCTCTACTTATACAAACTTCACATTATAATTTCATAAACACATGGCTATCATCATCATCCAAAAATCTCGTTTATGAATGTAAAATAAATACAGAATTTTCAGTTGTAACTGGATTTCTTGTATATATAATTCTAGCTGCATAGCTGCCTAACCTTTATCCATATACTTATCGAGGTCTCAATTCTTTTGCTGCCACTACTACCAAAATCACTATTTATTCATCTTCTAACTTGATTTTTCTTCTTTTCAACCACTTTATAATCCCCTGAAAAACTTGATTCATTCATAACTCTGGTGAAAAGTTAGGATTCATGTTTTTTATCTCACCAAATTATCATGGTAAAAATCTATGAAAGTATTTTATAATGTGTTCTCTCACTATGTGTAATATGTGTTATAATAAGAGAACACTTAGGTAATATTTCCCAACTAATTTGTCCAATAACTAAATAAAAACTACTGTGATATAAATATCAAATCAGTAAATAAAAATATTCCATTGTTTAGTAGCTGTGTATTACCCAGAAAAATTCAAAAGAGAAAGAGCAATGATCAGCCATGGTATAATATTCTCTTACATTGCCCTAGATTGGTAAAGTGCTGCTCTTTGAGCCGTACTTATAGCCTGCTTTGGGAATCACCAATTTAGATTATCTTTCTAAATTATAATGATAATGCCGTCCTTTTGTGGGTGAATTTAAGCCCATGAAGGCTATTCCTCCAATTAACCCCTATTTATTAATTTTAATCCTTTTTTTGCATCTTTTATTAATATCTCTCTCTCTCACACACACACAATATACACAGACAACCATTCCTTAACCGGAAAAATCCGATTAGCTGGGATTTGAACCTGGGACCGTGAGGTTGGGGTGTTAATGCACTAGCACGTTAACCACTCCGCCACCATCGCCAGTAAATTATTTCCTATGTTATCATTTCTTCACAGAGTATTCTCGGAGGGAGTTTACAGAATCTTCTACCAACCACCGACCGCCTTGTCAAAGCCAAATCTGATGGATCTTTGGCTTCTTCTTCTACTGCCACTGCCACAGTATCTTCCGCAGCTCACACTCCTGGAGCCTCTCACGCTCCAACAACCCCAACTTTCTCTTCCCCATCATCTTCATCTGCCCCAGGCTCCTCCTCCGGCCCTTCGGGAGACGTAGGTGCAGGTGACTTAAGTCTCGGCCTAGGAGTCGGAGGAGGCCTCTCTGCTAAGATGAGGTCAAGATCTTTGGAGCCACTCACAGGTCTGGCTATGTGGAGTTCAGAGCCACAGGTCATCGAGCTTGTGAAGGGGGAACGTGGATTGGGATTCAGCATCCTAGACTACCAGGTATACTTTGAGAATTGAAATCAAAGTGGAAATAGGTTTCCTACATTTCCTTTCCTTTACAGCTGTTAGCTTCTGATGGTTTTTTAAAGTTTACAAGTCACTATTATATGAACAATATTGTAAATTCAAGTGTAGGCATGTAAGAAATTTGGCTTAGAAATTGTAGATCCATGAAAATGAACTTAGATTTGTATAAGGGTTCCTCTGTTCATTTCAGATGTATCAATTTCAGCATTTTGTAACTTTTAATATGTATCATAATATTATTTCATTAAAAATCTCCTTACATGTGTGAATTTTTATAGAAAAAGTTCATTCTATTGAGCCTTTTGGGGTATTTTGAACAAACTGGTTTGAAGTAAACATTCATTTACTAAATTTAAAATTTCCTGGAGTATTTTTCTTTCTTTTTGGTAGCCATATAGTTAATTTATGATGCAAAAAGTCTAATTTAAATTTATATTATAGATTGCATCATTTATTTTGTAAACCAACTTATTAAAATCCTAATTAAACTATTTCTGTATAATTTTTAAGTAGATTTTTGCTCATTAAACAGTTGAATCTATTTATAAATATTGGATATTATAAGTAAAGGCTATTTGAACATTAAATTGAATGGAAGATGTCGAAAGAAAAAGTTCTTCCCTATTATTTTCTTCCCTCAGTGATCACCAAGATGTTACTTTTTTCTTCTTAAATTGTAGGACCCAATGAATCCAAGTGAAACCGTTATTGTGATCCGAAGTTTGGTGCCAGGAGGCGTGGCACAAACCGATGGGCGTCTGGTCCCAGGCGACCGCTTGCTCGCAGTCAACGAGGCAAGACTCGAGAACGCATCTCTCGACCGTGCCGTTCAAGCCCTGAAGGGAGCCCCAAGAGGGGTGGTACGGATAGCCGTTGCTAAACCGCTACCCCTCCTTCCAGCTTCAACTTCTTCGACAGCCGAAGAAGAAAATCGCGAGGCAGAACAGAACGCACTTTACAGGGTGAGTGGTAAGGTCAGCTCTGGCTCAGTCACTGTCACTACTGGGCCATCGGCCATACCAAGTTATGGAGTAACACCATCTCACAGAATGACAACCATGTCTGGTTGGCACCGGGAGCATGGGGACGGCAAAGAGAAAGAGGAACCGGTCACAAGCGGTGGTCTGGGTGCTAACCTCCAGGCCCAGGGGTTGGTTAAATCAGAGAGCTTCTAGATTAGACTCCTTCAATAAGAAATCAATAAACCTTTGCATCAGAGTTGTCCATACTGACCATGGCTTACATAGGATTTGTTTTCTTTGAATTGATGGATGTGGTTGTGTACATTAGGATTTTATTTTCCGTTAGCCGACTCAAGTTTCTCTGTCTGCTGTCGATTGAGAATTTTTTATTCATTTATCCAAGTAATATTATCAATCTTGTTTTCCTATGTATATTTCAATATTTTTTGTAGAATAGATCCCAAAAACAATTATTTATTTACGCTAATTATATTTTGCATCTTAAGTTCAAGGATGTTCAATCCAAAAGCACTTCATCCAATGGTATTTTATTATTTTTACAATTTTGGAAGTGCTAGCTTAGTGTTGCTCATTGAAACGGAAAGAGAACATATTAAGTTTGTGGTGAAATTAATACTGCATATACCAGTAACTAAGGCTTGTTGATGCATTTTCATCAGTTTCTTTTTCCAAAATATGAATGATGCATTTTGTCATCCATTATTACACCAAATAGAAGTGCTTGATATCAGTATTCCCATCCAAATATTTTATGACGTCAAATACTTCTTATTTTCAATATTCTCAAAAATTTTCACCTCCCGCTGTATTCATTTAGTAAATACTTGTGAAAAGAACCATTTGAAGAAATGTTTTTGGACATGCTATCCTTGAACCGCATCTTTATATAAACATATATACCTATACATCTTTATATATATATTACTATTATTATTATTATTGAGAATCAAATGTATTATAATTTCTTGGAGATATTTCCAAATGAAAATGGCAATAATCTCAGTTATGTTATTATGCTGGGCAACTCTGTGCTGTATAAGTAGAATGCACACTGCTTAACCCTGATGTCCAAATCCCAGGAACCCTGCATTTATAATTAGAAACCCAATCCATTTGACTTGGATGTGCACCCTAACTCGATTCTTAATGTTTTACGAGACATTATCTTACGGTAAATGTTAGGATTCATTACTGGATGTTAATCAATGAACACTGAAAATTCAACAAAAATACGTACCAAGGGGTGTTTAAAGTTCATACTGTTGTTCTCATCTGTTTATCACATTGCAGTTTAACCATCTTTCACAAGCTTTTTGTGTTTGGTGGAGATATTAAATGTTATAAAAAGAAAATCAAGGAAAAAATTTTATATTCTGATGCTCACTGTTTACCGTTGTTAAATACCTGATATGCCTAAACGAGTCAATTGCTCAATCTTCGAAATTTTTGAGGTTAAGGGATGCAATAGATTGAAGGCATATCACGAAGGAGGAAAATGGGTGCCACCCCAAGTCATCTTAGATGCGAAATGGCCTCCAAACACTTACATTCCTCAATTCACATTCTCCCACAGCCACTCATTGAATCCCCATTTAACAACTTTTTCCATTTAGTTGTTTTCCTCCATGATGATTACATTCCAAAGCAAAAATAACATGCCTCAAGCAAAAAACACATTCTTGTCCTATTCCATTTTGGATATAACTATCTTTCTCTTCCTGAATTTTTTTACACTACCAACAAACTTTTCAGGGGTTTATGCAGGACAAATATACTTGGTTTGCAAACAAAAAACCAGGATTCATTTTCTATACGATTTAACGATCGAAATACTGTCAGGCAGTTATTTTATTAATTTTTTAACATGGAGACTGTTGCAAGACTTTTAGCAGCTAACGGAATAAACGAGGCTGAAAGACGTTTGGCCATTTTTAATTGTTTTTGTCAGACATTGCTCAGTACTGGGAATATACATATGGTCATATCCTTTTTCAATGCTCGGTGGTGTATCAGCCATTGATAATCAACTTATAGAGCCGCAGTTAACTCCATGTGCCTCTAAAGCTTGACTTTCAAGGGAAGGGGTTTCATAATTTTTGGTCTCGTAACTAAGACAGTTATTTTTGTCACATTTTTACTTAGTCTTTTGCATATAAGATGATGATTTTTTTAATGTTATTAATGGGTACTTAACTTTTGATGAGATGAAAAGACTTCAGAAATTTTGGGGAATCTGTCGGCCCTTGAATTATGATAAATATAAGACTGGCATCCCCCATTTTATCAGTTTGGACAATCTTTTCTTACATTGATAGGAAAGCAAAATAAACAAGGGAAACATTTTGGCATTACATTTTCCCTAAAAATGCCTTTTCTTCGAACCGATGTGCTTGAAGGTAGATGTCTGTTGAACCTAACGCATTGGCATGATTTTAATGTGCTTTTCACAAACATTTTTCTCATTGCAGCTTTAATTAGATATTCTGTCCAAGCATTATCACTGTCTGGAATTCTGGTTATTCTAGCTGTGGCAATTTGCTCTATGTTTCTAACTATATTGTGTTAAGATGGAGTCGATTAAAATTTAATGTTAAGGCTCCATTCAGTTGTTGTTATCAAGTATTATTATCTATATCGATGGAAATGATTTGAAACTTAAATGGGGTAAATACATTCCTTCTCAAATTAGGACATTCTAACTCATTTGTTGATGAAAAAGTTAAAAAATTGCAGTGATGGCAATTATCATGCAGCACTGTTACTTAAACCAATTTTGAGTTTGTATTTTAATTTTTTAGCTATAAATACCTCATTTTATTTTGCCGTTTGAGGCTTTTACGTTAAATAAATACTTTAAATTTTAGATTGATCAAATAGCTGATTAAAACTTGGTGCCGGTTTAAAATCAGTTAGGCAGGAATATGGCCTCAGCTTAAGAAAAGTATCACTGCCTATTTTTTCTCTTACATTTATTTAACGAAGTGAAATTTACAAACACTCTGAAACAAAAGACTTTGTAAGCTCAGATTTTTTAACACATTCCCACGCATGCATGGTTTGGAATGAAATCTCTCTAGTGTAAACTCATGGAAAGCATTTTGTTTTCTATGAGTTATTGAGAAAGAATCATTAAAATGGAACCAAGTTATATCATTCCAAAGGTCATTGAAAATTCCTATGCTCGTAATACAGAGATTTCACTCTGACAGCCATTGTTTATCCCGTTTATTTTGCATTACTGCTTACATTTAGCTTGCATTCTGACACTAATATAACCATGGATATTCAGTTAATCATTTTGTTTCTTTGATTGTATTGGTTTTTTGATTTGCCTATTTTCTTTATTTTTATTTGAGTAGTAATGTGAAATATATTGGTAACCAATTTATGCCTATCACAGAAAATGTCTCTGTTGTCGAATTGAGCTCAAGGTCTTAAAAAAGAACACCAGCCCAAGTTGAGTGTCTTTTTTTGCAAATGTTTTATTCATTGTTTTGGAATAGTTCACATAAATAAAATGAAGTTCTGTTATGCATTGTAGTGTCAAGTGCAAACTTTGTAAACAAAATCCTCTACGAGTCAATAAAAAAATTCCACTGCAGTCATCTTGAGAGTCTTTGAAGCATTGATTCCATTTTATTCAAGGAAACAGCCTTCATGTACATTTTGGGAATTTTTCCTCATTTGAACCTTATATATATATTGTTATTGGAAAGGTTTTAAATATACCCATAACAACCTCTTCTCCCTCCGAGTCTTTTTACAGAAGCTTTTTTTCGAGAATATGGGCTCTTTTTACCTTGTCAAACTTTGATAAAGATTTTATCTGATATAAATTTTGGTTTAGGTGTTAGTCATTCTTAAGACCATATAAGACATTCATATTTCTGTGATGGAAGTTCATAGAAACTGCTTTAGAAAAGCATGTCTATTAAAACCTTTTGTTTCTGTAATTGCATATTCTTTTCTAGTAGAATTAACTTTGTATCTCTATCTCTCATTGATTTATATTTTTACTTTCTGCCATAATTTTCCATGTTTCTAATCTATAACTAACAAAATTACAAGCCATATATTTTGAATGAAAAACACTGGGCTTCCTTGCTGTCACTCTTTTGAATAACACTTCCTAAGTTTTTTCTTAATTTTGTATCTTGTAGCTAAAGCCATTATTAATTTTCTTGTCACATGAAATTCACGGCATGATTTAGTTTTAAATCTCTTACCCCCATAACAGTTTTACAGACTTGTTATTCTCTTTCGTTTATTTGCTTATGTTACTTTTTTATTTCCCATGGGATGTCAATGCGGTTTCGATACCAAAATCTTTCAAAAATCTTCGGAGGCTGTTTCCCATTTCCCTAAACCTCCTAGAACCCAAAATCCAGAGTTTTTTTCAGGTGCATGCGAAACGAATTGTGGCGGAGATGCAAAAAGTGCCGATGGCTAAAGTAAGAATGAGTTTCAGCTCATCAGAAAAAGAAAGGGGCATGTATAGGTGATAGGAAGCATGTAGTAACATTCATTAACTCTCTTGTTTTCCTTAAACATTGCCTGTATTTCTACATGGATTGAAACCCTACTTCCATAAGTACTCATTAAGCAGTTCCTAGAGTTTGCTCAGTCTGCTTTTGTTCTAAGCGAACATGTAGAATCGGTAGATTATACTACCTGGAAGAGTATAATGGAATCAATATTTTAAACGTATGAGATGAACCAGCTTTTGTAAATTCATGAAAGGTAATGCGGGACAGAATTTCATTCCTTTTTAACCTGCATGGTTGAGATTTTTTGAATGAGAAATTTTGATCAATTAAAGATCTTTCTTGTCTTCCTAAAAAATTCATCTTCGGTGAAAATTCTTGTAACAAATCACTTTCGTTCAAAACTGTAAGTATTATTCCAAAACAGCTTAACTTTCATATGATTTTCAGTAACTCTCCAGTATCTTATTTTTTATTCCCATGTAGGCTAATAAAAAGAGACATTTTAAGAAATCCATGATTTACTTAAGCTGCACTGAAAGATAAACTGATTATGAATGTCAGATGAAATAAAAACCAAGGCGTACCAAGAATATATATAATATACAATAATTATGATACTTATGATTTGAATTAAAACATGGTGAGCACTCATGACTAGCAAACCCAGTAATTCATTAGTACACATATGCTGCTTAAATTCAAGAATTAGAATGTCACTTTAGTGCATGATCAATGTGATGAATTGTGGATGTAGATTTAATATCTATAAAATTATTAAAAATATTTTAGATAGTTCAAGCAATTATTTCCCATAGAAGAAACTTGCTATGTGGAAAAAAATTAAAATTGAATACAGTTGCAATGTTTTAAAATTCGATTATACAAAAACCTACATTGTAGAGTGTGACTGAGACCGTATTTTGTTACAGATAATCTTAGGAATAAAACTGTAAGATATTATATTGATTTTAGATCAGCAGCCTCTTTAGTAGATGAATTTGGATTCACTTCAGTGATCAATTGCATTTAATTTATATATCATTGTTGATCACTAAAGTTTTATAAAACAATTTTATGCAGTGCAATTTTCAAGTAATCATTTCTATTTATTCTGCATTCAGTTGCTTACAGCTGGTTACAAACATAAGGGATCCAATATAATTTTAAATATGATGATTTGCTACTCCGGAAACAATGTCATTAATGAGCAATGTTAGCATCTTAAGATTCATTACTTTTAATAACTCTAGAACTAATTTAAGAAATTTAATTCAGGATAACATAAATCATTTTAGATTTCTATTATTTCCTTTTCATGGAATAAAATTCTTGTATTAGCCTTGCTAATGATGAAGCTAGGGTACAAGTTAGTCGATGAGCCACTACTATGATGTAAAAGTTTTCTTCTTATTTGTCTTAGATTATATAAAGTTAAAGCTTGGGATTTGAGGTATTTAAATGTAATATATTAAATGAATTGGACATAAAATCATTATTAAAAATTACGGGAATATAAATAATTTAATAATTTTCTTTAATTATTACTCTTGCTTAAAATTTGTATAAATTGCTTATCATTGATTTTTCAAATTCTCAGTCTTAAAAGAAATCATTATGATGCCAATATATTTATGGAATATTCAGATTTATTTCGAGAGATATCTATCTTGGATTTGCCATCTTCGCAATATTGTTGATTCGGTAATTACTCGGTGGAAATATAGCCTAATGTAGCTTATACCGGATTAAGACGGATTGGTTTGAATAAGATTTGCCAATTTGATTCTCGAAAGTAACAGCTATGGAAACAATTTTGTTTGCCTATCGTATGAAGCAGGGACAGGAGATCAATCAATCAACAACTCCGATGACCTATCAAATCAGATGAATTACTTTGGCCACCCATAAACATCAGTAGCCGCCGTGCAGTACAGTACGTGTATCTATCTAAAGGTATCTCTGATCGCAACTTCTAATTTGATCATTCTGTAAGAACGAGGACTCTCAAAGATTAATTATGGTAACGAGTAGTTCAATGACGCAATCTGGCTGATGGACAATCATGGGAAGGGAAGGAGAAAAAAAGTGCGATGATGGCGTGACAACTACACGCACCGGTAGCCCCACGCACGCCCTTTCCTAATTCCGATCGATTCGGAAGACACTAGCGCCATCGAGACGGCAGCAGCAATAACAGGGGCACCGACAACCATTCTTTTACGCCCCTTCTGCACCACGGCGTTTTTATTTCCCTTCAGTTGAGAGCTCGCCTCCTTCGTTAAACGATGAACTCTCGACCCGCTCCGATCCATTTTCATTTTAGATTTCCCATTTCTTTGGCTCCCAACCTTTAGTCCCTTCTCTTGAATCGCTCTTGAATCATTAACTTTCCCTTCTTCTGCTCCTTCCAGTCTTCTCCTTGCACGCCCTGAGGACATACCTCCCACGCTTTTGTAATATTTATGTGCCCCAATCAAAGGGAGGGCTTCGAGATATCGATTAAGGAAATCGTGTCCTGCGAAGTCTGGAAAAAATCTCCGAGAAAATGGATGAAATTTTGCAAAAAACATATCAAAATAGTTTTTCTAATTGGAATTTCCATCGTTTAGATTCCGAAATTCAAATCATATTTTTTCAGAAGATTTTGCGAGAAGAATCTTTATTTTAATCCAATCAATCCATTCGGTTTTATAAATGCTGTGGGTGGATCTAGAAACGATATGAAAATGGTCATTTTTTGTGCGAAATTTTGAGTTGAAATTTAATCGTGGATCTTAATCCTTAAAAGCGGCGAATTAATTACCATGTATACCAAAAGAGGTAGTGAGAATAAAAATACCCGCCTACATGCCCCAACTAGGGTTTGAACCCTGTATCTCAGAGTCGATTGGCTTGCGTGCTTACATAATCGCGAGGCTTCATTGGGGATTAATTGGACAATCATTAGCTCAAGAGCGAAATATTACGATATTTGTAAATTTTTCGAAATTATCGTGATTTTAATGGAAATGGATTCGATACACAAATCTTTAATGGAACCTTATTGTATCAAGTTATTATTTTACTTGGATTTTCGTCGTAAATCAACTCCTTCAGCCAACCTTTCTTCTGGAAGAAACGAGGGCGTTTTATACTGCTTTCTAAATTTTTCTAGGCAGTGTAACAGCAGTAGATTTCTGTTGGTAACTTCGAATGAATGTAGATTACCTATAATTCATAATCTTATGTATCTGATCGTGGAACTTTGCATACTTGCGATCTGATGTGAAGTTGTTTTCACAGCACGTGGAATAATGTAAATGTTCTGGTCCCCTTACAACCCATCATTACTGACTGTATAAAATGGAACGCAGTATAGCATGGAACTCGCCCCTGATTAAGGGCCTCTGATCAACGCCTCTCGCGAATCTTGAAATTAAATGAAATCCTCAGCAATGAGCGCGTTAATTAGTGCGAATTCTAAATCCGTTTTCTCAGCTTCCTAAAGAGCGAGACTGACGAATCACAATAAAATAGAGTAAGACATGGATAACGTCGACGATAAAATTTTTCTTTAACGATACGCACTTCTCGTTCATTCGCTTTTTTAACATTAACAATGAAATTATGATGCAATTGCTCAAATATATTCCTCTTTATGCTCGGATACATTTACTGCCTTAATTAATAATATCATTCGATGTTACTTTTTACTGCGTCCTTACGCTTGGGGGATGTACGAGTAGCATTCGTTACTGTTATAATATGTTTAGATATAGTGGGCGGGTAATTTATCCCCAAATCCTCCCTTCTTGGCATCGCAGGGCATTCTTTTTAATCCAGAGCGTAAAATACGACCCTTTTTATCGTCTCCGTGAAGGCGATCAGTACTGTTATCTTGCGGGAGCGATCCTTTACTTCGCAGGGGACGAATTTCGCACTCCGCTCTCTCTGTGCCAAACGGCACGTCGTAGATTGAGTCCTCGGCCCTCATTCCCGCAGATTCGAAGTTGTCATCCGGTATCTCAAGTCGTTTAGTTACATCCGCGGTCGTTTCAGCGCTGCCATCTCCCGCGATGCGTTCCTCAAGGATGCCCCTCCTTTCTCGTTTTTTTCGCTTCCCGCTCCCAAACACCTCCCTTCACGAACCGAAAGAGATAAGGAAAACATAACGAAGCTCTTCGGACTGGGGACTCCTCAGGATGGAAATAAAAGGGTGCAATAAAAAGTAATACTCGAGATACGGTAATGGAGACCAATGCCATGACGTTCCCTGGCGTGACCCGACAACTCAGAGTGCGACAACTCATCGGAATGGACTACTCACCGTGCGACAACTGACTGGGCGACAGCTCATTGTGCGAACAACATATCGCTACGACAATTTATTTATTCGTTATTAATGCTTCACGTACAGCGAGACGCCAATTTACAGCGAAGGTAAATCATCAACAATAGACGATCACATGTGACCATTCCCAAACATAGGTGTTTAAGCGTTATCAAGTCATGCTGACCAACGCGGCCGGTCGATTAAAATAATACCGAATTTTTAACGTTATTACAATTGAGTGGTTGTCTTTTTGCCGATTAATTACTTAACTAGTTAATTAATAATGTTATTAATATTAAATAAATCGCGCGATGAGATATATCCCAGTCAGTTTTCGCACGGGGAGTTGTCGGGTACGTTGAGTTGTCGCACTCTGAGTTGTAGTACTCCGAATTATTGCACTCTTGAGTTGTCACGTAGCCGTTCCCTGGACCTCCCGCAATGTCCTGTTCGTTTCTTTTCCCTTCTCCGCAATATTTTTCCCTTCTTAACTTCCTACATTTTTCCGACATCCTCTAGCTCTTAGCCAACCACCCTTTGACCTTCTCCTTCTCAGCGCTCCGTGTCAAGCCCTCCCCCCACCGTCGCTATCCCGACACCCCACGCATGTTTCCACTTCCATCCCCGGAAAAACTGCTGAATATATCATACAAACACATACTTCCACTTACCTTCATGGGGAACATCCATTATTCTTCCTGGATGTCTCGGGATTGAAAACTCGGTTGCGTATGATTGCTACTCGACACGTAACGAATTCCTTGCTGTTGCTCATTCAAGAGTTTTTATCATAATGCCATGTAATGTATTGTTAAATGAGTGAATCTTAATAAAAGTTTTGGTTATTTCCAAAAATATGCGTGATTAATATCACATTTTGTGTCAGAAATCGATATGGTCTGATCGACTCAGACATTTAGAGTTATACACTTTCACGGTAGACGCCATGCAATTAATTATGGTTACAGAAACACTGCAAGTAGATCAAACATCTGGTGGCAGTGTTTATATATTACTAATTTTATACATACATGCAGTCGTACATAGTCAAGTAAGAGATGAATAATCCTATTATAACTATACAGTGTAAATTGAGGTAATATGTCGGTAAATAATGTAATCCTTATAAACATTTAGGTGATTTCCAAAAATACGCACTATTATTTTCGCATTTTGCGTCACAAATCGATATCACAGGTCTTCAGGCATTTATTTTCATTCGCTATCCCCATAGATGTTGGTCTGTGCCGGAAACTAATACCAGAAAAACCGACATTGAGAACAATATTGCCCAACAGGGGCTCTCATATCACGGCAAAAGTTGGTGGGTAGGCTTCCTCTCCGACTGTTTACTGCACTTCCTCCCATTGAATGACTTTGAATACAGAGATAAAGATCCACCTTCACGCAGTCGGCCACCTACTGACCTCTTAGGATAGTCAGAATGCCAGATGCAGAGCCGCAGTCAGTTCAGCTCGTCAGATCTTCGGAATGGGCTAGCTTTCCCACTGCCGCGAGGTCGTAATCTAAATATAGATTTCCATAAAGTCCACGGAGGTGACCGAAACGTGGTAATAATCCGAAATTATTGAGACATACTTTGTACACGTACTAAGTAAAAGGAGATATCGAATACTAATATTTTTCATTTATCTTTAAGTACCTAAATCCATTATAATTATCGATCTCCGCAACCAAGCGTTAAGTAATTGGTGTTGGGATGCTTGACGGTGATCGAGTATGCATTGGTATGGGGGATAATTTACATCTCCAGTCTTATAAATCTCCGTTAAAAATTCATTAAATATGACGACATTAATTAAAGTTTAAACAAGGCTATGGGAAGTAAAAATGATATCATCAATAAAACAAGCTCTTTATTCAGAGAAAGTAATTTGATATAACCAGGCAAATATTGCGTGTGGAATCGATAGATTGAAATTTTAATAATTAGCAATCGGATTAATTTGAAAAATTTGATAATTCAACGAATTCTAACTGAGCATAAATATTTTAAAATGAATGAAGGATAAATATCGAAATTGATCCGAGGCATTCTATAGGTATTTCCTATCATTACTCGTTTTGAGGCAAGCTTTCCCAATTCAAAGATTGATGAAACCAAATATTCAATCTCTTGATTGTCATCCCTCAGGATTGAGCAAATTAACTTTATCGCGATAAATTCACAGAGGCCTGTATACGAGAAAAAGTATCAAATAATGGCAATTATTACTCCTGAAGAAGAATGCATCGCATTCGAAATTCGTATTGAGTGCTCTCAAAAATTGCGGCGTCCTTTCTTGTCTTCTCGGAATACCGGAGAATGAGAAGAGAAACGCCGACAAAAACGGTTATTGGACATTTTAAACCACTAATTCCTTAACAACCGTGTCCCAACTTTCCTTTCCTAACATGATATATTAAGTCTCTTCTTCCTCAGGTCTAAATTATAAACTTACTGTATATAATGTTGGGATGTCCCATTTGGAAATAATGAAGGAGACGCGGTATTTTTTCCTACGAAATCAAATCCCCCTGAATTTTAGGAAAGAGTACACCATCGCCTATACGATTCGCGTAATTTTACGTGTAAACACATGACAGATTCTCTCCCCCAGATTGTTACCCTAACCCCCCGAATGGGAAAACGATAAAAACATAAAGTATGGGAATGTGTGGGAAATGGGCTATCACTCATCATCTGAGGTCCGCATCCCGAATTGTGTGTTCCAGGAGGGGGAGGAGGAAGAGGAGGGGTCCGCTGCGTGTGGAGAAGAAAAGGACGTCTCTGTGGAGGGAGAGGAGGAAGCGGTGGAGGACGAGGAGGAGATAGGGGAGGTTGGAGGGGAGGACGCGGAGGTCACGGAGGCAGAGGAAGAGGGGGAAAGCCTCGGGACCACAACGTTGGACGAACATTCATTGCTCACCACGCCCAGCCCTAGTACGGAATCTGCTTCCGCGGAAAATCTACATGAGCAGGTTAGTGCAAAACACCCCCCTCCCTATCTCTCCCCCCGTTACGCCCCCCACCACCGAACAGCGCGCTTAGTTGCCGCCTCATCCAGGTTCCTTCAGCTCTCGTGCGTTCCGTCGTGGGCGATGAAGGCTATGACGCCTTCCCGGGTCCCTTCAAACCCGTTGGAACCAATGGGTCAACTGTATAATCCCTGAGGAAAGCATCGCTTTTGAAACGTGCAATGGATGGTCTTAAAAAGGCGGCGATCCTTTCCTGGTTTCTCCGAATACCGGTGAATGAGGCGAGGAACGCCGACAAAGACGGCTATTGGAGAATTTAAACCGCTGATCCCACCTGGGGGTTGGAGTCTCCTCCTCCGGGGGTTTGTGTCTCCTCCTCCGGGGGCTTGTGTCTCCTCCTCCGGGGGCTGGTGCACTTCCCCCGGAATGTCTTTCGGTGGTTCTCGCGCCCTAAAGGATTACCGCGTCCAGTAGTGATGTTTTCCCTCCACCGTGTTTTCCTAGGGATTATGGTTGGCAAATCGGGGTTTCGCCGGTGTTTTTCGTGCGTGGGGGCTCGGAAGTCGATGGCTTGACGGCATCCCTTTCGCTTCGTCGCCGCAAAGGGGACGTGCTTCCTCGAGTCGTGAGCTTGTTTACGTTGAGGGAGTCGGTGTATTTTTCGTGGGGAATGCGGAACGCGCTTTTTTTTCTTCCGCCTGGGTGCTGCCGAGGGTGTGTTTTTCAAGGCGATGGTTTCTGGCGGTTGTGTCATGACAAACGAGGGGTATTTTCGCGTCTTTCCCCTAGGAGGTAATGTGCGGAATGAATGGAGTGAAGGGGAATTGAAAGATTCCTCCGCAGGATTTCTTGTTTAGAAGCGTGTGACGTTTCCGATTGAAGTTGAATTTTAAAAGGGTTCAGGTTCCTGGGGTACGTTTTAAAATCCAAGCAGATGAGTTGATAGGGGATACAGGTGGTAATCGTGACGCAAAGAGTCTAAGGATTTACTCGCATCGTATTTTGGTTTGCGCTGCTCTTTGTATTTGTTTTAATTATTTTATTAGTATCGTGAACAGTGCTTCGACAGCTGAAGTTATTTCGTACATGGGCTCCCACCGGGAATCGAACCCGGGAACGCTTTCACCAAAGCCGAAGTCGCTGCTCAATCGAATATTCGTGATCTCGGATGTTTTTTATTATTCTTATTAATATGTAAACGCCGATATTGATACGCAAATTGAGGAGACGTTTGTTTATTTAGATTAAATATTTCCCCCGAATTTGAATTCTGTTTTCCGGAAATTCAGGAATGCATAATTAAAGAGCGTTGCACCGGTTCTACCTGTTGGAATGTTGCAACTTTCACTTGACCGAGCATCGTAAGGAGTAAAATTTGGATATTGTTATTGATCATCAGTAACTTGCTTCATTAGTATTATTCTTTCTAATGATACTAGCAATCATTTTCTCACTTCAGTTGGTATCAAACGTTTCCCGTTGCATTCTAATCCTCATTTACCTACCCAAATCATTTCATAGATTTCGAATTTAGGAGTCGAATTCGTACCATTTCTTCACTCTCGCATAGCTCATGACTGTCGTAAGTGTCACTAGCACATATGTGTGCTTAGCGCAGCTCTCTATTCCAGTTTTACAATATTCCTAATAATTTTGTAAACACCAATATTGATACCCAATTTGAAGAGAAGTTTGTTAATTTTAAACTTACAAAAGTAAAAAACACACACACTTGCACGAATTCCACAAATTTAAATTTGTGGAATTCGTACAAGTGTGTGTGTTTTTTACTTTTGTAAGTTTAAAATGAAGTTCCACCAAATAACACTGGAGTTGATTTCTTTGTTAATTTTGATTGAAGTTTTCCCTCTGAAATTGAATTCTACTTATGTGTTGTTGGGAACGTATGATTAAAGTGCGATGCACCAATGCTACCTGTTGCAATATTGTACATATTTATACCTGATTGCAATGCCTTATCCCTATCAAACTTCGAAAGACGTAAATTGTGGCAACTTTTATCCAGCTTCGATTATTCACCTCATTAAAATTGGTTTCAGCAATCAGTTTTCCTTTCAGTGTAAATTTAATACAGCTCCATTTTTGTACTGATCTTCATTCACCAAATTAATTTCCGCCGATTTCCTAAATTTTGAATAGCTCGCGATTGTCATACGTCTCATGAGTAACCTTTAAAAAGACCTCCTTCGGATAGGAATTCGTTTTCTTCAATTACGTTTCACTCTCCCATATTCGTCATCCCCTGAAGTCGCTCGGGGACTCGTAAAATTTGCATGTAGTAGTCTTTAATTGAGTCTTTCGGAGTGAACGTTTTGACGATTTCCATTTAAATAGCCTCCCACCGAATCTGAAGCAGAAAGGTTATGCTCATCCGGTGATATGGTAATTAAAATGGTTTTGGCCCACAAGTATTCGTCCGGAATCGTCTTGAAAGGGAGTCCCGAGAATTCAAAAGGCTGTTTCAAGTCTAGCTCGTAAGAGAATTTTCATATCCGAGCTTTCCTCCCGTTATTCAGCAAAAAGCTCTTGGCGAACCGAATTATTTCCGGTAGATGAGTTTGCGTCTAATTCTGAATTTTATGCTCGATTAATTCGGTGTTATATTTTGCTCTGAGCGTTATTTCTCTCCAAAATTATTTCCTTTTAACTAATAAACTCTTCCATCAAGCATTAATATTCGCATATTAGCTATATTTACCAGTTGTTGTTGATAAACATCCGGCTTTTATAAGCATAAATGATTGAACTTTCCGTTAAACGTAAATATATTTCTTATTTGTACTGTTTTAAAAAAATGGTTGGGAATTTTAATAAATGGGAAGGAAAATTAATATAATTATTATTTATACTGTTAAGAAACCAAGGTTATTATCCGCGATATGTTTTGTTGGTCACCTAATTGATACATTTTGATAAAATTACTAATAGGTTAATTTATGAGGGAATACCTTTCAATTGTAGTAGTATTGTTATAAGTGCTTCGAAAACTTATGTCATTTTGAACATGAGCTCCCATCGGGAATTGAACGCGGGACCGATTTCATCCAAGCCGAATTCGCTGGCTATATATCTAGGAATCCTTACCTTTGAATTGTAACATGAAATAATTGTTCATAAAAGTTTAGTATTTTTTAATTATTAAAATTTGTAAGGAAGGAAATTCTCACTGTTGATTTTATTCAAACATTATTACCTTATTCATTTGCTGCAAAGTTGGAGTCTTTACCGAGTATGTCGCGGATGAATAATAACGATAAGATGATTACCGTATGTAAAAGTGTATAAGCAGAGTTCTTCAGTACATTTTGTATAGTAAAAAAGCCCCACTCGGCGTACATTGAGTGAGGGTTCCACTTACCTTTTCTACAGTGAAAAAGTCGGGAATTAGATTTTAAATTCCTCGCTTGCTCAATTAACGAATAATTTATAGAGGCTTATTCTCGAGTCAATTAGTTTTCCTGTTTATGCGATAAAATTGGGTGCCTCAGCTCATATTCGGGTCGACTTACGCTCGAGTGTACACGGTATTTCTTAATACCTTGCCCTTTTAAGTATGAGCAGTTGTTAACATTTTTTCTGCTTTTTAATATCGCATTCCATAGCGCGGAAATTCCCACTGTTACCTCATTCATGTACGGCAAAGTCTGTACCTTATTATTATTATTAATAATGCCGCGAAATGAATATTAAAGATAAGATTATTATTCACTAATTCACAGTGGTGTTATTTTATAATTCGTATATTTATAAAGTATATATTTATATTTTTGTATTTATTAATTTCTATTATTTTTATTTATACATGCGTTTGTTGCATTTAGTTGGGTTTATTGTATGTAAGCATGGTAATAATGTTTTGCTTTTATAAAAAAAATGAATTGTTATATAAGTTAACGTCACTACCATAGTTGTTTATATTTATTTCTGCCTATCTTTGTCACATTCTATAGCAACGACAGTTTCGCAGCAAAGTCGAGAGGAGCGAATTTGCATGCGACGCTAATTACAAAGTAAAATCTCCTCTCTTCGCTCCTTAAAGAGTGGCTGCGCGTAAGAGAAGCGTGCTCCTTATTCGGCGTTTTTTGACAAGTCCCGCTTTCGCCCAACTCCGCAATTTCCCTTATGCCGACGCAGGGAAATATTCGCAGAGCCTTTCGGAAGGCGCCTTTAAAACTCCTCGGCTCTTTATTTTCCCCAGATGCTCAATAACACTCCGCCGCGACGCCCTCCCCTCTCTCCCAACGGAGCCGTCATTCTTCTCCCCTCCCCAGCATCATCAACTTTTCGTTTCCCACTAATGGAGATCATAAATTGATAATTCGGCGAGTTGGGAACGCTTTATCTCAGTTGGTTTTAAATAGGGAGAATGGAGAGCTTTAAAAAGCCTCAAATGAGTCCCACTCCGGGGAACGCAATTATCTTCATCTTCGGCGAAATGCCGCCTCGCCTCGGGGAACTTCTTCCGATTCCTCCCCCGATGATTATTGCCGCTATTATGGCCCCCGGTACGACTTGGTTTACTAACTGTGTGCTGTTTGATTTCCCATTCTCGAGAGAATGGAGAGGTCGGCGTTGCTCTTCGAAGGAGCTCGACTCGATTCCGTGATTAGGTCGTGAATGCACTGTTATCGGATCCGCAATCCCCTAAGTCGGTGGAACTTGAGATGCAATCCGCCCTAAGTTTGGAGTGGTATTAGCGATGGAAGCTTTGAATTTCGGTCTGAGGAGTTGCCGCCCGAGTGCTGTTGGTTGATGCCTAGCGAAGTTCTCTTCGTATCCAACTGAGAAGCTGGATGAAATCGTAATTTCGTTTCTGTTTCAATGTCATGACGTATTTATATCACTTCTAATAACTTTCTTTTCGGGTATTATTATTAATTGATGATATATTAATGATTTGGAAATAATAGTAACAGAAGTAGTAATATCGACGAAAAATTTAAATAGTCTAACTTATTTAATTAGTTACAGTTTGTTACTATTAATATTACAAAAGGGAAACAAAATACAATCGAGCACCCCTGAGCCTAATCTAGGGTTCTCTATTTGCATAAATGGTTCACTATTTAATCGAATACATTTTCTGAATCCCTTTTTTAATATCCTTCAAACATCTCACGGATCTGAATCCTCTGGAGAGAAGTATTGGGATATTGAATTTCTCTCTTGATGAATTGCCTGTATTCTCATCATAGTCATCCTTTCTGAAATGTAATTTCTATTCTGTAGCCGTAGAAAAATGATATTCTTCGGGCTTCAATTTTTCATTTTTGATCTATTTCGTTGAACGAGAAAATTATTAAGTGAAAATCTTCTTTCAGCATGTTTATGATTCAAATTAGCATTAGAATCCTTCAACTGTGATTCATTTATTGTGATTTGAGGCATTCCACATTACTATTTATATTTAAAATCCTTTGGGTTTGAGGATGACCATAGTTAATTCAGTTATGCTAAAAATTACAATTCGATGCATTAGAAGATTTTTGGCAAATTAAAAATTGTTTGCCAATTATTGTTATAGTGCACTACGTTTGAGGATATTCAAGTGAAACATTAAAGCTAAGGTGGTGAAAGGGAATTAGTTTTGCTTGTTAAAGTAGATCTTTGAAACTTCATAAGGACATACGGATCCGCACCCGGATCCTCCACTTCCCACGCTGGTTTCATCAGTGTCACCCCTAAAATCGATTGGGATTGTCCCACTAGATAGCTTCGTAGGTTTTCACACAAAGATATTTTAACGCATGTAACTAAATCTTTATATACTATCTTGCGACTAATGTCGGATGAATGTACATCTGTATTATCCAACTATAGACCTTGAGTGTTTATTACGTACAGATTGGCGTTCCGAGGTATTTATTTTCCCAAAATATCATCCATTTCAAGCTGAGATAATCATATCCAATAAATCATCTGTCTCGTTAAAGCTCACAGATAGATGATGTATAGAAAACCCTCCGCTCCGACTCGCACATGAAGCAATTTCTCATGTAAGCGAATGGTCTCTACATCATCCGTGTGATAGTATCTTCGCTCCGGCGGGCAAGCACGTGCTGTTTGATGTCGGTGTGAGCAATCATTTTGCTCCCTCGTTTTCTCGCTTCCGCTGTGCCCGGCGAGCGGTCGTAATTGATTCCGAGGAATCAGAGCGAGGAGCAGTTGGGGCGTGGTATTTACGTAACGTTTCCCCACCTTGCCGGAGTAAACCCTTTCCCGTCACTCAATGGTTCCGTTTCCGCGCCTCTCGAAATTTATGGCGGGAGAAAGGCGTCTTCCCGCCCGCCATGATGCGCCCCATTCGACCGCGAAGTTGGCATCCGCATTTCCGTTCTATTCCGCGCGTCGATCTGAATGAGCTTTCAAGTCAACAGGTGAGAATTTCCCCAACGATTAATTTTTCGCCCCGCGTCGGCAGGGCTGGGCTCAGGCGGTGAAGGGAGTTGGGAAATCGCTTCGGGGCGAAGCGATCGATAGATGTTTGGATGGCGGAGGAATGATGACTGTCTCCAACATTTTATAATTGAAGGGAATCAATGGATTTCTTTTTCTTTTACATGAATACAATGAGTGAAACCTTAAGAATATTCGGGAGAAGTAGTTTTATTATACTCTGAAAACTGGCTAAGCTGTAGTTGTTTTTCTTGTGCAATGCATAGCGCTCCAGGAGCTGTCGGTAAAAATCTAAGTCGGCTTGTAGCTTGCAGCACCAGGAGGCTTCTCCCAAAGCCATTCTAGACGTATCATCGGGAAAGGTTTAGTATTATTAAAAAGCATTGATTTGAAGTGATGTCACTGTTTTAACTTTTTAAATGATTGAATTGTAAAATTCGAATTTCAAACTTATTGATTCGACTTTATTACATTAATCGTGACATTAATTGTTTGTTGTTCAAATCGTAAAGAAAAAATGAAAGCTATGATATGGAATACAGCCGGAATCATGTCAACCAGCGAGGTATGATTTTCTTTCGAACGTACTCTTTCATCCGCAATATTTACCTTCTTATCAATGTTTCTGAAAGTATTCCTACTTTTATACTATGTCTAATATTTATGCAACTGTTGTATAAAGAAATATTTACTCCAACAAAAAAATAACTCCGTGAGAAAATGAGGCCTAGAATGCTATATGATCCCATCAGCAACGAGCCTATCGATGTGTTTATCTATGATAATTTTCGGTGGAGATTTTTGGGTGAATAGACATCAGCGCGAAGATTGATTGGATTCTCATCCCCACCACCATTAGCTATCGAGACTTACTATACAAGTTGAGGAGAGAGGAGGTTTACCTTTCCTTCACCCAATGACCAACGTTAACGCAGCGCAATGACCCAATGAGTAACATCTTTTCTAGCATTCTTAAAGAAATAAATGCCAGCTCAAATTGATTCATCAATGAAATAGCAACTAGTTTCCTTGTGAAAAGTAGTTTTATTTTCTCCCTATTCAGTACCATCCACACCTCGGTGCTTTCATATCATCACAGTCATAAATAGAGTAAATAGCTATATGAAATGTACATTTTCCTCTATCCTGTACTATAAGATAAATAAAAAAAGTTGTGTTGATTGGAACTCGTTTGGGATATTCTTCCTTAATTTAATATACAGCGGTTTAGTCTATACCTATAAATCGGTAGGCATGGCAGCATATTTAGGATTGCTCGCACTTATGAATGCTGGTCATAGTTTCTTGTTCATTATGCATTCAGATATTTTGAATATTTAATCATCCGTATGACATGAATTTATAACTTTTTTACTTGAAATAAGCCAAGGATAGCAAAATATCTTTGAAAATGGTATTAATTACATTTAAGAGTAAATGTTAAGGAGAAAGAAGATTAAAAAATACCGAGAAACGAACGATTTTGTGATGGAGATAGAGTTATCTATCAAGCTATGATTATTGTACAGATACCCACCGATTAACGCGAGTTCAGTTAACACGAAATTCGCAATAACACGAGTAGCAATTTGTATCACACTCGCATAACATTAAAAAAAAACGCTTTTATTCAGATGTGTTCGTTAACGATTTGATACAACGAATACTAATCTAGTTTCAAGTGCAATAAATCAGTACAGAAACAATCCTACGTCTTCTTATTTTAAAATGTTAATAATTAATTATTGTAATATTTATAGCTAGTCGAGACGGGGGGCTTATCGTTATACAGGTAGCTCCCCTACAGCACGGTGTCCTATAACACGCTTTCCTTTTCACGATAACGGAGTTACGAAAATCTTTGTATAACATCATACTTTTACAGCACTAGATTACATGATTTTTGTTTTACATAGTTAAAGAAAATACCTTAAAATAATAAGGGGAATAAATAATGAACAATAGTGGCTTTACATGAAAATATATAACTAATTATAATTTATTTTTTGTAACTCTATTCCAATATCATAGCGGAATGCTTTATGCAAATTTTAAGCAACAATTTTTTTTAATGCTCGTTGAACAAGAATTCACTTTACAAGGAATTTTAATAACTCATCTCTTAAGTCTGGGAATCGTGTATTGCAAACTAATCAGCGAAAATTAAGATAACCTTTAGCGAATTTATCTCTCCCCTGGGCAACTGGTAAAAGGCATTAATTCCCCTTTCGGGGACTGGCCTAGAAGTGAAGTTCCTTTCTCGGCCCTACGATTCCTGATTAGCGCGCGTCTTAATTTAGTTAGCTCGTGGATATTTGTTTGCGAAAGCAGAGATTTTCGGCGCGCTTCTCACTCATACTCTCAAAGGATGTTTATTTCCCCAAGTCCTTCGACCCTTTCCCAGAGAAGGCTGTTCTTGACTTTTTGGATTGAGGGAAGCGATGGAGGGGCTTGCTTTATCCCTTTTTTGAACGATCTCCGCCAAATTTCCACTGATTTTTTTCACTCACTCTTTGGTACAAGGAAAAGTTCACATCGGCTGGAATGTTTGCTAAACATCTCGGATTCCGCGGGATTTTTCCTCTTTCGATCAGCTGACTCGGCGTTGGAAGTATCTCAGGCTTCGGTGAACATGCGAATAACGAAACATGTTGAAGAAAGGAATGAACTCCGGTAACATTTATCTTTCATTAGCACTATCCCTTTTCCTCAAATTACTGATTGTTTTGATTTATTTGACGACTTGTTTCATATCCTGTTTTCCGTCTTTTTCTCGATCTCACTGCTCTTGTCTTAACACTTTCATTTTCATCTTCATGTAAAGAACGAAAATTAAGAACACGGCTGTTATTTAAAATGTTAATGTCCAAGCCTTCCTGTTTTCTCCATATCGGTGAAGAAGGAGCCGAAAAAGACGCCTATTGGAGGTTTTAAACCTCTTATTATCATCATCATATGTCTCAAGCTTATTATACCATTAATTCAATTTTTACCCTGGGTTTAGTCCCAGTGTTCGATCGCTCAATTATATAATACTTGCTAGAATGCTTGATTTACATTGGGATTCGTTCCATGCTGAGGATCAGTGGTGATCTCCCTTCAATCATCAGAAGTGATTCTGTTGCTGTTTGCATTGTGTTGCTTTTGCATTTTATACCCTTAGTTTTATCAAGGACATTTAATTTTCTGCCACTGTCACTATATTTATTTGCTATCGCAAATACCTTAATGAAAGTGGCTCATATTTCCAGACCTATCAAATTTTAAGTTAAGCGGCACACCAAGATATTCCGTGCGATTCCTGGAGCGTTTTTATGCATTTAAAAATAGGTTCCGCGCTAAATTACTAACACAAGCTACCAATTCATGAAAATAGCTCAGATACACGTCTTGTCACTCGTGGTGTCTTTGGAATATAAGAGGCTAAAGATGCTGGATCTTGATGCTGACTGATAATTGATTGATAATCAGGTTGATGACCTTTTAAACCTACTTACGTGGGATTTTTCAAAGCCGTTTTATTTCTCCCTATCTTATTTTCAATTGTAGTTGATGCTTATCAAGTATTACACTCACGTACGTACGCAATTATTAGATGAAATCAATGGATGGAGCCGTGGCTTGGTGGAACTGCATCCTTAGCCTGGAGACATATTCGGAACCGGTCGCCCGTTTGAAAAAAAAACATATCGTAGACCTTTGCACATTTATAATTTCTTTCCGATGAGAATTATTAAGTAGTTCAAATGAACAATCATAGACTTACAAATATAGGATATTGAATAAAAATCACATTGCTATAGATATTTATATTACACAAGTTAGCTATTAAATTATGGAAATAATTTGATGATCAAAATATGTAATGCATTGTAATACAGTCGTCACCCGCCTTTTTCAAGTACATACGTTGCGTATGAGGTTTTCTCGGGTAGTCAGCCGGGTGAGTTGTTACCCGGATCACTAACGGAGAAAACTTCATACATCAGCTACGCCGGGAAAATAAGAGATCATTCTTAACATACGTTATATATACGTATTTAGGTAAGATTTTCTATACTCTTCTACAAAAATTTTCGATTTATAAATAAAGAATCTTACTGTATCTTATTAACCGAGATAAATGAGAGCCGACTGTAATAAAAAGAATAATAATAAAAGGACTTTATTTAGGACAAGATTGAGATTATAAAGCCTATTCTTACATCTAACCCTCCGTCATATGAATATAAAAAAAGAGATAGCTTGAAAAAAGTACTAAGTACAAAAGTACAAAAAAATTCACTATAGACTTTTTCAAGCCCGTTTTTCCTTGGCATCTAAGCTAAGAGCTTAGGAAAAAAAATAACTGCTGGAAAACACCATCAAGAAGGGGGGTGTGAAAAACCTGCGAAACCTACAGATAGGAAAACTATATTTTCCAATGAAATCAGATTTAATGAAATTTAAAAGACAAGAGGACAAATCAATAGTATCATAGAAGAACAAACAGTTATACACTTACGTGTATAGAGTTACAAAATAGACGGATAAAGATACTAGTAAGTAAAAAAAATATCAAACAGGACGAAAAAGAAGAAAATAAAGTATATTGATAGCTGAGTGACCCGTTAGGCTAATTATAGCTCAGTCTTTATCGATGCCCCCTTTTGAACGAGGCCCTCAGTTGCCCTGATTATAGTAAATCCGCCCCCGTTCTCGTGCGTTTCCATTAAAGGTGCCCTGACCCTTCCTTCCTCGTAGACCTATGCTCCCGTCCGCATCCGAGAGAGCACTTTCCCGCTGCACTCGAGCGAAGCGTGGATTAACCTTTATATAAGGCCCCTCGGCCAACGTGTCTCGCGGGATGAATAGTCTTAATAAAATTTGAACGGCGATTGCCTCGGACGCCGTGAACTTCGGACGGCAACCTCCGGAATGTCAATGCCAGCGGCTCTCCATCAGCAGAGATCGCGCCGGTTATTGCCGTGGGAGAACGCGGCTCGTTTATGCATCGCTCGTGTCGAAATATACTATATAGTGGTTGGCGAAACGGCGGGTTTATTTATCGCGGGAATTCGTCATATTCAGGGGGAACGGTCGAGGGTTTAATAAAGTGATAGAGGTGAAGGAAAAGGTGTCGTAAAAATGTGAGAGGGGAGATTTTAAGTGGTGAAAAGGGTGCATATACGGAATTATTTTCGTTTTGGCACTTCCAAGGCTTTTCTCCCTCATCCAGGGCTTCAGAAATTTGTTGTCGCCCAACGGAAAAATGTTGAATATTATTTGAATTGTAGAATTACTCATCGCGGTAGTTCTGTTTTTATTGTTGACCTGGTGTGGTTTGGTGTGAGAATATTTATATAATATTTAATTTAATTATTATATTTGTAATTATAGAATACACCTAATGTCAAAGTCGTTGGTATAGATGACCTAATGAATATATATACTTACTTCGCAAATGACATTTACAGTTGATTTTATATTATCTTTAGAAATTTTGTATCTTACCTATTATCTGATTGTCACTAGTCACCGAATAATATTACATATTTAACCGTTGAACCTCCAAATACCTTTCCAACTTCACGCGCTTTCTATATTGAATGATAATATGAAAATTATTCTTTTTCTGTGATTATAGTTCGTTTTTTTCTGCCTAGAAGGAGTTGCTTTAAACTTTAAATGAAGTATATCATTTATTGTTAAGCTCTTACTTCTACGTATCTAAACTCATGCACAGAAGTAAGAAAACCAAAATATAATTACCTCTAAATGGGATCCGTAATTAGATATCATTACGATTTATGATGAAATAAAAACAACCTATGAAATAAACGAAGAACTATGGAGTAAATGAAAATGAAAAACGATATTTAACGTTAATTTTACCGTTATTCCCAAAGCGGAAATTAGGGTTTAGATGGAGCTCATTACAGAGGAGTTGGGACTTCCTTTCGATTGATTATAGAGAATTAGCAAAGTTGAAATTTGGCCGTTCTGTTGTGACGTGAGAAGAATGGCGAGGGATTATGGCGCCAGGGAGCGAGGGAAAAGTCTCTCAAATCATTTAGGAAATGTTCATTGAAATCGACATTCACGTCATGTGGTTTTCTATCATTGTCATTTTGTCGACGGTCCGCAGCCATAATGTATGTACATGTTATTTAGGGAGGACTCACTTCTTTAAAATACTGCATTACCGTTTTGTTTTTTGTATACAGAGCGCCTGCATTGTGGATAATTATACGGAAAGAAAGTACATCACATTGCCACATCCATTCTTTTCTGAATGGTGAACAATTGTCATTATTTACAGACTATATGCTCAAACTTAAAGCTTTATTAACTTACACAGATAATTATTTTCATTATTTATAAATAATATGAACTTTATTTCCTGAACAATGTTTATATTATAAATTTTTATGATAAACGAGTTGTGTATGTACGTTTCCTTAGTTACTCGGGTAATGTTGTCTTTGCCATGACAATCCGATGCTTTTTTGTTTGTTGATTTTTAGTTACTTCAGTTTATCGCCGCTAAACTGAATCCTTATCCGACTTATGGCAAGATAAATTATAAATATGAAGAGAAAGTGGAATTAAACGGCATATAAGTTGAATTCATTGTTTATTCATCTCTTTTGATTCAAATTCAGACAAGATAAAGATGAATATTATTAAATTTCGATTAATTCTCGACGTGTATTTTGTATGTACATGTATGAATTCATAGTAAACTTATTACGAATTATGAACGGATACGAGACTCAAGTGGGGTATAACGCAATGTAAGATGAATTTATTGTTCATTATCTTATTTTTATTCGAATTCAGACGAGAAATTATTCATATTACTGAAATGCGGTTGTAATTTTTAATAGGTATTATGTGTTAAATTGCATTTATAAATCTGTGATTAATTGTAAAACTACATCAAATCGTTTTTCATGTGGTGTCACTATAATTAAATTTTTACTACGATTTTGAAACAATTAAGCAGGTTATATTTTAAATTCCTGGTCGTTTTTCTAATATTCGATTAATATGTTACATAAGGAATTATGGGTAGTATTATGTAGCGCTGCCTCGACCCCAGCGCCTCTGTGGGTGGAAATATGAACTGATTATGTTTATTGTTGCCGTGGAAATGTACCGTATTGAGAATTTGTATTTTTTTGGAAAGGAAGTTAATAATCAATCACCAAAATAAAAATTTAGACTAAATTTGGCTTTCAGTATTCCAAATATTGCCTTAGGCGAAATGCGAATTTCATATTTATGTTTATTTTAAAAGGTAACTTTACTCCTCTGATATGAACAATCAAGGCACAGCGTCCCTTTTCTAAAGTGGACAAAGTTTTTGTGGATATGGTGATTTAGTTGTTGGTAACCGTACCTCATCATGTTGTAATAACTAATGCCCATTGTTTATTTCTATAACTTCAATAAGCAAATTTGTGAATATTTATGTTTCGCGTCGTGAGCTAATAATTTACTTGTTTTGGTGATGAATTACTTTCCTGATTATGTTTAAATTCGTAATCAAATACTACTGTCTTTTTAATAACATTCTTCAAATACCTATGTAAATTGCAAATTTATGAATTTCATGTGTTAAAATTTATACAAAACTTCTATCTATGTACATTTTATTTTATTTTACTGTTTCATTCGATAGTTGTCTCATTTTATTTTTGTACGTATTTTTTATTTCTGTCGGATAAGGGAAGATGGAGCATTACATTCTCAATTTCGCAGAATAAGGCCGTCGTCTGACTGTAATAATTAAAGGCGAATTGAAATCGGCGGAATCAAAGATCTCGTATTCGAAAACCGTTTCAGCTTGTTAGGGATGGTGTGATGCAGAAATAGTTGACTCGGCATATCAGTAGCGTGTCAGTTATGATGTAACAGGAAAAGTATCATTTTAGCCGCTGGCGTCAAATGTCGTTATTGAACTTCACATTGAGCTGCCCCCCATGATGGAAAAGGTTTGCGTGCCAGATCCCCTTTTGGAATTTCGTCCGGCAAATGCTTGCCTCTAATCAACCTTACCAACATTCTATATTCATACGGTAGACTTAATTTTTATCAGTGCATAACCATTATGACCTTTTTACTGCAGTCAGGCTCGAGTTCATTTTGAAATGATTGTCAGGTTCTCTTAAAAATATCTTGTGATTAAAATTAGAAGAAAAGGTTTTTACCCGCTCAGAAGTATAACTGAAATTAAGTCCATTTCGGCCGTAGTATTGTTATTTAAAATGTTTTCTGCAATATTTTTTCTCTATCTTTTTTTTTGCGGTTTTTTTAATCCCCCTTCCTGTGTAGGCATTTCTCCAGAACGTGGGTTTTCTTCTCTTTAGATCTTCAGTTAAGGAGATATAGTAGTAGTATTATTAAAAGTGCTTCGAGAGCTTAGATCATTTCGCACATTGGCTCCCACCGGGAATCGAACCCGGGATCGCTTTCACCAAAGGCAAACGCGCTGTCCACATGACTACCAGGGAGACTGTTAAGGAGATATTTCCCCACAAACCAATCTTTTCCTTTCGTTTTTCTCTCTATTTTAGTCGTGATGATGCGATTTACGTTACAAAAATATAAGTTCAATATACATACGAGGTTAGGTGAAAAATGGTCCAAGGAGCAGGTAAGGTGGCCCGCTTGGGCCTAACCTCGCCTAACAATAATTAGAACATGCTATGGTAAACTCACCGCAGTGACTTGTCATCATGGTTTGAGGATCGAAGATTGGCTTGTCGTAGCTGTCCAATCCCCCCGTTTCCAACAAACCGCTTCATCCTTCTGAACTCCTGACCTTAACACTAACCATAACCTGTCACTCATAATTCAACCCATGAGTTCCTCCACAATTTCTACCTTCAATCATTCCTTCCAATACCTTCTTCAGCACACTGTCTTTCCCCAGCGTGTGCCAGATTAATTTCCCTCTTTCCGTCTAAGTTTTCCGCAGACCTCTCCTTGCTTGCTTTTGGAAGGGCTCCTTCATTAGACTTTATACCTTTAATAAAATATGTTTACTAAAGGAAATTTTTGTTATTTTTATAACTTGCCGTATTTCTATTTGCGTAGTGGAAGCTCAATTGTTCCTACTTTGCCAACACGACGATGTCTAGCAACCGATTTCCGCGTCATACGTAAGTGTTTTGCCTTACGGTAGACTCATGTTCCTTATTAAACTACATTTCTTTAGTGTCTTGCTAACTTACCCCAAGCTTTATGCTATCGAACGTATATATATGTAACAAAACGCACTTGACACATACATAGGAAATATAGCACCACACATAAGACAAAATAATCTTCTTAAAAATCTTTAGGTAATTCATTCCATTCCTTCGCAATTCTGTTTACGTAGGAAAATTTTTCAACTTTTTTTATATGGTTCTGTATGTATCTATCTGTATATTTAAACCATCCTCTTCCTCTGTCGATGCTTAATTACTTCAATTACTCGGGAAATAATAAATGTACCTGAATTTCGCCTTTTTAAAAGCTAAATTTCTCTTCATTTTTGTATTCATTCGTTTTGAATTAATTATTAGTATTATTATTGTAAAGTCCTCTCCTACTCAACCATCTTCAGCAACTCCGTATTTGTTTTCCCGTCAACCCAACCTATTTTTTCAATTCTGATTCTTGTTTCCGCAACAGAAGGTGTTAACTGTCGAGAAAGAACTTAGTATGTACTTCCTCAACGAAGTGTTTACTTTTATTGGTTATTCTCTTGATTTTTTGTTTATACTCTCCTGAAGCTTTTTTGGAGTTGGTTGCAAATTCAAAGCATTAAAAGCGATCTTACATGAAGTATGACTATACTGAAAATTTGCCCCTTGAGTGCAACATGGATGCTGAACGAGATGCCAATACTATTCATTCTGATTCCTGTGATTATCTCTGGGTTTGAGATAACAATATGCGATAGTGGTTTAGTGTCGTATCACTATGAGTGATGACGGAATATCTCAGTGTTATTCGTCTCTATGAGAAGGGATCCGCGTATGTCAAAGTTACGTAAGGCTAAAATCTATCTAAAACTCTTTTAATGAGTGAACCTTCTATTCGGTAATGAGTCCTCTGTTAGAATATTGCCTCAAAGGTTGGATTGCAGATGTAACAGAATCAGTTGGTTAAATAGAGAAGTTGCTGCGAGGGATCGTTTGAAAGTAGGAAACTACTGTTTGAAAAGTGCCTGAGTGATTGGTTCGAAATATCCTCCTTGGTCTCTTTAAGATAGATGATCCCTCTAAAGGTAAACATGGTTGAAAAATTCCTGAGCTTCCGATTAGTCTAATTGGAAGCGCAGAAACCTGATTTAATTCGAGATTGGAGGGTAATTTGTTCGACACAGTTTGGCTTCAGAGAGGGTATCCGACCGTGAAGTACGTGCCGAAAATCTTAGAAAAGATTTCTACCCAATTTGTGTAAGGGAAATTCTTTTGACTTTGCTTGCTTAGGCTTCTGTTTGTAAACCTCTACAGTTTGATTTAGGGAGTACGTAAGGATGCATCTCTGTATAATTACAAGTAATATTTCGTTTATTGGTAAAAAATCGGTCTCTCTAACATTTGGTTCGTTTTAATCGTTTTCCTAATATCCCCAACTCTGTTCTCAACCCGACTTGAATGCAGTTCTAAATCATTTGTTTTACCGACTGTTCTTCGAAATCTCTCAGTTGGTGGTCAGTCTGGTTCGCCTGTCTTGTTTATAAAACATCTAGTTTCGTCTTATGTTTCTTTCGTGCGGTATTTGTGATCCGAACAATCGTTCGTTGCCCAAACGTAAACGTCTTCCGTAAAGGTTTTTCTTGTACCATCTGTTCGCCCTCAGAATTGCCCGTTAACCGATTATCCACTTTACTTATTCCGTATTCCGTCAACACTCTGAATTGTGCATCATTATCGATCTTCAGTTTATTTCTACCTCAACCAAGTTCGTGTCCACGAAAATCCTTTAATCACTATTTTCTTTACCTCTTGAGAGCTAGATCTTCCCGTCATATAAACGGCTAGTACATAAAATAAATGCTTTTCTTTGCTTTTTCCATTTCTTTTCCTTCTATATTAAATCTTCTGTTTAATACTTTTCTTACTATACTCCACGTTAGTTATCCTATTGATCTAGCATATTTTAATTTCCTTGCCATCTCAAAATTCTCACTTTCTTTATGTCTGCCTTTGTTACAGTCCATATTTCTAACCTGCTTTTAACAATATACTCTAGACATGTTGTTACCTACTGAATACGTGCTTTTAATACATGATGATGTCCCTAACTGACGAAACCTGTGTGTGATTAAAAAATTGTTTAAATGTGGAATTCTGTTTGAATCGGATTTACTGGTTTTATTATTCATAATATAGTTAAAAATTTTCGCAACGATAGACCTGAGACAGTCTATTGATAAACTAATTTAGCTGATGGTATATTTCTTCTTTGTGATCTTATTAGTGAATCTCCCTTCCCAGAAGGGGAAAGGAACTGTCATATCACGGAAACCTACCCACTTTTCATAAATCCCGTTCGTTTATCTTAGTTCCTTATCTCATCAGATTCTTTCACAGTGCGTATATAATAATAATGATAAAAATTTTATTCCTTAGTCCATTACTTATTAAGAATTAAAGAAACCATTATTATCAATGAGGTAACAGTCACATCTTTCGGGCGTTACCGACTCTTCATTAAATTTAACAAAAGTTCAATAAACAAATCATTAGATTAATGCGATGACACAATATATAATTATAAATAAAATAAAATTATATTAGAGAAGCATAATTCTGTGGAACTCATCAAACACGTTGAAAGAAAGAATACTTAGTAATTTCCATGGCAGGTTTATTGTTCTAAGAAATTACTAAGTATTATTTCTTTCAACATGCATAGTTATAAATCTAATATTTATAAAATGTTCATTGATATAGGCAAGTATAATCTTGTTAAACTTTTCAATCACATGGAACCTTATCGCAGTTTAATTATAGCTTTTCTTCAGTTTTTCTTTGTAATTTCACTGTGGCTTCCCTGTGTAAATTTCCATACCATTTGTTCTCTTTAGTCTGCGGAAATGTTTCCCATCGTATGATTGTGGATTTCGCCCAAACTAGAAGCGGTTATCCGATTCTGAAAGTAGCCCATCCCCAACTACAGTTGTTTTTCACTTTCCATGCGGAGGAATGTTATTTTCGCGCAGTATCTCGCCGAGATTTTATTTCGCTTTTCATTCCGAAACAAGAGCGCGCGTCGATGCATCTCTGGCTTCTGTCTTTTCTCCCTATTTTCTATCAAGTTCGACACATGACCGCAGGGAACACACAAATGCGCATTTTAGCAGTGGAAGTGATTCTCTCGTTTCTCTCTTCTGGATGTTTGCTATTCATTCATCTCGACAACGGAGGGAGCGAGGACTGGGAACGCCGAAAATTATTTTTGTTTGATTTAGGGACGCGATGTACGGGTTCGAATGTTATTATGCTTTTTGCCGAGGGAAGTGGAACACATTTACTTTTTTGTCATGTTTTGGGAAAGAAGTTTTTACTTAGCGCAAAATGTCCGTTAGGGCGACAAAGTTATGATTTCCAACGGGCTATTTTATCCGATGACTGGGAATTTTTGAGTGACTAGCTTATTTAACGAATTTTGTTTTAGCATGTTTTCAGCGGGTAGGAAAAACACTAATTATAATAATATGCTCATGTTTGGCCGGGGGAATTGACTATTAATAATAATGATAAACTTTATTAAGAGCATACGCCCTCTTACATTTGCAAGCACTAGTTATAAATAATGAATCAGGAAAAAAGAAAATATTTAAAATTATCCGTACCTTTTAAAAAATAAAGCAAACAACTATAACATAAATTAGAGATTATGCAAATATAGAATACAAAATAAATTAATACCAGTTGTAAGTTATAATGGCAATTCTTTCGCCTGCAAAACATATTCGGCATTTAGACGCTCTAAAATGTAAGAAGGACGAGAGAAATCGAAATTTAAAGTCCACAATATTGCATTATAAAATGAAGTATTACCTTTACATTTTTATGTTGAATTTTGAAAACTTGAATTTTTTATTATAAGCAGCGCTCAGCGTGGAAATACTATGTTGAGAAAAGGGAATTTAGATAAAAGGATATTTAATTGCATTAAATATATAAAAATAATATATTTTGAGCAACTAAAGTATTAAGTTGTTCAAAACCTACGCGGACTATTCGTTAATGAAGAATTTAATACGAAAACAATTTTGGTTATGTTTTCTGCATGCAGTTATGTAAACCTCGACCAAATTTAGGGTTACATACTCATTAATTTATAGCGTAGAAACTTCACTCATCTCTCTTGCTTACAAAATATAATTGTACGTTTTTATCATTAAGACTTCGGGTGGCTTTATTTATGTTTCAGAAGTGTGGCTGTTTGTTGTTTAAACATTCCCTCAGCTTCCCACCCCTAAATCACGTGAAAGCGTCATTTTCGTATGAATTCAAAACATGAGCAACCAGAATTCCGCCACTACGTGGCTTCCTTGTGATGTTATTGTATTTATCAAATCTATTTTATATTCATCTGATTCCCTATGAATTCAGACGGCATCCCGTTTGGATGTGGTGCTCATCGAAATCTTTCAACGTTCATGACGTTAAATCGAAGGCTTACGTAGAATTCCTTCTATTTTTAATTTTTGTGTCGAGGCCAAGCAATTTATTTTTATTACAAAAGTGAGGATATAGTCTTAAGTTTTCTATTTTGTTACACTCATAATTAATAAAATGAAAAATGATTCTTCAAATCAGCGATTTCCAACTTTCTGTGACGTCTTCTAAGCTAAACGGCTACTGCGATTATTTAATATACTTTAATCATGATTTTTTAAAATTATTGAGCTACAATAATTATAATATAATTTCCAATTATGGAGTTTTTTCTATACTAATATCTTCTCACCATAGTTGCGTCTCATGACCTTGTTCTTATTCTACCTCATTTTACTATACTTGTGCGAACATCACTTGCTATGCCAGGAAATTTTTTTAGACTGATAATTTGCTCAGAATTACGTTCAAAAAATTTCTTAACAATGATGGAAGGGTGCTGATTCAGCCATTGGAAGCTATATTCATAACTGTTGATTAGTTAACCCAATATTCTATCTGTAGAAATTTACTAATATATTGAGATCGATGAAAATTTAAAGTTTAGTAATAACTTATGAAAGTTTTGTATTTAAGAAAGAATTGTTAAGAAAGATTGTTTTTAGTTTTATTTAAACCACGAAAAATCTGCTCGTATTCCAGGCCAAGGTGATAATGTTGGTGATGATTATTCGAACCTTTGGTCAAACAAAACTTATATTGCTTATTATATTTACTTTAAATGCTTATTTTCTTTTCCCAACTTATTAATGTACTAATGCACTTGATGGATGTAAAATTTATCAGCGATAAGGTTGACGTACTTGTATATGATTGCCTGTAAAATCAATGGGCGGATGTCAGGGGATAATTCCCGAAAATTAAATTCTTGGGAAAACATGTTGCAACTTGTATGATAATGCCGAAGAAGTTATCTAGAAAACTGTATAGAATACTGATATTTATTATCTTATTAAGGCAGTTTTCCTTTGTCGACTTCCGTCAGCTGTTTTTTTGATTTTGGATGTTAGAGGTCTCGTCCAGCTGGCGACCGATATTTTCTTGAAGGAGAATTTTCTGTTCGAGAGGATTTTATTACGTATTTTTTTCGAAAGAGTACACGTCCACGGCTCCGAGGAGATAAGCTTTTTCGACTACAGCTATCTATCAAGTCGTGTCATTATGACACGAACGTCCATCCAGGTTGTGAATAAAATAAAGCCAATTGATGATAGATAGTCATGTGATGCTGGTGCCCAGAAAAGCGTTACGTAACTCACATGTTCCCTCACGTTGAAAAATTGAAGCGTTCACGAATCAATTGTACGGAATCAATGGGGCTCGTACTCGATTCTCATGGAGAAAGAATTCAGAGCTTCTTCGTGACATGTATTCCAGGAAAGAGTAGTTTATCTCGATACCTTATCCCTTACCGTCGGATTTTGTTAGAGGAACATTTACTTCTCAAGAGCTTCCAAAGGTCAAGCATTTCGCAGAATGTCACATTTAGGAATTGAACTCTCTGGTTCTCGGAGCATGAAAATTTATGGTAACTATTTTATCAAATCTAGCTACACGTAGAAAGGGTTTTGTTGATTGTGGACTTTTCTATTAATTGGGTTCATGTGGATCTTCACAGTGAACCTCTCGTTCCTTAACTTGGAGGTATTCCATCACTAAAACTACAGCAGTTCCAGCAACAAAACTTTTATAATAATTTATACAAACCATCACTTTACCAACTGAGAATAGGTCAGGCTTCAAAATCTAGGTGTTACTCATTGTGGTTTGTATAGATTAAAATTTGTTAAATTAATTTGTAAGTTTTTTTGCTTGAAGTGCTGTTGTTTTTTCATGTTGGTCTCTCATTTCTCTTCGCATCTCTCATCATATCAATTCTTCATTATATCCGTTTCTAAGGTATCACATTGATTTTGATACCGAATATTTATAATGGTTTCAAAAATTAAAACTAAGATCTCTTAATTTTGGAAAATATTTTTGTAACACAAATTGACACCTCTCAATTTAATTCGAGATTGAAATAGAATAATTTGTCTTTGTGGTGGTTTTAGTGCAGGATAATCTTATTACTTGTGTATTGCTCACTTATTGTAATATTTATTTCCGAAATTATAATTTATATGGCAGCAAAGGAACGAAAGACGAGATGAATTTCCAAATTAGGGTGTACGTCTGAAAATCTAGCTGGTAAATGGATGTGGTTGGTTTGGATGATGCATGGGTTCGACCCAGGGCTTCCAGTCTCAAGGCGGATGCTCTATGTAATTTAGCTATCACAGAGTCTTATTTTATTTAAGTTATTAATTTTTATTTATTTAGTATTTTACTTAATATATTTTCGGAATAAACGGAACGATAGGGCATGGGTTCGAATCCCAGTCATATCATACTTTTCATTTCTTTTTATCCATCAGCAATTATTTGTGTATAAATAATTGTCGATGGATATATATTAAATTTTGCTCAATTGCAGTCTTTTTGAGGGATTTATTGGAAATGTTTATCATAGGTAGAATGAGAATTTTCAGTAGAGTGGACTTGTTGGATTCTTGTTCATATCAGATCATGCTCTTTATCTCTAGTTGCTCAATTTTCAAAATAATTGGTAATTTATGTATTTCTGAAATCTGTAATTTTGTTCCTCATAGTCGTGGGTTTCTCTTTTGTGAATGTTACACGTTCACGTGGAACTGTTTCTGTAATGACTAGAAATCAGTAATTCATTTGTTAAATGGAAGTCGAATCACTTAGGACACACTTGTGTTGATGATTGTAGCACTAAAGCAAATACAAACGGAAGGTCACAGAAATCCATTACCTAACTAGAAATGTAGCGTCTAGCGTCGGACATCAGGTTTACGTCACTATACCATACTATCCTCTGCCCCTCATAGGTACGCAAAGATCTTATTTTTGAAACATTTGTTACGCATCTTATAATTTATGCAGTGTTCTAAACCGGTGTATGTAATGACTTAGGTAAAGTAGAGAGCTTCTAGTTTATGTCATTTTCCTGGAATTTTCTAAGACAAAAATATCACGAAACCTTTTGAATTTTAAAGTTATTTAGGTCGAAAAAATAAACTGTATATAAGAATGCTAAGGGAATTCATAGTGGATATCAAGGAGTAGCTTCTGATTGAGGATATCGGTGTGAGGGAATGTCCTGAGAGGTGTCAGAAAGTTGAAACGATTTCCAAAAATAAGGACAGAAGGGGCAATTGAGTTATAGGTTAGACGAGTCTGATTATTTCTAAATAACATATCGATATTGCTGTCATTTATTTTTTCTTCTCGTTTGTCCATCTCCTGAAAGTAGAATAACGTCCTATGATCACTCTATAGTTAGTTGTCTATTTTAAACGAAGACTCCTATTAATACATTTTTATGAATTCAGTAGTGTGATTACATAGTTTAGAACCTCCAGAGTTCAATCATTACACCCGGTGTTCGGTAAATCTCTATCAAGACACCGGGAAAACCTTTTTGGGACGCTCAGATGTCTCGGTTATTCTGGAATTCTTAGTGTCAATTAATCAACTGAGGTGTCTTTAATCACTGAACTTTGAGTACATTCATAAACGTGATTAGAGCTCTAGTTATCCATAAATCAGTATTTTTTTTCAACCGAACCGAACCTGTCTTGTATTTTGTGATCATTGCATTAAAATCCTGTAGAATTACACTCTACCTTATATATTTTCTCTTCCTTCAACTTACTATTTTTATGACAATTTTTCCAACTTCTTAACATCTATAAATATAAAATATTGTATTTCGTTGTTTTTCATTTAAGATTATAAAATTTTATGTTTATCTACACATTAATATCCCACTTTGTCAGAATTAATACGATGTATATGCACAAATACGAGAGTAAGCAGTTAATTAGAAGTATTCTAATACTCTCAAATACGATAATAACTCTAATTGAACATTTCCCAGGATTATGATTTTTTATTCTTAAACTAGTAAATTGTTCCGGTTTTGCAAACCCGGTCTCTGGATAACTTTAATAGTTTATTTCATGATGTAAGCCAAGAAAACCATAAATTTGCGACTCATGTTCTTCTTAGGCAATCACGGTGAAACGCCGTAATCTAGAGCTCTTAGTAATGTATGTACACCTATGTGCAAAAAAAAACTTTAAAGTCCCGCGGGCTATATAATATTAAGGATTCAATTTTTTTGCACATAGCTATACATTCCGCTCAGAGATGGAAAATATTACAGCGAACTAATCCTTATGATTATAATCAATTTTAGTCTAACTAATTTACTAATTAACTAATTACTAACTAATTACTAAGGACTAATTTTAGTATAACTAGAACAATCCTATACTTAACCTCGTAATGACACAACAAGCAGAAACAACCATGGCCTAACCAAGATTCGAAACCTACGCCACCGAGGCCGGCAGATGGAGACAACTAATGATGATGATGGTGATTAGTGACGAAGGTGAATCTGATTTTGGCATTAATTATACTAATTTAATTCGGTCGGATGGATTAAGTCGGATGCCCTTCCTGCCGCCAAACCCTTATCAGGGAAACAGGGCTCCCATAGGGATCGCATCCGGAAGAAATTTCACCGTAGGCGGTCTAGTTGCCAATTAGGCTGTACGGGAAAATCCATTTTCTCTATAGATAACGTGAATAATTTTAAATTCGTATCAGGAGAGCTTTCAAGTGATTATTTATGTAATTGCTCCATACCATGGGGGAAGAAGAAGTGTTGCTTATTTTTAGAAAAAACATGTCAACAAAAAACCGAATTTATAACCGTACAACCGTAGGTATGCGTTCCAATGATACTTCTCGAAGTTTTAGCGAATAACTTCTCTTACATTGAAGTTTTATTTTAAGATGAAGTTAAATATGGAAAATATGAACAACCAAATATTTTTGTTGGTTGTACGTAATCTATTAGTGCATATAGTATTATTTTAGATTTTCGTGTTAGTACTCCACGTTTGAGAGAGAAGGGAACTGGTGAAATTCGTTTTACAGGAAAATTTTCCAAAAAATACAAACTTTTACCGAAAACCGCAAAATAAAAACTTAATGAAAATTAAGACATTTTATATCAGAAGCCTGTTTTTGATGCTAGTGTCGGAAGGACAGAGGGCAAGGGATGATTCAGAGTGAGTCGCAGATGAGTCTTACGATTATCTATGATGCGTTGTCTTGCACTGACCTTGGCCTCCCTCACCCTACAATGTTTTGGTGGTGCCCTTTGGACTTTCCGAAAACAGTTATAAGCAAGGTACAACTTCAGTGCCTTCAGCCCGCCGATGCCGTAACATATGTACCTAATCTCCGCGACCGTCCGATCCTCAATCGGTCGGTCATGATCGCCATCGTCAGCCTCCTAGTCTTCCCGGTATAACTGTTGTAAGTAACGTTTTGAGAATAAACGCGCTCGGCGAACCTCACTTAATCTTTTATTCCCAATTTCATTACGACACTATTTTTCGCTCTTAACTTTTACCTTTCGAACAGTTTCTGGTGTTGTTGTATTGGTTAAAAGTGCTTCGAGATCTTAGATAATTTTGCATATAGGCTTCCACCGGGAATCGAACCTGGGACCGCTTTCAACAAAGCCGAAAGCGCTGCCCACGTATCTATCCGGAAGCCCAATAACAGTTTCTTTTCATTAATTATCGAAGCCGAAATCACTATTTATAAACATGAATCCTTTTTTTATTTTTGTGCATACAAGGGAGAATGTCTAATAGGTTATAATGTTAATCTATAAGTAATTCGTTCTATTTTATTAACGTTTCTTTTCATCAATGAATGCAAAATTCGTTCGTCCATGGCAACTTCCATTGTCGAAGCTTGATATCGCTCCATCCATCTTTGATTACACGTTCCATATGCTGGCGTTATTTTCACTCATACGGTGCACAAACGTAATTGTTAGACTTGCTTTTGCTCTTTAAAAAGGCTTCACTTGACCGTAAAATTTCATTGCATAATGCACAGAAGGTTTATTATGCAAAGCATAAAGCCCCTGGCGCGAGTGCCCCGTAGCGAGGCAGCCTTCCAACGGTTCTTTCTGATTGATCGTTTTAAGAGACCTCACATCCCGTCCCTTGGGGAGTCAACTGAAAAAAGTATCGGGGAACAGGAGCGTTTCTCAAGAACGCGGATCGGAAAGGACGGAGTGTTTGTGCACTATTCGCGTCTTGATGCATGCGAGAGAAATAAAACGAAATCGCCTTTGAATACTCTCCTAGAGAACGTAAAAGATCGCCGTCGGTCGGCGAGGAAACATTCGGGAAGCGGAATCGCCGCTCGTTTAAAAGAGGATGTGTATCAGTTCGCACATAAAACCCTTAATTGCACAAAGGTGAACAAAGAGTGGCCCTCAGATGGAAATGGTAAACTTCATCAGCCATGAAACTGCCGATCTCGGCTCTTGTAGTCGAGTCAGCTTTGTGATTCAAGATCGCGTTAAAAGTATTTTTTACCGACGGTGGTTCTGTCGTCATACGTAAGGGTAACAAGGGTGCTCTTACAGCTTGTCAAATATCGCTCAAATGAACCCTTTTCACGTCAAAGCATTCTGCTGTAGTTCATCATTTTTATTGCAAGAGAAGCGCCTCAAGCGTTCTCTGAAAATAATTGGATAAGTCGTAAATATCGTACACCTTAAAATTTGCAGTAGCTCGGTGTATGGGTTCAATTTATCGGAAGTAATGCGTAAAATTAGCAAGACATTTATTATAATTTAGAGCTATAATCTTGTCGAATTTTCTGCTTATGTATCTGTTCCTTATTTTCCATAAAAACTGATCAAAATATATTCAAGACATTTTTCTAAGTGCTTTAAATAATATTTTTCTTTGGAATGTTTTCAAAGTTCTATTTTTCACATATTTAAGAACAATGAAGCTAAGTTTGGATGAATACATTGCAGAATATACGATGTTTTGTTTTATTTCAATCTGATCAATTTCGCTAATTCTGAGTAGATTTATAAAGTATGTACTTATTCCTTATTTATATTTCTATCGAATATTCTCTTAAGGGTTATCTTTATTCGCACGACATTTTTGCACCATTCTACTACAATTACGACTAAATCATTTCTTATCAATCGTTTTTATGGAAACAGTTTACTCAAATTAATGATTCCAGTGATTTACTTCATCAGATCAATGTAAAAATGTACATCTGTCGCTTCCTTCTTCATTGATGTTTATCGATTTTGTTTTTGGGATGCCATTTTTCCTAAATTAATTCTTGGGTAGAAATATTTTTACACTCTCTTATCTCTTGTTCTCAATTGTTTCACAATTAACCTCCATTAATTCTTATTTATCTTACGAATTCACCTATAAATTTCTATTTCTGTCAAATTTATTTATAGTCTTTTTATTCTGGTTTTTTGTTTCATTTTGAAATAAAGACTTAATATCCTTAATGATGCTTTACGTGTAGAATCCGAGGCAATACTTATTATTTCCTTAAGTGGAAAACTAATGACTGTGATCTTGCCATTTAGGCAATGTATGTCTCACAAATATCACCCTATACCTTTTACTTTATTACGTTTATTCAATTAAAAGTATTTGTATTAAATCATAGAGCATCGTATTCGATCGGTCATTTTCAATAATATATGCGTTTGGTCTCAATTCTTTAATCTCTGAATATTCCGCTTAGACCTTTTTATAATTCACTTATTTGCTGTGAAAAATAATAGAATGCAGACATATTGCATAAAGGAAGGCATTCATTTAAAACATTTTTATGTACATGGGTTAATTAATTAATCCCCAGAAGGATAACATGATCATGGCGGATGTATATGATTTATCAACATTCAGAATTTTGTATTCTACTCATTAAATCCCGAGAAGTTCAATGTTTCAAGTAACATATTGTGCAAAACCCTTCTATAAAAAGAATATTTGTTTATTGTTGTTGCCGCAGTTTCTGTAAAGATACTTCCATTTTACTGTTACATTTACTTCGTTAAGAGAAGAGAATTCTAATGTCATTGGGTTAGTACGATGTTTGCTTTCGCAGACCCGTCTCTTGTTCATTTCTCTTCTCTCCGAAGTACTCTTTCGCGGAACGACTCTTATTTTGCGTCTAGCCTCTCTTTCGCCCTTTTAGCGAACTTGTTTTTCCTCTCGGGGCTTGTAATTCCTCGCCAGAGTGATCCTTCTCCCTGCAGCGTATGCTTGATGCGCGTCCAAGTCCGGGCAAAATCCATAGCAGTGGTACTGCGCAGGCCTCTTCTAGCCATGGATAGACATCACGCTCTCCACGTCTATTCCCGCCCGTATAAATCGCCCAGTGGATGTAACTTTAATCAGCGTAAAAGTTTCTCGATCGGTCCCATTAATTCTGGACCGCTTCCTTTTTGCGTCTTTGTCCGGCGATTTTCCTTCATTCGGCTGATTTTTTCTCAAGGGCACGCGAATAAATCCGACAGAGGTCGGAGTTTTACGTCTATTTGTCCAAGCGTTCGTCCCCACCCTTGAATTTTTGGGTCGCATGCTCGTCGTGCATGGAGCGTGTACTATGAGTTATGAGGAAAGTGGTGGGATGGTATTTTGAATGCTTTTATCGTCTCATTACAAACTTTCTTTAGGGACCAGAGTGCGTTTGAGTGCGGATTACTTGATGAAGTGCCCGGTTTGGCTGATATCCAATGTTGGATTGACACAGTGGGTAAAGATACTGTGGATCTTCTTCGGTTCTTTGAGATGGTATAAGAAGGATATTTTGATGATCGTTTTCGTATTGTACTCTACTACTTCCAAAGTTGTAATTCTTGTAAATACTTACATATTAGGAAGGATATTTCGATGATACTTCTGCTTTCGTATTGTACTCTAATTTAACCATAGTTTTTTTTACTTATTATTTAAAAAATTGAATTCTAAGATAAAAGGAATCTAGTATTGCACCAGCAGTAAGTTTAACAAGACTGAAAACTACACACAGTTGAGTAGATTCGAAAAAAGCTAGCCAAGAGGCTAAAAAATGATTTTCATGGTGTGGGGATTAAAATTTCATATACGTATCAAGAATAGTTTTAATTTGGCGATTCGGTTTGTCATTTTTCGTTACTTGAACCCGTTAAAAAGAACCAGGGGTGTACCTTGATCTATTTACCGAGAAGAATAGTCTTGGATCTTTCGGAGATTTCTCTCAAAGATGAGATTTTCTCATTTTATGTAATAAAATAGGGTATAGTTGTTAGGGCATAGTTGTTTCATCTTTAAAATCGATGATTGTTAGAGCGATCTCATTAGGCTTAAATTCGCTTAATACGAAAGACTAGCAAAGATTTGGCTATTATCATCATTCAAAATGTTCGCTTATCAGTCACAAGACTGTGTATATTCATCTATCCCGGGTTTAATTTACCATAGGAATTAAATTCTTACTATTGCTCTTATTTTGTTTTGATTTATTGTTGCATTTTAGTATTTTGTGTCAATTTTAAACAATAGACATGTTAAAAAAATTTCTAACCAGCATGCATGTAGTTAGAGGAACTTGTTTTTATATTTCGATTATGGTTTGTGGCAGTTTACTAATTCTCGAAAGATTTTACGGGAATGTTTTTAGGACTTGTGGCCTGTTGTGGAAATAAAAACTTGAGTATTTTTATTATATTAAATATATTCTTTTGAGGAATACGTTTTTATGGCCTTTATATTTTATCGACACGACATTTTTCAAACTAATAACACTTTTAATATTTCTTTTTGTTTTGTGGTCCTACTTTCGTCACATTACAGTCTAGCCTTTTTTATGATTACCGGGTGTGTATTTGCCGATGTGTTCGAAAAGGGAATGATATCGAATTGTTTGAGACTTTTGTAGAACTCTTTCAGAAAGTGTTAAAGACACTTCTTCCTTATTATTTGGGTGTTTCCGAAATTCAGAATTTTTTACGCTCAGAGCTTCAAGAGTAGAATTGCTGCAAAAAGAAGAAACTTAAATTGATGTAGCCATTCCAACTTTTCAGCAACTATTACTACAGATGAAGGGAATTAAATTTTTCCTTCAGGCGTTTATCGAATTGGTTCGAACGTTTAACAGTTGCGGCACATTGTTTGAAGGAAGTTCTTCTTTTAATAAAATGATAAAAAAATTGCCGAAATAAAATATTTGGAGCTTTTAAAATTTTAATGTAAAATTTTTGAGAGAGTTTTCAATTTATAATGATAAAGTAAGAGTAAAATTCCACTAAAATAGAGAATGATAATTTTTTGTTTCGGTGTTACATTCGTTTGCTCATCAAATAAGTCATCGCAAGATATTTTTATTTTATTTACTAACATATTATCTATATTATTTTATTTTTACCTAATTTATTTTATTTTGTGATATTTTATCGTATTTAATTTATATGGCCATATTTTAGGTATTAATTAGAAGAAGGTTTTTTAATTAGAAGATTGAAATATTTGGTTGAGAAATATACGTTTACAGTAGCGTTCGTTAAATATCAAAGTAGATCTATGTTTTATACAGAATAAAAGGAGGCTCCCTCTGTTTTTAAAAACACAATGAAAATATAGATCCAAGATTGTTTGCAATAAATTAGTTTTGGAAAATTTCCATTAATTGATGTATTCTAACCAGCTGTGTTCTTAATTAATGAGCAAACATTTCATTGTTTCCGTGTTGACAGAAAAATATAAATCGCTACGGGGAGAAAAACCAAGATTGTATTTTAAGCGAGCCAACAACTTCTTAAATGCTTTTACGTTCATTTCCATCTTTCCGCGAAATTCTTGACGAAACCTAATTACTCGAGGCAATTGATCAAACAGCCTATTCGTCGGTCGAAATGATAAAGAGGAAGGAGGTTAAGCCCGAGAATTTCGGTTAATTCAAGTAGATCATGACCTTAATTACAGTTCGGAAGAATTCTCATTACCGGAATCTTTTATTACGAAATGTTTAGCATGCCGGGCATAGCTTTCCGTCGGAAGCGACGTGCCCATGATTTTTAAAGCTGCCTCACGAGGCAACATTTCGCCAGTGTGGTCTACCATGCAGAACGTTTTCTCACTTCTTGCTTAACGGCGGCTCTTGGTGGCCTCGGGGATCTCATACATATCTCTCCTCTTTGTCGTTGAACCCCATTGGGGGGATCTGGAATTTATTGGGGATGTATTGTGGGCATTCCGAAAAATCGAGCGGCGTCACTTTCGCCAAAATTTGATGTATCATAGGCTTCTATACTCGATGCTATCAATATTATTGATGCCCGCTGCAGTGCTTACTGAAAGCCTGGGCAAAAGTCTGCCTGCGCTGAATCACAATTCAGTTCAATGATGCCCCAAAAACTGTCCAGCGTAATGCATTCAACAACTCATAGCTATAGTATTTTCAATTATTTAAGTGTTAAATTCGGTAATTATAATAAATTAAATATTCTTTCAAAATACACCGTAGGTATATTAAAATATTAATTACAGTTCAAATTATATCATGACATTATTTATATTCGTTATTACTTCAAATATTCGCACGCAAGCATATTTTTAGACTCGTATTTTAGAGAAGTTATTGGATGTAAAATATATCACGAAGTAAGTGATTCAAAAATGTAATGTACAGTCCTGGCCAAAATTAACGGAGCACCGGCCATAAGGATCGCTAGGGAGGTGCTGCGTTAATTTTGGCCAGGAGTGTACATAATGCTATACAGTAGAACCCCGGTAATCCGGACACTCGCTACTCCGGAACCCTCGGTAATCCGGACGGTCCATTGGTAGTTATGCAAACCCGCAATTTCTTCTTGTGAACATATAAACACGCATATTACATAGTAACAAGAAACGAGAGGTGGACAGACTATTTGAAAAATTTCTCCATTGGCTGCAATGATGTGATGGAGAGCGAAGTATTTCGTTTATTGTGATAACAAATCTAAGTAGTGATACTTTTCTGAGACAGCATTTTTCCATTCGAGGAATGCTTAATATGTGCGAGACTAAACAATTTCGAAAGACAATAAATTTTCAGTTGCAGCAGGGTATCACTTCTCAAAAGTGATAGTGAAAGAAAACATTAAAAAGCTATGAGAGAAGAGGCGTAAAAAACAATCCTTCCTTTTACGTTATTTTTTGAAAACCTCGCTAATCCGGAAACCCCGCTAATCCGGACGCCTATGTGCCTGAATTCGTCCGGATTACCGGGGTTCTACTGTATAATGTAATTAACTCATTTTTTTAGTGGTATAAAAATTTTACTTATGATTCACTTTTTCCTCAAAGAATTAGAAAGCTGGTCTCATCATATTTACATATATATAACGGAAGTTATTCGTATTGTTATGTTATTTGTGGCAAAAATCAATTGATAAACAAGAATACTTTATCGTATTATTATTTTGAGGCATATGGGTATTTATTAAATGTATTTATCAACTGACAGGAAACGATTAAATAATAGGTGATTCCTGGAAATAAATTATTTTCAGAGCCTCGTAATAACATTAAACTCTGGCGAAATCTTATATTCTCACATTCAAGTTCCATTAAATCTACACCTTAATGCGTTGTTTCAGATGGTGAACGATAATGACGCGTGTAATTAAACTCATTTATATTTTGGATCATGAGTTGTAAAGTTCTCTCTTGTTAGTCATCTTATCCACAATGATTGTATATATTACTCATCGTTAGTCATTTATCGACAGTGATTATATGTATTCCTCAAAAATACTCCGCAAAGATGTTTGAAATTGATTTAAAGTTCTTTCGTAGAAAACTTTGAATATGTCAGAGAGGGTATTCCCACATGCTGTTACTTTTTCTAATATAGTTTCAAGTTAAATAAAATTTAGCCTTAACGTCTCGCAGCATTGCCGTAGATATCTTTTAACGTTAAGCTGTCCCCATACGATTTAGCTTTCAACGTTAGTATGTGCAAATAGAATTTTGTGAGCGTCTCTTTTTCTTGGATATTTTTGAACTTCTTACATTTTTCCGCTTCGTTGGAATATCTTTAACCGTAGAAGCCTCTCCAGAAGATCCATTCGCCTTGAGAAGACCTTCTTTGTAAGACATTTTTTACGTCGGAATTACGTTGGTCGACGTCTAGGTCCTAAGGGCCACATTCAAACTATTCCCATCCACGCAAAACGGAACTTGTTTGTTCGTTTTGTGCTCCCATCCACTTCCCGAATTTCGCCACGAATCGATAGCAGAGGGCGGGGGAGTCGCGCTTTTCCGACTGAGGGAATTTATCGAAGGGTTCTCTCATCCAATCAACTCTACTCTTCCCATTGAATATCGTGCCCGCACTCTTATCCACCGATGTCCCATAATCCTTCGCCACAACCGAAAAACATCGATAACTTATCTCGCCACCGTTTGAGGAATATTTCTCCCGCGATATTGGGGGTTAAAGTTCATCAAAAGGTACCTACAATCATAAAGACAACAATGGTAAACTTTATTGGTATCAATAACAGTTACTGTAGTAATTATATCAACTAATATTTAATAATTAATACATGCCCGCAACAATGTGAGAGAAAACTTTATTAACAACGCAACGATAACAATCACAATGAATGCATTAGTAACAATAATAATTACCGTACTAACTAGATCAACTAATACCTAATTATTATAATTAAAATCCTGTCCTAATATCTAAGAAAGCTCTACAAGCAAATTGAATCAAAAATTGCTATGAATGCTTTAGTCTTTTTTTACCTTTGCAGATATTAATTTTGATGTGCTTGACAAACAGATTTATTATATATAATTTACAACTATGTAATAATTGATAATTTAAAATAATGCTTATTACTTACTTGACTATTTATAGGAAGAATAAAGCTAAGAAATTACAAATTACATAGATATAACAACCTTATAAAATATATAGATATAGAAAAACAGTGTTTAAATTTTAAGTCCCCCTGAGCATTATCTGGCTCATCAGGGGGTTTGTCTCTCCAATTGATAGAACATTATAGGTTGGAGCTTTTTGATCAATTCATTGAAATAAATACCTTTATTAAATAAGGAAAATGTGTTTTTTTCCGGGAGCGATTTGGGAAATTGATTCCGAACGTCTCTTTTTTGATTGCCTCTCTAGCGTGCTTTGTTCGGAGGATAACTTGGGTGTCTTTGAGATGATGGCGCAAGGAGTAAAGGGTTCGGCACGGTGCCAAATTCGTTTCTCGTGTTTTTTTGATGAGGGAACGCGGCGCCAGTTATCACCGTTTTACCGGGGCTCGGGCTATCTTTCAAGTTGGGATACCGCTGGAATCAACAGGGACCAATTTGGTCGTCTGCTCAGCGTGGTGTTGGTCGGTTACGTCTCTTTACCTTATTTACTGTGTTCTCGGATCCTGGGCGTTGCATCTCAATCGTTTTCCCCAAGAGGTGTTTCTTCCAAAGAATTTTCTACCAAGAGAGGGTCACTCGAGAGACATTTTACCCTAGGGATTTTACACCCATTAACCCTTTTCCAAATGGTATTTAAAATAAAACGATTTTATAAGTGGTATTGGTATAGTATGTTTATGGTTTTGAGTTCACTTTTTTTAAATTGTTTGGAAAAACCGTGAATTATTTACTCGGTTTAATTTTTAAATCTTCCTCAACCGTTTGGGTAGCGAGTCTCTCATTAGCTTTGTATAACCAATGTCTAAAGAATTAATTATTGCTGCTGTTAACGTTTGAGTCAATGTTAACTCCAGTAACAACATAAAAATTTTTCGCGGTTTATAATTGTCTCCGTGGGAGAATTGAAACGTTTGAAATCATTTGATTTACATTGTAGCTATTCTATATATTTAAAAATTATTTTTCACATGTTTCGGATTTAAGTTTTAGGACAAAAATTGTATGGGATATTGGTAAGAAAATATCACTATTTTTTATAAAAAATCAAAGGTACAACTAGTTCCTATTTATTTAACTTCATATTGTAAATAATTTCAAAATAATGGTTAGTGTTTATGGAATCATTAAAAGAATTATCTGTATTAGTTTCCTCTTGTTCTCATCATTTGAAAAATATTGGGATTTATATATTGCTATTTCTTGCATAAAGTTTTTGAAATGATACAAATATTATTGAGTAAGTTTTTACCTTTCAATTTCCAACTTAGCCCAAGTTGCAGGAGTATTTGGACTCTTTTTTGTCGTTCAATTCAGAGCAACATAAGGTGTATAAACTTAGCATTGTGCCTGCGCTATTGATATTTTGTAGGAATATTGCGAGCTTAACCGTTCGCAAGAAATTATTTTGAAGATATACGATGCAGTAAATCAAAGACTTAAACTTCGAAAATTTCTCAAACTTACGGTCGAGGAGAGCAGTTTCCAACAGCTTTAAAATCTTCGGAATTTATTGAGCCAAGAATTTAGCTGTCCTTAGCTCTTTTAGACGTCGTTAGGTAGTGACAAATTGATAGAAGAGTAGAGTAAGATTTCAAAGCATAAGGAAATGAGTCGTTCTCCCTTGGTTCAGTACGTGATTCGTGCTGAGGGTCCACGTACGTGATCGTGCTGAGAGAGAATGCTAATTTACGCTTCCTCAATTAATTTGTAGAATTTGTGGCCCGTTAGTGTAAGCAGTGTTTTTTTTAAATAAGGCTTTTATTTTGTAACAAAAAAGATGAATAATTTTACCCTGTGTTATTCGAGATTCACCGGAATTTATGGAAATTTAAGTGAACAATTTGAATAGGAGTTAGAATATAGTCTTTGATAAGTACGAGTGTTCTTATTAGAAGACGAAAGAAAATAATTACTCGAACTTACTCACGATAAAAGACCTCGATTAATTTATGCTCGGAATCAGCTTTTCAAATACATTTTTAAATTTCATAAATTTTGATTAAAAGGTCTTCATAGCTGATATGTGTATTTCGATAGTTTTATGTTTCATTTGCATAACATTTTTACTTTTAATTTTGCATTTTTTAATATATATATTTGGCTTTCCTCAGAATAAAATAGAAATCTCGAACGTGCTCCAAACATTTCCAGCATAAAATCATTTACGAATCTTCTACAATTATTTGTTTAATTGAGGTGGTAATTTTATAATTTGAATTAATTATGTCCAACATGCTGTTAGTTCTAACGTGTATATTTCCTGTAATTCAAGAGGTTTCTTTAGAATATGATACTTCGAATTCTGTCGGAAGTTAATTTCGTGTGAAAGTTAGGATGATAACAACAATGTTGCTATTATTTCCAGATATAATATTTGATTGAACGTATTGATGACGTTATTTTATAATTTCAATCCATTACTATCATCACCTTTAATAAAATAGAGCGGTATCAATAGTATTTTACGTACTATATTAGTATCGTAAATTAAATATATCGATATTTTACGCATTATATATTAGTATTGTAAATTAAATAAACTAAAATATTTAAAATTTAAATTTTATCAATCGTACAATTGCACTTAACGGATTGGGGAGTTACTTTGTGATATTATACGGCTAAATGGAAAATAAAATAATAACGCATAAGTGTCGAAACATATCGTGTCTCTTAATCCTTTAATTTTTGTCTCAATAATAATAATAATTCGTATTTTTTGTTGGGCGTATTGTAGCCAATGATGACCATTGTTAAAATAAATCCCCCTTTTTTATACCTTATTTCGAACCCGGGACCTCAGCGTTGCAAGACTAGCGCGCGAAATATTACGCCACCGAGGCCGGCTTGTTGTGCTATTTTATTTTTCATTTAATCACTCGCAGCTTGCGTTCATTTCAATACATTGCATTCATCACCTTCAATACAATAGAGCAATATTATTTTGATTTATTTTAATGAAACTCTTCATCTCGATATGAGTTATGAATTCCTTTCCGTAGCCATTATTCAAACCCATAATTTATGGGAAAATAGTGAGCAAACGTTGAAGCGCGTCGTCTCAACTTCGATGGCAGTACTGCCAATTTATTCCGCGGAACCGAATAAATCGGTAGTCTTTGTCGGGATTGTTCCCCGTTCCCAGCGCGTATATCTTCTCTTCTTTGAGGAGCAATAGTCGATGGCTCGAAGTAAAAGAGCGAGGGAGCGCGTCGTCAGGAAATCCGATATGCAAATGGGGAAGCTTAAAATTCACTCATTGAACAGTCCCTCAAGGAACCCCGCCAGTGTCACGTCGAGACTTCTTCCCCATATTTCCTCGCTCCCCTTTTGAGAAAATTAAATGAAATCGCTCCGTAATTTTTCGAGGAGGTGGTGAGGCTCCTTATATCCGTGGAGGCTTGTTAAGTAAGCGCGGATCGATGGTCTCGCCTAAAGAGACTGCATCGTATGCACGAATTTCAGTGATTTTTTATGTACAAAGTCCTTTTAAAAATAAATTCGAAGGAGGATATTCCTCAGAAGGTGACCTTTGATGCAGAAATTCCTTCATTTTTAAACTCCATGGAAACTTATATATCTGCTGTTTATTTCGAGGAATTTATCTAAAACTATTAAATAATGTGCCCATCCATCCATTCATCCATGCGTCCACTGAAAACCCAATTTGAAAAGTAGGACGAAATAAAAATAAAAATAGTAATTCCAAAGATACAAATATATACTAAAAATAATGACATAAACTCAGTATTATATCGGGTGTGTGGAGTAATTAATCTATTCAATTTAAAGAAACCTTCTTGAGGTTAGTCTTCCATAATGAGCACAAGCAGCCGGAGAAACTCAAAATTGGTTTTAGTCAAATGGAATAGTAAAACAATATAGAATTCCAAGCTCAGCGATTCTACTTATAAAAGCAAAGAATAGAATATTTACTACGTTCGCACTTGATTATACATCCATTTGTTTCCAGAGATATTTATTCCAATGGTTTTCCTCAGTGCAACTCGGTATTTTTAAACTTTCATTAACTTCGATTTCTTTATTGCGAAAGAATTCGAAGTATGATAGAAAGCGAAAAGGAAATATGAGTCATTTAACTTTGCATTTTTAATCTTTAATTCACACCTTCTCCATCCTGATTTTAATGCATTGCTCCCTAAAGGGTATTTATCCATATGCTTAAAACGTGCAAATATTGCAGATAAAAATGTTTCGCTGTAATGTGAAATTCACTCTTCTTTTTAATTTGATTCGGAAGTGTTGATTTGTTATAAAATGAACTTGATTTTAATTGGAGAATATTGTGAAATATTTTCCGATGGTAAACGTGTGGGAAATTTACGTAGCACTTATTATAAAATCGGTGATTTTAATTCTGATTTATCAGTTCTGAAACTTTATTCAGATTCTGTTTACCTTTCCATGTAAGAATAATAAGGTTCTTACATTTAGGCCGGAATCATGACTGAATGTTTTTTAAATCAGAGTAATACGAGTATAGTCCGTCTATGTGTAATGATTATTTCTCATAATCCCGCAGTAAGGGAGAGAAAAGGAACTTCTCGTCAGTGATGGAATCAATTCCATTAGCGCACTATATTCGCCTGTCTCGGAGAGCTTTTTGTCCCTTGCTCTACGCGATTTCTGATAGCTCGTTTAGTCGCTTGATCAATTACAGCTGATTTGTCTATCCCCTTCCGCGTGTACGTATCTCTTAAGAACGTAACGAGAGCCTTTCAATTATTCCACCTAATTTGGCAACGAAAAACACAATCTAGACTACCAACCATTATTCAACCGTAGACATTGATGAAGTAAGAATGTTTTCTGAAAGACCAAAATTGACAACTAGTCCTTTTAAAAGCTTTGTTAGATTAAAATTGGCAAGTATAATTACAGAGATAAACTCCTATTTTAAATAGTCTTGATACTTGATATTTACTCCATAAACAATGATTCAATGTTTGTCACTCAAGATGATAAGCATTTTGTATTTTCGATCGAAATAATTTGTGATGGAATCATTAACGATAAAATTCTCTCAAAACTCATTTCTGTTTATGGACGATAAAGTAATACATAAATAGCATCTCTATCTTAGGCGAGAAGGAGAAATGTAAATCTTCCTTTCCATTTAACCTTTCGTGAACGTAACATACATCTCAGTATTAATAATAATAATAAAAGGTAAATTATAGTTATAAAAAATATGAAAAATTTAGTTAAGGCACACAATAAATAATGTATAATACCAATAAATGCTGATCAAATAGAATACTCCACCATTAAAGTACTTTGTAAAATTCTTTTAGATGCCAAGTATAGATAGAAATTAAAAACATATATCTATAGCATAGAAATTAAAAACATATAAGGATGTAAGGGGGTATAAGGATAATGAGACTTTTCACAATCAATAAGATTCGCCTAAGTCCAAAATTAATGTACAGTTCTAATCAAGAAGTCAAAGGCACATTCAAGGATAATGCTAAGTTGACATTGCATATTTACAATTATTCAAATTTAGCCAGATTAACTACGGAAAGAGTTGCATGGGCATGATTAATTTGCGTCATTCATTCTTAAAGTGGTTCTTAAAGTTTCACATCGTTTCCTGGAGTAATATTTTCTTTCATTGATAATATAAATGGAAAATTATTCCGATTACAAAGGAAATATCAGGAATTACATAGGGATTGCAAAGGATTATTAATTCAAATGTGCGTCAATCGGTAGCGTGGTGGAAAGATCAGTCAGTTGATAAATAACTCTTAACCTGGTTTATTCTTTATTCGGTCTGGGAACATTCTAAAACTTGAATCGGTTTCTCGCGGATAATTCTATAATACGATCCACAGTAACGCAAACAAGAAGGATTTTATACCTCATTTTAAGACCGAATTTTGTAGCTCTGAGGGATTTCCATTCTGTTTGCTCTGAAGTATGTGACCCCATTTTTGTTCACTGCCATATAATGCGCACTTTTTTCCAAGGATTTTGGAGAACTTTCTCTTCCGAATGCGGAGGCAGAGCCGAATCTCTTCCTCTGGTAGGCTGGCGACGTCAAATTCGCTCGCTGACGTCAACTTTGTTTATTTTCCAGGATACCGCGGCTATAGTTACGTAGAAAGGCACTAGACCATTTTAATACGGTAATAAATACATCTAGTTACAGGCTTCCTTTTGCTCCCTTTCCTCGCCGAGTACTTTTCTGCTGCGTGCCGTTTTTTCATGTAATACCCCGTGGAATTCCATTCCCAAGAGCACATACATTTACGTTTTCTCTCGAAGCAATACATCAGGACATTCTCTTATGTTTTTGAGTGAATGGGGAGTGATGGGGAAGTTGGGAGGGGGCTAAGATACGTTCTGGTTAAATCTAAAGAAAAATAACATCATACACCTATAGTATAAGAAATCTGTCCATAATTATATTTGAACTGCACCATTTTTCTTCCATGCAACACAATTTTTGTTTCAGCATGAAAAATTCAACGTAACTGTGATAAATAATAGAGAAGGGTAACGTCAATGCAGAGGAGTAAGTAATCCAGGGATTTCAGGCTTTTTGGCTATATTTCCTCTGCTTTTAATGTTCCGCCCTCACTATTAATTGTCGTTGATCGAGTGCAGTTCGAGTCCTAGTTACGTCAGCCATTTCCCCCTTTATTTCTTTCGTTAAATTTAAGGCATCTAATAATGGCCTCGCTAATTCTCATTATAATACGAAATAAATTTTATTGCTTAACGAACACATTTAGAGACGTGTTGATATTAGCATATGTGGATGACAGATGGCGAATACCTGAAATAACCTGGAAATATAGCAAGAATTACTTTTCAAATATGCATCTTACACAAGATCCCCGTACCCCTTGGGTGTGCAGGTACATCAGGGTCCAAGTCCCTCTCTTTTACAAAAATCCCGAATCAGCATTCTAATGCAACAAGCACTGAAGCTGTAATAAATCTGGGCCTACAGTGTATCCTCTGAGAGTACAGGTACGCCTTGTTAAGAGACGGCAGGCGTAAATATGGCCAGTGATGGAAGGAAGGATTTTCTGGAAAAGGTATGAAAGACCGAGGAATATAAAGATAAGGCTAGAGGAAGGTTCCTTTGAATTAGAGGCGAAATGCTTGCCGTGTAAGCCAAATTTCGTAGAAAATTTCCTTCTGATGTGCAGCGCTCATGGTTGCGAATAAAAAATATGCAGCATGTGCAGTTAAATGCGAAAGTTGTCCTCCGCAAGGAACTCTTTAAAGTTTCCTTTTCGGTCTTCTTCCTCTACGAAATCTTCTAAATTTAACTTCGCCATTTCGCCTTCATTCGGGGACGTCGTAGGTTGCCTCGGATCACCTCGTTATGCATTATTCAGAGGACGAATTCCTTTTTTCATCTCTGATGGGAGAGATTCACGTGTTATTCGAAGTTGTTCTTCCTTGCAGTGCGACTTCACAGCCTGTTTTTTGGCTTCGCATTATCCTTTAACGCAGAAGTCCAACAGATATGAATTTTCCTCGAGTCACGAAGAACACTCTTCTGTAACAGCGTGTGGGAGGGTGATGTAACGGGGAAATATTTATCTTCGCTCGTCTCTCTTCATCGTTGGTAGCTAGCTGGGTGAACGGAATTTTCTGCCTCTTTGATTGGCAGATATAGGTGTACGATATAGTTTCTCTGGTCCTTTTCAGTGTTTAGAAGAGGATTTAATCACATGCGATTGAAACATTCACATGATATGTGATACTTGGAATTCCATAACCACAGTTAAAGAAACATACTTGGTGCCGTACTAAATATTTCAATCTATATATAAAGCAGAAATTCTGTTGTTGTGTTTGATTGTGTTTGTCTTGACAGTTTATGTCTTTAACTGTCTTAATGGAGAAGTTCTAATTTATAACGCCACTCTACGTTAAGTTTGTAAATCCATAATTAAATATTGCTGTATTGGCAAATCAGCATAATTCCTTGCATTCTACGAGGAATATCTATCTATTTATTCTCTCGCGTAAGGTGTGATGATATTAGTGGAAATTATAATTTAATATTCAACAGTATAACTCACGAAGATTTTTTTCTGGTTATTGATGAAGCTTATTTTCTCTTTCGCTACCCCTTTGAAGCCCGTGATTTTCTTGCTTTCTGAAAAATTTCGGACCGATTCCAGGTCACTGGTTTTCCTCTTGGAAATAAAATCAGATATATGATATTTTGTATGTTTTCCTTAATCATTTAATACGGGATGATTTTTGGTCCGATTTTCTAAATTTTCGAGGAAGAGCTTTGAGGTATACGTTCCTAACCTTGATACCTAGGCACAGAATCAAGCATATAATCCTGAAATGTGGAATTAAGGGCTCACTATTTTTTAATATATTTTCATTTTGACTTGTATTATATGATACCATTATATAATTCAGAATTAGATATGTTAGCAACATATAAGGTGTATCGATGTTAAAACTAACTCTCAACCATAAATATTCGTGAATACAATTCGTGACACGACTTTTTATTTCTGATGCGCATTGTAAACTTAATAATAATTTATTTCTTATTGTAGTTGATTTATTTATTTACTTAATATCCGCAGTTAGCCCGAAGTCTGGTGGCAGCGTTTTGCAATAAATACAAAATATATAATAGGTATAAAAATAGAGATAGTGAAGAGTTCCGAGGTTTATTACTTTTCGGCTTTATTATTTAAAGCCATAGGGGCAGGGTGTCATGAGAACTATACAGGTTAGGAACCTCTGGTCACTTTTATATGAGATACAATGCTAATACCAATAACATTTAGGTGTAATTAACATACTACCTTAATGGAGATTATTCTCTAAAAACCAAATTCTTCTCGTTTTTCGTATTTGAGACCTAATTCCGGAGCGTATACGTACTTTAGATCGGAAGTATGTAAGAGACGTGTGACCCATAAAAAATAAAATGAAATGGTAGATAGAAAAATCGTGTCTGAGTGCTGGCTTTATTCCTCGGCTTCTCTTCGAGGAATATAAGTGGGAAATGGTGGACTCTGGTTGAGCACTTGACTAAAAGCTCGAAATCAAATGGATATGCGAATCGTACGCGACTCTTGATGGTTCCTTTCATATCATATGTGACTGCTCACTTTCGTAACGTGTTGGAATTGGGGCATATTTGGTTCGGTGAATACTTATGAATTATTCATGCTGTCACGAAAGCACTGGTTTGCCACCTTTTTCTGTATTTACCACGTAAATATTTCTTCATTAAAGCCATTTAGAAATTTTAATCTTTAAGTTTTGTTCGATTTTTTTAGATAATTTTAATCTGTTTGTCGGAAGGAAAATCATGCAATATCAAAGATATAAGATTTTTTTGAAGAACAGAATCCTGAATATATAGACATATTTCCTCTTTTCCCTCGTACCAACTCACATATTTTATAAAAGACTTGGTTTAAGCCCAGGAAATTGGGTCAATTGAACAATTTTGTCTTCATTGCTTTGCAAATAAATTTAATTTATGCAGAAATTTGCACTTCGTCGTTTCCGGAAAATTTCCAGCGGATAAAATGGAAGTATTTGAATCTATTTTGCTTCAATTTCCATTTCAATTTTTATATTTTATTTCATAAAAACACTCCGACTCTTCTAGGAGTGGAGACAATCTTTTTAAAGTATTGGCTGTGATGTTCCGTCTCGTTTTTGAAAGGAATCGTAACCCAAGTAATTATGCTATGTATCAATCTTCTAGAAGACGTGAAACACTATCTTAATTGTTAGTATCGATAGTGGTATCTAATGGTCCATCACCAGGATATACATCTACTTATAAATTAATATACACGATATATCTAATTTTGAGCATATCAAAACCAGTACCTAAACGAGATGTCATCTTTATAACTATTTTATTAGATTATTCGACACTGAGATAAGGTTACTCTAAGTAGAGGATTCGGTTTATTAAATTTTCTAATATGAATTCGTCTAGATTTTAAATATTTGTAAAATCATCTTTATATCGTATTTCGTGTTTAAGCTTCTGGAATCGCATGGAGGTTTTTTTTCTGACTGGGCGAAAGGATTATTCCATCAGTCACATGATTGTTTATTTTAAAAATAATTTCTTATCACTGAAATTTGGTAAGAGTACTCGGTAGCAATGGTTGAGGGGATGCACAGTACAATCTGTCCGGCATTCGCCCAATGACGGGAGGGAAACCCCTCCAGAAATCTCCCATATATCATGATATATGAGCTGTCGAATTTATATCGAACCCAATTCAGTATGAAGCCACACCTCGAAAATTTGCGACCTTCCGATGTAAGAGTTCTTCCACTCATGCTCGTCGCATACTCTGGTAGAATAATGTAGCTGAGACTTAAATTATTCCTGCCAAATTCATTAGATGTTTAAAAACCGTCTTCATCAGCGTCCCCCGCGTATCGAGTTGTGACCTATTCCGGAAACAAACGAAGGGCCCGTTTCTTTGACATTCTAAGAAGCGCAAAATGTATATTTCAGTAGTCATGCAGTCATTTTTGTTTTCTTCTTGAGGATGATAGCATGGCTATTAAAATTTACGTTCATACATTGAGTGCTTCTAAGAAGGTCAGTAATGCTCTCAATTACATTCTTTAGCAATCCCTCCCCTCTCAATACTTGACTTACCCATTCCCTCCGTCGATTACTTAAATTAAAGCCTTATCTTCCCCAACCATATCCAGCACCTCCGTGTTTGTTTTCCTTCCAACCCAACTTACTTTATCCATTCTACGTCAAACCCACATCTCGAAGGACTCTAATCGTTTTACTTCCTCGGAAAGGTGGTATCCTTTGAGTATTAGAGAAATTGACATTAACGTAGGATTTTATTCAATACGCCCCTTTCCTCACTTAATTTTATAATTGTCATTACTATATTGTTATCTTTTACTGTGTTTCTCCGTTTTTTTCACCCCCCTTATCTGTGGATGCTTTCCCGCAACGTGAGTTATTTCTTTGTCAACCTACAGTTACAAAGATTTTTCCCACATTTTACTATGTCTTTTGTTTTAATTTATATTTGTACATATAATGCCGACGTACGAGGTTAGGTAAAAGAGAGACCTAAATGGGCATAACCTCTCCAATGAAGGGTCAAACTAGCTGTCTGACTAACTTTCTTTTTTCATTTCAACCTCGTATATTATGATAGAATCCATAGCCGATGCGTATTTCATTTTCACGCTTATTTCCTCGGTTCGACCGTGGGCGGGTCCATCTTTATCATACAAACAGCCTTAATTACATTTGCACGCTTAAACGGCTCCCTGAGGTACGTACGTCAGCGATCCCAGGCAACGAAAAGAAGGGAGAAAATAGGCATTCGTTCGATCGCCCGCCGTCGACTCCCGAAATCGAATTCTGCGAGTTAGCCGAAACGATTAGGTTCCCCGCCCACATCCTTCACGGGCTTCCCCTCCACGGTCTGGCGGAGGAAAATGCGGAAAAGGCCCCGAGAGAAAATTGGAGAGAAGTCGGTGACACGGGTTGGGATGGAAGGGCTGCGAGAAAAGTGGATTTAATTCGCTACAGGAAGAGCGTGGTCCTCAAACCTAGAAATAGCGCCAGCATATAATGAGATCAGGGAAAAATTTGTCGCCGCCGAAGGTTCCATGAGGCACTTAATCGACTCCGCCCCAGAGTGCGCGAAAAAAATTCGCAATCGTCACCCCAGTTTTGCTCGTTCGTCGGCTCGGTCTCTGTTGGGAAAATTTCCGATGGTTTTTTTGTCAGAATGCAATTTCGTCTTGAGTTTCGGGTGCTAGGATCAAAGGTGGTGATAGTCCTCTAATTGTAAGAATCATTTGATTGTTAATTTTATGAGGACGGTCGAATTTATTTGAAAAAGATGGCAAAAAAACTATTTTGTGGACTCAAAAAGTTAGTTTTCCTTTCTCTCTGATTTTTCTTTCTTTTTCTTTATTATATTTAAAGTGCACGCAGCATGAATATCACAATCATGGGATGAACCAAAACATGAGATCATCCGGGTTACAAGAACTACGAAATAAACTAAATCGAATACAATAAATGGCTACGTAACATAATTATCACATCTAAAATTTGTATGAGAACTCTACTTCGTTCCTTCTACAGCTCATCTTTGCTTAAAGAGGTAAAGTTCTTCGCATAGATTATCATAAGATTAGTTGATTCTATTAAGGGGTTTGTTTTTACAGTAGTTGCTGCAAATTTTCTTTAAATCATATCTTTGTGTTACCAGTTATTCTAATTGCCTCAACATTATTGACATATTCTAGGTGAATACATGCGTAAATGTATGGCCACCTTATGGCTAACTTTATTTAAACTAACTTCTTGTTCCTCGCAGTACGCTATATCATGCTTTAAGAAAATCAAATATTTAAGCATGAGCTCAGCTTGTGTCTTATGTTTTAGGCTTAGAAGAGCTTTGTTGAAAAAACAACAAGTGACGTCAAACTTGTTTGCTTAAATAGGCATTTTTTTAGATTCTCTTTTTGTTGTGGACTCCTCATCTATAGTAGCTCATTTCTATACTTTTGTCGAAATTTCTCAATGACAATGGCTTTTGTCTACGTATCTTAATGTTTTCAATTGAATGGTAATGATGGCAATCCATGCGTAATTTTAATTCCAGAAAAAGTATGTAATGCAGTGGTTCACAGTAAATCAGATTATATATTAAGTCGGTTTAGATACAATTTTTTCTCGTTAGAAATAATTTTTTTGGAATATATTTAACTCCTCTCTATAGCTACCCATCCCTAATTCAATCTCTCCAGCCAGAATACTTTCATGAAATGACTTCGTAAATTATGTTTTTCATACATTATTCATTACTTAAAAGCGGTATTAGTTAATGTTTCCAACGCATAACCTTGATTTTCCGGTGATTATCATTTGGGTTGACCGTCCTCCAACGGTCCCACAATTAATCTCTCTTTTGGTAAAAAAACAAAATAATTCATTTACCATTTACTGTCAGCAGGTTAGTTGAGGATGTTTATGTTATTGGTTATATTTATTCCTATTGCTTCACCTCATGTGTTGTTTGGCTATTCGAGTACTACGTTATCGTTGTTCTATTTCTGGATTTTCTGCCCAGAAAAGAAACATAAAAGGAAGTGACAAAGTAACAGGAAATCCTTCAAAGGATGCCGCCGCTTCCAAACAATAAACATGGATATTTTCTTGTTAAAGGAAAGGAAAAAAAAAGAAACAAGAAATGGTTCCTGTCTATCTCATATTAGTTCAGCTGACACTGTGGGTAATTTTTCATTTTCATACGAGTTTTATTCATACGTGATTTACACTTTATGTTTTTACATTATTTATCTACTACTTCATTATGCATGTACTATTAACGGTATTTATATTAAATTACGAGTAAAATGTAGCTTGCATACTGCAAGCAGATCGACAACACTAATTTCATATCGGCATCATATCGGGACGGACATCAAAAGAAAAAAAAAATTCAAAATATTCGTAGAATTCGCTGCAATTTAATCACCTGGCAGCGAACCCCGGTCTTCCTGGTGTACTTACTATGCAGCAAAATAGAAAATTACCATATCAAACTATGTGTGAAAATTCAAGCAAAACTATTAGGTGCAACTACCTCAAACGACGTCCTACTATTCACATACACTCCTTATTTGAGAAATTATAATGTGCTCTGGCATCGAACCCAGGAACAGCATGGTCTTATCTATTTTTTTTCTTAAACAAAGTGTTAATATACATCTTCCATCTAAGCAAGAGCTCCCTTACATATCGATAAATGCATAAAAAAATTATGAAAAGATACCCCATAGTATTATATATGGGTGATATTTTTACCGCCCGGCATCGAACCCGGGTCTTTCAGGCAATACTTTCTATGCAGCACAAAAGAAAAACACCATCTCTAACCGCGTATGCAAATTCAAGCAGAAATATTGGTTACAACTGCCTCAAATGACGTCCTACTTTTCCTTTATATTCCTTATGAGAGAAACGTTATTGTGCTCTGGCTTCGAACCCAGGAACAGTGCGGTCTTATGAAAATTTTTTTCTAAAACTTATTCGTACCATACATCTTTCAGCCAAGCACGAACATCCTATCATTTCGATAAGTGCATCTAAAAAAATAATGAAAAACGGCTCCCATGTATTTTAAAGGGCAGATCTTTGCATCGTCCTAGCATCGAACCCAGGATAACTTTTGTAAAAGTCATTGATGTTTTCGAAAGTCCAAGACCATAAATATAGGCACCTTGAGTTTTACTTCTCTACCTATCCGGAAAGTATTTTTTTTTAATTCCCGAAAATCACGGCAATGCATTCAAACGGGAAAAATCGGGACTTTGGGGCCCTCTGGAATCGAACCTATGACACTGAGGATCAAAGTCTCTTTTTTCCTGGGGGTTTCACGTTATGGCCAATATGTCATAAAAATTTCAGATCAATGACGCTTGTAGTTTAGGCTGTGAATTTGTATCCTATCTATCTATATAGGTATATATATGAATGAATCCGGAGAAGCATCTATATATAATAGATATCATATTATAAAAATACGGTAACGCAGCGATTTTAGTAATTAATAACTCCATTATAAATTATAAATTTCTTTCAATAAAACACGTAAAAGGCTTTCGCTAAGAGAAATGAGTATTTAAATTATGGTTATAATTAGAAATATTCCAATTCGCTTAAAATCAGTATATATTTCCTAACAGTTGGATTTCCTTTCCTTTCTGTTATTTGTATGTACTTTCCATCTTCAGTAAAAATTCAGTAAAAATTTCGCTCCATCAGCCTTCTTCAATTTTAACATTTTTTTCTGGAGTCAGATGTAGGTAGTTGCGGGAGAGAGGGCCCACTTAGCAATAATTAATAATTACAAATATTTTTTTAAAAAGTGTGATTTGGTTAATTACCCTGACAAATGTTTAACTTTCTTCTCATTTAGATGAAAACATTCGTATGATATTTGCCCTAGACTATGATCATGGAAATTCATCAACGCGACTTATAAGTCGGAGAAATTTGTTGCAAAATTTAGCGATTAACGTCAAAATTTCGGCAAAAGGGGCCCCTGTAGGAAAGAGTAGATTTTCAACTGTTTCAACGAGAAACATGATATATTTTGGCCTAATGGAAACAGGCATGTTTGTACAGCATTGGGGTATCTTCTGACTAAATACTAACAGTAAAATAAAAATGCTGTCGTAGAATTCTCATTCCTTTGAATAAGTAAGATAGAGGAGAGTCATATTGTACAGTTTTTTCGGCCGTGCTTTTTTCTTTTAGATGAGTAATTTATTCTGCTTATCAGCTCATATAGAAATTTCTCTTACTGTAAGAATTCTTTTGAACCCTTTAATCTTCCAAATACGACAATTTGTACTTCAAGTACGTTCTGTTGCTGGGAGGTATGTTCTTGTTGCCATTTTCATACGAGTGATGCAATATGTGTACTGTAAATAAGAGATTAGAAACTTATTACTAATACAATTATCATATTCAGCTATCTTTTTTAAGCTAATTAGCTAATTCGTTTTGATTACCATAATTTTATCTGAGATTTAATGAGGAATACGTGTTTTACCAATTATCGTCCTCGTTAAAACTGAGTGAATTCCTCTCTATCAGTAGTGTGTTTTCCAATGGGTTCGAAATCTTTGTACCAGCTCAGGAGCGTGTATCGACGAGGAAAACCGGCAGGTTGATAAAGCAGGGGACTTCTTTTCGGCTCGGGGATCGTCTGCGGGAAAAATATTTCTGGTATGTTGTTTTTCCCTTCACTGCAATGGCCTCCGTCAGATGTGGGCATCATTTCGTAGTCTGGATTCGTGGATTTTTTCATTCTTCCTTCGTTTTCCGCCTTCTTCCGTATACCGCTCGCGTCCTCCCTCTTTCGAATTAGGGAACTGATGGAGTTTGCCTAGAGATGTTTTTTTCTTTTTTAATCCAACTTCTCCTCTAGTGCGTTCGAAGCCTAATGCGATCGAGGGAAGGGGATATACGCTGATTTTCCTACGAATATCCTTTTGCTTTTTGTCGCATGATGTTCAGGAGGGTTTCCTACGCGTCTCCTTTGTTGACGGTTGTGAAAGAGAATGGTTAACGAAAAGGAATCTCTTCCTTTTTGAAGTTTTCACAAACGTAAACAACATCATCGATCTTTATCTTTTGTCAAACTAAGTTTGTTGAGTTTTTCTGAAATATAGTTTTATCTCATCCATAAATTGGATGAAGAATTTACATAACCTTACAATATTGGAAATAACTGGAATGAAATTGCACAAAATTATTGCGACCGGTTTCAACTACTCATAGTCATCGTCAGACTTTAGCTTTCATTCCGAAACACTTATGTCAGCTGTGGCCTGACAATAATTATGACTAGTGGAATGAGTAGTTTAAACCAGTCACAATAAACTAATTTCGTGAAATTCAACCTTAGTCATTTCTGCCGTTATTTCAATTATTAACCAATTCACCAAGACGGCTTCCTCAATCAATTCTATTATAACATTCTGTTTGATCAGATAAAATTACTCTTGTAATTCCTCAAGAGTCATTAAAAGTCAAACGTTGCATTCTCAGAAATTTAAAAATCAACAACGAATATATTGTACCAAATACGTCAATATTCACATATTCATTGGAATCTAATCATCCTCTGGTCTAATGATTGCATATACAGACGGTTTTTTATAGATTTTTCTGCTTGTAATTATATTTTGCGTAATAACTTTTTTGTCAGTTATTATTTACCGGTACGTCTAATTATCATGGAGATGATTATCGGTATCGAGATGATGTTTGGTTTGGCAATAATTTTTATGGCCTCTCATCCGCCAATATTTATCGGGGGCCTCGGGGTCGTTAAGGGTACACGCACGACCTCCATAGACGGGGCCTTCTCCATTTAGGCATATCGGGACCACAACTTGTGATTAGATACATTAAATAAATGAAAATGAACTCGAGGAAAATTTGAGACTCTTCGGTCGTAGCAGTAAATTATACAGCAAAATCAGTTAATTTATAAACTTGGAAAGTGTTTCAAATAAATATAGAATACATTAATTCAAATCCGCATATTTTTATAGGAAATATATGTAGATGATATAACGTCTATTTTTAAGTTAAGTTCCAAAACTATATGGCTAAATTTCGTACATGAGCGACAGATGTGGATATTGAGTGAAAGTCATTCTGTCGTTAGACATTTCTCTAATTTCAATTAATTTACTTATTTTTTCTTCTTGAGCGAACTTTTTTCACTTTTACACTTCTTTTTCATTCCACTTTCTACAATCTCATTACTAGCTCAAGCAACTATTATCGGCCCAAGTCGTTAGGTTTTAGAAAAGAAATTAGTTTTCGTAATGTCTCGAGAAAATTAAACTGCTTCCTTATCTCTATGAGTACTCTCATACTTTGGAGGACCTCTTCACCGCAATTGGAAAATGTCTTTTTTATCTCTCCCATTATCGTCAGTTTGGAGTCTGGAGTATCATCCCAAGAGTCTTCTTCCTTAAATTAATTCATTCTTTCTTTGGGTTTGAAATTGGAAATAAATCTTTCTTTTCTGCTGGTCGTAATGCAAGTAATAGCTTCGGTAGGTGTCCTTTCAAATTCTCATTCTCCCTTTCACCCGATTCCATCGAGCATTTCTTTCATGAATTCGCCGAATTACTTTCGTTGAGCGTACATTAATTGAATATTGGAGAGTAAAAGCATGAACAGCTCGATTAATAACCTGAAATATGTTTGCAGAATTGACGTGAAAACAGAATTGGAAATCAAGCGTTTTCTCTTTCTAAAAATGTTCTTTGTGATACATTTTCAATTCATAATTTTTCGTTGCTTTGGAAATACAAAGCGTCGGATCGATAAATGTGAACGGCAAACCGCGTAAATTCACTGAAAATCTCCTCGGGGCTTGTTTTATTTATAGAGAGTAAACAAACGGAAATGTAGCGAAATATTTAAAGTTATATTTTTTAGCTACATTTATTTAGCTGCCCAAATCCAACTCGAAATGTTTGCGGAATATTCTTGAACATCTTATCCAATCCGTTTCTTTTGAAGAAATGGATGATTTTTACCAATTGGTTTTATATTAGTTGATGACAAACGGCGGAAAAATCAAGGAAATTCATTTGTTTACGACTCGTCTCAAAAATGATTTCTTTGAACTTACATTTCCATATGCATCTTTTTTATTTTTTGTTTGAAGTCGCATTTAAAACCAGTTTAATTCTGATGCTTCGAGTACTTTAATTCGTGGCTGATTTTCTTTTCTCAAATATAAAATGGTCAAGTTTCCGTATTTTTCACCATTGAAGTTCCACCAATTTTCACCTCTGATATCCATTTGAAATCAAAGATTTTCATTCACTTATGTTCCTGTGCATACACATGTGTTTTAGTTGCAATAATTTAACTCATTCAGTAATTAGATGAGAGCACGACCATCTGACATAAATGAAGACCTGGCAGTTTAGATAGATTTTAGACAATTTATGACAATATCCTGTGAATAACGTGAAGGATTTATGCTGAACGATTTACGTTTTGGAAACAAACGTCTACTTAACAAAGAGATGAAAATAAGGCATCCGCAAGCTAAGTATATGTGCGAATTCACCCTAATGAGATGCTAACTGCAAGATTTATGACGCTTAACTTCGTGAAAACTATCATCCTGCTCTATAGTCGATTGTGTGACTTACATATTATAGTTTCTCCCTCAAGTTTCGAAATAACTTATGTCAGCTTAATGAAGTTATCGGTCTAACGTATTCTCACCTAATGCATTGAAATTCAGTCCGTGTTTGCCTAGGCGTTAGATTTACGGCACCCACGAGTCCTGTCGAATCCAGTCGACCCGACCTCGGATCGAGAATCTTCCTTACACAACCTATTACTTAATCGAGTGCAAACTCGCACGTGCTAGTAAAATGGGGTACTCGAAGGATATCTCTCCTCCAGCGCTCGAGGATAATCCTCCATTTGCATCTCAAGCATCTCTCCTGCTTTATTGCCCTTCCAACTTCGCTATTACCGCACCTTTCCGAACCTATGCCATTTCCAAAGCCCTTGTGAGAGGTCGAAGGCGGTCTGGGGCGACGCGTGCTCCTTCGCTCACGTGACATTCGACTCTCCTAATGCAATTTCCGCGGCGGAAAGTTGCGCCGCTTTGGCAGAACAATGTGAGGAGCGAAAAGCGTATTGAAGGAGCGGAAGATGGGCGTAGGGCTCGAATTCCCCGTTGTTAGATAGGGCACATGCATGATTGGTTTGCGAGTGAAGGGACAAAGGAGGCCGGAAAATGAGTGTAAGGGTAGGGAAAGAGAAAGGAAGTGGTTGAGGGAAAGCGTTTTATGTTTGCTTAGATGGACTCTGTGGGATATCGGGGAAGTATTCGGTCCTCTTTGGAAGTTCACGTATGCAACTCCTAGGACGTTGTACATTTAGCCAATGTTTTGCTTGCTGAATGTGTAGAAAAGAGGCCACTTAAAAACTTTCAATGACAAGTCAATATATAATACTTGTACAAATTCCACAAATTGATTTGATTTGATAGAAAATTGGGCCCTGACGATAATGCTTGGTCACCCAAACCGATAAACCCCCTCCTTTTGGGTTCAATTTGTGGAACTTGTACAAGATTTATATTTTACTTTGTCATTAAAAGTTTCTTTTGGACCCAATAGAAATTTGTAGAATTTGTACAAGATTTATTTCTTGACTTTGCCATGAAAAGTTTTAAGTGAGAAATTTCACCAAGTAACGCTTGATAATATTTATTTAGGGTACTTAAATTTATACCCGTCGTGAATTTTCGGTAGGAAAAGAAATCGAAGTTAGGAGGAATTCCTCCGTATTTCGATGTAAATCTTAGAGCTATGTATATAAGGATAAATAATGAAATAAGGTTATCTCGTGGTCCCGGGTTTCAGTCCCGGCTATTCGGATTTTTCCGGATGGGAAATGGTTCTGTGTAAACATCAAGCGTTATTCATTGTTATCGTACTCATCGTTATTTCGCTGTTATGGTTGTTAGTAAGGCTTTGTTCGATAAATAAATAAAATAAGAACAACGTACAAAAAATATCGATATGATGAGGATTAGAGCCGAAGTCTTCATTCCCTGAGTAGATATTTATCCTTTAAAATTAATCTCGACAAACGTTAATTTTCAGTCACTTTTATGTGGTGTATTCCTTTACCTGTTTATTGATTCCCTGTAAAACCCTCGCTGAAGTTTTGACAGGCGATAGTTGATTATTGATGGAAGCCTTTCTACCTTTTCTGAATTTTATTCTTCGGACACGCCTTAAAACTCATTTATTACGCAAGTTGAATCCTCGCAAATTAAAAGGAAGGCGCTTCCAACGCTCCGCACGTTTAGGCTTTCATTTAAGTTATCATTTGACTTCTGATTAGATCATTCCTAAAATCAAGGTTTATGAATCCTTTACTGAGGATCGTCTATATTTTAATTTATCCATTTATCTATCCATTTATGAAACTTATTTATCAAGAATCGCGATCTTCCTTGTCTCTGTGGTTTGTGCTTGGTTGCTTGAGTGTTCCGCAGTTTCTCTTTAATTGTATCGGTTTTAAGTTGAGATTTAACTTTCCGGTGTGCAATATTCTTAAAGTATATGGATGATATCCCTCGTTACGCTTTATCGCAGTATCTTCCATTTTCTTGCGTTTTTCTTCTCATTTTCGATTGAGGCATAAAAATTTAATCGCCTCATGACGTGGCCGTTGCAGTTGTTTTACGACCAGTTTAAGGCGCTAAGTCTTGAAGCGAAGCACAACTTTTAGGACGATGCGCCGCATCATGGCTCCTTTACAACTTCAAACGAAAGATAATTTAAAATGAATCGGGATTAATATTTATCTCCGCTCATTCTTCTTTTCGTTTTATATTCTAGTAAAACGTGTCTTCATTCATGCAACGATCAAAATTGCAATATATACGACAATGTGGCATTCGTTGATACGGTATTAGCTCTCTTATAATCCTTACTCTAAATGTAAATAGTATCGTTTAAAATGGTAGTTAGTTAGTCCAACAATAATTACATATATGTTATACATTTAATAAAAACAATTTGTTACGTTTCAAAGTTACAATCGCATCGATATTTCAGCTTGCAGTAGGTTTGTGGTATCTTTTGAACTAAATATTTATTCGAACAGAAACTCTTCGAAATAATAAAAGGGATCAAACATATTTATGTTATCTTTTTACGTAACTTGGCTTAAGTGAATCGAAAATTCAAAGTATCCATACCAAATTAGTATTGCGAATATTATTCATTCGTACGTTTTCCACCACTTTAGAAATATCGTTATAATTTACTGCGCCTATTAAAGAGTGAAACAATAACATTTTTTGAAAGAAAAAGATCAATGAGAATAACATTGATGCGATTTTGGCTGGATACAGTTGACCATTTATATCGACATATTTAAACCAGTGATATATTTTTCATTTTATTTTGCTCAAGTATGAAGTATTCATGTAATTTTTTGAGGATTTATTCAATCCGTGAGAAAAGGGATACTATATAATCGCATCCAAAAATTACGAAATAAGAACTAATTAGGAATAATAGGAGTTTAAAAATTCTAATACCAAAAATTTTATATAATGGCATATAATGTTTGTAAACTTTGGCCCAATAATTGCTTATGCGTTTCCTTAACAGACATTTAATGTTAAACGTTCGTTCTCAGAACTTTTGAGCAGTGTTTATGCGGCAACATCTTTGAGAATCATTTTCATATTTTCCGTAAGATCCAGCAAGCCTCTAGGCTTATGGCTGTGTAGAAAGACGATTTTGGATGTGTTTCTACTTGTGATTATATTTTTCGTAATAAGACTTTCTCTCAGCTTTTATGAACCGGTGAGTCGTATGATAATAGTTGATGACTTGCGCTAAGATGTTGTTTGATTTTGCGGTAATATGTAATAATAATAATAATTAAAGGAATTTTTTTAGGATGAGATTGAGAGTATAAATCCTCTTCTTACATCTAACCCTTTCTGTGTTAGGATGACATTTGATTTGGCTTTAATTTTATATGAGGCTTTTATTTTTTTTCGTATTTAAGATTTTTGATCTAGTATAGTCATCTATAGTTTGACTGGAATCCACCGTGGAATTGTGATATTAATTTTTAATCCCAATATCCCTTGAACATGTTTGGCTCCAATTCGTCCATATAATTTGAAATCTTCGTCAGACTTCATCAAAATGTAAACCGGGGTATCCAATGTGATCACAGATCCAAATTTTAGATTGACATCCCCTCATCAAACACGAAGTGATAGTACTCACGATGTAATTGTCTCTTTCAGAGTATGCTGTGTGTCGATCGCTGATTCTCTTTTGAATTCCGCCGAAATCACGTTGTGCACTGCATAGCGTTCCCGTAAAAAGCCTACGTAAACGCTTCGTTCCGTATAGTTTACATCCGCTCGCTACGTAACGGAGGTCGTTTAAGTGGATTAGCTTCAACGCGTGACGTAATGTACTTTCCCGAGATGGCTCGTTGCGTCAACAGCTACAGATCGATTCCCTTTTAATGGCTATCATCTCCGCTAATACCAAAGTGGATGTATACACTCTTTTAGCCATTTGCTAAATTACGCCGTGCAGTTCGAATCGATTAATTATTCTTTTTCGGCCAGCCGTTTGCATCTTTTTCAACTCGCGAGCGAGGGAGTTAATGGAGACAAGTGGAACTTTTTGCTGATCGCCCGATCGAGTTAACGGTTTCTTCATGTCCATAGCTTTTTGCCCCGTAATTTGATTTGGCTTCTTTTCCGCTAATTGAACGGACAGGTCTTGTTAATGAAAAGTTGCGCGGGGTATGTTAAAGGTTTTCTTAACTATCGTTAGTCTTTCTCTTCTCCGCCATTCTACGGTTTCGTGTTGTGTCAACGCGCCCAATCCTCGGAGTTTCCGTCTGGCGATGTTAGTAGTTTAATTCGGGAAATAATAAATAAACAATGAAAGAACATAAAGAGGAATAGGTATTAATTGGTTTTCACATATTTTTATCGATTTTTAATTTCTCTGTTTATAGTATTGATAAGTATCTTCGTTTCCATGATAGTTATCACTGTGAAGACACATATGCTCGGAAGTTCCCAACTTTCAAGTTTTTTACGTAGTTTATCTCCAAGTGGGTATGGAATTGATCAATTGCGTAAAATAAATCGTAAATAAAATAGTAATAAATTATAAATCGTTAGCGTAATTTGTCAAGTATTTTGTATATTACCGTCTAACAGTTCATTATACTCGTAGTTCTGTACTTAGATATGCTACTTGCACAACCAAGCTACTTTAAAAGGTCATCTTCCCTTAACCAACAATTTCATGATATATTCAGATCACCCTATTTTAAATTGTAATTACTTTTTCTTTACTCCAGAAAAATGATTTTACTTCTCTGTGGAGGTTGCGGTTTTATGAAGTTGGGTCCTTTCTTAGTATTTCATGCCATTTCATACAGTGAAGGTTGAATCAGAGAAATAAAGATATTATAATCATTATAATTAATACAAGGAAAGGGTCGAGGTGACTTTGCACATAAGGGCGTGCACCCAGGAAAATTCCCCAGGAAAAACGGACTTGAAAAAAGTCTGACAGGGCTGAGAATCGAACCCGGGATTTTCACCTATCCGGGAGGCTGCCTTAACTACTGGCCGGGTAGCCCAGATGGTTAAGGCAGCCTCCTGGATCTAGGCTACCCGGCCAGTAGTTAAGGCAGCCTCCCGGATAGAGGAAGATCCCGGGTTCGATTCCCAGCCCTGTCAGTCTTTTTTCAAGTCCGTTTTTCCTTGGGCATTATAATTAAACTCTTTAGGGCTCCATTTAAAAATTTCTGACCCGACAATGGCCAAAACCGGTAGTACCGGTTATGTACATAGAAATACATTGAAGTACTCATTTATATTAGAATAGTGACGTGTGTATTAATAGTACGATAGTATAATAAAAACATAAGAAAAATAAAGTGACATCTTAATACTAAGGAAAGGCTATACAGCAAAAATTGAGACAAAAAATAAAGAAGAGTTCAATAACGTTCATTTTTTTTAATTAAAAAGTTCTTTAATGAACAAAAAATCTTTCAAAAATTTTAACAAGGCACATATCATTTACTTCAAGATCTAACAGCCAATTTTTAGTATTTTTGAAATAACTTACAGTTAATTAAGAGTTGTTGAAATTGAATTAAATTAAATCACATCTATATATATGTAATTTAATTTCATTTGGTAACATTCAGTATAATTTCGTCCTAAATAAAAGAAAGATACTCGGTATAAAAGAATCGTCACCTCAAATTTAGGGAAGGAAATATAATTTCTTCAGAAATTTATATTGTTCAGTTATTTGTACTTTATGATGAGGAATTGGTATTTTTACAATATTCAAGTCTCTAAATGAAAAAGAATCGGCACTTTTCAAAGGAAAACGTGTTTCTCTTGTAGTGGAAATTCTCTCGAGTGTTAGATGTTACATCTCCGCGTGTGATGAAAGAATCCTGGTCAAAGCCGTCTTGCACCGTGCTTAATGACACGTTTTACCTCGTTAAGGGCTCTTTCTAAAGTAACAAACTCTTGATGCGGTGTGTGAAATACCGCTCGCTGTTCTCAGCTTGAGCGAATGTCTTCGTCGCTCAGATGTTATCATCGACTCTTTCCTCGCCTTCTGCTCGCTCGGGGAGCGAAATGCCATTCCTCGTTTCCCGGAGGGTCTCAAAGAAGTCAAAGGGAGTGAAGAGCTTCATTTAAATGAGAATCGACGAGTAGTCGCTTAAGTAGTCGCTTCGGGTCTACATAGAACCCAAATGGTATTACGGAAGGTTCAATAAAATCATTATTTTTTGTATTTCATTAAAATGGAGGTAAAATTCGAATGATGTTTCATCGATAAAAGTGTCTAAATATGCTATTTTTAGGTGATAATTTTGCGACATGACTAATTTAGTAACCACATTTCAAACGGGAAATTAAGGGTAATATTAAGGTACCTTGTGCAGGCAGGGTACTTTAATGTTCTCAACAATGTCAGTCCTAAAGAAACACTATTTTGGCAATGCCTTAGTTTCTAACTAAGTATTTTTATCCTGGCCCAGTTAAAGTTGTGGAAAAATATTAGAGTATACTTGCGTTTGATTTTTTCCAGAGTTCGTCGTTTACTGTGTTGTATGATTAACCGAAATGGATATTTTCATTGCGTAATATACCTGAGGCTTGGGTACCCTTAGGAGTGCGAGAATATTGTCCAAGACTGCTTTAAATATAATATATAAAATATATTCAAACAATATAAATTGTATCTGACAATGGAAGAGGGGACTTCAAAGTCTCAATTTAACCTAATAAAATCTTTTATCTATCTATCTATTAATAAATGTATTATAAAAATAAAATAGGCAAATTTATTATCCTTCTGAAGTATTCCAGAATTTGTTGCGTTAGCTAAATATTTTCGATTATACCATGTTGGCATGCCATTCGAGTAGTAAGTGAATGTGCTTGATATATTGCACTACAAGATCTGATCATAATGAATGAGTAGGATATACGGTACTTATAGGCGGAATGGTACTTAAGGGATTGGGGGAACTAAAATAGATGAGTACTCCTCCTATAGACCCAATAGTTCTGAAAATAAATCTACAGCTATCCACCGTTTTTTGGGACTATATTTAGCCATAGATGGCTAACCTTTATCTGCTAATAGTGGTTTATATATCCGGCCACGTCCAACCAAAGGTTTGAGCGTGCTTATGTGTGCCAAGGGGCCATGTGGTTTTGTCCACCCGTGGCTTCGCGTATGGAAACATCTTTTTTTAGGTCTCTCTCAACTCTCCCTGCACTTGGTAAAATTGATCCTAGCGTGACTCCCAAATTAGATTTTTCGTTTAATTTGATGCCCGAGGGAGAATTTGGGATAAATCCTCTTAGATGCATGTATCCTAATTGCTCTGGGTCGACGTCTTCGTTATAGGATTAATTTGGATTACGTAAATCCGCGAAAACAATGTCGAGCACGATGGGAGAAAATTGCTTTTTCTCGTACGCACAATCGGGAGGTCAAGTCCCTCTCTAGGCTTAAAGGTTGTCGTGTCGTGAGCTGGGCGTCGGGAATTCCATAACCGGGAATTTTTGGGCGAAGGACTAAAGTTGGAGATTCCGAAAACTCCTGGGTGAGTGGGAGGTTTGTGTGAGAGATGAATGGTATTCGGAGTGAAACGCGTAGATTCAGATGCCTAACTGTGAGGGGTTTCATTTCGCCTTCCCGTGGCCGTTCCGCGACTTATCTGCGGTTAAAATTTCACTCGCATTCTGTGAATGGATGCGGAGATTTTGACGGAGTTTGAATTTTGATGTTTCTCTCTCGAAATATTTCAACCTTACTTATACAGTAATCCCAGTTGACTTTACCAAGAAGTTCAGAGATCCATGGTTGCCTTTATGCTTATGCCTTCCTCTATTTATGCTAAGATATGCTGAGACGATGGGTTAGATGTAAGAAGAAACTCAATCTCGCCCTAATAAATGGCTCATTGTTATTATTAATAATTAAATCTACCAAGGAAGTTCGTTGACATTTATTCAATAGCAATTCAATCGATCTATTATTTTTCTATTTATTATTCGTATGAAATGGCAAATTAAATTAAGTGTGTAATTTTTGCTCTTATCCTCATTTCCTCTGTAATTAGTCTGTCATAAACACTATGGACAGATGACTTCAAGGCTATAATGTTAGTACCAGTGGAAACCTATGCGTTTATGCTTCCATTTTTTGATTAATATTTCCTCCGTGTTTTAGCACAAGATATAGTAAAATGTGTACTTTACATAGTTTTGTTTATCTTGTTCTTTGCTTTATTTAATATGTAAGCTGCTGTGGCTGAGACAGGTAGACTCTTTCGCAATTTTTTAATGTAGATTTTAAAAAAATTGATTGTATTCTACAATTCAAGAAAAAGATTTCAGAATCAAGAAATGACTTTTCTTATGAGTATATAACATTAGATATAAATTTTATTCATCATAATGATGACTATGAAAAAGGCGACCAATATTCACTAAAACGGCTGCAGCAATACAGGTATAGTGTCTTTATTATTTGTAATGATGATCAATTACGGAATGGTCCAATGAGAAAATGGTATCGGCTGTACTATCATTGAACTAGTTGAAATCGTATATTTATTTCATTGGGTTATAAAAATGCTGTTTTATATCTTAGATACTCAACAGTTGTTTCTTACCCCTCCGATACATTTATAGAAAATTCTGAGTTCTTAAAACTTTTTTGATATCCCTTAGCTTTGACCATTTCACAGTCCACACGTGCTTAAGCTGACGAGATATTTATAGCTCTTCCGAAACACTCGGTAGCGATATTGGATCATTTATTTTTTCGAGTTTTATTTTCCCTCTAAATTCGAAGTCTAACTTCAAAAACGTATTGCAAAGCAGGCTAGAAGTTAGGGTCCGCACGTAAGTGCATATTGGTGCAGAAACTTTCGAGTATCCCCGCCATTCGTTCGCGGGAAATGGAAACTTCGCAAAGCACTGCTCGAGGAGCAGAGGAAGGAAGGGGAACGCCCTGGGAAGTACTGCAACAAATGGTGACGAAGAAAACTCCAACAGATGACCTGCCACAAGGCAGACGGCTGAAGACCCCATCCGACGCAGATACCCTATCTCAACGGATCTGGATAAAAATCCGATGGCAACGGGCACGGAACGGGAGAATATAATTCATTTCCCCTTTCCTCGCCCATTATTACGCCAATCAACGTCAGAGGAAATGTCCATTGGCGTGGGATGCGGCCCAGGGGAGCGATTTTTATTCCCCGATATGAAACAAATGACTGTGGGCGGACGCATGACGTAGGAAACAGTCGACGCGAGTGGCAAAGCCGAGATTCTCTCGAGTGAGGTACCGGTGGAGTCGTTTTCAACGGGAATGAGATTGATTTTAAAGAGAGGTAACGGCTCTATTTGCATGGATGAGGAGCTCACGAGGGATATCCCACGAGAAGATCTCGGGTTATTGATTTTCTACGCGTGCGGTAATTTTATATAAAGAGGATGCTCCTTTGTCGTCAGGCTGATCCTGAAAAGATGTCTTCATTTTTTCCTCGGAGGTGCCTTGAGGATAGATATCCCTTTCCTTAATTCATGCCTTTGTCAAAATCGTCGGATGAATGGATTTTTCGCCAATTCTAAATTATTTGGCCGGTCTTCGTGAAAAGACATACTAAAGGAGTGAAGAAATACTTAGTACCATCCAAAACTATGTATCAAGCAACCAATTTCGGCTACAAGGTCATCATCAGGTGACCACGGTCACCCATCAGCCAGCCATTACCTGATGATGACTGTGAAGCCGATACTGCACAACTTAATAAATTCCTGTGGATATTACCAAGTCTTTCTTCGCTTCTAGAGTGTTCATCAAATGAACTGTATTCTGTGTATTGATAGACTTAGGTTATATTAATGACTTCTGTTTGTGATACATGGGGTATACTCATGAAGTTTACAGGGATAAAATGTTATTTATATTCTCCAACACTTCTAACATAAGATTCAGAATTCATCATCTAGTAAGATCCAACAACTTTGCTCTTATGTGATTTTCTTTCCTTGATTACCTTATTTCTTTATCTTTTATTCTTGAAAATGTCAACGTTCAATTCTATACCAAAAGAAATATTGTTTCTAATTTTGTTTGAAAGGAAAAACATTTCAATCTTCTTTGTATTATTTATAATAATACACATCTAAGCGTCTCGTTATTTATAAACTAAAATATAATGAAGTACTATGAGCTGATAAACAGATAACAATGGAAAGTTTAGGTTATATAATATCATAAAATTTAGGAAAAAAGCTGGGCGTAATTTTGTCAGAAAGTATCCAAGAAATATAAATATACTACAATCAATATCACCAACATTAATATAACAGGTTTCTTTTCTAATGAAAGATTCAATCCTATCGAAATTAATATGAATTTAAATTAATTAACAATTATTGTTTATAAATTATTAAATTATGTTAAATATATTATGATTCTCCTTACGCAAATGTATAGGAAAATGCAAACTAGAAATGTTTTACCGCATTGCTAATTTGTAGAAAACGCACATAAAAGTTTTACTATACTTTCACTATTGTTTACTGATTAGTAGTACGCAATGAACTGTAACATTTTCATCCAAGCACCTCATCCTCCCTGTAAAGCTTCAAGTTCCTTTAAGGGTTCATGTATCTCTGTTTAAGAACAGCTGCTATGGGAAATCACTGCTGGGGAGGAAAACTGCAGATCCTAAAGAATCGGATGCCATTAACTGGAAAAGACATTGAACTTTAATTAATTAATTTATTTATTGTAAAAACCCGCCGCAGCTAGTCGCGAGGACCGGGGGCGACGGTACGAGTAACTCGTAACTTATATAGCAATTACTGCATCAATACAATAAACCCTACTACATACAATATAAGCATGCATAAATAAAAATAATTAAATAAAAAAGTACAATACATATATGAATTATTGAAAAAACACCACTGTGAATTAGCTATAAGTTAGTATGAATTTTAATTAACCTTGAAAGAGTAATATAAATTACTTTTCTTGTACTTATCATGCAAGATTTTCATTTGAAATTATATTTTTATAACATATATTAAAAATATACTACCTAAACGTGCTTTAATATCATATATAAGAAGAGAAAAGGAGTAAGATTGTAAAGGAAGAAATGGAACTCTTTCGGTGCACTAAGTAGGATTCTTCTGACCTTTTGTTTCGGAGAAGCAAAAAAGAAATAAGATCGTAGTTTTCCTAGTATGTCAAGTACCGACGTAGCTTTATCGTCACTGAAGTCCACGGATTTCCTATATATTCAGGATATATATTCCGCCCCGGTGTGAATGTCTATCGAATGTGTTTGAACGTGCTCAAAGTATGAGGTACTTTATCATTCACGGCTGGCAATGAAGTGTCGTAAATTTCGTTCCATTTATCTAGCCTACTTTTTATAGTTCTTCAAATTAGAGCTCAGTAAATCAACTAAAGGGTAACTTTTGCCAACTGTTTTTCTTGCTGAAATCAGTTTCTGGAGAAATGTATTCATTTGAATAATAATAGGATTCTTAATTTTTGTAGTTTATGTTTTTATTAACTTTTCGTTGATAGAGTGATATTAGAAAACCTTTGGTTTCGAGTAAGGGATGATTGATAGGAAAGAAAGATAAAACAATTTTTATCGTTGTACTATTTATTTTTAACCCTACTTGCTGAATGAGGGGTAGAAAAGGCAGGACCGAAATCAGAAAAGGTCGCAAGTTCTCTGGTTTATATGAAGAATATTATGCATCTAAAAAATAATAATAATAATAATAATAAATCGTCTTTATTTGGGGAGATTGAGACTTAAAAGTCTCTTCTTCCATCTAACCCATCGTCATTAAATATGAAATTAGAAGAAGAAAAAATTAGAAGAATTGTGGATATAAAAACCTAAGAGATTCTTAGGAAAAAAATCCACTGCAGGAAAGCACCCACAAGGAAGGGGGGTGTGAAAAACCTGCACAAACCTACCGATAGTAATAGCTAAAAGATAAGAGAAGAGAAAAACATTCAAAAATAAATAAATACACTACCAATAAGTACTTACATGCGATACATAAATAAGAATCAGTTAACATTTAAACAGAGATAGCAATATACAAAGTAACATAAAAAACAAAATAGAAAAACAAGAAAATAACTCTCTCCCGGAAGAATACAAGAAATTGGAAATTACAGACTTAAGTTCTTGACCCGCCTCCCATTCCACTGTGCACACAGCTTTCCCCTCAAATTATGTTTCTGATTCTAAGCCTTAATATTTCTATCGATAATTGAGTAGGATGTTGATTTTTTATGATTTGATTTACTAGGATTACGATGAATTGCTGTCTTGATCCACTAAGATGGAACCCTGGGACTGGGACTAGTAATAGTCTACAGAATAATATTTTTCCCACTGCCAAACCAATGAAAGATATCTTCGTGTTATCAGGATTCATTCAAGTTTCGATTGTTTCGCGATTGCACTGAAATTTCCGACCGTAAATTCAGACAGAGTTGATTTACCGCTCAGTAATCTACTCGAATGTGTTTTTCTCCATGATTTAACTGTTCCTTTTAGATAAAAATGCAATAAAGCAGAGATTTTTCATTCATGGCCTTATGCTTTCGTAGTGAAATTCGCGAATGGATTTATTGTTGACTTGAGTCAGTGGTAAGATACATCAGTTAAGAGTCATCTAAATTGGTGATTTTCAGTAAAACGTTTGACATATTTTATTACCCATTTTTCTGTCTTGGAATCGATGCGTCAGAAATGGTCCGGAATTTTTATCTTGCGGTCATAGATAACAAGTTAAGAAACGATAAGTTACGAATCCTACCAGTAAAATCAATAGTATTTTTACTGAAATAGCTCTAGGTGCGTATTTTATTTGTTGTGATGCCATCGCTCTCGAAATGAAGGATCTTTCAATTTCTCTTCCGAATTTTCTTAATACATTCACCATTGGTACGTTTACTTAATTGCTTTTTCGGATTTTTCATGTAATTATTTGAAAAGTTTTCATGAATAATTTAATTTCTCCGATCAAGCACCGAATAAAAAACTACGCTTTTGTTTGACGGAAGCATTTTCTTGCTTTTTTGGATTGACTTTCAAGTCATTAAAAAAACAATTGATGAATAATTCAATTTATCCCGACAAGCACGTTTTTTTGGTGATAGAACTATACTTTTATAAACCACTTCTTTTTACGAAAATAATCAGTATTATCGATGCCTTTCAATATCAATTTCGATTTCCCTGTTATTTTATTTCATTTTATTATTATTTATTATTATCATTATTTAGGTTGGCCTCGGTATCGTAGGTCCCGGGTTAAAAAGAATTGGGTTTTTTTAACAATGGTCATCATTGACTAAAATACGCTCAACAATAAAGACGCATTATTATTATTATAATTGGTAATTTCTAATATAGATAAAAAAAAGTTAATCACTGTACCATAACACTACAAGTATGGACCATATGGTGCCGACGCGGACAGTCTCTTATCTATTGCTTAGGCTAAGTGGCTTAGTGATAATTTCGCTGTATCCTAAGTAACTGCAGGTATCAAGTTTATTTATCTAGGATCTTCTCCGATCGGGCTGTCACATTTGGGCCAACTTGTTCCAATTTCTCTCTCATTGTATACTCCTTAGCTCAATATAATGCAAAATCATCCAATTAGTTATCTAAGGAAGATAAGATGGCGTAAGAGATAAATAAGAACATTTTCGGGGGTCCTTCATGTTGACCCTCATGAAATCAAATACGTCCCCTCCTCCACGAATACTGAAATTGTGTGTGTATCAAAGCATACGGAATATTATAAAATAGTGCAATACTTTAAGTGTAGTGTTTTGGCTGTATTATATGCTATCTCAGTTTGATCGTTCCAAAGGATAGTTGATTTTTTTTAATTGACTTCTAATTTTACTTTTTACAGAGTGAGTCTCGGGCTTGAATTCGATCTTTAACATTTACAGTGAATTAGACTTTTGTTGCAATTTTTTAATTTCTTAGTTGTGGTTAAGGCAGCCTCCCGGATAGAGGAAGATCCCGGGTTCGATTCCCGGCCCAGTCAGACCTTTTTCAAGTCCGTTTTTCCTTGGGATTTTTTCTGGGTGCACGCCCTTATGTGCAATTTACCCTTTACCCTTTCCTTTGTGATTCCCTTAGGTGGGTTTATCCTTTACACCGCTTTGTGTTGCCGGTGCCTCAATGAGGTCTTGGCTGTGGACGATGCCGCATAGTCGGACGAAACCACACTTACCCTTGCACACAAAGTTCCCAAAACGAATTTTTTAGTAATTTTATTTCCCTATGTATCCAACCAGTTGTTCACTATGTCATAGGGAGACTTATCTCTTTTCAATTTTTTTTTATTATTTTGAATTTTTCATTTTAAACCCCACTGAAAGGAATTTAATTCCCTAATATCTGAAGAGCTGAGTCCTTCTTGAGCATTATGAAGAACTTAGACAAAGACTACTTAAAATTCAAGCCCAAGTCGTTGGCAAATTTGAACTTGGACCGAATTGAGATAGAGGGCTCTTCGAAAGAACTCATTAAGCACGGAATATTAAGCGACTACCGTCTCTGTCCCGTAAATGAAAGTCGCTACGTATTTGTGAAACGAGCCTTAAAAAAGATAGGAAACTGGATCGCATCCGAAATCGTGTACCTTCGCCGAAGCGTGTTTTCTGTACGCCAAACATATCCACGACCTTTCGTTCGATCCAAGAATTTGATTGCGAAGGAGAAAAAATCCTAGCCTGCAACCCGCCCTAGTTCCGAAGGGACAATGGAAGGAATGCCCTGAAAGAGTTGTAGGAATTCTTGTTGGAGAACGTGAATACACCCGTACCGCTTCTCGAAAAATATTAAGGAAATAAAGGACGAGAAAGGGCTCGCTGCCGCGATATTTTGCAAGAGGAGGAATAAATGAGAAAGTAAAAAATTGCGACGCCGCTTATCCGTGGGGCGCAGGGGGTCGGAGGATCCGTTCCTCGAAAAATACGTACCCTTTTTTGTCCTCTTCCAAGAGGACTTTTCCACTTCTCCGCTCTCGGCTGTAAATATAAAATTAAAAGTCCCCGCTGCCCTTTGTTGCCTTTGAAATTTAAATCAAAGACATCGCGTTGAGGCCGAGAGGGACTTGCCACTACTGAGATGTGTCTAATCAGCGAGGAGGGTTGTGAAGGCTCGAAAAACCGATTCCCTCCTCCGGGTTTCTTCCGAGGACGAATTTCACCTTGCCCTAACTCGGTTTTTAGTTTACGCCGCTGCAAATCAGGTGGCTAAATTTTTAAAGGAATCAATTTTATTGCAATAACGTTGTCAATAACTAAGATAATATTTCACAAAATTTGAATACAATTTTATGTCATCCGTCCATTGGATGAAGCATTTACATATCATTGCAATATTGGAAATAACTAAGATGATATTTCACAAAATTTGTTTATTGCGACCGTTTTTAGCCACTCAAAGTTAACTAACAAGAATTATAACAAGTTATTTTGTTTTTGGAAGAAATTGAGTTCTGATACAAAAGTTGCTCCTCATCGATTCCTTCGCTCAATTAAGTTCATCCCTTCTTGGAATTCCCAAATTAAATGCCTTGGTGAAGCACCTCCTGACAAGTTCAATAGAGAACTTCTCCGATAAGAGGCTCAGCCCAAAACGGGGAAAGGAATGAATCATCGTTTAATAAAGTTTTAGTCTCATACCACTCATAGTTAAACTATACCAACTATTGTACTATAAAACTATTATACTATAAAACTAAACTAGCTATTATATTACTGTACCTAAGTCGGTGTTTAGATTTCGCGGCTTCAAATTTTTACATACATGGGTATGAGTTCAGGCATGTACCCAGGAATGCAGCGAAGAAATAGGGGTATAAGTCCAGGGCACAAATTCTTGGCGGGCGAAAAATAAAATTAGGATTTATCGACATCGGAACTTGAAAATGTGTGTTCTCGATGAGGTCTCATTGGACATTTAATTTGGATTTTTAATTCGCTAGTTATTCTTAATTATGAATGAATAAAACATTGACTTTAAAAGGGATGAAGAGAACAAACTAGACATAACAGAATAATCTCGCGGTTTGAAACACCAATCGCCTTCTTTCAGATTTATAAGCACAAATATATTTTTGAATTTTTATTCAGGAATGGGTTCGAAAAATCCATATTTTATTCTTCTGAAATATTTACGTCAGACCGACTTCTGGGGCTAAATTTGTAAAGGTTTTAAATTTAGTTCGCCGCCATCTTGGAAGGCACCTTTCGACTTTGGGTATTCATCCGTGAAATTCCTCTATCTAATGATGTGTTTAAGGGGTTATATGGCCCTAAAGGCTGCGGTGTCTCTGAAGAAGGTGTAAAGAGAGCTTTTGAGATCGTTGGGCAAAGGGTAAAAATACTTTGGCAAAGGAAGGGATTTATAATCTTCTATCTGAGCTGCAGATCCCGTAACCTCCTTCTAACGTAAGAAAATAATGAAGCCATTATTCAGAGAAAAATCAATGAACTAGGGTTGCGGAAAAGGACGTTCTAATCTCAAATATTGAATTACCATGTTTCTATTCTTCATGTTATCCTCTTCGGTTCACTTAGCAAATGTTTCCTCCTAAAGGTTGTTTTTATGATGTGATAATTTAATGATCAAAATCTCCCCATTTTTCGCAGGTTCAATTCTTAATATTCCGTATTCAATGCCAATTCTCGTTTCTTGGTAACTCACCTCACCTTTTATGTAATCTAACATCTTTTATCTCTTCGGCTAAGTCTTTGTCCTTTCCCTTGATTTCTGTCTTTAATATTCGAACCGTTACAATTTGAAAACAAAATTTCTGGTGTTGATGGTATTTTCTGTAGAACAGGGGAAGTAAATTTTTTATTACATAACGAAATCTTGAATTAATTTCTTTAGCTGCATCTCTGATTCTTTAGCTTCCCTTGATATTTGACACTTTATTCTTGATTACTTTTATGACTTTACACTTTTATTAGATGCTTATTTAATGGTTTAAGAGAAGAATTCGTCAATGAAGTATTCTTATAACCTCGTATCTGAATTATTTAATCAACTAAATTACATGGCTCCCAAATGGCCAAGCGGGCAAAGCTTAACGAATGCTGTCCCATTTTCAATTCCCGGTGGAAGCCGATGTGCGAAATTACCTAAGCTGTCGAAGCACATTTAACAATACTACTATCAAATTCCATGAAAGTTTTATATTTTAAAAATTACTTCGAATAAAATCATAAAAGACTTTTTTCCCACGACGTTAAATTTTGCGCTGTATGTTACAATAAATCGCTCTAAATGATTTATAATTTCCGTGCAAGGCACGGGTTATTAAATCATGATGAGATATGAATTATTGTCTAGATAGCACTGTGATTTCAGACTTCTGCTTGGAACAAATACTCATTGCTGGCTTATCTGAGAGAAGAAATAATTTATCTAAAATTGGATTTCTAGATGCCATCTGATCATAAATCTGGTATAGAAAATTAATTTTTGTTTTATGACATGTTCTAACTGAGTAATCAATTCTTGGCTTCACGATTTGACATCGTAACATGTGCTACAATAGATTTATAGTACTGCTGTGTTCCATACGGATATTTCATACGTGTTTTGTTGGTTATATTTCATGGCCGCAATCTTCTGAGTAGAGCTATCGCGCTCCGAATCTCGTATTCCATTTTGAAGATACAATCTTGCAGCTATCCCCAGTGTCTCCATCATATTTTTCTAGCCTCTGCTAAAATTCGAGTGATCCTTAACCTACTTGTTGATCCTATCTTCTCTTTTATCCCAGTTCCCCCGTGGTTTTTGCATTATTCCCCTCTCCTTATATATTCCGTGTAAAAATTTCGATGCAGAAAATTCGATAAAATGCTACTTTTCAGGAATCGATTTTTTTACATAGTAACAAGTCAGCTATTTTAATCGGTGATTATGGTTAACTCAAACAGATAATCAGCAGATTCTCATAGGAAAGAAGAGGTATGTGTTGTAAGAATTTGCTGCAACCGTGTCTTGAAGAATGAAACATTTTTCATTTCGCGTTTGGTACAGGATAGAGAGGAATGTATCTTTCATTTATTCTAGTAGTAGCATTTTAAAAAGTGCTTCGACAACTTAGAAAATTTTGCTCATGGGCTTCACCGGGAATCGAACCCTGGACCGCTTCCAGCAAAGCCGAACGTGCAACCCACATGGCTATCACCCCTTTCATCTGTGTTTGTCACAGTCTTGTCATCACTGTGGTAATCTGAAAGTTACTGATGTGTAAGTACGCCGAATAATGGCAATAATTAAGGTTTCTCCTTATTGAATACTAAGAAAAGTATTACTCTTATGTAGGAGTCATTGTGCTACACATACGTGACTACTCTGCGTACACAATTCCGGTTTGGTGAGGAAAGTTATGGAAAGCTACCTCACTCCTCATCCTCTCTTATAAGCCTCTTTCCTTTCTAATATTTTTTGGTAGCTAATGTTGTAGGAGCGAGGTTTCAACACCGTTCGGGATGAATTATCAACAGATATACTTGAATAACTTAATTTCAACGTATACACTGGATTAGACATTGTTCTTTTTGTGCGTCGGAACCGTTTTAATGTTTGGAGTAACAAAGGCAATATTATGGAGTTCTTTTAACCATTTCTCTGTAACCTTTTCGCAATAATTTTTTATGCATAATAATTGAGACATTCTAATATAGATCATGGTACCAAGCGACCATTTGGCTAAATACTTTGCAGGCGGTAGTAATAAAGAGCAGTATTTTTAGATTGTGGTTATGCAGAGCAGTACTTAAAATCGGATATGCCGTTTCTAAGTTACTAAATGTTTGGTTTAGCGTTCCAAGGTCAATTATTTAGTCAATACGTGCTTTCACCGCGGAAACACAAGGGGACTTCATGTCATTCACTGCTGTAATGCCAATCATGCAACGGTAATCCATCTCAGTTGATGGAATACGAATGAAGAAAAATATATAAATATGAATTATATATAAATATGAATTATATATAAATATGAAGAAAATTTGCATTCGGGCCTATTATCATATGCTTCCTCAACCTTTATGTTCTCCCAGGTATCTTTCTCATTGTAAGGAACGGGTGTCATTAAGAACAGGTATTTCAGGATAATGAGATACGGTTAATTAATTCAGGACTTGTCTTTGGAAAGCGAATCGCCCGGTGAAATATCGATGAATAACCAAACCCCAAAGAAATTGCGGTTTCGCTCGCTGTTATCTCCTCTGTTTGAGAGAGACTACTGTCTGCGAGAATCTTTGATAAGGCCTTTGTCTCTGAATCGAGGCGAGAGTTTGCAAAAGGCTTACAAAGCTCCTCGTCGGTGTCCCCGCTTTCGAATCGTTATCTCATAGTCTTTTGTTCGCGAATCTTATCGCAGAGGTAAATATCTGTCGCAGGTAATTCTTCCACTAGTGTCCGGGGCGACATTACTTTGTGCGTGCGTTATGTGCTCGTGTGATCACACTCTCTCTTTGTGCCGCAGGGCTATGACCTCCTGAGTGATCACTGTTGGGTGTTTAACTCACAGTCTGGATGCTGTTTTTGGCTCCGAGAGTGTAACCTTACTCGAACATTGTTTCTTTTAGTTCATCGGAGTACCACTGTGATGCCTTAGACAACGTGAGAACATTTTAATAGTTTAAACAGAAAGGACTGTTGTCTGTTTACCATAATTGGAGCAGCATACATTCTTATGTGGCCGACGTCTTATTCCATCTTTATGATTCTCCAAAGTAAAGATTCTTTGGCAATATATATTGTTTTCGATATATATTTACCAGTTTTTTAAGGAATACCTTAATACAGATGCTGCATGTTTCTTATTGATAGGAGTGCACCGACCCCATGCATTGAGAAATTGCCATTCATTGCTCGTGATTTATGTGCTGTCGGTTAGGAAAGGACTCGTACGGTTTAGAGAGTGACTAGCGGCTTGGAAGGTGAATGTGCAATCTAGCAAAGTGAGTGTGTATTGGCTATATTGTTGAACACCGAGTTGCATCTTTTCCCTTGTATTCTAGTTAAGCCGTTCAAAATATTTAAATCTTATGTGGTTTAAAAGTTAAACAAAGGAGAATTTCCTGAATTTTAAACATATTATTTTGAAGGTAAGTGCTGCCTTAATTGATACTTACTGTCTTTAAATTTCTCTTTTATTTGATGTAGTTTGTTTGCATTTCTATTGCTTGTTCAATGCTTTGTTCGTCATAACTTTTCTGTGTACCATGATAACATTTTCTACAAAGAAAAAATTTCATGGAGCCAGAAAGATCTCTTAAATTTCTCCTATAAACACTTTTTAGAAAAGCCTATTTCGTTTCTTTGAAATTTTCGCATCGATGAAAGATAGTTGATTTATGGGTTTCCCTAAATGATTTGTGAAACCACTGCTGAAAGAAATGTGTTAAAGTCCAACCTTGGGCATTTTAGTAGTACAAGAATAGGGCTATTCCGTAGTGGACTCCGATATTTCAAGCAAGCCAACGCTTCAATTGAGTGCTAAGCGATGATGCGTTTCCTACACTGGCTAAGAACTCAGCGCACCACCATTGTTCCGTTTGTATACTTAACCTCGGGCGTGAAATCCTGAAGTAAAGGGTTGAAAGGAGTCTGCTGAAAGACTCTTAAGCAACTCAATTCGCAATCGTTGTGAATTTTCGTAAACGTAGATCAAAGCCGGATCTTCAATCGAGCAAGCCTTGAACTGATTTAGGTTCCGCAGAAGCTCTACGCAAATATGTGTGGAATTTACTAGCATACTTGGAATGTTTGCTTCGTAATATGATATTCTAGTCGATACGTTGCCTTTTCTGTTACAGATATTTCTTAATTGATAGTTTATAAGGATTACCAAATATTTATAGTACCAAAGGCTGTAGAAATTTTTTGTGGAGCATTCCCGGCTGCAAATAATTACAGGATTCTTGAAAAATTGTGATTAATTTTTTCAAGACCTCATATTTTATAGTTGTAATATTAGGAAAATGGTTAAGGTAATTTTGCACATACCTTTGCAACTTGGTAGTTGTAATACTGTTAAAACTTGTAATCCATGATATTTAATGTTTGTTGGTATTGGTTATTAGCTGAGGATAGCTATGCAAAGAGGGATTGTTGGGAGCTATTCCTTCCGTTCATGGGCAAAGGACTAGGGTTCCTCTGAATGCAAATCATCTATATTTTGTTTAATATAATTTTAACTATATTCGTAATGTAACATTTTTTCAATATTGTACCCACTGCTACCAGGTCGTGCGTCTACTTGCGCTGTCAAATCCGTAATAATAATAATCTCTTCAATGGCACTGGATGTTACCCATAATTTACAATCAATGCTTTTTGCACAAATTATTTCTTGACTTATTAGAAATATACACATGCTTATACTACTCCCTACATTCCGTAGTTTCTGCTGAATAAGTCTTATCTGCAAGTTACGTAAAATCCGAAGAATTGTTCTTATTTTACTAATAATATCATTCTAAAAATGAAGAAGATTGCGACATTATATTCTATGCGTAGAATACATAATGACTATTTACTAACTTTTATGTTCAGACTTACTCAGAATGCTCTTTACTCCTCAAGTATGCAATACGCAAGCTCTACCATTTAGCTGTTTCTCCTCGTTTTGTTCTTTAGCCGTTCTTTCATGTTGTCGAAAGAGAATGAATCTCACCACCCCTTATCCAAAACCGAGATGTATTGCGTCAGCTATAGGGCCAAGTTTATCGCCTTATCCGCATTAGCTATGGTTGCAAACGTCTCTTATAATCTGTATTTGGGGGGAAAAGGGCTTTTATTGCTGTTCCATAAATCACTTTCGGGTTTCATCCTTTCCTCCCGTTGATTTTTATAAGGTTTATCCCAATGGGAGAGTAATTTATCAACGGTGTTTATATAGCAGTCGTAAAAGACGCGCCCGGCATCGTCGTAAAAAATGCCTTGGTGGGAAAACCGATATTAATTAACTCTATCTCGTCGCGTGGACTCTGTTTACGTTGAGTCTCCGCTGCTTCTTCTCGATTGGAATTTTTAGTTCGATGGGTCGCGGAAATGGAAAAAATGAGAAGCAGGAAATTTGAGTTTTTCTCTCAATTTTAATTTCCTCTTCCTGCTTTACCCTTGAACTTTTAATGAAGAACAAGGCTTCTGATGCATCCCTATCAATTGGCACTTTGCCATTTTCCACCGTTTTCTTGGAAAGCAATTTTTTATGGCAAAGTTCAGTCGACATTTTGGAAGGTGTGCTCAGCCTAGAAGAATGTATGCATTAGGGCAGGGTTTCCCGAGCTCTTTCTGTAATGGAACACTTCGCAAACCTGGGAAGTTTAACGGAACACTTAGAAAATATTTAGGTTAGTTAATTCTACTTGTAAAATTTAAAAAAATCATTTAATTACAACAAATTATTTATTTTTAAATATAAAACTATAATATTTTAATAAAAACTTAAAATATGAATCAATAAAGCATTTAATGTCTTTTATTCTCCAATTTTCCATTGACACTCAAAATTGTCGCGGAACACCTATGCAGGTTCAGTGGAACACCGGTGTTCCGCTGAACAAAGTTTGGGAAACTCTGCATTAGGGAATTAACACAGTTATGCCACCATCAATTCTTTAGGATATCCTCATTTTTTAGGATATCCTTACCGTTTTATATAATTTTAACGTACATACAACTTATATATCTTTGTATAAAATGTATATTATTTTTGTAAAATTTGTTTATTTATTAGTACATATTTTTTTAAACCGTGTTGTAAATATAGAAATTATTTCTCCTTCATGAATGTTTACAAATTTAACAAATGATGAGGATTTTTTCCTTGGTCATTTCTCCTTCATTGAGGAGTCTAATGCTATCTAATATTGAAGATAAATACCAAGTTAGAAGAAGTCTAGGGATAGTAACCCATATTTTAGTTCGAATATATATTTAAAGAATTGAAGGAATAAATTTAGGCCTTTCCTTTCATTTTTAAGCGCTATTTTAAGCTTCAGTGAAATTTTAAATTATAAACTAAATTCCTGAAATAGATTGTATGTCTTGTAAAATGTTGTGTTCATTTTGCAACAATGCGTCCTTTTGTAGAACTGTTTTGCTGATCTTCTACATAACGTTTGCTACGGAAAATACGTACTGTTAGATGATGAAACAGCAATGTCATGAAGTACTTATATTTTCGTATGATGAAACAAATGAGGGAAGCATTGCATGAGCTACTGATTCAGATCCTTATTTAAACTTCCAAAATCTAGACGTAGTTGCCATAAAGGTTAGAGAAAGTCGTGGCAAACTGGATCTTAACTATTATACATATCTCTATTTTTCATTATTTTCTCATGTTCATGCATTTCTCGTCAATTATCACAAATTAGTCATCATTGTTCCCCTTAAAATTCTGATTTGTTTCAATAAATGTTTTTAGTGTCTTGAAAATCGAGTACATAATTATATTTTCCTGAAATATATATTGATGGAATTGAAGGTTTTTAGGAGATTTTGAAAAGAGATTTTGCTTAAAATCCCTTCCTGCATATCCATTAATGTGAGTTCAAAATTTGAGAAGGTGTAGAAAAGCGATTTTGTTATATTTATAGCGAAGAAGTGAGAATGTTATTATTTTTAAATTGATTTAATAACAACCAATCTGCGAATTTAAAATGAGTATTGCTACTGATAAGTAAATTTAACTTAAAAGTACTCAACAACAACGTACCGCTTAGAAGACCTAATTACGCATACTTAGGTATGAGTTTCAGATTTAATAAAAATAATTAAAATTTCTGAGTTTCATGAATAATAGTGTGGAGTCTTTAAAATCTGTGTTGTGGGACAATCTGTAAGGATATAATTTTGAATTTGGATTTGATATGAAATTCATTGTTAAGGAGTCGGCAGAATAGAGCAACGTGGTGGAGAACGAGGATATTCTAATGACAGGTACTTGGAAAAGGAGTGCAAACTGAGTGGTCTTTGGTAGAACGTGATATTTAAGTAATTACACAATAAAAGAAACGGAATCAGGCCTGATGATGCAGCCATGCTGCAAAACCATGGTCGCTTGTGTACCTTCTCTGTGGTCTAGTAAAAGTTTTCTCAATATGGATTTTTAATTACACAATTTCGGTAGGATCATAATGTCAGCTCATTATATTTAAAATAATATAAAAACGCCAGATTTAAGTAAATTTGACTTAGGGCTCCTAGGACAGGAAAAATGGGAAATATCTGGTGGGAAAAATTTAGAGGAGTATAATTTGAGAAAATTTGGTTGTGCCGTTTGGTGAAATGGGACTAATTATCCAAGTGGAGGTCCTGCTTTTTTATGAAATCAATGTGATTGATGAAATTAAGTTTGGAATAAATTTTATAGTGAATTATAATAGCCTTAAATCTCATCAAGGCATGGAGAAAAGGAGATCGACAGGTTTATAATATACAATTTTCGCACTTTACCTCAAAAGTCTGCTTTTTCTTTCGTGTTATCCTTTGAATTTTGAATTTATACGAGGAGTTTTTTATTGAAAATTTTCCTCATGAAGGTCCTTTCCAGCTTTTTTTGATTGCCCTTTTGTACCTAAGACTTTTAGTTATAATAATGTTATTTGGACGTAATTTGAAGTTGATCAAATCATTGGTCCCTGAATCCGAAAAAAAATCCCGACCTTTCCTTTTCTATTTGTATCACGGTCTAGCATTCGGTTCGAACTCCCCAAATAGGTTTCCGGCGCCTTAAATCTCTTCCGAAGCTCCCTAATGTGGAGAAACAGCCTTCGACGTCTACCTTATGTCTTGGTCTAGCGAATCTCAAAAAATGAAAGAAAGACGGAGCGCGACCTCAATCCACGCGCACCTTTCATCTCGAACAGAATACTGCGGAGATCGAAGGAAGACAAAAAAGAGTTTGCCAAATTCTATTTTTCAGTAATAATCCTTTCCTCTTTCTCAGAGGGAAAAAAATTTAGTGGGATCTCCCGGCTCGCGCGTAGAAGGAAGCCTCTCTTATTCCCTAGGAATGCTGCCTTATCTATAGCGGACTTCGCAAACAGTCGATCCAAATTGTCCTATCGATTGCTGAAGTGCATTCAGTCGATGAATAAATTCTTATCTTGCATGTCCTTAATTCAGTTATTTAGCGTTGAATGCAAATGTTCAGTTTAATCGATTGGTATTTTAACAAGTTTCGTCTCTAACGCGTAATTTAAGTGATAACATTAATATTTCCATTGCTATCCCCAAAATTATCGATTACTCGATTCTAAAGATAGATCGCAGCCTTAATTAAAGAATCTATCTCTATAAAAATGGAAGAAAAGCTGGTCACCAGCTGTCTGAAGAAAGCCTTTTTCTTACATTATATACATATTAAAATATATTTTCTCGGCTCACCCTTGCCAATTGATGGAGTGCATTCAGTCAATGAAAACATTTCTTACTTAATCGATTACTATCGCCTATCGTTCGCGGAAATAATTCTATTTCTTAAGCAACTTCTTCAGGAATCTATTTTCTCACAGTACTTGCACGGCCTACATAACAGGAAGGATTTGCAGTATGGGCTAAATCCTCTAAGAATGTATTTTCCGCAGATTTATTGAGTAAATTAAGTCTTAATTTCAGTCTTAATAAATCTTTCTTTCTTATAAAGATGAAAGTGTTAATTAGAATAGAATTTAATAGATTTTTGATTTTCTTTTTTCAGTTCTTTGGCATTTGCGTGTAAATATACTATTAAGTCCATTGGAATTTTCCCAAGGTTCGATCCATAGGAATAATTCAAGATAAATTTCCTTGGCGATCCCTAAATTTGGCTATTTCTCGAATATACAAATCGATCGAGCTTGAAATTCAAGATTCTATATACATTGGAACGGAAAATAATTTGGCCTCCAGTTATCTTAGGAAAGATTGTTTCCTTGCATAATAAAACATTTTTTAATCGACTTAACCCTAATTAATCGATAAATCGAGTAGATGGGTCGATGTCAGTCCAACATAAGGATTGAAGTCATAAGCGCTAGATAATAAGCGGACATCCATAATCCGAAGAGAATTCTCTCGCTGAACTTAAATAAATAAATAATTTTCAATAATAAATAAGTATTTCCTCCTCGGAAATCACCTTATTTTTCAAATCAATCAGTCGAAATCGATAGAAATAATTAGTGTTGAATTTATCGCAACCGAAATTAACCTTGCCACCCCATCTTTCTTCGCAACACACAACACTTCGCCTTCCTTAATAGTTCTCGACAAAATCTTTCTCCATTCTTCGAGCAATTTTTCTTGGGAAGAATTTCAGCCTTCTCTTCCGACCACGTTCCCCTCGTGTTTTCCGTCTCGCCCACTCCTTAAGAACGTGTTGCGCGACCAGACTCTTAACAGCTTCACACTCAATAACCGCCTTTGATCTCGCAGGCCTGACTTTGGTCCAGAAAGGAGTGTTTTATAGCCTTGTTCGAATCGAGGCTTATCCTCCCAGACTGCAATACGGTGCGGCGACGTGCCAGCAAACGGACTCTTCGGTTTACTATATCTTCCCGAATGACGTTTTCGTGTTTGCGTTCTACACGCGCTACTTGTGGATGCGTGAAAGAATCAGCGAAAGGTCTCTTGAAGAGAGGGGCAAAAACCGCGGCTCCCCACCCTTTGATTTTTAAATCACCGATAAGGTTTTCATTGAGAAAAAGTATCCATTTCCCGGAATTTATGAGATATGACTGTCTGATGGAATCTTTCTGGAAACCAATGCGATTTTTTTACTGTTACCTTTCTTCAGTTATGTGCACTTTAATCTTGCTACTCTAATAGGAGGAAGGAAAACAATTAAATCTTCGGAGATTTTCTATTTTATCGCGTATAATTATAAAATTATAGTGGATTTTTTATTAGGTCGAAAAAATTTAATAAGGTCTAAATATGATGAAATGAAATTATGTATTCCGAGAATTACTATGTATACTAAACCCATATTTTTTCTTCATGCCGCGAATTTTAATAATTTAAATTCGATTAAAAATTTTAAATTCGAAGAAAAACAATAAATGCATGCTGAAATGCATTCAAAATCACGAGTGATGAGTTCAGGCTTAACTTTGTGGTAGTGAGGAACAACGAGACTCATTGTTGAAAACTTTTTTACTCAACCACAGGAAGATTTCGCTATTCAAATGTAAATCATAATAAGTTTTCAACCATGAATCTCGTTGCATTCAAATCGATTATGTATATCGCCTGGATTTTTTCGTTGACTCGATGAGCCGTTATCAGCGCACCATATTACAAAAATAGCTGTGGTATGCCTGTAATAGTACCTAAGTAGTACCCTATATAAAAAATTGTTCCTCATATTAATAGAACGTATTCCTAATGAAAAAAAGAAATAAATGGTTGGTTGTATAGGTTGAAAGTGCTTTGACATCGTAGGTCGTTTTGCTCATGGAATCCCACCAGTAATCGGACCCGGGACCGCTTTATCCAAAGTTGAACGCGTTGCACACTTGGCTATCCGAGAGCCTCCGAAATAACTTGCGAGGGAACGAAGATCCGTGCCATTTGAGAATAACTTCCCAACCTTTGAATGGGAACAAATGAATTTGCTCAGTTTTTGCCCTAAAAGTACAGCATAATCTCGACAAATATAGGGGCCATCTAATCTAATCTAATTTTTCGCTAACTTCCGATGGTGTTCTTTCCGTTTCGTTATTTTATCACATTTTTTAATCTTCTAAATTTTACGACCCCACGTGGAACTCATCTCCACGAGTTATTGAACAATTTTTGTTGATGAATATCGCGTATCTCCCTTTATTTTCAATCGAGAGATGGATTCTATCTTTATCGGAAACACGGAAAACCTTTTCGGAAATCTCCTGATACATCCAAAAATCGACTTTGAAGGACGACTTCTTAAAGGTAGGAAATATTGATACACGCTTCTCTCTAGAAGTTTTATTCGTATTTCAGTTCCCGCGAATTTTAAAAAAAGACAGGTGAGTTGAGGTTGAGGTTGAATATTTACGCTATTGATCGATTCATAAATTGATATCTCGTTTTCTGGTCTATTTCCTTTGTATTCGTTAACTTTACGTATCAATTAATCCTACGTTTTTCTTCGTAAGTATACTCTTATAAGATATTTTTGGGCAGCTCTTTTGAACTAAACGGAAAAAATTCTTGTTATGGTTGGCTCATTTGCGAAATATGTAGTCCAAATCAATGTAGAAAATGCGGGTAGGAGCGTGACTGTGAACAAGTCATAGTATAGTCGATACAATTTTTCTTGTTAACGCCTGTCCGATTTTCAATAAAAACATTACTTTTAGCTACGCTTCAATATTTCCATAGTCATGATCATTAATACATCTTCTTCAAGTACAGCGTAATGACCTCAAAATTTGCTGTAACGTAAATAGAATCGCCTATTCATTACTATATATAATGCTTGGGTTTCATCATTTAGCTTGTTATGTCCATTATTGGAGACTTAAGACTTTTGAAGCCTTATTATACACTTTGGGGTTGGCTGATGGTTATTATATTGATTATCAATGACGAAGATGAATTTTTTTTACGCTTTCATGGCCTGTTTTCCCTTATCGGAGACCCTAATTGCCACGAGGTTGGCGCCTGGAATTATTTATTCCTAAGACGTGTGCGGTAACAGTTAGGCTAAACGGACCCCCAGTTATTGGGTCGACTACAATAAGAAATACTATTTAATTCAACGGTTCACGTCTTGAATTGAGTGAGTGACGGAAAATCCACTTGATCCATGTGGATTTTCCGTCACTCAACGAGTAAAAAATAGCTATATGGATGGTACTCTAACCTAGGGGTCATGCTTTGCGAACAGGCATTCTAGAAATAGGAATATGGGAAACATGAGTATTAGGCCTGGTTTTGTTGCTTTTTTCACAACTGTTCATGTTTCAACGCGCATACTTCCTCGGGCTAAGCAAACCTTATTTCCCTCATCTTTTTAATGTACTCGAGATATGAAATGTCAGAACTTGAAGCACAGTATAAATGTAAATTCTCAGGCCATCATTATCTAGTGTCCTGATACATCACCCACACGGAAATAAAAAAATCTTTAACTACATTAAGCAGTAATCTTGGGAATGATTAGTAGTTACAGGTGCTTGATTAGAGTCGAATTAGCGCCGGTATCATTCGAGTTGCTTTTCGATAAAAAACACGTTTTCTTGTTTACGCCATCATTCTTAATGTCATTCAGGGAATGCTTGCGTAATCTTCACGTGAATATAAATGTGATAGCCGTTTAGCTTCTGAGACATCAATGGGAGACCTCGGGGCCGGATGGAATTAAAAATTACGTTCGCCGCACTATCCTTATCAGTTCCTTGCATATTACGAAGCGAAATAATGGCATTTTTATTGCCCTCGCTACCTTTTGGAGATATAGAAACGCGTTTTTCTCGCACGCACTCTACCACATTCTATGTCTCTACATCGGATCGCGATTCTCCCATCAATCCCAAATCATTCCAAGTTCCCGCTCACTTCCTTATTTATTTATTTACCTTTTTGGGTATCTATATGAGATAAGGGATATCACAAAGGAATTTCCGGGCAGCGCTTCGCGTGAAAAACCGTTGCCATCCTTTGAAGGGACGCGTTGGCGTAACCTAAATTGTCTTCTTTTGTGGGAATATCGTATTGATTTTTTGTGCTCAGTGTATTACACTCAGGTGAGGTTATGAGCGCGAAAGGAAATTTAGATTGTGCTCTGCAACGTGCCGGCCGTGGGAGTTAATCCAGCTTTTCCGAGCTGGAAGGCTTGAATTCTGTTTCTTTTGGCGGAGCCCATTCGTTCTGCGCAAGGTCAAGCTTGCTTGGCAAACACAGATGACGAAGAGAACCTCGTATTTCTGCTTGTGTTTTCTCCATTGTCGGTTATTGGCCATTGAGAACATGCTAACTCCGTGGTTTTTCCGGTAGCTTACTGCGACTTACCATCATTGCGTGACTGATATGAATGTATTGGAATCTAAATCTTGTTCATTCACGAAAATATCGATTCGAAATTATTGGCTATAGCTATTGTGTAAATAAGAAAACTATTTTCAGATTCCCTCCGTTTTGCTTTCGATGTATATGCTTTCAGCTAACTATGTTTGAGTCACGCCATGAAAAATCCTACTGAATGACTTCACATTGTGTTGGTTATTGTGCCATGACATCTGCCACTATCACTGCTACATGGTTGCATAAACTGATCACAAATGATACCTCTCAATTTGTTTGTATAGTTGCAACAATGTGGCAGAGGTTCCGATGAATTTAAATATCCGCTCGAGTGATACAAATTTTATTTCGCGTTTCGTTCGTTACATGCGGAGCTATTTACGAAAGATAAGCATGCGACTGAGTTGAATGAGCCAGGAAACGTTATATCTTCGTAAGCTATGGCCGAATTCTTTATCATTTAATAATTCGATCGAAAACCTAATTACTACTTCATATTGATTTCAATGATTTATTGATCATTTTGCGTGTATATCACATATGCTGAATTGTTTCCCCCTTAGTCAATTCATCGTTGTTGCTACTGAACATCTTTGTACTTACAAGGAAAGGGTTAAAGTACTTTGCACATAAGGGCGTGCACCCAGGAAAAATCCCAAAGAAAAACGGACTTGAAAAAAGTCTGACTCCCGGCCCCGTCAGTCTTTTTTCAAGTCCGTCTTACCTCGGGATCTTTGTACTTGATTGTGCTCATAAAATCCTTTGTATAATTAAAAATATGAAATTTTAACATAATGTGATTATTACATCATTTGCTGATATTAATACGAATTTAATAATAAATAAGTAAAATTTTATGAAAAGGCAAGTGAGAAAAGTTTTCTAGTTTCCTTTAGTATTAAATTAGCAAATTAATCTCTTTAACGTCATTTTGTGTTAAAGCTGAAAAAAAGCGTAGATTGAGAATATCGAGAACTGCAGTTGCTGTATTTTCATAATAAGTTTTCAAATATTTATAATCAAGCATTTTAAGTTTTACGTCAGTAGGAACATGTATGGAGCGTTTTAAAATTTTTTGTTTGGTTTGTTATAGAGTGTACTCCTAACAAGTGATGTGGTTTAATTCCTTTAGAAACCCATCGTCCGGCCTCCTTCGACCTCTGAGAGAATACTAAGTCCTGGTGAAGATGAGGAAGAAGAATCTTTAGAAGAAGAGGAGGAAGAAGAGGAAGCCGACTCGGGAGAAGGCGAGGGCAGTGAGGAAGAGGAGGAAGAGGTTGAAGTTGAGGAACTTGAAGAAAAGGTTGAAGAGGACGACGAAACGTCCCGCCTCCCAGCCTCACTTGAACTGGAAATCAAAATACGGAAAGGTGCTGACCCCTTAGGTAAGTTTCAACCTCAAGATGAGTCGAGAAGGCACTCTCTTCACATTTATAAATAATGCAAACTTTTATTGACATCCAAAAATTCTTCTTAGGCTGAGTTCATCCATTTTGGTTGCTTAAAACAAATTATTGTAAGTTACTGATAATGAAATTAAAATAAAGTGGGATATATATTCCATAATGGGCTAATTGCAACTTATTCCACTTTTTATTTGTTTAGTTATTACTTTTGCATTTGCATGAGTCCAGCCGCATGAGATTGGGTTTTAATTGTATAATTCACTATTTTTTACAGTCTAAAATTTTTGTATTCAGCTGCATTAATTTGAAAAAAATAAAAAGTAGATAGTATCTCATCCAGAAATTGAGTATCATTCTTGTTGTTATTTACATAGTATATTCATGTGCCAAAGTCCATTGAAATGCTAAATTTCTTGATACTCCCAATCTTATACCTTACTTTAAAAAGTTCAATATTCCCTTCCATATTTACTGAAGTTGGCTTCCTCTATAAATAAAAAAGTATAATCTAGTCAAAGAATGAGAAGTAGGCCAGTTTGGTTCCATCTGTTTTAATGCTCTTTAATTTTGAACCATTTTCTGTTATTGTATTTTGTTTCTGAGTTCATTTTGGTATCTGATCAGTAACTATCTTTGCTCTTTAAATAATCTAAACTATTTTTTCTGATTACTCTCCTAAGATGGTTTTGTAGGTTTTGCGGCAATTAAGTTATTTTATGAAGATATGAGTTTTTCATTGTTTTACCTAAAATTTGATAGCATTTAATGTATGATTATTTAATGTGGTATGTATTTCAATCTCTTGATGAAATTTGATTCTATAATCAACCAGGGCTGGTGCTGGAAACTGGTGCTGTGGGGGTTGGTGCTGGAGTAGAAGGCCCCCAGTTCTTGGGGGCCTGGGTGGGGCGAGATGGGGCCCTAGTGAAGGAGGTGACAGCCGGGGGTGCTGTGGCTCGCGATGGCCGCATTGCCCCCGGTGACCTTATCTTGTCTGTCAACCATGAGAGCTTGCGCCGTGTTGGGAGTGCTCAAGCTAAGACCATCCTACATAGAGCGCAGCTACTCTCTACTGACATTGCGTAAGTAAAATATTGAATGCTAGTAATCTTGTGAAATTATGATCAATGAGATGGGACCTCTTTATCCAAATTGTGTCTTGTCAAGTACTTTATATAATTTTATGCAAGCGAATTTGTTTCCAGTTTTCTATGTCAACATTAGCAAATAATTAAATCATCACAAATAGCTTCGTGAGATGTTTTCACTTGCTGACTCTGTTAGAATTTGTTCTTTCAATTTTACGAGTATAAAAACTAAAACAAGTCATAAAATTCTTGTCTCATTGTCGATAATTCATTATTTTTAAACTGTAATGTAAGTAAATAACGTTTTATTGAGGAATATCTTGTTGTAGGTTTGTACATACCTGGCCAAAATTAATGCACCACCTCCCTAGCGATCCTAACGACCGGCGGTGCGTTAATTTTGGCCAGGTGTGTACCATTCACAATTTTGTGATCATATTGTTTACAATTAATCTGTGTTTTTCATTATGCTAGCTCTATCCTATTTGTTATTTAAGCTAGTTTTGAGTTAAGACAATAAATTTTAATTGGTAATATTTTTTGAAAACTAGTTAAATGTAGGAAAATATACACATTACAACATTGGTTGATATAGATTTTTAAAAGGGTTTAGTGTATTATGGAAGGTTTGCCCTATCTCAAATCTTGAACTTTTCTCTTCTGGTAGATCTTAATCCTTAATCTTGCTTGTAATTTTAGAATTCATTGTTATTTATGATATGATAACTTATGGTTATTAGTATGATATGATAACTTATGGAATTTATGAAATGTTTCAACTAAGATGCATGAAATGGAATTATGCAAATGAAACATTTAAAGTATGTAGGGAATTTGATGAAATACTAGATTTTCAAAAATATTCTCTTTATTTCGAAATTTTTTATAGGATATGGAGTTTTCATTGTTATATCTTTTCTGTGAAAATTTAATTATGAAGTCTTGATCATCCATGGGAATTTGTAGGTATAATATCCAAACAAAAGAATATTTTTGATATTTCCATGGTGAAATGTTGATGTAGAAAAGAGAAGCTTTACTGAAGTTATGAAAGGAAGCCAAGGGAGTGAACTCTCTGACACATATGTACATGATTCAGGTACAAGGAGACTCTGTTCTGAATTAGATAAGTTTCCCTAAGCATTGCGTGATTAAATATAAATGTAATAAATTTGGGTAAATGAGAAATTCAGATATCACAAGCAACCCCTCTAAATTTTATTCAGATAGATAATTTCGACAAAATTCACCTGCTTATATATTTTTTTATTTTTCTTGCATAAGCCAAAAGAGATTAAGGAGAGAGAGATAGAAATGTGGTTATAGAAAAGCATTTTAACCCTTTGAAGGAAAGGGTATCTGTGAAGACCAACAAAGAAATAGGACAAAAAGTGTTATGGAATAAAATTCTAGAAAGATAATATTCTCGATCAGCACGTGCATTCAAAAATAACATTTGAACCAATATAATATGTTTTTTCCATGGACAAAGAGAGGTGAATTAGGACATAATAAAGGAATATTTTAGGCTCACAGGGACCCAGCTATTATTAGGTATTAGTTCAATGTGTTGATTTATATTTCATTTTCTGATCCTCTATCATATATAATGCTTTCATTTTTTCTTCAGCATATTGTATGTCTAAAAATTATCAATTCAATAATTATGTCATAAATCATAGATTTCAAATTATGGAATTTCATTTTCATTATCTTGCATCAGAATTTTGCTCAATACAGCTCATAAGACTCATAAAAATGTTCATGCATATTGTCTTATCTGAAAACTCTGATACCACTAATTCGTAAAACTTAATATGGATTAAGTCTTGACTGCTTATAAGAAATTGAGAAAATCATGGTAAATAAGGTAAATGTACACAGCTGAATTTTATAGCAATAACAATGAATATTATTAAATACTTCACAGAATATTTAAGTACATCTATTGTTAGAGGTAGATGAACAGAAAATACATTGTGGAAATGACCTTGTCTTTGATCTGCAATTTTTATCACGAAAAGGCTGGCATTTTTCTTGATTTATTTATACATTGATTTGCCACAGTCATATAGATAACATCATTAAGAGCATAATATTTTGAAAAAGAAGAAAAATTGAGAAGGAAGAGGAAGAGCTTTTGTGTAGAAAATAGAAAGGGAAAGAAGCTACTGTTCTCTGCATTGTGTGCTAGGAAAGAGAGGAATATAGAGGCACCTATGGTTTGATGGAGCCAGGGAAGCCTTACAGTTAGTCCCTTTCCCCCTTTTAAATCCTATTAAGGGGATGGAAAAGTTGTTCCCTCACTTCACCCTAGATCCTTTACCAGCTTTATGTGACGTCATTGAAAACTCCCTTCCTTTCAACCTGAGAGCCCATGTTTGTTCCTCTTTATTTCTCTTTGATGGCTCCTTTTACTCTACCTGTGTACTTTGTCAAAAGTGAATCAAATTGATGTGTTAATTGGGCTTGATTTACTAAGTGTCTGCCAATTTTTAATAAGAAAAATATAGTAGTAATATCTAATATGCTAATAACTATCTTTCAAATAATATAAATGCTGGAATTCGTAGACCATTGAACTGACGAATTAGATTTTATTTATGTTTAATTTAACCTTTCAATTGCATATAAATTGTTGCTATTAAATTTTATTTGATAATTCATTGTTGCTGTCCATAATGAGCTAAAAATTAATGAATGAAAGAAATAGTATGTTTAATTCCATTATTAGCTATTTTGTAAACAATATGAATGATAGCCTCTGACTACTATGTAAGAATTCTCAAAATTGCAGAGAAAAAATTTACATATTAAAATTAGTAAATGATATGTATATTTTTATATGTAGCTATTTATTTTATATTTTGTTATTTATTTTATTTTCAGTTTTTAATTATTATTAAAATATTTATAAATCCTTACTTCCAGTTATTTTCATCTGCTTTCACTTATCAGAAACTTCTCTCTCTTTCTCCTTTCTTTGCTTCATGCCTTATTAACCCCCCCTCCCCCACTAACAGGATTATAGACCTCACTGCAAAGGATTGGCTGGGTGTCATTCTTTTTTGGATTGTAGCATAGCTCAGGCTTTGGAAGGGTTTTTCCTGGGTCTGTCTTCTTCAACAAGGTCACTTGCTAGTTCTCTTTCCTTGATCTTCCTAATTGGAGTAGGTGTTGCTTTACCCTACTCCCCTCCTTTTCCCTACCCCCAAGACTATCCTCCTCCACCCTTGCTTTGGCACACATAGAAGTGTCAGTCAGTTCTCGCTCGGTGATGTGATGTGGTGTTCCCTTCCATCTTAGCTCCACTCAGATATAGTGTTCGATTGCTTAACAATAGTGTTTTCTTTAGTAGTGTGCTGATTCTTTCCTTAGCTGCATTACATATTGGTTGTTTGTTGAAGTGAAATTGTGCTATCATGTGTTAGTGGTGTATTCAGTGATTAGGATTGTTGTGATTAAGTGCTGTGTCATTTCATACAAGAAAGGAGATTAAGCAGTTCGAGAAGGTGGATATTGTTTTATATTTTCTAACCATAGTATTTTCTATAATTTTTTGTGATTTATGCTTTTAAATAGTTTTTCTGGCATGACATTTTTAAATATCTATAGCCTGCAGTCTTGTATATCATTGATATCTAGTTGGGAGGATGTTGTGATCTCATCAATCATCATGTTCATCTCATGCTGTGATCTAGATCAATATTGCAAAGGAAATTGCAGTATTACAATTTAAGTTCAGTCAGATTGGAAGCTTCTATTACTGAAAATTGTGCAATTTACCTACTACATACCAACCTTTTATTCTTCCTTAGATCCCAAGAGTGAAATTAGATCCTATAAGAGTTTAGATAAATATAAAAGAAATTATTGGCAATTTTTCTTAACAAGAAATCGAATTATTTCTTTATATTTGGTGTTGATAATAATTTTGAAAGAAAATCTATTTATATGGTTATCTTAGTCTCAATGTTTGAATTTTGAGGGACTTTCTATCCTATTTTATCTTTTCATACATGAATGACAGTTGTTATAAATTCTACATGCAAATTTGTTTCATATTACTATGAAGTGAAAAATCCATGATTAATTTAACTCTAATTCTTAACTTCCTTGAAAATTCTTCAAGATTGATTCATTTTGATAGATGAGTATTATGACAATCCAAATTGAAAACGGTTCATTACTTTGCATTTTCAAAATAATTCATATTCTCTGATTGACATAAAGGTATTAAATTATTCATCTATAATTTTAAAGAATCTCAACTGGCAGTTGAAATTGAACTGATACTCTTCAGTGATTAAATTCTCAGTTTTGATGCACTTGCTTGCCAGTCCCTTTTAATCTTTCCTAATTAAAATGCTTTCTACAATTGATAGGAGGAATCATTATGTTTAAAGTATCACTGATCAAATATACTTAAAAATAGGCTTCAAAGATTATAATAAAATTTATACTCAGTCACACTTGATTTACATATTTGCGATTCACATAAACTTGATTTTCGTGTCTCTAGGAATTCTTAGATTTTCATTATTAAAATACTATTTAATAAATGAAAATATTGATCAAAATATTTTTAAAGTACAGAAGCTGTCAAATTTCATTACATGTTTTCTTATTCATCCAAACTGTCTGAATTTGGATTTAACAATTTAATTTTGTAACTAGATTCCCTTTTCTTCGTATGAAATGTTAGCTTATATTATTTTCTTGAGATTCAATCTTACAAAAGTTTCATTTGCTTAGCATCAACTCATCATCTTCAAGCTCATCAATAATTTTAGGAATGCCTTGCCTCTCAGGAAACATTACACCTCCTAAGATCAGTTCTAATTTTTGTATTTTCAGTATTTCATCCAATCATTCTATGTGTAAACATTTTGTTTTATTACAACTTGTATTATTAATTAAGGTAATCCTAGCAATAATAATTATAATTATCACTTTGAAAATCAGTTAGGCGATTATTATTGTTTTTAAATCACTCTGTTTGTTTTTTTCTAATCGTTTATCAAAATTTTAACAAAGTTCTTCCCACATGGTTATCTATAATATAATTAGTTAATAGTAAAATATCTATAGACATATTTGTATTTTATTGAATCTGATAGGAAATTTGTGTAACCCAGGTGAAATTTAGCCCCAGGATATCCTAGTCGGTAGCATTTTCACTTTTGGCAAAGATTGCCTTGGGTTTGATTCCCTGTAAAGGCCAACATTTTTCACTGATCATGCAGCATCAGGATAAATGTGGGTTGCTATCCATCCAAAGAGATAGTGGTGTCCTGTGTAGAAAAGCCCATAAAAAGGGAGGGAGTGAATGCTCTTACCACTTGTCATCTATGGTAAATTCTGTATGGATAGGCCATATCCCTCAATGGATTTCATGGCTTTTATTTTATTTTATTCATGGAAGTTTATCAAGGTTTACATAGATTACATTTATTTTTTAATCCTTGCTTTCTTTATGTCCTGGCTTATTAATATCTTACTCTTTGGAAAGAGGCAGAGTTTGAATTTAAATACAAAATTTTTCCTTGCTCCCGTCTCAAGCTTATCATTAGTTCTAGAGATTCCAGGCTGGACAGCCATCCAAAGATTTTTGTTAATGTAACCTATGTAACATAATGAGTATCCAGTATTTGTTAGGAAATTAGGATTTATTTGTTAGGATATTTGCTAAGATCCTTAGTTCTAGTTTTCACATATTTCTCTTTACAGACATAACTCGGAAGGCTTCCATAAGATTGTATAGTTCGTCTCACAATACAGCTCCTGAAAATCTTGAATCTAAATCTTTATTCTATCGTAACATATATTGTGTGGCTGCCTTATCTTAGAACCCATAACAATTTAATTTCTGTCCAAATATGAAAAAGAATTTGATGGAACTATTTTATGCTCATAAGTGTGCAATTTACCTTAAATGTAATCTAATTCTAAAGTTGGGAAATATTATTAGATCAATTACTAAATAATCTTTTAAAATATATCCTCTTACACCCATTTATATTTTTTTTTAGGATAAGGTATATCCCTGGAAAAGCTGTGAAAGCCTATCAGGAATCTCTTGCTCAACAAGGTGGCAATGTTATTGGAGTAACAGCTGGTCTGCAGAAAAGACCTGTCGTTCCCCTAAAACTAGTGTCTCCTAGGTAAGTTTCTTTTCATTTTTCTCTCAATTTGTATCCATACTTCTATTTTCTTCTTACGGTCTTTTCAGCATATTGCAATACCCATTTCTCACTTGCTGTTGCAGAGTGATGATGCAATAACTATGGTAATCATTGAATGATTTTATAAATTGAAAAGTCATGAACTCATCAGTTCAAAAATTGCACTAACCAATTGCTTATAAAGAAATTTACTAAATAACAATGGTAGGTTACTCTCTGGCATTGGTTAACTCCTAGCATATCTGCATCATTGCTGTCTAACAATATGGACTAATACACTTTTCAGTGGAAGGAGTGAAATTTTCTCAAATCATAATAATCATTTGCACTGGCACTTTCATTTTTGCATAGGCATTTATGCACAAGTAATTCACCAGAAAATGTGGACATCATAGTTGATTTCATTCAAAACATCAAGTATGTTTTTTGTGGATCCATCTCTGGCTTTATTAATATTTGGTGACCTTGATAGGAAAAGTAAGAAGTTTTCATCACAGTTTATTCAAATTGATCTGTTAATTATGAAGTTACAGATTTTGTAGTAAATTGTGGTGAAATGCCGTTTACAATCCTCATTATGTGGTAGTTTAGGAACAGCCCCAATTCCTTCATTCTTTAAAGCAGCATAAAATTTCCCAATCCATGAATATTGGCAGGTTCTTCTTATGTGAAGATTGCAGCTCCGTGTAACATAGAAGAGAGAAGTACATTATTGAATGGAATTGATCACTTGGCTGTTTCACTAAGGAATACAGTGAGGGTTCTTAATTTTCTATATGAGTGGATATTTAAAGTTGGCCGTAAGCTTTCCAGATGGTAGTTCAAGACTCTCCACATGCAGTAAAAAGATATTGATAGTCACCTTCTGCTAGTTTAAAATTTATTCTTGTATCTCATTGGCTAACTTTGAATAAACCATGTTATAGCCTCCTTGACAGCACAAAAATTAAGTTATGACTTTGCACTTATAAAGGAAAGTAATTATTCCTCTCCTTGCTAATAAATACCTAACAACTACATTCTAGGATTAATATAGTTGCTAGAAACTCAGCCATGTGTAATTCATTCCAGTTATGCTTTCGTTCTAGGACACTTTGATAAATGTTATCCATGCCTAAGCTATCATAAATTTTTGCCAGTGTAATTCATGTGCTTCCTGCAGCAATTATCTCATAGGTTTGATTGCCAACTCACAAATTTACACTTAACATATGTGTTAATAAACTTAAAGGTAATTTTAAATGCTATGTAAGTCATTTTATTTCCTTTAAAGTCAAGGATTAGTAAATAAGTTAATTCCCATTAAAACTTTGATATGATGCAGTAGATCCTTTTCACAAATATAATATAATTTTCATATTCCTTAAATTTAATTATAAAAATATACGATGGTTTGAACACCATATATTACCATAATTCAATGAGCATAATATATATCTTTAAATGGTTATAAAAACCCTCAATGTATGAAATAAGATTAATTAAGTTCTATTGGCACCATACAGTTAATGTAGAGCCAAGACTTTTACTATGACATGAAAGTGGCATAATAAGAAGAAATAGAGTTACTGCAGCACAGTCATACTTTTAATGAATTCTATTCATATTTTTTAATGTTAGGTTCACATTATTCTAACTTCCAGCTGAACATTTTATTTGATCTAATGATAATTGAAATATTTCCCCATTGTATTTCATAAGATGCAACTATTACATGGAGTAGTTTTCCAATAGATTAATTATCTAATAAGACTCATTATATTTGATACATAGACCACTTTATTTCAATTTCATTATTTTGTCTAATTATCATGAATCCCTTTATGTTATCAGCTATAGGATCTAAATTTATTATTTTTTTGCTTCTTTTGTTAACTCTAATATGGTATATCAGTACAAAATCAGGGTATGCCATTTTTCTCTACACAAAATAAAGTCACAAACCATGTCATATTTCATTCTGAAACACATCTATATTCCATGTCATACACAAAAGTCATTCTTATCAGTCTTAAAATTTTTGTCAGAGTAATTCCTGACTTGTGAGATACTTAAGGCAATTTTTTAATTTACTTTTTATTTTTAAAATTTTGTGAAGGAATAGATCAAAAGTAATTCAACTATTGTTGACTTAAAATCAAGGAAATCTTCATAATTTTAATCACTTTCTTCATTCACAAAATAATTATTCTTTCAGGTACCTTGTCTCCATTTTCTCTAGCAAACAAGGTTTTATTGAATGACTAATTGATTTTACAATCTATTATATGCAAATCGTTTATGAGATTACTTAAATATTAAAATGCAATTGTACATAGTTACCACACTCACAGTAGAACTAAGGCTCTGCTGTAAATAAGAAAAGCTTAGAAAGTTTTTGTTGAAGCTAACCTGTTCATTTGCATGCTTAAGTTGCAATAGCAATAACATAAAATTAATTAATAGCTTCTGATTTCCCTACCACTAAATATTTCCAACTAAAATTATTTCTATGCATTATTCCAATCTCTATCACACTTCCTATTTTACTCACTTTCACCTTTGCTAACTCAGGATTTTTCCAGACTACTATCGGTAAGTTTAAAATGCTAATGCTTAGTATATTTTATCCCTTTTTATGGCTCTTGGAATATTTCTTCCATTTAACATATTTAATTAGAATACTGTTAAAGATAATTTACATTTTTATTAAATAGCAATTTTGAATCTAGGTAAATTGAAAAATTACTGACTACCTATTATTATAATTTCAAATCTATTCCTCGTTTTCCTTTCCTATTGAATATTTCAGAGATTTTCTTATTCCAATATTAAGCAATTCGCTGGGGTCAGATCTTGAGATATATAATTCAAGGAATCATTGCCAACAATTTAAATTTTATTTTAAATGCTAAACTTTTAATTCAATAAAATTAAAATAAATGTCCAATTCATAAATACTTCTTTCTATGACTCAATGTAAAGCTAAGATGCTAGACATTAATCATGAACTTCAAAGTATATTTTTATGCAACATTAATCTCATAAATGACTTATATAACATTTTATAAAAATGCAAAATGATGATTCTGCATATTTTCTAAAATATTACATCTATGTATATTCTTCTCCCCTTAATATCTTGTTTTGAAAATATTTCATTAGAAACTCTTATTATAGTTCACCATTTGGTCAAGCGGAGGCATTCAAATTATCACCAAGCAAGCAGGAAAAGGAAATTCTTATAGGAGCTCAAGAATCTCCCTTGGATGAAGGTGGAGGAAAAGATTTACTAGAAAGAGAAGCTGAGATAGTTGCTACTGTACTAGCAGAAACACCAAAATCTGTTTCTGAATTTGAGGTAAGCTTCTATAAAACTATGCTCATTTTCTTAGTGCTTTCATCTTAAACCTCAATTTGATCCAGTTTTGGGTAGAATATATTGAGATATATTACAGCAGTTGGAAGCGTTTTTCAGTGATAATCACTCTGAGGGATTTGACACTCCTTTGTTATGGTATGTTGATACTTGTTTCATGCAAAACTTATTGTTATAAAAATATGTTTAATGCTAATCAGGCTTTCCACAAGTTCTAACTTTTAATTAGGATCTTTTTCCCACAGCTATAAGGAACTAATCAAGATATATTGTTTTCTGATAGATTTCTTTTTCAGTTTTTCACGATCTTGAACAATTATTAAAATTTTCATTCTTTTAATGTGCCTATCAAAAACAAAGACTGACTATTTACATAGTTGCTACTTTGTATAGCTCAGTAATTCAATCCTGAGCCATTTGCTGTCATTTCAAGAATTAACAATTATAAAACAATTTGATCTATTTTTTCTAAATCTGTGATTGAAAGTGACTGAGCAAGTATCGAGTGATTTAATTTTCTCAAAATTAGATTTTGATGAAATTGACTTGTTTTTGACAAATTAAAGGAATTTTATACAAAACTATGATTATTTTCAGGTATATAATTCTGAATTCAAACCAGTATGAATATACAATTTATATTGTGTAGCAGATATATGAATTATTAATTAGAGATTTAAAATCTCCAATCTCCTCTGGCATTTTTACCTAATTTGGAGGAAACAGGAAAGAATTGCCACTTTTGTAGACAGCTATTGGAGATTTTAAAAATCTAATTCATTAACTCTATGATATTTTTTCTTTACTGCTGTATTTGTTAATATTTTTTATCTAGTACTATCATAAAAATCATATTTCTCTGTTTAAAAGAATTGGAGAGGATTAAAATTAATCATGCTGTTGATCTCTCTAGTTTGATTTTTTTTCTAAAGAATTCTCTGATTTATATGTCATTAGGAAGGGGATGGATTTGTGCCTAGCCCCCCGCTTCAGTTTAGGCTGACTCCTGGGGAAGAGTTAACACCATTTGAAAAACCAACTTTTCCTGAACTCTTACAAGAAGTCAAAACACCAGAAGAATCAACAATGACTGTAACAAAGGTAATTTATGTTTTGTTAAATCTACATCTGTTGATTCTGATTCTTAAAATTTCACAGTTACTTAGTTATATACCTTCTCGATTGCTTTAGAATACATAATTCATATTCAGCAAATGTTTAACTTATAGATTGAAAAAAATGTTGAAAGTGTTATTTATTGCATTTATCTCTCACTAAATCAATAATATTCAATAAATGTCATCATTAAACTTCTCATAAGTAAAATTATAACCCTTATCAGAAGCAGAAACAACTAATTTCATTAATTAGTTTCTTTTCATAAAAAAGGATTTTAATATGTATATTTGTACTGTTTATTGTACTAATTTCGATAAATAACCATGAGTAAAATTTTAGCATATGTTGATGTATTGTTTGATGCAAACATAAGCTCATAAAATTTCTAAAAATCTCTTATAATAAAAAACCTTGAGTTTTTCAATCATATTCATATTTATTAAAGAGGAAGTAGGTATTAAATGGTAAGAATTTTAATATACTACAATTCTGTTTGTATGTTTTCAAATTCACTTAGTGGCATCAATTCTTCACAAATATTTGGATTTCCTGATTATGTTATTCATCTTAATTGTTGGTTTCTAACTTACGTAATTTTTGTGTATTAATTTTCCTTTTTTTAATTTGTCTCTTATCTATAGATCTCTCAGGGACACAGCTCCTCCTCAGTTGATAAGGCTGGTGGAAGTGGCGCTGGATACTACGATGGTGCTGCAGGAGGGGGGAAACAGTCCTCGGTGCTTCTTGCGAAGCACTGGGGACCGGAAAGACTGGTTGAAGTGCTACGAGAACCGAATTGCAGTCTTGGCATCAGCATTGTGGGAGGAAAAGTTAGTAACCATCTCAGTAAAATATCTTCTTTATACACAATAAAACCCCAAATGTATAGATATCACCGATGAAAACTGTATGTGTTGAATTTCTGTCAGGGTCAGGGAACAACTTTGCATTCAAATGCATTGAATTTTGTTTAGTTATGACCAAGGAATAACAAAATCACTAGTTTAGAAAAAATAATAAACATTTTTATTTTTATATTTTGGTACAGAATATTTAACTAGATAATGAGTTTTGTAATGCAGTCTTATTTTGCTATTGATGGCTTCGTTAAATATAATAAATTTATCTGATGACACATTGTCTTCTTTCTTTGTAAAGATTTCTTCATAGCTAGCCATCAATTCTTTATTCCTTACTTTGTTCTGGTAAATATCTCTCAACTTCCAATCAAATTGCCTGAAAAGTTTAATACCACTTATTATATAAGTATAGTTATGTTTCTTGCATTTTTTCTGCCTTTTTTTAGCAAATGTTGGGGTAGTACTGCATTTTTAGTTTTAGGTTTCAATATTAATTTCTCCATCACATCCATCCCCATACAGTTCCTATTATTTCAATAAATATTTATCGATTCATTGAAAATTACTGTGAGTTAGTGTAAACAGTAATATAGTTAGTTATTAATAAAATATTATCTATTAAAACCAGGTGGACCTATATAATGCTGGTCCAGACAGTGGCTCTGCTATATCAGGGATTTTCATCAAGAATGTGATTCCTCATAGTCCTGCAGGGCGTACTGGAGAACTTAAGGTAAATTAATTTAACTTAGTTTAAAGCTATTTTCAATGAAAATACTAATGCAGTCCATGTTAGTCTCAATCTTTTACGTAACTTTATGTTGATGATTAAGGTAATAGAAAATATGAGATAATGTGCAAGTTTCAAAACTACATGTGCGAAATTGCTGGACAGAGGAAACTATGGAAATATTTAGTAAATATTGTTTTACATCTGAAAATAACTTCATAATTTATTGAATTAAAATCATTACATTATGGTAATCATTGCTGGGTTAATAACATAATTGATTTTAGCAGTTTAACTAAGAGTGATGGACATGAAGAAATTAAATATTATTCTGTTTGAAGATTAGCAAATAAAGTAAGCTTTGGTTTAAATAAGTAAGATAATGAATACAGCGTATTTTCAAATTCCTTACCCGACCAAAGGAGTTTTAATCATAGAGGAAATGTGAATGATCTAATAGTTATGTGTTTTAAGTTCCTTAGTAAATTAGCTACCTTCTGTTTATATGTAATTTCAGTTGATAAGTTAATACTATCCGTTTTAAATGTACTTTATAATTATATTATAATTGGGAGACTGTTTAGAATAATTCTCTTTTTCATTTGCTAATTTTGCTCATCTTTATTCTTCAAATGTTTATCATTTCAAAGTGGCCAACTTTTATCATTTTCATACTCAGGCTGGTATACATCATTCTTAACACTTTACTTCAAAAATATGATCAAATAAGTATTTGAGTGAGAAATGACTTTATTTTTTTCTCTTACTCTACCTCTGAAATCTTCTGTTAAGTTTACAATGTAAGACAATTTACAAAACTTAGAAAAGATTCTGGTTTGAATTAAAACTCTTCAGCTTAAGATAAAATCCCTCAGTATGGAACACATTGATTTATGAATGGAAACAAAGTGACCAGAGAAACAGAAAAAACAGCAACTTGTAACTTCAGTTTGATTTGATTTTGATTTTTTTAACCTTTAACTTTAAGCATTAACCAAAACGGGTGGTCCCAATCCTATCCAATGTTATGATTGAATAAAAACACAAATATCCATACCCTTACCTGGCAAAATGCTGTTACCCAGGACTTGAACCTAGGACCCAGAAATAAAAGAAAGGAATTTTTACTTCAAGAGAAGAGTATTTGAATTTGTAGTTTACTTTTTTCCTTAACTTATACCCCGTATGATGGTGTTGATTCTAAAGTATGCTTGGTTTTTCATTCTTGTTTCAGACTGGAGACAGGATTCTGGAAGTTGATGGAATAGATGTTCGTCATGCCAGTCATGAAAGGGCTGTTGAAGTTATCCGTGGATCTGGGAACCCTGTCACTTTTCTGGTTCAATCTCTTATACAATGGGTAAGTGGAGCAAGGAGTCTTAATTTCAGCTGATTTATAACTCAAACAATATTCACATCCTTTCTACCTTTTCTGTGCATTCCTCTGGAAGCAGTATTTCTTCATCGATTAATAGTTGTTTGAAATTAAAATATTTAATGAACTGAAAATTTACATTATATCTCATAACTCCATCTGAAAGGGTAATAAGCACTGTGTTATGGTGTAGATAAATTAAGATAGAGCTATTTTGACGACATTAAATTTGATAGCAATCGTCCAAATCAAGTAAAGATTTGTTACTTACTATTGCTGTAATTGAGTAGAAGTATAACTAAAGGTTGAAGTAGTGATTTAATTCTTAGTGAATTATAAATTCAATTGTTCAGTTATTTGAAATTTTTATTTTTTGATCTGGCAAATTCTATTATATTACATATTCTATGTAAATTAATAAATACAGTAGAAACCCGATCCATCGTTCCCGCATTTGTCATTTTCCCGGATTTATCGTTTATTTTCTATAGTCCCGACTTAGGCCCATAAGGAGACATGTAAAGTAATGCCGCATTCATTGTTCATCGAAATATTATTTTCCTGCATCCATCGTTCAGATTTTTGGCCCAATCGAGGAAGAAAGACATTGTATTAGGAATTGCGACAAAAACTTTCTTTGAGAGCTTGGCATGAACTTTTTTTAAGGCTGTCGTAGCACTTGCTCAAAATGGCAGATTTTTTAAAACACATCCTGGGCTGTTTTAATACATTGTATCCTATTGGAGAGCTTTCACATGGGTGCGCGTACGAGCCCTGTTTGTCCATCTCAGTTTACTAGCATATTTCACCCTGTTTGGACCGTCTCTAGGAGTTCAGTATGTTCTTTTTCGAAATCTTTAGGGGTTTTCTTTGGATAAACTTTCGTTATGCATTCATTTTAATAGTGTGAGCTGAGTCTACATTTCCGGTTTTGATCGTTTTCCCGCATTCATCGTCTTTTTCTCTCGGTCCCTTCAAAAACGATAGATCGAGGTTCTACTGTATTCAATTCAGAAATATAGCTCTAATTTTCAAATATATTAAATTTATGTATTTTCTTGTCCAATATTTATTTCAAACGTTGTTTTCCAAGTAATGGTTCAACTCAAAGTACATACATATTACAATAATTATCCTGCCATTTAGTTTAGCAAGAAAAAAATCTAATTTAAAAATTTGTTTAGCATCGTGAAAATTCACCACCTCTCTTTTTCGATATCAGAACGACAGTGGAGAAGATCAAAGGAATGGGGCAACTTCTGCATCCTCATTCCATTCATCTTCTTCATGGGCCTCAACATCCTCCTCATCTGCACCATCTGCTGGGATGCGGCGTCAATCAAGCAAGATGCGTGCCCCAGCTCCTCCTCCTATGGCCAGGACACCATCTCCCGAAGTGATACAGGTGAGGATGTAATGATGATTGATTTAATAACATTGAATATAGATCTTATTTCATGCATTAGGATTTTTAGATCCGAAGTTATATACTTCATATTTTTCCACAATGATTTTTATTTCAATCGGTTTTGACAAGCATATTTGCATCAATACAAGGTGTGTAAATTCATTTATGGCTTTCCACAAAGTTATGCCTTTAAATATTGATTTGATTTTGGGAACTGTTATGGTTCAGAAATTAAATTTCTCTATTCAAGAAACCTCATCATAACCATATAATGACGTAGGAAAATTATTTTTAATGATTTAGTTCAATTCAAAATCTGAAAATAGTTCCTATTTGCATCTTCTGATACTGTTTAGCTTTAATATTATCCATTCTATTAAAATTACTAATTTATTTTTTTAATCGAAAAAAGTTATATTTTTTTGATAGACTGATGATATTTAAAATGTTCTTCATTTATATTAATTCTTGTTCATAATTAATCAAATATGAAGGACAAAAAAGCATATAAAAATAAAATATTCTCTATGCTCATAATTTTAGTGATGGGTATGAAATAAAAGGAAATATTGAAGATACAGAATCCTTCTTTTAACCGTCATTGGTGTTCTATTGCTGAATATTCTTGTTTGAAAACACATGTTTTAATGTATTTTTATATATTTTAATATAATTAATACATTGCTGAAATTGCAGAATTAAAAAATATTGTATTAATATTGATATATTTACGTATGATGGATGTCATTTTTGAAGACATAGATGCACAACATTTGAGATCAGTTTCTTATACTATTAGCTACACAACTATCTGATAATTGTTTTATCAATTTCTCCTGTAGCCTGGTTTAGGTGAAGGGGATAGGCAGATGATGAATCATGACATGCAGCGCAAGGCATCTGTGAAAGAGGAAAAGGCTCCACCGCCGAAGAAAGCTACAGCATATTCTTCGAGCGAAGAGGATAGTGACGATGAAGATGACAAGCGAGACCAGGAAGGTAGAATCCTTACCAAGAAGGGAGCTGAGGTAAGCTGTGGAAAAATTTCTTTACCAAATGGCCTTTTTTGTCATCCCCAATTGGAAATTGATGTGAAACTAAATTTCCATTACTGTTACAGATCTACAGATCTAGTGCTGGTGCTGTGAAGCGAACAAGGGAGGAAGTTGAGGCTGATCCAGAGGAAGAAGATGACTACGGTTACACCTCCTGTGAGTACAGCATATTTTACTATTTTTTTCTTTCAGGTGAATGGTATCAGCTATACGTTCAGGGTTATATTACAGGAGAAGCAAATATTGTTTACGTGAGGATCTTGGAATTATAGTTCCAAGAAAAGGTTCAAAACCCTCTACCACCTCATCTGCGATTTAGCTAGCGTTAGGATTTCTGTTTTACTTCATTTTAAAATCCGCGCTACCTTTTTATTTTTTCCATCAGAAGTCTTTTTCTCTACTCTCTGAGTAAGTTAAGTTTTTAATTCTCTATTAATTTGCTGTCCTAAGAATTTTCGGGTATGTCGAATGGCGTGTAGTTACTAGTTGTAATATCAATTTATCTCTTAGAAACATTTCTTTTCCGATCCAGTTATTCTCATAGTATCGAAGAATATGGTACTTCCAAAAAGTGATATCTTTTATCATTGCTTCGTTATAGAAGTCGCCTTTTAGTCTACTTAACGTTCGACTTTCCAAGATTTTCTCACCAGAGAAATGTCTTCATTCGCGTTTAAAGATAAGACCACTCGCACGTGCCGATCTTTACAATCTCGCAATTTTTGCGTAGAGAGCTTTAATGCTTTGTTTGATTAGGTGAGATAATTTACGGTTGTGCGTTACGAAATCTATTACTCTGCGAGTTAAAGCTAATTTGTATCACATGGTACACAAATGGTAAAAATATGGTGTTATCTGCTCCATTTCATGCTCAAGTTTATTGCCAATGGACAGCTCGAAGTGGGTGAACAAAATTTATATTTCTAAGGATTATAGGATTAGTTATACCTTTTCTCCTCTTCAGTACTAAAGCCGTATTCAGTATGCTGCTACAATAAACAACTAGGGTGTTTTTGTGTAACTATAAGATCCTATTTTGAGATAATTCGTTTTAGCGATTCTATTCTATGAAAACCTCTAGCTCGTGAAGCTAACTAAGTTCCACCGCTAATTTAAAAGCAGCATTAACCTTTTCTTATTTTTCCATTGGAAGGTAAAGACTTATGTTAGACACCGATCTTTTATCTATGCCCCAGTAATTGAGTGCTTTCGATTCATCTAACGATTCTGACAATCTTTCCCGCGCAGTATTTCTTTGACTAGCGTCCCATTTTTCTACCATCGATTCCTAAAAGAACTGTCGTTTCCATCAATGATTTTCTCATTTCCATCTACGAGCACTCTGATATCTTTTCTTTTGGGCTTAGCCATCTTCAGCAAAAAGTAAATAGATCTTTCTCTGTTTCTCCGCCTAAGATTTCTTTTCGTTCTCAGATACCTTGTGATTTATGATGGGTTATCACTAATTTTTCCGTATTGCATTGATTAAAACTCTTTTTATTCCAAAGTTCCAATGTATAGGAATACTATGAGTTATTTTCAGTCTCTTCTAAATTCAAGAGGCAACACCTCGTTAAGATTATTAGGCATTCTTTGCGGGGGTTTTCTCTTTCTTGTTTTTAATGCAAAATTAGGCATGTGGTATCTCTAACGCATCCATTTTCTGACATAAGCACAAATGTTGTTGATATTGACAAGTTTTGGTTGAAATAGAGAACAGCTGCTATGATATAAAACGTTCCAGTTTAGTTTTAACATGTTCAAAGAATGATAATGATAGAAAAATGCTGTCTGGTAAACAAGCTTCATTGTTTTTACGATCGTGTCATCTGTTTTCTGGATGATTTAGAATGTTTACCTCCATTTATATGTTAGAAAATCAGTAATATATTTAAAATATATAATTACAAATGGTTTTAGGCATAACTAAGTCGTTTGTTTTAAGCAACTGTGAATATGTTTCCGAAAATGTATTAAGTTTCGAATTTTTGGCTTTTAGGTTATTGTTATTGTAGTATTCCATTATTTGACCGGTCGGGTTGAGGAAAGGAATTAAGAATTTTGGAAGATCATTTCAGGTTTTTCTGCATTGCTAATTTTATTCCCTTCGATTAGATATAAAAATTACTCTTCATTAAGTCTCCTTTATGTTAAGTTATCCATGCAATTCTGGGAGTGAAAAAATGACGTAATTCTTAGCTTTATCATCGTTAATCAGCTTTTCTATGACCCCTCATTCTTTATTTATATTTGAGCTTTTGTAAGGAGGTGCATGCAAAGAGTTTCTTTCATGTTTATTCTTTCGATTTTCCTAATTACGACAGAAGGGGGATCTTTTCATTCCACAGCGAGGCTTTTACAATCGTATTGAGCAAACAAGTGCATGTGGAGATTAACAAACAACGCGGGCAATCTAGCATTAATATTTCCGCAGGGATTTTCCGAAATGAAATCTCAAATAGATGGGCTTTTAAGCCGAACGAAAGAAAACATAATCGGTTTCCTCCTCGAAAAGGGATCGCAGAGACGGCACTTGAAATTCTCTCTCTCGTGTTGTCGCGTTCTGTTCCTTTTGTTATAATGGCTTCGGGAATGGAAATATATGAAATGAGAGGAAAAACCCACATTCCAAATGAGGTTGGCTTCTTTCCGAGAAAATAGAATGCCATTCCTCTCTGCCCATCAATCATCTTCAGATGCGACATCTTCGCTTGCTCCGCTTTAAAAGCTTCCAAGTCGTTTTTTTTCCCCTCGTGTTCATCTCCACGGGAGACATTTTTTCGTGTGTATTTTGGATATCGGTTATGCCGACGTCACTTCCACGCGTTTTCGCGGAAGTTCTCCGAAGCTTCCGTCCTGCTTCTCCGTGCAGAAAGAGCACCCGGAATAGACGCGGATCTTAAATCGGTTTTCGCGTCAAAGCGGAATTCTCGTCCGGAAGTTTTCCTTGTCCGAACTCATGAATCATTCGCCTTCATGTTTTTCTTCCGCGTTTTTGTGTCGCGGAAGGTTTTTAAGTCTGAGTGGGGCCGTAATAGACGTATTTTTCAGTGCTCAAATCCCATCCATTTTGCGATCTTAAGATTCTTCTGTGGGTTTTGCGTATGATTCCTTACACGAGTGTTTTTTTTGCTGTATACATATTTCTTTGAGTTAAAAACTAGGGGAGATTTTCTTATTCGCGAATTCTGAATTACTTACTCACCATTAACGTAATTGATCACGATTGATAATAAAATAATATTAGAGGTTAAAAATCTCCAATGGTCGTTTTTGTAGGCGTTCCTCCTCTCATTCCCTGGTATTCCGAGAAAACAAGACAGGATACCGCACTTTTTGAGAGCACTCAGTACGTATTTCGAATGCGATGAATTCTTCGTCAGGAGTGAATAGATACAAAAAGTATTAAAAGGATTTGTTGTATCTATTCACTCCTGACGAAGAATGCATCGTATTCGAAATACGTATTGAGTGCTCTAAAAAATTGCGGTGTCTTGTCTTGTTTTCTCGGAATACCGGTGAATGAGAAAAGGAACGCCGACAAAAACGGCTATTGGAGATTTAAACCTCTAATTCCTTAACAGCCGTGCCCCAACTTTCCTTTCTTTACAATAAAATAATACTTAAGCATATATTTAGTTTAGTATTTGAACAATTTAGCTCTTAGCTATGATTGTCTTAATAAATTTCAGGTATTTTTATTCAAATATAGTATAGCAAACGTAGTGAGATGCGAAAACTAGGAGGTAGTGTTATTTATCATAAATATATTCAACTTATTATTTATCTTTGGTATTTTAAAGCTGGACTTTTCCTTCGTCTTCTTTAGATAACACACCTTCTTTGCATTAATGGGGGAAAATGTGGCAAAAAATTTATTTCATTCATTCATGTCCCTATTGCTTAGCCAACTGGTCTGTGACAGTCTGCCCATGGATCTCGGGTATTTTGTGGCATCCATCTTATTAACTTGACGGCTGTACTTCATCACATATTTATTTTTATCATGTGTGGTTTATATTCAGTTAACTACAATATCGCAGTTTTTTGTTAAAATACAAATCTGAAATTAAGTTAGTGCAATATTTTCGTCTGGTTAGATTTTTGTCGGTTGAAGTCGATCTTAGTCAACAATAATGATCCATGAATTTATCTAAAAATATCTCGGCCCGCCTTGATGTATTGATATTCCAAATGATATTGGAAAGTAAAGGAAATTGAATTTAAGCTTCCATCAAAATTGATATTTTGTCATGGTTAATGAAGAAAAAATAGTTCCCCGTTGTTAGGGTCCCGGTTTAAATTTGGAAGAAAGTTACGAAAATATATTCCTAGAAGTCTCATAGTTTTATAATTCGATATTTTATTGAAAGAAAGCAGGATAAAGTTCTTGTATCCATAGCTTATTGGATGACCAGTATATTTACAGCATATCCATAGTTTCTTACAAAATAATTCAGTTTAAGTATTCAGGCTGCTTAGATAATTGAAAGTGGAATTTTTCACTCAAGGAATTACTGCGCTACTTCCGACGCTATTCCGGTTTATCGCTGGAAATTCAAGATAAACCTTATTTGCCCGCATCCTGTTTGAAAGAAGCACGTCCATGCGATAATTGAATCTTGAAAAGAGACTATCAAGTATGAATTAATTTCGTGCTGTGCTAACAAAAGTGCTAGACAATCGTAGCCGAATACTTCGTCTAGTGGTATAATTTCCGGCGGAAAACATCAACCACGAGCGCCCTAATTAAAATCCCACGTAAATTAACACCTTTGATCATCAAATTTATTTGCCCACCATTACGGCTTGCCGCGAAGCTAATCCAAACCCAAAGTAATTAACGTTTTTGTTGCACGACCCAAAGGCCGCGTAATTTTATTCAATTCGAGCTCCACAGCTATTCGTTTTCAAGTACATGGGGTGAAACAGTTTACAGTCTCACTCTAGCAAAAAGTTCGCGATATTCCAATAGTAATCAGTCTGATTCATTAGAGAGGGAAGGAAATTGAAATGAGGCTTCCCAGAATCCTTCTCGAGTCTGACATTTCCGAGACTGCTTTTGAGATACTTTTTTCCCCCAGTTTACCGAGTTTCGTTCGCTCTGGAATGCGATACCTGGCTCATCATGGCTTCATTACTGCTAATTCGGAGAAAATTAGCCAAGAAACCGAGGGACAAAAGATAGGAACGAAGTTTCCGACAAGATTGCTTCTTGTTTGCGGTAATGAGACATTTTGGTTGCTTCAGGATATCAAGTGACGCGAATTTAAACTCTTTTGGTGGATAGGGAGCGAAATATCAATTTGAAAATAATTGTTGCCGGTATTATTTTGCGGAATTCTTGTGATTTTTTTAATACTGAAACTGTTTCATAGTTTGTAAGGAAGTCTACATTGAAATGATTACATCGAAAGTTTTCTCCTTTTTGTTTACAATGCAAACTTGTGAATGTGATACCTCTAATGCCTCCATTTTCTAGCATGATCACAGCTATTGTTGTTGTAGATATGTTGTGGTTTCTATGGAGAACATGTTATGATAAAATACGTTTTGATTTAGTTTAAGCATTTTAGAAGAACGATAATTGTAGAATTGTACTAGGTAGTCTGGAAAACTAGTTTCTTGATTTTTCTATCGTGTCATCTATTTCCTGGAGAATTTGGAATTTTTATTTCCATTTATGTATTATAAAATCAGTATTCTGTGTAAAATATGTGTAATTGCAATTGCTTTTAGACACGACTGCGTCATATTTTTAAGCAACTGTGATTATATTTCCTAAAATGGAAGTTAAGTTTTTAATGTTTGCCTTTTACTTAATTGACATGCAGCTTTCCATTTCTAATCAGTCGAGTTCAAGTTAGAATTTAGAAGTTTGGAGTCTAATTCCAGCTTTTTCTACATTGCTAATTACATCCCTTTCGTATAATTACAACTATTACTGTTCAATAAGCTAAATTTCTTCATTATTAAATCGTGTCATTTATATATTATATATTCTCTACATGTGTTGAGTTTCACTTCTTTATTGAAATATTTCAGAATAACCACTACTCAGAGGCTATTCTTAATTGAGTCTCTCGAAATCTTTAGATAAAAATGATTTCACTTTCAGATCTAGAAAGATAACGTTCATTGATCATAACTTATTAATTCCTTCATTATCTCCTATTAAATAGGATTATTTAAATATTAGGAATTCGCCACATGTGTTGTGTTTTACTTATCTTTTAAATATCTCGGAGTAAACACCTCACAGTGGAGCGTCGATAGTGACTCAATAGTTGGACAGATCTCTTAAAAATAAACAATGGCCTTGTTCATCTCAAGATTATGAGATCGTTAATTATATTGATTTTTATGTGAGAGTTTTATCAGCCAATTCGAGTAGCACTCAAAAGATAAATTTTACCCGTATGTCATTCTGTTAACAATCGATACTATCCGTCAATAATATTAGGTACGCTTGATTTGTGGACGGTTTTTGGAATTTTTCCAAACTCTGTTGAATGAAAAAGAGAAATATTATACAACTCTTTACTTCTGTTTTTATTTACATTAATTAATATAAACATATTTGGAATAATTTAAATGTTATCCACCAGAAAATTTAACATATTTCTCTATTATGAGAATAACTAATTTGAAATCAAAATTGCACTACAATGCTGCGATAGATATTTCAGATTTTGCTTCACAATATTTAAATATATCTCTTATCACCTACAAAGGCTCACGGTATTGCATGAAATCATTCACAGATTCGTTGAAATTAGCGGAAACGTACAATTCTTGTGCATGATTGGAGTAGTGGAATCGTTTTTATCTGTGATTTAAAACACTTCACAACGACCGAGAAATGTCTTCCAAATCAAATCGGAAAATGGATAATTATAACTCACGTTAGGTCCTAAAGTATCATTCCAGTAAAGGGGACGAGTGAACGTCATCCGGACTTCCTGGTAAAGCCATTTCTACAAAGTTCGTTATCAATTCCATCATCCCTGACCGAAACACCGGATCGTTCGCAAACTTTTTCTTCACTTTGGTAGAATTCCCATCGTTGAAAATCTCATCCATATCCTCCGAGCTCATGCTGTCTGTGCTTTTAGGAGCAAAATCGTCCCCTAGCAACAAACCCGGTTTTAATACCATTGCAAGGATGACATGGAATGGTTTGTACTTTCCCCGTACGTCCGTGATTAGTTGTTTCAAAGTAATCGGAGGTGTATCAATTCCCAGGGTCTCCAAAGTGTTCATCAATGATTGATGGTAATGGGTGAGCAATCTATCCATGTATTCATTAACCAACGAGGTCTTCAAACCAAGGCTCAGAAATTGCAGGATGTCCACGCAAGGGTGGCAGTATCTCGTCAGTTGAAAGTCTATGGTCTTGATGTCAACGGGGGTTTTGTTGCCGAACCCGTTGTCTTCGTATTTGTACATCACGTTAAGCATCCAGTAGTCTCCGTGACTCAGCACGTTAGGACCATCTGTCGTAGGTTTTACCAGTTCGCAAAGGGTTTTCCAGGATCGTTTCGCCACTTTTTCCAATGCTCCGGATGCTTTTGCCTTGCTAGGTGCCCCCTTCACTTCTCCTGCAAGTTCAACCATGGTGTTCATTCCGATCTCTGTTAGAGTCTTCACGGGGGATACCATCTCGTCCTGCTCCTCATGGTAAAAGAAGATTTGTTTTTGGCCAAACTTGAGTCTGAAGTCGCAACCAGAGTCTAACAGTCTCTCAGCAGCTATTCCTAGAGCGTGAAGCATACCTATGTTTCGCATTGCCAGCAAACAGTGTGACAAGTCTAGTCCTTGGTGAAGGCATTCTCTGTCGACCGTTCTGAAGCCATCGTCGGAGAGGTCCTGCATCACAATCACACCTGTTCCTTCCGATTGCGCGTGGTAACACTCGGGAAATGGTAACTGCACCCTCCCTGCTGAAGCTCTTTCCATTAGCGGAGCAATGGTTTGGAAGAAAGTTACTTCCATCTCGAATATCCCCCTGTTTTTGATTACGTTCAGCGAGAATTCCAGGGTTGGTAGGGTTTTGTAGAAGAAAATTTTGGAATGGATTTCGTCCTTTCCGTGGTATCTGAAGTATACTTTGACTCGTAGCACTGTCGATAACAGTCCTTCCACTTTGTTGGTGGCCTTCTTGACCTCGAAATCATCGTGGAGGATTACGTCTCTACTCCCCGCGAACTTTTGCGTTGCTTTCAGGAGCGCTTCCCGAGAAATGAGGCTGTCGGAACCGTCGCGGGACATTTTCGCGATTGAGTGAGCGTTTCCCATCGAGAATAGTCGCATCACGTGAGGTCGATGTTACGTAACTAAAGATAAATGCGCTTACTTCCTGCAAACTTTCCTTATCTCGCAATGTTGGCCTTTTGATGGGTTGCGGCATTCTCGCAATTCATTCTCATCCATTAGCAGAGGCTATGGTAATTTTTTTCGGTCGTTGTTGGAGTCGAAATATTTTTTTAATCTTAAGAATATTATAAATTAATTAAAAGAATGCCTGTTCGAGAAGTGGGAGATCTAGGTTCGACTCCCAGTGATGTCGCTATTTTTCATTCTTGTTTAGCTTTGGGTTTCAAGACGCATCCTTTCTCTTGCTAAAATTTCACTCCATTTACGTAAAATTCGTATTTCTTTCTATACTTTATTTTTCTCACTATATTAGAGTAAATCACATGCGGAGGAAATACAAGCCATCTGAGAAAAGTATACAATGTTGTTTGTACATTTTTCCTCTTTTAAAATTGAAAGTTATGCTTTCATCTCCAACGTAGGCTTTGTGATAATCGTATCTCAGAGTTTTTGAACTTATATCGCTCCTCTTCTGACAATTTTCATATATTTTTACTACACTGTGCACCACATTTTCTAGTCTAATTATCTTATTTTATGTTTTTATTACTATTTCTAATTATGGATTGAAAGGGGCTTATATCATTTTTTTACTCGTGGTGCAAAATAGCTTCACATTTGGCAATATTTATGCTTAGTTCGATGATCAGATAAAAGACTAACGATTTAATGCTTCCGATTGAAGTTTTCAGCATAAATCTACTTGTGATACTGCCATACTTGCTAGAAAATTTTGTTAGAAGAGTAGTACAATTTTACTCTTGCCCCAGTAATTTCAACTTCTTTAGATTGATTTTATACTTTCTCAGTCAATTTTATTACGTCAAAAATCATCTGCAAATTACGTCATGGCGTACAATACCTTCCTGCGTTTCCTTACCATTAAAACTGCATTACAATCACAATTTTATTCTTGTCCTAGTAATTTCAACTTTTTTAAATTATTGTAATTCTTTCTCATTATAAGTCAATTTCATGACGTCACAAATCATCTGTAAATCACTTCATGGCGTAAAATATCTCCCTACATGTGCTTCTACGTATTCCCTCTCCTCTCCGTAACTTCCGAAATCCTTCAACCTTCTTTCTTCTCATGGGGTCCATCCATCTTTTAGCCTTTTGATCTCTCTCTCTCTCTCCCTTTTCTTTTTTATATGTTCGCGCAAGTTTGCGAAAGGCCTATCTCCATCTCTTATTTTCCTTCCATATATTACTTTCTCCTCTATCTTCTACTGGCCGATGGTTTTACGATAAGGGCCCCTTTCAGGTCCATCTGCTCCGCCTCTTTCCTCTGTTTGTGTTTAGTGAGCGACGAGAAAATATATTTCTTCGTTCTTTCTGTATGTCTCGGGGGAAAAGAATACGGAGACCGGAGTGTATGCGAATACAAGAGCGCGGAGGAAATAAGAGTAGGAGGGAGAGCTATTGGGTCTCCTGGCAAAAATTTTGTTTTTCTCTCTTTCGGCAGTAAAATTGTACGCATTCATTTTCGAGGACTTGTTTCTTTGTGCGTCTTGCTTTTACTGATGTATAAGCTGTTTCATTTATGGGCAGGCGTTTTGATTGGTTTGATGGAAATAAGCTGGAGTTCGAATTATTCATGGATATTGATCTCGGTGGTCTTTTACACAAAAAGACAACATTTTATATAATTAGAATAGAATTACAGTCGTTCCTGGCTGCTTTGCTCTTCGAATTCCGCGTCTTCACTCAATGGCGGTTTTCTCAAATATGTATATTTATTAAAAAATATTATATTTTTACTTTCTCTAAACTACTAAAAATAAACTCTAAAAATTACTAAAAATTAATTATCCGATCATTTCCAAAATTCATATTTACTATTTTCCTAACAATGCCAAGAGTTGATTAGTTTTTGATGAACATCGCTCAACCGGAAGTTACGGTTTATCCGGAGAAAAATTGTTTCTTAAATATCTCTCTCAGAATGCAATGTAGGTTTATACAATTACATACAAAAGTTATAGATAATGTACTTAACTACAACTTTTGTATGAAACATTTTTTCGTAACACTGATTGTTTAGGGGTTATTCTTGAATAATGGTTAACCGGAAGTTGTTATTTATCCAGAAATGGAAGTTTTTCATATATATCTCTGTCAAAATGCAATGTAGTTATATAAAATGATGTACCAAAGTTATAGATAATGTATTTTATTACAAATTTTGTATGGAACATTTTCCTGTAACGCTTATTGTTTTGGAGTTATTAATATATTACCGGCATAGGCTTTTGTTTTCAATAAATATGGAGAAAGTCATGTGTTTGCCACATCAGATTTTTAACGTCTTTTATGTCACATTTTCTCTTATTTTGTCTAATACATTGGGTAATATGAGTGCTATTTAATGACTAGAAGCTCTAATAATGCTAAAAAACGTTTTTAGGTCGTAAACAGGTTTTATATGCTCTAATTACGAAAATATTCGATTTATAAATAAAGTGTCTTACTTCGCAAAAATTTGCGTATCGCTTTAAAATCTGAAACTGATTAACCGAGAGTAATATATGACTGATTAACCAAGACTAAACTATGGCCGTCTGTATCTAGAATATGTAACACATAAATCATAAAGAAGAAAAAGGATGAAACTATTTTCGAGTAGGTATCTCTAGTAGCTGGTACTTTAAAACATATGATTACCTTAAAACATTAACATTATAAAACTTAGGCTACAGCTTTCAAATTAATTCATATCTTCCACGAGTTATTGAACTCTTTGTTCAGTTTCTGCGATGGAATAAATTCGAAATTATTCTGAGGATGGGTATCTTCAAGGGGATGATTGTGGATTTTTGGTTCGTTTTATGTTTTTTGAAGTCTTACATGCGTATTTCCATTATTGACAAACATAGATGGATTTGATGTCGCGCCGAATAGTTATTGTAGTTCGTTGAATTCTTTAAAATGGTGCAGCTAATGCCATCCCCAAGCGTTTGTTAATATGGATGGTGGATATTGTTGACTCGCCCAGTATTAAGACAAATATTATGATCTTTACTGTGGAATCTCCTCCTTTAGAAGGTATTGTGATTAAAAGGCTTTTAAAACTTAGATTTATTACATTTCCAAGTAGGAGCAGCATTAGGAATCTTGCCAACAGTTATGGAATCGCTGATTCAGGCAGCGAGTATATCGAATACATACGTCCTCGAATTCTCTGTTTGCTCTCATAAGAGGGATAAGAAGTGAACGTTTACGAAAAGCAAAAGGTCATTTCTGCCTTTTCTCGAACATTTTCCCCGTTAGTTCCGCGAATCATCGTCCTCATTGGCTGAGTATGTCAGTAAGAGAACGCTGAAGAATTTCATTCTTCATTTAGTTATCTCTTTCGTTTAACGACTAAACAAACGAAGTCAAGCGGACAGTTCGGCAGTCTTTTCCTTATTACCTTCCGTAGATTAGTGATGTCATGCCCTATAAAGGTTTTCGCTTTTTCTATCGTCTGATAGTTTTTTTATATATGCTTTTGAATGTTACTTATGACAGGTATAATGTCTTTACGTCATGCGGATATGCACTGTGAGAAATATTGCTAATTTACATGAGATGAGTTTGTCTTTTCAACGGAATATGAGAAAGGTCTATGGAACCAAAATAAAAAGTCGGCGGCATGTGATGTTTGTCAATATTCCATGCATGTGAAATGGAAAGGATGTTGACAGACTTATCTCGTTTTGAGTTTTTTTGGCGCCCTAAGCTCTTCTTCTGTTTGAAGTGCATACTAAAATGAAGGAGGGAGGGGCTAGAATGACTTGACTAAATGAATACTATTATAAGATGGTATCCTAAAAATGTATAAAAGCCAATAAATACATTTGATGTTTATATTGCAATGAAACCAAAATTGTACTGAGGATGAGTTAGAAAAAATGGATGTAGGTTGTGGAGGCAAAGTGATGCCTTGATTGTCTTCGATTGGGCATTGCTGAGTAATTTTGGAGGAAAAAATGATAACATATCCATTTCGGTGTCAGAAACCTCATTCCAATACTTCGCTCCTAGCACCACGAAAAATTGAGTAATTCAGTTCTTTGTATGGGAGTGAATGGAAGAAATGCTTAATTCATGGGAATGAATGTTTCACCAGATGGGTTTCTAGTGTTTTAAAAATATCTTGAATAGAAAATCACAGAATAGGCAGTTCGTGAAACACTGCTTAGGAGTTTGAAGTACCAGAATGATGGCATGATCCATCTGAACGTCTGTGGAATCGGGCCGTACCCATTGCAGCACTCTTTGGATTTACGAAAATATCACGATCGCGAAATGATTGTAATTCTCGTGCAATCGATTCATAAATGCAACTCTCATAAGATTTACCATCTTGATCTTTTCGTTTCCAGGGCGTAAAATACTTCTCTTTCTCCCGACTTCTCGCGAACGATGTTTTTACTCAGGTTGTTTCGCAGATGTGCGCAAGAAATGGGGTGCACTCGGAACGTGCGTTTTATGGAACTTCCTCCGGATAGTTTTATGGAGGTCATTTAATAATTTTTCCCCATAAACTTTTCGTAGCTGCACTCAAAAACTTCCGGGAAATACTTCCAAAAAACTTCCTAGTTTTTGCAAACGCTAGCCAAATTTTTCAGCCCTTAAAACAGCTCATCTATAAGCAAAATGTCGTGCTGACGAAAGGGGCAATGAATTGAAATTTCGGGAAATGGAGCGGTAGCTATATAGAAGTTAATGGGCACCGCCTGGCTAATGGGATTCCCTCTTGCTATGATTCATTGGAAAGCTTCAATGATTGAAATAGTGTTTTCAATTCAAGATTTGGGTAGGTACACAGTAAGCTCTAATTCACTCCAAGAAATTCCGTGTTTCTGAATAGGTGGCCGTAGGTAAAAGGCTGTTCACCTCTGCCCCAGATATACCGAAAGCCTTTGATTTTCTTCTCAACTCTTATCTGTTTTATTAAATATGCATATCGGACGGCAACCGAGAGAAATTGCAGCGGAAGTAAGGCAACGGTTTGCTCGTAACGTATTCACTAAGGATTTTCACTATGCAGCACCCACTCCCAACGTTTGCCCTGTATTCTAATCTCATAACACCGGCAGTGGCTGAGGACAAACAACCGCGCTATTTCCTTTGGGCTCCTATTAAAGAATTCATCGAATGAAACATGGACTTGTATTGCTTTAGGTAAATAATTTGTAATTTCCGCCGAAAGGAATTTTTCGATGAGCGCCTCGAAGATATCTGTTTTAGTTTTCTGTTCTTTCAGTAAGATTAGCCTGAGTTATAGTGAACAAAATTATTTATCATTTGATATCAATCATTCTTTTTCGCTAATTTTCTAGGAATTATAGTTTTTCGCGTGTCTACTCTCTTTCTTCTAGCAGAGAAGTGAAATCTTAAAGGCCCAGGCCGAACGCGCAATGCATCCCACCTAGTCACAGCATCTAGTACAAGCAGCTTCTACTTCCAAAAGAAGTTTATCATGGATTTTTGAATTATCTACACGATAACGACTACACTTACTTGCAACTAACGTTTCACTGAATCCTAAGCAAAGGGTATTTTCCAATATCCCCAAGATAGAATTTTTTTCGTGATTAATAAGGAACGTTTCATTATTCAGTACCTCTGTACGAACGCTAATCTAAAAGAATTTTTCCCTCCTTTGTTCGTTCGATAAACAGTTCTTCGTGGGCGTAAGTTTTTCCTTGCGCTTTTTTATCTTTATTGCAAATATTGGAATCACAAAGAATTGCCTCCTCTAAAACCCAGCCATTTTCTAACCATTAATTCCGTATCAGCCCGATTTCCTCGTGTATTCTTATAGGTCGCTCATTTACTTTCGTCAGACTTTTTTCAAGGCCGTTTTTCTTTGGAATCTCCTTTTCTGTTGACGATATAAATGTTATTAACTCCTGTCAAGATCATTAAGTGCCCATATATATATGTTAATTTGTGAGTATTCGTAAATCGGCTGTTGTATGTAGTCATGCCCATTGACTCGATCATATTTATTACAACAATTGTTTTTAGTTGAAAAAGTTTGGGAGAAGGTGAATGCAGCACGACTAAACGCTTAACATTGTGGTTGAGTCAACATAGGCTGGGTTAAATGTACAATGTATCCTGCGATATTTATTTAATAAACGATATCGCAGGTAGCGACGTTAACTTATTCCACATTAAACAATCAATTCAAACAATATTACAAAATCCTATTTATACAAATACACAATTAAATGTTAGAAACGACTATAATTTTCAATCACCCTTAAGTTTACTTATAATTCTAGAACCACTACAAACAGCAATTATATATAATAATCGTTGTAAGAATTCATAAATGCTTTCAATATACAAATAAAGAATATCAATATGTAAAAAAACATCCAATCAAATAAATAACATACAAACTGCGTTGTGAAGTAGTTGTAAGTTATATACGCATTTGAAATAATTCTGAAACAGCAACTATATGACTTGTCACGATTTTATAATGCAAGATTTATCAGGGTTCCTGATATGTCTGATATTCGTCCTGCCTGATATTCCTGTTCTGTATTTACCTCTCAGTCGTCCTCGAATCCTCCGTTACTTTATTTTCTGGAGCAAAGTTCATCCCTCTCCCCATTGGTTGAATTAATATTCGGGAGATGGGCAATCCAGAGGACGCGAACTTAAAGACGTTTTGCCGAGGCGCTGTTCCGCCCACCTCATTATACGAAGCTCAGTGATATCGCTCTCCTTCCCAGAGTTGAGTGGTTGCTTTGAAAGTTCCAGTGAATCGAAAGGGAGGGAATGGACCGCAAAATACAGCTCTCTCTTCCTCGCTACCGAAAGGCGGCGCTTATTTCACCGAGAACAAAGAAAAACGTCTGAGGCGACAACTGAGCGACGAAATGATGAATTTCCACTCCAAAGTGGCGCTTATTTATCGGTTTTCATTTTATTCGAGGTAGTTTTTTTCGTTGGGTTCCTTTGATACGGAGATGCTCCGAAACCGCCGAATCACTGCGAAAAATCGTTAAAACGATCCAGTGATTTTTATTTGATGGTTTATCAACTTTCAACTGCTCATGTGAATATACACGTATGATAGAGGAATGTTAATTGATAATGGTTATCCAACGCATCATTTTTAATTACTCATTCTCTCGCTGAAGTATTTTTGTTGCTACGTTTATTTAATTTCTTTTCCATTGCAAATCTCATTGGGAATGTCATCTTATTTTAAGTAACAAATTTTAATTTACACTCAATGAGGAAATCTTGGCATTGGTCCAGATCGAAAGAGCAAGTTTCCAAATAGCAAATATTAAAGTAGCTAGCACCGGAAAGAAAATGCCACAATTGAGCATGAATCAAATCAGCGATTTTCGAATCAAGGGAAGATTTTCATCGCTCCTTTTACTCTATTAGAACTAGCGTTTAGATCCGAAACATGAATTCTTGAATTACAATTCTGAATTTGACTTTTTAGCTGGCTGAATTTAGCTCGCAATTATTCTCAATAATACTATTCTGAATTTTGACTCATTTTTAGATGATTAATGCATTCCATTCCATGTTGAGTGGCCGTTTTTACGATTAAATGTAATTTTGGCTATAATTGCAATAAATAGCATTCGACAAATAAATTGCGAGGCAGTAGCAATTGAATTTTTATTGTTTCATCCCTTTACACTAGCTTAGACTAAAAAGAGTGATGAAGTGGTCAAACCTTCCTATTTGAAAGCTCTAGATAAAACTTTAACGCAAGAAAAGTGATACTTTCCATAGTTATATTCGTAACCAGAAACCTTTGGTAACTGGAAATTGATTTCCCTTAGGTACCCAATTCTTCAAACATTCACTAACACAGACACCAAGTAACGAATTTTTACCTGAAATAAAAAAATGGACAGCATTTGCGTATGATCATCATATATTCGATAAACCATAATTTTCAGTGCATATAATTTTCAGCTATCTTAAAATAAATCAAATATTTCGAAAGTTATGAAGGATAAGATATGGAAAGGAAGGAAATCCGAAAAATTAGATAAATCTTTGTTTGTTAAAAAGTTTATTTTCTACGTCTCTACTTACCCTATGTATCAGTATTCACTCTTAAGAACTATATTTTTTTGCCGGCTTTTTCTGCTTACGAAAGGAAATATCCTCGCTCTGTCGATAACCAATTTAACTAAACCCACAACTTCTCTCGCTTACTCACAGCGTCGTTTTTGTCTCAGCCGCTTTATATCGGCGTTGAATCGAAAGAAAATGAGCTCCGTAAGAACACAATTCCTTCATGAGCCCCTTTTCCGAAGAATGCGGGCCGAAAGACGGCGACCTAATTAAGGAGAAGCGAGAGAAAGATAGGGCAAAGGATTGGCACATAATTCTGTCAGGAATGGGAGCGATTCTCTTTTTGCCCCTTCCTCGCCGAGCTACAGTCTTTTGTTTGCTCCCTTAGTCGTTAGCCGTTTAGAGGGTTTCGGACGAAAAGCTGCTTATAGATTTAAACCACATGCCGAGGAAAATTGGCGGATTCAACCTTATTGCCTTTCGGAAGACCCCTTTGGAAATTCCGCCGAATTGACATCTCCCTCGCGCGGCCATTGTTCCGGTCCAATTCGACCGTTAAAATGGCGAGCTGGCGGTTTTAATCATCGGATAAATGCGACTGTCGAGATACGCCTTCCCGCCGTTGATGCGAGTCCGAAATCGATACCTTGGAGCTAGGCGTCGGTGTACGTGTGCCCTAGTTCCACGGCGAAATGGATTTAATGGCCTCTATAAAAATGAGCCACGGAAATCATTGAATTTGGCCCGAAATTCTCACCTGATGAGATCCGTTCTTCCCAAGGTTTTATCTACCAATACGGAGGAGTTGTATTCATCTTCATTATTATTTTTCTTCAAATATCTCCCAACTTGGGAACTGCTGAAAACTTTTATTTGCCCAAGTTTGTATTTTTTATAAAGAGCTTAATTATATGTTGTTTTGAAAAACTCACGCGAATGATTATTAAAACAAATTCTCAATTTCCTTTTTGACCTAGCGATGGCCGTTTTACTGGCGAATCCGACCGGATGAAAATTGCGAAAAGTTTCAGTTTAATTAATGGCGTTCCACTTATATATCGATTGTCTAATTACAAACGTGCATGAATGCGAATGGCTTTATTAGATGCGTAATTGACGCCTCAGGATTATTTGATGTATTTGAATAGTCACAAATATTAAAGTGCTATGGAAATGCAAGGTGATGTATTCAATAACATAACATAGAAAGGGAAGGCAGTTAAAGTACATCTCTAGATATGTATTAATGAAAGTGCAAGAAAAATATTATTTGATTTAAAAACTGTGAAATTTACCATAAAGGAAACGGTCGCAACATTACCCTCCTTAAATTAGATACAAAAATATTGTTCATATATTCTTAGGTATTCATTTATAGGAAGAGACTTGATGAAAGAATATAATTAAATTGTATATTAACAGTTACAATCTTATGCTAAATTTGTTACGTACAATAAATAACGCACTGCTTACCCTTTTCCTCCAAGTGAAATTATTATGTGAACGATACCTAGAGCACTAGTTAAAATGTATGATCATTGGCACTCGAGGAACTGTATCGTCAGAGGTATAAATATTTTTTCGCGGAATCTTGATGGGTTGTACATTTGCGATTATAATTAAAATGTTAGGCTTGCAAGAAAACAAATATTTTACGAGACTACTCAAAACGAACTTAAATAGAAACTCATTGTGAGACTTTGGTGTATATTATTAGCTCCTATTGACGCTGGAATTTTTTCTATTATCAGTTAGGTCCTATGGCCATTCGCTGTAATTCAAGATATCTTATTAAATATTATTATTATTATCGATTAGCCTTATGAGTGTGAGTACACTTTTTGTAAAATATCGGTGTTATTTCAATGAGTACAAGGTGCATAACAACCATTTTTACTTTCTCCATATACGAAGTATAGAGAAAGTATTGTTTTCATGAAAAAATTCGAATTCGAGATTTCAACTGAAATACATATTTTGGGGTCCCTAGAACACGTTTTAACCATTTTCGGAATGATGTCTGTGTGTGTGTGTGTGTGCGTGTGTGTGTGTGTGCGTGTGTGTGTGTGTGTGTGTGTGTGTGTGTGTAATAGTGGGCGCTCTAACGTGAAAACTATTGGTCGTATCAATACCAAACTTCATATATAGTACTGTGGTGTGTGCTGTCAGAGTTTATTAGTTTTTGGAGTAAATCGGTTTGCCGGAAGTCGAGCTTCATTCATCAAAGCTCATTTCCGGTTTTCAAAATATCTCCATAAATATGATATATACATATATTGTATTACTTATAAAAGTTTTAGATAATGTAATTTACTATAAATTTTGTATTTAACATATTTTTGTGTCACCGGTTGATTAGGAGTTATTCGTGAAATACCGATAAACCGGAAGTAGCTGTTATGTACTTTGTGGGCGCTCTAACATGAAAACCATTCGTTGTATCAACACCAAATTTCATATATAGTTCTTTGATTGGTGTCGTTAAAGTTGATCAGTTTTTGGAGTAAATCGGTTTACCGGAAGTCGAGCTTCATTCTTCAAAGCTCATTTCCGGTTTTCAAAATATCTTCATAAATATGATATTTAGGTATATACTATTATTTATAAACGTTTTAGATAATGTAATTTACTATAACTTTTGTTTCAATCCTATTTTTGTATCACTGATTGTTTAGGAGCTATTCATGAAATACTGATAAACCGGAAGTTGCTGATTATGTACTTTGTGGGCGCTCTGGGCTCTATGGGCGAAAGGCCAATTTCATCGTTTTTCATCGATCATGTGCCGAAAAACATTATTTATAATGTTTGTGACGTCAAAGAAAATAATATATAAATTAATCACTCATCTTCCAAGTTTAGATGGAATATAGAGTTCGAAATTACTGTCGTAGATAAATATTTACATCTTATATATGGAGAAAGTCATGTGCTGGCCACATCAGATTTTTTATTTTGCTGATCTTATTTTTTCGCGGGCATCATTTAAAGTTATTTCATTTATAAAAAAAAATTTCTAATATTAAATCCCTCATCGGCAAATTCTTGAGTCTCTTCCTAAAAGCATATTTAACAAGGATACATTAGCTAGCTCCACATATCTACTCAAGCATCACGTTAATTACGGGCCCGAGTATGCTTTTTCTTCTCTTCAACCGTCCATTTTCCTTCTTTCAGTCGATATCTCACGTGGATGATCATTTGAAAGGACTTGAAAGCCGTTAAAAGCGCGGCATGCCAGCCTCCACGGGCATTTGCGATTCGACTGTGAATTTATTGGAACCTTTTCCGTTCCGAAGGCTCGATGCAGTCGTTCAAAGAGCTATCACGTTCTCTTTGGCGCTCAGAAATAGATACAATGAATTCCTATTCTCTTAGAATAAAGCGGGGTGGGTTTCCCTTTATCGCCTTCTGTTCTAAACGAAGGGGCTTTCGCACAAGAATAAACCGACGTCGACCTTCTCAAACGGAACCCGGTCATACGCAAATTTTCTTTCCCCAGGCGTATCTTTAAGTCGACGAAAGGAATCTTTGAGTCATGCTGAGGTACGTAAGCGTCGAAACTGAAGACAAATGAAACTCTTTTACTCTTCGATTCAAGAATTACCTACGACTTATCAAATTGCGTCCAAAAAATCTTTATATTAAAACATTGAGGTGTTTCAATTTTTCATGTTCGCGTATTTCAGATTTAAAAATTATTTATCTATTAGATATTAGGACCATTAAGTAAGAGGCATCTGAAACTTATTCCTAGTAACGTAATATATTACGTTGGTAGTAATTGTTGCATAGTTCCAATATATGAGATATGAGAAATTATATCGAGAAGAATTTTGAGTTTATGGGTAACATATAAAGAGTTTTCTCGTTTAACTCATAACCACTGCTCTCTCTAAGTAGGAAATATTATACCAGCTGTATCTACCGATTAACGCTCTCTCAGGCTTCTTCGAGACTTATAAAAACCGTTAAAAGGAAGCAAAACATTTTTTACCAGATGACGGTCTGCGGTATTGCCAGATTGTAAACTTGTGTCTCACTGACTGCATAAGATTCAGGCGCGACCCGTTCGCTAAATTTTATTAACCAACTGTACCCCAGTCAGCATGCTATCGGCGTTCTGAAAGGGATGTTTCTTGAAAGGATCCAGTGTATCTTTCTTTCCCCTCGCTTAACCTTCACCATGGTCTCAAAGGGTTACTCGTTTGCCTTTCTTAAAGCATCACCTTTGTATTCGTCCCGTTTCTCTCTCTCTCATTATATCAAAGAATGAACTCCATGACCTGGAGTTAGATTCGGCGCCTCGAGGCAGCTTAAGTTGTTTAAGGAAGAATTGACTGTTCCGGAAGTCTTAATTGTGTGTTGCACCAGCAGAGGAAATCTCATTAAGTTTCAATTGATTTAATTAGGATAACGTTTGATCTTTATCTCAAGAAGCTAACGGAAGTCTCTCCTCAAAGCATCTCTTCATGGAGAGCCTTTGATTTTCGCAATTTGAAAATATCAAGGTACATGTACATCTTTCTAGAAATATTTTAAACGCTCATTTCATTCCATATAAAATGTAACTTAATAGGGAATCTTTATTTTTCATTTCCCACGATATGTACAAAATATTTATAAAGCGTCTCTGAACTGAAAAAAAATATGAGGGAAAGAAGTTAGGGAGGGAGTTAGTGATTATTTTTTATTTTAAATATAGAGGAAAAGCTGTCCAATTTTTTCTATTGAGAAGTTTAATTGGTTATTATTTTTAAATACTATAGAAAACCCTGTTAGAATAAAGCTGACATGTATATTTTTTGAAATGGCATTATTGTCATTTTGCTGCCTAAGGGAATAGGAAAGAGATTTTAAAAGAAAATTTCTTGTCTTTGAAAGAGGCATTGAAGCTTATATTCTAGAAACTTCCTTAAGAATTCTTTCACACAATAATTAAAGTGTGTGCTACGTTTGAGTAGCAAGTTTGGAGCAATTAAGCTGTTTATTAAGTCTCTCTGATTGCAGCTCAAAACTGGTAACCTCTAGCTTTAAGTTTAATCACTCGCATTATTTGCTATCTTATTTCTTTATTTATTTTACAATACCATGCCGTTAGTCACTAGGATAGGTGGCGTCAAAGTTATTTCTAACTTTGACTGCGTTTGATATTTTGGTCACGGAGTCGAAGTGGAGCTGTATGCGCTTTGAATCTGTAGCGGTGTCCAATTTACCTTTCTGTTTTTCTTTCTTCTTCTTATGTAACTTTTTGCTCCATAGCAATTTTGTATAAATGAAAGTCATTACCTCTGCTAGACTCATATGAAGGAATATGACCGCCAATATTTTCTTAAGTTATAGGAAGCAATTTCTGATTGCTGATATTGCTTTCTTCTTGTTAAGTTATATCATCAGCCTCAAAATCAGGGAGATATTATAGACCGTAGTATTTCTCTTTGTTAAAAGTTATACCTGGTTAATGTATATCATTTGATCTGCATGTCAGATATATATATGATGGAGTCTTTCTTTTGCCTCGTCTAGCTTCAATGTTTTATAATTTATGCGTTTTTCAATTTTGTAACGTACGCGTAGAAGTACAAACTAATACTTTGATTGGATACTATTTTGAAGGACTCATTAGTAACCCTTTAGCGGATAGTAAGAATAATGAACTCTATTTGAAACATTTAATTTTCTTACGTTTCACTCATATCTGTACTTTTTACAATAGTAAGAGTAATCGACACTTTTTGAAGCGTTCAAATTTCTTCATTATATCTTTATATGTTTATCGTTCCTTATATCTCGCTTCTCCCTTTAAAAATTCAGGTACTTTTAAAAATCTTGCTTCGATGCGCCACGCTGACCATGATTATACCTGCGTGCAGTCTACATACGTATGCATTGTGGTACGTATTTTTTACGAGATGCACCCTAATGAATAATTCCGTAACGTACCAGGGATCCACGATTATTCTCTTCCGAATAAAGCATACGTAAAATACGAAAGACGAGCCGCGTTAATCTCGCATACGTCGAGACTTTGCACCAGAGGACGAAAAAGCGAATGTTTCGGCCTTTTTCCCCTCTTCTTTTCCCCTTCATTCAATTATCCGACCCTCTTTCTGCGCTACTTCGTTTTCCCTCTCGCCTACCTCTCCACGCGTCTCTTTCCCACTACTCTTCGCCCACCACCCCTTTAACGTCCTCCACCGACCTGCCTCAGAGCTACCTTTGGGCAGACGTGAAGGGTCAGTCAACGAGCTCCTTTTTTATTCTTTTTCCTCAGCCACGGTCCTTTTTTCCCTTCAGTCCACCTTGAATGACGTCCTTATATTCCTCATCATTCATCCTTTGCCTCCCCTCGTCAACCTTCTCTTTCACATCGCCTTTCCCCTTGCGTTTCTCTATCTCCCTCACTTTGCTGCGCTTTCCTTTATGAAACCTTCCTTTCGATTTTTTTTCGTCCGGTATTTTTTCGCCCGGTTTTATTTCGTCCGTTTTTATTCGCCCGGTTTTTTGTCCGGTTTTTTTCGTCCGCCCGCGGCGCCCTTCGAGTGGGTGGAACGTGAGTGTTTTTTCAGAGATTGGTTGGGTACACGGCACACCACCTCAAGGTCTTTGGTTCGAGCGTCCTTTTGACTTTGCCGGGGGAGCGAAAATGGGATTTTTGCGCGATGTTTTTCGCGTAGACACTCAGGGGCGGTATATTTGCCTAATGCGGGAATTGAATTACTGCGGTACGATACTTTTGGGGCCTTTTTCTATCTCGGTGTTGCGATATTTATGCGGGAGGCGGTTGTTACGTAACTTTGGGAAATGCCGCCACTTACCGCTCCACATGGGACCTATAGAAATGTTTTTCGATAAAATCCACGGAGGAAATCGTCGATTTTTGGAACTCCGTAGCAACGGAAAGAAAGGCAATGGAATATAAATTTTTCCGCAGTTTTATTTAGCATGACTAGATTCAACAATTGATTGCCTCTTCAGTAAAAAAATAACATCTACAAGAGAATATTTATGCAGCATGAAGAGAGGTGAGGAAAAAGGGTTATAGCTGTGCTTCTCTACTTTTCAACGCTATGTCCCACCTAAGCCTTTTTAGAATTTTGATGCTCTCCATGTAGCGCATACATAGTTTTTAATATTAAAAAATTAAATTTATCTCTGAATGAATCTATACGACAACTTGTTAAGGGCACAGGCTTTTACTTTAAGGAAGAAATTATTAGGAAAGAATAATACGTAAAATAAATAAATAAAATATTAAATTTTCAAGACAGGCGTAATCTATTCCATTTTCTCCCTTTACTATCAAAATGCACCCATGTTGGGCGAGGAACCCACGTTTAGAAATACAGGGTGTACGCGGGAAAACTAGGGGTAAAAGTTGAGTACGAAGTTGTAGACCATTGAAGGCACATTGGCAGGAAGTCAGTCAGTCAGTGCAAGGTTACTGGTCGGTAGGGGAGAGAAGAGAATGGATCAGTGGAGAATGTTAGGGAAGGTTTTTAAGATGGGGAATTAAAGGTAGTTGGAATGGAAAAAAATTCTGAGTTCCCCTTAATAATTTCCCATCGTCTCCCTTTAAAGGTTATAGTGCGACATTCCGTTCTTTATTTATCCCATCTCTTTGCATAAACATACTTCTGTAAGAATTATTTCCACCTGGTGATCATTCGATGACACTGGTCATGCCTAAATAAAACGATGGCAATTGTACTAATCTACTTCCTTTTCTTTTGTCCAAATATTTTTCATTTGTATTTCGCATGGATAAAGGCACCTACATTTACTTTTAATCATTCATGTTTATAGTTTTGATGTTATCGATGTGTTTCATGTATATTGCCTCACATTTGCCTATTTCCTTGTTATTACCTCACTATTTTTATTTCCGCATTATTTAGAATAAGATTAGGAGGATTATTTATGTTACTCCTAGCCGAGATTCAAATTTATCTTCTCATCCAATGACGCGATTGGGATCAAAGCTCTCCTACGCCTGGTTTTTCCTCTGAGGTGACATCTAAAATTATTTCTCCCTGAACGCGGGGCTATTCCGAGATCTTCATTGAATGTATATTTCCATGGATTCTTTCATTGCCTTTTTAATCTATTTCATCCCACCGTGACGGGTCATTCTCCCGTATTCGTTTCATGCTTCCACTCCTTGATTTTCAAAACAAACGCGGAAAATTTGGAAGCGTTTGATAACCAAGAGCTGTGGGAGGTATATTTGTGACGTTATTCATTCATACTTTCTTCTTTGATTGACCATGGACTGCGAGTTAATAAAGCTTCAGACTGCCGTGAGATCATACGTAATTTAAAACTCACTTTTAATGCTGCAAGATTGCAGGCCGACTTGTTACTCGTAGAGATAAATCGTATTACATTAATATCGCAAGCTCTTTAAGATTCTGAATCTTGAATAATCTAGTGATCTTCCAATTACCAATTCACGCTTCTGATATTCGGAAATTACACTTTAATATTAGTCAACGAATATTATTTTAATGGTTATACCTCCCACGAACATATCATTTAAAATTTCATTTATGATAATAATAATAATAAAAAGACATTTAATGGGTGAAATTGAGACTTACTATGTATTTTCTTACATCCAACCCTGAGTCATTGAAGATACATAGAAAGAGCTTTTAGGAATAAGATGAAAGGAATGCTGAAAACTGGAAAAATGTTGAAGTTTAACAAAAATGAAATTTATATTCGAAGACTTGCCTTCGTGGAAGGACTTTACAGAATTAACTTGTCCATGTGGAAAATTACTTAGTGTCTTTTAATTCCTTTTAACAGAAATATTAAGTCTACCCTTGGGATAGAGTAAAAACCCTACTGGAAAATACTTGATAAGGGAAGGATGAGAAACTGCTAGACGAAGGAGATAAGGAATATATATTACTTGTACTTTTCATAATTTTCCTTGTTTGCATTTGAATATTAACTCATTTTCATTGTTCGTAATCGACGGGTGATCACCCGGCAAGAGTCAACCTTCTAATCTTCGAAATATGTTCTTTATTTAAATTATTTTGTATGGATAAAGTTATTCAATTTTTATTTCGTGGCAATAGTCTCCAACGACGGTGAATGTGCTCGCTCTCTCGCTTGCCCTCACGTGGTTTCATATCTCCTTAAAATGTGTACCGAGCGAGGCTCGGGTAATGGAGAGGGCAAACCGTTTTTCCACTTTTCGTACTTTGAATAGAGCTGCGGCGGTGCGTACTGCTCCGCATTTCGAGGAAGGTAAGCGTCGAATTCGCCGCAGATCTGGCGAACTCAATGTTACGACCCTTTTGCATATGTATTCTAAGCGATAAGGCCCGTCAAAAGACGTCAAACCGGCGTTTTTTCTGTTTAAATATTGAATTGCCTCTTCGTTCCGAATCGATTCTGACCATTTTCCCGCGTTCACCCATTCTCCCGCGTTCGCCCATTCTTTTTCGGCCATTTTTTCCATTCCTCTTCCCAGTGTCTCCTCGCGAATTCGACGCTTAGAACTTTGTTGCCACGGCTCTGGGGTATAATACTAGGCCGACGCTACCCTAACCGACTTCATGAATTAATTCCGAATGTTTCCCCTCTGTGGCCCGACTTAAGTAAAGCTTCGCCGTGGAATTTTCCGGGAGCACCAAAATTTTTCGCTCAAACTGCGGGGTCAGTGGAGAGGGCCATGAGGTTATTCTCATAGCTTTGCGCGTATGTTTTCGATGAGTTAAACCAAGGCAAAAATGGATCGTGATTGATTATTCCTTACAAGATAACAGAGGTGGCTATTCTGAAGCTTGAATTGAGTGGTTGATGAATCGGCTGAACCCTGAAGTGACCGCTATAGGGAAGCGTTTTAATGATTAAGGAGTTGCTGCTATTGTTTCCTTATGATCTGAAGAAGCGTGTACTCGTCTATCGATTTTACTAGGCTTGAGGCTTTGGGAGACTTCTCTATTGTGCTATTGTACTCCATGGTACCAGCTCTTTTGTTGTTTTATACATGAAGACCATTTGGAGGTATGGAATTACCGACGATAGTAATAATTTTGAGCTCTCTGTATGGGGAAATGGAATAAAAGCTTGCTTTATTCCATTTCCTCGTAGAAATGAATGGAAGGACATTTCCGAAATGTGGCTGTATTTTGTGTCTGACCATATCCTTTATTTCCTATCTCTAATCGTATAGTTGGATAAATGTTTCGATAAACTCGCCTGGTATCGCCAAAGTTGGTATTGGAGCTCCCCTTTATAACTGGAACGTAACATTATCGTTGTACTAACAAATATACTCCAGGTGCAATTGCTTCTAGATAATTCATCTTAATTAAAATGTTCAGAAAAAAGAAAATTTTGCTGTAAATTTTTCTCAACACAGGTGATAATTTTAAACAATGTCTCCCTTAATTGTATTTTAAAATCTTAAAGGAATAGACATTCCTCATTAACATTCACGAAATTGAGAATTCATTTTATACGTTTTTCCTTTTTTTGATTTTGGAGTGAATTTAAAAAATATTTATTTAGTTTCACAAACTATTAGAAAATAATCCTGATGAATGGAAGAACTCAGTAATGAAGCAAAATTAATCAAATTTGTATTTTTTCAATTCCAAATTCTGGCGTAAAATCGAAGAATATTATTTCGAAGTTAAAAACTTTCATTTCCTCATATTCCTTTCTTCCCTGTAATTATTATTAATTTATACCTGTCTAGTAAAGTTTTACCGTTTATTTATTCAACAGAATGCCTCGCCATCTGGATTAAGTTCTCTTTAGTTTTGCTTTACAATCATCTTGAAAGTGATTGATTTTTCTGTCGTCTCGCATTTTCAATGTGCTTTGAAGGGGGGAGAATCCGTGAAGAAAATAATTCAGACCCATCCTCTTTAAGGGATCGTAGGCTTTCATTTTATTACTCGGGTAATCGATGGAAAGTCTTAGCCATTCATGCACCCCCGTTTCGGCTCAGTGTCACTCCTATTATTCCCCCACATTTCTCAGCTCATTTGCATCGTTTTGAAAGGGCGAATCTCGTCATCTTAAAAGCTCTCCTGTCGCAGTTTCATTGTCTAACAGATTACCGCCCTAAACCTTATCAGGGGAACTAATTTTCTCCACCTCTCTAGTCCAGACACGCTCCGACTGTCCATCACTCATTTCCCAATACATCTTCACTTTCAAAGCCTCTTTTCTCTCTCAATACGAGTCCCTCTGTCAATACGAGAGTCTGTCTGTCCGTCCGTCTGCCAGCGCATGAGAGAGAGGTCGCTGTAGGAGAGGAATGGAACTAGGTGTTTGATTGTTGGCCCCGTCGAGAGATCTGCCCTCCCGTGCCTGCGATGATACAAGCCGCGAAGCTATTAATTTCCAGATTACAGCGGCGTTATCTCAACTTAAGCGGTGCCAAAATTATGTCGGTCGAATAGTTGTATAATAGTAACCCTTCGGGAATTGGATATCTGATTGTAACTTTTTCCATACGAAAGCTTTACACGTCTATTTTTCAAAATCCTGACTTAGATGAAGAGGTCGGCGATGATTTTTATCTATATTGTATAGAATGCTCCAGTTCTGTACTTTAACTTTGGGAAAATGTTACTTATGTAACTTTGACAGGGTGTGTGAGAGCAAAATTTTCTAGTTTTGTTTTCGTGGAAAACTTTTCGTGCTCTTAGATTAGATTATAGGTCCAATAACGAATACGTGAGGCTAAGTTTGCTGTTTTTAATACTTCGAGTGTATCTGTCTGTGAAACGTACTGGAACAAGTCATTCTTATAGTACTCTACGAGCTCTTTTAAAATGTTGTCCTATATCTGTGTATATACGTTTTATATATGTTTTATTGATAGGGTAAATGGATAGACATAGTGGTAATTTAATGTATTTTTTTACAGGTGAGCTAAATTCATCAAAATTTACACTTACTCATCATACTAAACATTCAAGTATAGAAATGCCCTAAGTGAACTCAAAGAGAGGCACCGAATTCATATAATATGAAATGACACATTTTAAAGATTTCTCATAGTGACAGCTGGTAGTATTTCCGTCTTAAACTCGTCTGGGAAGTTTTCATTGTTCTCATTACCCAATAGGTTCAATTTCAGCTTACCTGTGCGTTACTTGTAACTTTATTTATTTCATACTGTAACTCACATGAAAGTAATACTTTTAGTACACCTTGAACTTCTCTCGTAGAAAATTAGCGACATGTACCTGTAATATATTATGGAAAGCTACTCTAAAATTCTCACCGTAGCGTCGTCGTTGCCTATGCTTTTAACTTCTGCCTGACAACTACCATCTTGAAGCAAGAGCTTAAGGAATTATTTTTCTATATCCTACACCTTTTTCCCCGTCTTCTCTCCCAAATCCTCACTCCAATATTTGCGTTAGGTAACTCACTCCTTTATACGCGCCTTCTAAAAGTTCGTGTCTTACAAGGACGTGGTAAAATTTAGGGCATAATGAATTCCGTTTCGCTCAGACGAAGTCATTTGTCCGTGTGTTTGCCGTTCCCTTTCTCTTTGCTTTCGTTTTCTCCTCTTTTTCCCTCCTCTTTCTGGGTAATATATATCCCCTCTTCCGGTACGGAGATTCCCAACCCTTTTCCGTTCTCGCCTCTTTTGTCTCGCTCCCTTCCTCTCGCCCATGTTTCCCTTACGTCTCCTTCCCTCACATAGGAAGTAGATGTTCACGGTCATTACAGCCCGTGCTTGGCCCGTCCCATACATTTCCTCTTCCCATCTCCGAGATCATTCCGTTCCCTTCTTTCCAATTTCTCATCCCTTCTCCAATTCTTACGATATGGATTAGGATTCTTATGAAGTTGTCTGGAAGGGTCGTGTCTACTCATATTTTTGTCTTAAAGTGATGTCTTCGCGTTTACTTATGGGTTCGTAATCTAAATAATGATTGGTATTTTTGGTTTTTAGGGGTGTTTTTGCGTTTAATTGTAGATTTCTGTTATCATTTGTGATTAGTGGAATCGTTTACAGTCCTGTTATCAGTTGTAATACATCTATCAATGTATTAATTGTTTACATCTAAACCGTCACACTTAATTCGATTATTGTACTCCAAGATTCAACCCCAACCGTCTCAGAAGCGACAATTTTCTCTATGTATCCATTCTCTTTTGCAGCGAAACATTTTTTGTTTCTGCTCTTCTTACAGTCTTTCCTTCTCCAAATTTATATCTATTGTCTCATGTGAAAATTTAAAACTTTAAGTTAAACTTAAGTTCCTTTCTTCACCATAAAGATATCAACAAGTTTTTTAATTCGGCGATGTGATTTGGTCATTTATATAACTATATTTAGTATTATTATCATCATTGAAACACTGCGAAAAGGGACAAGACCTGGTTCTAGCGGGTACAGTAATATCATAGATAGATAAAAGCATAATGAAATGCAAGTAAATAGGAACAATAATGAACCATCAAAAAACAACACAGATAACACGCATAACAATTGTCTCATAAGTAGGTGATGTACGTTATGGAGAAAAATGAAAGAAGACCAAGAAATTGGCTTCTAAAGTCTCTTCTCTATATCTCTGCAATTATTAGGAATGGCTCAAAGATACTTCTTAGATGATTGCTCCAGTCCCTTCTCGTTTTTGAGACAAATAAATTCTCCCACGTCTTTTCCTTCGTAAATCTGTATCAACTTTTACTTATGTGTAATATTTTCTTACATCAATATAGTCACTCATTATTAAACTAACATATCTTAAAAATTTTATATATCTCATTCTTTGTTATCCTACGTCATCATCATTGAACTTCGTCATTACTCCTAACAATTTGAACGGAATAAAATGTTGAAATTAGTAAACTCCTAAGATTGCTTAATATTTCGGCAAGAAACATAACCTTCAAAAGTCGTCAGAGAAGGATAGATATTCATATTTTCTATAACTTTCCCTTCAGTCGATCCTGAGAGTTGAGCGGAAAGCTTATAGGGAATACGCCAACTTTAATGTATAAGGCCAACTTTCTCCATTACTCGCTGCTCCCCATCAGTTTAAAAGCATTCCCCGGTTTCTGTTCGATTCACAAAGAAAAAAAATTTAACTCAAGAATAAGTGCCTGCTTAGCCAGTGTTTATGAACTCCTGTCTTTCTCATCCCGTTCAATATTCCGGCATTTTAGCGGTCTCCTCTTTATATTTTGTCAAAGTTACATCGCCCATTTCAAACTTGGTAAGTTGGAAAAGTTTCCGCCATGGATGTATACAAAACACTCCCTTAATCGTCGTAAAATGTGTTCTTTAGATGATTACCCACTCTCGAAGCTGAGTTTGGATGTAAGATTCCAAAGTTTCCGGTTAATTACTTGATGTTGGCTGTTTGTTCGACTTCACGTCCTGGTGGATGAAAATAATACGGTAATACAGTAAACGAAAATTCGCCTTTTCTTTGTTTTGTATTGAGACGCGCTTACTTTCACTATGCGGCTTCTAACTTTATATCATTGTCTTGCAAAAAACTTATTTTTGTCTGAGACTGTATTCAAAACGAGGCAGTATAAAGTGATATCCTGAATTTTTTCATATACATCTACATTGGAGGGTTAAAATCTCCAATAGCCGTCTTTTTTGGCATTCCTCACTTCATTCACCGTTATTCGGAGAAACCAGGAAGGATCGCCGCTCTTTTTTTAGAAACATTCCTTATCAGCTTTGTTCCATTTTTTTCTTTACGTAAATCTACATATACATTGATTCGCTACTGTTCACCATACAGCGTGTGGCAGGAGGTGTATGTACCAGTTTGAATTACTATTTTATTGTATTATTATTATGGCCTATCGTTCGCGGAAAGAATGGATTCTTAAAACTACTCGTCCTAGTATCTATTTTCTTTTAAATGCATATCAAAACCTAACCTTTACTAGAGTAATAATGATTTTGCTATGGATTTTTACGCATTAATGAGTACCACAATATTAAACCTGAACCTGGATCATATTTTTCTTAATTTACGCTCAATATTGGATCGACCGAAGTAGCACCGAAGACGCATAATACCAGTTACGTTTTCCATATAGGCACGAGACTTCGATGAATTTTTACCATGCGTGACATTTTGAGATTATCTCAATCTTCTTTAAATTTATGAATTCTTCCCTAAAATGCTATGGCGGTCTCGTTGCTGGCTATTTCCTTCTCTTTCCCGTTTAATTTTTGTCATAACTTTTTCCACTTGGACTGCTGTTTGTCTTTGGTCTCACTGCTCCTTCTTGGGTAGTGCTTTTTCTTGTATGCTCGCTCAACCCCGTCCGCTCTCAGCCGGCTTATTCCTCCGCCCTCACTCGTTTCAGTACACACAACTCTCCACCACTTTTTCATTAGGTTCTTTTCGACGAATTAAAATCTTGAGAAAAGTTTCGTAAGGAGTACATTTGAGGCTGGAAATGTTCAAGGAGAAATAGCGGGCGGAAAAGCTTCGTCATGGAATTTTCAAAACCAGCGATTTACTTGATACATACACCTTTTTTATTCATTTTTTGTGATTCTAATGATGTCATGATAAATATGATCATTTAATATTAAGAGGCATATCGTATTTTGATTGCCAATTCTCGAAGGAAACATTAAAATTGAAAGGAAATTGTGAGATCTAGCTTTATAAAAGCGCTGCTTAAAATAGAATAATATTTAATAAATATACAAAAGATGATGATGACTCACAGCATGGACATTAATAGTTCTGCTAAACGATGTAATGGACACATTTAAGCTCATATGAGGTTTTTGGTAACAATTTATTTTACTATAGTAAAAATATATAACACAAAATCATTTCAAACAATCTAGATGCAAATTTGAATATCTATTTTATAATTTGATATAATACTAAGAAAGTATCAATATTATATAATTTGCTGATAATCTAGTTGAACTTTCCAAAGAATGTGTCATCATATGTTCTCAATGTCCTAATCGTTGTCTTGATTTTTAGTAATTTTCATCCTCGTTGGCATCTTTCAGTAAGTAGTTATATATCTCTCCCAATCAGCTAAGTGAAAATAATACTTAATGAGTGTATACAGACAAATATATTTGCGCCCATACGTATGTTTAACGTTGATGACATTAAATTTCAGACTTCATGTTCATAATTACACCATAATTTGACCCCTTAAATAATAATAATAATAATAATAATAATAATAAATCTTTTTATTCCTCGGCCATTCATAAATTACATTAGATACAACAATTGTTAGGAATATAGGTACACCTAAGGTGACAGCCCCCTGTTTCGGGGTTACCGACTCTTCATTTACTTAGCAAATAATAAACAAGCCATTAGATTTGTTACATAAAATAAAATGTAGACCATGCGTATTATAATAAATTGCGAAATAAATTATAATAATGAAATCATAAGATCAACAAAATAGCTTTCATACAATTTTTTTAAACATAAATTCAATATCATCATATTTAAATAAATACTCCTTAATTAATTTTATAAACTTAATTTTTGTTGTAGCAGAAATAGAAATCAATTCTATATAAATATAAATAGATATCAATTCTTTATCACTGATGTCAATATATTCTATTTGATCTCTTTATTCGTCCTTTTTCCTAAATCGTGTGTTTTCTCAGTTTAAAGTAGTTGAGAGAGAGAGAGAGAGAGCGAAAACAAACTATTGAGCTGGTAAAGCCTAAATCAATGATTAAAGGGAATAGTTTAAATCCTCACAAATTACCGTGAGAAATGTATAGATTTGGCATTTATGAGTTGACGCCTTCGCTCTCTAACCTGAATAATTAATATCGGTGTTTGCACGCTCTGTATGTTATTTAGGTCCCGCGTTGTTTCATCGTTGCATAATTCATAAATCCTCCTTTAAAATAACATTGCGCCCTTTGAACGTAAATGTTTAAGGACTTAAATAAATTTTCCCGATCGAATGAAATGAAGGCTGAACATTGGTTCCCGTTGAAGTATTTCAGCACCCTCTGAGACAATAAATGAGAGAAGACTGGTAGAGAATTTGATTATCTGACTCGCAGCTGTAAAAAATATCATTCATTTTCTTATCACATTCAGATCAGTTCTTTAAGAGCCTAATTTGTTTTCCATCAAATCTCTCGCGATTGTGAAACGAAATTACTTGATTTTAAAGCTGCCCTTAAAAAGTCCCTCCTGTTCCGGTTTCAATTCAGTCATCAGTGGAAATGTGCGATTCGGATTCCAAACTCATAAATTTTATTTTTCGGATGTAAGGATGCTGTCGCCTATAAAAATCTTTATTTGGCTCACCATCGGCCTACTTTTATCCAGTCGCCTCCTATCAGCTGCGCTTCCGTCCCGAGAAAATCTCAGGCCCTTGTTTTTGTCTTCTTCTCAAGAAAGTTCTTTTTTCTTCGGGAAGAATCGTCAGAGTCCATCGATCGAGATGGAATCTTCCACGATTGTAAAGTATCCATCATGAAATGATGCTGCTTCAGAGGGAGAAATTATGTTGCCTGTTAGAGTTCTTATGCTGGAAAAGCCCAATCGTGCATGTTTTTTATATCGCCTTTTGATTTCTTTCAAGTTTTACAATCGTGGGTGTAAAATATGGAATGATGAAAAATTATGGCCAGCAGTTATCAACTTATCTCAAATTGAAGTCAGAATTCCATCATGCCTTAAAGGAGTGTTTAAAATAATACATTGATTAGAAGGCTGTCTCGTAAAAGGTACATTTCGCGGAATTTACCTATCGAAGCCTAATACAAAATTTACATTTACTTCACGAAAACAGTCAGCACATACACATCGAGTAACGGATTAGCGTGGTGTATGAATTTTCCTCATAAGTTTTGGAGAAATGCGGAAATAGCAAGGAGTTGGAGTGATGCAAAATGATCGAATTGAATCTCAAGGTTTACATCTTTATGTAAAAAGGGTCGTAGCATATGAAGAGGAAGCACAGCTGATAACCTATGTCACAGGGGAAGCATGGAATTTTATGAACACATAGTACCTGTTTCAGATATAAATGCCTAGTGTTACATTTCTCTACTATTTTAATTAAACTGGAAATTCTTATTGTGGAATGATCAGAATCAAATTTTAAGTAAGACATGCATTCGCTTGAATCGTAGGCAACAAAAAGTGCAGTTGTGCAAAACGGGTAGCATCTAGAAGGGGCCATGCGCCGCTAGTAGCCTAGTTACAGGGGAAAGGTGTCTTCTCATGATGCTATTTTTCCTATCACTCATTTTTATTTCCAGTGTTACTTTCTATGCTATGTTTGGGCTTAACAGGAAATGCTTATTGTTTTGCTTATGTTTATTGAGCGTTTGAGGTGAATTCGCCAGGGACTTAATTGACATCGGGCGGTTGTAAAAGTTTTCATTGATCGACCGAGTTTACGTGAGATCCTTTAAATAATTAGCGAAGAGTTAGTCGGGCACTTCAAACTTCCTCCAGCCGCTTCCCGCATGAAGGGGATTGATTATTTTTCCAATAATTTCTTTTTTGGGGACTCTTAAAGTAATTTAACATTCTACTCGAACCCATTTTACAACCATGCCGTCTGTATCGAATGTCATTGAAGTCTAATTTTATTTTTTTACTGCATATTTCTTATCTATTTTATCCGTTATATTGGTTTAATTCGCTAATTTTTTTCGAAATAAAGTGCGAAGAATAGCTTATTAATATCCACTGGAAAGGTTTTATTTAGACTACCGGAAACTGCTGCGTTAGCTTTATCAGGTCAATCAATTACTAAATTATTTCTTCACTTTTTATAATGTCGTCGATGGCCAATTTATATAGAAATAATTTGACAGATTTGAATTTTCTTTGAGGTTGGAGATGAAAATGAATTTATTACTTCGCTTCAAACTATTCCCTGAAATAAACACGGCGAAACATATTTTAAATTTAAAATTTGGTAGAGGTTTCATAGTATTCAATAGCTGAAAAATATCGCTTTTAAGATTCTTTGTCGCAAAAAACAATTGAGTAATGTGTCCCATAAGATTCCGACTGGCTTTCCTCGTGCCTTAGAGGAAAAAAGGAAAGTAGTATTCATTTTCGAAGAGAGGTTCGTTGGAAGTAGTAATTTGCATCTTCTCCTCGAGCTCGAAGAAGCGAGCTGGTAGTGATACCGAATGTCTTAATACCGCCAAAGAAGGGATGGGAGAGGAAGGAAGCTAGTCACAAATGAGTGGCCCGAGAAGTCTTAAGAAGAAGAAAACAAATCTCTTGGAAACCTTTCCAGGCATTCACTCTCTTTAATTTCCGAGAAACGGTGAGATTCTGGGATGATTGAAGCGAAATTCCTCGTTCTGTGCCTTGAGGCCATTCTAAAAGGAAGAATTCCTCCCGAAATAATAGACTGTAGTTCTTGCGATATCTGCATTGGAGTAATAGAGAGAAAGCACGATCTCATCGGGAGTGGTAAGTGGCCCATAGGGATATAATTGAGTTAGCGTTTAAGGCTTCCAAAAACGCAGCTTCCGATGTATCAAACGATTATCCATTTTCTGGAATCAGTGATAATTATTCGCTTGTGGCTTGTCATTTTCCAGTCCCTGGACATATTACCATGGGGTGAATTAAATAGGTTTGCAGTAAAATTGATGTGAGCTATTTTAGCTACTGATAAATGTGGCTTTGTTAGACCTTTGTTTCTAGCTCACGATTTCCTCGGTGTTTATTTATACGTAATCCTTGATGAAATAACTAAATTATGCTATATGGAAACGGCCAAAAAGACTCGGTTTTCAGCTTTTTAATATCGTTATTTCTCGCAAAATACGAAGTGTCGGATCTGTTTTTATCGAACGTTCGGTAAGAAATTTAAAGCCAACAGATCCTCTCAAATTTTGTCTTCAAACGTAAAATGCCGACATTTTGAGTTATTTGTCGAAGTAGTGAAGAAACAAAACATGGGAAATCATTTAACTTTATGTAGAAATATGCCGAGATAGCTGCTTTATGCCGATTCATAGGAGTTGACTAAAGCTTAAAGGATAATTCGAACGTTTTAAATGTTGTATCTGCTAACATTTGAAAGTAATTTTTTTTGGGCAAAATTGTGAGGAATAGGAATGGTAAATTTGAGAAATAGTTAACTGAAGGGAGAAATATTCCAAAATAACTGCTATATGCTGATTTGTAGAGGTAGATAAAAGGTAGGTAATTTAAACGTCTTAACATGCAGTATGCGCTAACAATATTTATTCTACCAGAATTCTCTCCGAGCCCTGTAAATTCGACCTATCAGTGCTGAATTTAGGTGAAATGACAGGCTTTATAGGTTAAGAGAACAAATAATTACAGTTAAAAGTAACATGCTTCCTCTGTAAGAAAAGAAGTTGAACTATGCTTTTTGATGAAATAGAACTTTAAAACTCTCAAATCTGTCTTTGCTCCCGTTCCAAATCTGCATTTCCAACAGTTTTGATTAAGCCTTCCAATGTTTATCTCTATCTTTTGTCCTCCGAACATTTCATGATTTAATTGCTATAGGCTGTGATTTTCTGATTTAGAGCGAACTGTTGCCATACAGCTCGTTAAGCAAATATTCGCTGTATAATTAACATCCCATGTGTTTCAATTCTCTAACGATTCCTCTAAAGTGAATAACCAAACGTGCTATTTGTGTGATTTGCCATTGAACTAGTTCTAATGCGAATTAGGACCCGAACATTTGACTGACGCTTTTCTTTTTACCCATCTATCTAGTTCTCGTTCATTACAATTACCCCTTTATGGGGATGAATTTTTTAGTTTCCATTGAGAGCCTGCATCAGTCCCATCTTCACATTTCCGTGATTATGGATCAGCGACTTACACCAGCTTCGAAGCCGTTTGTTCTCTTCCCGAACTCACGCCGTCTATCTCACCCACTTCATCACTTATGGACTCCGCCCTTGCTTTAACAGTCGAGATCATTCCCATTTAGCTCGGTAGGGAGATTTTTCTGAGGAGATGCGAGAATAAGGTAATGGTTATGACACTGAAATATAGGCCAACGCTTCCGAAGTTCCGTTTCCTACTTTTAGGGACCGCTCTTTCGGGAAGGGATGTTTCATCCGCCGCAGAAGATAACACTTTTCTCTTGTTGTCGTATATCTGTCTCTCCTAACAAAGGGAGGAAATGTTGAAGATATTTGTTTGCACACACGCAGTGAAACGGCCAGGAAAAAGGGATGTATTAAATCGTAGTGATAAATAATTTAAAATGATTAATGATATTATATAAAGAATATTCTCCCGTGTTTTCGAGCATTTTGGAAAGACTTCGATAGCATTATGAACTCGTGATTGTGACTTCGTATCTTGATTTTTTTCATTATCTTTCGATGAATATTTTTAACTTCTCGAAGATGCTGGAAGGCTTAAGGTATCATCATACTGATATTCAGTTCTGTTAATTTTAATATACGGTTTTAATATATTCTACTCTGCGTAGAATTTGAAACGTTAAATTATGAATGTTCAAGGTAATAGTAGTGAGCTTATTTTTGTTTTGAATCAAGTTCAGTTATATCCTCTTATAAAAAGTTGCAAACAAGGTTTCTTCGATAAATTTTCTAGAATTGGAGTTCTGACGTAAACGGAAGATAAAGAAAAAACTAAATGCTTACGGAGTCGTCACAATTTTCTTCCTAATTGAAATCGGAACTTTAAAAATGTCAACAGTTATTTCTCTGTTGCTGGTTCTATTTTAATTGAACAAAATTACGAAGTGGCCATCGTTAAAATTTTAAGTTTAAATTTATTCCGATTTTTCGTGCCTGTTCTTTTACTTTGAACTTAGTGATATTTTCTTTCGTTTATGAAGTACTTCCTACGGATTTTTTTCAATACCAAAAGATTCGACTTTATTTTTCTGTGTGGACTTTGGATTTTCATTTCACAGTATGCATTATTCATTGTTTTAAATCTTAAACTTCATTCCGTAGAATGAGAGAGGTCAAATCCTGCGGGTGCCGTAGAGATTTTGAGAAATAAGTAGGTCACTGCATTAACTTACGAAGTTGACTTTGTGGAGAGAGAGAGGGAAGTGAGAATTAGTTAAATCTCTTTTTATATTTTATTCTCTCAAACATCGTGCGTCTTTCAGCGGTTCCGATGGGACTTTAAAATTCCATAATTTGGCCGAACACCTTTCTGACGCACAACATTATTCTCATTGATGGACTTACAGAGCCAAGAAACGTTTGTTGATGCTTAAGTCCACCGGCGAAGTGAAGCTTATTAGGACTTATAAATCTGTTATATGAATATTTTTAGGTGTTTATGTGGGTCGAGTTGTGTTTGAAAACTATTGTACCGTGGTAGCGATTTTGATGTTAAAATTTAAGTCGATTTCTGTTGATCAATCTCCAAGTATAAATTAATCCGACTCTCTCTTATAAGTTATGGAAAAAATGATGAATAAAAAGTCATTAAATTCCTGTCTTAAATCAAGATCGTAACAATGGGCTTCATTGCTAGCTGGATGATTCTTTGAATTTGTTCGCGTAACTGTATTCACCTTGAAATGTGGGCTAACAGTTAACGCACAGGTTAAAAGATTGTGGTGATGTTAGTTGCAATAAAAAAATTATTTGGAAGAAAAAAATAAACGTAATTTTGTGATAATTGAGACTTCTGTAGTCATCTTTTGTTTACATTAACGAAGGATTGTAACTCATTAACATAACTTGCCTGCTTTTGGTTAGTATCTATGCTATGTTTTCATCGTGTATGCTGTTTGTAGCCATAGGGTTCTGTTATAGAGAAAATAATATTACATACTATAATAAATTACACCATCTCCGACTACTAAGAAGTTTTACCTTAATCAAGATCACTGCGTTGCTCTATTTGAGTTTTTTGTTGAACTTATCGTGGATATGATGGTTCTCGGACTTTTTTCGATGCAGAAAGCTTTGGTGCCGGCCAAAGACTTATCACAAGGAAATTTTAATTATTGAAAGGAATCAATAAATGATCCTCTTTATTCGTGGTTTAATTTTTACTTCATCCACCATCTCTGCCTCTCTTTTTTCAGTTTTAAACCTGTATATTTCGATTCATGAGGCTTTGCTGATAAACAGTCTTATTGCCGAAAACATTTTGAGTTCATACTCGTTAATTGATGCTCTTTATCCGTGGTTTAATTTTAACTTCATCCACCGCTATCGCCTAACAAATTTACATTTTCACTTCTTCATTTTTTCTCACCTTGGGCCTACAACGTACGTTATGTGTCCTGTATATGTGTGCGTGTGTGTGCAAGTCTCTAACATTAGCTCCGACAAACATCCATCTCTGGGAGAACAGAGCGCGGGAGATCACATTCCTCGTTGTGTACGCGCACTTGTGTGATTCTAACGTCAACACAAAGCCCGATGCAGAGGCTTTTCAGGAAGGAAAGATGAACGCCGGATTCAGTCTTGGTTCCCGGAAGGATTCAAGGCTCGACCTCAGCTCGGAGAAACAGATACAACGCACGCTAACGAGGTATGCCTCCGCCGCCGGTTTACGACTGTCCGACTGAGAATACCGTGTTCCCTGCCGACTCCCCCGCGGCACCATTATTACCCTCCGGGAAAGGGAGGCGAGACGAGGAAGAAGTCAAAGGTGGAAATTGGCAACGCGAATCGTATAGCGAGATGTAAATAAAGGGCTAATTAAGACTGATTTGCCATTCGAGGGGAATCAACTAATTGCTCTTCTCGGAGATCTTCGGATTTGTTTAATCTTCCGATAGTGGCGCGAGTTTTATTCACATCAATGGTGGCGCGGGGTAGATTTCAACCCCTAGCTTAAAAGAGGTTATAACCGGGAGCATCATTACTTTACCATCAAATAGGATATTAATATTAATTATGGCAAATACGAAGTAATTCATAATTTTTACCAATTATATTTTTATAACCAATCTTTATCACTATTTTATAATCAGTAGATTGTAAAGTTCGATGAATATTAGGATAAGGAGATACATAATGCAAAACGATATAATGTATATTAATAGTCGTCAAACTTGATAAAAACACCAGTTTAATAATTAAAGTTCAAAGTAAGAAATACATTTTATATACCTAAAATTAACTAAATAATGAGTACTGTTGCTCCTTCAGCTCTGTTCCGATCAAGAAATAGCGTAATTACTAGAAAGCGTTGGGTATGAAGCTGAAAATTTCTGCGTTTAAATCTACTTCACCCGTATCCCTAAGGCTACAGAAGCAGTATGCAATACGAACAAAAAGGAAGGGCTGCCACTATTAAATCAGTCTCGTGGAATATTAATCTACCTACGGAACTAAAACTTGGAAATTCTGTTGGAAGCTTTGAATTTGAGGTATGTTCTTAATTTCCGTTATACTATGACAATAGAATTTAAGTCATGAGTCGCTAAGCAAGCGCGAGGTACCGACGAAATCCGCCTCTTTGTACAAATAAGTATAATATATAATAACAAACTTCCCCTATATCCGGAGTCAAACAATTCATATTTACACTTTTTAGAGGACATTTTTATCTCTTAAAGGAGACCTTCGAAGTCCATATCTACCCTTTGTTTCGAAAAACTCAATTTTAAGCGATACTGTGTAGTTCTTTACAATTGCATGTACAGTCCTGGCCAAAATTAACGCAGCACCGGCCGTAAGGATCGCTAGGGAGGTGCTGCGTTAATTTTGGCCAGGAGTCTACATTGATAAAGATTAAGTCAATAATTTGAATATTCTTTTATAATGTAACACATAAATGAATATAACGGTCTATTACGATTAGAGAAATTTCGGGTCACAATAATATGCTTCAAGCTTCATCAGCGATCTCTTTATTTCGTAGATTATTTTATATACGTAAGCAATTGTAATATATATGTACATTTTGTATAAAATTCATTTTTTATCTTACTCTGAATTCAGCTATATTCTTGGAATGAGACATATTTTGGTAGTTGCGCCTGAGGATGGCCATCCTCGATCCACATCGTTGATACTCCCGAGAATACAAGTTCTGTTTTCTAGTCCAAAGAAAAATACGATGTTTTGAGTACGAATATACCTGCAGATTTTTTCCCTCTCTCGATCCCACCCTCGCTCGACAGAGGCGTGTCGTGCCGCATCCGAAAACAAAAGGAATCAAAGGGGTAAACAACGGGGATGCGCCGGTAATGACGGCCCCGACTACGCGGCGATTCTCGATCACTGCCTTCCGAAGTTCATTAATGGAAGGCCGCCCACCGCGAATGATCCACGCTACGTTTGATGCAGGGAAAGCGGAAAAAGAGAGAAGCCCCGCCCCTTGGTAATGACGGCGGTCAAAGGGGGAACCGTCCGGGGCGTCGATGCCTCTCTCGCGGGATTATAAAAAGAGGCGAGGAGAAATATGTGCGGTTCGGACGATGCGTTTCTCATGTCTGCTCGCTTCTAAAAAGGGCAGAAAGGAAAAATACGCTCTTTGGGATGAAAACCGTTAATGGGGGGCGAGTCGCGCGTGTTGAATAAAGAAGAGAAAAAATTGACCTTTTTTCCCCAGGGTTTACATCGGGGCTCCAGGGGCATCCAGGGGATGCCTCGTGTCCGATATTTTCTTGGTATTTTTTTCGGTTCTGGGTGACGATTTTAGAGACGGTGGTGTGCCGCCGACGGGTGGTTGCGTTCAGTTTTTTCCGCAGATTCCCTCCCATGCGGCCCGGAATGAGTTTCTCTCGAGTATGCAGCAGGTGACGGTTTTTATGCCTGTCGGGCGCGATATCATTGTGTAGTCGGCGGGAAAAAGTGACATGCTCTTCTCCCCGATTCTATTCGGGGATGTGCGTCCCACATATTGTCTTTGTCTCCACGCTGGCTGAGCTTTCGATGGATATCGAGCATTTTGCGACAGTTTCTCCGAAGTCAATTTTCAAAATGAAAGGAATATAATGCGTTTCAAGGTGCGTGATGATTGTTTCGCTTGCTTTTCGAGGGATAGGGATGCTAATACGTGCTAAATAATACGTTATACTTATCTTAATAGTATATGTTTCGTCTGAAAAGCAAGAACTCTTATTTACTTCCACAGCTGTCGAGGTTATCAAATGTTCTTTCTTATAAAGTTTGTCTAATAAGCTTGAATAGATTTATTTGAATAGTTAATTGTTAGTGTACGATAATTTATTTAGTTATTTTTATGGATAATATTTATATATTCTTATTAGAATTTATGGATATTCTATCTTACCATATTGGAAGGTGTGACTTCTTGGAAAGACGTGAAAGGCAGAATGATAATACTTCGTATTTTTCCACAATTTATTGTAATATGCGACCGGTTTTGTTGGCAAACTCTTGCGAAGAATTATGTGTCTATTAAAAATTTTGTGAAAAAAATACGAAGTATTGTCATTCTGTAATTCTCATTAGGATGATGTCACGTTTAGATTACGACAGCAACTGGCTTAATTCAAACTATTTTTTTGGATCATTATGATTTTTCCTGCGGTATTAAGCATAAATTAAAGGACATATACTATTATCTAGTATATATATTTATTTTATAATTGAATCATAAAATCTAGTGTTATTGTGCTTCAACATTTAATTCAGATAGAATTCCGTCCTTCTGTTGTTACGTAGGCTGACTTCTCCTAGCGGTCGTCTTCAAAGGGAATGTTTAAACGCAGCCGAATGAATTAGTGGAAACCAAGATTTTCTTGCAGTTGACTTTCATTGGAAGTATTTTGAGCTGAGTAGTAATCATAGGGTGAATAAAAACATCATTAATTCTTGGATGATTAGCTAGAGATCCTTATCATCATAGATTCCTGTTTAAAAGTGTATGAATTAGTGTTTTCAGAATGTACACTGTAACAGTTAACTGTTCCTTCCAGAAAAATGATTTTTTTGAGAAGAGAATTGATGTCACCATTACCGACTTCTATGTGTATGCTAATAGAGAGAATTACTCCAAAATATGGTCAATAATAATGAGGGCAAGCAGTATTTCTTTTTGTAAGAAATGACCTATCCTAATCATTGACTGGCCTGAAAAGTAGGATTGAGTATAGTGGTGTATTAATTGATTTACGTTTTAGTGCTTATATTCTAATACTAATAAGCATAAAATTTCTTGTGAGAAATCATTATTTGATGAGTTTGATTCTTTTATTTTAAACCTGTACTTATAATAGTGTGATGAATCATAAGATCATAGCTACCCTTCTTTCGATCTTGCTTACCTGTACCCTATTGTCCCTTCACCTTTATATCGCTCTTTCATTTTGACAACTCTCGTAGCGTCGGCGATATCTTATTTTTCTCCCTATTTTTTCCTCAAACAAAAGATTGCAAATCTCGAAATGTGACAGCAAAGAGCGGTCTCTGCGGTGGCTATTTGCATGGTGTGCGCGCGATATCAGCCCCGGCGTTCTCATGTCTCACCATGTGCCGCCGACTCTATCTCTTCCCATTTACTCGAGAGCCGTGGAGTTTGATACGCTCAATATGAACCGATTTCTCCGCATCCTTTCGAGATAGGCCGCACATACACGAGGGCTATATTGGAATCTGTCCTCTCGCGGTTGGTTCATTAAATTATTTGACCCAATTCAGAGCGGGGGTGATGGATGAGAGTTTAGTTAGAGTTACGTGGTAAAGAATGAATGCAGAGTATGATCTCGAAACCAGTCCTTGATTGCAGCTCTTATCATTATTTAGTGATGGTTAAAATTTCATCTAGAATATTGGTTAATTGCACTAAATATGACTGTTGTAATAAAATGAGTTTTTTTAACAAATATTACTTTCCATAAATTGTCCTGCAAACTTGAAGCGCAGTAAATTTCATAGTTTTTGTCAAAATAAGGAACGCAATTCTTTTTATAATGCCGAAATGAAAGCTGAATAATATTAATATATGATGGAATACTAATATTAACTATATGATAGCATTGCTTTGAAAATTAGGTCCTTTACACCAGCAAATGTTTACGATTTCTATTCATCCATTAATTATTCAAGTATACTTCAATTTTAAGTTAGTTCAGAAATGCTTGGTCTGAATAGATTTTTTCATAAAAGTAGTTGTTTAGTTTGGAATAATTTAACTGCATAAAATTTAATTTTCAATTAAAAAGTATTTATGCTGCTCGCGATTGTGGACCTAAAGAATTTAATTTTTATCATTACACTTGTCATAATCCTCATTATTTAGGACAATTAATTGCAAAATTTGACGCTAGCTAGAGAAATATATGAAAGTTTTAGATGTTTCTCATTATACACATCTACAATTCTTCTGGTGTTTCATGTTTATAAAAGTAGATAGTTTTGAATTCCTTTTACTGCTAATTGTTTACTATTTGTACACATATTATCAGTAAAAAATAGTACCTACGTAATATTATATAGTAAATACTATTAATAACAAATTTCAAAAGATTATTCTATTATATACATACTTTTCTTTATGCCCGTCATTTCATGAAATTAGCCTTACCTTGAAATTACCATTTTGTAATAGGTATTTAAATCATATTAGGCTTTCAATTCGTCGTGCGTAAGCGTTAATAGTGTCAAAAAATATAAAGAAATTATAGTTGGAAATAAATATCGCCAAAGAGCACTATTTCCGCCGTAAAGAGTAGTTATAAGGCAACCTATGGACTACTGTTTGCCTCGTTATTAAATTAACTCAAAAAATGAAGTTATCATTTGTTTGTTTCTGAATTTCACGTTGGATTTATTCGTACGGTGAAGTTTCCTTGAAGCGTTCATTTAATGTTATTCCATAATTTCGTCGTCGGTTGAGAATTCCTCTGAAAACATTTGCGTATGCCATTCTCCAAGTTGCCGAGCTTGCCTTGAAGATGAATATAGTTTGCATGCGAATCTTAATAAAACAAGTACACCCTTAAGAATGCAAGAAGCTTCGAATTCAGCAAAATGGGATCCAATTATCTGTCTCTTCACAAATTTTCCCTTTCTCAAGAGGAAATATTGATAAAATTAATGAAGAGTATATTTCTGTCGCAGATATTGTATCGAATCGGATATTTCCAGTTGTGCTCATCCAGTATTCCGAGAAGCGAATCCAATTTATCGTCCCTTTCTATTTTCCCTCTGCTAGAAGGTGTAAAAATCATAAGACAAAGCACTAGTAAGAAATACAAGGTAGAAAATCCTCTTTAAATTTTATTTTCTATGATAAACGATATCTAAGACGTACATTTGCGAGCACTTTTCAGAAGTATGAGTGTTCTATTTTGAAGAATGTGAAGTATATTTTAACGACTGAATCGATGTCTACTCCTTTCTGGAATTCTTCTCCATTTATATCCCACTCCAGAACATGTAAGATTATATAACCGTACCCACTATAGAATGCAGCATCCCTACCTTCTATATCTACCGTTTTTAATACCTTATTTCTATTCAAACAAAAATCTTTCTTTGGCTGCCCTTTCATTTCATGAATGTCATGAGTTTTTCTCTGCAAAAATATTTGCGGAATTAGAATTCCCTCATTTCAATTTATATACATGCCTGCGATTTAAATACCATCATACTTTCCTAATTTGTACTTTTATGATATTTTCTTAATTGCATATCTCAATAACTTCCAATAGTTTCTTATCTATATGTTTCTGAGATATCTATATGTATTTTTTTCTTTTAATTTGACGTTTAACTTCGTATGTATCATCTCTACTGCGCCTTTTCACAACATTCCAGGTTATTCAGGGTTTTCTTACCTATTTAGTACCATCCTGCTTTTTTCTATTTCTTTCTTTAGTTATATCTCTTGCATAATTAACCTCTAGGAGAATTTATGATACTAGAATCCTATCTTGATTACCTTTAAGTTCTGGTATCTACTAGAGATCAGTATACTAACATGCATTATGTATTAGTATCGAGATAAATAATCTAAGAATCATTATTTATTTAAGGTCTAGGCTTTGCGTTAAAAACGATTACAATAATTCATATGAAATTTCATAAGTGATTCCAAATCGCCAACATCCAAGTTCATCGGGTTGATGTATATTTTCATTCCATGTTAAAGCGAATTAGTTCTTTTATTAGTTGTCTATTGCGATTTAAGTTGCCTCTTCCTCCACTAAGTCTTAATTAAATGGATCCAATCCAATGACCGCGGATGTAATTAAATGTTGGTTTACGTGTCGCTTTATTGGAATTCCTCTTACAAATTTTACGTAATGAATGAAACGAATTGCTTTCATTGAGGTTCATTGTCGTAACTTAACGTTATCTGCTCCTATTCCCATTTCTGAGCAATTATCGGTGAGTTTTGATGTTGAGAACGGCGTTGACACATTTTTCCCGTCGCTCAGTCAGGCGGCGAGCGTTCACTCCGTTATTTCGCGACACGAAGTGTCATTTACTTCGCACGGTAAAACGTTGCCACCGCATTCATTAACGGATAATGACTCCCTTTCATTCCCTAATGCGGCGGTTGTTTTCTCATTTTTCCCTAGATATTTTCATCGCGGCTAAAGGGCGCACTCAGTTTAACGATATTAGAACTGCAGGCTTTTTCCGTCGCGTTGACTTCGAGTCGAATAGGGCCGCATTCACCGTCGGCGGATATTATCAAAGAATCCAGGACGGTCCTTCGTATTTGCATGCTAATTGTGCCTCCGAATGTCTGAAAGATTGGGGGAACTTGGGCGGAATTCTCCACTGTGTATCGCTTGCAAACTTTCCGCTTTTTGAACGCTTTTTCGGTTATTTCTAAAGTGCAGTACCATTACGTACAGCTGTACTTTCCAATTTTCTCGCACTACGTTGTTTCGTTGCTGCTTTTTAATTGCTCATTCCCAATATCTACAATGCCCTACCAAATGAAATTTATTTTCGCTATGTTTTACTTACAAGCTAACTTTAATTGGATATAAGCAGTGTTTTGGTAAAACTATCTTGCAAATCTGCGATATTCTTGAGGTTTGTTTTTCCCTATGGGTTCCATTTCCATGGGTAACATTTTTTAACTAGGATATAACAATGTAGCATAGTAACATTTTTGAGGTTTAAAATGTGAAGAGATCGGTAATCCGAGCCTTACTGTTGTCTCAGTATAGCGGTGAAGGAGGTGAGGAATGCCTACAAAGACATCTAATGGAGATTCATTAACCATTGTGTTCCAAATTTTCTTTTTTTTACAGTAGTAATGCTGTTAAAAGTTCCTTGACAGCCTAGGTCATTTCGTACACATAGGCTCACACTGGGAATCAAAACTGGGACCGCTTTCACCATAGAAGAACGCGCTGCCCTCCTGGCTATCCGGGATCCGTTGTTCCTTGTTTTTCCGATTTCAACGATCTTTGCCGGATTTTTTTTCTATGGGGCTAGTGAGTGGCTACGTTAGTCCATATGGACGTGGTTCTGTCAGAAGTGATATTGCAGCCACACTTTGGTATCAAGTTATCATTGCATTGATTCTACCGGTCCCTATTCCGTTTTTATCGTTGGAAAAACATTATTATCAGCAGCGGATACTATTCTAATCCTAGATCTGAGAAGATTAATTCCGCAATAGTTTTCTGAGGCGTAGAAACGTTTGGAATAAGCTAGAATTTATGATTCCTTCAATCTGATCTTCGAGGAAAGAGATTCTCTTTTTTTGCAGTGATATTTCTGTTAGTTACTCCAATGAGTTTTTTCTGATTTTTTTTCGCGGTTGGTTGACTTTCTCTCGGCTTTAAAATTAAAATTTTTAATTATCTTGCATTTTTAGTTGAATCTCTCGTAAATGAGATATAAACCAAATTTTTACTAAGCGAACGAAACCCATTAATCTTTTTAGATAGCAAGCTAATGCAGGTTTGTTTAAAAGTTCAGGAGTAAATTTTCTTTTATAATCATAAGCAGTAAACGATCTGTTTGTGACAGTAATACATCAACAGGGTTGCATCCTTGTCAGTGAATTTTACTATTCTTTTATCTTCGACTTAAGACATCTAAACAATTCTATCTACACCGCAATTACGGAGTATTAATATTGAAAACGAAGAATATATAACCGGGTATTAGAAGTCACTCTGAAATGGTTAAATTTATAATATTTAAAAAATTATGTTTTCGGTATAGTAATAATACTATTACAAATACTATTTCGTTGTACATTTTGTTCGCAAGTTTGTATTTTCCATCTTTCAATTGAACGGAGTGTATTTATTTAACACGTGGAATTATTTTGAAAATTTCTACAGGTACGAAGCTAGAATTTGAAAAAGGATTCAAATTCGCTGTGTAACCTAATTAGCGCTAATATTACCTTTCAGTGAATAAAAGCGAGAAGTTGCGTTACATTGGTATTCCAATGAAGTACGTCGATAACTTCTTATTTTTCAAACCTCAGGTCGCTACGCCCCGACAGCGATGAGATTCTTTTCAGTCGCGCAGATCCCCATAGAAATGTTTTCAGTCCGCATCTGAACTCCGAAATCTATTCTTCTGCTATTCCTGCGGATTTTTATTATCATGACTCGCTGAGATACCTCTAGTTGAGCACGCTCGTATTTCTCGGGGTCTCGTGCGAAAGAAAAATTGCCTATGGGCCCACGCGGAGGGAATCTGCTAGAAATTACGGTGGTAGGGCATTGGGTGCGCAAGGCATTGAGAGATGAGCTACGCCTATCTGAATCCGTAGCATCCCCATACTTGGTCACGAAAGTTCTCCCTCATTTTCTTTCCACGTCATCACTCATGTCGGATGCACTGTATGTCAAACCTTCGCGGAAAATAATATACTACGGGGGAGCTGGCACCCAGAAGTATTGCATGCGACAGCCTCTGCTGTATGAGGACGAGCGGAATCTAGGATTTGTCGCGTGGAAAATGATGGGGAAATATACTTACCTGGTTATTTCACCTCAGAGTGCCTGCGAAGTTTTATTGGGTCTGCTTTCGTTGTGTAGCTTTCCTCTGCTATGGCTGCTGAAGTGGAGTCAAGACCGATTTGTTAGTATAAAAAATTCTCCGCTTCTCTTATTTGGGTGTTTTAGGTCATGCGCAGGAAAAAAATGTGAATTGATAGCATTTGAGGTGTCAAAAGTAGGCGAATATCTATTGAAATCACGTTCTTCTATTATCTCAAACTTTAACTCTAACATATGAAGTTCTAAAAAATTGTATTCATTACTACAAATTTGCATTTTCATACTAAACTGTTTATTCAAGTATTAGGAATAGAATATAACAATAATATAATAATAGAATCATAGAATGAATGATCAAATAAAATGTATTCATCGATGTGTAAAATATAAGCCTTTTGGTGAGCAAATGTTGCTTTATTTTGTTCGTTTTCTTAACGCTCTTGTTTTAAAGATTTCCACGAATATTGATATGCAATTCTTTACTCATTTGCTGTTTCTTTACCTCTTTCTAGCTCCTTAAACAATAATTAAAGTTTCAAATTAAAACAGTTTGAAGAATATTACGTCAGGCCTGCTCTGAAATAAACGGCCTCTATTAAGTAATTAAGGAGATGTTTATGAGCTTTGTTAGAACTGTACTTGCTTTATATTGTTATTTTTCGTATCGTATATTTTTCGCCTTATTCTCTCATAGTTATCGACCATTTTCTTATAAAAGGTGTGTTCTCCTTATACGCCGTGTTATTTTGTGTAGAAAAAATCGATAGAAAGGCAAAGAAAGGTATACTAGGTGCATTAATATCATCTCAAAAGGAAACAAAATTTCCACATTATTATCTTATAAATGGAATTAATCATGGACGTTTAAGATATATTTATTATATTGTAGTATAAATACGTTATGATATTATTAATGCAATCGGTTTCATTTCAAATTTAAGCAGTGAATTTTATCATAATTTATTATTAATTTTCTTAAGTTATTAATTCCTGCATGTTTCCGTTTCTGATCAGTATTTTAATTTAGGTTCCGCAGATATTGATAATTACCTCGCGTCAAATATATGTCATATAGTTCAGCCCCTCCGATAAATTTTATTTGAGAAAATTAATTCTGAGCTCATTTGTGTGTACTAGTGTGGAAACGTTCTGTTATTTTTCTAAGCGGAGTTTCTTTTGCATTCTTTACATTTTTTATAATACGAAACTATTTTATAAATGGTGCATATTCTGTTAATTTGAAACTCTTCGCACTACACCAAGAAGATTCCATGATAGGAATTGTAAGTAAAGAGATATGTTCCAGATTTGCACATTCCCGTCGACTAGTTACATTGTACAGCATTCATGAATGGAATAATACTTCACGTAGCGGTGGAAATTCTGAGGCGTGGGAATAGGGTTTTAGAAATTCCACCACACTCGTGATAGGTAACCACTATCATTAAGAGTATTCTGAGGCAATTCATAGAAGTTACATGGATTCTGCACACCGTTTAAGTACAGCAGAGCTTCATTCGACCAATTAGCTTCTCTTCAACGTAAAGATACGGGCTTAAGGGTTGAATTGGGTGAAGAAATGTCCTGAAGTTATTGAATGATGGTTTATACTCCTCATACGCACCCATCCTCCTGTAATTCAGATTCGGTTCACTAATATTCTGAATATTATTACGTTAAATATGGATATAGGTACAAACCGTGTGTCAAAGTTTGATACAATACAACGAACGGCCGCAAACATTGTTAACGAGGTATGGGTAGACGTGTTAAAACATATTAAAGAAGTAGTAAAATTAAATACATCATCAATTACTAAAATATCATCAAAAGGTAAAATGAATAAATTATCAAAAAGTAAAGTACTATTACAATAATACTAACTATTTTTGTAATTCTATCACTCATTCAAACTTCAGCACTTAATATATTCAGCAGTTAATATATTCATCATAGTGTTACTTACTGTTCACTAATTGACTTTAAATCATTAGTTCTTTTTTCTTCAACAAATAAAATTTATTCAATCCTTACACGTACAAATGTATACTATAATTAACGAGAGTAAATTAGACACATATTATATTATTTAGTTTTTCTCTTGAGTGTTCTTTAATTTGCAGGAATGGGATTGAATATTTCTTCATGTAACGCACATAATGCAATCTAGTCTATATAAATACAAAATAATTACACTAATCGACGACTGTTTTCAGAAACGTGCGAAAAGAGGGATTATTTTAGGGAAAATTTGCCTTTTTGTGATGGATAATCGATCTTAATGAGTTGTGACTTAGAATTCCACATAGGAGGTTGAAAAATGACAGCTGATCTGCTACGGTAATCGTTGCTGTGATAGGTCAACGGTTACTATATCAGACTCGGTTCCCTAGTCAGTTAGTGGCTATAAAGCCAGGGATTCCGTCAAAATTTCACCAAAAGACGTGCGAGTGCGGAAGGCCCTTTCAAATAGTCCTTCAGCACGCGTCCCGCTCGACGCGGACTTAGCATTCGCAGTCGCCCACGAACATGAAAGAGCGAATTTGCCCTCAGTAGAGAGATAGAGGATATCTTTCTCTTTTTCTAACAGCCCGCCATTCACCGCTCTCCGGATATTCCGTCCCTTATCTCCCTTCTCTTTTATATCATCCCGGCGCTAAAACCGACAGGATTCGCCGCTCCTCGGAAAAAATGCATAAAATCTCCTCCCTCATTTTTGGCGCTCTCTCATTCCCACCATGGCGCCCTGTAGTGGGAAGCTGTCGTTTTGCTTCGTTCCCGTCAGAGTCCGCCGCTCGGAGCGTCGGCGCGGTGTAGGGTGCAGTGGTGGGGAGTGAACTCGTAGGCGAAGGGGGAAGAGGGACAGGGAACTGCGGGGTCATCGGGATGCCTCCACGTGCGCGGGGTGCCAGTGAGTGAGTTGGTGCCGTGGTGCGGCTTTGGGGCCAACCCGCGGCCTCGTGAGTGTTCAGTGCGGCAGAGTTTTCGGGGGAAAGGCTGGATCTGGAAGTGCGGCGTCCAGGCGTTGCGGCAGTGAGTGTCTGCGTACTGCGTGTGTGCATGGGTATGAGTGTGTGAGTGGAAGGACCACTTTCTTGTTTTTGTATCGATTTGGTTGACTACCTCCCCCAAACTCCGCATTTTCGCTCGAATCAGCTTCTTTCGCGCCCTTCCGGTGTTTTCTGCAGAGGGAGGATTGTTGATTCGCGCTTCCGCTTGTGTTTTGTTTTCTCGAGATGAAATATCAGTCATTTTACTCTGTCTCTAACCGTTTTATCTTTAAGTATCTCTACTACCTTCTCAGTTTAATTTTAACTCGCGTAAATTCACCCACGTGCCCGTAAACGCTGTCTCGCCTGAGTCCCACAGGGTCTAGTACTAGGCCCCGCGGATTTTCGGAGTAACTCGCGAATTTCCCACTAGACGCCGGCTGCGAAAATATTCTGCGCGCGTTCTCTCTCGCCCGTTCGAAGTGAATTTCCTCTCTTCACTTCCTATTTCCTCCCCTTCCATCCCTCCGTTCTTCTTTTTACCATTTTCTGGAAGGGTGCCAAGGTGTACCACTTCTGTACGTTCCCGGGTGGTCGGTTTCGGCGAATCGTTTCGCTAGGATCCTACGGAAAGGGTTTAGCTCGCGCTTAAGTCCTCCTCTAATAAATCATTCATAAAATCGGCGCAGCGCTTGGAAGTGGAAAATATATCGTGGAGCAGGTCTCTATTGTTCGTTCCGGTGCCGGGAATCCAGGAGGGAATTTGTCTCCCATTCCGTGGATTCTCCTCTTTTATATATATTTTGCAGCATCCGTTCTCCTGCTCCTCGTCGGAAGATTCGCGGGCTTAAAAAAAGGGCCATTTATGTTCCAGGTCTGAATTTACGGTGGTCGGATTATGAAATCTATAAAATCGGTAGTTAATTGTAAGTTACCCTGTTTATGTGCACATTCTTTTTTATCGAGTTACTAGTTTACGGCTATAGCAATATAACTCTTGAAGTACTCTGAATAAAACTTTTTCGGGAACAATGATGAATAGGATTTGATTCAGGAGTTTAGGAAGGAATTGTTGTTAGCACATTATGTATTACATTCTGGCAAGTCTAGCCGTGGAGCTTTTTGGCATCAGCGGGGTCCAGACAGATTTACCGTTTACATTTTTAGTAGCTGCGGAGCAATTTGTACTCACTCTTGAAAGTAACTGATGATTATTAAGCTAAGCGAATAATACAGGTCTTAAGTGTGCCAAATGTTGGTCGTTTCTTGTCCTTCTTGTAGTCGCAAATTTAATTCCTTTAGACTATTTTCATCTTTTCAATCCTATTCACGGAGAATGGTGCTTTATTTATCGCAACGCAACTACACAATCTGTATTTAGATCGTTTTCTTGTAACCCTTTGACTTTGAAATTCAATTATTTTGAAAATAACCAACATTTTGAAGGTTAAAATATGTTAATTTATTTCTAATAGCTATTATCTGGCGATAGACAGTCGTATCTAAACCAATGAAATTAAGGCGCATTTGCCTTAAATGATAACATATACTCCTAAAGCTTCATTTTGTTTTATTACATTCCATTTAATTCTTTCTGCTTTATTTCGAGTATTTTTATGATTAAAATTATTCACTAAGGAATTTTTATAATATTTTTTATTTACCTAACGAGTTAAGGGTTTAACATGTGGCTTTCGTCCTCAAGCTGGATGGAAACGTTCTGAACTTAAGCTTATGTTTACGATGAGGGTTAACCGATGGCCAGATAGTGCGACGGCCTGCTCTAATGAATCCATAAAAAGCGGCGGAAGGGCATTTTTGCAGGTATTATTGCTTCCCCAGTTTCATGCGAAAGACCGTTTAATTTCTGAAAGGTCCTCGATTCTCAGCTTTATTAGATGGTGAATGTAAACCGTCGGCGGTCAACTATATTTTTCGAGAGAATTTTTCATAATCCGATGAAAACAAAATAAGTCCGTCATTATAAAAAAACGTTCTTTCTTATCATTTTTCGATATCAGTCGATTACGATGCGCGTCGCGTCGCATATTGCGTTTGATTTTAATCGAGTTAACTTCGCCATGCTAATTAAATTTACTTCGCGACAAATTTTTGTCCGGCTCTCGCCCTGTTTATCACGTCTCCCCTCAATTACATTCGTATCGATTATGCTCGATGTGTTTTATTTTTTCTTCGTTTTGATATTCGCTCCATTCAATTCGTTTGAGTCACGGATAGAATTTAAAACTTTATAAACGTCGTGTAATCGTGCGTCTGAATTTGATGTGTTTATGTTCTCCGGAGAGTGATGATTCTCTGTCCTTACTGTAGCAATTTGATGTTTTCTTTAGTCTCCGAAGTGTTAATTTGTTGTCGTTACTGCGGATTGCTGCTGATTTCCGGAAAAATAATATATGAACTGTACTTTAAATTAAACTTAACTTCTCTGCAGAAAATAAAATTCGCTGTATTTCAATTCATTAAATTTTCAATTCCCTATTATTGAATTCGGCGTGCCTTGGTGTAAAAGTAATCTGTTTTAGTATTCGGAGCAAACAAATCGCTCAACGATTGATAAATAATAATCATAAAATAAATATTCATTTACAAACCATTTCGGATCGGCTCCTCTCTTTACTAATTTTAGATTTTGTGGCCACAGAATGACCTTGTGTATTTACTCCGGCCCCAATTTTTAGCCCATTAGTATTTGTCCTGGTCATTTGATCGATGTGTTTGATTTTTCTCATTGTATTATCGATTTTCTTCAGTTAGTCGTTACATAATTCCATTATTGAATGCATAATATCGTTAAAATATAAAAAACGTACATTTACTGCGCTTGTTAGTGGATTGTTAACCCTAAAATGGCCTGTTGTGAATTCGTCATTCAGTGTTGGAACGTATGTATTTTTCGCTTTTCACTTGTTTGATATAGTATCAGATAAACCAGGATTGATTAAGTAAGAGGATTTTTAAAGAACGCTATTATTAAATGTGACGTTTATTGTACTCAGAACCATCTCTTTTTTATTTAAGTTTTAGTTCATGAATATCATCCTGTCGTATTCTTCCTGTCGCCGGTTCTTGGAGTGCTTTTATTAGAATCTCCTATCTGATTCCCTTTTATCACCTCAATGTGGTTCTCCCTTTGTGGTTGTCCCTACCCATTTTAACTCTTATTAATTTTCTCTCAACCACTCCTACTGCTCCTTTCAACATATCTTAATACCTCAAGAAGTGCCCTACCCAATTTGTCTTTCCCGTTTCACCACCTCTAAAGCCTACTCATTGAAAGGAGGATCTTTGATGGATGCTATAGTTGAAGGTAATCAGGGGGGAAACTGGATAAAAGGTACATTCTACCCTTGTAGAAAGCGTCGTAAGGGCATGATTTTTTTACCGGGCTGCCACCTTTCCGTATCGCATAAACGTGTACTGGATTAAAAAGCTCAACTCCCCCTATTCCTGCGACATCCTGATAAAGCTGAGCTCTTCCTCCCTCAAATCCCCATCCGTGGCATCCTCTCTTCTCCCCCTCGATCATCCTCCCTTTCCTCAAGACTCCTATCAACTTTAAATCCCTCCCACGCCCTCCTTGTCTGTCGACCTCATCTCGACTTTTCATTTTCTCTGTCGCTAAGTTCATCAGATAACACAGGAAGGATGACTAGCCGGAGGGGATAGTGCTTTCAAGACGGGTCGACCCTCGCCAGAAATTGTCTTTATATTATCACTAGATGAAAAAGGATCGCTTTCTTGTTAATTGGACTGAGGAGAAAGAGTCGAAAGTCAATCTGATACCCAATCCACCGCCCACGGATCCTCTCTCTCTCCCGCCAACTTCTCGTTACAGTCGTTTTATCGCTTCCGCCGACTCGCTTTTGCCCCCCGCGGGGCTCTTTTTCCTTCGCATCCACTAGATCCCAAACTTCATTACTCGATACATTCATTAGATGGGCAGCCGTGGACGTGGGTGGCGCTTTGGCTGGGAATGATGCACCGACTGACCGTACGTGACGGTAGTGGCGTGTATGAAAATTAGCGCTCTAACAGATAAATACGATAATTCGTATCTTCGGTAGTGTCGATTTTTTTCCTGTAATATACGAGATAGATCGATACTCTTAGTGGTGAGTTGTTGTTTTCAGTGATCCAGAATCGTCATTTTTAGGTATAATTATGAAATGGTGCAACGATTGGCAATTTGGGCTTTACGTAGACAAATGTTCATAAGTTCACTTCTTGGAAAGAAATTAGATATATTGCTTCCAAACGAATAAATAACTTCGGTATTGCCGATTTGGTCCATGAAATATACTAAACGGATTGGTACATTTAACGGTGATTTTTTTAAGTAATCCTTAATCAATTTTTTTAGATAGAATTATGAAATAGTGCAATGAATGGCAACTAGGGCTTAACGTAGACTAATGTTCAGTAGTTTACTTCTTCGAAAGAAATAAGGTATATTACTTTTATTTATTCGTTCAGCTTCTGAGGGAAAGACAAAGACAAATGACAAAGCAATATGACAAATGGTTTCTATTTGTGGAATTTATGCTAGTTTTATTTTTTTGGACTTCGTCATTAAAAGTTTTTAATGTGTAATTCAACCGAGAAACGATTTATAATATTTATTTCAGTCTAAGGGAAAATTTATTAATTGCAGAATCGATTAAATTTCTCATTATTACCCCTGCGAATATTCTAACATGAGATACCCACATCCGTAACATTTTTGGACAAGCAGTAACTTGGCGTCAAAGAATAACAGTCGGTAAGAGAGAAGAAAAGTACGCGAGCGGTGTTACTTTGCTTTACTTAGGCCTAACCCATAGTTGTTAGGTGGTGCATGGAAAACTGCTGAACGGTGTTATATTCAAGAATTTAAAAAATCAACGAGAGACAATGTTAAGAATTGCTGCGTTAAAGTAGTGATTATTACTCAGACTCTTCCCGACACGATGAGAATCTTCTCATTTCTTCTAAAAATATCCATTTATACATTATGTATGTGTATATCTATGATCCATGTGATTAAACTCCCAGTTTCATTGTTCTCAACTCATCCTACATCACTAAACGAACTCTCACGTACAACTATTCAAGTCCTATTTCCATTTTAGCTCCATTTGTATTGCATCTCATCGTTTTAATTTTCCATCGGTTTTGAAAGAGGTGAATTCCTCCAAGTGATCTTGACGTAGCGTTATTACAAGATCCGCATGCATTGAGTACTTTCAAATATCCTCCAAGTGCCTCTATTCGTAAGATTCGGCAAACAAAAGACTGCGCTGTTTTCTTAGGAAAATACATGAAGGAGTTCAATGAGTTCTAAAGGTGGAATACAAATGAGATATTCGAGACTCTTGCGCAAATACCAGTTGTCATGAAAGGAAACAAAAGGATTCGTGAATAAAAACGTGAACATTTTTCGTTTTTAATCTAGAACGACTTGGATCTGCAGAAAGAAATCAAAGAGAAAATTGGGAATCTCGCTCATTTCGATGCAATAATAACGAATATGGTGCCCATTGTTTACAAAATGTTATTATATTTGTGATAATCTTAATCGAAACTTAGAATTTTTATGTCCGTAAATGCCACTTTCTACAATAAAATCGGTACGGTCAATCCTAACTTTATGGAACTTCGTAGAAACCATCTTAAAAGAATAAGACATCTTAAATTCCACACTATGTAAATATTTACCACAGTATACAGATATTGTGGAAGTAACGCAGTGTTTTTTCCTTCAAGATTTCTATTATAATTTGTGTTTATACGAATGCTGTATAATATAATTATAATATCAATACTAAAGTGCTAAGCTACCTTCATATTATGAATCATATTTTATACAGCATTTTTCAAGGATAGAGGCCAGGTTTTTTCCAATAAGAAATTGATTGAATAGGAATAATTTTCTTAACTAATTGCTCCTGTTATATACGGAATTAGTCATTCTTATTTAATAATATGGTGCCAATTTGTTACAGTGTGCTTATACGATGATAATACAGGGTAAAGTTTTAAAAATACCGTAGCATATAGAATACCGAACCCGAAATCTCCATAGGAAACGGAATTCAGTGCCAGGAATTTTGACAGGGGACGGTATTTTTTGCCAAAAAGGTTTTCTATGCACCGTTTCAGCTTTCAAAGAACTATAAAGTAGAAATCCTGAATGAAGGGGAAGAATGTCCTTCCGCTTTTTTATTTCGATGCTGGTGACGATGAAATATTTCACGAATCAATGCATCCATTTGAATGCGATGGACGAATCGAGATCGCTTTGGTCTCCTCTGAAGGACAAGAGTATAAGCCCATCATTGGCATCCCTCTATGCAGCTTATGTTACAAGACATTCCTACGAGAAAGAGAGACCGTTTTATCTTGGAATATGGAGTCGGAATGGTATCGCATAACCTAGGTTATAATGAATATTCAGGAACAAGAAAGTGTTTTAAAGTTATAGTTGTATTTTGTCTAAGAAGACGTCTTTGATTTGGCAATTATTCTTCAAACTTGTAAGGGTTAAGACTTATTGTCAAAATAATAGTAGACTCTATTTACCCTCGTATTCTATTGAAGAATTAAAGTTAAATAAATAGTCGTTGAAGAATTAAATAAAATTAAGCGAACGAATTAATCAAAATTTGTGAACTAGCAATTGGTAATTTTATGTTAGTATTTTATTCAAAGGGTTACAGATAGCCTTAATTCATGCATTTTTAGGAATATCAATATCGCTCAAATGTGTCCAATTAATATAGAATAATTATTATTATTTATATTAATGTCATTACCATCTTTTTAATTTAAGTAACTCAAAATATTCCTGTGGATATATGTAGTAATTTTCTACATTTCAAAGAATGATCAGAGCGTCTTTATAATAATATTTAGATATTCTAAAACAAGTTTGCAGTAATCTGGATTTGTTTTTCTAAATCATGGACTCGACTAGGCCAGAAGCGTACTCTGAGTTAACCGTCCTCAAGCTAATAAGGTTATCCTCCAGACACAGCTTAGCCTAGAGTCAGGGAAAGTTTGATGCCATGCCACCCGTCTGAATGACGTCAAACTTTCCTTAACTCTAATCTGCTCTCTCGAGTGCTCAGCGAAATTTTCGGTTGATATTGTCTCGGAGTGGACTGCCAAAATGATCCCCATTATTGCTCAGTAGTTCTGACTTGGGCGAGTAATTTTTATTTTACAGTATCGAATAGAAAACCTCAGAATGCTGGTCCCCGTAGTTCTTCAAAAGGTAGAAAACTTAATTTCTATGGTTTAATCTGAAGGAAACGTGTCTTTGGATTTTCGTAACGTTTTCCTCCTTTCAGGTTGAGTCTTCTGCAGTTCAAAATGATTCTCTCCAAGTTTTTTTTTTATATTCCCTTGCTTAGGTATACTCTCAGCAACTGCTGCAACACTTGCTTCCGCTCGTGAAGCATTGAATCTAAAGGACGAGATAAACACATCTCAGCAGGTTCTTGACCTTCTTTCAATGCGTTCCGCCGCGCCGCGAGATCCTCGCGACACTCGAGATGTCGCCGACGAGCTCAGTGATCCTTCCAAGGATTCAAATTTTTCGTCTCCCAGCCCAACCTCAAATAAAAAAATCAAGTGGTTGAAAAATCACGAAGATTTATCCCGTTTGTGATTCTTTTGTACTTAAAATTCATTTCCTCATTCTTTGCAACGATTTTCATTGCTTTCGTTTCGCTTGATGTAATTATTTAATATTTTATATTACGATAACTTTCCTTTGAATTTGTGGAAATGTTTATTTTTTAATCTTTTATTAATAAACCGGATGCGGTGGCCGAGTGCTTGCACGCTAATCACTAGGTCTTGGGTTCGATTCCCGGCTAAGCGGTTTTCTGTTAGAGAATGGTTGTGTTTTTTTTAAAATACTAGTTATCATTGAAATGGATCTAATTGGGATATTTCTTACCGTTCCATTCGAGAAGTTTTTATAATTATTTTTATCTCTATCTCTTAGTCCTTTAATTCGTCAGAGGTTTATTTAGTGACACATAAAAAAAAGGTTTTCGGTTTTTCTTTTAGAGGATTTTGTTCGGTGATTCACTAGTTCGAAAGTTACTGCTGTAGAAAAGTAATCCGGGACCTTTTTTATGCTGTAGTTGTTTATTGGAGACTTATTGGAGGTTCCTCAAAAGTTATTTACAGGCCTTTACTGCCAATAGGCGGCCACTAACGTCTACATCCGTAATGAAATTCGATTCCGCTGACCCTCATTCGGGAGTAAGGTGTTGCAACGGCCTGACTTTGAGGTTTATTGCGATTTTAAATATAAACGTGTCATAGTTATTTTCCTCGTGAGTGATTCTTGTACCGCTTCCACCCTCCGGTTTAAAGGATAGTTTATTTTAAACCGTTCCCCCAGCTTTATTTAAGGTTATTCAGTAGATGATATTGATAGGTTCATTTACTGGTAATTATTTTATATTTTTGTTGCCAATATTACTTTTTACGGACATCTAAGGTCATGTGAGCTAATGTTGGGAGGCTAGCAATTAATAATAAGGTATCTCTTTCCCTTTCATTAATCTTTGCAGGGCATCAAAATTAATGAATTCAAATTGTGAAATTGATTTCGCTTTTAGCCGTTGATGGAATTTTTATCTCGGGTAAGATTACTCCAGGAAAGTTTCGATTGCTATTTAAATTTAAATTTTCTTGTGAAATACGGCTTTAATGTTCCTGCTATGTTTTAGCAGGTACACTTCGATAGGAATCCTTAGATAGCATAATTGAACGTCAGATTCAATCAATTAATTACATTGTCTTACAGTGTATAATTTTCGGTTAAATCTTTCCATTGTTTACTCGTAATGGATTTGCATAAAGTTATTAAAATATTAATTCCTTATCGACCGATAGCTCTTTGGAAATATACTACGTAAGATACGTAGTTGTTGAGATTATTTTTCTTTTTTTACAGAATGTTATATATTTCATAAACTACTACATACAAGTATTTACTCTGAAGGACTTATTCGAAATGTATCTCTGTAATCTCCAATTTTAATTATTTATTAATCGTTCTTTTTAATTCTGTTGTGCAAAAAGGAATTTTAGCTTTCTTTTTCTGTAGGATTGTCCCATTTAGTTTAAATGCTCATCATCCTCCACGGGGATTCCAATCTTCCGCCATCGGAGCTTAAACCCCATCTATTATTTCCTAGCCGAGCCCAGATATTCCGTCCGTTCATACCCATAAACCTTTATATATATAGAATTACTTCTCGTATCGCCGTAACTAATCCTCGTAAACCTTATAAGGAATCCGGGATATGCCTTTAAAGGATGGTAGCGGAGCGTGGGTGTGTTGGGTAATTCCGCATGCAAGATTTTTATCGCCGCAGCAAGGGGATTACCCCCAGTTGCGTGGAGGATTAATCGAAAGCTGGAGGAATGGATCCCAAGGCCTTGACTATTGCCCGTGGGAAAGGAAAGAGGATCTTAGGGAAGTAAGGTCTGTCGTGGAAGATTGCTTGCGAGGAAGAATTTCGCTCCGGTTTTCTGTTAATGTTTCGTGTCGCGAGTGGCGATGTTACACTTGGTTTTACAACACAATTTTCGGAGATATTCCTGTCGGTGTTAAAGTAAAGCGAGAGGATACGCGGTGATACCTCTCTACCTCCGGAGATTTGTTTCCTTATTGCTGGACCCGTCGGAATACGAAGTATAGTAGAAAGAGGCAACATTGAGGATTTGTGAAGTGAAATATATCTACGAGATAGTAAAGGCAAAACTTGTTCAAGTCACAAGATTGCTCACAAAAGAATAATATATCCGTTAATTATCATTAGAACCTCTCGGCATTATTTTATACAAAATTCTGAACTTTATTTAATCGTGATTTATTGGTGTCAAATTATCATCTTCTTACCCTTTGTAAGGGCACATTAAATATACGATTATTTGTTACTTTTTCATAATAAAGAAATGGTAATCAACCCTTCTTAAGCTTAATTAGTTTGAGTGAAAGAGGTTATCGTGAGAGATGGGTTATTATTTTTATCATAAGGAAATAAAACTTATAGGATATATCTAAGGATTATATGTTAATGAAATCAGTAAATTAGGATCTAAGAAAGATTTGTAACAGAAGTTGTCGGTGCAGCTAACTTTGGCCCCTGGTCATATTTCTATGCATAGGGGAGGGATTTTTTTAACGTATTCAATGTAGTCTATCGTTTTGTTACTTTGAATATTGTGACTCAAAGTTTATGTGATACTCTGGAATTCTAACTTCTTTTTTTAACTTGGATTAAGTTATAAAAATAGTTGTTTTTTAATACTTTTAGTGATGCCCAAGATAAGGTGAAATGTGCCTCGAATAGTTTGGGAGATTTAGATCTGGGTTTAATTAATACAAATTTATGAACATTTAATAATATTTCAGCTCACTTAATTGTTATATTTCAGAATGTATTTCCATCGTTGAAAATAAAAGAGAACGCTAGCAATAAAATTATTGCACAATTGTTGTATTTTTTGTCAAATTTTGTCTATTCAAAATTCTTTACATTTTCGCCTGACTTTATTGGGCTTTGTTCAGCCGAAAGGTCACATTTGCACACAAATAAAAGTATATAAATTAAACAATAGCCAATATTTCCTTCAGCTTATAGGCAAACAATAACGGTGACATTTAAAGGCCATATTTACACTCCCGCTCGACGCTTTCCTTTATCCACACACTCCCAAGTACCACGCAAGCCATTCCATTCAAAGGGAATTACATAATTGTTATTCAGCGCTTGAAAATCTCACGCCCCAGATAAATCCCCTCTTCCTCCTAATTAAAGCTTTTGGTATCTCTCACGAGATGAAATCTCGCACTCTTTTTTCCTCAATCTCGGCTCGCACATCTGCTTCGATCCCCTCTTTTCATTTCCTGCTTCCACGGCCAGCGGAGCGTGTGCCCTTATTCCGTGACCCCGAATCCGCTCGCACGAGAAGGACACTGTGTAACGTCGTTCTCGCCCAATTGGACGCTCTGGGCGGCCGAAGATAAACCAGCGGGAAAGAAATGCGTTGGGTAGCAAATTCGAGGGTATCGTAGTCCTCTAACTTCTCCTTCATTGGCCATTTTCTTTCTCCTTCGGCCCATCGACTCCCTCATCGTCCCATTTAAGACTGTGTAATAAGTCTTCATTCGGGGAACGGAAGTGACATGGCCTTCGGGAAGACGGACCGCCAGGCGTTTAACCCAATTAGAGCGTAATTAAGATATGGCTCACGGCGTTGGAAGTTTACATCCCCCTCTTTATTGTATACATGTTTATAGATATAGTATGTTATTATGTATAATTATTTTTGTTCTAAGATTACGAATTATGAATTCAGTTCACAATTACATAAGATGATTCGGATTTTAGAGTAAAGAAAGGTTATATTCCAAAACGGATAAACGAGAAGGAGGTTTTTTGCAGATTATTCATTCATTAATTCTGCAGTTCATCGGATGATAATAAGCTGCTGGTAGCCGCGCAAAGAGGGCAATTGTCCATTTTTTCATCGTGCTGATAGTTCGAAGTGAAAAATTAGCTCAGAATTTATGAACATCAACAGCTGATGCTCTATACCAGAATGGACTTATCGAAATATGCTGAATTTTGAAAAATAGACGTGGGTGTTCAGCGCAAACTTTCATTCACGGATTTGAGGGCACATGGTGACTCATGAAATCAACTCTAATAAAGGATATGGTCTTCGATACTAATCTGAATTGCGATTTCATACAGCTGATCCCTAGAGCAAGATACGAGGCCAGAAAACGTTAAGGCCTCCAAAATATACGATACAGGCTTATCTACGAAAATAGCTGAACTTCACCACTAGTTTCTGAGGATAAGATATAGATACACGATCATAGTTGTTTTATCATTATTAATATTATATATTATATTTTTATTCTGCCCCCAAAGTGACGGTGTAACGTGATGTAAACGGACCACTGTCAAGCTCGGTACATTCGTTAATGATCATGATGATTTAAAAAGGATTTAATTACTCGGCAAGGATTCTGGATTACAGAATTCTGGATAAAAGTCTATTAATTCCAGCGATTAAATTTATAAATTGGTTTCCGGTTTTCTTGGTGCTAGTCATGTTGTGGATGTTATTATGAGTACGATGCTTAATTACTCAACTAATGGAGGCTTCTGAATTTCTATTGATGATTTTGGTCGTCTTTCTGGAACACAATACGTAATGTTGGATAAACTAGGGTGAGGTGAGAGCAAATTTGTTTGAGTATTTATCGGTTTCCGTCTCTTTTACAGAAATTAAATGCGTTTAAAATCCTCAAACTTTTATTCTTCTCGAAACATTAGACCAAATCAAAATCGTCCCCGCTTTTATTCTCATTGCGAAGGAAGTTGTCATGAATAGTGTATGTATGTCCATTTCAGCTCCACGGATACGCATAGTACGGAGGATCATTGTGGCATTTACAGATGCTCCCCGTCTCACCCACGCCTTCGTTCGAGTTCCCTCCATGCTTTCATGCCCCGTCGCACGTCTCCCTTTGTTATTCTTGAAGAGTTGTCTCACGCTTCCGTGGATTATTGCTGGGCCCTCCTCGACGTACGATTCGCTTCGATTTTGACTCTGTCTCTCTGCTTCGAAGTCGTTACCTTGGTTTTCGAGGACCGTCATCTACGTAGGACGTGGCAAATCTTGAAGGGAATAAGTCAAGTTTGAATCTCTGTATCTTGTAGGAAAGTTGACGAAGTGGAAAGAATGACTTAGACTTCTACGGTGTATAACATCGTATATGCGGTGTAAGAAGTCTTGGTCGTTCTTTACGCTTGGTTAGGTTTCTTATAGGATAAATTGGTTCAAACGTTCTTATCGACGTAGGATCAAAACATACTATATGTCTTCAATATTTTTTGTTGATAAATAGCTATTTTTCATGAATTTTATTGTTGCTAGGGGTAGTACTCAGTGATATCTAAGTACTTCTGGTCGATTACTCACAAAAATTAGTGTTCTCTTCTGCTATAATTTAATTACTTCCTATTATGGATATTAAGTGGAAGCTAATTTAACTTTAATGAAATATATTTTTTAAATCAAGAGCGATTAAAACTTTTCTTTGCTCCTGTAGTCATGTGAAGGACATTTTTCCATAGTTTTCAACAAATTTATTACATTTTTCATGACCTTCCTATTTTTTCTCTTTATCGACAGCAATTTGTTTCTATACGACCAATTAATTCGATTATTGAATTGAAATTTTGATAAAATATTTCATATTATTTTCCACTCAATCACTCTCATCTGTGACAATTTAAATAAAATTTAGTCTTACCTGATAGAAGAAAAATAGCAGTAGCCGAGTAAGCTTTTATGAGCTATGTAAAACTAAAGAAACTTACGACAATTACCATGGAATATGTATCAGGAAATGGTTGGTAAAATCATACTATAGGCCTCAATTTTTTATGTTGGTATGAATCGTAACTATTACGAATACCCGTCAGAACAAAAGCGTGTGGGGTAAAATCTTGAATACCCTAATGCTTAGTTGGACTTTTTTTTGCATAAAATGCAAAATGAAACTGCCGAAAGGTATACATGTCTATAGAAATGAATACGATGCGTGTATGAATGAGGCAAGTGATTCTTCTCTCATTTCGCACATTGGGTATTCTGCCTCTTCGTGAAATTCTTTTAAAACTGTTCCCTTGCACTCTAAATTCATCCCCTCCCTTTCCTGCGAAGTGGCTCTGTAGAATGCGCCTTTAAAAAAGGAACTCAAGACTGCAAATGGCATCAGGATGAAGCATCACCACCGAGGATAAAGCCTCTTGGCACCCTCACGTACTTTTCACAGTCCGTAAATAATTTATTTGAATTATCCTCCGGATCACAGGTCCTCGGAGAACGGCCCTCATTCGGTCCATTCATTACACCAGAAACGAGCCTTTAAACGCGAACGTTTTCCGAAGTTCCCGGACTCTTATGTTCCTTCCGCCCGCTAAGCATTTTATAAATGCCTAAACATTTCTCATGGGACTGCTGGAAGTTGAGATGGCGTTCATTCCACTATTTCTATCGTTCCTTAAAGAGAGAGGGAGAGCTTAACGTATTCATTAAAGAAAGTCCGAAGTGATCTCTCATAATTTGTTCGCTCGATTCCTCCAAGAATTACGCGGCCATATGATCCGGTGTTATTAATGAAAGTCTGCGATCCGGGGAATTCTGTCTTCCCCTATTTTCTCCCTCCCACGTTCTCTCTCTGGAAGGGGAATTTATCTGCATCATTCAGTTTTACGTCTCCGCTTTCTCAATGCTTTATAACCGGAATTTGGTAGGTTTCGATATGAATTATTCCGTATCCCGATGTAAGGGAGAAGCAGATGGTATCCAAGCAGCTTCCTGCGGGATTATTATTTCAGAATTCTCCGTGACCGTGCCATGAAAAAGTTATCGGTATTGAATAGCTATGATAATATTATCTTTTTTCGTTTTTAGTTTAATCCCGATGTGAAATATTTAGAAAATTAATAGACTAGGATTTTATATATATGGTTCATTTGATGTTGTAGAAATAGAATCTGTAAAGAGGGACGGCATTAAATAAAAGATTCTAGCTGCTGCTTGTACTTGAAATGAAAATGTTGGACTCAGAAGGTTTCTTAGTAAACTGTGTGTTAAAGAAATTGCGTTTTCGTGAAGACTGCCATGTTGCAGTCGTAGACGGAAGATGATATTACGAATCGTTTTGAAAATTCCATCTCTTGTTCCGTTACCAACTACTGCCTTTGCATCGTCTGAAGCTTTTATGATATCAGCCTCCCAAAATTTTCAATTTTAAGAAAATAAGCCATGAATTAATGTAAACGTAAATATTAAATTTATGAGAATTTTGATTGTGTTATTACTTGTGATCTCATCATTTAGCCTCTAGAAGATTCCATAGAGATGTTTCTATACCACTCATCTTATCAATTATAATTTCGCCATCTTTTGATTTGTTTGGAGCAATATGCAAGGTATGAAAATCTAATAAAATGAATTAATTACCTTTTGTGGTCACTAGGTAGGTTAGTGGGTAGGACCTCTTAGTTTGGCGAATACCGTCCCGGGTTCTCTTCCCAATGAGGAGCAATTATGTTGCCCCGAAATCGTGAAGATTTCGAGGTTGAATCGAATATATTGGTTAGCCTCAGGGTAGATGATATACATCTGGACTATTGTGTCTTGAATTTAATCAAATTTTCTTTTAATCATTTTACAATTTAACCTTCATATATCGCATATAGACCATAGTGGTAATATCTAATGTAATGGTTTTTAGATTAAGATGAATAGATTTTATACGGCCCGACGATGGCAATGAATTTTTCTCTGCTGAGCCTCTGTGGTCTCATGTACAAGAAATTCGCATATATAGTACCGAGGAGAGCGCAGGAGGTGTTACCGGTGACCGCTAATGTCCCTGCATAATGAAACCCCGACGAGCATCTCTCCCCTGTGCTAAGGTCGTTCCCTGGGGCAGAATTCCCATTCTCACGCAACAAGCGCCCGACCGTTCCAAACCCTAGTGACCTAGAGAGCCTTTGAGGATGCTTTCCGGACCGTGCATCCCCCGGTAGCACCCTCGTTCTTTTTCTGGCATTGATTCGGCGTTATGGTGTTTCCGCGGGTAGAATCAGGGACTCGCATGAAATTAAATGCTCCCTCTGCTGCCACTCAGCGTGGGTGTCGGGGAGGAAGCAATCCCGTTTTTTGCTCGGTGGCCCGCAATGGAGAGTCATTTGATTTTCTCCCCGGGCTTACCTTTTGAAGGCTTTGGGTCGGGGGGCGTGAAATTATTTAAGGCCAGTCTCGATAGCAAAGGCTGATTGTAGGATATTTTGCGAACTCGGTGTATTTAAATTCGATTTCCAAGCACTTGGAGGTCAATAACAGTTGCGGCCCATTCAGTAAATTATCTGGTGATAGAACGGCACTGTGGGGAACACCTCAAAAATAAGCCATGCTTTTTTATCTAAGGATTCGGTAAAAATATGAATCGATTTATAATGGACGAGCTCTCCAGAATTTAATATGGTTTGCTTGTGCACTCTTATGAGGAGTGATTTTTAAATTTTAGATTCGGTAACGAAGGTGTTAATTATTTAAGGCCAGTCTCAACAGCAAATGCTGATTAGAGGACATCTTGCGAACTCGGTGTATTTAAATTCGATTTCCAAGCCCTCGGATGTTAATGACAGTTGCGAGCACCTCAGTAAATTATCTGGTGATGGAACGACACCGTTGGTAACACCTCAAAACATCTCCATGCTCTTATCTACGGACTGGGTAAAAATATGAATCGGTTTATAATGGAGAGCTCTCCAGGATTTAATTTTTTATACCTGTATCCTTTTCAGTGGAGTTATTTTAGATTCGGTGGCGAAGGTGTTAATTAGTGACCGATGTTTGATCTTTTGATTTCCGCGCTGGAAGTTTTTCGAAGCTCCTTGCCTTTGTGCGACACAGCTAATTATCTCGTTGCAAGTTGGAGCTTCTTTCTCCCTCGGTTCAGAATTCCGTACATCCTGTAAATATCGTGTCGTCTAAAGGTAGATTTCTTTTCTGTATCCCCAATAGAAATAAAAACGAACAGTGCTTGAGTTGGAAAAAAGGCCAACATTGGACCAAACATTGCTCAATAGAAGGTCTAGAAATAATTTCGAATGAAGTTGCGATATCTTTAGGAATTTGCTGCGTTGAGAGACTAAAATTAAATACAATGAATCGACGATAAATTTAGGTATGATTCAAGAACGTCAATTCTAATCGTGATCAATTTCAAGTACAGCGTATGCGAACAAGATTTTCATTCGGTCAACGACTTATTTTTTGTAAACGAAATTTACGTATACATTCACAATTTCATAATTTCCATTCCATCTAGAAGATTTGAGTTGGATTCATCAAATATTTGGTCGAGGAATCGTTTGATTACGGAATTCAAGAATTTTGGTTTTATTACGAATATTCATCACGTTTCAACAACGTTAAGGTATTACTATTATAAAAAATAAATGGAAATTAATCGACTCTTAAAATTAATTTTTCTTACTAGTCGTCAGAAATATTAATGCCCTTATTTTAATTACAAAGGTCAACAAAGAAATTGTAGAATTAGAAAAAATACTAGGATAATTTTTTATTCTAAATAGTAATTTAAAACAGCGAACAAAGCAGCTTATTATAATAGTGGATTGCTGGTAATGCTTCTCACAGTAATATTCTGTAATATTTTCGATAGCGAAAATGCGGGTTTTTCTTGTTAACACTCCTCTGCTTCAGGAATAACTGCGTAAATACGTTTGGAAACAACTGCCACGGACATTTTGTTTTAGCAAAGTACATTTCTCCGTATCACCCTTCCAAAGAATGACATCGATTCATTCGAATCAGATGGAGAGGCGAATTCAATGTTAAAGAAAAGAGTAGAGAAAGAAGAGGTCAACGAGGTATTATATATTTATATCCCTGAGCCGAGTTGGAGGAGTGACCTCATACATTATTCGGAACTGTTGGCAGGAATTACGGCTTATTGGTCGGAACAGCCCTCGCTCGGAGACAGAGCCGTCAGGGAAGGAATTATCTGTTACAACAACGGATTTTCGCTGGAGATGGCTCGTAAAGAGTGGGCTGTCAACAAAGTCTAAACTTTGTTTCATCGCTCTGTAATCTTAGTTCCTCCGAATTCGCCATTGTCCGCGATAATTGTGGGCGACGTGAGAGAGTTGATCGTTCGCGGGATTACTATTTTCGTAGTCAACCTTTATAACTCGCGGTGAAGAGCTAGGAGCTCAAATAGCGCGGATGATTGCGTTCCGAATTTGTTTCACCTCATAGAGATGTACTAATCCCATAGAGTGCGTTCGCTCGGTCTGCCTTCATTTGGACAGTAATGAAGATTAGAGAGTAGCCATGGGATGGAAAGAATTTAATGCCCGACTAGAATGGCAGTACTGTTTGTGATTACTGTTTGTGTTTGGTTAAAGGGTACTTTACATCTTTTTGCACTGTTCTCTGTTTGCGATCGGAATCATCTTTCCCTCTCATTTCTCGTTGCGGAATGCTTTTGCCCAGGGAGAAAAATATAATGAAACATATTCTTCGCATTTCATATCGGCGAACTAAGAACCTCTTTCAAACATTTTCATTTAATCTAGATAAGTGCTTTAATCACTCCATGGTGATAGCGTTTTTACATTTTACTATCCCTGACCGTTGTAATTTTGTTGAAAATTTGTTAGCATCACCCAGGGTGTCCCAAAATGACGGGTGCATTTGAAAACTTAAACGAAGAAAAAATTAAAGCGAAAGAACTGTATCGTATTCTTTGTTATTTATGGGAAACTAAATTTTCAGCCACGCTGCTTTTGAAAATTAGATACGTTACATCTATATATCTTTCCCTTTCTCAAATACGTGTTCTCACTTATAATACATCCTTTTTTTGCACTGTTTCGATATTGATCCCAAGGGACTAAAACCCAATGTTAGGGGCTCCTAGAGGATAAGAATCTATTGGAGAACGATGGAAAAATTTTAATTTACTGATGCAGTTTTTAAGAAGAGATAACAGCTGAACATTAACCTTGCACCACAGATTTTAGAGATATTGATTTCTCATGGTAATATTGGAAGTTTTTGGATTAAGTAATTTTTTATATATTTTACCTTTGATAACCCTTCCCTTGTCCTAAAAGTCTTATTATTTCTTTCTCCGAATTCTGAGCCACGGTATTAAATTTATTGAGTGTAGTGAGCTGTAATAATGAAAGTAATGAACTTGGCCTCTTGATCATGCGGTATTCTACTCGAAATCTGAATCCACTCGCAGAAAAATCCAGGGGAAATTTTTCCTTTTTTACCTATTTCGGGGAAAGCATAGTCCGAAAGAAATTTTCCTTCCCTTTAATGTTTCCCAACGCGTTCCTCCTCATATTTTCGTGCCTGCTGCGCGAGGGACTCTTTCTTTTCAATCCTGAAAAATTCAGAGCCCGTTTAGAAATCCCTCTCTAGGTTAATTATTTGTTTTTCTTACTTTGACCTTCGCTTCTTCTCTCCGAGTTTTTCTCCTGAATGTAAACTCGGCCTACGTTCCGCTCGTTCTTATTTCCTCGCTTTCAAAGCTCTCATTCATCGCTGCGGAGAAGGGAGCCTCGGTCGAATTCCTAGCCAAGGTTTCGCGTCATTGTTTCTTTCGAACGCGGAGATAGAAGAAGGATACTGAAGGGAAGATTACGTGCCGGTGAGGAAGTATTTCGATGACCTTGAACGTAATCCCCGCTTTAGGGAAAGTCGTTAGAAGAGAAAGAATACAAATGGTGTAAGGAACATTTTGTATGGAATTAAATCCAGAGGAGAATACGTTTTATTGCGTAAGTTTAGACACATAGTAAAACAAGGAAGCTCAGTTCTTTAGCTATGAATACAATATATTATTAAGCTTTAAATTCATTTTAGAAGACAATTTATTATGTATTGGAACAATTTTATTTTGAGTTAAAATAAAATGTAGTCTTTCTTCACAAATCCCAGGGTGGAGTTTTATATTGTATTGAATTATATTATTTATGTAAATATAAATAAGTTTTAAATACCCCATGTATTTATTTTATTATACCTTAATTATATTTTATATACCTCAAAATAAAATATGTGCTTCATTATTACGGAGTTCAACCTAGTAAAGCTCTCTCTTGCGGTTCATATTTTAATGTGTAAGTCTTACATATTTAATGAAAAAGTAAAGTACATTCTTAAGCTACGAATATTATTATGCCCGGCTGATTTTAAGGTATTGGTACCCCTTATAAATGGATAGATGAGAACATAATTAAAAAAAGGCCTTACGTTCGATAAGTTTACTTTAAAATTTCCTGCTCAACGCAATTTATTTTCATTGATAACTTATCCCTTTTACGCCTCTTCCTGCGCATCCTGCCTTCAATTTCCTTCTCTACCATCCAGCTTCTCTTGATATTTATCCGCGTCCATTTAATCCACCGTCCCTTTACTGCTTCAATAAAAGCCCTCTCTTCTCGTACTATCTCCAGCAGCTCCGCCTTAGGATTTTCCTTCACCAAATATCCATATCTCTGTTAAGTAATTATCAAGTATGCGCATCTCGTAACTATCGAGTATGTGTAAAATGAAAATGTAACCAGGAATTTTAGGGAGGCTCTTTTATAAGTTGTGGACTACCCGGGGAAACTAATTATGTTAAAAAAAGATGACGTGTCGCCTATGTAATACCTAAATGCGGTAAAATGATGGTGTAAGATGAATGAACTCGTAATGAAAAATGCACTTTTCCTTCTTTATCGATTTTTTTACATAATACCAGGGTTTGCTCCAATGTCTGTCAAAAAAAAACATCTTGCTTATAAAACTGCAATACGATATCCAATTATACTAGTAGTCTACCGGATAGGATATATTAGTATCTCTTTGCTTACTTTGGAAATTAGTCTCTTCGGTTTTGCTGATTAGCGAAACAGGTATTGCTGCTTCACTCTGAGATCTTGCCGAGGTTAGTTTTCGCTCTGTAGGTCTTCGTATGTTTGCATTTTAATGTGTATGCATACGCGAATCTAAAGTTCTATATATAATAAAGAAATTTAGTTACTTTACTGCTGAATTGCATTGAAGTTTCAAACCTCTCCGGGAACCGTCTTTGTTATCGTTCCGTGCCGCGTTCAACCGGTTCTGGAAACCACGAAAGATCCAGACTACTGATCTTCTAAGAAGCACTCAATGTACCTTCTAATATCTAAGCTATAATCTTCGGGGATGATTAAAAAATCTAATTGCTGTTTCAGGATTGACCACTTGTTAGCTAGTATGATGCAAACTTCTGACATATGATATATCTATAGTATGTCCCAAAACACCATCATCATCACCATCACCCACTATCAATCCAACCTCGAATGTAAGCCTCATCAATTGCTTTCCAATTTTACCTGTCCTTAGATTCTCGTTGCAACGTTACGCATAAGTACTTGATGGCATCTCTGTTCCTTTTATACTTTGGTCTTCCTGTTATCTTTAGATCCCTTGGAGTCCAGCCAAAAACTGCAGATGTCCATGGTTGTTGTATCTTCTTGCTAAATGACCATCCTACATCATCTTCAGTGACCTTACCTCATCTACGACGTCTGTCAATTCAATCATTGTTTTCATATATTTTTAATGTCAGTGCAATCATCGTTCTCATATGTATTTATAAATATGCATGTACAATTCAAGCGCTGTAGAATTCGAGTAAAATTCGATAACAAGCCCAATTCGATGTGATATTTGAAGGGAAGAAGCGAACGACGTGCGACCTCGCTCGATCGCTTTGAAGTATTCCGTTCGGAAGGATTTGAAAAAAAATGCCAAATCTAACGGCAGAGGTTCCAAATTGGCAGTCATGTGTGCGGGGAGCAGGTGATAGAAGGGAGCGGTCTCCTCAAAAGAAGCACTCCCTCGACGGCACCACACCATTTTTTATCTCTCTCTCTCGGCTAATTCGACTTCCTCGCTTTTTGCCACCCACACGCCCCCTTTATCTCCCTGCAAAATTTCTCTGCGAGGGCGAATCGAATTAAAAAAGGAAAGAGGTCCCCCTGGGGAGGAGGCTTTGTGGGCCCTTTTCTTTGGACCTTTCATCCCCGCACTTTGCAGGCCATCCCACGCTCAGGAAACCTCAGGAGAGGGGAACTGCTTCTGAGCAGCGGTTGTCGAGCCCCCTTCCGGATGTGCCGCCGGATTGAATAGCATCGCAAAATATGACATCCACTCGAAATATTCAAGGTTTACATTATGTATGCGAGAGTAATCATATTCAGCATGACAGAGTGGAGTAGAAATTAAGTTAATAACGTTTTTATTCGTGCGTGCTCGAGATCAAGTAGTCTCCACTTCCGTCTAACCCATCGTCCATACTAATAAATCTCAGAAGGAAACCTAATTTAGATGGAGACGGGGAAGGAAAAGATTCAAGGGCTTATTTTTCTTGAAAAATACTTACCTCTGGAAAATTCTGGAGCCTCTATTCTCTCAGGAAAACTTTCATTGACTTGGGTTAAGTGAACATCCCATACTATCTGCGAATGGTATTAATTAAAGGTGCACATTAGAGATGCAATAGGAAAGGCGAATAAAATGCAATATTTTTCACGATCAAAACCTAATCGAATCAAATCGTTTCGTAAAAATTTGTGAACACCAGAGAAAAGTATTGACGGAGAAAAATGTTATGAAAATGTAAAGTGTTTGCGGCACCAAGCCGTTTAATTATTCGCATTTGAATTCAATGTCAAACAACTTCATGGAGTTGGATCAGAGTAGAATACTATTATATGTTTTTTAATATAAATATAATATTTGAAACTTTTTTGTTTCTATATATGACGGCAAAGTGGATGTTTTACCACTGTACTACACAGATGAAATTTCCATTGTCACGGAGAAAGTTTAACATTCTGGAGACTGGAGATGTTTTACCTCTTACAATTTTGATACTCCCTTGTTCTGAGAATCCAGGTACAGAAAGCTTTTAATTTTGTATAGCTCTCTTTCTTTTCAAGTATATCCCTGGATAATATTTTGGGGCCACAGCCTCGAGACATTTAAAAATTACCAGTGTAAACATTAATTAAGAAGGGATTAAGGTAGGATCCCACGTCGTTAGGCGGGCATTTTTTATCCCTTTACCCTAGATAGAAGTAGAGCCTTTAATAAGGGATTTTTGGTTCAATGTATTGATTAACAAAGAGGAAACCTTCAGTGTGGTGCTGGGCTACATAACATATACTTTTGTAATCACATTTGTCGTCTAAACTTTTCCAAAATTGGTTGGATATACCTAAAGTGGATTGTTCTCTATGGAAATAATGATGTAGAGATTATCGTGTAGAATTTATATGAGACAAGCATCAAAGACGCATGGTTCTAAATGAATAGATATCATCAGCTCTTCTTTTCGTGGTAAGCCAAATTATGGCCTCTTTATGCTCCATACATTAGATATCATTACGTGTAGGTATACATATTTCAGATCAAACGAATCCATGCCTGTTTTCTGTACCTGCGTTATATATTATTATATTCCACTCCCGTATTATCTTTTATTCTTCAATACGTTTTTCTTCTCTCCAGTATATTATTCAATATGTTGAAGGATTTGATGTAAGAACAGACTTAATATTCTTAATCTTTCCCTATTGAAAGACAGTTTATTATTATTTAACCATTTGTTCTCGGTCCTCTTTCCCCTTTTGTATTTTTCATGTCATATATATTTACGTATATACGATTTTCTATTCATTCAATGGATGTAAAACACACCTTTCTCAATGATCAACCACAATTCTTTCTTAATCTTCTTTCTCTTTTTCGTATACCGCTTTCAGAAATGGTTTATCTTAACGATGTTATTAGATAAACCTGCTCTGTATATCCTCCTCGGGAACAGTTGATGAACAAACTGCTCTTACTCCTCGCCGAAATGTCGCAAATGAAGTGCGCGTTAGCATCTCCGTGGAAACTCTGAGCCAGATAGCAATCTTCCGCCCAGGATAAAGAAAAGAGACGCCGAACCTCTGGTTTTTGCGTAGGGGTAGGAAACGCGGGGAAGTTGATGATAAGGAGATAGAGGCTGGGTGGTAAGGTTTCGAAGGAGCTCGTGTATGGTTTCAGAGGCAGGGTTTGCCAAGGAAGGAAATCGATAGCTCGTGTTTATGTGCTGGGACGGCTCCAACTTCATCCCCTATCCTTCGACGGAGGCGTTTCCGGGGAGCATCCCACCTCCCGCTGCCATTGTCCCTGAGTGAAAGAGGGGGATTTATGCTCTCTCGGGGAGAGGTTTTATCCCTTACCGCTCATCTCCTTAACTATCCCCCGCCTCCGCGGTCGCTCGATTTTTCTCCCCTGATTGGGTCCGTCCTACGGGACGAGCTTTGCCTACACCGGACGCGGTGTTCCCCTCGCAGGGACCGACTACGTGGGTTTCGGTGTCCCGGCCGTTGTGTGCGTGTCACCCGGCCGATTTTGGGTTTGGCGTGGGTGACTTGCGACGTCGAGACATGGTAATGGGGTCTCCGCTTTACAGTTCCCCAGCCGCGGATGTGATTGACGGTGGGGTCGTGTTTCATCGAATGGGGGCGTACTATTGGGAGTGTTCGGGTCGGAATGAAAACTGCGGCTCATGATGAATTGCCCCTAAAGTAATGAGCGTAAGGAATGTCTTCGATCCGTCTCTTTATGAATTTTATAATTTTGAAATCTGTACCGCATATATCAAGGGCTTTAAACGGGATGATTTTACATGCTGTGGTCTATTTTCTTTATAAAAGGTTTCTCGATCCTTGTGCCATATTTGGATTTATTGGATATTTTATGCATCTTTAGGCCCAAGTTTCGCTGGGTTTCATCCACATTTCTTCAGTATTGTTCAATGCTGTCGAAATGTGAAAGCTACTGCTTTATGTTGTGTGGTGCTCAAGATTTGCATTTGTTTTGGTCGCTACCAATGATTTATAATCGGCAATTTCTTGCGAGGAATTTTCGACTTGACCTTTCTGCTCATTGCGTAAAATCGCATAAATTTTGGTTACTTCCAATGCTATGAGTAGTTTTATTTCTCCGAGGAATTTCCGGCTTTAAGGCTTCTTGCTCATTGAGCGTAGTCTAGGTTAGATTACCTCATCTTGTCTAGTAGCCTCATCCATTATCCACAGTATATTGTTGCCCTACATGCCTTCAGGAAAACTACTGTACAGGCAGAAAAATATTTAGTAATGCGCAAAGTATGATGTTTTATCTTGTACAAAACTGTAACCATTGAGGAGAATTTATTTTAGTTTGAAAGAAATCCAAGGGGTTTTAAGTTAAATTAATATATTTACAATACATTACCGGTCAGCAGCCCAATCATCTTTTTGTTTGACCACTTGCATTATTCCTTGCGATTTGATGTCTAATGTTTGATGATTGTCCAAAATGTCTGAGTTTTTTTTTAAGAAATGGGTATCTACTGAGTTAGCTTCTGTTGCGTGGCAAGTAGTAAATTGCTTTATAAAGAAAGGACTAAGGATTTTCCCATTGAAATGTAAAATATCGAATCGACCAGAGATTTATTCAGTAGGGAAATTAATTTCTCGTCAGAGTGAAACAGATTTCAATTTGACTGCGTTGTGCTCGATGAGAGAAGGGTAACATCTGGCGTCCATGGGAAATTTCGGTGGCCCATGCCATTGGTATTTAAACAGCAATCATTGAGTCGTTGCAACGAGAAGCAACTTTTAATTTTTGCACGTCCGATAGTGGATTAATGATATAAGTAAGTGCGGGCCCTACAAATTCACGAAATACTTATAATAAAAATTGTTAGGGCAACTAGCATAATAGCGTAGCTAAAAACAGCTGTTTTTACTACCCAAGCTTTTAGCTCCGGTCATAATTCTGTATTTTCTTTGTCTTCGAGGCACACTAAACTTTGCGTTTACTTGTTCAGCTCGAATTCAGTTTTTTAAAGAAGAAAACTAAGGGAATTCTTTTACTTAATACTTTATGTACTTATAAGAGTTAAAGGGAATAATTTCCACGATATATATTCCATATCTTCTCTATAGATTAAATATTCACAAATTATATTGTACCTACAATATCAAGTAAGTGATGAAGACAATCACAGGGGAGTTAAATGTACTTTTCTTTTAACATATTTGAAGAAGAACAACTCCTTGGAAAGTGTAAACACATTCATATCTATCTATTATATATAGATGCTTCTCCGGATTCATCCATATAGATAGATAGATAGGATACTAATTCACAGGCTAAACCACAAGCGTCATTGACTTGAAATTTTTACGACGTGTTGGCCATAAGGTGTGACTGCCTGAAAAATTGCGATTCTGAACCTCAGTGTCATGGGTTCGATTCCATAGGGCCACAAAGTCCCGATTTTTCCCCTTTAAAAGCATTGCTTTGATTTTCGGGAATTAAAAAAAAATACTTCCCGGATAGGTAATGAATTAAAACTCAAGGAGCCTATATTTATGGTCATGATCCATCGAAAACAGAAATGAAAAAATCCTGGGTTCGATGCTAGGACGATGCAAAAATCTGCCCTTTAAAATACATTGAGGTAGTTTTTCATTATATCTTTCATGCACTTATCGAAATAATAGGAAGTTCTTGCTCATATGGAAGATGTATCTTAAGCCTAGGGTTTTGAAAAAAATTAGATAAGACCATACTGTTCCTGGGTTCGATGCCTGGGGGACATTAAAATTTCTCTCATAAGGAATATATGGGAAAAGAAGGACGTCGTTTGAGGCAGTTGCAGCCAATATTTCTGCCTGAATGTTCACACATAGTTAGAGATTGTAAACTGCTGTTGTGCTGCATAGTAAGTATCACCAGGAAGACCCGGGTTCGATGACGGTCGTATAAGATGCACCGAATTTTAAGAATATTATCAATCCTTTTTTTCTTTTGAGAACCCTCTCGATATGATGCCGACTTGAAATTAGTGTTATCGATATGCTTGCAGTATGTAAGCAACATTTTACTCGTCTAACTTAGTTGATACCTCATGGATTATTCTTCAATTAATTTTCTGGTAAAGGAAAATGCTTTAATCATCTAGTTCATTCAAGTTGTCCCCCTTTATCTGTCCTCAGAGATCAGCTCTCAGAAATCTTAACCGCATTCCCCACATACCCTGTAACACTCCTGATTAGATGCATAGTGCACTCTCGGAAATTAAGTGATTTACCTAGAGCTTGGAGCACAACTGTTAGCCGCGGCTTGCCGGTTGGGAAAGCATTGCGTTAAGGATTTAATATGGACGATTAGGAGGTAGTTATCTAGTAAGTGGTAGGCAATGAGGACAATTATGGTGAACAGTCAAATAATGAGACTCCTGCTTCAAGGAAAGGATCTCATTGTTCCTGCATCTTACCAGAAGGCCCTTAAGGCACAACCTCGACAGTAAAAGGTCAAGTAATATCACTCTCCAGTAGCATCACCTTTAATCTGTTGCAGCCGTTCGTTTTATTTCCTTTTAGAAGAGCTTTTATTGCAGAAATCAATATGCTTGAGTGCTCATGTACTGTGGGGGTGGTATATTTGATATTGCGTAGTATTTTTCCATCCTTAATTGCTGCAATTGCCTCTATTAAATCACAAGATGTAGGATACATGATCGAATGTCACCTCCGCTGATTTTCCATCTATAATTCTTCTTACGGCTTTAAGACAATAATTGTCTAACTTACGGATGTTTCTCATTGCATCTTAATTATTTTTTTATTTATTTGGTTTTGGTATATAACTTAATTGCAAGTTTAAAGTGAAAATATAACAAATGAGAAAATTAAATTAATTATAACGATCACAAGGTGGTTAGAAACACTTAGAATAAGGGTTTTACTTTGCGTGAGTCAATCCCATGTTGATAAATTCCCCTTTGGATAATGCAAAGGGATCTACAAAGGATGGAAGGTAAATCAGCCAAATGATGAATTATGAAAGGATATAAAAACTCCATAATTAAATTAAAGTAGTTTTTAGCATTGAAAATGGACGATGCGTTTACAAAATATGGATAAAAAACAAAGAATAATTGGATTATTTAATCCATTTTCTGTTGTTTGTGAGTAGAATTTAATTTGTTGCAACGGTAGTTCGAAGTCCCCCACGATATTCAGGGGTTGAAAACCGTGCAGCTTCTTGCCTCTCCCGCTTATGATTCAATTTATCCCTTTCCGGGTCGAGAAGTAAGTGAAACGATGGTATCATTTTAGGATCTTTCCTAACGTCAAATTTCCCCCCTTCTCTACTCTTTAGCCTCCTCTCATCAATCTGGGGAAAATGTTCCGTGGCGCTCGTAAAAACCTTTTAGGGGAGCTCCTCATGCCCTGGCTTCGCTGGTTTCTGGGAATGGTTTTTGCGTGCCCTCAATGAAGTGGGACTCCCGCAATCCTCTATTCTTTCTATGATTCCATCTCCCCGGGCATGCAGGGAAGAGTCGTTCCAAGCCACTTATCCTTCCCCCTCTTTCCCCCTATTTCCTTCCCCTCCCTTCCGTTATCTCTTTTCCTCCAACAGCGATGGATTTCAATAAATGGTCATTCTTTCACATGACGATCTCCATTTTCATAAATGTCATTGTTTCCCCAACGTTTACTGGGCATAAAAATATCGTTGGTGTATTTAGGCCAGTGGCCTTTCATTATTATCTCTCATCGGAATAGAAGTTTGTTCCTTATTTCCCTTGTCGCAGAAGACAGGGAAAGACACGTAGGAAGAGGTTTTTGATATTGGTAGAGGAGGCAATTTTTGAAATTATTCGACAAATCTCGTATCTGTTGATTTTATATCTGGAATATATACTTGTGTGATGATTACTTCGTATATACTCGTTGGGTGTACCTCTGATCTCTGTGATATTCATTTGAAGATAATTAATATTACTAGATAATACTAATCTAAATTTTTATAATTCGGCAAATTTATGTTAAATCTTATCGATGAATTTACTCTAAAGAGTACTATATATAATCAGCATTCATTTAAAATCCCATGCTATCTATCCATCGTTATCTTTATTTATTCTTAACTCATTGCCATCAACGAGCCTATGACTCTGTGAACTGGAAATTCGAAAAATTTTATTATTCTTTAGCAATTGCTAGATTTTTTTAGCAGCTCTGATGTCAGATTGGGTCTTTCTATGGGATCACAGAAAAATGTTTTATGATGCAATTTATTTAATATACTGCAGTATTATATAACGTAGACGCAATTCTGATGTGATGTTGTTTATTATCGAATCAATTTAATTTAAATATCATCGAAAAAACTGTGTCTCTCGTCCACTTCCAAGCATAAGGATCTACATTAAAGAAACTTAAAAGGTCAAATATTCCTCAGCAGTTGAAAATAGGGATAAAACGTACTAACCAGATGCCACCAGCTGATTCTTTTACTCTTCTACTATTGTGTTTGTATTTCTTCTAGCGCTGAATTCATTGAACTAAAACTAACATATTCCCATCTAATCTAAATTCATCCCACTTCCGTAATATATGAACAAGTCCACATCATCATATATTGATCAAAACTTTAGTCGAATAGTATGTAAACTACACGATTCTTTTAAGAGAGAGATCGTTCCCAGATCTCCTCACTGTCACCCCATCGACAAACTCTTCCTCCAAGGCACCCCTATTGTGTGAATGTGACGTATGCTTGAGTTCTGACTTGCTTCCCAACCACACTTCACCCTCCACCGCCCCAAGTGTGTCGAAGTATATTTCCTGTTAACCTCACCCGCATGCGTTATACCCTCATCCCCACCCGTTATTTACTCCTCATTCGAAATTCCCGATTCAGGAACCTAGGCGAAAATGTGCTGCGAGGAACAGTAGCAACAGGGCCAGAGAGGCACCCATGACGGCATCGTGGTCCTACTCCGGGACTCGGGAGTCGAACTCCGATCCCCCAAGTATTCCGCCGTGGGCCCACCGCGTGAATTTCCCTCCGAGTCCGTCCTTAACCTCGAGTCGCGCTACTCCCTATCGGCATGTCTCCGACAGGAGGGCGTAAAAGAGAGCCCCCCGAAGAAGCGCTCGTCTTCTCTTAGCGTCCAATTTGTTTGTGTTCTGAGTTCGGCGGCTGGCGAGTGCCTGTGTTTTTGCCCCCCGCGGAGAGATTTTGGCGATCAGCGTGGGTCGACTAAGGAGTCAAGTGCCAGCCATGGAGCCGGAGATAGCGGAGGAATCGGACGGAGGGGAGGAGAGCGAACTAGGTAAATGTTACGCATGTTTACGGTGCGGAATACCTATACGAATACGTCCAAGTTTACATAAACATGATTACAATGAAATTGAAAGCTTATGGCCCCGGCAAAGGAGCTATATTCCAGACAACGCAAGTCAGAATTCCAAATATTCTGGCGCTAATGCACTTATTGGTAAGAATGTATCAGAACTTATCTTCGAAAGTTTGATATAAAGAGCATCTATTCGATGATCCTCTATTCAGCGAGGGGCCAGCTTTCAATTTCGCTGTGTCTTGCAAGCTGCCCTTTGGAGTGTGGAAGGGGTGTAAACGCCAAGCTTTCGACTTACTTCAGTTTGTTGTTACAGCGTATCGTTCGGAATGAATGCATTTTTAAAGAGACTTTCCTTATCATCTATTTTCCTTAATTTACGTAAACGAACGATTACTAAAGTAAAAATTCGATATTTCTCTTTGATCTCATTTTATTCTATCGAAGTCTAGTCGGTTTCGTTTAAAGTCATTTCTTTCGTCTGTAACTTACAAACTACCAAGTAATTTCGTCGTGCAAATATATTTTGGTAACTCAAATAGCTCCTGCTCCTGTGTTTGGAGTTAATTTTCTCTATGTTTTCGTGTGGGATTGCGGAAAAAGCATTTATCGCTTGCTTTTGTCTCTTTCATTGCCGAGAAAATATAAAATCACCTGAATTATTCCGAATGTTAGCATACATTTCAGTCACTACTTACTGAATAAAATATACATTCTTTCTTATAAGTAGGGTGATTGCTTTGCAGCTGCGTGGAAGTTTTCACTCGCAGCATTCTAGACCTATGAGGAAAGTGATGACAAACTAACTCAATCCTCATCTTCCTTGGTCGTCTTATTCCCTTCCCAAAGTTTTAATTAGATAATTCTAGAAGTGTTTCGAATCCAACCAGCATTTGTGCTAATCACTGTGTGGAAAGACGACTCAGCCAATTCTAAAACTAATTTCATTAGTAACTCTACTCTAATTTCATCTGGTGAAGTATTGCCTCTCAGTGTCATTCACTGCTGTCATTTCCTCATATAACAGTAATTCTTAATTAATTTCATCCTTAGCCTCCCTTCCTTGATTAATTATAAACAGCTTCCTAGCCATCTTACGTCTTCAAGACATTCTATGTCGTGTTTAATTTTCTGTGACCTGATGATAACGTTCCAGATTCGAAACTATTTATTCAATTATTTATTGTGCATAATCGTCGAAGTTAGTCGGTGGCTGGTGGCAACGTTAAATTGCATAACAATTAATGAAAAAATCTGATGTGGCCAGCACATGACTTTCTCCATATATATAAGATGTAAATAATTATCTACCGCAATAATTTCGAACTCTATATTCCATCTAAACTTGGAATTTGAGTTATTAATATTATATATTATCTTTGATGCCAAAAACATGATAAATAATTTTTACGGGACATGATCGATGAAAAACGATGAAATTGGCCTTTCGCCCATAGAGCCCAGAGCGCCCACAAAGTACATAATCAGCAACTTCCGGTTTATCAGTATTTCAAGAATAACTCCTACACAATCAGTGATACAAAAATATGTTTCAACCAAAAGTTATAGTACATTACATTTTCTACAACATTTATAAATAATAGTATATACCTAAATACGATATTTATGGAGATATTTTGAAAACCGGAAATGAGCTTTGAAGAATTAAGCTCAACTTCCGGTCAACCGATTCACTCCAAAAACTAATCAACTCTAACGACACAAACCAAAATACTATATATGAAATTTGGTGTTGATCCGACAAATAGTTTTCATGTTAGAGCGCCCACAATGTACATAATCATCTTCTTCCGGTTTATCAGTATTTCACGAATAACTCCTAATCAACCGGTTATACAAAAATATGTTAAATACAAAAGTTATAGTAAATTATATTATCTAAAACTTTTATAAGGAATACAATATACCAATATATCATATTTATGGATATATTTTGAAAACCAGAAATGAGCTTTACACAACGTACATAATCAGCAACTTCCGGTTTATCAGTATTTCATGGATAACTCCTAAACAATCAGTGATGCAAAAATATGTTTCATACAAAAGTTATAGTAAAATAAATTTTCTACAACATTTATAAATAATAGTATATACCTAAATATCATATTAATGGAGATATTTTGAAAACCGGAAATGAGCTTTGAAGAATGAAGCTCGACTTCCGGTCAGCCGATTTACTCCAAAAACTAATCAACTCTAACGACTGTAATAAAAGTACTATGTATGAAATTTGGTGTTGATCCGACAAATAGTTTTCATGTTAGAGCGCCCACAAAGTACATAATCATCTTCTTCCGGTTTATCAGTATTTCACGAATAACTCCTAATGAACCGGTGATACAAAAATATGTTAAATACAAAAGTTATAGTAAATTATACTATCTAAAACTTTTATAAGTAATGCAATAGACGTATATATCATATTTATGGAGATATTTTGAAAACCGGAAATGAGCTTTAATGAATAAAGCTCGACTTCCGGTTAACGGATTTACTCCAAAAACTAATCAACTCTGACAGCACACACAACAGTACTATATATGAAGTTTGGTATTGATACGACTTTTAGTTTTCGAGTTAGAACGCCCATTATCACACACACACATACACACACACACACTCACACACACACACACACACACACACACACACACACACACACACACACACACACACACACACACACACACATACACACAGACATCATTCAGAAAATGGTCAAAACGTGTTCTAGGGACCCCAAAACGTGTATTTCCGTTGAAATCTCGAAGTCGAATTTTTTCATGAAAACAATACTTTCTCTATACTTCGTATATGGAGAAAGTAAAAATCTGATGTGGCCAGCACATGACTTTCTCCATATATAAGATGTAAATATTTATCTACGACAATATTTTCGAGGTCTAGATTCAATCTAAACTTGAAAGACATATACAAATACGTTTTTTTATTTTTGTAGATAACTGTATGTACCTAAATATAAGATTAATGGAGGAATTTTGCAAAAACGGAAACGAGCTTCGAATAATAAAGCTCGACTTCCGGTAAACCAATTTACTCCAAAAACTAATCAACTCTAACGACACTAACCAAAATGCTATTTATGAAATTCGGTATTCGATACGACAAATAGTTTTTATGTTAGAGCGCCCACAAAGTACATAATCAGCATCTTCCGATTTATCAGTATTTCACAAATAACTCCTAAACAATCAATACACATTAATATGTTTCATACAAAAGTTATAGTATATTACATTTTCTAAAACTTTTATCAATAATAGTATACACCTAAATATCATATTTATGGAGATATTTTGCAAAAACGGAAATTTGCTTCGAAGAATAAAGCTCGACTTCCGGTTAACCGATTTACTCCAAAAACTAATCAACTCTGATATCACCCACCTTATTCAAGTTTGGTATAAATACAACTAATAGTTTTCACGTTAGAGCGCCCACAAGCACACACACATACACACAGACATCATTCCGAAAATGGTCAAAACGTGTTCTAGGGACCCCAAAACATGTATTTCCGTTGAAATCTCGAAGTCGATTTTTTTCATGAAAGCAATACTTTCTCTATACTACGTATATGGAGAAAGTAAAAAAGAAATAAAAAAAATTGCTATGCATACATACAATAAATCCAACTAAATACAAAATAAGCATGTTTAAATAAAAAGTAATGAAAATAAATAATTACAAAAGTATTAATATGCATTACATATATGAATTATATAAAAAAAACACCACTGTGAATTAGCTAAGCGAAAATCAATTTTAAATAACCATAATCAGCATATACTTTACTTGTATCATGCAAGATTTTTCAGGGTTCCTGGTAGGCCCTCACGGCTACCGTAATGGCCACGGGGCCCACGAAGTCCCCACCTTACATTACCCTTCCGGGCGATCCCCTACTTGTCTAACATTTCGTTACCGGCAGGCTCATTAGTCAAATTTTTAATATTTCTTACTTTTTACTTTACTTTACTAAAACATTTATTATTTTTTTGGGAAAGGTTGGAAGACTTCTGCAGGTAGACTGTTCCATTCCTTAATAGGTCTATTTAGTTTAATAGCTCTATTTAGAGAATTTTATTTGTAGAGAATTATTTTTGTAGAAATATTTTAATGCTCTTTAACGTGCGGAGTCCGCGTTTAGCGATTTAAATTTCCAGTTTGATGGAACGAGATAGCTCCAGCAAATATTTTTTAAAAATGTCTTCGGTTTAAGCGAGTTTTCAATTCTTAATGACAACCAATGGAAAGTCCTCGCGAACGCAAAGTCGATTTTTAAAATTCCATATCTTGGTGGGGGAGAAGCCACGACTTTCCAAACCAATCACATCCGCGATCGAAAGCTAAGAAGGTCGGATGCGAAAATACGAAATGTAAAGAGCCTTTCCCATTCATCTGCTCCGTGGAGGGAATATGGCCAAAGGAAAGGGTTCTGGAGAAAATCGTTTTTTTGCTCCTGAGAAAAAAAGAGATGCGATAGGAAGAGGGAGAAATAAATTCGGTGCCGAAAGTAGCTAGATTTGGGTGTAAGCCCCCTGGTTTCGGTGATTCTTTTCCTTTCACTGAACCCTTCAGCAAGGGTGAAATTCATCTCTGTTGAAAACCTATCATTTTCGCCATTGTTTCCCAGAATGTTCCGCCCTTAGCTTTTCCCCGAGATATATTTCACGCTAGATGGACGGTCTTTGTTGATAATTTCCGCTGTTCTGAAAAGACCGGCGACATACTGTTGATTTGAGGGGAATCTTTGGGTCAACCACATTTCTTACGAAGTGCGTATATTAATGTTTCAATACCTTTCTTTCTATGTTCCCCTCATTATAAACAGTAGTAGTAGATTGTGAATCAGAACTATCACGTTGCTGTCAGATATCTATATAATTTTTATTGCTATTTCCCTCTCCGAGAGACTGTCAATATAATATCTTACTTAAGCTTAGGAAGTGGTTGGAGGAAGAATTTACCCCTACCACACGCTAAAAGGCGGCTTGTTGATTATTAATGTAAATAAAGATGACGTATTGTATTTGGAATGATACGTAATCCATTCATCGTTTAATTTTGAATGCTTTGAATCAACTTCCCTTGACATTGAAATATTATTTATTTCCTCGTGGCTGGTTACAGTGAAAATAATCATATTTGTATCCTTTTGATATTTTTCTATTATCTACTCTCTCTTTTTGTATCTGCTCATATATCAGTCATTGATAGGTAATTTTCCTCTTCCTTAAAGCATTTAAATCGTTCCTTTCTCCTAATTGTTTCGATTGACACAATTCTGAATCGCTTAAATCAGAGGAAGATTAGAAATATGCCAACTTAATAAAATGTTCGCACCATTTCATTGCAATCTGTATTTTCATCGGTAGCTCTTCACAGTTACATGTATTTTGACAGTACCGATTCTAATATGTCTCGGTAGTGCTATAATTCTTTCAAATGACGTCACTGGTAACGTATGGCATTCCTGCTACAGGGAGTGGCAAACATCATGAGAAAATGACGGAGAATGTTTGGTTATCTCTTCGCGATATCTGAAACTGTGAAGAAAGAAAATTAGAAAATGGCTGTTATTTAATTAATGGGTAATTTTTTGGTCTACCTCGGCCTCAGAGGATATTAGTATCGCTATTGAAATGTATGCTGAGCGTTTCTTAGAACTTCAGATATCCGGGCTTTTCTGTTGTTTCTGGAAATCGGTAGTAACAAGGTGACAAAAACAGCCGTGCACCAACTTTCCTTTCTTTACAAGTGCATAGTGCTGAAAAAGACGGCTATTGGAGATTTTTCAATCTCCAATATCTGGAATTGACGGGTTCGACTCCTAATGATATTCGAAAGTTGTTATATGGTTCGTCGAAACATGGGAATGGGTATTCCTCAGCTCATCTTATTTATTATCTATCGGACTCGCGCCGATGGGCAATTTTTTTCCGAAATATTCAGCGGATATCGAACTCGCCCATTCACGGGCTATCGCGTCTTCCGAGCGGGGAGAACACACATCAGCGCACGTCCTTTCATTCCTCCCATCGAAACGACGAATCTCGGACTTCATATCTTTCCCACTTTTCTTTCCGCCTCTCGCTTCCCTTCACATTTCGATTCGCAAATATCCGCGAGTGGCCCACTCGTTCCCAGCGGGAGATCTCTCGGAAATGTAAACTTCTTCCGCAGTCCTCGGCTTCCACTCCGATGGCGAGTGGTAATGGCATCGAATCCCATCCCGATGCGACTCATGCTCCGCTAGTTTTTGTTATGTGCATGACGATACGCGCCTCCAAAATCTATTTTCTCCCCAATATTCGGTTCTTATGGAAGCCTTCATGAAAGGGATCGATGGTTAAAGGTCCCGGTAAAGAAATCAGGAAAATATTGGTAAAATGCTTGGTTTAGAGGTTTAAAAACTCCGATTGCCGTCTTTGTCGGCTCTCTACACCTCTTTTCCTCTGGTTTTCGGAAACAACAGGAAGGTCCGGATTACCAACTTTTAAGGTGCCTCTTAGAAAGTTGGTAATCCTTCCTTTTGTTTCGGAAAACCGGTGGCAACGAGGTAAGAAGTGCCGTCTAAGTCGGCTATTGGAGATTTCAAACCATATTCATTAAAGGTCGTGTTCCAATTTGTTCTTCCTTACAAAATACTTGATGTGGAGTGTTTCGCTCTTTAGGTGTGGAGTGTGGGCCTTAAAACTGAAGGGAGTCAAACCTTTAGAGGCCTTCGAGATCTGGCTCTGACATAGAATGGATTAAGTAAGTTGGGTTGATAGAAAACAAAAAGGACATGGTTGAGGAAAACTAAAGTAGTGATATTTACTAAGAGAAATAAAGCTGAGTGAACGATAAGAGTGGATGAGGATATGCTAGATCAGGTGAATATATTCTCTTACTTGGGAAGCACTCTTTTTTGGAACGGAAATTGCAAAGATGAGATTCGAAAAAAGAATAGCTTTGGCCTATGAAGCCTTCACGAAGCGAATTGAATTGATAACCAAAAGTCTCGATAAAGGAACCAGGTAAAGATTGGTTTAATCCTTGGTGTAGAGTGTTTTTCTGGGAGGGTGTGAAACGTGGTCCTTAAGAAAGGAGGGAATAAAACGTTTACAGTTCTTCTAGATGTGGATTTGGTGTAAAATTGGGAAAATTAGTTGTGTTAATGGGAAAACAAACAGGGAGATGCTGGAGATGGTTGTGGAGGAGAGGGCTTTGATTGTAGTAACTAAGCATCGATAGAGGAGATGGGTGAGTCCAATATTGTGAAGAGAGTGACTGCTGAAGATTGTAATTGATGGTAGAATACAAGGGAAAAACAGAAGGAAAGACAAAGAAGATGTTTAGATTACATTAAGGGAGAGGTAAGCTACCAAGAAGTGAAAGAGGGATTTGTAATAATTTTTCACATAAACTTACCGAAATTTAGAACACTCCTTCATGTTTTAGATTCTTTTGACTGCTATATTAATGTATTATACGAGTTTCAAGAGCGCTTTATCTTACTTTGACACGGTTACTACCGTTTATTTTTAGCTCATTCGACGGTAAACTTCTTCATATCGGGCGGGAACCTCCTTCGATCTCGTGAAAGCTATTTTCGAGGAAAGGGTCAGCTTCGAAAAAAATCCCCTGGGTCGTTTCTTCGAGATAAGTTGACATTGAACCCATCCCGTTGACTTAGGAGTAAGTAAGAGGATTCTGCCGCTAAATGTTTTTTCGGTCGAGACGATATGCCGAGGATGGTGACGCCCGTCTTACTTTTTGCGCATAAGGTACACCTTCGTCCAGAGTCGTAGATCGGATATCAGTTTTATGGTTTTTTCCCCTTTTCTTGTAAAATAAATTTTGATTTGAAGCTTAATTTGAGCCGGTTTGTTTACGATTATATAGGCCTTTTCTTCTTTGGAAAATATTCGCTTAAAATTGCCTTAAAAGATTCTCATTCTTTCGGTATAATAGTACGAAGCGGCGTACCTGAAAGTAGTTAACCTAGTAATCGCATGTTAATAATATATTAATGATTCAGTCTGATCTCATTATTACGAAACTAACTGTATCAATTTACGTAATCTGTAAGATTTTATTTATTCACAAGTGTTAGATTTTGACTTACTACTCCCATAAATTTTTCGCATATTGATGTGTTATTAAAAGACTTAACGAGAGAATTCGGACAGTGAGTATGAATTTCTGTGCAGTAAATAAGGACAAAAAGTTTCATTTGTGAAAGAGTAGACAATTTATAATGCCTAATCAAATTATCATCCTGTATTATTGTAGCCTGTCTATATTCAGCCCAAAGACCAGTTGGTAGCTCATCTACTCTATCATTAACATGAAAGAGCCGGAAGCGGGGGATGAGACTTACTAGGCAAGATGAGGAGTGAAGTAGTTTTCCTTTGCTTTCCTCTATGAGCTAGGATTCTATAAGCGGAACAAGTCCACGTAATTTTATCACAATTACGAGTAACATTTTTCTTAGCATTCCATAAGGAGGGACCATAATCATTGCCATTATTCAGCATCACTCATACCCAATTAGCTTTCATGTCACTACAGCCATGTAGTACAAGACGGAGGCAAAAGTTAATTGAAGATACGTTTTTCTTTATCCTTTACGAAAAGAAAAATGAAAAATTGGCTATTTTATCAAGACTCGCTGGGAGACCTGGATTGTTGTTGGTAGTTAACTATTTCTGGCAGAAACTGCAATCATAATATTACTGTTATTATTTAACCCTTTTTAACAACATACAAAATGTCATACTAATACTTAGTACATATAAATTATATATAAAAGATTTGGGTTGTGGGAATAAACTCCTTAACTGAAGGTCTACGGAAAAAACCACGATGCGGGAAATCGCCCACATAAGAAGGGGAGCGAAAAAAACCGCGAAAACACAGGAGTAATAAAATTTAAAAAATTCACTTCTTAGTTTAGTCCAGTTTCTGTAACATGTGTCCCCCGACGGATCATCACAATTATCTAGAAAGGAAAGGGAAAAATAGCAAGTATTCTGTTTTATACAAAAAGTAAATATAGCTCTTACAGGAAATAAATTAAGGATTGGAATTTCGGAAGCAATAACCCTCATCCCTAAAAATTTGCTGATATCGCAATTTGCTTTCGATATTTTCATCACTCAAAAATCGCCGTCGGAAAAGCAATGTATACATTCCTCAGCGATTCATTTCTCCCGCATACACCTCGAGTAAAGTTGCGAGATATTTTTCAGCCTTCGCATTCATCGTCAACAGCTGCCGTTTACGAGACTCTCATAGTATACGTTTTTATTTACCGTTAAAGGAGATAATCACGTCGCTGCGGTGACGCCATCCGTCACCCGCAAGTCATCTCCTACAAACCCGATTCACTTCCTCTTCCCAGCGCACTTTCAGATGCTCCCGTTGCATCAACCGGGACTCGATCGATCCCCACGAAAACCAATAAGACCCCTCCATTCATTTATTTCCGAGCGTTCCGGCTTTAACTCCGGAACGTCATAGTCCCCGATGACGTTGGCCGTGATGTCACACCGGCCGGTGGCTTTTATCGCTCGCCGTACGCCCTCGGGGGAAGATACGAGATTTCCTCACCTACTACTCTCGGGGAAGGGGAGATGGACCCTGAAATAGATGGGAGATATACGGCGGGAGATAGAAATGGAAGAGTGGAAGTGGAGATTTTGCTTCCCCGGAATCTTTTATTCTGAAGGCTGCAGGTTCCCTACGTAAGGGACTAAAGAGGGCGAAGAAGTACTTGGTCAAAGACTAGTCGTCTTAGAGACTATTTGGCGAAGGACTAGTTGTCTTAGAGACTATTTTGAGAAAGACTATTCGTTTATGAGATTATTTGGCGAGATACTACTAGTCTAATAGGCTATTTGGCGGAGAACGACTATTTGATGAAGTATTACTCGTCTTAAAGACTATTTGGCGAAGTGTTACTAGGCTAAGAGGCTATTTCGTGAAGAACTACCCGCCTAAGCGAGTATTTGGTGAAGTATAACTCGTCTTAGAGACTACTTGGCGAAAGACCACTTCGCGAAAGACTACTTCGCGAAAGACTACTTGTCGAAGAGGCGACCCGACGATGGTAGGAAATATAACTAACCGATCATTAATAAATATGTAAAGAAAGAAAATTTGGAGCTTGGCTGTTAATGATTTAGAGGTTTGACATCTCCAATAGCCGTCTTTGTCGGCGTTCCTCGCCTCATTCTCCGGTATTCGAAGAAACCCAAGTAAGGATCGCCGCTCTTTTTAGAAACTCCCTCATTATTCCTGAGGATGAAATCAACGCTTCCGATATGTAGATTGGGTGTTTCTAAATAGAACGGGGATTGGCGATTGATCTATCGATTTGTTTTACAATTCACCAACTCACATTTCTAAAGCGATGCGTTCCTCAGGGGTAATAAGGGTGTTTCTAAAAAGAACAGCGATTCTTTCCTGGTTTCTCCGAATACCAGTGAATGAAGCGATTAGCGCCGACATAGACGGCTACTGGAGATTTCAATCTTCTTATTTTATATACATTATGATTGATGATGATAGTTTGAGTTGGTTAGATCAAAGATTTATTGCTAAATATATTTTTGGATTGATGATTAATTACATTTTCTTCCGTCGCCGGGTTGTCTCTTCTTCGACAAGTAGTCCTTCGCCAAGTAGTCTCTTAGATGAGTATTCCTTCGCCGAACAGTCCACTGTCGAAGGATCACGCATCCCGCTAGTCTTGCGCAGGGAGGAATCTCATCGCCGAGCAGTCGTTGCCACGCAGTCCTTGCGACTTAGTGACCCTGAACCGAAAGATATACGGCGCGAGGTAGATATAGGCGGAGTGGATGTGAGGATTTCGCTTCCCCGGAATCCTTTATTCCAGAGTCTGCAGGTACTCTAGGAGGGATTGGGGAGGCAAGGGGGGTCTGTCGCTGTCTCCAGGGGTTTTAAGGGAGTGCCACGGGAGGAGAGGAGATCGGGCGGAATGGTGCCCTTTGATGGTATCGATTCCATCGTCAATGTTCTGCTCTTGAGGGACACACTCGTTTCCAAACCACCGTCCCTCCCCCTATCCACTTTCTCTCGATTTCAGTCTACTCGCACTCGGCACAAGACGTGCCCAAGAGGTTGGGAATTTGGCGGAATCGCTTTCACCACGGTTTTGTATGTGGTCCTCCGGAGGTTTTATTTTCTCGGGCACACTGACGAGGAGATATTGTAATGGTGGGAAAAGAGGTTCGGTTCCCAGCGTTTGGGTCTTTAGGGTTTTCCTGAAAGAGTGGCTTTCTCGTTGACTTTTGTCTTTCCGCCCTACTCTTAAGGGTGATGATGTTTGCGCTCCTAAATTGGTTGACTGATTTTAGTCATGCTAGGCTCTCAGCCTTGTTGTTATATTGAGAGAACCACGGAAGACAAAAAATGAGATATGGGATGCCGAAATGTGAAGCCTTGAAAATAAAAATGGCAAGGGAAGCCTAAATGCAAATATTTGTTACCGTCGCCAGAGATTTCATCGATTTTAAAGTAATTACTCCTACTTTTGTTAACTTTCAGAGGTGATGTTTAAAGCATTGCTCTTCCTATATACTTGTGAATATTTTTTAATTATTCAACGACTAATTCAATTACTTCCGCTTTCCCTCAATGAAACTTCGTCTTGACAAATAAGATAAAATAAACTTTACCTTATTCCAGAAAAGCTAATTTAAAAATATTAAGTTAATGATAATGATAATAAATAAATATTTTTAAATTTGTATTTGTAGAATGTTGTAAAGTGTATTTTATCTTACGTGTTAATTACTACTACTACTTGCTACAGCCAGGTGAATGACAGCATTCAACCAATTTGACTAATTTAAAATTCCAGGTTATCATGGAGGGAACCGTTCCAACGTATGTGATAAGTTATTACCTGGCAAATCACATTTATCACGTAATGTTAATTGCTTAGTTAATTAACAGATTCCACAGAAGATGAAATAAGTACCTACATGAAAGCAGGTGAGAATCTGTTGATAACGATCGATCCCCGGCCTTCTGTGTGGCAGGAGAGTGTCCTAATCGCTACATCAGTTGAAGATTTATTCTCATTATTATGACCTCCTACCAAGAAACGCTTTCCCATATAGAGTTTAGCAGTTTTATTGCTCACGCGATAGTATCCTATTCATCCCCAGTACCTTATAAAAAGTGGATGGATTCCTTATAAATCAATGAAATGAGAATCACCATCAGGCATGACACTTTTATCGGAACTAATACATTCATATGCATATCGATCGTAAACTTGTATAACTATATTTAGGGCAAGAAGATCTTATTCATCGAAGTATACCTCCCTCATGCATAAATCATGTTAGCAGAATGCATAGTGAACATTTTACCCGAGTTCGTATGTTTAGTACAATCATGTCCGATCTGAAAGGAGCATTTCAAGTTTTACGGATAATTCATTGCGTGATTCGAGAATGGTTTATGAGAAATATTGAAATTTATATTTCCAGGATTCGATACCGTTGATTTATCGATATTTCCTGGCAACCATTTCCCACACCCCGTCGACTTTGAAAAATTTCAGCTGCCCTGGCCCATTATTTCAGCCAAATTTCCCATGCCTCTGAAGTCGATTATTTTTGGGCATATTATTATTTGCTTATCTCCGGGCACTTGAATTTCAGATAAGGGGCCCGAAATTGGGGAGGAGATGCCGAAAAGGAGATTTTGCGTCACGAACGCCCGTGTTTTCGCATTTTCCTTCCTTCGTTTACTTAGAGTGGCACTCCTCCAAAATCTATCACGCTAATGAAGCCAGACTGTGTGCTGCCGAAGGCTTGGAAGGTTTGTTGAATTTACTGCGTATCCTTAGCTACACCTACGAGTTAAAATGTATTTTAGGAGATGTACGAGTACGCCCTTAACCTCTTCCTAGTTCTTTATTGCTTTGCTGTCTTAATCCAGATTGACCATAAAGTCTTTAAAAATCCATTGAGTTGCTATAATGGGTTATATTTTACTAACTAGTATGTAAAAGTCCATCAGTTCTCTACGAATCGTAATATTTTAGTGTTATTTTATCTCAGAATATTCTGAGGGAACTAAGAAGTTTGGGAAATCACGGTTAGTTATACTTTGGATGTAACATCATTGATGTCTTTCTATAGGGATGAGATGATTTTGAAGGAAAAGGTATATTTTTTATTCTAACGCCCTCAAGTTTCATACTTTAAATATTTTTATCCGCATTTGATTCCAGTTGCTTTCTTCGCAACTACGTTTCCTCTTGTTTGAATAAAATCAGAAATTTAGTAAATGAAGACTTAGACACATAGCCAAATGAATACATCAAGTCGAACTAAGAATAAAATATCTGGTTCTGTCTTTTCATCCATTTAATTAAATGCTGAAATTTATTGTTTTGCGTCTTTTCATGTGTATAGTTTATTTAAAATATATATCATCTCCAGAGGATATCACCAAATTTATCTTGTTCCTTCTTCGTAGGAGATTTTCCCACTTGTTCGACTTATCATAAATATTAGATATTTCCTTCTATTTTATTTTTGCAGATCTAAATAAAAATTTTATACCTATCCAAAATGCTATCTAAAAAATTTCAAAGATTACTGTCGTGAACAAACTTTCCTCCTATATATTTTTTTTACTGGTAGAAAGAGTATGAGACGATTTTTTTGAAGTTTTTCCTCTTTGTAAAGTTATATCATTACATCCATACTATTCTCCTTTAGCCCCAAAAATGTATCCCCCTGGATAAGAAAGCAGCGGCACCGTATCTTCGTATTTATCCTTCCCCATCTGACGTTATCTGTAAGCACCCCTTAGTATCATTTATAAGTCTTAAGACCTTTGTCTTTATTTCATTCCCAATCCCTCTTATAGTTTTAGCCCCTTAAGCTTTCAAGAAATGGTAGGGAAAACTCCCCGCTTTCAGACACAATTCTCTCCTACCAGTCTCAACTTATGGTATTGCAGGCTTTAACTTTGCTATACATTTCTTTCTTTCATCCTATCAGCCACCAGCATGTCTTTCGCGTATAGTTGTTAGATGTGTTAGTATTCTCTCCATCCTTTAATTTATCGTTTTCCATCATGCAAGGAAGTTATCGAACTCTTCGCCGCGGATAAGGTTTTGGCCATTTAATTATCACTCCTCATTATCATTTGTCCTCCAGTGCAGTTCATCGATTTTCTTCCAATAATGAAGTAATTTTATTTCATTACGTTTCCTTATTGTTATTATTTTCCCATCGCCATTCATATGTAATATTCCTACTACTAAATTATGATGAATGGGATAGATTTATTCGTCATTTGGTACTGTATGGAGAAAATGTATCTTTTATTTACTTTTGTCACTGTCTTGATCATGGCTGTGATGAAATAAAAATTACTGGGATATGAGTGAATAATTGCACTGATCAAGGTCTCTCCTTATGGAATGTCAAGAAAAGTGTTACTCATGGATTGGTGCTTCACTTGTCTGGACATGTTCCGCTTATAGCATTCTGACTAAGCGAGGAAACCAAAGACAAACTACCTCGTTCCTCATCCTGCCTGGTTCACCTCAATCCCTCTACAGGCTCTTAGTAGCTAATGTCATGTGAGGTATCAATCGGCCTTTGGGCTGAATACATTTTTTTATTCATATTAATACTTTACATATCTTTTCATGTTTGGCATTCATTTCTTTCCTTTTCTTTTTTTTCCTCTCCAATTTTCCAAACCTCTCTGTATCCCGTGAATAACTCCTATTTTTCCTTACTGATCCAATTATTTATCCGTGTTTTTCTATGCCCTCTCTGTTGTGCGCCCCTCCGAGACATCTTCGCATTAGACTTCCAGCTTATTTTGTCATCGCTATTGAATTCCGGTCAATTCGTTTCCGCGACCTTTCGAGGAGTTGGACTCTTCCTTCTAAATAGAGATGAAAGCCGCATCGAGTATACTTGTGCTCTATTTCCAGACCATTCATAGGACCGTGAATATATAAATAGATAACGAAAATATCCTGGAATCGACCTTAGTTCCGTGCTTCTTAGCGGTTGCCAAAATTTGGGAAACCATATGCTTTCATAAGTTACCACTCCGTGTTTTCTTCTCCTGTCATAATAATATTTATTTTTCTTGTGCCAATGGACTGTCAAGAGATGTTTTCGTTGTATTTTCATTTCTATTCGTCTTGTAAATAAAAATAGGCTGCACGATTCAACTCTTCTAAAATATTGCTAGATATTATCAGCGTTCATATTTACTCATTGGTATGGATGGATTTAGGACATTTATAAGGACTTAGTTTCAGAAAAATGAGATACGGAAAACATTATCTCAGAATTAAAGAATATTTGTTACGGAGTATTTGTGAAATGAGTATGCCGTTCCTGATTGTATTCTAATTGTATTAGAATTGGAATCGTCCAGAAAATGGTTCTAAATTCTCCAGTGATTTCAGTTTCTTGACTATCGCCGAGCATCGATTGAGAAAAAATGTTACATCTTAGAGATTATGATATTAAAAACGCGGTTACGATCGTTCTGAGCTTCGTCCAAATTGTTTCATTCATAATTCGACCTTGGATTCAGGTTATGCTAGAAAATCTCTACCGAAACCTTGGAATGCGTATCTAGAATGAAAGACTTAGGTGTTGTACCGCGCTAAGTCTCCCTTCTCTGATTGTTAACCGGTTTATTGCTGCTGATAAGGTCACCTCTTTTGCCAGCGTACGAATTTACAGGAGCTATCCCCGAGATACATTTTTCTGCTCAAAAAGTCGAAGTCATCTCCTAAAGGACGTATCTATGAAGGTCTGAACGGTATTCATCCGAAATCGCGCAGATAGTTCATCATCTTCTCAAAAAGTACTGCTGGTGTACCTGACGGGTGCGAAGGGCAAGATGTGCGCTTGGAACGGCAAAGTAGGTCGAAGGTAAAAATCCCGTTTTTATGGAGTTATTTAATACAAATAATTTATTCAATGACGTACAAAGAATGTATAGGATAATTCATTTAAATGTATATCAATGGGGCATGAAGGATATGTAATGTGATGAGTAACAATTACATTTATAATATTACAGTTGTAAAACTGCTTAAATCATATTTGGTGGAATTCCACCATATAAAACCCTTGCACAATAATATTAAGAAACGTGCAATAAAATGAATTTGATTGCATGTACTTCTATGATAAAATAGTGCGGAATTGTACAAGTTTCTGAATATTATCGACAAGTGTTTTCGTTGCAATAAATTGTTTTGAATATTACAGTTGATTGAAATATTTCAAGCAATTACTAATTTTATATTTCAATTGCTAATTACACATTTCTTCCATTAAATAATTCTGTTATTAAGTAATTAAAGTTTCTAGGATATCATTCCGGTGTTACATTTTAACACCCCACGAGCCGTGACAGTATATCAAACGGAATACAGCTCAGTGGATAAAATGTTTCTCGTGCTAATCCCCAGAAAAGAAAAACAGCGTTTTTAGCCGTCTCCCAGTATATTTTGCCAGCGTCAGCGTCCAAAAGTGGCACCAAACAGCGACGTTGGAACGCTAAAGATTAAAACTACGACAGCGACGCCGGCGTAGCTCAACTGTTTCAATTAATCCCTCAAATTTGTTTCTCCATCCCGATTCTGTCTCCTCCCGCATTCCATCGGGATGGAAAAATATTATTTTTTGTCCCCTCGTTAGGCCTCCCGTGTACGTTTTTTTCTTTTTAAGGGCCTTTGATGTCCCCAGCCTCCGAACTGATTGAGCCAATCGAAACTAAGGCAGGATAAATATGTATCCCCAGCAGTCCTCTTTTTGCACCGCTCGGGTGAAATATATCGGGTGTATGGGAACAAGGTGAAAGGGAGAGAAAGGAAGGCCGCTCTTGTCCGACTGTAATGGGCGCGAGGTATAATGCTTCTATTCATCGGAAGCAGACTTCGAAAATTGTCTTATTTACGTGCGCGGCTATGAAACAGTTCTCGCTTCAATGGTGACGTTTTTGGTGTGTCTGAATGAGGCAAAAATGTGAAATTTGGTCGCAAAATGGCTCTATCCGTATTAGGAAAAAAAGGGATGCAAAATCGGTGATGAATGACAAATTAACCACTTTTAACAATTGTGGATAATTTGAATTATTATTACCTGATATCATATATATCAGCAGAGACTAATTATTGATAGCGAAATATTGTTTAATGAAACAAAGATTTCACAAGCAACACAGTAACTTTTCAGCTAATGATAGCCATCTTCAATCATCTTCTTCATCTTTGTTTACTTTTAAGATGGCTATCATTAGCCGAAACTAGTCTTCAACGATACCTTGTGTAGGCAGTAAAAGTTACTTTGTCAACAATAAAAAGAAAAATAGATTTAATTTATTAACTTATACTATACTATATTATTATACTACTTTACTATATTTTTTGTATAAATTAAAATATTAGATATATTATTCTTTTTATTATTGTAATGATCTCCCGCCAAGGGAAGGCCCAGATAGAGAAAGATAATTTCTATCAACGGCAGTTACCGTGTTGTTTGTAAAACCTTTACAATTTCTCGTTCTTTCAGAATTCCACAAAGATACGTCCTCCTCCTACGTGAATTTTTATTATGGATACTCTCCGTCGAAGAGAGAATAAAGAAAGCAATATTTTACAAAACTTACGATTTTTAAATCCATATTCTCGCAATTTCGAATCTATATACAATTAAATCACGACTAAATTTATGATTATCAATTATCTTTCTATTGGCGTTTGACTTTATTATAGGACCATTATTATTGGGTTCGAATCCGAGCCTTCGCAGAGATGAGAATAGTTCTTTTTGGGGGCCTTTCAACTTCTTAGACACACAATGAAGTTTATCAACAAACCGTATCAGAGGTATAGGGGGACGGGCAGACAGGGATTTTGCTTTTTATATTTTATACCGGCCTTGGAAGCTGCCAGGCTATCGTGCTAGCTATTAACTCCAAGGACCCGTGTTCGAGTCCCAGTCAAACAAATATTTCTGGTTAGGAATGGTTGTACATTTTCGTTCGTTGTTATTGTTTAAATTCTGCTGTAATTCTCCAGTGTGATTTCTTATGGGATTTTAGAAGTGAAATATTTATTTACTATATTACGTTCGAAATCGAATTGGAGAGACATAGTAAAGTCACGCTTTCATGAATAGAATCACGAATATAACAGCAAATATGCGTTTTTACGTGTATTGTTTGTGAACAGACTTGAATGTTCACACAAGTAATAAATTTGTAGTTTTTCAATAAAAAACTCTTGAAATGCGGAAGAATGAATCAGTTAAAACGAATAATTAGTGTCTAATGATTCCTAAAGAATATGGTTCCCTCCGGAGCGAGAAAGAAATCTTCCCTTTTCATTATTATTTTTCCAAGAACTCACCGTCTCGGAATCCAATTCTTCTTATTTTTCTAACAAACAAACCTCACTCCCGCGGTCTAATTTGAAATCTCGCGTCTATTTTTCTTCCCCGCGTTGATCCTGGCATCTTCTTTCGGGATTTAAAAAGAATAGGGGCAGCTGTTTTGCACTCAAGCTCTGAAGAAACGCTCCGCAAACCTTTGTCGATGCCCGATGGTTTGCACGCTCTGCTCCGAGGAATTCCAAACTGTTTTGGAAGTTTCGCGGCAAATACATTAGAGCGGTACGACTTTCCCCCAAACAACTAGGATTCCATTTCAATCGCTAAACGCATTTTCATTCAAGCTGTTTATGCAATGATAAACTGTTAGCAATGATAGCTGTTTATACAGTGATGCTCCTAGAGGATTCATAGTGTTTTTTTAAAGAGACGCGTAATCACAGCTATTGAACTTATTTAATGTAGTTAGCAGACAAAATGAATGTATATGCTGCATGTGTGATTTATAATACCCAAGAGCAATTAAGAACTTGAATTAGTGCAATGGAGTGTATTGACATTTAATATATGATCGCACACTTAATGTGAGACATTTTACTTCCCAATTAAATATATTTTATGGATATAATTCTATTAATGAATCATTCGTACTTATTTTTACTTTTCGTTAACCTCATAACCGAAGAATTAAACCACATTGTTGTCTCACAAACACATTTCAGTTGTAGTAAAATTTTGTGAAATAAGAGTAAACAGTCTTGTCTGTATGTAACGTAAGTATAGTTAAATGACTTTAAAACACCCAACTATCAAAATAGAAGCATACTATTTACTCTACTTTTTGGAAAAATAGCCAATAAATTGCCTTATACTATAGGTTTTGCATTATTTTTTCTTGCTATTTTCTCCCTGTACTGAAAAGTAACATGTAATTGAAATCCTATCTTATTCATACTTTTGATGCTAATTTGCATTTATTGCAGTTGAATAGTCTCGTATATGTTCCAAATTCATTCTCAATTTCTCTGTATATCGTCATAAGTTCTGTTGATCCTTTAACTCCAATATCTTACATTAAATCTTTGTCTTCATCATTTAAATTCCTTTTTGCATCAATGTCGTATATCTCATACCATGATTGTAATTCATCGTTATTTTAATCAAATTTTTTTAGATATTGTTGTTGTCTTATTTTTCTTGTCTTTTAGCATCCAAAGGAGGTATACATATAGCTTAATTCTCATCAAAACTGTACTTTACCGTATTTCAATACACGCGGTTTATCAAGTCTATTTTAAGGGAACAAAGAAAGCCTTCAGGTCCTATCGAGAATATAGCCTCGTTTGTATCACCACAGGCATAAATTCTTTTCTCCGCGGAAATTGCAATATCTCCTCCACTGTTTTCTTTTAATCTCCAGCTCCGAGCGCACATCTCCCTTAATATTTCCGAGCACTTCTAACATCCAAAGACCACTCTTTCTCCGTTTCGAGTCCATTACCATCTTCCGCCTCTCTTTATACGGAGCGTTCTTTTTATTAACGCCCCTGAAGACGCGGCAGCGGAACAGCTTATAAACAGCTGGAGAACGAGGGCTCTCCAAAACGTCTGTTAGTCGCATTAAATGGGGGTTTGCATAATGGAGCCGACGATAATGAATCTCCTGTTGTGGTGCGGGCATCACCAACCGCCAGCGAGAGTTATTACCACTCGACTTAAAGAGTTTTAGCGCTCTAGGATAATGTGGTTCCCCTCGTATATGTCCCCATCCATTGCACGAAGAAGTCTCCTTTGCCGATCGAAACTGCTATCTTTTTCAGAATCGCCGTGAGGTTTAACGCTTTGATACTTCTTTTGGTGTCGCATCTTCCATGGCAGATGTTACTTGATGTCGCTTCCAGCAACTTTCGTGAATGTATCGATTGCCCATGGAGTGTTGAGTCTTCCCTTCGTAGACCAATCTGGTATTTAAAGATAATGAGTCGGACATATCCAGTTAGTCTCTACCTAAGTAAATAAAATCATGCTAGGCTCCCGGATGGGCAAGTGGGAAGCGCTTTCGGTTTTGATGATAGCCGTCCTGGGTTCGATTCCCAGTTTGAGCCAATGCGCTCAATAACCTAAGCTCTCGTAGAACTTTAACAAAAGAATACGAAAGTGTGCCCCAGGGCCAACGAGAAAGGAGTGCATAAATATATGCAGATGTTTATATGTATGTGATTAATATACTTTCAAACATCTGTTAGTATTTATTTAGTTATCAAACGCTAGTTTCAGGGCTTATGAGAAGGGAGTACATGGAAGTATGAAGATTTTTGTATGCATGAGATGAATGCACTTTTAGTAAGAGGGGTGGATTTATGTAACTTATGTAGTCGAATACATTATCAGGGATGATACCCGTGTGGACGTTTTGCCCTGGTTTTTATAATTTGTATTGATCGGAAAGAAAACCTCTTGAGTTTAAGGAATCGCTTTTACCCCATGTAGAACTACATAGTAATGCCCCGGCAAGGTAAGGTAAGGTATAGAGATACCTGATGTTAACTCATGTGTAAATAATATGCCATTTATAAAATTAAAGTGATCCAATGATATTTGGTGGAATTTAATAATATAATTTGGAAGTAATGATTTATTTTATCAAAAATGCGTGCACGATATATTTTTGAAAACTTCTGTAATATTTAATTTAAATACTTTATTAGTGCAATAAATTATTATTGTATATGAACATATTTATAGTATTATTTTTTCTCACAACTACAGTGGCATCTAATCCAGATTATCCTTTAATGCTATATCGACTCTAGTTTCCTAGCTTCGGAAGTATTTATTTTGTCAGGGTTCCACCAGACTGTCCCGAATAATTTCTCGACAAGACTCTTCCTCAAACAGACAAATCAAATAATAACAGATACAGCCTTAGTATCCTTAACATAATGACTAGCTTAGTCGTTTTTAAAGGGAATCTTAAGGAAATAATGAAAGCAATCGGCTAAGGATTAAATTCCTTCAGCAATGTATACACGTGTAATATCCTCTCTCCGAAGATCCGCGGATTCATTTTCCGCTTTTGAGCAGCTAAGTCTCCTCATTCCGCTGGAAACTTCACGCGATCTTCGAGAGTCTACCGAGGAACTTGCCGTTACTAATCCGAGCGGTGTATGTTTGCGGTCGCGAGTGCTAACTCGATGCATTGCACTTGCCGAGAAGGAGCGCTAACGAAAGAGGGACTCCCACTCCTTATCGCGCTCCAGGATTTATGGCCTCCGCATCGTCCCCCTTCGTCCTCCTCCCCCGCGTTTTATTGACCCTTCGCCGCTTTCACGATCGGCGATGAGGAGACATACCTTTTCGCAAGCTTTCACGCGGCTTAGCGTTTTACGAGACCGACTTTTTCTTCCCTCGAATCGTTCGCGAATCGCTCTCCGCCCTGACATCCCGCCGTTTAGTTGCCCTCGCGACATGCGTTCGTTTTTAGGAGGAGAGAATTTATCGTCCCTGAGAGTGATTGTTATTTTTATCGAGAGCGATCTTCGTCGGCCGTCTCTTGCGCTGTCGGCGGTGGTTGAGGAGAATCGGCGCGATTGGAGGAGATTGAGGTTTATTCAAGGGTATGCATCCGGCTGAGAGACACTCGTTTCACCGACAACTATTTTACCGACAGTAGGTTCGTGGACAGTCGTTTAGCCGACACCTCATCGATACCCACGTAATTACGTTCACGCGCTGGTCTTGCAACGCCGAGGACCCGGGTTCGTATCCTGATTAGGACATGGTAGTTTTTGTTTCTAAAAAAGTGGAGTTTATTGTAAAAATGGTTGGCTAAAATACGCTCATCAATAAATACGAAATTGTAATTATTAATAAATATAATATTATTATTTTAAAAGAACTGTAACGAATAAAATAAGTTATTTATTTAATTTTTGTAATAATTCGGACTACATTATCAAAGAAAAACATATGCTGTATTCTCTTATGCATGTATTTGAAGACTCAAGCGATAATAAATTTCTCATTCAGTTAAATCTACGATAGTAGTTTATTTATATGCCACGACTTGGTTACACAGATCAGTCTGTAACCATGCATATGTTTGTATTTTGGAAGATATGTTATGTGAAAATAGGTAATGAAAGCTCGTCGTTCAAAGCAAGCCTTAAGTCGTTTCTATTTTGAATATTTCGAATAATAATGAGAAAAATATTGGATCCTGAAACCGAAGATAGGGTCACGTTATGGGTCTCGAATTAATGAATTGAACCTTCGGGTAGTGTGGAGATGGTCATTCGCGTTGTGGGGACGAACGTGCGAATGCCAATCACAAACTCCTGCGAGCGACGAGAGGGTGAATGCGTAAATTCAGTATATACCAGGTTACCGACATTTTTATTCAGGAAATTAGCCGTCTTAGGGAACAAATTCAGTCGAAAGTCTCTCTCTCAGTAGTTCCCTACTAGTAAGAAAGCGCTCCAGCAGTTTTGCCGGCCTGGGCAGGAAGCACTCCCTGTCAGTCAGGAACAACTCCCCCATTTCTTAATTTGTTGTAAATATCAAAAATTAATCAGCTTATTATAATATTAATTATCTAATTGTTATATTATTCATATTATTATTATTATTTTAAAATTTTCCACGAAAATTCCTTTCTAAGACCTAGCGTACTTCTTTATCCCATTTAACTTATTCCATAATTCGTCCGCTCGATTTCCACTCCCTAAATCTTCTCGTTACTCGCTCGAATAAGAAGTCAACGAATTTCTCCGCATTCTATCTGTAAGGCATAATCGAATAGATAGCCTTTCTACTCCCACTCCCCTACCAATCATGGGAGCCAAGTCATCTGCGGGAGTTGGCCACGCTAACGTATAATTCTTCAATTTTCGTCTCGTTGCCCTTATCTTTTTTCCCCCTTCCGAGTGATTATCCCTTATCTTTCCCTCAGTTTCTGCCCCTTTCCCCACCGCTCTTTCCCAGTCGGTTAATTCTCCCTTTTTTCTGGAAAGGCCGATGAAAGGGATCTCATGAGACATTTTGCGGTAAAAGCTGCTGTTTTGGGGCAGCGTCGGCTCCCGAAAAAGATGCTCTTCAAGAAAATGGGAAGTTGGAGAATCTTTCTGTGGGAGTGGAAATGAACGGGATTTTAATTTAAATTGTATTCCACGCTGCTCGTGATATTCATCGGGCGAATTGATGGTCGGTTTAGCAAAAAGAGTGGGTTGTGTTTGCGGATTCGGGTAGGGACGATTACCTCCTTTCGAAGATTTCTGAAACAAACAATTTGCTCATAGTTGGAGAAAGAAACAAAATTTATGGCAAATTGTTTCCTCAACATCAGATATTTTTCTTTGCATGCTTTTACATCAGTATTCCAATCATATTTAGTCATCTTATTTGATATCGTTCATATGTCCATTTCTGTCTCGATTGGATGTCATTTGAGTTATTGGTAAGTGTACTATTCTTGTACATATATTTCCTTGTGGTTTTTAGAAGAATATAATGGGTGATTCGTTTGTTTTCTCCAGGCTAAGAATTGCTCCTCGCAAGTATTTTATGGTATTTTTTCTTTTAACTGCAAAAAAATCAGCGACAAGAGCCTATTTCATATTTCCAGGCTAATTAATTTTTAATGAATGATTTTACGATGCCTCTTATGTTCGCAATGTGATGGAAGGATGTAAAATCTAAACATGTGATTTTATTATAAGTAGCTTTCTTATGAATTTCCATCTTAAGGTCTCTTCACCATGCAAAGGAATATATTCGGTGATGTCTTACCAACCCTTTAGTGCCACGAAATTAATTTGAGCGAAAACGAGCATAATTCTTAAAGAATCTCTACATCCTTAAGTAGTCAAATACCAATTACTATGATATTTTTCATTCTTTTTCGGATATGATTGTGTTTTAAAATCTGCCCACGGATTTTTGAGCCTTGAAGTAATTATTTGAGAGATATTTCAAAGGTAATAGTACTTCCTCATTAATAGTAATACTTTTTCCTTATCAGAATTACATACATTTGAGTAAAATTTCATTAACATACTATTTCGTATCAATCCGAATCTATTTATAAGTGGAGTGATTAGTCACCTCCCACCTCAGCCTGAATTATTTTATCCCTTTTTTAATCCAACGTGATCCGGTAAACAACGTGGTAAAAGCACGTGATATCTTAAATTACCCACAACGGAAATATATTATTTCCCCTCCTCTGCCGAAAATGTCATGGATTCAGGGGAAAAATTCCGTGACATTTTTCAATGGAGAAAACATGACCATACAGAACCCGAATCTTTCGAAGAATAAACCATTTTTATCGATCGTCGTCATACCTGTAATAGGGACGGGATTGCAAGATGGCGAAATTCCGCTGCTCGTTCGGTGTACGGTTAAATTGGGTAATGCAACGAGGGTGATGTGGGATGGTGCGCAGGGAAAAAGGAACGCTGCTTCTCTTCCAGCCCGCCACTCCGCAGTGGCGCTGTAGTCTCCGAGGGAATTGACCCCATTGTCTCTGCATTCACCTCCCGGACTCTTCTATTCTTTCTCCCAACCCTTCCTCCGCCCACTAATTTGGAGAGGAACCTTGTCAGTCGTGATTCGGAGTGAATTTATAATTGCTCGAATAATATCCCGTGCAGTTATGGCATTTACCTCGAAAATTCGTTGAATTCTAAGAATATTCCGTGGAGTTCAGAGCAGTCCATTATAGTCTTTATTTTATCAGGGGTGGGTATTTTTAATCTTTTCCCTCAATCCTTAAACAGAAGTTGCATTTCGGAATGGTAAATTTCTTACTTTTATTCTCACCAAAGACTTTGTTCGACGAATGAGCGGTAGCCTTTAGTTTGGCTAGGAAATTCTGAATTAACTTCTGCCTCAATTTCGTTTAATGATTAAGGATCAGGGAAATTTAGAGTTTTGTACGGATTTACTTGCAATTTTACACCGTTAACTCTGATTTTAACGCTCGTCGTTATCTGTATATATTGTAAGAATTTATTCTTACGAAGTCATTTGAAATTTTTAATTATAAATCAAAAATTTTATGTATCACTCGAGAAGTTAGGTGTGTTTGAACTCGAAAAATATTTGCAATGCAATCTATTTTATTCCACACCACTGATAAATGGTAATACTTAATTAATACCTTAGGAAAGATTTCAGAATGAATGAGTCAAATTTTATTCCCCTCCCAAATATACTCTTCGGATTGCTTTTAGAATTTAATAAACATGACGTCATTCGGATCCAAAACAAGCATGTTTGATCGGACTTCATGATTTTATTGTATCAGTAGTTGCTGCATTTCCCACCTTAGGTTTATACTCGAGTCAATTAGTTTCCCTTTTTTGTGATAAAATTGGGTGCCTCGACTCATATTCGGGTCAACTTATACCCGAGTTTATACGGTACATTCATTCAAACGTCGTCATCCGGCGGAATGTGGACTAGAAAGTTCCATGTACCATTTACCCAAATGGCGTATTATAGATCGACCGAGAGCCTCATTTTACCACCTCCCCAGGGACGCTGCAATGTGGTGAATCGCTTCGATTCATATATCCATCAACCTCGATGGGAAAACCACCGCACGTCCTCAGCAGAATTTCGTGCGTTGCCATTTGCAAGCGTGACCGCGCAACGCTTTGAATTGCACTGTTGCACACCTCGTTCTGCATTTACTCCGCGAAACCAAACGAGAGGGGACAACCAGCCCTAGTCTTTCGAATATACTTCATCCACGCACTCCGGCTGTTCCAGTAGCTGTTTTGCTCTCACCCAATTGCAGCATACCGCAACGCTCTTGGTACCACTACTTATAGTGGCAGTTTCTTCTACCTTCTTATAAAAGTTGTATACATAATTAATATACAATACGTACACGATAAATAGACAATTCCCATTGAATTATTATATCCTGGCATACATTGATAATATTTACCTAAAAATTAAATGCAATGCAAAATATTATGTGTTTTTGCTTTTACTCGATTTTTCGGGGTTCATGACATGCCTTCTCGGCTACTTAAGCATTCAAAGGGTAGAACCCCACCGTACATCAACCTGTCAAGCAATCCCCTATTTCTCCAGAGGTCCCTAAATTACTACAATACATCGAAACATTTATTTTTGAAATATTTTCTATTTTCAGGCAAGGGCCTTTAGTGATCCCGATCAACTTTTTCCATTTAGAAATACCTCTATTGAGGAAATGATACTTCGTTAATGTACTCATGCTATTTTCTCCTTTCATTTCCATCGAGCAGATGTCGATTCATATACGGCGGTCTTATGAGTACCTCGCGTCAATCAGATGTTTCATTTACGGCCCGCGCGTTAAATCCTCAAAACACCTACAATAAGCCAGCAGCATCCTGTAATGAAAATTGAGACATGGAAAAAGTTGTGGCCGTTTGAGAGAGTTACTAGCTTTCGTCTGTTTTATCGGCGAGCGTATAAGTTTAATCGCGCGTCTGCTCCTCTATATGTGAACCGTAACCCTTCGTAATGAAAGCTGCGGGATGTTTCGGCAATTCCGCGGAGCTGCGAAGACTGCCTAATTCTTTCTGCGAGTTTCACTTTTATGGAACATTCTCAACCGGTGGTCATATTTTCTCAAGGAATAGAATCATCTTGTTCGAGGAAATTGAGACTTTTTTATTTTTATCTTTGAAAGATTGAAGCTGATTGAACCGTTAAAGATTATTGGTACACACGTAACTTCGTGAAAAACCTTCTGATGCATTATATTATATATTACTAAGAAGTAACAGTATTATTTCTGATATGTTCAAGCTCACATTTGTGGAATGGAGCCAATATATATGAAAAAAATAAACACTTAGCATCTACCTTATGTCCATTTATTGTCAAAGATTCATTTTCAAAGAGGTCAATTCATTGACGAAACAATTTGCCGTGAAAATATGTATATATGTATGGAAGATATCAAGTTTTCATGGTTTCATTTATTAAAGTTAGAATATTATTTACTTTAGTTCACCCTGTAATTTTGATATTTACGTAGGGTGAACGGCAAAATAATGAATTTAATAAAAATGAAAGAAAGAAGTGTATTGGAGTTTGGAATAGTGCTCGGTGGCTCCTAATCGCTTTTATAGGAAACACATGGACGGCTCTACTTTAGAATCATACGGGAATGAATGTGTTAAAATCAAATTCACGTCTTGAAAATCTTTTTTCCGCCTCGACGATATTAAAAACATGGTACAAATTGGCAAAAAAATTCCCATAGAAATTTTGAATAACCTCATGTTCTAAGAAAAAGTTTTTGGTAGGTTTTTGGGGCTAACAAGTTAAGGCCTGTGGAATACCTTAACAATGGCAACGAATATATTACAGAGACTGTTACCATATCTACAACCTGATTTATAAGGACACTCTTATCTCTGAAAATGTAAACGCCTTCCATTTGAATACGCTTGATATTTTTTAAGTGTCATCCCCGTGGGAATTCCCAGTCTCGTACTTATTTTTACAATTCATTTGTGGCATGACCGAATACACTTCTGCATAATAGGTGAGGGATACTGCAATATCAATTGGAGACACTGTTTTCAAAGTTTCTCCATTTATTTTAAACCATCGGAGATTATTTTTCCAACTCTTTTACAGTTTATTTGTGGCATGACCGAATACATTTCTGCATAATAGCTGAGGGATAATGCAATATCAATTCGAGACACTGTTTTCAACTGTTCTCCATTTAAATAAACTACCGGAACTTATTTTTTCCATCTCGAAAGCAGGTGAGGTCACGCTCTTTTTCTCTCGGAAACGATTGAATAATTCCATTTAATCGCGCTATCTCCGGTCATGGAAGTATTGAGCGCCATAGCGTGCTATTTTCAATATTGTTTGTGATTTTCTGAAACCTTTGCGTGTCATTCAGATACGGCAGGGCTTAACATATCTCCAAATCCCTTACTCCAAGAGGTGTCCTGTGGGAAATTGCCACTCGTATGTTCTAGCGCTACAATGACGAGGAAAAATACCTGTTCTGAGCGGAGCATACTTTTTCATTCCGTACGGAATGATAAAGAAAATGACTTCTTGTTTAATTCCTTATCACCTGCGTCCTATTTGCCTCTTATTCATACTCTTTAATTCATACAAGAGCTGGAATCTTGTCCATTACTTTTGATAATCAAAGGTTTCACGTGTCCAACTATGAGTATATTCATTAGCTTCCCCTAAATATGAAATGAATTCTGTCAAATGTAGGTTTTTTGTGGTAATTTAAAAATTGAAATTCAGTTCAAAGGTAAGCTCCGGAAAATTCATAAATTTAGAATACTGATAGTTGTTCGTGGTTAAGGAATTCAAATGAATTGGTGACACGATTAAATATGTATCAAATTACTTATGAAATAAATTAACGCATTGATCTTGATACTTTTGAAGCCGAATACAGTTAGAAAGGTCTTCATGTAACTTGTTTTAATCACTAGGTTCTTAAATGTATGAATCGTCGTATTTTTCTGCGGAAGTTGTCTATGATGTGGTTCATAATTTATTCTCTGGACTAAATAACTATTAATCTAAAGTCCTTTAATGTAAACTGGAATGAATAATGATCATTGACGTGTACACAACCATTCGCCAACAGAAAAAAAAGCTATCAGCCGGGACTCGAATCCAGAAGCATAGAGCGTTAGCATGATGACTTTTCCTCCACCGCAGCAGGTAAATTATATGCAATGTTTTATCTTCTGACTTTGTTATCCTCTACAATTTACCAATTTGATTTTACTCGTATATCAATCCTAAGTCTTATCAACTACCAATGAATTAGAGTAAAGATCCTTTTTTTCGCATTGAAACCTTCATCCCCAAAATATTTGCCACACTAATGTATGAATTTTAGTGGAGGCTGCAGATAGAGGAGGAAAAATAGCTTTTCATCATTGCTCTAACTAGGTAGTAACCACATTGGAGCCTAGATCAACACTTTTAATGAAATCAAAATCGATTCGATTTCCGTGTATAAACCGCATTCATTTTCCTCTTAAGTCAACCCGGAGCGGAACTCCAAGGCAGCGGCATATTCGCTGCAAATTGAAGCAGGACGAAGAGCAAAAAGTATCCAAATACAGCGACGTTGCGTCGTTAATGCCCGATGCAGATGATGCATGCATCTTTCATAGGCCCGTGGGTGCGAAAAGAGGGACGGACCGGATAACGAGTATTTTGAGGAGCGCTCCTCCCCATGGCGGGTCCCCCTCCCCCCTTCTCCTCCTCTGCGCCAAATCGCGACTCATCGATCAAGTTTCGTCACCCAAAGGAGCTCTTCGGGAACTGCTTACTTTCCCATCCACATTGCCTTCTCTGCATTCATAACGTTTTCCCCTCTCTCCGCACGTCCCTCCTTCAAGCCCCATCCTTCATCTTCTTTTTTGCTGTCCGTCTCTGTGTGCTGGATTTCTTGCGGGAAAATCCTCACGAGGTTTCCCATTCTTATACATGGGGTCGCCAACCTTTCAAAGGGTTGATTTTTGCAGTTTTCTTTTGTGAGAGTTTGGCTGGATGTTCGCAAACTATGGCCCATTGGCTGTGGGTTTTTGTGTGGTCAGTGTACACGACGGCTACTACGCCATGGTATCCTAAGGACTTTGTTGTTCTCGTTGGAACTTCTTATCTTACTATAAAAATCATATTTAGATTTTTATTGGAAATACTAGCTCTTTCACTTGATAAGAATGATAATGATAAAAGAAGTTCAAAACACACAAAATTTTCCACAGCCATACGGCGATAAATTAAACAAATACGGGGATTTTGCTGAAGGAATAAAAAATGAGGAGCCGTTAATATGTCAACATTTTTCCAGTTTTGATTTCTGCATCAGTCATAGTATCTCCAATCCTCATCCACATAATATTTCAAAAATTACGATTCCGACGCGTACCATAGCCATATAAATCAGTTCTTCTAAGCACATGCGGCATTACTAGGGAATTACTTTATTGTCCCTGATGATGATAGCATCGCTATTGAAATGAACATTGGGAGTTCTTATAAGATCGGTTATCCGAGCCTTCCTGTTTTCTCCCAATACCGGTGAAGTAGGTGAGTAACTCCAGCATAGACTGCTATTGGAGATTTTAAACCTCCCTTAAAGTGTAAGAAAATTTTATAACCAATATTTTATGTAGAAAAAAAATACAGAGATAAAAAAATTAACAAAGCAATAGTAACTAGCAATAGTAAGATTAAGCAATAGTAAGGCTTACCCATTCGCTAAATTATACCTGAGATAGGTGAATGCGTAAGTCATGTTACTGAGAGATGAAAAATTCACACTAATAATACAAGATTATTTGGACGAAATTGTGCCTAATAGTGTCCATCTCCATCCAGCCCGTTTGTAGTCTATTTTAATTTTATAAAATGATCTAAGCAGCCCTTGTCTATTTTTTCTTATAATCACAATGACAAAAAATCTTTGTAGATTGAAGGGCATAATAAATCAAAGCAAATTTTCTGAGCTTAGTTCTTGTAGAATGAAGAGAAGATCTTATGATTTTTCCGTAGCAAATTTAATGATAGCCTTCTACGAGATTTCCACGAGTTAAAGTCATCATCAGATGAAACGAAAATACCCTTTTAAACGCAGGAAGACTAGACGTTACAAAGGGAAGTGAAGGCATGCTGGACTGGGGGAATGGGACAGGAAAAGAGGGGTTATTAGGGTTGAAGGTGTCGAACTGCAAGTAGAACACTGCCAATGGGTTTCAGGATGCATTGAATCGGTGCAGTTCCGCACCCTCACCCCTTCGCCTTTCCTCTCTTCCCTGTCCAACTCCACCCTTTTCCAGTATTTCTATACTTCCCTTCCCCTAGTATTCTTGTGTTTCGATGTGTTAACAAGTATTACCATGTCACAGGAGGATTAGCGGTTGGGTTGGTTGAGTGATTAGCGTGGTAGCGCTCCAATTCCCGAGTTCGAATCCCGGCTAATCGGAATTTCCTAGTGAGGGAATGATTGTGCGCGTTTGTAAATAGTGATAATTATTGAAATGGATGTAATAGGGATCTTTCTTTCTGTTTTCATTAGAGAATATATTATTATTATTATTAATCTTTGAAACCTCATCGATGTTCCATTAATAGTCGTTATGAAAATATAATGAGCCTTCTTCATTGTATATGGTGGATTTCCGCAAGATATCGCCTATTACTGTAAATTATTCCTTTTACTTGATGAGTTACGATTGATATATCAGTCAGTAAATACGTCAAAGTTCATATAATGTAAGTGGATATACAATGTGATACTATCTGATTAGTGCTTTACTAAAGTATTTTGTTTTAATTCAGTATCGATTTACTTAATCGTTCAGGGCATTTCCTTCGTTAGTTGTGACGTAGGTATGTATCTAAAACTGCTCTCATGAGTACCCCCACAATCATATCGAAAGTATTTAGTTTTAATAAGGAATCTATTTACTGAATCTTTCAGGGTAGTTCCTACCTTAATTATGTTATGTAACTGTTCTAAGGAGTACCCCCAGAATTTCATCCCCCATGTTCATAGAGGTTATGTATTTTAAATGTTCGGAAAATTCATCGTGGGCTATACGAGGATTCTTGAGTAATTTTGAGGATTAATGGAGACAGATTAAGTTACTTAGTCGTTCAATCACCTAGTTGCAGATATATTCTTATTCAATTTCTCATTAATTTTCTATCCTTACCACCCTTTCATTTGAATTCTCAAAGTTTTTCCCTATCAAAGAAACCGGGACGCTTACTGCACCTATTCCATTAGAACTGTGCAAATATGCTCTTTGTCAACTTTTCATTAATTTTCTATCTGTATCATCCTTTCATTTGAAAACCTCTTAGTTTTCCTCTATAGAAGAATCCGGGACCCATAGAACACCCATTCCAATAGAGTTGCTCAGAACGTTTTTTTTTCGGGAATACATCCTCTTTCACTGACGTTATGGAAGCAGATAAGATAATCAAGGGATGAAGCAGCTTTCGGCACTTCCAGCCGGGATTAATGGATTCTGGATAAAGTCTCGGGTGAATCAAGGCCGTGCATGTAGCACACGTATCTCTTTCTCCCTGCGAACTCGATTCTTGTGCACTGCACTGCTCCCGTTCCCCGCGATAGTGTTTTGTCCGGCATCAAACGAGAATACTCGGGGGACTTCGATCGGACCGTAATGTCCCGCGCTACTTTATCTCTCGGTGCAGTCCTTTCCCGTACGGACGTTAATATTCGCTTTGATGCCGTATCGAATTTTTGGTTCGTCGTCGCTCACCTCGTTTTGTGACTCGAAACGAACCCACGGTGCTGCCCTGATTGTGTCCTCCGATCGCCGGTAATCCCCGAAACGAGGTTATGATCCATTTTACGGATTGAGTTATCCGCATTTATTTTGACTTTCGAGACGTAACGAGATTGTTTGGCGGCTAGCAGTTTCTGAAAAACGAAGTTCGAATGGTAAATGACTTTTTAGGTGGCGGGATAGAGCGTTGATCCCGTGCTTTAGTCTGGGTCTCAAAGTTCGATCAATGACAGATTTTACGAAATTTCAATAAAAGTTAAACACTTAAACGGGTGGTGTTTTGACTTATATATAATTTTATGAAGTTCTAAAATCGACTAGATGCGGATATTTAAATTATTATAATCCTAAAGCGTAAAATTTTCTAATTCAATTTTTAAATGTTTACAAAATACAATAAGATTTCGATCTAACGTTCTCGTTTCTAACGTTTTCCCGGCTCTTAGGTAGAAATTTTGAGGTTACAACTTCAGCAACTACACCCATTGTTTTTCGCTTCATACGTTTTTCAGCATCTATTGTCGACTTCCCTTGGTACTGCAAAAACGTTTGTTCGAGATTTCACTATAAGTAAAAGGGAATGTTATTGTATAAATATTTCGTTATATTATAAATGAGAAAACTAACTTGATTTCCTTGTCCTTTTCTCATCCATTTTGTTCCTAAATAAAACACCTCTTACACTCAAATTCCGAATTTATTTATGATCTGTATACGTTGTCACTGTTCCTTTTATGAGAATCAACAACTGCCTTAATGAACAGGTTTCTTTGAATAATCATCTGTACAATAATACATTTATTTTGAAAAGAGTTTATGTCTGTAATACGTGCCATTAAGATTATAATCGTTATTTTCCTTACATCTTGATTTTTTAGAATAATTTATATGGTAATAAAGTGGTTGACAATTATTAAACTCACGCGAAATGTATTGCGTGAGCGTGCCGAGCACACTTGCATGTTCAAATACCACCCAAGAATTGGATATAACATCTTAATCTTAATCAACCTTTTGATATTTTATGCGAGACTTTTTTGTTTTTCTTCGTTTGGAATGCGTCGAAACACGTTATAAATCAGAGCCACGTTACTGACAAACGCTTTTTTCCCGCTAAGTTTAAATATTTGTTTTCTTTACATTATTATCGAACTACACACCCTGATGGCATTTCGATTCCAAAGTAACTTTTAATGGTGTAATAGATTTGATTCGGATATGAAAAGAAATTATTTATTATCCTGCTTTCGAATGTTCTGTTTTTGTTTGATTTTCTATGAAAACTACCCACCCAGATGACATTTCTATCATACATACACGTATTGACAGAAGATAAAATTTGAAGCAAGGAAGAATATTCGGTTGTACAGTAGCATTTTGATGACAATTTGCGATGGATCAAGTATTCCTTTACGTTTCATAGGTCGACCGTGATTGACCCAATGACTAGGAGTGTTTTTCAGAACATAACAGTATACCCTCATATTCGAAGCCATTTAAATCATTTACAGTCCCCCCAAATTGGATTAAAGCAAAATTAGAACATAGACCTAAAGGTGCAGTCTTCATAAAATTGGTAAAGGAGCTAATCGATGTTACTAACTTCTTTCATGTTTGTCATTCACGATGATTATAGATGTTGGGGCATTCTTCTGTATAATCCCCGTTAAATCTCTTTGATTGCAGTTTCGGAACATTTTTACTCGTGGATGATTTCAGTATCTGATAAGGTATGATAGGGCCAAAAGCGTTACCCATCCGCGGTAATTTAATTACACAAAATAAGCAAACAGGGTGTCCACCGCCGCCAAATGAGATACTTTGGATGCCGAACGCCGCAGCTACGCGTTAAGTTCTGTTACATCTGCTCTGCTTGCTTAATTGGGATAATAGACTGAGAGAAAGACAACAAGAGAAAATTATTCCGGGTTCGGCTCCCAGAGCAACATGATGTTTCTGTGTATCGAATGAAGTTGGTAAAACAGCCATAAAGATATACACAGGAGAGAAGAATAGATGGTTCTTTAATTCATAATATTCCGCTCGAATCGGTCTTTTTGATCTTAATATTATCAAGAAATCTTAATTAAAATCAATATCTTATGTTGTATTACCAAGGCTTGATTTACCATTAAATGTTTAAAATCATCACCATGTCACACGCATATGGTGAAAGTTACGAAAGACAGTTTATTTTATTTAGAACGTGTCAAATGTTTTATATTTAAAGGTTCCCCTGAGCTAAAGAATGGCTCATCAGAAGTTGCTTAGTTGCAGAAAGTATTTGATTTTCATATTATATCCATTTTATGTTGTACCAAACATGGTGCATCACTAGCAAAGTTCGAAGGAATTTAAAATGAAAAGAAAAACATTTCTACAAATTAAATTAAATTAAATATATATAATTAAATTAATACATATATGTATTAATAGAAATTTTCACCTAAGATTTTAGCCAAAGAATCCTACTAATAAAGATTAAAATATACGGAGAAAGTGATTCTTTGTAGTGTTCATTTTATAGTCACCCTTTTTATTTGTTTGTTTGTTAATAATAATAATATCAAAGTACAGTTCTAACTCACGATAGTTGCACACAGAAACATAAATATACTTCTGAAATGTTGATTTTGTGCCGTAGTTTGATCTATTTTATTTTTATGACAATTATATTGTGGCTTATGCACAGTTTTATATGTCTCACTGAGACTTAGCTTATTTTAATTGTTTATTTATTGAGTATCTGTAAATTATTTACAGGTTAGGTGTAATTTATTTTCTCGATGCTAATTTTATGTGGGGAAATCATGAATTTTTATCTAGTCAAATATATTTTCCTTGAACGAAATGTAGAAAAAATTCGTTCTGCTGAACAACGAATGTTTTCCTTGCCATAAGATACTTAATTCTAAATTTTCTTTAGTAAAGGAAAGTTAAAAAATAATTGGAAAAAAGAAGTAAGCATCTCGCGGGAAATTTTCCATGCCAAAAAGGGTCTCGTTTCATAATATTTCAACATCCGAAAATAGTAGCAGCACAGAGGTAGAGTGACAGGTTCATCCCGCAACCAAAGCATCGAGCCGCTCACACGCGAATTTGTTAGTCGAGTTTGCGTAACAAGCACATCCGCGGTAATAGACTCACGTCAGCCGTCAGGGTAAGTCCCGCTTTCTACGCAAATGAAATAAATTTCATCCCATCTCCCGCCTTTTAGGGTGTCCTTTTGTATGAATGAGACTCCTCCTCCGCTCGGAGGCTTTTTCGCCTCTCGAAATTCCTTTCGCAGAGGTTAATTTTCCTCGGTCTAGAAACGTCCCTTTTGACTGCACTTCCACCTGCCGTCCCGCGTTTTTCCCCTGGAAGCGTAGTCCTCCCGCTTATCCATTACAAATTCAAATTCCGTTCGTTTCTACGCATGTTTTCCCCGCGTCGTCATCTGCTTCCGCGGGCGCGCTTCTCGGCGTTCGCGATATTTTCAATCGCCGACTTCCCCGCTTCGATTCCATTGAAACGCAATTTTGCGTCGTCAGCAGCTTGCCGTTCGGCTTCGGCTGGGAAATTTGGTGAGGATTCATAATGGCTCCCCAGATGGGTATTTAAATCGGAATCGGCGAGTCGTTACTTTAGGTTCATCGATCATTCGTCTTATGTATGTGAATGTAAACGTAGTTTAATTTTGCGTCAGACTTGCACAAGGATAATGCGAAATCTATGTGTTCGTTTGGCTGGGTTTAATTCATTTGAAACTGTAATTTATAGGGGCGTTGTGCTACTCTTACAGGGCTGTGCCCCGCTCAATTGGTCATTGTAACTCTGTGAGAAAAGCAAGAAATAAATTATCTAACTCTTTATACATCTTTCTAAACCTCATTCTATTTCCCTTTACACAGCTAATATTGGAGAGGTTGAGATTTGAACTGACCTTAAAATTACAAAACTTATTCAAAAAACAATTGACAGCTATCTCTTATGTTCCTGTTGTATTTCTTGTTTCTACGAGTAACAATAAATATATTGCGTTTAGTATATGCTATGAAATCCGTTAGCAGTGTATAATAAAATATCATTTAACAGTTATAATATAGTATTCTTCTACCTCTGGAGATGATAGCAATGCTATTTCCATGTAGATAGTGTGTTTCTTAGAAGATTTGTAATCTGGGTCCTTCTGTTGTTTCCGGATACCGGTGGCAATGATGTGCATAGGGCAAAAAAGTCAGCTATTGGAGATTTTAAACCTCTAATCTCAGCCATGTACCAATTCTCCAACGAGAAGCCCAAGATTCAGCATAAAATCAGTCGTCCATCCTCTCTTACCCTTGAAAGCAATCGAAATTTTATGATTAAAAATTGGGGTCGTTAATTGTTTAAAATAGCCGTGACTTATATCGCGAAGTTTTATTCGATTTCTTTTTCATCTCAATTAATACCTTTTATATTACGCTTCGCTAGTTAATTCTTCTACTCCCGCTATTATGAGATTTTATTCTACTCCAAGGTCATTTCTTAAATTCCTTCGGATACGTGAGAACTTGGTGTTGATGTGCTCAAGCAATCCGCAAACGTACTTGTATGGAATTGTGTAATTAGCTGTCTGACTTTCTGTGGAATAAGTATATGGAATACTCTTGCGTGCTTCTGTGGATTTTTCTGAAGGAAAAATTACATATAATAAATAAAGTATTTTGCTTTTTATAAAATAGCAACTAGTGGTAAAATTTATTTGTAATAAAACTGCTTTGCAAAGAGGCCTTTTGCTCAAATTCCTTGGTTTGGAAAAATAGATCGTACTCGAGTTCATTTTTTAATGCTACGGAAACTACTTTGAAATGTCGCATTCGATGTTTCCCCGTACGTTCGCCTCGTTTAAGAATTCCTTCAGTCCCCGAATACGAGGAGCTCGGAATTTTTCCTCTCGCCTTTTAGAGATTCCTTCGTAGTATTTCCCCCAAAGGCTGTCGATGTCGTTCCTTCCCCTCCTCCCCAGAAACGCTCCTTTGACTCCCCCACACTCCCGCGCACTCCCGTTTCGAAACTAAGTTAGAGAAGGTAATTGAGCCATTCCTCCTGCACTGCATTTGGCGAAATCTTGTGAATTATGCAAGTAATTCAAATGAAATCGATTTCGTTCCCGTGTCGGTGAATTCAGCTGGGATAGAGGCGTATTAATGGAAATTGCATTGTAAAATCGATATGCTCGACCAATATCGGCGTAGCACCCGAATAGTAATGGGTGACGGTACTTTTGCTTCCAACTTTTCATTAAATCCCTTGAGTTAACTAATTAGACGTGCAGTGAATCTCTAATAGGAAAGGATTACAGTACTTCAGCTATACGATAGACTTCTAAAGGAATTCCTGAAATTACTAGTTAAACGTATGCATCGATGTCTGGGCTAAGTATCGCATTCTTTAGTTGAAATATTCGTAGGCTTTATTGATGCCAACTCAATCAAAGAATTTGCATAATATTTCCAATTGCAAAATTGCTGAAATGTTCGTTATTCTAGCCCTCATTTATGAGCCAACTCCGTACTACTATGTTATAAAAGCTTTCGTTTTAGCTTGTAGCATCAGTAGTTTGCATAGGTTTTTCACATCACCGTCTCTGTGGATGTTTTTCTGCGTTGAATCTTTTTCCTAAGATAATACCCTAGGTTTTTTACATGCACTGCTTAAGTCTTCCTTCTTATTCCTTTTCGCTTGTGCTTTTTGCATGTTCTTTATTAATACCATTGAAGAACAAGTTAGGTGGAAGAAGAGGCATTTAAGTCTCGCCTAAATAATGACCTCACAGATGCTATTCTTAAGAAATAACGTTCATGAGAAAGATTTTATAACTAGGATGAAAACCATCGTTATCTGAATAATTCGTATGCAGGATCACTTGTTTTTTTATTTCAAATAATTAAAGAAATAAAAGAAAGGCTTCGTTTTAGAACTGAATCTTAAAATAAAGCTTATTTTTTAAATGTGTTGTAAATTCATTTAAAAATAAGTGCAAAGGAGGATTTTCCTTCTGGACAGCTCAAATTTTCGAACGAAAAAAGGATGCTTTTAATTCATAATACGCCATCAACTTCGCAAGAGACCATAACTACTAACAAATAGTTAGAATGCAGATTATCTCGCTTTCAAAGTCTTACATTCAAGAACAATGCATGAAAACATTGAGTGGTATGTTATACGGTCTTATATTTCGCAACAGATGCTCTCTTAAAGACTCTTTTAACGAGGGATGTGTATGACTCAGAAATACAGTAATGTTTTGTGAATGTGAAAGCCCGGATTGTTTTATTCAACGTGCATGTTCTAGTCACGCTTCCCCCACTGGAATAACCAAGCCAATAGCCTCTCTGAATCATACAATGTCTCCCCACGTATATATCTGTCCTAGCACACTTCTTTTGTTTCCAGCATCGATCCTTTCATTTCGCCTTTTATTCCTCCAACTCCCATTCTCTGCATACGCGCAAATTGCCGTATCCCGCTCCTTCACTCAAATCCCTCCAACTATATATCCCTCGTCCATTCATCGCAATTCTCTCTTCTCCATTCACATCTCGTATCTCTCGCGTGCCTTTTCCCTATTACCGCTGTATCGTTACGCAGATGCGCCTGACACTCGCGACGAGATTGAAACGCAAATTTCATCGCGAAATATTTTTACCGAAATGAACTCGGCGAAAGGTTTTCAGGCTCAAAAGATCGTGCCAAAGTTAATTCTGAAATTGTCGAGAGTCCATAAGTTTTGGAGTGGTGCTTGCTCCCTCTTATGCCTACGAAGTTACTTTTTAGCGCACCATGTTAGCTCGAGTATGGATTTTTCATTTACCTACCGTTCAGTGAGTTTTTGTAATCAAAAATACATTTATTTTATCCTGGATCGGATTTAGGCTATGAAAGCCTAAGTGCCAGAGACTTTATTTACGATCTCCTTTGGAAAATATTTTATTAGAAAAAAAAGCCTATTTTCTCTGGGAAGTGTGCAATCGCTACCACTAGACGAGAATAACGTAATATAGAATGTTAATTATATTTTTAATAATTAAATTAATACAATAAAACGTCTTTTTGTGGAATTAGAGACATCTTAAAAGTAAGAAGGGACGCTAAATAGCTTCCAGGAGATTTAATGTGTCCGGTTTCGTCAACTGGTTGACATCTTTAGGAATACAAAATCTGAATAATTAAGAAGGTATATAATTCAGTTACAATCGGAAGAATGCTCAAAAATTTCAACTTTAAAAATATGCTACAAATTTGAAAAAGAATGGTAAATAACTAAGCAAAATTCCACACAAAATAATTTTATTAATTATTTATAAATGTATTTGTTTATTTATGAATAATAACGGATTTCCACTAAGTCAAGGCTTACTCAATTTAATTTATGTCAATTTGAAAGATATTGTTCATTCAATTATAATTATAGATGAAATATATTCAACCCGGAATCCTTATATAATTATAGCCTCTGCTTTAATTATAGCAAAGGCGTTATTTATTATAATTATCATCTAGTGCTATCATTAAGGAGAGGTTTTAACGTAAAGTCAGTAAAATAAATTTTAAGTAAAATAAAGTTTAACTTAAGTTTTGAAATTTACTATATAAAGTTCAAGAATACCTTAATTTTTATCTTTCCTGACATGGTATCTTCAATCAGCACCTAATTTTCTTATTTATTAAATCATAATTCCTGTTTGTGATAAAGATGCTAGTTGAATTTGTCTTGCTACATTTCTATGGGAACGGAGAGGTGAAATAGGCAAACGTACTGTTCGAGTCAAACGCCTCATTTACATTCCCTCCTCACGTTTGCAAAATCCATTACACTCGTTCAATATCTCAAGAGGATTTTCCGTTTAATTTCCCCCGATCATGTTCTCCATGTGTAATGCTCTTAAGCTGGGTGTACGATTTCACTGAGCGTGAAAAATGCATCGAGGTTCCCTATTTATATCGCTATCTGAAAGACGGCTGTATCTCACTTTTTAAAAAGCGGCGCGAGAATAAAACCTCTTTCGGTGAGATTGCTGCTTAAATATTTATTCCCTTCGCCATACTTGAGAAAGCTTTTACGACGAACCGAGATTGCCCATTTCGCTCCAAGAAAACCGAAGAAGCCTATGAAAAAGAAAATGTTAAGTTTTCGGGATCGGGAAAAGGCATTAGCCGACGATTTCTCCTGTCATCCTGTCTCGGAAGCGGCCACGGAATCCGTGTTCATGTGTTATTTATTCGCAAGAATGCGGCAAAACTTGAGGATTTCTCGTCTCTACAAATCCTGGTAAAATGATTGCACCGGTTTTTTATAAATTCCGCAGTTTTGGCTTGATTAATGCATCGTATTTACTCGGGTTTAAGCCGAGGCACCTAATTTTTTGGAACAACGAAACTGGGAAAACTAATTTACTCGAGCCTTCGGTGGGAAATCCAACGATACTCGACGCCCTATATTCAAACATTTGTTTCAAATCTGAGTTTCCAAAACTTGCTACCCTAGCTACCTCAGAATACCTTGAGGCAAAAATTAGTCAATGCTAAATCCAAACTAGTTTACTTTAGTAACTTTGCCATATTTTCAGTCACTCGCTTATAAACGTTATATAGAAATCGAATTCGATTGCCAGATTGTGTCAGATTTGAATGATTCATGTTCTATTGAAAGTGAATTATGGTAATACATATCATGTACTTTATTCAAGAAACCTTCGGAGAAAATATTCAGATATCGTTGGTCTTGGGAGTGATTATAGAAAAGAATAATTATGAAGAATGCCTAACAATGGCTTATCTTTATCGATGATTGTGGAGTTGCGTAGGAAGATGGGTAACAGATACCAGTCAGTTAAACTCGTTGCTGAAGTAAACGTTATCCGGGCGTTATTCCATTAGGGTCAGACAGTTGTTTACGCGGAAATGTAAATGCTTTGCGGGCAAATTGGCCACTTGGAGAAGTGAGCGGTCATTTTGCCAAGTGGCTAGTTTTAGGTCGATGCCTTGACATAGTTACCATCGACTTTGTATACATGCTCGTTCTTTTTAAGTACACAGAAGCTTCTTTCGTAGCTGATATCGTAATTATAATTATTTATACATTTTGGTGGTCTACAGTTTTAAATATTTTCAAGTTTTCATAAAAATACTGCCAAAGAAGCTCAAGTGGTGATTCTATTTCTGGTAATTTCTTTAGGGGGACTTATTATATAAGAACCTTATTGGTTCTTGCAGAAAGGTATTCCAGGAGTAAAAATGGTATTTAGGCGTCTTTTGACCTAGTGAATATTTTAAATATATTCATTCTCGTGGATCATGTGCTGTAAATGCTGCTGATGATAAAGTAAGCATTCCAGTAATTCTGACAGAAAATCTGTTAAATTTTTCAACTTAAAATTCCCGAAAAATGTTTTGCTTACATTTCGAATCAGTCTCTTTAAATATTCATGTCACAATTATAAATTTTATGCGTAAAAAAAATGGCGAAGAATCCTTCCAGAGCATTGCGGTTATACAATTTTCGTGTCATAAATGTTATATCTTTTTATCATTATGTATTCGTAAGTTGTCAATATTTAACATACCCATACGTGGATTTAAATATTTATGTAAATATTTTATCAATAGTTTTATTTTAAATATTAAATTTCGTTAGAAAAGGAGAATAATTCTATAAAGGACTTTTTCACAAAAAGGTAGATAAATTTATTGTAAATTTGGCATTTCAGTATTATTAGTAACCTCATTGAATGATTTTGATAGTGTAGTGTTAAAAACAGTCTATAAAGCAAGACATAACTTCGAAACTTTCATCAAATTATAGCATATACATTTTCCGAAGAATTAATTGAACGTTTTACCATAGAAGAATAGAATAATTTATAGTTGTGCATTGTATGACTTTCTCCAAATACACATCCCATTGTGGAAACATATATTTCAGGATTTGAAGTCGCATCATTTGGGGCGATTATTTGAACGTATGAAGTTTCAGACGCAAGAAAATCGGCGTTACTCTTAAGACAAAGACAGACATGCGTTTTTCATGAAGCACTCCACAGATCTTTCATCGCCTCCCACTATTGATTCCCAAGCGTCCAGACGGAACCCTTCCATTGTGTTGGGAACTCTTTAAACAAATAAATCGTACGGGAAAGTTTTATTGTCTTTTCTTCTTAAGAATAGCCGGAGATGCTGCCAACCCATTCTTCTCCGATATCCTCGGCTCGGCTTACTACATCAAATCATTCATTGGTCCATTTGTTCTGGTTTCTCGCCTCGTTCTCGCAATCCCTCTCTTGGCAGACTCTTGTTTGTGTCTGTCTCCACTCCCCGGTGTTCGATCCTTGAGGAATCATCTTCTTCCGTTCATTCATCCCGTTATGTTCCCACCACATCCTTATTTCCGCTTAAGGGGAAGAATCGAACATTCTCAGGAGCGAAGTGTTTCCCGTGTAAGTTCTTCCTTCGCGCCTGGTATACCGCAACCCGCAATTCAACCGTGTGTTCTTGCTGCCTGTACACCAGGCGCAAAACCTTATTTGGGCTGTTTCTACTATAGTTACGTAATTCTTGCATCGAAATTCTTTTCTGTTACCAGATCATGGTCAATGGATTTGTCCTTCGGTACAGGATATTAAAAATCTAACTTTTAAGTACAATAATATCTCGATCTAAGGTTCTCATTTAGAGATTTCTTCATCTCTTAGTAACACGGGTGCTATATAAAATCGTAGGAAATTCTGAAGGAAATATACATTACAGTAAATTCTTTCGTTTATAGAGACTTCGATTATTGCACTGCGTAAGTTTTACTGATTAATTAATTTTGTTATTTTCGTTTTCTATTATCATTCAGAAAGTATTCCATATAAAATCAAATATGTTATGAAGAATAGAAATATATCTATTATTGAATTTGCCTCCCTTTAATTGTTTACCGCCCTGTTACATACTATATTGCTGTTATTCCAGAAAATACGTTTCCAAATTCTTCAAGTAGGTAGACCACATCGTATTCATCCCAAAGCTTTACCACTTTCAGTTCAAAGATATGAGGTCGCTCCGTTCTTTCTTCTCTTAAAAGCGGTTGCTTAGAGAATATTAATTTTTTCTTTCTTCTCGCCAGCTTCCTTCTGTCCCACGTATTCTCCGACTCTCCCCAGGATTTACGGGACATGCTGAGGTTTTATTCTTCTCACTCTCTTTGAGATACCCTCATACGAGCAAGCGTCTACAAAGGAACCTTCTCTCCGCCACAATGCGGTCATTTTAGAACCACTGTGTCTATCCCTGCCTTCTCTATAACGGATTGTTTGTTTGACTTTCTTCATTCCCTCGTCCCATCGCTTCGTCCCTGCTTTTCCCACTCTTTTCAATCTCCATTCCAATTTCAAGGCCTTCTCTTGCGCTGAATGAAGTGGTGCTGCGACCGTCTGACTATTGGTACACAATCATTTTCCCCTTCATGAGATACCTCTCGGAGTCCTCCGACCCTTGCGGTGTGTATCCCTGGTTTATTGGATTCCCCAGCTTTTCTAATATATGTGAGTTCTTTTGGGGTTATCCCTTCGTATTTAGTCGTTCCGAGTTTTTTGCCATTAGCTGATTTTTATTTTCAATCCTCTACTGAAGAGGATTTAATTCGGGTTAAGGATTTTAGCGGATTTATTCAAGCAGTAATATGCAAAATGATAGTGTTTATGTTTCCGGAATTTGTTTCTTTTCAGTCGATATTTACAATTGATACGTTTTCTTGAAGTGCTTTCTTTCTATGTGCATATTATCAGTTTATACTATCCAAAATATGTGGTGAATGACTTTATTGAGATAAGGAGGTAATTGCTTCTAGAGCACCGGTTTCTTTAAATTTCTCATAACAGTACATCGCTTTGAGAAGAAGATAAGTTCGTTTTCCATATTCATTCCATTTCAGTCTTGTGTTATCTCAGTAAATTTTAGATTCCTTTTCAGATGTTCAAATCTCTGGTTACTTTTCGTAATTATCAGAACCTTCAGAAACCGTCTATGATCTTTGAATGCTACATAACTATAAAATTAAATAAATACTAATATCTGAATGTATACACTTTATAGTATATACCATATTTAATACTATAAACATAATACTGTAAACTTTGAATTAGAAATAAAGGACCTCATCTTCGAATCTTATGATAAAACATGATTTTACAGAGAACTATGTGGGGCGCAAGACGAGAGTTTTGACTTTTTGATCTTAGTTCTTAGTCTTGATGTAATCGTGGTTACCAATTCCATTTATAATTATGATTGATCAATACATGTAGCTTACAACTGGTGCGTTGATTCAGTGACTACGTAGCTTTTGCAGATAGCATCGCAGGTATTACCTGAATGTTCCACGTATCTACGACAGTCTTTCTCAAATTTTAATGCAAACCAATACAAACAGACGATCCACGGCGCGAAACTTGAAAGCCGCGAGCTTAGAAATTTCATTACCTTAGATTTCATTCTCTCAGTAATCCGATACGGAAGTAAGAATTCCATTTTTTAATTCTCGGAGAGAATCCCATTAACGCGAGTGTTTTGAGAAGGCATTTTAATTTAATTTCACCATTTATATATGACTATGCGTCGCTAATCTCCTATTTCCCTTATGTTTTTTGTTCATTTTTTCCACATCTTCCTTAATTCGTAACCCGCTCTCAGCTTTAATTCAATATCCCTATCTTTTTCTCTCTGGTCCTTCTCTCAGTCCCAGCTCGCTTATCTCATTCTCCGTCTGTTTTAGTAGTTATTAATTTGGGCTCCCGCTCGTATATATCACTTTTTGAAACCTTTATTTGCCGAGACCCACCTCCCCGCCCCGGAAATAAATCAGGCGAATTTTATATCTCGCATCTCAGCTGTCGCGTCGCTCTCTCCGCATACACTTAGCGATTGCGGAGGGATGTGTAATCTTTAATTCTGACATTTGTTTTTTCCCGTTCTGCCCGGATTTGAATTCAAGAAAGGAGCGATTAAATTCTTGCTCTGGAAATTAAAAGGAGCGGCTTTTAGGGAAGTGCACCCGCGTTATTAATTCCTGCTTCGTTGTCGTAAATTGGGAAATTTATCAGGGATAAATTCCCAAAGTTGACTTAAAGGAATTAGCCGTTTTACAAAATGTGTGGGATCAAGTCGGGTCTACGAACTTCTCCTCGTCTTCTAAACGCCATCTTTATAAAACTTGTAAAAATGTAATATAATATTGAAAATGGAAGAAATAACGTCTGGTAGTATTAAATAATTTGGAACTGTGCACAAAGCAGCATACATAGTATTTAGGTTTCCACTAAAATGAATGAAAAGTCTTCAGTAACGTTCGGAACAGCAAAAAAATCGCAAGATTACAAAGAATCGTTTGGATAAAATCCTTAAATGAATTAAGACTGAATCAAAAGATAAGTTGCAGAGTGTACCATCACAACGAAAGAGATCAAGGTTGTACACACAGAAGCGATGATCATGATATTGATACCAACGAGATATCAGGGCTCATTTTGTGGACCTTGCGTGCATAAATCGGATTAGAAACACCACCTGAAGAATAAGTAGAAGAATTAGCGTCGTTCAAATATTATCTGTCTTTAGGTCTTTGTTTTCTCGAATACGTTATTACAAACATGTTTTCTGTTTCTTTTTTTTGAAAGGATTTATTTACTTATCCTTATTTATTTTCATTTACGGAAGTGAATCATTATCTTGATTTATATCTGTTAAAAAGAGCCAACCTTTCCTTATATATTTGTTCTCGTATAGTATTTGTAATGATTTCAATTCACGGAATCGGGTTCCAATTTCTTCAATTTTTCCCACTTAGAAAACGTGTATTTGGGAAAAGTACATCTGCTAAACGGCGGGGCATTCTTATAACTGAAGTCGCTAAAAGTACGAGCAGGCATGATTTAATTTTTTAAATGGGGCTCCGATGAGATGGAAATCTGAATCTTCCTCGTTTGGATAGTACTCCCATTTCTGCCAACATTAATCTCAGGCTAATTAGGTTTCAATGTATACGATGTTTTACGAGAATCAACCAAAAACCTTCTTCCTTTAATGGTCGCTTTGCAATCAATAAAAATTACCAGACCATCAGCAAAGTATTCCGGTAATCCACGTATACCGATTCTTCCATTTTCCTCTACAATGCACAGTTTCCAGATTCCCATTTCCATAAATTACACCCGTGGTTTAAATTATTGTTTCACGCGAGGAGATAGTAACACGCTCGAACCGCAGGTAATTGATCGGTCATTTCCTACGGCCTAATACAGGTTTCGGGTGAATCATTCCGTTTGCTCATATCCTTATCCACGCGGATAGCGTTTGCTGATATAGTACGCTCGCAGGCCTTCTCTCTCTCCGGTTACGTAGACAACTTCCGAGTGCTTCTCGTAACACATGCATACTACCACTTAAAGCATTCATCTCTCGCAACGTGAAGTTCAATTTGAAAGATGTCGGAAATTTGCGAGAAGGATTCCGACGGTAAATTTATGGTCGCGGTAAGGACATCTTCATAACCTCCGATTTATGATCCATTTAAAGAAGTAAATTTATTTGTTAGATGCGTACTTATTCCAAGCTATTTAATGAGTTACATGTTACTCTCATAGTCTCTTTATACATTATTTCTATACCCCCGTTTACGGTGACCAGCGCTTTTCTCTCTTCTCACTTAATCAAAACATATAATTGACGCACCATTTTAAAGACAAAGTTTCTTGTTTCCTGCTAAAAGTATAAAGCAATAAATTAAATATGAACCATTTGGGCAAAATGTCGAGTTAAAATTTGAATTTGCCCCTAGAGTTTTGTTACTGGATATCGATGTCTTTCGATACAAACCAGGTTTATTGAAAGAGACTGATACTCTGTTTACCCACCAAATACATTTAAACAAACATACCTATTACTACAAACGAATACACAAATATTAAAATCACCTACAATTGTACCGCTTTCTTTTATTCGAATTGCTTGTATCCCAGTGCTAATATGTGCGAATTTTGGGGCAACTAGTTCATAAGTAAAAGGTTTCGCTAATTCACCTTCAAAGTCCTTGTTTATATTGCGTTTAGTCAATAAAAAATGATATCGTTACATGTTTATCACTCAGCGGCCGTATTATAGAATGTTACATGTCATCGATTCGACTTTTCTCTCGCGATAAACTAAGGTATCCTTTGATTGAAATTTTCTGGTAGACTTGTGTATAATTTGCATCGCTTCACCTTTAGATACGCCCCCCTCTTGTTCTTCGCAATCGTAGTAGTTGCTCCACCGGATACCGCTATTTTTTCGCGGAGGAAGTAAACTTTACTGGATGCATTTGCTCAGTTCCCCGAGAGAAAAATTTTCTCATTTCTCCACGTAGAGGATATCGCGGGCCTTTCATGCCGAACGGCTGCGTGCTATTTTTTCCATATCTGTTTTCCTTCTGGAGAAACCTTACTTCCTTCTCGTTGAAACGTTTTTTTTATTTTCCCGACTCGACATTTCGGGCTCGCTGTTTTTCTTCTTTATATAACGAAAAAATTAAATTCAGTTTATAAATAAGGGGACAAAGGATTCGGTTTTTTCTTGACCTTACGCTAAGGAATCCAAAGGGAGAATGTTGTATGTGCATAAAGGCGGGAGGAGTTAATAAAAAATGGTTTCTTTTATCGCCGAGAGCAAACATATTCATTTCGACACGTTGCTACTCGAGTACCAATGTCTCTCTTGCTTCTGCTATTTTTCTCTTTCTCTCTCATTCCGTTCCACTCTCTCCCTAGCGCTTTCTCTCGGATTGCCTCCCCTCTTCTTCGTGTATTTTGTTCCCTTCATCCATTCGGGGCCCCTGTTGTCGTCATTTATTAAATAAAGAGCTCGTCTCCTCAAAGCATCCCGCTAAGTTTTTAAAGTGAGAAAGAGGAGTCGTTTGCTTCTGCCGAAATCAATGACACTATTCCGTACCTTTGTTGTTCTGCTGTATCTCTAATGAGGATTTAATTTCAAAGTAGTGAAAGAGTAAATCTAATAGCCTACGACTTTGTGGAATGGGCCCGTACTCAAGATATTAAAGAGCTTGGTAATTTCCACTGAAACATATTTCGCGCTAAATATATTCCTTCGGAAATTACTAAGTGTCTTTATTTTGACAGTGTTACAAGACTTAAAGATCTTAAATTAGGATTAATCAGATGCCTCATTTTTTAAACCATTTTTAAAGCCGGTTTTTTTCCTTTTTCGATGTACACTCCTGGCCAAAATTAACGCAGCACCTCCCTAGCGATCCTTACGGCTAGTGCTGCGTTAATTTTGGCCAGTACTGTACAATCAATTTTAAAGTCAGATTTTGGTAGGACAATAAAATACGGCTTAAGAGCATATAAAAAGTGGAGAATTACATGGCTTCGAGTTGCGCATTTGATCTTGAGAAAGTATAAAAATTGTTATCTCAGATAGCTTACTTCCTTATACATATCTACACATACGAGCATGACATATCAATCTATGAACTCTAAATAGCACATTTATTATAGGTTTTTATTACATTATATGGCCCTTTCTTTAGGTAAATGTATTGTGGTTTGTACGGCGCATCTATTAAAACTAATTATTTATTCATAAACTAAAGGTTGGAACTCCTGCTTTGGAAAATTAACAATCTGACAAAGGAATCTACAGTAAACGATTCTCGTGTCAATGTATATTTGATATATATCTCACGTAGATGATTAAATAACTGAAAAATTATATTAAAAACAAATTAATAGCAAAAAGGTATAATAAAACGGAAGTTGAAATGGATTCATCTACTCCTAATTCATGGTGGTGGTGATGGTTTATGGGCCATTAGCGATTCAAAAGGAGAGTTCATGTTATTTAAATATTCATTTAAAAATTAAAGCATTCAGTCATTACGTTGTTACAAAATATTTGGAGAGCCAGGGTTTTTAAACTATCACCTTCGGGTATTAGTAGCCCCATTGTCATATGTAATTACTGCAAGTCAAACCCTTTTCAGAAAAATATTTAATATATAATATAATATTGAATTAATTAGCCTTCTATTCGCAGTCGAAATGGAGCGCATATGTTGATGTAAGAAGTGAATCTGATGTTTTTCGATTTAACAGATTACTGAGGTAGTATAGCTGTGATTGTTTTATTTTAATTTTGCCGATAAATTACTGTAAAAACTCGTATATTCTAAAGAGGATTTTCATCGCAGAAGTTGTAGGTATTGGAATCGTATTTTATTATTTAGCTCGGGAAAATGAATACTCATTCCGTATCAAATGAGTTCAATTACATACGGATTACAGTCATCTGCATCTCGTGATGAGTTGACGTTTGGAAATTCTGTAAGTGAGAGCTGTAATTTTTTAGCCGTCTCAAAACGCTCATTTTACAAGTGCGTTTTGAATTTATGTATCGAGTTTTTATGATTCTCTTTAAGGAATTTACGACTATATTCACACTCTGCGTACAAGTTTATGTTTAAATATTCTGTAACCATCGTATTCTTCTGAATCATAAATTCCGTATTTCGTCTATGATCTATGATTTTATTTTTATATTTTGCTAACACTATTCATGTTTCAATATGGGAAGGCGTTACCTCGTGGAAGGCCATTACAATGAAAAAATACCGTTTAATACAATTCCGTAGTGGAAGTGTACGAAACGGTCTTTCTTTCACTATTCATGACCAGTATCGCTCGAGTATCTGAGATGGTTCGATTGATGTTTCTAGTGTGGGGTTTCTATTATTCCTATGTGAGACTCATTTAGTTTTGCATGTACCAAACCTTTTTTATTCTGGTAATTTCATTTTAATGATTTGAGTTTTACTCCCAGTCATTACTTTTTCATTCCATGCATCCCTTAAGTTCCCTAAGCTGCACGGCTTACCGTGCCAAATTTATCCTAATCCCCACCCAAAGTCCTGTCAACTTCTCAGGCACGTTCAAGAAGTTAGCGTATGCCCGTTCAAGAGTCATCGATTATTTCACGTTCAATTATGCGCACGGGTTAAATGTAGGACGAGGCTCGGGCGCCAAAGTTTTCACTCGTAATTAAGGCGATTGTCCCACCACCGCATTTTCCCATCTTCTTCTCCCCCTTCAGCTTGCATTTTCATCCCACTGCGTACCCTTCATCTCTACTTCCCTTTGATTCTTTTTCCCTCCCTCGTTCTTGCTCAAAAAGGATTGGATAGATTTGTGGTTCTTATGTTTCTCCTCTCTTGCTTTCAGACAACCACTTTGTCCTTCTCCAATCTCCGCCCCTGAAAATCCCACGGCCTTTGATTCTGCCACATCTCATCTTACGGCCCTTTCATTCCTGACCGCTGGGATAATTTCTTTTTCTACCCCTCGTGCCACGGTCTTCATCTTCCTTCCTTTGCTCTTCGCCCCCATCCTCTCCTTTTTTTTGGAATACTCTTTCTTAGGATTATGTCCTGCTTTCGCAGTGAGTGTGTTGAGCTTCTTCGAAACTATACTTCCACCCAAAATTTTATGAAAAGTGAGTATTTGATTTCAGAAACCGACATAGAGAATCCACATTCAAACGTTAATGATTCAGTGTTATACCGCTCAATCGCCAGACAAAATAGACTTTGAAGATGTTTTCACAGATACTATTACTATCCAATAACGTTTTAATTATAAATTTTGTCATATGTTGACTATTTTAGTGTTATTTTTACTAGTATTATTTATCACCGTTATCGCTCGAGCAATATAGGCGTTTTCTTATGTTATTGTAATCAGTTTTACCTTATTTTTATCTTAGTATTCGTTTTAGCATGACTATAACCAGATTTAGTCTTCTTGTTTCAGTATTACTTTTCCTTTGATCCCGTGCATATTGAAGACTCGGTTAAAGCATTGTATTCCACCGTTTCGTTGCTCCTTCGTAAATGTAATTAGCAACCGATATAAATATTAATATCAAAATTTGCATCTTATGAAAATAGCTACATAATTAAATGTTCCTTAGATAATTATCTTGACTAGTGTATCTTGTATTATATATGGTTTAAGCACACTATACTGTCGATTCCTTAATTCTTAGTATATGTTATTAGGATCCGATAAATATGATAATTATAAATAAATGTTTATGCCGTAACTCCAGTCTTATGTAAAGAATCATCTAACGTGATTGGTGTATACTTACAATATTTTTATAATTTATATTATAACTACTTACATAAATTCTTAAAATATATTACATAAAAATTATTTAAGTACATCATACATATTTGATGTAAATTCAAATTTATGCTTATCTGGAACTGGAAATACTAATAATTTTCGGTTTTGGTTTTTTACGTACATTTAGGTCTTCATTGACAGTATTGCTTATTTGATTATTAATATCGATACGTTGATTACTTAAATTCAAGGCTCGATTTTCCAATCTCAAGCCGTTCATCCTCTCATCTCTCAGCCTCCATCTCTCTCTGTATTTTCCTCCAGCGTTTATGCACTCCTTCGATCGATGGCTCAAGTCGTTTCAGATGTCATAATCGTTTGTTTCACTTTTCTGGACCTTTAGGCGCGTCGCTTAAGTGGGTTCCCATTCGGTTCCGTTCGGCGGTTTCTCAGACGCCTCGGCTTTTGCCTCCTTTCCCAGGGATTTCGGATTTGGAGGGATTTTCCGCGACCGATAAAATGGTCCCTTTCACTTCTCATTTCTCTCATTGCGCCGGTAAGGAATTACATTCGAGGGGTCGGAGGAAATGCGGGCACTAACATTTCATACCCACATAACCGCGTTTGTGGCGTAAAACCGTCGAATTAGACATCCCTAACAAAGTTCCACCGGAAAATAAATGTGTTAAATATCCTCGATAATACGATAAGAGGACTATGACCGATTTTCTTACTATGATAAGGCATTTGATAGTTTAAATGCGGTAAAAAATGTTTATAATTCACGGAGATGATTTAGATCGATTTTTGTGATTATGTTACGGCATAAACGGTTAAATGCTCTGTTATTTTTAAATTTAGATCTTTCATCTGTAGTCGATAAAAATTCTTATTTGATACGAATCATCATCATTCTATTTCCGTAATTTTTAATGCAATTTGTATTGATTTTTAGAAGTAATTTCACGTTCAATTTCAATGCTAGTGTCTATATTTTCTGGAGTGAATTTTGTCACAAATAATTATATCGTAAGGTAATGCTTTTCCTCGGAAAATATCTTTTCGTATTTTCTTTCATTCCTTTAAAAAGTTCGCTTTCTTGAAGATATTTATCGTATATAAATTTGTGAATGAGAAAATTATTAAATTATTTTCGCATTACGCGTTCTTAAACGTAATTATTCCATTATGTTCCGATAGAGTAGGATAGATTCATTTGAACTCGCTTTAGTAATGCGTTATTTTTAAGGTATAAATTAAATGTGCATAAAACCGTATAAGGAGAAAAATCTAGATAGAGTACTAGAGGGAAAGAGTGTTACTTTGATGTGAAATTTCCTACTTTTGTGTGGAACGTTGCATAGGTCGGCGATAGCTACGTATAAAAATAATTGCTTTTTGAAACCGTCGAAACAAATTGTGTAAACCTTTTGTGCCTTTTCCTATTCGAATAAGGCTTGCTTCTGGTAAAGCTCCACCATCTGACTTTTACATTATTACATTTGAAGAAGAATATCAGACCAAAGTCAAAGCAATCTTACTTCTCAGAGTATACCACTTTGCCTCAAACATATTTATCTTTATGGCATTATTTTTCACTGAGATTATATTTTCATGGCTGAGACCGATGTAGGGGTTTCATGATAATTTTATCAAATGGGAGATGTAAATCTCATGAGATGAGAACGATATACTTTGATCAGTATCATTTTCATCCGGTTCTATTGTCATTCAGGTTTTTCGTAGATCAACTGTGGGAATCCTCTCTCTTGAGTTACTTTAATAAGAATAATAATGATAAAACGTTTTATTCGGGCGAGATTAAGACTAAAGGTCTGCTCTTCCATCCAACCCATCGTTATAGAATACAGTTATTAAATTAAAGATGAGATATGAGAAAAAATTGAAGAATTTTGGATTTAGAAAACCTTAGAAATTATTAGGAAAAAAATTAATCCACTGCAGGAAAACACCTGCTATGAACGGGGTTTTGAAAAACTTCCGCAAACCTACTAATATTAATAACTAAAAGATGGTAAGAAACATGACAAAATATATCAACTACACTATCAATAAGCAAATATATGAAATACATCAACAAGCATAGTCACGTGAACATTTAAAGAAGTGTTATCAGTATACATAATGACGTCGTAAGTTAATATTAGTACCTATATATATTTGATAAGTAGTATATTTTTTTTAAAGATCTATTTTTATCAATTTTCTTCCTCTTCCAACGAGGATGTCTTTTTTCATCATTCTGATAGTTACATCTCTTCTGATCGGGAACAAAATTCCTTAGAAAACATCCCCCCAAATGCAGTAATAGGATCGATTCGTTCCCTTAAGAATTCCTTCTGTAACTTGGTTATTCGCATTGTTCCATTTTCTTTCCCTCTTTTATCGATGTCCCATCGGAAACCCATCTCTTTCGATGTAATCTAAACAAGTGAGGCTGGTCCGGCAGCGAACGGGATTCCACGAATTATATATTTCTCTTCCCCGGAACTTCATCCGCAAATGCCAAGTCTGACTTTTTTCTCTAGAGCTTCATGCAAACAATATCTTCAAAAAGCTCTTCTTTCCGCGATATTCGTAGAAGCACTAAACTTTGAAATGCGCCATTTTTTTCATCTAAAACTTTGTAGAATTCTTTTCACGTGTGTCATAAAACGTCGTGGTTAAACTTTTCGATTCTTTGGCATGTCTTTTATTCTTTTCTATCTCAAGGATATGCAAGAATTCATTTTTTTCATTGTTATCGAAAAGAATGCAAGGTAGTAATGGATATTCGTTCGCTTGGGTGGAACATTTTAGAGTCGGTAAAATCATGCAAAAAGGTCCTCTTTTTCCGCTTCTCCAATATTTTCAAATTGCATGCAGAGTTACTAATACTATTCTCTGTAAGGAGCTTGGCTGACTTCCTATGAATATTTTTGCTCAATTTCTAGTTGTTCTTGGAAATTTGCATTGATTAAGTAAATGTCTTTAGTGCAGCAGTTTATCCGCTTAGATTTAAGGAATGTAATTTTAAATTTATTCCGATAAGTCTCAGACATAATGTCTTTTCATCTCTTTCATTGAACTGAATTCCTTTATTTGCATAATTTTTAAAGCATTATATGAATTCAATAACTCGACCTTGACTTTGTGGTAGTCTTTCATTATGGAGATAAATAGAAAACACACTTCTATGATTTATCAAACAATGTTTTTACTGTACGACCACGGTATCAACCCTTTTGGGACATCATCAAATGTATTTTAATGTCTATGAATGTATACAGGAAAATACGTTTAGTTTTTTTATATTCCTATTTTTTCTTGGCGATTCTAAGAAGAGTTATGGTATTTTCGTAATAGTAGTAGTGGAATTGTTAAAAGTGCTTCGACGGCTTAGATCATTTCGTACATTAGCTCCCACCGGTAATCGAACCCGGGACCGCTTTCACCAAAGGCAAACCCGCTGTCCACATGACTATCCGGGAGCCCCTAGGACGTTGATTTTATCCAGATTTGATTGCCAGCCAATTGATTATATAATTAAAGATTTATTGCTTATCCGGCTAGCCAAGCATATCGCTCTTGATTTGTAATTCATGTCTCAATAAATGTCTAGACCCTTGACGTAGAGCAGTGACTTTATTACATCATAATCGACAGCAATCAGTTGGTGTTCTGTTTTTAAGTTAGCTTGGGTCACCATCATTCCTTATATAGAAAAAACTTTACTTCTCCGATCCTAAATAATTCTCATTTCGGACGCACTCTTCTAATTCCGGGAAAAAAGTTGAATCAACCGACAAGTCTCGCATTCGGCTTCAGTTTACCTCCCGTCGTTTGTATTTCTCCCATCGCCGACCGCCAACTTTTCCTCCTCTTCGACACTACTTCTCGGGCCTCTCGAAGCAATAAATTCCCGTCTATCGCGAACACGGGAGAAGCTCAAACGCTGCATTATTAATCCAGCTAGTCTCGTGTGTGTAGCAGTTTCCGCGCGCTATCCCTCTTTGCCTTAAATTTTCGTCCTCATCCCCTCCCCGCCTCATCCCCCCTCCACCTCATCCCACACCCCCGCTCCTCCAGCGTGGGATGAGTGTTCCCCACCGGATCGATATCCCCGAACACTTGCCTCTCTCTCCTCACCTCACCTGACCCCCTCTGCGACTAGCAGACGATTCTCTTTCCTTTATTTTTACCCCCGTTCTTCCTCCCCTCGGTTACACCCCCTTCCTATTCAATCCTTCCTCCAACACCCCCTGCCGCTGTTGCCGCAACTTCTATCCGTCACGTAATTCGGCTTCACTTTGAATCTGAATCGCTCGTGGTAAACGGTTATCGTTCCTTACCTCCTCCTCTGCCCTCTTGGTTTCCTCTTCCTTTTCTGAGTCCCTTTTCCCATTCCGGATTCGCCCGCCTTATTCTCTGCGGTTCCTTTCCCTTTGTGCGATGTTTCGTCGTGTGGGAAGAATCACTGTCCCTTCGATGGGATTGTGGAGATGGGCCGTGTTCCTCAGAGTCTTCTCTCTGCGAAGTTATGTTTCCTTTGGCAGTGATCGAAAGAGGTTTTGTTAAAGAAGTTACGGACTTTTTTTTCAATCGGTTTAGTTCACCGATTCAGTAATTCAGTAAGTTATAAGTTCTGGCAGTATACGATTTTTCACTGCGTGGAATCAAACGAGACAATCGGAATATTCTTTACATACCGATTCATTGGTCCTTTGGTTTCATACTTATTCTAAAATTATGATCTATGTTTCATAAAAACCCGTGATTTGTATCTAAGAACTTTAATTTGGTTCAGTTGTATAGAATTGTTTTGGAATAAGCGATTTCTAATACATATTTATATATGGGAATTATTTACCATAAAGTTCACTTATCCTAAGCCTCATCTTATGACATGACAATGTGTTATTTTCTTACGCGCAACCTTTCCCAAACATTATACAACCAAGCATATAACATTAACTCTTTTACACATTTGAACATGAAACCTGTGCTAGGCGACCTCATTTTTCTAAAGCATCTGAAAAGATGTCCAATCCCTCTAGCATCATCCAGTTATGGTGAACTACACCTCCTCTTTTATTTTAAGGAATAAAAGTGAATTTACTTTTCTATTTTACAGACAGTCATTTAGGGAATATTGTTTTAAAATGATTTTCCAGCTTACCATTTAATGTGGTCGAAATTTCTAATTTGCAGAAATGGTATTTCAAGCGTATCGAATCTTTTTTAACTTCTTCGCGTTAAATATTTATGAGAGCTTCCATCAGGATTAGCGCATGATTAGGCCCTTCCGAAGCTATAAATTATAGATCCTTGGAATTCAAAATGTTGCCAAAGAGGGGACCTGAGCTACATTCCATCTTCTTGGCGGTGAATTCTCTTTTAAATCGGCTCAAAATACGCTTCAAGGAATAATAATTTGCCCATGACGAGGATTTTAAGTCAATCAGTTGGTTATCCGATGTGAGAGTAATTTTTTGTTACTCGATTATCTTTACGCGATACCGTTTATAATAACGACACGATAACATTGGCTTAAGTCGCACGCTTTCCTATGCTAAGTTAAATTTCAATTCCATCATTTAAGAAAGACTTAGTATTTTCTACAGGAATTTCATATACTACCGGGTTTCTCATCTTCTTGAGGATACAGGCATGCTTGCGAAACCATTGATAATTGTCTTGTTTAATCTTTAGTTAGTTAGTTAGTTAGTTAGTTTAGTCTTTCTTATTGATGCAAAAACCAGAGTTGAATATGTACCTTATAGATTTCAAAACTACTTAAATTATTAAAAAATTTAAGATTTGTTGTTACTAATTTAAATGGTATTTCACAAAATTAGGCCTGAAGACCTTGAGTGTAAATACATTCACTTGTACTATTTTCCACCGTATATTTCACACACTACCGGTTTTGTAAGTTAACTTCTGAAACCGTAACTTACATCTGTAAGTTAACTTACGAAATTGGTCGTGTGTGAAATATGCGGTGGACATTAGTATAAGTGAATTTATTTCTTCAATGTATTTCTTTGGAATTCCACATAGTAAAGCCTGCTACCATTTATTTTTTACCTTGAGTACAAAACTACCTTATTTGTCTTCCTTGTTAAATCAGTAATTGCTTTCCTTCTCTTTCAATTCATCTTATCATGATACAGTGGTGAAATTGCGGACGTTAACAAATGAAAACGATTCAATTGTCATGTGGCGGAGTTGGACTCGGAGGCGAAGCGTTTTGTAATCACTGCCGGGTCTAGTCTCGATTTCTTGTACTCTTCGACGTATCCCATTGAAGTCGTTCGCTCGGGAACGGGTGAATAATTTGGCACACGTCGAAAGGGCAGAATGGTTCCCCAGCGTCAAGAATGTATGGGATGCTTAGGTGAGAAGGCGATGTTGGCGGCTATTGAATGGTCGGGTATTGAGCCCATCGGAAACTGGGAAAGGCCACGCGCGAGGTTTTTCCTCCGACGTAGATTTGATCCTATATCCGTTTCTGACCCCTTTCCCTTATTTTCCATTCCCTCTTCTTCGGAATAATGGGCAACAGACGGTACGCAAACAGAGGATCTGCCGCCAGGAAGTTCCGCTCGCAAACAGCGCGGAATTCTGTCGATTTCGTCCGTATTAGATGATTATTTACGTGTTTCGCTCCGATACCTCGCAGGAGTGTTTACGCACGGGATATCCATTTGCGATTCAAATGACTCGCGGATGTTGGAAGCGTGGAAAAAGTTGATCACATGCGAAGGGAAATGTTTGCGCAGCCTGGGTGCTTGAGTCGGAGGAGGATCGGAGAAAATGGTGCCTTTCCTCCTGCCGTGTCTGCTTAATTATTCGGTTGTTTGGTTCTTCCTCATTGGTTCGATTCGGATTTAGCTCGAAATCTTGCAGGAATCCATCTATTGCCGTGTGTTTGTAAGTGAATCTCTGTGAGTTAATTATCAGAGAAAGAGGTATTAGGTAATCAGAGGTACAGGGAATTCATTTCATAGGTACGGAAAAATCATTTTATGTCGGAAGTATTATATTTTCTGTGACTTAATAATCAAAGAAAAGTAACCAAATAATCAGAGTTCCTTAGCGATATTTTAATATATGGTATTTTTATATGTAAGGAAAATTCATCATATATAAACAATCATAATAAAAAACAAAATAAAATCTCAAAGCAATATATCTCATGACCAACTATTTCCGGATGATAATTTTCCTAATGCAAATTCTTAAAAAGTCCGAAGTACGGTTTGTCGACCTCATAATCTTCCTAGAATAAGAAAAGGATCTCTATGTCCATAAAAGGTATATAAGCTCCACTGCTTCAGAAATATCGTTCTTTTAGAACTACGTTTATAATAATGTAAACTCGTTAAAAACCCCATAGAATGAATGTATTAAATGTGGAGCAGAACCTATTGTGCATGATACATCATTCCATGTGAGCTTGGAAGAAGGTTACACGCTAAGTTTTAGATATAGAGTTAGAGGAAGCACTTTTAGAAGGATAAATATGAACTGTGCTCCCCTCCCGCAATTTCCCCTTCCAAAAATGGATATAAAATTAGTGAGGTAGACTTGAGAAAAAAAGGTGTTGTAAAACTCATATTTTCTTGAATGGAAATAATATGAAACTTGAATATGATAATAACATGAAAAATGGATTATTTTGTCCGTTTACGTTGACACTTCCTTCTACAGCTGCACTCTGATAAATTCAAAGTAAAAACAACTCACGGACCAGAAATTTAATACTGTTATGTTCCAAAGAAATTTAAGTTAAGATACCTATGTGGAAAATTTTGTGAAGTTTCACGTAATGATATGAAGGGAATAAATTAAAGGATTTATTTGGGGGATAACCAATAATAGAGTATTGGTGATATGTGATATGTTTTCAGATCTTCTATAGGTGGCTTGGAGTTTCTTAATGTAGACGTAATCTTCGCGCCAAACCAGACTTTTTTCCAAATTCTATTCCCCAACCAGTTGCACCTTCATTTGTCAGTTCTTTGGAAACTCCCACGTCAAAGCGTACAAATAACTGGTTACGTCTTCGAACTCGTGAGAAGGCCCTAACGCTGTCGCATTTTCCCTTTTATTCCCATTCTTCTTCCTTCTCTTTGCCCTGTCGATCTTCATTTATCTCCGTCACTCTCTCTCCTGTCCTTCCCTCCATCACTCTCCGTTCCCCGCCGTCCCACGCTGATTGGCCCTTTGGCTTGTAATGCACTCGGCCTCATCCCCCTCAGGAGTTTGCACATAAAACGACCAATCGCATTCACCTGATTGGTAATCTGTCTTGCTCAACCGCTCTGATACGAAATTGGTGCAGAAAACGAATTTTTAAGGGTACGTTTCGTCGTTGTTTGAGTTTTTGAAACGGCAATTTCTTCGAACGAGTTCTGTTTTCAGATTTAGTGGATTTTCTGCTCCGAAGTTTTCAAATTACCCGCGAATTCTAGTCGGTTTAGGTCTACTTGAGAGATTTGCTCGATTCTCCGCCGTAGTGCCCTTGGTCTATTAAATAGCATAAAAGTCATTTCCGTTCATATACTCTATGTAATAGTTTTTCTTCTACAGGAGTTCATATTTAATATACCTCCTGATTAATGTTGTATATAATGATATTTTTCCTTTCAGTTTAATATCGTTTACAATAAAAATTCTGCCTAAAATGTAAAGTATATCGATGTATCTTTAAATATGGTTTACTAAAAAATTCAACTGCACGAATTCAACTCATTGCCCCTTCTGATTAATGTTGATATTATTTAAATTATAAATTTCCCAAAAATATAAATAATAATAATAGAAGTAATATCTCGATATATCTTTAAACAAACATAAAAAGAAGAAACTAAATATTCTAGCACTTTTTTACAACCCAGTCATTTTAGTAGTCTATCTACGTTTTTCAAGAGTGTGTATCAACTGTCTGTGGAATTTATATCATAGCAAAATTCAATAACATTATTTCAGCCTTAATTAATTTGGAAATCTATGTAAGTGAGTTTTTAAGAAATGCATCTCTGTTGCAGCTGATCCTCTGCATTCCTTCTTCAATTGTCTACTGTGGTAATCCTACTCCCTCAGTGTTTGCCCCACTCAGTTCATCTTTTTATTACTTCAATCAAAGCAGTGTTCTTCCACAATATACTGCGTATATAGTTGAAGAACAATATACATATACAATATACACTGTTACATTTCTATACGGTTTAGACCCGTAATTCTCTCTAGAGTCAGTAACAACGCATGAATCACTTATTTCCATCTCTTTTTAATCTCATAATTAATTATGTAGATTCTCCGATAATTAATCTGCAACGGATCTTTTTTTCCAGCAAACACATTATTCATTTAAGAATATCTCCCTCGAGATTCGTGGCATTTTAAAAATGAAATTCAAATCAAATTCTTTTTGTGCTTGAATCGTGATGAATTTCATGTCCTACACCCAACTTTCTTTTTTGTTACAAAGTACCTTCTCCGTAGTCGCTATCAAACATCCCCTTCGCCATTCCGGATAAGGCATTCCTGTTTTTTTTCGGCCCCAAATCTCTCGAAATCTAAAATGCAAAGGATTGACGTTATGTAAATTGGGGACGAAATATTTCTTCGTCACGAACGGGCGTTATTAATGGACCGGTGAACCCAGAACTCCCTCACGAATTTTATGGATTGTTTTTTCGAAAATGTTTCCTATGAGACTTTATCTTACGCCCTGGAAAAGGTGCTTTCCGGATGGGAAAATGAAAAACTCCTACGCCGTCTGATTCCTCAAACGTAGGCGGCGGATGAAGGATATGAGTGCAGGGAATACGGGGAGAATGAGTGACATTGATATTTGTGGCCCGGGTCGTTTTTTAAAGCAGACCCGAAATATTTCTCGATTTTACCACGTTTGGGCTTTTTGCTAATGGTTACATATTGCTACCTTAATTTATTTCTTATCCGGAAAAAGAATTTCAGGTTCGGAAAAGTATATTTCGTTGCTTTATCTGGCTTCTTCCATAAGGTTAAATACTACTTAAATTACTTGTCGCAGATTTAAATTAATTTATTTTCTCGTTTTCCGCCGAAGTTAGAAGTTGGGTGGCAGCGTTGTATAATTAATTACTAAATTATAGTACAATATTATTTATAATATACTTTCGACAAGAATGATTAGAAGATGTATTACAAAAGAATTATAAATACGATTTATTAATGAATACATAAATTAATAATTACCTCAGAAAGTTAATATCACTGTTACCATATACACATAGTAAATGCAATGCAAATCATCCAAATTATTTGTCTTGAAATTGATGTATTTAGCTTTTATTGAATTTCTTCGCCATAATATACTTCAAACGGAAAAAATCTCGCGTCCATCCATTCCAAATTCTATTCTAAAATTATTGTGATAAGAAATAATACTTTCAGATAAATAACTCTGAGCTATTTTTAGTTACCAACCATTTCTGCCACTCCAACTCAATTTCAGTTATCTGGAGATATGACAACAAAAATACAGCAGTGGATATTACCTGTGATTAATAATGTGACCCCACATCGTGATAGTACACCGCGTATGTGTTGTCGCTCTATGTACGAGCAAGCTAAAGTACTAGTTTATATGGGAATCGATTAGGATGTAATGGAAGCATAAAGTAAGTAAACATAATTGTAACTTAATACTGATTTTATTCCTAGTGAACAGAATATGTTATATACTTGTGTTACCAAACTTACATGATAATATTAGCCATACCATGCAGTTACCATTTGGTATCTGCATGGTAATGCTTGTGTATAGTGGTGTTGCCTAACTCCGATTTTCAGTCTCTATTTTGTCGTAAACAAAGGCCCATTGAGTTTAATGGTCGGACACGTGTCCATTATTTTTAAGCAGAGAATTTGCCCTCAAAGTTTCGTTTGAATCCGCTTCCCAAAAACCTGGTGTTCTCCTTGTTGGTATGTTTCGGTTAATTTTTTATCATCCATAATCTTATTCTCTTTCGATTTTTGTATGACAGTACTATGAAATGAGAGTTTTCCGTATTGGAATTCCTGCGAATAGTAAGTTACGTTTGCGCTTAGACGTAAGGCAGATGATTACGTAATGGAAACCCTCAGTAACTCGAGGGAAGACAAAGAATTGAATTACGTACCTTTCTGAATCGAAAGGCTCATCCGTACGTCTTGCTAGCCGAATCAATTCTCTATTACCGAGGTACTGAGAGTAGAAATCCCAAGGTATTCCCATCGTCGGGATAATGTTGCAAGTAGGTCTCTTCCATTCGTTTCTGTTCTGATGTAGACAATCACGAGCTCCGAGAGGAAGAATGGAATCGCATTCGTGTGTACTGATGTACCTATTTGGCGGGCGAGAGAGTATCGGACGGGGAAGAAGTGAACATAGGTTTCTCTCTTTTCTTCCTCGTGCACCGTGGGATTTCTATTGGGATTTGAATTGCCTCCAGACGGAGAGGAATGGCCGAGGACATGGGCTGGAAAAGACTTCCCAACTTGGGTACACATGAGCCCAAAACCTTTTTAAAATGTCAGGGCAGTAAATATTTTACTTGCAGCTTATCTGTCGCAGCGTTTTGTTAATTCTGGTGAATTTGTGGAGATGGAATTCCGAACGAAAAGTTAATCTTTTCTCCTTATTGACGAAATGCTACTTCCTGTAGGACTTCAATTGTTTACTTTATCAATCTCTCACTAATATTTATGTATCTGCTAAGTAGTCAATGAACCCTTCTATATGCAATACTTGTTTTATAACTATCAGGGAGAAGAAAGAGCAAATTAATGTTATTAGGTGAGAATGAGTTTGGAGATAATTGCATTAATGGAGAGATTGCTTTTTCTGATTTACGTTCCGAAATTATTGAAGCGTATACAGTACATTAACTATGTTGTAATCAGAGATCCTTCTTCTTAGACTTATTCCCATCACTCATATGGTTGGCTGATGATTTTTGATATTTGATGGAGATGATGAAGTTGGTTTTGGTTGATTTTCACGGCCGAATCCCCATCCTGCCGCAAAGGTTTATCGTGAGAATTATGCAACTATTCCCTACCCAGAAAATTCCGAGTCAAGGACTCGAACCATGGACACCGGATATTCGTCAATGGTAAAAGTAAAAAGCAATAAGAAAAGGTCGAAATTTTATCAAGCATAACTTTAATTGTGAAAAGAACATCATAGAGTTATCATTTGCCCCTCTATAGGTCAAAATCATGGTCGTTTCACGGTAGGCATTTTAGAAAATAAAGACTCGACTTTGTTTTGTAATTTCATGAAGTCTTATCACGAAATCCAAGCAGTTGATTTTATCATAATCTTAATAATAAAGAAAAATGACGCATAAATTTAGGTTAAGCAAATAGAATCGCTTTTCCTTGTTTAGTTTCAAGAATTATTAACGATTGTGCAGTACGGGAAGCATGTTACCGACTTCTCATAGTCATATTCTCATCCAACCTTGTTGCGTAATTTTATGCATTAGTTTTTTAAAAATGGAGGTTTACTCCAAAGCTGTCTCAGACATCGACACGACCCACGTTACTCCTACCTCGCTCATAACCAACGGCGGTTCCCAGGGATATATTCATATATTCACGCACATATGCATTCGCATGGGCAAGTAGGAGAGGCAAGACAAAGAGGGCTTATCGGGCCGGGAACTTCATAGACAGTTTCCTCTCCGCGAGGCCTCTTCGGAAGTCAATTATTCCGGCAGAGGATATTTGCGGGGAGAGATTTATCCTCGAGAGGACGGAAATGTGAAACACAGGGTTGGGAAGAGCATGTGGGAGTGCAGATCCCTGTCCCGCCATTTTGGGGACGTGGAGCGAATGGAGTTTCCGGCGAGGTTTTCTCGGCAGAAGTCCCCGAAAAGTTTCCGGAGGCTCGGAGATTAAGGCGAATGGTGATGGCGACGCGTGCTAAGTAGCGGGAGGATGAAAAGTTGAGGTGGATCGAGGGGAGAAAGGAAAGACGAGTGACGGTTTGTTGGAGATACTCTCTCCGGGTGGAAGTTGAGGGAATCAGAGCTGGTCCTCTTTTTTCTCTTCCGTAACTGTTGGAGAGCTTTAGCGTGTCCGCGTCGCCGGGTGAAAGAAAACTGTTTGCGATACCTTTTTCGGTCCACTGTCTTTTTGTCGGTTAGGGGGAAATTCTTCGAAAACGAATTCCACGAAAACTATTTTCGACGAGAAAGGTTTCTTTTGTCCGTATCGAGAATTCCTTTTCCCGTCAATTCCTTAAATTTTAATTTTGCTTTCAATGGAAGAGAGAGCTTCTCTAAATAAGGAAAGGGTTGAAAGTTTCTTTGCAGATAATGGCTTGCACCATGGAAAAGTCCCTAAGGAAACGGACTTGAAAAAAGTCTGACGGGGTCAGAAATCGAGCCCGAGATCTTCCTCTGTAAGGCCGTTGCTGACTAAGCTACCCGGCGAGAAGAACCTGGTAAGGCAGCCTCTGGGATAGGGGAAGATCCCTGGTTCGATTTCCGGGCCCGTCTTTTTTGAATTCCGTTTTTCGTTGTAACCTTTCCATAATTGTCAGCTAATTCTTTCCTGCGATAAAACATCTGGCACATATCACGTTATCTTTGCGATACATCTACAGTCGGCACTCGTTTATCGCGGTAAATCAGTTCCAGACTCAACCGCGAAGTAGTATTCTTTATTTATGAATGGAATATTTTCGTACTTAGATCACGGAAAACCTGTTTACGACCTAAATACGCATCTTATCTTTATAATAATAATAAAAATACAAAATCGTCTTTATGAGGGCGATATTGAGACTAAAAGTCTCTTCTTCTATTTAACCCATCATCATAAATCATACAATGATCAAATTAAAGAGATAGTATGAGAAAAATTGTGATTGTAAAAAACCTAAGAGCCTCTAGGCATGAAATAACACCATCAAGTCACCATTACACTCGTATTACCCACTATTAAACCAAATAAGAGAAAATAAGACATATTAAACGTTGCAAATATCATAACTTTGTGATGAATATCAAGGTTTGAAAAAAACGCGATAGATTGAAGTCGCGAAATTCGAAGCGCAAAGTGGTGAGGGACGATTGTATACCTATTTTCTGTTTCAGACAATTTCTTAATCAAATTAAATAATTCGTTTTCGAATAATTTTATTGCTCCAGTCTTGATGAGAGTGGGATGGAAGGCTCGGAGATTGTCATTAATCGCTTCCTTTCCATCGCAGCTTTAGTCGAACGCGAGGGACGATATCCATTCTATCCCCGTGGGTTCCGATCGTGCTATATGGTGGTGGGTGTTTGCTCTCCGTCTTGCTCATCTGTTTAATTAGATGAGATATCTGCGATTCTCTCTTAGTAGTCCGCTGCCAGCTGCGGAGAAGTAGACGAAACATTCTGTCCCTCGTAAATCTATAACTCGAGCATTACGTCTTGAGTGCCTATTTGCTCATCGATCGCTTAAGGATGTTGAGTCTATCGCAACTGGTCGTTGAGATTTCTGTAAATAAATGAATGGTTTGTAAATAAATAGATGGCTGTAAATACTGTAAATAAATAAATGAGTAAATAATGCTTTTATTAGGGCGAAATTGTAGCTTAAAGATCTTCTCTTTCGTCTCTTACCGTAATTTTATCAATTAATCCAAATGAAAATTTATAAAATTGATTTTATTGTAAATAAATCTGGTAAAAATCGAATGTTGAATGGAAACCTAACTGAAGCATTGGAAAAAGTATCTTCAGCAGTAAATGACATGCAGACAAAGGGGTGTGGATAACCCGCGTAAATTTGCTCATAAGAAAAGCTTAAGGATATAAAAAATAATCTTTGTAGCAGCATTCAAAAATAATACATTTGAATATAAGTTACCGGGTTTTGCATCGCGCTATACGATATCTGTTTCAATAGCAGCACTTCTAAACAGCTTGGCTGTCACTTCGTACCGCGACAGCAAATTTCTAGGCCAGTGAACTCATCATCTTTCAGGACCTCGTAACGGATTCATCTGGCCCAGCTTGACCGCACGTAACTTTTGAGGAGGATTGCGCATGAATTATAAAATGTAAGCTATTTTCTCATTGTGAAGGGAAGGAATTTTAGTTACAATGATGATAGCTGTGTTATCAAATGGAAATTTGTGAGAGTTTCCTCCGACTCAATGGCATACCCCACGGGTATGGTTCTCTGTGCTATGACCGTTTAGCAAAATAATCACGAACATTCTTAGGCAAGTTTACTATCAGTTATTTTAGGAAAATCTTTGTGGTTGAGCTCGATAGTATAAAGGTTAAAATGAACAAATTTCATCCCGTTCCACGATATATTACATTTTGCAGCCATGGTTTCGACGCATTACTGATGGCGTGAAGCTTCAAATCGTAGTACCGGTGAAAATTTGTTTGTCTCATTCTTTACGTAAGGCAAGTAAAATTTGGTGGTATATAGAAACACACATCGTACCAATAACAGCTTTAACTTTTTCACGATATAGAATAGGCAGTTAATAGTCTTATATTATTACTATTTATTGAAGACATTCAGGTATCCCAATTACGTAAATCTGGTATAATAAATTGACGACACAATACATATGAAAAGTTAAATAAGAATTAAGTAATCAAATAAACCAAATAATACATGAAGTTAGAATTGTACACCGAAAATTGAGTACGCCTTTCTCCTTATGGAGTCACAGAGAAAATTCAATAAAACTGGACAGTTCGTTTATTGTTCTGCTTATTCTGGGAATGGGAGAAAACTTATGAGCGTTTTTCTTGCAGAAGGGCACCGTCAGTAGAGATCCTGTGTGGGTTCTTCGGGATGGTACAGCTATGTCAAAAAGTCCAGTTGGGGAACAACAATCGATATCATCTTTGTTAACCTTGTATACGAAGGATATGTCCAAGATTTTGCGTCTGACCCACAGTGGTTGAACATGATCACACACACACAACTTTTAAACTACGAACGTTCTTAATTCTGAGCCCTACCAAGAATTAGAACACTGGGTCGGAGCAGTCACTAGGCTACTCACTAATATCTACGACATTGAGGATGCAAGCCAACCGAGAACATGCTATGAAATATCCCACTTTACTGGATCTACCGGCAAGAAATTGTTGTATCAGGCTTTGCTTCCGGACTTCGTCCGACCGATTTTTAACTGTTTATCATTAGGGAAGGAGAAGTTGGTTACGAGAATCTTCGTACATCTTCATGATTGCGTCATCATATAATTATATCTGCTTTAAAGCATTTTCTCGAAGACGTACACGATTACGATTTTTCTTCCGAGGAAACTGGAGTTTTCATCGCGAATCTCAGCTCTGCTATCATCACTCCTTCGCTTTTTATTCCCTTTTGCCATATCAGAAATCGTCGAGCGTCTCCTCGGAATTGCTCAGCGCTCGTTTCACAATGCTCGAGATGTCTCCTGCATCGATTGTACCGTGTAGTTAAGAGTGCCTTCGCCTTTGTGAGAGACTAGGTAGCGCGTCGCTGTAGAATGGAGCAAAAATATATCTCGCCATCAACTCGGCGTCATTAACGGAGACTCGGGTTGGGCACTCGAAAAAGTAATCAGAAAAAGTATTTGTAAATCTCGGGATCGAAGCGAGGAAAACGAGAGATTATAGAAAGGCTTCCTGTTCATTCGTTAAAAAAATATATAATAATTTTAGTAGGGTTTCATATTGTACAAAATAGTAGCCCAGGTTATAGTTAGGCATTTTATTCCACGCTGTTTCGTGAGTTTTTCTAATTTTATCAGTTTATGAAGTCCTTTCTCCGTGTGAGGAAACATTTATATATATACTCCGTCTGAAATCTTCTTTGTTTATTTTTAAGAGAATGTTTTGATGGTAATTTTGATACGCCATTCCATTTTCATTGTGTTTTAAGACACACGCGATAAAATGATTGAAGAAAATAATTTAGTGTCTATAAAGTGGATTTCCCTGCTGTAATTATTCTTAAATTTTCAGCAATCTTTATAAATAAAATCGTCAGGGCTGCGCCTTGTTTTACTTATTATTAGCTAAAGATAAATATAAATCTTCTTGAATTAACCACAACTTATAGTCAGCAGCTATGTTAAGTTTCCTTAAAGTTTAGCATTTCATCTACAGCTACTTCCGCCTTTTAGTTTTGGTTTCTACTCCTGGATTATCTCATTAATGTTCTTCAGTTTCTTCAATGCTTACATAAAGTTGATATTTTTCTTATAACTACTCGTCAGTATCATCGAAAAAAAGTCAAATCCACTTTCACAATACACGATGACGACTTATTCTACAATTACTATGAGGCACCACGACAGTGGTTGTAAGCTAGGTTTAAATCATCCCTTGTGGAGTGCTTTTAAAGAGTAACTCCATCCCTGGTATACCTTCCCCAACTCATCCCACTATGCATTCTTGCTCAATTACCCTCGGAGGCGAGAATTTTCTCATTCCTTCATCTCGCAAAGAGCCCCGCCAAAGATGCGCCGCGCCGTAATATTTACACCTCCCGCTACGGCCTATACATTCCTCGGTGAGTTTCTCCCTCACCGCACTCTTCCGCGAGTCACCGCAAAAAAATTGAAGTTTTCACGATTAGAGAGGGCTGCCCAAAAATGATGGAGGTGGTTTCTACTTTGAATGCTTTCGTTGTTGCATTAAAGGAGTAAAAGGAATGTGCACAAAAATTCGTGGTACTTATCGCTCGTCAGAGGCAACTCCTTTGCTTTGCAATGGCATTTTTGTGCTTTTCAGTCTCTTACGGTTTTACCTATCTTTCTCAGCTGATTGATGTGAGAAAGTAGGATTGAAGTAGATAACGAATATTTTATTAATATTCACTTAATCTTATGGAATTTCACGACGACTCTTGACATTTGCTTCGATTTCTTCCTCCTGAAGACAGTCTTCCAAATTGTTACCAGTTGTTATTGTTATTCACGTAAAATGCGATCTATTGCCTGAATCAAGATGAGTGCGATTTTTGCGGTATATTTTTTGTTTAATTAGGCTGTATTAATATTAATTAAGAAGCTGTATTGAGTAGCATAACCGATTTTATCGATTAATGTTATATTTATTTGCAATACGAAGCCAGTGATTGATAGTTAATCGATTAAATCTTCTTTGATTAATATATATTTATTTATATTAGATTAGATTAGATTAGATAATTTTTATACGCTATCGTATACCGCAAACAGGCTGCTGACAGCATGTATGTAAGGTCAATAGTCCGGAGGTAATTTAACTTTGCTATCCACTTTGAAATATTACTACGAGTGGAAAACGTCCTTGTTGGTCAGGCATTATTACACTACGTATAATAATTTCCATACTATTCCTAATGGACCGATCTTCAGTTCATCCATGGGTTTCAGTCGCATGACTTTTCGTGCTAAATAATTTCCGATCTTCATTCCCTGAATTCTAGTATTCTGCGTCAATCATACCTCGGTTACTTTCTTACTATCTCAGCCATCAAAAATATGGAGAAAAAAACAGACGGAAGATAAATTTCCTAAGTAAGTACCCACCAAAAGACAAATGAGATGCATTTCATTCATCTAGGCATGTACCAGCATAAATTGGACAGAAAGCGCTTCAATTAACGCAAGAAACAAATGACTCCAATCAAAAGAGGAATCGGCTCTCCAAGAATGCCATCCGAGCCGTTTGGGGGAAACGTATCGCAGAGTAGTCCTGTTTACGAAAAACTACTTATTCCGAAATTGGTCGGATTTTTTCGGTGCGCGAATGCCGGCAGTAGTTCCTCTCTCGAAGGAAACAAAATACGGCGAGAGAATAAAGACGGCTTTCGCTCTATAAGGCCTGAAAAAGCCTGATGGTGGGGAGATGGCGTAGTAATTAAATATAAACGGTCTCAGATGAGAAAACAGAGCTCTAATTTTATCCTTTTTCTACTCCGTTCCCTATTATAAGCGCCGAGTCTACTGTTTCTCGCTTGACGCTCATTGTATGTAGCTCGTTATGTCAGGCTTGAAGAGCCCACACAATAAAACGACACAAAACCTTAGATTTTATGCTCATTAGTCCTCTAGAGAAGATAGTAAATGGAGTCTCCGTGCGGATAAAATAACTCTGATGATTCAATTTCAGTCTCATTTGACGGAGGCAATGGAAGAAAGGGAAGAAGCTCCATTAACGTTTGGAGTCTGAGAGTAAACAAATATCTAATTAAAGGGAGATGAGAGGGTACTTGTACTATTTTGGAGAAATAAATGAGCTGCGACTTAATTACGTTCCATAAGTTTTTGTTCCGCTGTCTAATTTAGTCCTCGTAGGATCTGTGCAAAGGAATACAAGATTTGTGCAAATGACTTTCAAATTTCATGGAAGAATGCTAACTTAAACCATAATCATATTGCGTTTTAACTGAACATATTTTCTCCTTACTTCGGCACATTTTGCGCTGATGTCAGTCATAAAGACATGCTCAAAAGGGTAATTATTTCATTTTTGTAAATGTTGATAACACGATGTAGTACGCATGGAAATACTCCAAGGATTTTGTATCATTTCAGAAGCAGTGTCTCTAATAGTAAATGATGTTCACTTAAAATTTGATTTTTCCTTTTTGCTTTTTCCTATGAAATGCAAGGAAACGAATTGACATTTTCCGCAAAATAATGGCCCATTATATCCAACCTTTCATTAGGACAAACTTGGTCAACAAATGTGAATGTCAAGCTATAGTCCATGTTTATTTCTTTGTAATAGTATCAATAAAATTGAACGATATCTTAAATTCCCTTTGTAACATTATATACAGTATGATAGATATGTTATAGAAGGGTATTCCTTCTGAGAATAGAATTTTAATTATAGTAAAAAATTAGAATGGCATTGTAGTGTGAACATTTTTCTCTAATCGGTTCTCCATTACATGCTGCCTCGAATCCTTAATTCTTTAAGTGTGCTTCTAGATATATTGTGTGATCTTCGGTCGCAATGTTCCTCCTCTCCTGGTATTTTTCTAAAACATTAATTTATTGGTTAAGACTTTTGTCGCTCTAAAATCAAACCGTTTTTTATGCGCATGTAGGTATTATTTATAATAGGCGGCAGTCGGCGTAGTTGTCAGACTTATTAGCTGCTGAGCCATCGGCTACATAAGATTCAGGGGACGGAAATAATAGCCGTTTGACTTTTTTGTATCCTACTGTACTATCGATTATTTGATGGAAATGCACGATATTCTTGTGTCTTACAAACCACCGTCCAATTCATAGGAAGGGTGTATACGAAGTACCAAATACACAATCATTATTCTATTCAAACCGATATAGCAACGATAGAATCTCAACTTAGCTTGGTATTTTCTCCACCCGAAATCAATTTCTCGGCCAACGCAATCGTCAACAGAAACGTATCTCACAGGGAGCAGAATCTTTCAGCGGCACTTCCTCCGGATAAAAAATCGCCTCCAACCCCCGCATCCATCAGCGCGAAATGATTTCCCGCACATTTTCTCAAAAAACTCATCGCGTCATCATCCTCAGCAAACATCGATCCAAAGCGGGTCCGGCATTCTGACCGAATGTCCATCCACTTCTTCGGAATTCTTCTTCCTCCCCAGTTGCCACGGATACGATGGGATAAAAGACGAAAGATATTTCCTCCTGAAAATATGTCCTCCAGGAGGTGGCCGCCCACATATATCCATGGAGAAAAATCACTTCAACACGTCTTAGCACATAATCTCATCCGGTTGAGAATTTCACTTATGACACTTGCCTTCGAAATCCGATACGGTGACGTAATTACAGTTCATACCTAAATTCACCGGCTAAGTGATGCTTATTAGGACTTCTAAATCTGTTACAAGAACATTCTTAAGTTCTTTTCATTCTTTCTTCTTTCAAAAATCGTGCGTATTCAGCGGTTCCGATTGAACCTTAAAATTCCAAATTTTGGCCGAACACCTTCCTGAAGTTTTAGACGTTTAAAATCTCCAATAGCCGTCTTTGTCGGCATTCCTCGTCTCATTCACCGGTATTCGAAGAAAACAAGAAAGGAGTAATTAGATGAAAGCATTTATTTCGAAATGCGTATTGAGTGTTTCTTAAAAGTGCGGTGTCCTTTCTTGTTTTCTCCGAATACGGGTGAATGAGACGATGAACATTGACTGAATGCCGACAGAGACTGCTGTTAGAGATTTTAAACCTCTAAATCCTTAATGAAATCAATATTAGCAGGCGTGACTTCGTGAAAAGCCATAGTAAAATGAAAAACTTTGTAAATTCCACACTAAGTTTATTCGCGACCGGTTTCGCATTTTGCATTGATGCAATGTACTGTAAGATGTAATGCAAATTACGAAACCGGTCACGAATAAACTCAGTGTGAAATTTACAAAGTTTTTCATTTTACTCTAAATCTTTAATAGCGTATTTCTTTTTACTTTCTCCATATACGAAGTATAGAGAAAGTATTGTTTTCATGAAAAAATTCGACTTCGAGATTTCAACGGAAATACATGTTTTGGGGTCCCTAGAACACGTTTTGACCATTTTCGGAATGATGTCTGTGTGTATGTGTGTGTGTGTGTGTGTGTGTGTGTGTGTGTGTGTGTGTATGTGTGTGTGATAGTGGACGCTCTAACGTGAAAACTATTAGTCGTATCAATACCAAACTTCATATATAGTTTTGTAGTGTGTGCTGTCAGAGTTGATTAGTTTTTGGAGTAAATCGGTTAACCGGAAGTCGAGCTTTATTCATTAAAGCTCATTTCCGGTTTTCAAAATATCTCCATAAATATGATATATACGTATATTGTATTACTTATAAAAGTTTTAGATAGTGTAATTTACTATAACTTTTGTATTTAACATATTTTTGTATCACCGGTTGATTAGGAGTTATTCGTGAAACACTGATAAACCGGAAGAAGATGATTATGTACTTTGTGGGCGCTCTAACATGAAAACTATTTGGCCGAGAAACACCAAATTTCAAATGTAGTACTTATATTACAGTCTTTAGAGTTGATTAGTTTTTGGAGTAAATCGGTCAACCGGAAGTTGAGCTTCATTCTTCAAAGCTCATTTCCGGTTTTCAAAATATCTCCATAAATATGATATTTAGGTATATACTATTATTTATAAAAGTTTTAGAAAATTAAATTTACTATAACTTTTGTATGAATCATATTTTAGTATCACTGATTGTTTAGGAGTTATTCCTGAAATACCGATAAACCGGAAGTTGCTGATTATGTACTTTGTGGGCGCTCTGGGCTCTATGGGCGAAAGGCCAGTTTCATCGTTTTTCATCCAGCATGTCCCGAACAACATTATTTATAATGTTTAGAGTTCGAAATTACTGTCGTAGATAAGTATTTACATCTTATATATGGAGAAAGTCATGTGCTGGCCACATCAGATTTTTTTCTTTATACCTTCCTGACGGACAAAATTACTCTAGTCGATGGATTAAGGTCAGAAAAGTTCATTGATGTCTAAATTCACTGGCGAAATGATGCTTATTGGGATTTTTAAATCTGTTATATGAACATTCGTGTTTTTGTGAGTCGAGTTACGCTTGAAAACGTTTTTATTTAGTTTACTATTAAATCTAAAAAAATTAGTTAAAATTTAGATTATTTTCTATTCGTGAATCCCCATTTACAGATGAATCGGTCTTTTTTTATTTCAAGTTTAGGAAAAATCGATGGTCAAGTAAAGTCATGAAATTCCTGACCTGGAAGAAAGATTTCTCCTACACAACCTAACACGTTATCTCGTCCAGTTCGGAATTCTTCAGCCGCTTTTCTTTGAAATCCGAAATGGTGACGTAATTAGTTCAGTTCAGTTCAGTGTGAATCTGACATGGATTACAAGGTACCCTTGCTCTTGGGGTTGTTGGAATGGAATCCTACTGGATCGCGAAATATTTGGAATTAAGTTTCGCTCGATTAAGGAAGACTCCAAACCAGGATTGCAGGAAGACTCGCCCCCATGTAGTGAGAGAAACATTTTATTGGGGTTGTAAATATTTATCTTCGGGTGTGTTTTTTCAGCAACTAACAGGAAGACGATAATTTGCTTATTAAAGATTTATATAAGATTTTTGTAGTTCGTAATACTGTGTATCAATATCAGCAAAATATTTCGAACATAAAATTCCATTCAAAAAATATTATATTTGATCATCAAAAGGATAAAGGTAATATAAAACTATGGTTTTCGATAATATAGAACTCAATAGTGGTGATTTATGTAGATTAATCTTTCCTAACAGTTGTATACTTGTATCGTATTTATTTTGTTGAATTACCAATATTAGACTAGTCTTATTTTCACTGCTTATATAATGTTTATTAACAGTCAACAGTAAAATAATGTAAAGAATTAGAAGTTTAAAAGCTCCAACAGCCGTTTTTGTCGGCTTTCCTCTTCTCATTCCCCGGTATTCCGAGAAAACAAGACAGGACACCGCACTTTTTAATAAAAATTATGATCACAAGCCGTCTTGTGAACTTTAATTTAATTTTAAACTTTAATAAAATTATGTTATTCTGTTTATATATATATTAATGTGTATTACTATAGCAGCTGTTAAGTTGGCATAACAATTCTGTAGGTTTTCTGGTGTTACTTACTCGGAACAAGTAAGACTTTTGAATTGCTCAGTTTATAAACATCACCATGTTCTGTGCTATGAGAGCAAGGCCGCTGGTAATTTCTTAGAGCTCATAATATTTTTAATGTTTTGCTCTAATTGCCGATAAATATACGATCTTGTTTGGATATATATCTTAATACATGTTTCACTACGTTAAATCAGGTTTTATGGCATTGTTGTTTTATTCCACCGTCTAAAAATATTCTTTTAAATGAATATCTTATCATTAATTCAGGTATGAACTCGGATAAGATTATATCCTTTTTCTGTATTGCCTCTATTGCGCTCTCGTACCTTTTTATGGCGATTTACCCGCGTAAAAATGGGAAACGTTAATTAGCCCTGCTACGGCATAAAATTGTTTCCGGCTGAATTTTCTGCTGCTAATAAATTTCAATTCAAGCACCCTTTATTATTTTTGGATTATGAAGCACGCCTCCTCAAAAGATATCGGTTCGGCTGCGTGGGAAGCAGTTTTATTTCCACTGAAATGTCAAATCCGATGAAACGATTTCTCGGAGATAAATTCATTCTTTTCATGACGTCACGTTTCCAAATGCTGAAGTATTCCGTCGTCCCTCTTTCGAGATATCGTTTTTAAGGCGGTCATTCTCTTGGAGTTTTGGGTCAATCCGAAATCGGCATGTTAATAAATTCCCTAGCGTTCGAAAAGGTTGAAAAAACGTCAGTCATATCGCCGTTCCGACCTCTGATTTGCATACCCTAGCCAAGCGGACTATTCCATTTTTCTTATCTGTGAGTTGAATTTTGCTGCTGTTATTGGAAACTTTTGCTCAAAGGTGGGTTTGGAAATGGAGATTTTCGGAGGATAAGTTGAGTCGCGGAGCATTGAAATGATTATTATCCGAAAAATGCACCGTTTTGAAAGTATCGCCAGGTTGACCGAAAAAAGACGGTCACATTCATCAAACCTGATCCTGAATATTCTAAGTGGCTGAAACTGCGTCACAGCTTTCTTCTAAAATGATTTCAAACCTATTTTTTTTAGTATTTTACGTATTTTGGAAAGGTGCTTCAAGTTCGTATCTCAGTCACGACATTTTCGAGTTTCACCTGGAATTGAACAGTTTCCACGGATAGCATTCTCAATTATCACAAACTTTTAACTACTTCAAAGGTCGCCTTATGTTTGAGAACGGAAGACCTATTTCGCTATGTTATCGTGACCCGTGAAACTTGCAGTTTTATCGCGTTTTAAAGCTAAAACGAGTCGTTTCCGGAGGCTGCATCCTCCTTAATTTCAGCTGCAGCACACTGTAGCGTCACTTTGATCCTAGGGTCTGAAAATAATTCATAACCTTCCTTATTCTTGTTTGCTCGAAAGTTTTGAAATTGCGATACTTCTGTCTCCTGATATACTCCTATTCTCTTTGAAGCCGAGATCAGTTTTGGAAAAGTCGTATGCGAGCAAAAATTAATTTATTCTTAACCGAATTCTCGCGTTAATATATGTGCGTAGAAAGATCTTCCTCTCTGCCAAATCTTCTATGGTAGCTTTGCTACGATTCCCTCTTCAGCAGAAAACTACTTTTAATGATTCAGATCGATATCCTTTACAAAATAGTAAGAATTACTATTTTACTATTTAGAGAATGACATTTTATTCCCGGTAGAGATCTTTTTCGCTCGATATGATGGAAGATTGATTTACAGATTATCACTCATAGAATCTCTGACAAAATGAACATAGCTTTTCGATTCAAATCCATTATAGAGTGTATCTCACTCTGGGAAATCACGTGACTTAGAAAGCATTTATCAAAGACTAGCTTTTCGCTTCTCGTTTTGGCGTGTAGCTCTTAACGAATCTGAAATCAATATAGACTCTTCAAAGTTCTAATATGTGCGAAGAATTATTAAAGGAATGCCTATTCTACGTACGCTTTTCATAATTTTTATCAATTACGGAAACAAAACTTTCATACAATTATTATTATCAGTATTAACTGTGATGTAACTTGATATGAATATAGATAGATTTCACGCATAAAGGTTAAATTAAAGATTTTGCGATAGTAAAAAAGATGAAAGATTCTCATCTGATTGCTGATTGATGATCTGATTGTTTCCACTTGCTGCTCCATTTTTACTTTCTCTATATAAGTAGTATAGGGAAAGTATTGTTTTCTTGAAAAAAATCGACTTCGAGATTTCAACGGAAATACGTGTTTTGGGGTCCCTAGAACACGTTTCAAAGAACTTATTTCCATCCCGAAGAGATTTTTATCCTACTTCGTTTGGCTTCTATTAAGAAAAGAAATATTCGGAAGCGATTCTTCTCCCGTCTTCGATGGCCACTTAAATAGTGCACTACTCGAAAGCCCACCTTCACCTAAGAGGCTTTAATAATTAGGCCAATGATTGTTGAAAGCCATCCGCGAGTGTTATTCCCGCTCGATCTCCGTACACAGACTCGTAAAAGGAACAAAACCTGAGGACGAGAAACGCCTTCTGAGCTGAAGTAGGATTCCTGTTGCTTCCGAACTCAAAAGTAAACGTTCTCCAATAAAACATTGTTATATTCATCCCAGTCAAGTTCCTGATTTTGATACATTGTTCTGATGTTCATATTCCAGTGTAACGTATTTATTAGTATTGTTTTTTGCTCATGGCTGTTATTTCGTGGAAGCAACTGAGGCGTGAATGGTGTTAAGCAATGGAAATCATTAAAGTCAATCCTACTATTTGAATGCGACAGAAAGTTTATTCATATGGTCTAAGATAACCGCGAAGTCTTCGGATATGTCGATTGCATTGCTGATCATAATCAATGTTATTGAAAGTCATAAATGTGTGCTAAAACGCTATTACGCGTAAGACACAATTTTCCTCGTAGTTATCAATAACGCTTTAATGGATTCCGACTAAAAGCCGCTTATGCCCTCCTTCGGTATCAATCAATAGCTTGAAACGATTGATATTATTCGGCATCATTAATGCCTAAGTGGATTTCATTTACTCAGCTTAATAACTCGTGAATTTTCGGAGCTCTTCTAATAAATAGAAAGAACAATTGGAAATTCAATAATCATATATAATAATCTAATTAAGAAATGGTAGCTATATCATAAGTAATGCACTCATTTTATGACTTAATATCGTTAATTTAGTCTTGTATATATTTTGTAACAACAAAAGTGACTTAAATATGTAAATAAGTTCGTTCGTTGAAGGTTATTGTTGATGTTAACGTGGTCGTCATGTGTTTGTTTAGATAGAAATAATTGATATCTGAGGTGATATCGAGAGAGAATTTAAATAAAAATATATGCGAAGTTATATAAAGAATTTAATTTTATTACTTTCTCATCATATATACATATAGTTAAATGGAAGAAAAACCGGCAAACAACTACCACGATTGGATCTTTCGAAGGACACGACAAGTATGGTGGTCACCGAATCGGATTAGGACCTCGAATTTCATTGCACCCTAATTCAAATCACGAATCACGCGAAACCTTGCTGTGTTGGCGGGGACTTCTCACCACTCCGAATCACCCGATGTCGAGCGTGGTTTCGCCGTAATGCGAAATTACGGTCCCCATTCGCATCTGCGCAATTACTTTATTCGACCATTTCCCCCAATCGAGTGCCCCCGATTCGTTTTATCTCCCCCGCCGGTGCACCCGCCATGGGTTTCGAGGCCCTGTCCGTAGCGCCGTAATTTTTCGATCGAAACTAGGTGAACGGATATGGGTCACACAGTCTTCCGTTATTTCCCAAATTTATCGCCGAATAGGGGCAGATGGGGCCGGTCTGCTACCGCGGAAAATTTTTCCAGGCTCTGACGTAACGCGGTATGGAAAGTTTACCGTCCTCGTCCTTCATCGAAGTGATTCCTTTTAAATTAAGCACCATCCGTATCCATTAGCTTCCAATTTAATTGTACAAATGAAATGAAGCCTTCAAACGGCAAAAAAGAATGAAATCGATATGTTTCGTGGAAGGCCATCACAAAAAAATAAGAATACTTTGTATACTTCTACAAGATAATTTATTGCGACCGTTTTCCCTAAATTTCCAGCATTTTAAGTTGCAGGAAATGAGGACCATACAATGCTTAATGGGTAGAATCAGGGCAGGATAAGAAAGGGGTGGTAAGGGAGGGACAAAGGTCTTTGGAAGGGAGAATATGGTATAGGTATTTGGGAAGGTGAATTCGTTGGTGAGGGATCCTTGGTCGGGGAAATTTGTTATTTCAATTATTTCTAGGAAGTTCAATCGTCATCCTTTGGTTTCTGGCTGGAGCGTTCTCGATAAAAAGAACTTTCCGTGCATTTCGTACGGAGAATATTTACCCTGGCCTAGCGTCGAACCGGAGGAAATACTTCGAAGATGTTTTTGTAGTTTATGTTGGATGCGCACGACTTCTAGCGATCTCTCGAATTTCAACTCTCTAATTCGCCGGGATATGCCTCAAAAAAGTTCCAAAAATCCCTTCCACGCATTCTTATGGAATAAATCGGGATTTTGGGCCCTTCTGGCATCGAAACCATGATAGTATGTACCTGATTTATTACTCGGTGTAGTATTAATATATATTAATTATAGTCTGAATTATTCTGGCGGTTACACGCTACGGCAAGTACGTCGTAAAAATTCCAAGTCAATGACACATGTGGAACAAGATTAGAATTGGTATCCTATATATTTAGGCATATGGGTATATCCAGAGAAGTAGCTATACATAATAGGCGAGTAAAAATTGCTTGAATTCTGCAAGCATATGTTTAAAGTTATGGACTTCGCTAGTTCTATTTGTTTCTATAAGTTCTATTTGGTTTAAGAATTTAGGATTCGTGTGTTGGGAGTCAAACCCAGGGCTTATTCGTAAGATGAGATTGCACATAACTTTAACTTCCGGAGATGTGGTTTATTCGGCTCTCAAGAGTCGCCGACCTCTAGACGATACAGTTTGCCTTTCGGCAAAATTGACGCTATTTTTCACAGAAATAGTGGTTTGGTGGACCTGGGTCGTAAGGAGGCTCGCGGATGCTTGTTTTACAGCGAGAGGAAATTAGGTTCGGCGCAAATGCGGATGGCATCTGGCGGAAATGCATTCAGGTGCGACCGAAGGATTTGATAGCTGCGATTGTTACGGGTGTGAATGGAGGCACATAATTTCCGTGCTGATTCGGAATACGTGGTCCTCATCCGTTAGATTAGCGATGATTTTTTTCAATTGCTTTAACGTTTGACTATCTCTAAAGATATCACATGGCAAATTGTAAACGTTTTTATATAATACTTTTACTACCTTAGAAAATATTAAATTCTGCATTAAAAAAAATACATGGTCCAATTTAAATTGTCACAAATATCGTTGCATAGGATGACATAAAAGAGGATAAGCGTAAGAATTTACAGGGAATAATTTCTAGGAAAAAAACCTAAATATTTTAAAACGAAAATTTATATGCGAGGGAAGAATATATGTAGTAGCGTATTACTAATAAATAAAGCCTTTAGTATGTTAACCCCAAAAGGTAATGCGTTATAAATGAGTGCGTTGGAAACTATAGATCATCCTCGAGCACGATCAGAGCAAATGTATAATTATCTATGATATCGTTGTAGTTGATCATATAAAGTCGGCGTACCTTTCCTTTCTACTTGATATTTCGCAAGTGGAATCCCTTTAATTTAATGTAAACCCCGTAAAAGTGTCATCACTCGAATGCATTTCATCTCTTTTATTATATTTGAAAAAACCAATTATCCTGAATTACCCATTTATGAAATAATCTAAAGCTAAAACTATCTGGAAAATAGTTCTTTATATTTTAAGCTCGTTTTCATATTAGTATCATATTTAATCTTCCTTATTTCTGCCATTATTTCCTGTTTTCAATAATGCTAGGTCTAAAATAACTTCTAAGTACTTCTGTAGGTAATGAGAAAAAAATCTTACTCCTTTGTGATAGACAAGCTCGATGCATCTCACATCCACTGTATTCTCATTCCGACGTTTTGGGGGTTTCAATATTTTGTATCAACAACATCGTTAGAACAATTTAGCCGATTTCCATTCTTAAGGCTTTGTTTAAAGTAGCTCACTCAGCTTTATAAATTTTGAGATGATTTATAATATATTATTTTATTATAAATATCATAATATTTTTATTAATTAATTGATATAAAAATGTTATTAAAAATTACTGATCGGTGTAGGAACAGAAAATAACTCACGTATCGTTTAAGTGTAATTGATACGCTACCATTGTAATACTGTTACATATTGTCGTATGTATCTCGTATTGAGCTCTAGCAGTTACAAAAGAAAGGCAATGTTAATACAAATTGGAAGTCATTCTTCTATTGCTACAAAATTTCTTTTCCATTTCATCATTAATTGTCTCAGCAAAGAACCTGAATTTTCCCACCACAATCCATTATGAAGATACACGCATAAATGCCATTAGCCTCAACTCAAACCGAACGAATCGTATTTTTTTGTTCCCTTTTTCTTTCAACCCTGTCCATTTCAGGTAGATTAACCTCTTCTCAGAGTTATTGTTTCATTTCCTGATTGCCTTCGGGTTAAGTAGTGCTCACAGACTTTTAAAACAGAAAACCCCTCTCTCGGTTCTCTCTTTAAAATCGTGTTGGGTAAATAAAATACCGCCGCCTTGAATGAGGAACCCCTCCTAATTTAATTAGGACTTCAGACAAATGGAAAACACACCAGTGAAATTTCTATCCAGTTTAACCTTGCACGTGACCTTATTTTGGGACGAGCAATTATTTTCTCCTTTGGGCCGACCCGCTTGCGGGGAACTTATTTGGCTCCCCGTAAAATAATTATTCGTTAGCAGAAAGGGGACGTAATGGAACTTGTCTCTCCGTTTCTTTCATAAGAAAATGGACGCAAGCAGTAAAGGACCCCTTGATTAATTGCTAATTGTGTCCTTCGCCGTGTTTTGTTAGTGACATTCCCTACTCAGTTTTCTATTCATACTCTTCTGTAGAAAAATGCCCGTTTCAAGTAGGCTGCGTGTCATTGTTTAGGGTTTCAAATACTGAAGGTTTATTGCACAAAATATTAAATGATAGCGTTAATATGCGGGGTTTTATCATTCAATAGCTGGCAGTTATATGACCGATAAACCGAAGTACCGATAAAACACTTAATTGCTGAAAACTACGAATATAACTGCCCATTCTTTTATTAGTGATCACCATAATCGAGATTCATTTGTTAGAAATAAGATTATTCGAGCGAATCTTAGGTAAGGTAATGTAAATGTTGGCATTACATCCATTAGTCAGCAGCAGGGAAATTGTATAGAAAAAGAAAACGGATAAAAGACGAAGAAAGATCTGCAAACAGAGTTATACTCTTACCCATTCGGCTGAAAATGTGTTACGAGGTTGCCTATACTTGGATGAAGAGCCACCGCGCAAGTACCATGAACTTAAAATCATCTTCAGAGTCTTATGCTGTTAAATGCTGAAAATTGTCATCTCTAATTTTTAACTCCAATCCAGCGTCAAAATCTATTTGCTTCTATGTTAGAGTACACAGAGAAATATTGGGGTTGAAAAATCCACTTTAAAGATTTTGTGGAAATAAAAAGATAGATAGAAAATAAATACATAAGTCAAGAAACATCCATCCCTCCATCCATCATTTAATACGAATTAGAATAATATATAATAGGCGAATAGCTTGCGGAAATCCGTTATAGCTTCTATGCCTGCAATTACTGATAGCTTATATGATATGCAGGGAAGAACTAGAGTTAAACGCAACGCATTAAATAGTTCAAAACTATGGTCCATGTTTTAGGTCTCTAAAATCGACCCTTCCTTATTTCATATGCTACTCTTTAATACAATCCAAAAATTATTCTAATCAATCGGTATGTTCTAAAATAATATACTGTCAATGAAGATGAGCAACGGCATTACTGTATCTTTGTTAGATTTGGATATCAACGAGTATAATAATTTAAACCTTATATCATTATTTGAATATTTTCTCCGTCATGACCCAACTTAGAAGAACACCAATACTGGTTGGAAGGACGGTATTCTTCGAATATTCGAAAACAATGAAATGGGCTGATTGCCATTTATATTACAACGAAATGCTCTTGTATATTAGATTTGAGTATCAGCGAGCATGATAATTTAAACCTTCGTTTCCTCGCCACGTTTCCTTTCGGATTACAACAGCGACGCTTTGGAGTCTACATTCATCTGTCTTAGGGCTTAAGGGCCACTAATCCTAGCGTCGCGCCGCCACTTTTTACACTTTTGCAAGACGTCAGAGGCATTTCGCCACCATTTCAATTTCAGCCACGTCCGCAGAAGCCGTTTATTTTCTCAGCAAATCTCCTGTTATTCATCTTGAACAAAGCTTCGGGTGACAGATGCTTCGATGCTGTTCATCCCATTCGATGAAGTCAGCTGCAGCGAATTCCCTCGAGTGGGAACGTGTTTATAAAACCGCTTGTCGAAATCATGGCGGATGAGCCGTCCAAGGGGACACTGCCGACTAATCCCATTGATTGACTAGCAATAATTTCGGTTGTGTCTCCGCGAGTCAATATTTTCGCCGCTGAATTATTTATGTTTTGATAAGTAAAAGCTCGATTGGTTGAATTCCCGTTCGCGATAAAGAGAAAAATGAATTCGGTGTTGAAATTTTTGACAACTAAAGCTTTGCTAATGGTGAATGTTTTATGATGGATTTTAATTGCATATTAATTATTCAGTAGGTAATCATATAATTTTCGATTCTTAAATATTTTTAAACGCACCGGATTATGTAGATGATATCGAACAAATTCTATTTCAAGAATGAATTCCGCACGGGAATTTATGCTGTAATGAGCCTTGAGTTTTTGTTTATTCATCTTGCTTTAATGGAAGGAACAATGACTATACTTTTATAATGGCTATTATTTTATTTTGTATTTTTGTATCATAATTGGCGTGAATAAACATCACATGACGTCCTTATACCGAATTATTCCACTGAGAACCGGTCCTATGGTCCTATTATAGCAAATGGGAAGTTTCGGAAGTTACGCATTTATTTGGAGAAAACGTATTTTATTTTAATACAACTTTTTCGAGGAAACTTAAATTATTCTTGAAATAATACTCAAAATTATCGTAGACAGCTTATTTTACAGCCAGTTTATCTTTATGTTAAAATTGCCAATATAATGCCCAAAATTTATATTGTCCAAATTAGCGTTCTCTCAAAATGGATATAAGTGATGTGAGTGTGAGATTAGAATCAAATCCACAAGCAATAGAATAAAAGCTATTTTCTAACAAAATTTTTACCACGTTTTAAGAGGATTTTACCACTACTAGAGATTGAATTAACGCTCGACGAAGTAAATCTTAATACAGTCGCTAATTAGAGCGCTAAAGTATTAAATCTTCACGTTTCCAGACGTTTGAATCTCAACGTTCCCTTTAAGTGCTATTTTGCAGCAATGGAGCCTTCGTTAAATATATCAAATCTTTAATGTAATCCGTTGAGAATATCTCTCGCTATTTAATTAATGTTGGGATTATTTTCTACCGGAGCCATTTCTTGTTAGCACTCACGCTCTGAATACAGACGTTATTATTCGCGGAGATGGACAGGATGTACATTTCCTCTCAAGCGATTACCCCGTCGTTCATTCCCACATTAAGGGTGCACTACTGTACATTCGGCTTTAAACTCCCGTCGAAGGAATTCGCATTTCCGCCGTGAGAAATTACGGTTCCTCCCGATAAAACCGACGTTGAGGTGGTTTTAATAGCTCTCCCAGCATGATCCCGCAAATTATCGTCGGGCGACGTAATTTAGAAAATTCCCCCACCAGTGGGACATTTACCCTTTTTGAGATAATTTTTCCAGGCTCCATTATAAAATTTCTCTCACCTACACCACAGCTTCAACCGCGAGCGAATTGGTTTAATTCACCAATCACATGGAATTAAACAGGGGTTTTCCATTATGACTTCTCTTCTTAAATATATGTGGAGTATAAAACTTGCTTCTAAACAATAAAACATGCCATCGAGAAGGGTATTAGTCCGTAGTTTCTCTCAAATCGCCATAGATGGTCATACCCCGCCGCGCGGATTTGGCCCTCGGAGTACTGTCGAAAATTCGATATTATTATCAGCGGGGACGGGGGAAAATTGGGGCAAGATTTCAGATTCCTCTTCAGAAAGCTTCAAAGAATAGTTTGGTACAAATGTCTCGGTCGACGTCGATATCTTTTATTTTCCTCGCTTAAGGTAAAAAGTATCTCCAAAACAAGAGTCCGTCATTTTGTTACATAAAGTATAAGCATACTATCATTTGTGATCATTAAAATCAAGTGCTGCGAAGAACAAAGTACAGGTTTATAGCATGGCGTATTGTTTTATTCGGTAATTTTCCTTTTATAGGTTCAGCATAGGTACGAAGCTGAAGAATTTCAAGAAAAATCTAAGGCCGGCATTTTATCAAAATTGAACTTTAACCCCCTATACAATCTTAACCTGCAGGAATCAACGTAAATTACTTGAATAGCTGTATGCAGAATTCATTCAGCAGTAATCATGCGAATTTTCAAAGTCCGCACTTACAAAAAATCATTTTTTGGCCACTTGTGTCGATTCTAGCCCACAATGCGGCCCGCGAATTCAAATTATGCGCCGAATTGCGGCTCTTTCAGCCCCCCTAGCGTGCAGTGCGGTTTGTGACATTTTTAGGAGGGCTCGGTTTTATCGACGCGTTGCCGTAGGAATGGCTGGCTGCCGGTAACGCCCCCTTCGCAGACCTCCTCCGGGAACATCTCGTCCAGGGGGAAAACCCAGTACCCTACTCAGCCCGAATCCTCATGTGAGCGCTCTAGTGCTCGTGTTAAATTGTCGGGGCCCGAGCGCTGAGTGCTCGTGCTGTGAATTGCCTGGGAACGGAGCCACGTACAGCTTCATGGGAAGGGAACATTTAACGTCTTGACGCTACATTGAAATAGCTCCATTCGTGTGAATGGCGCGAAAAGTTTGTCTATCTGCAGGTAGCTAGCTCGTTCTCCCTTCGCTTTACGGTTTGTCTTCCTTGTTGTTTTGGATTTGTACGTGCTTCTCTTGAATTTAGCGTGTTGAATCATTTAATTTATGAGTGAGTTACAACGCTTGTATTAAAAGAGAATAAAACTTCCTTTCCCTTATATTCAACCTCTCTTTTTGTATTATAAACCCTACCTTGGTCATCATTCTTTGCATACTATCTGACAATTAGGGAATTAGGCCGGGCAGTCACACGTGAAGAAAATCAGTGCACTGCCATTTATCATAGTTCGGTGGAAGAACTTTCCAAGGCTTTTCGAGCGAAGAATACCTATTTGAGGAATGAATTTTCCAGGACCTTTCATAAAAAGAATTTTTCCCAATGGGAGTTCCCCCCAAGAGACATTTCACGAAAAAGACAGTTCACCCAGGGGACGTTTTTTATACATTATATTATTTAAATTTTTCTCGCTTTTTTTAAAGACAATTTTCTGAAATCCCTTGAGTAAAATATCTTTTGAGTGGAACATCCCCAAGGAGAAGTGTCTTTTGGTTGAAACGTCCCTTGAGCGAAAAGCTTTAGGTAAACGTTTGGATACAATTCCTCCGACCATATGTGTTTCTTGAAGGAGCAGATTGCTAAGGAGGAACATTGGAAGAAGTTTGTCATAGCCGGTACTCAAACCCGGATCTCACTCTTACTAAACTTAAGCTAAGATGTTAAGATACTTTAAGCAATTGAGCAAGCACAACTAAACGATTCCACCTTCCATTATGTGACATTTGACGGAAATACATGTGAGTGCAGGTAGTAGTGAGTACGTGGGTAGCGTAAACAGGCACTGTAAGATGAAATTCTGTGTATTTACAGTCAAATTTCGATCTAACGTTCTCGTTTCTAACGTTTTCCCGGCTTTAAGGTTGAAATTATGAAGTACCAACTGCAGCAACTACTCCTTATATTTTTGCACCTTATATTTTTCCGCATCTAGATCCGATTTCCCTAGGTCCGGTAAAAGACGTTAGATCAAGATTTCACTGTGTACATTACAAATGGTAATGATTGGAAGAATGAGTGAATCTTGCAAGAAATAAGAATCATTGGTTGAGAGGTAGAAGAAGGATTTTGGAATTGGAAGAGGGTTTCTGGTGCGGAAGCGTGGAAAGCATTTGTGAGGCTGGGGAAGAGAGCGGAGTTTTATAGCGAAGGAGAAATAGGTTGGTTTTGTCAGGGAAAAGAATGTGAGCAAGGAAAAGGTGGAGATGCTAGCAGGTTGTAAAAGCACGGATGGGCCATAAACCGAGGGAAGGAAAAGGGGACGAATAGAGGGGAGTATTTCAGCGAATAATTGATACTATTGACGGAAACTCCGTAAATCTGGGACGTAACTATCGAAGGGGAATACGTAATTTAGGGCTCTACTGTAGTAAGCTCATTTAGTCGTTAGTACGAATTGTTATGAGACTGAATATAAAAGCAAAGATCGAATTATTGCTACTGTTTACTAATTGCCTCCCTTTTAAGAATACCTCAGACAAAAGGAAGTAATTTCGGAGAAAAAAGAAACATTTTAATGTATAATATTTATTATAGTAAATAGTTTAGAGCAATATATAATAATTTAACAGATGTAATATTTCGAATTGAAAAATAATATCTTTGAATTTGATCTTGACCCCTGTCTCAACTCCAGAGAAGTTAATTGAATTTCACCAATTTTTAATTTCGATATAGATAACGCAAACTTTTTTTCAACTGTGATCCTTTAAAATTATTAGGAGTAAAAAAATCTATTATGATTAACATTTCTTCTTGTGAAACTTATTTAGTAAATAATTTTCTGATACCTTACTTTGTTTTATCCTAAGGTTATTTACAAAAAACACATCACCACTGAACTTTTTACTGTCATAGAGTGGAAAATTTTTCTCTCAGCGCGAGTTCTTGAAATTGTTTTCCTTACGTCAAGACGCGTCGGTAACGATTGTGTACGCCGTAAAAGTTTCAGTTGTATGTTAATGTTGATACACAAGTCAACGATTTGTTTATGTAATAATAGCAAAGGATAGTTGATGACGTTTTCTCTATGTTCACAGCCCGATTCTTGTCCACATATGAAGTCTACTTATTAAGGAAATCGTTTTAAACACATCTGATAGAAATATGTAACATTATATCTTTATTCCTATATATTTTTATCCTCATGATTCTTTTTTGGAATTATGTTACGAATTTAAAAGCACTCCGTTTAAAATTCAAGTGCATCTCATCGTTTATACTCGGTAGTCTACCATGCAGCCGGATTGAAGTATTATATACGCTTCTCGCGAGCAATTATCTCCAACTTCATTTGTCAAAATCCCCGAGATGAATTTGAAACAAAGACCTCGCTGTCGAACCAAATTCCATCCACACCATACTCGCGAAATATTACGGAGCGCAAAATGCATTCCACCCGAAATAAAACCCATTTTATGGCGCTATCTAAGTATTTTGTGACTCGTGAAAGGGCCTCACGTCTTAGCAGGAGACGAATCCTTTTTTCGAGAATTGCGTCAAGGTCAGGACGTCTCGGAATGGTAATTTAAGGGTCGTTTGTCAGGAAGCCCTGGGATTGATGGCAGAAGAAGGAAATTTGGAGAAAGAAATAAACGGCGCATTGGGTCGGCGATGAGGTTTCGTAGTCTGTGAAAGGGCGGAGGGAGCGGCGGTGAAACAGATGCTCCGCTCTCCGTGTCCCGAGTGTGGAGGAATTCCAGGGATAAAGAGGAGATGGGAAACTAAAGGGATTTGGCCATGAGTAGTGGGACAGCCCTCCGACGAGGGGCACCGTGGAAAAATTGCAGGGAGGAGTGAAATTGTTTCAGATTAATATGGCTCGCCTTCCAAGGCGTTCGCGACGCCAGTGGGGGAGTGGAACCTACTAGGAGAGTCTTTCGGGGAGGGTAATTTTTCTTCCATCCTCCCATATCTAATTCAACGACAATTGTAGGAGTGTTAAAGTTTTGCTCCAGTACATTCTCACCCATCATTTCCGAGAGAAGAGTTCATTCATTGTGTAACTCTCTTCGGAACTCAATTGGTACTCCATTGATCCAAGTACCACTTTTCGATTACCGTCGTGACCAGTAAAGATTATGTTTTTGTAAATTTTAATATACCTACATACATTCTTTTTCTTTGTGCCTACAATTATTAAAGAACCTCTCCTAACGTTTGAAATGTCTTCATTATGAGTAAATAATAAAAGATAATATCGGGCATGAATTCAATTTTTGCGCAAGATGTAGTCAATTGTAATATCCAATTTGTTTGCAGCTCACCCAATTCAAAACGTTCACTGCTTAACACTAGGAGAAGAGGACCGAAATTAATAGTGGTTTCCAAGTCATAAACTTCTTTTGGCTGAGTTATTTACTATCAGCTTAATTAAACATGAAATATCTGATAATGTAAAATATAAGCTATTTGAACTTCATCTCTTCCATCCATCCTCCCGAAAGCTCTGAAGATGAAATGTACTAAGCAAGGTAAGGATATTAATTCGTCTTTATTTTCCTTACTATGCCATACTCTTGAGAGGTCAACGTCCACGGCAGTGTAACTCAATGACCCTATGAATTACAATTGTCGTAGCATTAAATTGGGAGGGTATACTTATATCGTTGTTTAAAATCCGTCGTACATTGATAGCTTTTCCAAGTTCACAACCATAAGCAAGTCTGGGATATGGGTGAATGAAACATACCTCCTATGCCAAAAATCAAAATTCATTCCACTTTTCAAGTAAAGGCAAAGAAAAGCAATGAAGAATTATAGATTTGAATGTATACCCCGCGCGTGGAATATGGTACAGGGTGTAGTAACACCAACATCCCTACCTAATGTATGTAGGGATGTAACGTACCTACGCTATTAGTTTCTGTAGAAGCCTGAGGAAAGGACGACCAAAGGTAATTACTCGTATCTGTGTTTGCTATTACTTCCTTGTAACGTTTTGTGGATGATTCTCGTAGATCGCGTTCGTTTTTCACCAGAACTAAAATTTCATTTATTTGGTCTAAAAGCTTTGAGTCGATCAATTTTTCGATAAGCTTCCTTCGGTAATCAGATTTCTCACCTGGATCAAATTCCACCCGAGAGATTCTATCGTAGCCGTAACGCTACTATCGAACCTGAAATCTCCCTTGACGCAATGAGCTGCTCTACGTTAGAGCATCTCTAAATCTGGGATTAAACCTACTTCATATTAATAACAAACTTCGTAGTAGTATTCAAGACTTGGTCGAAAAAGAAAAAATGAGCTACTAAATAAATATTAAAAGGATAAGGCGAAGGAAACTATAAAAACGCACTAACAATGCTATTAATTCGATAAAATTAAGTAGACGGCATGGCCAATTTAGTCACGCTACGATTAATGCGGATTTTAGAACAAAAGTACCCTAAATTTGAATTATTTTTATTTTTCATTGACTTTTTCAGGGAAAAATAATTCATTATCCAACCTGATTAGAGCGATCGAAAATTCGAGGAATTCACGTAACCTTCTAGATCCCAGAAACCTAGTTTCTAACTTCTGACTTATCTCCCGCACGACTTCGCAATTCCGAAGAAGTATTTGAGTGTAGGAAGCTGGTGTGATGCCCCACGGACACATTCTACTCCGTGACTGCACTGAGGGCCCCATAAAAAGGCTCGGAATTTTCCTTATGGGAGATTCCTCACGTATTACGGGGAGTGAATGGAAGGGCCGTTATCGTAGGGGCCACTTGCGAACGTAATTGAAATGTGTCCGAGGTGATGAAAGTTATTGAAAATGGGAATATCTTAGCGGAGCGAACCTTATCCATTGAAGGTGAATGGTTTTTACAATGCTTTATCCTTATCTTAATAACCTACGCCCTTCCTAATCCATCGGAATACTTTTTAGCGTTGTAGAGAGGTGGAATTTCGTTAGAGTTAATGGTTGTGAAATATTGGTTCATTCTTTTTGTTGGTAGCTTGAATTATTGAATACCTTTTCATGACTATTAAGAAAGGAATTTTGGTAGTGTTAATGGTTGCGAAATAAAGATTAATTCTTTTTTTGTGCTTTGAATTGTTAAATAACCTTTCCTAACATTTTAGAGACGTCTTCGTTTTGAGCAAATAGTAAAATATAATAGCGGACTTGAATATAAAATTTGTGTAAGACGTATTAAAGACAGCTATATGCGGGGGAAATTAAATATAAATTCAAACCTGCTGTTTTTCAACCTTCCTCTCTCTTTATTAACTTTCTAATTACTATGTCTCTTCATAAACTTAGACATTCTGCTTCCATCCATGCGTTTCGTATATCTAAAGCAGGATAGATGTTCTCTGTTCGCACTGCTCTTCCGTCAGTCCATATTCATTCATTACCTACACATAACTGACTGTCTCCCCTCTTTTTTCACATATACTTCTTCTATAATACCGTACTGAATTCAATTCACTCGCATTTTTTACCTGATTCACCCAACTATTGCTACCAATCAAAAAAGTGGGCACTTTCTATACTTAATATATTCTGTCCTCTATTGACTATAGGTAGAAATTGTATCTTACGTTTAATAAAAATGCTTTGCGATCACAAAAGGAGTTAATTGTTCGGTACACAATTTAGAGTGTGATAGTTGATATCTATTGTGTTTGCTATCTACACCGTTCATTTTTCAAAAATTTCTTTAGAAAAGAATGAGCAAAATACTTTTAATCAATTTCATATTAGCAATCTCAAATAACAGCCTAATATGACCCTTCAGATTTTAGCTACTAATCGTGATTGATTACCACGTCAAGGAAAGCATTTTGTCCAGAAAAAAATACGTAATCGGATGTCTTCGTGAGATCACATTAGCTTGAAAATTGAAATTTCAATAAGGTATCATGCTGAGAAGATAAAGATGAGAATATGGGAAAACTCTTCTTATAGAATGAGGAATATCTGTGCAACTTCAATCCCCGATGAAATTTAAAATCTTCCCGGAATTCTAGTCGTAGAGAATGAGAATGCTTGGTGTTTAAAATACAGGATGCATTAATATTTTGAATATATCGAGAAGATACCGCTCTTCTCATCCAACCTTATTGATCCAATTTGTATGATGGAAAGTCAGAAAAATCGTTTCTATATCTGTCAGTCTGGAAAATTCAACATGGAAGTTGGTTTCAACCCATTCCATTATTAGCTACACTTCATAAACCCTTACACTATTAGCTAGTCAAGCTCTGGAGCGAAGATGCTAGACAATTTGAGGAATAATATAGATTGCCTTTCCTTTCCTCATTGAGGCAGAGGGCTAAGAGTTGAAAACGTCCACTTACGTGCAGCTTAATGTCACTATGAACAGCAATATCCGTTTATACAGTAAGTTAATACCTAAGAAAAGTCCTATGCCCTTACTTTGTATCATTAATACCTAGGTAGCTTCCATGCAGAGCAATAAAAATTGGTTTTCTTTTCCATTGTATTCATCATTTGTTCACTGGCCGTGGTGGCGAAGTATCATGCATCAAGTGGGAATGCCTACGTGATAACGCTCCAACACCAAGGTCCCGGGTTCGAATCCCGGCTAACCGGATTTTTCTGGCTAGGGAATGGTTGTCTTTGTAAATAATAATAATTATTGAAATGAATGTAATTGTGATTTTTCCTTTTTCCATGAGAGATGTTACTATTATTATAAGTTGTTAAAATTTGATGTTAGGTGGAAGAGAGGCCAACGTGAGCCTAACCTCGACTTGATGATGAGTTCATTCAAGACTATCACAGCCTTTCATTTAAATCGAACAAATGTGAATGGAGGACACTTTTCCCTATCATATAGCAAGAGACAAATAAAATATTCGATCCGTCAAAATATGATTTTAGAACTCTGTATTGTTCGCTGCATGTAAAAATGGACGAAAGTTTTGATAGGTAAGAACCGAGACGAAATTCCCGTGTTAACCACTCGTTCGCATGTTTTCGGTGGAGCGTTCGAAGGTGTATTTACATTCCCCTCATCGTCTGTTCAGTGGAGGAACGAGTCGTAAGGAAGAATTTTGAAGGGGATCTCCACACTTAAGGAAGGCGTAGGCGAAAACGAGCGAAGGAAAGGACCGGAGAAACCTCCATGAGTGGCTCGGAAGCGGAAGATTGGATCCAGCGTGATATATGGAGAGAGAGGGGGGAAAACAATGCGAAAATTCCGTAGGAAGACGAGCAAACGAAGATTGGAAGACGAGATACAAGGGAACTGTCACACTTTTCTTTCTCTTCGGAGAGTTGCTTAGCTGCTCGAAGTGGGAAGGGTTATTCTTCTCCCGAATGAAGAACGATGTCCCTGCCCTCTTGTTTCTTCGTTTCCCTCCCTCCCTCACTATTTTTTCTGTCCCTTCCTTATTCGCTGTCTTAAGGAATTATTTAAAATGACGTTTCATCTTGTTTAGTCTATCATTTTATTCTTTTTGCCTTTTTAATTGTTTAGACCGTATTTATTGATTGTTTATTTATTAGTTTATTTATCAGTTTATTTTCTACTTACAAGGAAACTATTATTACTATTTTTCCTTTTTCTTTTTTGTATTTTATTATTAGTTTTTCTTTTACATTTCATTTCATCGCTAAATTTAGTTTCCTATCTGTAGGTTTTGCAAGTTTTTCACACCTCGCGTTTTGCGTGTTTTCCTGGGGTGGAAGTTTTTCCGAAGCTTAGGTTAGCTTTTTCTAAATCCACTAAATATTCTTCCCCTGTATACTTTTATTCAAGCCATCTCTTTCTTTTAAATTTAAATGACGAGGGGTTATATTCTATAGAACAGACTGATGTCAAGTAATCATCACGGCGATACATTTTTCAAATATGTATACATACATTATTATTTCATATACAATGTTCATATTTCTTTATTACGTATCTTGATTTAAAAATGATCTAACTATTCAGCTAGTATGCAGGATTACCAACTTTTGGATCAAAACCATTTTGGATCAGTTACTTTTTTGAGGCATTTCCCACTCCCCGGGGTGTTTATTCCGATCTTAATGAGAAGTCGTTGAAATTGTTTCTCCCCATCGGCGGAATGTAAATGTTTCGTAGCAAATTTTTCTCTTCCGCTGTCGCCGCGATTCGTTTTGCTCCACGCGACCGATATTAAACCTGGGTAATCAAGAACGCTTTGATTGCTTCCCCCTCTCCCGTTTCAATAACTGGGAAGTGTAAAGCTTCTCCGGCGGTAACGATTTCTTTTGTCGCGGTCTCGCGTCGTTGTTGTGGGAGTATCGATTGGGAAAAACTCAATTATCCGCGAAGCGATCCGGAAAATTAAACTTCTCGATTCTGGTGGAAATGGCGGAGCGTAAAAGTCATGGGCGAATGGTCGTCGTGAGATGGGCAAAATGAATAACGTACTCGGGACTAATTATCGGTGGGCATTGAAAATACGGAAGTTTTGATGAAGTTTTAAGACTCGGAATGGAAATTAATGCCGATCTCGGACATAATTGTTGGCTTGATTGGTGAAAAAATAAGAAAGTTGGTCGTAGCTAGAAAGATCTCTCATCAGAATTTTTAGGCGTGATTTTGTTTTCTTGTATATGCTATTTTCACTTATCATTTGGTACAGGTTGGATAAATATTTATCTTTCATTTACTTTTGTGACAGTTTTGATCATGGCTGTAATGAAATGAAACCTACTAAGGTGTGAGTGAATAATTGCACTGATCAAGGTCTTTATGGACTGACATGAAAAATGTAACTTGTGGAGTCATTCTGCTTTACTTGCATGGGTATGCTACGCTTATAGCATTCTGGCTCAGTGAGTAATGCAAGGGCAAACTACCTCACTTCTCATCCTGCCTAGTAGACCTCATTTCTCTCTTAGTAGCTTATATCAGAGGGAATGAGGCACCAACCGACCTTCTGGGGTAGATACTTTACAGATAGGTATACACTTTCTTGATGGCATGAGTGTGCTAGACGTTTTCTGGGAGTTTTACTCGCAATTCGTGCAAATTTTGGGAGTTGTGTGTGTGGTTAATGATATTTAAATAAATATTTGTGCGAGTGTGTGAATGAAATGAAGTGATAGTCAAGAATGGACGTTATTACTAATTCATTTTCGCTATAGAGTATTTTTTATCTCCTCACTTCTGGTTTTTATTGTTATCTGCGATCCTACCGACAGATAATTCCATATTTCTTTGTTTTAGATTAGATACTGGATTTAATATGGCCTTATAGGAGCTAAATCTTCTGGTACATCTAATCCATTTAGTTTGGGATGTGAAATTGTGTTATCTTTTCTAATATAATTCATATTAGTAAAAAGTAGTGAAATATTTTGGTAAATGTCTCCTTTTCACGCATCCTAGTGTCGTTTATTTAAATACTAATTGTATGTGTAATTTCTGTCCAAAATGAATAAAAGTATCCGTTATGAAGCTATTATTTTTAATTGAACTAATATCAGTCGTAGGCTCTTCCTGATTTTCGCAAAATAATTGGATAAAATATTTAAAAAGATTTTTTTCTTCGACCTTTTCGATTGATTAAAATCAATGGATCCTCATTCTTTATTGCCGTTGTTACTCAAAAAAGCCGTGAAATGTCACCACCCTAGGATGGGAATTTAAGGATCACTTTCGAACGAGTATATTTTAAAATACTATGTAGTGCATACGTCAATTTGCTCGCAGTATTTCTGTAACATCGTCCAAGAGTGTTATGACTATATCTACTTCACGTCCTACTTAAATAAACTTCGCGAGAAAGGCATTAGAAACAAGGAAATGGACCCATCGTGCACTTCGAGTATTGATAAAACAGTTTCTTAGATGTAGCGTGGCCTGATTAATTAAGGTGCTTGGGTAGCTGATTTGTTTGCTCGGTTATCCATCTGCTATTAGAGTGGAAATCAACGTTACGGTGCGGTCGGTGTGTTCTTCAAAGCAAAACGGGGGTGCATGGGGTCAGAAAATTAGGGGGTTGAGGTCTTGGGGCCAGAGTTACGTGTTCCCTCCTAAATATCTCATTCCCTCTCGGTGAGGCTGCGGGAAGAGGTCTTAATGCAGTGGAGATGTAGGAAATATTAGGGAAAGGGGAGACATTTTGGGAAGAAAAGGGCCATAAGGGCAATACCTATTTATGGGCTGCAAGGCCAAAGATAAATACTTTCTTATCAGTTCACAAGGGAGACCTTTGAATTCGCAAGTTCTCATTTGTTAATTGATTCATTTACAGCGATGTGTTTGTGTCATTAGTCGCTGCTTTTGGTATAGTCATAATCTTGTGAGCTCCCATCATAGATACAAGTGGTAAAAATTTATTGTTCTGCTTTTAGATTTCGTGGACCTTATTCTTTGTTTTGCATAGCTGGTTGGTTGGTGTATAGTTTGGGCTATCCAAATTCCATTTGGTGAATGCCCTCAGGGGCATCTCCTTAGCTTGGGGCGAGATTTATTATTTGCTTCTTATCGTAGTATTCCCAAATCACTTATCTTAAAGTACGGCTATGCCCTTACTGAGGGTGGGACAACAGTGGCATGCAATTTAGGCGCAAACCCGTAAGTGAACGGAAAATAGGAGTCTTACTTTGCCAATATAGAAAGACTAATTATTTTCTCGTTTTAAGAATCCTCACATAAGTGTTGTGTTATTTTGTTGAATCATCATACTTAATGTAGCATAAAGTGTATTAACTGAAAGTTAAGTGTAAGCATTACCGTATTAATACTGAATTTTATGTGAAATAAATGTAAATTATCAAATCTTGTATTAAACATGCCGGCATGTATTATGATGATAGCAAATCATTTTTAAGCGAAATAAACTTAATATAACTACTTACTTACAATTCATATTATCTGTCATTCTCTGCAATAATTACCAATATAATTTATGATATATGATTATAAATTTAGAATAATTGAATTATAACCACAATATAAAGTTTTAATTTTTACTTCAAGATTGAATTAAGCAAGAAGGTGTTCATGCATTTTTCCTCAAACTCCGAAGATATTTTAGAGGACGATTATCAAGTAAATCCAGGTCCCCAGAAATTCAAAATTAAGACGAAGTTAGATAATTTGTTCAGCTTTCCATAGACAAGTATTCCGGTAAAATCTCGCTAAAAAATGATAACCGTCTATTCTAGAAACTTGAAATTGCATAGTTAACAGTCGCGACCCGAACTCTCGGGCTTCCCCATTCTTTTCCTTACTCAATTCGTTCGAGCTCCATTTTTTCGAGACAAAGCCCTTTTTTATGCAATTTCCATTGTTTTCCATAAAGTCCCCTCGCTTCTCCTTCCCAATTTTTTTTTCCTCGCGGACTCAATTAGGAGTTTTCAGTCGGCGATAAAACTCTAAGGAAAAAGGATCCATTGTTCTGCCTGAATCCATTCTTAAACTCATAGGGAGGTGGAGGGGAAGGAGTTTTAATAAGGATTTCAGACGATACGTAGACATCGCGAGGACCGATTATAACGTCCCTATTCTCTCCCGTATTTTCTCATTCTTTTCGCAGATAACGAAAAATCCGTGTCGCAGAGCAAGAATGCGTCTCAGTTGTTTTGTGCGAATTCTAAATTTTAAAAGTATGTAAATCCATTACAGACCCATAAAAAATGACAAAATTTGTAAACGTTTTTAGCTTCGTCTTTTTAGGAACTATTGCTGTACAAGGTTTTTTGGTAGGATCGGCGATTCAGAAAATGGATCAGAGAATTTATATTAAGGTTTGCTATAAACATGGATTTTAATGCATTAAAGTTTTAGAAATGTTAAATATTGTTTTTGGTGTTTCTGCCATGAGTAAAGAAAAAGGTAATCGAGTGTTGTAATGGTTTATAAGATGACCGTGAAGTTGACAAGCGTCCTGGATGTACCAGTACATCCCAAACCGATGAAAACGTGGAAAAATTCTGAAAAAGTGAGAAATTTGATTACAAATGGCCAAACGGTCAATTAAGAGTACTATTTACAAGTCCAACGCCGTTTGCGTGAAGAAATCCGTCGAAACATCCGGATTTGTGGGAAACAATTCGTGGCGTTTGCACTACGATATTGCACTAGCTCAAACTTCATTGCTTGTTCGTGATTTTTTACTAAAAACAACACTTTATTGATGCCCCAGCCACTACATCCGCCAAGCATGTGCTCGTGTGACTTTTTCTGTCCACAAAAATAAAAATAACCTTAAAGGGCTGCTGTAATTTTGCAAGCATAGATGAAACTTAAACATCATCGCTGAGAGAGATAACAGCTACCCTAAAAACGAGTGCTAGAAGTGTTTCGGGGATTGGAAAAAGCGGTGGCTTGAGTGTATAATATCTACTTGGGACAATTTTGAAGGGGCATTGCATTGTTGTAGACGAATAAAATTCTTAATAAAAAACGAAAATTCCCTTAATTTTTGAAGCACAACTCGTTTGTAGAGTATTTTTCAACCATACTGACATCGGATGGAAATAAGCAAATCAGGACGCGGTTGCTATATTCATGTTTAGCTCTTTAAAGCTAACGCACTGTCAATGTTTATGCAACATTAATCGCGAAGTTTGAGCGGCCGCATGAAAAATTAATCGGATATTATTTTGTCAATTTGCTGGATTGGTTTTTTCCTCTGAGATTTGCATAATTCAGCGCGAATTCCCTAAGCGGTTGCGCAGTTTGTCAAATAATCTGTAGACTTGACATTCACGCAGTATCGATCCAGTGGGAACAAATTAGAATGTTCAAACTTCGGAGCTGAATTTCGAAACTGCCGCTGGAAATGTCTGGATTATACCCTTGGTGTTCAGTCGGCTTTTGCTATGCTCAGTTGCTGTGTCGCAGTATCTATTTCTTTTGCAGCTGCAAAATTTCTACCTGGCTGAGGTGGATAAATTCTTGTCTAAGTAAATTCGTAAAGGAATAATATCCTCCATCAGTATCAATACAAATTTACTAGTCATTTTGAGCATTGAAAATAATCTTTTTAATCTTAATTGCCTTTGCAAATATAGTACCGTCGTTTTTATTAAATAGGATATTTTTCTATTACTCCGTTTAGGATTTTAATGGTAATGTCTCTCATTTTATGCCATCAGTCTCGGTAGAAATTCATCTGTAATTTTAAGTGGTCAAATTAGTCCATTTACATTGCTTTTGCAAATATACTATCGTCATTTTTATTTTATAGGATCTATTGCTTCTGCTCTGTTTAGATATTTCATAATAACGTCTATCCTTTTACATGCTTTTCTCTCCTCCGAAAAAAATATTTAAAACTTTAAATCTATAATCTGAATCCTTGTCACTCAATTAAAATTGGTAATCTCTTCTAAACTGTACTGTCAAAGAAAAGCTCATTCCCAATTATTCCTATATAATGAATTTCCATTGAAATCCTTTTCGCATTCCATCTTCGGTATTACAATTTCTGTAATTTCTTGAGATTTAATGGAAAACCAAACAATATTTTTGAAATAATTAGTGCATGATTTGTATCAATCAACGACAAAGAAATATTTCAAATTTCTTTAAGAAAGTATCAAAAATTTTTTCACCCATTTCGGTTGATGTAGCATGTATGGGTACTTATTTTACTTATATATTGACTCTTCACATTACATTTACTTCTAAAAACATGCCATCTTTATAGATATTTCATATTTATTAGTTTCCAACTCTATATTACTTATTGATATTGATCTATCAACTTGTTCCCATTATGCGTATAAATATATACAATTCACTTTAATACTTTGTAAAAATCTTTCTTTAAACTCCTCGTGCTTCGGCTACTGGTTTGAAAACCTATTCAGGCAACAGTTTTTACTCTTTAACCCCTCTTTTAACAATAATAATAAAAGGCCTTTATTCAGTACGAAATTGAGACAATAATTCTCTTCTTATATGGAATCCATCATCATGTTAGATTCGAAAGAAATAGATAGATTGGAAAAGGACAAAGAAGAAGATTTCTTAGTGGATTAAATAAAACTAAGCTAAGAGCTTAGGAAAAAAATCCACTGCAGGCAAACACCCTCATAACGGGGGGTGTGAAATACCTTCTATCAATAAACGTATACGTTTCTAGAAGTAGACCTAGAATGCCGGACGCTTGATCCTCAGCTGTTCCTTGTATTTCGCTAAAAAAAACCAAAAGTAGATCCAATTCCGATAGATTTCGCTCCAAATAGGATCGTTGCGAGAAAGATACCGAGAGGAAAAGGGAAAAGTGACCGTAAGCAAGATGAATCTGCACTGCCAGTGGCAGCAGGAGTTACGGATGCGGTTCTTTAAAACTGCCCACATTTCTCTCCGCGGAATTTAATTTAAAATTGTTGCCGAGGATGAAAATACCGCGCGTGCCTCTGCGGGTGCATAAATTATGCCCTTTTTCGATTAGGAGAGGGAAACGCTCGGACGGGGAAAAAGGCGAACTGTGGTACGTAATATGGGATAGAGCAAGAGAGGACGGTATATTTCCCTTCGAAAAGAGAGACATTTCCCCTCCTACATGAATATTTTAGGATAATCACTCCCATCCGTAGCCCCAGTGGATGCTCCTCTCTTTTGACAAGTTTTCCGTCTCTTCCCAACGAATGGTGCTCTGACCATTTGCATGGGAACCGGTTGATGGCCTCCTCCTTCCCGGCGAAATGGAAGGTCCGCGGCGTAGAGGAATGTGCGGGGACGTAAAGATATCCCCAGAAGGGGGCGTTTAAAGCATTTGCATAATTTAGCGAGAGTACCTTATTAAGTTGTATTGCTCCCGAACCCATGTCGCCGATTAAACCCCGTGGACTTTTAAAGACGGGTCCGAAGCTTTGTTCGAGTCGTTTCTGGGAAAATTAAGAAGGAATTAGTCCGGAGTTACCGCGCGCGTTTATGGAATGGAAAGATGTTTATCTCGGGGTTCCGTGGTTTAATTATGTAAAGGTTGCCTCGGATTATCTCTTTCTTGTTATCGTTGTTTCATTCAGGGTCTTCGTTCGTCGAATCCTTTGACTTGGTTTACGACTCGCTAATGTTAAGCTGCTTCTAATATGCTTGAACTCTTTACGAAAACAATTAGATTGTTAAGGAGAGATGGGCTTTAGCCATGTGTCAGTACGTTTATCTATTCTTAGGTCTTTGCTGTACTATCAGTAACAGCTTTTATACTTGTTCCAATAATAATTGGAACAAGTTAATGATTATTACCACCTTTACATGTCTACATATTTAAAACATTTACTATGCTACGTACGTAGCTGGTTTTATTATCCATATATTATTTTATTATGCAATACTTTCATTTTATGAATGTTACCATAGAGCCGTTTTTGATTATTTTAGTTCAATTTTTTGGAGTTATTTCATGTCATTCATTTTCTTTAATTTTCACCATGAAACCCAAATTTCGTACATTTGTCTATTGCATTCCATTGCTGTATCTAATTTTGCTGTATTTATTTAATCTTTATCGTTATCATATTTTATGTAGAATCAATATTGACCTTTTACATAATTCAAATAGGTTTTATAAATGTATCGAAAAAATTCCCTTGAAAAATTCATGAATTATGAAGTAGTACTTCATCCGTCTATAGATCTATCTCCTAAGATACGGCATATGCATTCCAAGTCCAAAGGTACGGACGCGATATTTTCGAATAATGGCGAAGGACAAGAAATTGCTCTGTGTGTAGTTTAGTTTCAGGTCACGAAAAGCCTCGAATATGAAGTGACGGAAGGAAGGGTTTGGACTAGCGGTACCGCTGCAGGACTAGAATTCCTAGCTAGAAAATCTCCGGCCGATGTTACGTTTCGAAGTAAAAACATTCCTCGCGACAGCAAGAAGAGGCTTGGTTGGTACCCGTTGTATTTTCTCGGTCAGCGTGCTTCCTACAATTTCCACCTTATGATTTTCGGAATACAGCGAGAAAGAATCGAAAATATTACATTTGGGAAAATATAATAAACCTTATTTAATCAATTTTATTGCGTGAAATGAATCCTTACAACTATTTCACCTGCTGTGGAAAAATTCATTCTCTCCAAATGCATTTTTCCGTGATTATGATTTTATAAGATGAAAACTTAAAAATGAGACAAGAGAAAAAGAGTAGAAGCAACCATTAATGTGAAATTTAAGCCTAGTACTTAATAGAGTGTTCATAATGCAAGCCTACTATTAGTATGTTTGATGTTCCTATAGGGTAGTAAATTATGGTCTTAAGATCTATTAAATATACTACATTGATGATACTTTTCAGCAAAGTAATATGTATGCTTGCAATAGTGAGTGATGACGAGTATCATTTTGCATCTATTATAGAAATGATTGTAATAAAATATCTTTATAGTAGCTACTGATTAAAATATCACATTCTCCACTAAATTAGTCACCATTAATAGCAATATTGCTGTAAGTTTGCCTTTGTTTTACTTTCGAATTTGTGGAAACTAAAACTAATGACGGGGTTGGGAATCTTTCTCAAACCGGAAGCCTGCTTTAACCATATAATCACTTTTTTGTGTGTCCTTCAAGTCCTTGTGTGCAAACTTACCTTGGCCCTTTTCCTCGTCTCGTATACACCTTTCCTTGCATCCTTAATGCATTCATCAGCCAAAAATTTCGTCAGTAGAGACATTCATGATCACATTTTAGGATTAGAGGTATCGGAGTTTACGGTGATAATTCGAAGTCACCTCAACTATCGAGATGTCGGAAAGAGCAAATGAACCCGAGGTCCATTTCCAGCTTCAAAGTTCGACGTGACAAGCTCCGCGACGAGCTTAGCAGCACTTTTTCGCCTCAGCTTTCCTCTACGTACATCATCAAACCTCACCGGAGAGACGAGCAAGTTTTTATTCAGATTAATTTCCCCGCGCGATCCCCTCTCGCCCCGGGCGGTCGTAATCGGCCGCGAACGGTAACCGGCCGCTTCGTCGATAACCCAGTCGATCTATCACCCGCCACTTGGACGGAACCGGATCCGAGCAAACAAGTCGTAGAAACTCTGGCAAAATACCGAGCTTATCCAAACGCGCGATGGTCATCGGGATCGCTTTCTCCGCGGGCCATTGTCCTACATATGAGGGGTCTCTAACCACCATTTGAATAACTGATTTTTCGCACTGGGATACCATTCCCTCTTCCCTCAGAATCTCTACTTGTTTCGCGCCAACTAGTATCCTTTCTCTCTCCCGTCACATCGCGATGTACATTTTTCGCAATCGCGTCGTTTGCTCCCGGTTTCGCGGCGAGAGAAATTGAGAACCCCGCGCGTCATGACATGGCGTGACACCGATTTTTCAAAGGACTCCGTTTAGCTGACAAATATTTCCCTTTTTCGGGTGATAAAAAGCTGACGTATATCCGCCGCCTTTCGAGGGAATGGGAAAAAATTTGACGGGTCCGAAACAACGAAATCTGTGGAAGAGTAGCGGCTGTAATGGGTTTATAACGTCATATGGAAGGTCTAAAAATAAGTAGAATCGTAGAGAGACGATTCAGGACTTCAGGAGTAGCGTGTGATGGGACCTCTCGTTTTTGCTTTCATATCGCAATTTTCATTAGGTATCGGATTTGTGTGAAGTTATGAGTGAGTTATGAGCGAAAAAAGTGGTTCTTAACCGAGGTTTCGAGAGAAGTTTCTAATTTGTTTATGAAAATAACCGCTTATCAGAAACAACGTAGCCATTAAAAATATAGATATCGTTTTTTTCCCATTTAAAAATAGAAATATTTTTCAAGGGGGTGCCACTGAGCTAAATCAAATATGAAATTGGGTGGAAATTAATATACCTTATCTGTAAGGAAATAAACTGGAAAACTAATGTTAATAAACTGGGGGTTTAAAACTTTTCCAAGGCGATAGAACTTATATCATCTAGCTACAACAATACATTTAGCTCGTACCCATAGCATCATGCTTGCTAATGATGTCTTCTACATTCAGCTAAACAATATTACTATAAATATGTCACCTAGGTACAGCAGCACGCTATTACAATAGAGTTTTCCCCCTAAAAATGTTACATTTAAACGTAGAAGCTAAAATAATATAAAGTTCATTAGAACAATCTTCATCAAGATTGTCCTTCGGGCAAGGACTTAAATTACCGTCTTATTTAGAACTCCGATCCTCCTTAAATTGCGAATATACCTCAGTATACCCTACGGTTATTTCAAATAAATCGATGCAGTGAATAATGATAATCACTTTTATTGGTCGACATTAACAGACATAAGTTAGGATTGTGCAAGTCGAATGGTGAATACAAATTTACAATGTTAAATAAGAGATAATTACATAAACAGACATGCATCATCTATTAGATACGAGTTAATTACCACCTGCAGCTGCATACAAAAATATACAAAAGCAAATACTTATAAATACCTTTAATTATACATTAAAATTTTTATTTCATTTATGAAATCATTTACACTGTGGTAAGTTTTATTGAAAACATTCAAAAGGTAAACATTATTAGAATATACATGTAAAAATTAGCCAATATTATCCTTGAGATAACATGGTCAATATTTACTTACAAATTACTAGTCAGAAAAAAGCTCAAAATTTCACTATCGGAAAGACTGAGCTATCGATGATGATAAGAACTAAATGATCGACGTCAAGTTATACATCCGATGAACACGCGAAAATACGAAGTTGATGAAGCACAGGAACGCGTTCGGGACAAAGTAAGAGAGCCTACAACGAAAGCAATTACAATACGCGAGATCCTGCCAGTCTTTTCCGCTCCGCACACGCTGTTTATTCCGAGAGACTTTCAGAATCAAAATCGTTAAAACCCACCGATCGATTTTTGATCGTTTTTAAGGGAGATTGATTGGTGGGCCGTTTTTATTCCCGCGTGCGTGTTTAGAATCGAACGAGGATACAAAAGGGGGAGGGATCGATTAAGTTTCGGGAGAAACTAGCCGAGAGATTGGGAGGTGCTTGCGTGGACAGAATGGCGTGCGAGATTTTATCCGCTGTCGAGTTCGGGAGGACAAAGATAGGTAATCAGGCGTCCTCTTCCCCTCTTCCATCACTCACAGTCAGCCCACCGATTTCGGTAGCTTCTCGCCGTTATTTTTCTTCCCCCTCCGCCCCCACCGAGACTTATCGTCGCTTAAAGCGCTCGCTTTCTTTTTTGCCTCGCTTAAAATTGAAGCGAAATCGTCACTCGGATGTGGGCGGGGCACGGGTTCATTTTGGCGTCAACAACCCCGACTAACGTGATTAACAACGTGGGAGAGCTGTATCAGAAACGTGATTTCGGTCGTCTTCGATGACGAGAATGGCCTCTAATTAAATTTCGCTCTAATCCCGATGCCGATTCTTCCGAAGGAATGTTTTCTTCGCGTCAATCAGGACTCGAATTTGTGTTTCTGGATAGTATTGTGGGGCTGGTTCTTAGTCTGTTTTACGTCAGTAGTACAGTATTAAGAATCTCGCACATTACGTCAAATTGTGATATAGATTAGAAATTTTTAAATTCTCGATGCTATAAATATAATTTTTAATTTAATATATTGCAAATGCTGCATTAAATAGTAATAGAAGTATACCTTGCCTATGATCGGCTTACAATTTAACTACATATCTTAATAAACTCCTAAATAAAATTAAATTATAATTAAGGAAAAGAATTAAATAATTATTTTTAATTACAATAGATATTCGATTTAAGAAGCGAAATATAAATACTTTAATCTTTTTAGTTCGCTACAGTTTTTAATTGTAATAGTTATATCACAAAAGAGAAAGAAAACTATTTATTCGAACCCCCCTATGCCTAATCTGGCTCATCAGCTGGTTTGACGCTATGAACGGATAAAGATAATCATAATTAATGTCTTTATTTAGTAAAATTTAGTTTAGGCAAGCAACGTTTTCTTTCATCTTGACCGTAACACCACATTTAGTATTCGGTCCCATAAGAAAGGTCTCCTAAGAAGTCTTGAAGTATTGTTGCACTGTAGGTAAATTTCATGGGCCCTCGTTGGATTTACCGTTTAATGTAAATATTTTCCTTTCCTTTTGGAGCTATCAACAATCAAAGGATTAGGTTATCTCTACGGTGTTCTTGATTCTTATTTAATTGAACTTCGTCCTGGCTGCCAGAGAGACATACAATCATATTTTTCCTTACAAAATGTGTCTTATGTATTGATTTATAGAAATGGTTGTTCGGTAAAACATTTTAAAAATATATGCAATAGGCAGTATAAATCTGAAAGGAAATTCAATTTCATTTGGAAAAAAGGGATATGAATGAACCATCACGAGGTTTTTTTCCCTAATTTTAAGCCGTATTAGGAACTCAAGACTTAACAATGTTTCAACAAGATTGGGCACCCGATTTCATAAGCAGACGCATAACTTAGTTGATATAACTTAGTAACTCCAATCTTCTTTATGAAAAGGAACTTTACCATGAGATCGCTATTCAAAATACCTTAATTTCCGTAGTAATGCATATGACATTTCTCCGCTTTAGCGCAGTACATCAGCTCCCAAGGAGGCTAATTTCAAAGCTTTGTCGTAATTTTCTCAGCACGAAAATAAAGCGGTCGAAACGAGCTAACGCTCCCACTTAGCGGCATCAGCGTGCGGGCTTTTCTTTGGCGAATGCCGGCAGCAGCCGCCAGAAGAGCTAGAAACCAACAGAAATAGGTCAGAATTAGGTTATTCAGACGTTTGAAATTACGAGCGCTTTAGGAACCCGCTGTTCATCTCTGTTCAAGTTTTCGGGCGCATGCAGGCGTTCGCAGTTAATTCTGCTCCGCCTTCGCTCATGAGAAGTAATACTCCGCATGCAATGGAAACGAGCTTGATTGCTTGGACGTGCAGAGCGCTCCATGCATTATTTCAACCTGGAGATCCTCTGTTCGAGATTAGTAGGGAGATTGGTTGGTTCTTGGGCGGTTCGACCTGCAGATTATACATCTCGCCCCGTTAAGGACGATTCAATATGGTAATTGTGCGATAATGAGAATTTTTATTCTTGTTTCGATTTGCCCATTTTTCATGCGAATCCCTTTAATAGAGTAAACTTTAAGTATAAACTACAAGTATATAATTTTGAAACGTGTTCCTCGACAAATATATGTATGCCCTATATTTCTGCAGATAAGACCACCTTCAGATAAAACTAGGTATATATTTTCGTCAAATTTTAAGGTTTTTAGCATATATCTGTCCTACAAGACGACCCCCAAAATGGCCAATGAATTTAGTTTAGATTACCGATCATCATCTGGATAGTAATACTGTACAGCATAAATGAAATCATGTCCTATTTGTAATTTTTTCGAATGAACACATTTTATTTTCTTGCATCTGGTAGCACTGGCTGGCGATAGCTGCCAACATTCGCACTGATTATTTTTGCACTTGTCCAATAAGACGACCCCAGACTTTGAGGGCCTTATTTCATGATTCAACTATCGTCTTATTTGCGGAAATATACATTTTTAAAGTATCAATATTTGTAAATAAGATTACTAGCGAAATAGCTGCCCCTTTATCATGAAAACTAGACATTTTCCGCGAAGTGGCGACCCTCTTAAATTCTGAGCAACGTTACCTTAACCTAGCAGGTAGGACGGCATCAGGAAATAAATCATTTTCAACTTGATAAATTTTCCGCTTAAATCATTTAGTTATAATTTATTATTTTGATCGATTTCGTATTAATTTAAAAGCTCGGTGATACATTACCGTTAAATGCTGATGATAACTGCATTCGAACTGATTTTTGAACTTGTTCAACTATTCATCACAAATATTTTATCGCTGTTCTTTTGATAATTATTAAACTTATAATACAATAATATAACAAGGAAAGGGTTAAGGTACTTTGCACATTAGGGCGTGCACCCAGGAAAAATCCCAAGGAAAAATAATATAGTATTATATATAACAAATATAATGCTTTATAAATATATATTAATCATTGATAGATATTTCATAAAATACCTTACATTCTTTCCAGCTATATCGTTATTTATCGGAAGAAAGCTTTAATTGATTATTTATCGCAAGAGGCAACTATTTTGCAGTTTAAAAATTTTGTTTACTCGGGTTGGTTGGAACGTAAAAATTTTAAAAATATGAAATAAATGTGGAATCATTTCTAGCTATTGAAGCAAAGAAGGTTTGACTAACTTTTTTCCAATGACTCGTATTACGGAAACTTCTGCGTGGGAATGGATGATCTCGAATTTCAGCGCTGATGGATATTTCAATGCAGGGAGATACTGAAAAGGAAACTCGTTGTATCGTATTGATGGAGAACGAGCTCCCTCATTGCCCCGGCCGTAAATCAATCCACGGACGATAAGAGTTTCGTTGTAAAGTAGCACCGATCTAGCTGTTTTCGGTGTTAGCACGATTCGTTAGCGGAAGCATCTGGTAATCTTTCGCTGCAAAAGCCCACTTCCACCATCATATCTAGCATTTTAAGCTATTAATCCCAGGAGAATTAGAAAGGCAATGCATGGCGAGTGTGTCTAACGACTCTCGTAGGAACGAATGGGCACGTTAGCACGCTGATTTATCTCTGTTCATCCACACTCTCGAGATGGATGTTTTCCTAAGAAGGTGTTATTTATCGCATCTTTGGAAACTGAAGCGTGGTTGATAAATTGCGCAGTTGTATGGACCCATCCGAGGTGGAGGATTCGGAAGGTTTGGATTCCATTGTAGTTGGAAGGTGGGGGGCTTAAGGTGGGAAGGATGATACCAGCTGTGAAGATGAATGTCACCTCCGAGTATCTCACTCCCATTGTACTTGCGATGAACTTCTCAAAGAGGACATAGTCTTTGTCCGAACTCATTTCGAAACTCGCCTTGTTTAGAATTTTGTTCTGCGTATGAAAGGCTCAGAACTAGAAAACTCGTTCTCACGCATTGCCAAGTCACTTTTTTTGCTAAGTTTATATCTCATTTATGTTAAGGATGTATACCTTGCCTTCTCACATTGTTAACTTCCCTAAGTAGCATGAATGATGGTTCTTACAAAAAACGATAATATTCATAGAGAGTAGAAACTATGGAAATATAAAATAATTTTGAAGTTTTTGTTGCTTCTGAAATTTTCTATTAGCTTATCCTGAATGAGCTGTTACATCGAAGAATACCTTGCATTATTTCATAATTAATGAATCATATAGCATCTTTTGAGGTCCTCCTCAACACACTTATGTATGATTAGAAGAAGTTTAAAGAAGGTAAATTAACAATTTTCATCGGTTTTAACTAAGAGGGTCCTGGTGGTCTGCATGCGAGTTAAATTTAATGTAATCGCCAATAGGATGCTTTATCTTTTTCTATAACTATCCCAATATATTTTTATTATGCGGCTGAAACGGTAGAATATCTATGAATAGCTCATTGCAAATTGATATACATACCTATTGATGGATAATGCATGGGCACATTGGTGAAAGTATAAATATTAAGATGCTATATGAATAAGATTAGAATGGTGGAAAAAGGAAAAGAAAACCGAGAGGGGCCTCACTTAATACGGTGTAAGGGAATCTGAAAAAAGATACAGCTGCATCTTAAAAGAATATAAAGGTGTACGAATATATCAAAATATCTTTTGATACGTCTGAAGAGAAATTGGTACAGAAGGCGATAGTCTGGTGAATAAATGAGACAGCTTACGTATTGATTCGAACTTGTAGAAACTGATTCAGAGTCCGCAGAAAATAATCACGGTAGTAGATAGTAGAGGTAGTAGTGGTAGCAATTAACGTCACTGCTACTTTTGAGATTAAATTTCAATTAAAATTTAAACGTATCTTTTGTTCCTCGAGTACAAAGAAACATTCATTTACGTCCATCCAACTCTGTCAGAACCAAAAAGTTACAAGAAATGACTAATTCTCGAAATTCTCCGGATGCGAATTTTACTACAAAGCTCTTCTCTGAACTCGTTACGTGAGTTTGGATTTTAATGAGCAGAGACTGATGCATGGCGAAGAAGATTCCTCGTGCGGAACCGGTCTGAAACCCGTACGCAAAGGAGTGGGTCGCGATTTTTCTGGAGCCTCATCGTTACACCTCTTTTCCTGCCGATTCAGCCGTTGATGAAATCCCTTCTATAGCGAACCCTCTGTCTCGGACAGGCGGAAATTAAACGCCCACCTCTTACCTCTTTTCTCTCCACCCTCATCGGCAAACGCTCAAACATACCTGCCTTTGTTACCTGCCTCTTCCAGTTTCCATTTGTTTGAAGCAGTAGACGAAGTATTGTGATCGTTTTTAAGATGGAAATTTCCCTGATGCGGATTGTCTACCTTTTAGTGACATGCGAATCCATTGTATGCCTTTCTAGATACCAACTTACCGACGAAATTCTTCGGACGTAAATGCATGTTTATTTTTAATTATTAATTCGTTATTTTGTTCATAGCGATGTTTAAATTTTTGTTGAGGGTTTTCGTCAGATTAAATGTAAAGTATTCATACTCCCGATTTCTATTTGTGCTGTCTTTATGATATGAAATAAATTACATGCAGAGGAGATAAGAGGAAGAAAAGTTTTCTAAAATTAGTTAGTCATCCTGGTCGTCCTCTAGACATAAATTTGAGAAAAGCGAGTGACACGCAGTTCCCTTGAAGGGTAATTTGCATATCTTCTAGGAATATTACGCTAAGGGTATTAGTGAGACGAGTTTTTCTCCTGGGGACTGATTCTAAGAATATCTTGGAAACATGCATCTTATGTATGAGTTTGAGATGACGAAATATCTAATACCCTTTCCTAGTTTATTTTACTATGGTGATAAAGTAATACAGCTATCTTTTAAATAGTATGCAGTGACTTTATATTTATTTAATAAACATGCTTCTTCGAAATTCATTAAAATATTCTCTATAATAATAATCAACGTTTGTGAATTCCACCTGATAAAGGAATTGTTTTCCGATAAAGATCGTGCTTTCGCTTTTCTTATACCTTTACGAAAATGATATTATTAAGGAGAATTATTGTAAGAATAAATATTTTAAATTATGTATAAAAAGTGTTTTACCGTTAAAAATATAATGAATTATAGGAATAAATGTAGTTAATTGCACGAAGCCACGAAGAAGTCGGTTTTAGTATATATTCGTGTAAGTATTTGGTCTCATAAAATCTGTATATGCTTTGCATGAGCTAAATTCTAAATTTTAAAATCCTCTTTCCACAGATAAGATCCATAAGAAGTATGCGGGGATGAAACAAGGAGGGGTTGACGTTGTGGTTGCGACGCTGGAGCGAGGAAATTGGGGCCTTGGTATCAGTTTGGCTGGTCATCGCGATCGGAACAAGATGGCCGTCTTCGTGGCTGGTATGAATCCCAACGGATCGGCTGCTAAGGACGGCACTCTGCAAGTGGGAGACGAGATCCTCGAAGTGAGTACATATTAGATGTTTTATTGCTTTTGAAACGGATTCTTTGTCACATGTGCTTCATAGCGCGCGTGAGAGGAAGCGAACTCCGTTTCAAAGAGTTGGAGCATCGTCCCCGTAGCTTTTATCTTGCATAATGTGCCTTAAGTTCTTTTCCGAACAGTGTCAAAAAGTTAAAGAGTTGGAAGTTTAGAAGTGATGTAGAGATTTTAGTGAGGTGGAACAATTCCCGTGCTGAATTTCAGCCGGAAACGTGGAGAGAGAATATATTTAACGATTTGTTTCTTCGGAAGATTATTGTATCAATTCTCACGGAAGGTATTTTAAATTATTTTATACATACAATTTTAAAAGCGGAATAGATTTATAAAAAAATATTTAAAATTTACATTGCGAACTATTTATGGTAAGTAGTATCATATGAAGGTATTTCTAAACAACACGAACTCCAGTCAAAAGATACCCTGCGTCGTGTTATGGATTACATCTTGTTCCGTAAAATTATTTAATTACTAACTTACTTCGTAACTAAAACTTACTGGTTTTAGTTAGACCGAGTGAGTTTTGTTTTTCATCATTGTTTGCTTTTTACATTTCTCACCCTCATCAATTTAAATATAACTAAGGTATGTAAATGTTAAGGCGTATTAGATATTTTTATCAACCTCTATAATACATTGTGGTTAAGATAATTATAATTAATGACAAATCGCAAGCAAGCAAATGCGCGATATCAATTTTATGTAATTTCAATGTAAGTTATATTACATTCTTTTGTAAATCCAAGTATGAATTAGATCTCGCCATCATTAATGGTTAATAATTTTCAAGATTCAATTCGAGCCTATCTTCTTGTAAGTACTTTAGGTTTGGCTGTAAGGATTTTGTTTAAACTCTTATAAGTATATTATTTTGATTATCAATGAAATAATGAAAGTATATCATGCCAGCATTTTTAAATCGCTGAATATTTAGTCAGATTATTGGGTAAAAATGGACGAGGGAACGTCATTTCCCTAGAGTTAGTTTCTGAAAGATTCTGATTGAAATTACAACCGCATGCTTTAGAAAGGTGACCTTATAATCCATGAATATGGAGCCGTTTTTCCCGTAACCTCGTCTGTCCGCCTATAGAAATTCTTCTCATAACTTCCTCCAATTTCTCCTTCTGTTCAGTTGAAGTAGTTCTTTACTTGATTGTATTTGCCTGCTCGTTCAGCATATGGAATGCTTTTTCCTTCTACGAGAGACATCCTAAATCAGGTTGGAGTATTGGATTGCAACCAGAGATTTTTCTTTCCTCGGCATCCTGTTTCTCCAAAGAAGTTGATTTCTGATATACTCCTTTAGAAAGAGAATTTATCGTAGCTTCTTCTGAAAAGGAATCGGAATTGCTTTCTCTTTCAATACATACATACACACTTGTTTAAATTTATATAATTTAAGAGTATGAGAGCATTTGAAGGAAATACAAACAGCAATTGTGGACTGCGAAAAGTATGAATACCTGTATAAGAATTGGTTGCACCTCTTTCGAGGAAAATGTTGACATTCTTCCGCTTCTTTCACAGTATATGCAGTCGACTGCCATACCTCCTTTTTCATCAATGGAAATCGCTTTTTTTGTCTTGTGTTACCAATCCGATTTGCAGGTGAAAAGCAATATTGATGAAGTAGCTACAATTGCATAAATTAAAGCCAAGTAGCCCCGATAAATTTAAAGGTAAATAAATAAATATGGTAATTTAAATATTTGAATAAATATACTGAAAAAATCAATACCAAATTCGATCCTTTGTTTTCTGAAATGAAAAATTTGTCAAAAGTACGTAACCCATTATAATCCCAAAGATGTATTTACTATTTCCTTGAGAAGATTTTTGTTTAGTAACTATACCATTAAAATTTCATGTTTTCCATCATCTATCAACGGTCTGAGATATAACTCTTGAGGTTAGATTTTCCTCCACCTCTTGCATAATATCTGCAGCTTATTAAATAAACTGGGCGCCCCGTAAATATAGGCAATCGGTAGGTCGCAAATGTAGTGCAAGTTGCCTACCGCGCAGCGCGCAGGGGCTAATACCTGCCAAATGCTTGCCACATATCATTAAGCCAACAACGTTCCTTTCTTTATAACGGGCCATTCACTACCGACATTTCTCAAGGTTTTATTAGGATGTTTGGATAACCTCAATTACAATATTATTTTAATAGCTCTGGGTAATTTCTTTGTTCGTAAATATATTTTCACTGGAAAGAAATTCGATGCAGTTTTGATAAAGCGACATGGTTTTCTTTCGAATCATTTGATTGGTGGATAATCTAACACAAGAATGTTACTAAATAATTTTGATAATCTTAGAACACGTACAAATTTCATAGTTAATCGTGTTTCATTTTCGTTGCAGATTTAATGTAATACCCATTCCTTATAAAAGCTTATGTGAAGGTTTCTTTGGGTTTACTAATCTTCATAACACTAGAAACTAGCAGAAAATTTTGTCAAACGGTTCGTAAAATGAAAAAAAAACTCATCATAGATCTCTGAATGAAAGTGCTTGAAGAAAGTTTAAATGCACGAAATGTTTTGACGAAATTTTGACGAATTTTTTGTCAGTTTCCTCCGCTCTCCCATTAATCTCTTCTTTTTGCGCGCAAAACTTCAAACTTCCAGCTGATGCAAAGTGCGTATTTTTTGTCGCGATCACTACAAACTTCCGAAAAAGTAGAAGTCATTCGAGGGTGCGCTTTTTCATCTCGCATACTCGTTGAATAAATAAATTCTGAACCTTTGAACGTGAACATCGAAACATTCTCGAATACCAAACGAGTTCCTCGTGCAGCAGATTCTCTGTAAAATGCAGCATCTGTAATAGGTTTAATAAATTCATTTGTTATCAACTTACCTACGACGTTGATACTTCCAGGTTAGAGAAAAGTTGTCTGGATATTGAGGTATCAATGTTACGTAGTGGAAGAATTTCTAATTCCTGTGAGAAATAAGGAAAAAAGGGTTGACTCTTCCACTTACTCTTGAACGTAACTAACATGCTCACAGGGAAGTTTGTTAAAGGGTGTACCTCTTCTCAGACATATTTAGTTCCCCAATATTTTACTCGACCTACCACTATTTACCTACTATTTAATCGGTTTTTCTTTACATATATTATTTCAAAGTGTTGAAACTACAAAGTGTTGAAATTACAGTGTTTCTATACCTTCATTTTGTAGTTCCACGACGTCCTGCTAAATATGATTGATTATATTAAAATTATACAGTTTTAAAAATAGTAGTATGTATCTGTTTGGTACCTCATTCCTAAGGATAAGTAGAAAAATGAATGAATTTGATTTTGTATAAAAAACTCACAGAAAGTGAGAGGTTATATATATTTAGTTTATGAATTAGCATTAAAAATTATACTGAAGAAAATTAATATAAATCTCGCGAAAAAGTTACAGGTAATATAAATTGTGAGATTGGTTTCAACACCTCATAAAGTGTTGAATTGAAATCAGTTGGTGGTTGAATAAATCGCTTACTGTAACATGTTAATGAAAATAATATTAAAATACATGCCGAGGTTAAAAAAGCGAACCCCTTTCTGATCGTAAAAGTATTAGTCACAAATCGTTTTAAAATATACAATGAGGAAGAATTTTCGGTTGAAGGAGTTTTTCGAAATAAAAAATAGGGTCTACTGAGAATTTAATCAAGTGAGCTAAACGTGTAGATACCCTTGTTACATATCCTTGTTACATACCCTTGTTACATACCCTTGTTATATATCCTTGATACATACCATTGTTACATATGTATACTTTTAAATGTTTCCTTAAGAATGCACGCAGACCAAATAACTCCATACAATAGTGTTTGCGTTTCGTGATTTTGAAGGCTCCTTTGCCTCGAAGAAATCCCAGCCTCTTGCTTTGGAGTCTCCGGCGTAATAAATATACGGGAGAGAAAATCACTTTATTTCATTCCTGCTCACTTCTGTGATATTGGCCTGTGCGACCTCGGCTTCTTCCCTTCCCTTTCCCGATCCCTTTCACAGCCTCTCTCACAAGAAGTAGTTTTGGACTCGATGAGATGGGGGCAGCACAGTCGAAGGGAACGGCGACCCAGCAAGTATTGGAGCTCTCCAAGATAGGACAGCCAGTAACCGGAGTGATAAGGGATGAGATGGGATTGTAGAGCAAAGTTTTAGGGGCCCTTTTTGCCCGGCTTTTGAGAGGCCCGTGGTCCTCCCGAGTGAAGTACTCCTCTCGCCCCCCATTGAAATTGGTTCGCTTTCCTTCTCCCAAGTTGACTGCATAATAAATACTGGTCTTCTTTCCTATTAGAAAGTTTCAGGGAACTTCCCTTACATTGATCGATCTCCGGATTGTTTGTTATTTGTTATTCTGAAGCATGATTAACTATGAAACGTTTGAAAGATTACCTCTCTGTTAATGGGTTGATCACATATTTTTTAATGTATTAAAGTGTACCACTTAATACCTTAATACGAAATATTAAGTAGAGTAATTTAAATAGAAAATATATTTTCCAATTCAGTTCTATTGCTTATCTGAATATACAAGAACCATATTGAACATTTTTAATTTAGCTAAGCATCAATTCCAATTAAACTAAAAGCTTTGAGTTCAGAGGCATCTTTATGCGTAACAATTATAAATTAACTGAGCATTAATATCCTATAAATATAGTCAATTTTTCATCGATGGCATTAATGAATATTGTATATTTGTGCAATATATAAAAAAAGCGTATCCCAGAGAGAATTGTTAGCATTAAATCTTGTTTTAATGTGTCTTCTTTCTATAAACTCTTCGTTAGATGGCAATTACAGCGTAAACTATTAATTTAATTATTTGTTATAATTTGGAAACAGTACTTCGATAAATACAAGTATACTATTGTTTTTCTTTCAACTCAGAATTTTTCTCTCTTAACATCAACTAGTGTCCGATTAAAGAATCTAAGGTATATCTAGGAACCCTATTCAATATATTTAGCTTGGTTCTTTTTTTCATAGCCTGATATTTTAAGATAGGTTAAGCTTATTTTATTAAATTTTTTGTAGTGAGATTCAACTTGAACTAATATTAGTGGGAAACTAATTTAATTTTTAATTCTCGTTCAAACGTTAGTTTGATATTTTTACTCGTCATCGATGAAATACGAAATTTAAATCGCTTATAACGAAAACGGTTCTGATTTACGTCATTTCGAATTCGGAAGTACGATTGCCCAGAATTTTTGGCATCCACAGTGATTTTTCGATTCTTTCTTGAACATGCATCGTTGTATTATATACGAATAAATTGGTCGCCATGGTTGAAAATCATAGGTTCCCAAAGTAGTCCGTATGGACCCTTTGGGGTGTCCATGTAAAGGAATAAAAAAGTAAGGATCCAAGATTTATTTCAATTTTTGAGAGTGTTTTAGAGTTTTTTGGAAGCTAAAGATCACATTTTAAAAGATAATATAATCAGATGGGAAACAGATATAGCTTTTTAACGGAAAAATTTTATATTAGGCAGGCTAGGGGTTCCATGGAAAATTAAAAGGGGTCCTCAAGAAAAAAGTTTGGGAATTTTTGCCACAAACATTTAAAAATAAATGTAGACAGTATAAATTGGATCGAAAAGTAATAAACAATCGGAGAAAAATGTGATGCTCTTCCCTTTCAGTAGAGCGACGCTTTTTTTGGTAGAGAATCTTGGGACAAATTGTAGCAATGGCTCTAATGGTGCCCAGTAGGCGCTCGGACAAAGCAAGGAGCAAAAACGGGAGAAATGAAAGATGCCCGCGTCGTAAATCATGCCCGCGCACCGCCGTATCTTTCCTCCTCCAAAAATCTCTTCCCAGGGCCCCCACCCGTTCCCCCAACGGCGTTTAATCCCCACGGTCCCCTATCTGACTCCGCGGGAGAGATTGCTGAAAACTGTTGAGCACGTGACCCGAATCCTCAAAGCCCTTTTCTCCTCGAAGACAGGTTGTCGGGGTTCGTTTTATTGGCTACGGCGAGAGGGCCTCTCGATCCCACGACAATATAACGTGTCCTTCCCGTGTCCTCGCCGTGTTTCTCTCTCTCTTCGTTAAATAGCGAGCGTCAACTCAATTCCGCTTCGAAACTACGGAAGTGTTGCGAGGCAACGACTTAGCAAGAGTGTAATCAAGATTTTGAGCATTACTCTTTATGTTCGCTGTTACAAAAACGATTTAATTACTTCGCTCTTGGAAGTTTTAAGTATAGGCTCATTTGCATGGCATCCCATAGGGCTTGCGGGTCACGATGTTTCATTTCAGCGCCAGGTGTTGAAGGTCCTTGCTTACGAGAGGTCCTTGATCAGGGGGTTGCCTTGTTGAATGCAAAATTATGATAATATGACGGAATTCCTCATGCATTCAGCAGTATTTAAAGCTGGATAAGGAAACTAAACCTCGCATGTCCCTCAAGAAATTTTTATTACAACCGGTATCAGCCATCGATGGCCATCATCAGTTTTTTTTTCCAACCAAAAGTTGAAATGTCTAAGTTTATGTAATAAAATAAGGAAATACTTCGACACAAGACTTATTGTTATACCTTAGTTGCTTTTATGTTGTAGACTAATGAGCAGACATTCTAGATGCATAAATTAATGTGTAAATCTAACGATGTAATTACGTTTTTCATTGAAATTTATAAGTTTATCTGAATGGCTGCCCACAGGGTATAAAGGGTCACAATCTTTCATTTCATGTTCTGGTGTCGAATGCACTTAATTATTACGATGAATCCTTTACAGTAAAGCAGTAATATTGAATGGAATAATCCTATAGAATATAATGAATTAACATTCCCCCTTCATTCAGCAGTATTTATTTTCCAACCGAAAAACTTTATTTGTAAGTGATTTATGTTTATTCTGATTATATATCTTTGTTACTTTTATATGGTAGAATAAGTAGTTGATGTTATACAATAACAGTTTTAGTAATATGTAAATCTTCGATCACAATATTCTTTTTCTATTTAAATAAATGAACACTAAGTAATTACTCTGTTAATAATATAAATTAATCCATTTAAACTTCATATACTATACTACATATGGTATTTTAAAGAACAAATAGACTACGATTGATAAATTAAAAATATATGTCATGATAACACTATTAATGAAGGAAGATCTGTACCTCTAATACCCTCTAACTCTAAAATATTTCTCATTTAATGCTAAACATTGAAAATGAATGCGCGTACGATTAAAATCGAAAGATGATAAAAATGAATAATAAAAATAAATCCGCAGATATTGTATGAGAAACATCTCCTATCAATCTTCCTAAGCGAGAAGGGAACGCAACATGCCTTCATCAAAAATTCGTTTATCATAAATCGGAAGGAGAATGTACCGAACCGTGGACGACCTGGCTCGTAATGGCACCATCACAGTACGAGTTATCAGAGGGAAAACAAATGAATGGAAAAATGATTTAGCAAAGGGAAACGCAATATTCGAGGATGAGATATTTGGAGAAAGGGCTCATAATCATTGCGCCTTACTGTCCTTTTTCCATGTCTCCCCTTCCATTCCCCTCGAGTTTAATAAAGGGTGTTGTAAAAATGCTCGGAAAGGGTTAAGGTTTTGTGGGTAATGGAAGATGCGTCGTATACTTCCGCGTGAAATGAACGCCAGCCTCGGGTGAAGCTTTGGGAAACTGCCGGAGAAGGAGGATTTACTCGATTTTATTGCGCTGTGCATCGCGGAGGGGATTTTTTCAGCCGTCTTCCTTAATGAGAACTTTATAGTTATCATGGAAGAGCGCAATGCAGTAAACTGAATCATTACTTTCCGGTATGGGTTCCACTAATATTATTTCCCAAATACGCTGAGTGAAATTTAGCTAACACGCCCGTTCTTGCTCGAATCTAAGGCAGTGTTTCTTTTCCCTTCCAAACTTTCAGATAAAATGTGTTTATATTACTACGGTATATAAAACCGTCAATTATAATGTGTTGTATTCTGTAAATATTTTCAGTATGACGTATTTATTCGATGAATTATTTTTTCAATATAAATGTATTCATCAAGCTAGGATCACCTAAAATTCTTAAGAAAAAATGCGGTTAATATTACTGCGGTATAAAAACCGTCGACTTTAATTGGGCAGTATAATCTAGATATTTTCGTTTATCCATACCACGTATTTATTCGATGAATTATTTTGACAATATAAATGTATTCATCAAGCAAGGATCACCAAAAATGTTCAATTTTACTTAATACCTTAATGAATTAAACTTTTAATAACTTGCTCATCTCTGTAAGATTTCTTAGCTGGTAAAAACTTTTAAGTACATTTTAGTATGTTTGCCTTTACCATTATTTAATTCTTCTAGTTTAGAATAATTCCTAATTAATTAATTTAATTCTCTTAATCTTTCTATTTCTAAGCAAAATACGTTAATAAACTGAATTCTTAAGATTTTTAATTATTATGAAGATATTTGAGAAATTCTGTCATCATTACTTTAGGGTATAGCTCTTCACTGGTACAATTTCTGAAATATGCGAAGTAAAATTTTTGCTTATACGCACACAATATCTGTGAGAATATCTTCCATAAATTTCTGCCTCTCCCTTGAAGAGGTTTCTAAGCGGACATTCCTTTCAAGATGTATTATTGCATCAACGTATCACCTCTAGAGACACTACTGAAAAATTCTTCTTGTTAAAATTGATAAGCAGTAGGAAAGGAAATTCAACGTGTGGATGTACCTAGGAAAGCTCGTTAATAACCTAAAAAGTTGATTTTGATGCATACAAATTTTAAGGAAAAGTTCCGATCTCAACAAATTTTACGAGCCTTTCAGCGCTTCAGATGAAGAAAAATTTTCGCTGCGATACAAAGCTTCTCGTTCTGTTGCAAATCTAGGTCGATAACCATCTTCGGGAAAAAATTGAGTGCCTTATATTACGGAGCCATCGAGGCATCTCGAGCTAGGCGCAGTATTATTCCTCGCATAAAACGCTCGTGGAAAATGAAGAATCAACAAGCCCGCGTCCTCTAAAGAGGAGCTCGTTGAAAATTTAATCCATCCTCCCGTCCCGTTATTTCTTCCCGCCTGCATCCCGGAACAAAAAGTTATTTAATTAGCAGCGGAGTCAAAGCCCGCTTGAGCTCGCCTTTTCTTTTCTGCCCCATTACAGAAGCACCTGTGGTTCCTTGCGTCTAGCAGTTGCTACTTTGACTGTCGTTTTATTTCCACTTAAAATCTCGAGCGTTAGTTCCACCATTTATGCGGTAACACGAGCGAACGCTCCCGAATAAACGTTAAGCTAGCGCCTTTCACCTTAACGTGGGAATAAATTTCGAAAGGAGTAAATCCGTGAGTTTCTCGCAAGTATTTTGCTGCCTTTGAACATAGGTGAAACATAAGGTGATTTACTAATTGGCGCAATATCCCTGCGCTTAGAGGGAAAGGACATGGGAAAACATTACACAAATCTCGCAGATATTCCACTGTTCTGTGACTGAATGTTGGTAACACATTGTTGATTGAGTCAGGAATTTTTCTTTATGGCCTATTAGTTTAACTGATAAAAAGTTTCATAGGAAACTTAATTTTCAAAAAGCGAAAAGTACTTGAATAAGAGAGTCCTCTCTGAGAACCAATTGAAAATGTTGCCCGCCTTAGTAAGTAAATGACTGAATTTGATTAAATCCAATTATTGTCATCATTATGAGTATTATAAGATCAAATTAGAGCAACTATTTTTGTTAGTTGCCTATCCATACATTTTTATGTTCACATTCATCATCCTACATTTACTATCGTTTTATTGATAAATATAAATTATTTTTAATATGAAATCTAAACTAGGAGAAATTTATAACTTTAGTACAAAAGTATCACGAAAAGATTAACAGATAAATAATCAATTTAATAATCCCATAAAATAGTATCTTTACAAACAGCTGTTTTCTGTCTCCTGGTTCCATGATCCTATTTGGACCAGTTTCATTCCATTTCTATTATTTTCAGTCATCATTTTTTTATGTTGAGCCATAAAAATAAAGAAGTACATTTCTCAGTATAACAGTATAATATGAGATTTTAAAACCGTGATATTCAAATAAGTAGGATACTTTAGAAACTATTCTACTATTACTATTATTGTACTATTATATATCTCATGGGAATTCTCGATGGAATATAAATATAGGTACTGCTAGGCCCCGAAGACACTTCTTATATCCTTATAGCGGATCCTTCTTATTATTGGTCATTTCTCCGTTTCCTTTCTATAATATGCCATATCTATCATCATATATACTTTCTATCATTTCATGATAAAGTATATTAAATAAATATGACGAGAATATTTTTATTAATTTAAAACAAATCCGCTTAATTCTTTTGTGTGTTCTTTCCCTTTTGAATTACCATCCGCTGTCTTTTTCGTTCATCTTCTAATCTTTCACTCTGCCTTCTTCTTGCCTAATATTTCATCAGACCAATTTCAATTCTGCCCCTCCTAATGAATCTCTTCGCCCCTTACGATTTGTCCCTCTCCATTCACTCGCCATTCTTCATTCATCACCTCCATCTCCGAATCATTCATAAATCTCCTTCTCTCTCTTCAATCATTCCCTTTTTCATCTCTCTCTTCTTTCCCTTCCTCGCCTCCCGTCGCCTTAATCTGCTCTCCTTCCTGTCTTCTTTAATCATCGGTGTGGCAACTACTCTCGTCAACTAATCTAAGTAATTTGATCAAAAGCAACTATTAAATTTGTGAAAGAAGGGATCTAAACACTTGTACCATAGGCGGAATGTATCGGTTGGAGATTCTGTGAAACCCATTGTGGTGAAGAGTTTTGTAATCACTCCGTAGCGTTGATTGATGATACCAGAGACTGCCTCCGACAATAAGCGAAGCAGCAGCCTGGAGACACAAATTAGTGGGCCCGGAACTGCAGATTGTCAATCCAAGCTGTGATTTAAATCATAAATGAATTCCGTGATTTGGAACGTGTTCTAGCGCAATGACATTAGTAATTTGTTCATCTCGCTCGCTATCAGATACAAAACCAATCAGAAGATTCAATTAATGTATCGTTTTAGTTCTATTCTACGGTAAACTCATGAATTAATAGACTATTATAGACTAATCATTCATTGATTGTGGATTAAATGAGGCGTTATATTACGTTAGATAAATATCGATACGATGATCGTTGTTGGCTCTTTTTAACAACTGAATGTACCTTGAGGTAGTTTTCCTGCCCTAGGATAACCGTTCCAACCCGAGCGCCGTATCTGTGATGTTTTATAAGCACCATAATTATTTTATTAACATGCCTTTTGGACATGGTGGTTAAGCTTATGTTAGTGAAAAAAAGAAAGATTCAATGCAATTTGTTCAAGTATGACTTTGTAATAATCAACTATGAGTTTCTGATAAAATCCCATTAGTAGCTAGAAAACATTTTTTTAACTTCTACTAAGCACAATATTTATTGAAAAACGACCGTGATTTCGACTCATTGATTTCGACTCTATGAATCGATAAATTGGTCATTTGAATGGTGAGCATTTGTATTTCTCTTGCTCATTTCATGAATTAGAGCAAAAATATTATTTTAATGAATTTGATTTATTCGATGGAGTCTAGAAGAAGAGTCTACCTTGTGATCGTACTTCGAATTGCTTAGCGCAGCCTCTCAAAGTGTCAGCAGTAATCAGCTATAATCTTCTCTCGATAGATTAAAACGTTTATATGCTAGAACATGTGAACTTCAATTGGGTGAGAAACTAATCAGCAGATATCTAAGGATATATCAGTCTAAAGAAATTTCTTTAAAAACATCAAATCTGGAAGAGACGGTAATCAAACCCACATGCATCTCACACGGCGAAACGTGGCTTTCCCCGACCTCCCGTAGATTTAGGCATAGATTTCGCTATCAGTTGATGAATCGAGGAACTTCAGAGGTTGGACGGATATTGCTCGTCCTTTGTCGTAGATGACCTCGTTCCCGATCTCTCTTAAGTAATGATGGCGTCTGCGATTCATGCGCTGTTTTATTTTACGAGAACCTTTTGATACGCGAGAAATAGGCAAAAGACTCTAAGATGTGAACTCCGCCAATATTTACGATCTCCCTCAAGATATACTGCCCCAGGAATGGGTGTCCGCTGCCAATTCTTTCCCTCCTGTTTTACCATTTTTAATTTGTGGTTTATTTCCCGGTGAGGCTATCGAGAGCCAATGGATACACTAGCAAATGGAAACAAAGCCAAAAGGGTTTTCATAGGTGGTTTTGAATGAAGGGGGGCAAGTGGCTGGAAGAGGGTAGCTAATTCACCCCAAGTCACGTGACCCGCAACGAACGTGAGGAAGGGCGAAAGATAACAGATCCGCTCGATGGAAGAGAGAGGGTTCAGTCGGGATGGCTCCAGCGAGATGCTGCGCTTGGAAAAACGGATTCCCTTACCCTTTGCTGTCGTTTTAGTCTTGCAATAGCTTCTCTGCTATACGAAGAATGATTATTTCTATTGAATTGTGTTGGTCTTCTCGCTTCTGAGTGTATATCCATCTATTAAGATTCATTTTCCGGTTACAGCGTTTTTTTGAGTTTTTCTCTCTCTCACGGACTAAATCCGGTTTTAATCGGTTAGTTCCTTGTGGTCTGTTTTCGATTTCCGATTTCTTTGGATTTGAGCACCATTGCAGAGGGCGCTGTAGTGCAATGAACTCCAATGTTTCCCTCTTTATTATTTTTTGACGTGTTTGGACACAATTTTGCTTCCATTGCGTTCGCCAATTGAATGTAGTCGGTAATCATAGAATGAGATGCTTGAATATCATCTAAAGGACCAATTATATCATCGGATTTGGAAATAACTCAACTGGATACTTGATATACTGCGCTTCAGTTTTCTTGCCCATATCTATTTTCATGATGGTGTTATTAAGAAATCGACTAATGTATTAGTACTGGTAACGTTATGGTAACTCACTTACTCGTACTTACTGGAAGCTTATCCTCATTCACTATGTTAATGTATTTGAATAAAAGTTGCTTGTAGCCTGCTGTAATGTTCGTGTTAATAATTTATATCGATAATTAATCTTATTAGTGCAGTCAGCAGCGGTATAATTCGTTTCCTTCTAAAAATCTTATTCTCCTGACTTGCTTTTTATACAGCCGAAAGCACCAAAATTCATTCAAGTTTATAAATTTTAAGGAACCTTGGAAAATATTGGAACGGGAAGATGCTCTCATAACCGACTAATGCAGAGATCTTTCCACTCTGTAGCATCATCATTGGTCTTCGCTTATCGACATTTCTTGACCTTGGGGTTACGTCGGCCATCGATAGTAGCCTGACCTCCATTACAGATAAGGGTTGTCTCAGGGTACAAACTCGTTTACTTTGAAAGCGGAAGTATTAGTTCCATTTATCTCTCTCGATGCACTCAAGTAGTTACTCGGGGAGACTGACGCGGGAAAACGTAGTTTTCAGATAGTTTCTTCGAAGGCACTCCTTTGAGAATCCTTGAATGTGTTAGTCGTAGTGATATAGCTTTTCTGTGCTTCAATGGAAATCTTAAAATCTTTGATTTAGTTCCCACTGGTCCCTGCATATTTGGAAAAACGAGCTTTGGTGAGTCCTCAAGTTTTCCTTTATTTGCAATATCATTTATTTTTCCAATACTATATTTTACATACATTTTTGCTATTATGCATGACGAAGTAAGTTTTGACATTCATTGTGAGGAAATCATTTGCAACTGTGAAACATATACGGATATTAGTTTATTTCATCTCAAAACATCTACAGAAATATTTAGCTCTTTTTCAACTCTATTTGTCGTCACCAAATAAAAATCTTTTATTACTTTATTGAAAGTTTCCTCTCACATATTGATGATTTCATTTATTATGTATATTTAGCTCTAATTTTTCTCTCATTCTACATTTTTTATCATTAATTCACCCCCTGTTTTCAGCTTTTAATAGTTTTTCAAATCATGAAAATCTTTCGGAATCTGAATCATTCATTATTTTATTCTGGAATGCTATTCACCCTCCTTAATTGGATCTTCTGCATTTATAACGTATATATTTTGTATTCTTTGGGGATTTTAAATCATCTGCTAGGATATTATTCCTTTATTAATCAACTATTTGAAAATTTCTATTTTTTCATTCAATCGCCAATTTGGTGCTTCTTGTATTTGTCAAATACTTCAATCATTCAAACGAATAAACATGTCTGCTCTATTCTTTGGCATCTTCTCCTCCGATTAAGTAATTATTTGACTGAAAATCGTCAAAAACACCGCTCCGTGTAGTTTAATTCAGGAAAATGTAAGATAGAGATTGAATTTACTTTCGTTTATCTTTTTAGCGTAGGTTAGATTGACGTATCCGATTTGAACTACAATATACATCAGGCTGCAAAGTTGTGCTTACAATTAGTAGTGAGCTTTGATATCTCGACTCACTTTTAAAATGTAATTTATAAACTTACTAGTATATTCAGTAGGTTGGCCACGTAGCACATGATTATTTATATACATGTTCTTATATGCCGTTTTAGTATCTACTGCATTATATTGTTCTGTAAATCGTATTCTTCCGTCCACTCATTACAAGTAGATCCTCCATTTGTCTGCTGTGTAAATTTTAGTATCTATTTTTTGGCGCCCGGAGAATTAGTCTGGGGGGAATTCGTAGGCGGGGAATTGATCTCCTGACAGATTGGTACTCGTGGAATTGATCCCCCGCGCTGATGTTGTACTACCAACCCAACTCAACCCCCGCGGTTAATGTATTTATAACATTAACCAATAATCAGGGCGTGTAGATTAACATAAGACTGAATAATAGTAGTACAACATCAGCGCGGGGGATCAATTCCCAGCGTACGAATTCTCCCCGGACCAATTCACCGCCCACGCTATTTTTAATACATGCATAATACATTTTTATTGTAAACCCTTTTTTTCAAATCGATAAGGAAATATCGTCAATGATTGATTTTTGCATATTTCTCTTCTCTACAACAATTTCTCCATACTGTATATAGATAGCACATGATTACATGTGAAATTATAATTAATTACATTTATCATGTAACTTCCCGTTAATTACGCAAAATTTCAGAGCCTATTATAAACCATAACATTTCATTTCACAGGAAAAAGTTTGAAGGAAATAAACCTGCCACTCATTCGTATCTATCCAAATTAATCTGTTCGGAAAGACATTTGTAAACGTTAGAGAAAATGTGGTGGGTTTCCGGTCTTATATTTTATCGTAGTGTTTCTCTGTCGTGCCTTAATTGAGGGATACGAGCATCCGACCCAGTCTGAGATTCCCCTTAACGTCGATGCTCAATCTTAGCGGGTCAAGACCTGCTTTCCAAGCGGCGCCCTCACATCGTCAAAAAGACATCGACCCCTACATGTGCGCTGCTCCAATCTCCTACGTTTACGCTGCCTTCCTTAATATCACGAGTGAAAAACCTGGAAATACTTTAAGTCTGGAATTTGGCTCGGTTTTCCCTAGCATTTATGGAGACTCGAGAATACTTCCGCATTACTCACCAATTCATTGCGTAGATTTAAAATATTGCCTCTATTTGCGTGTAAAGTAGGGTTTCTTATTGGAGTGGGCTGCTTTGGCTTCCGTAAACACTGTATGGGCTATGAAAAATAAAATTCGCTCTATTTTCGAAATAATAATAAACCATCGTTAATCGTTCGTATAATTACTTTGTTGCAGAAATGATTATTTTATTGAATTATTAAATCGTGGAAAGTTGTATCGTTTCGTTTCATGAGATTGATTCCCTAGCAGACTTTTTTCCACAACCGTTTTCAATTCTTTAGTGGAAAATTGTATGAGACTTGTGAGCTAAGAGGTAATTCTACCTTAATTAATTGATGCAAATTAATTAAGGTATTAAATTATTATAATTCATAATTATTAAATCCTCCGTTGATTGTTCAACCCTTTTATCATCGAAGAGTCAGAATTTTATTAGTAAATGAAAATTTCTTGAAGATAGGTTTTTAGTGCACTGTTTAATAAATTTAGGTTATCTTTGTTATTCTGAACCAAGGACCTTCCAAAAATGAACCTCAGGTCTTATGGAATATATCATCACTCCAAACCAAGCCATCTCTCTACTCAAGATAATTCTTGTAGACATATCTACAAGAATTTGTAAAATTAACGGCTACTTTTATACTTTTTCATTCAATTCCAATCACGTAATCTCAACCAATTGCTTGGATTATATTACGGATTATGTAAGGAGTTTGTGAGACAAAAACTGAGGAGAGGGAGTCAGCGATGACTGAATAAAGAACGACTGTAAAGAAAAATAATGGATTTTGGATCAGTTTGATAAGGGTGTTTCTGATTCATTAGCGCCCCTAGTAAGGATGGATGAGAGCATTATTATTAAGCGTGTGTGAGGGGTAGGTGAGTCATACCACAGGGAAAAATAGACCTAGGAGTTGCGAATGAAATTATTAAGCGAAGATATGCACGTAGATGAAAACGGATTTCAATGAGTTATGTACGGATGTTTCTAAAAAGTAAGATGCATTCGAGGATGGAAGTACGGAAGAATTTAGTACATAAGCGAAGCAAATAATAATGTTCTTACTCCGACAAGGAATAGCGAGCGTGATACGCAAGCATGTATTTAAAACCAAGACTCATGTTATTGATATCTTTGGCGTTCGTTCATGCTGGGGTAACGTCTACTGAAGCGTGTGTTACGCCATGACTTTGAACCTTAAAGAGGTTGGCCTCCCCAGTCTTTCATCCTCTTCCCCCCTCCCCTGCTACATCATCTCTTTTCCCGCGCCTTATCTGAAAAAAACGAAAGCCAGTGTTCCGTGCGTAATCTCCTCCCATGACCTATTCTTATCTTTTTATTCCTCTCCCCACTCGTTGATTCCACTCGCTCGAATCTTATTCTTTACTGCCTCAAACCACTCTCCGCCGTGTCACCTATAGGAGCTCGTTTTCTCCCCTTTCCGAGGGATAGCGTAGCGGTCGGAATTAAAGGTGTTGTCTGAGAAAGAATCCGAGGCGTTTAGAAGAGATCGTTCTTTCCGAGGAGTCATTCTTTCATTACGCTCTTTTCTCCTTCTCCTTCACCGCTCAGATACGTTCCTGGGGGAAATGGCATTAGCGCCGGGAATTGCTTCATTTTCTTTACTTCTCTATCGGATAGTGGCTTTTCCCTCGCCGCGTCCCTTCCCCAATTTCCTTTTATCCTCTCCTAGTTTCACTTTCGATGGAAAGGTTTCTTTTATCCCTATCGAGCGTTCCCTTCCCCGTCGATGCCTTAAATTTTAATTTGGCTTCCAATGTAAGAGTGAGCTCCCCTTAATTGTCTGATAATTTTTTTTCGGGAATAAAAACATTTATGCTGGCTCATGTCATATAATTATATTTTCCCGCGTTCCCTTATTGTTATCATTCCCAATTTTCTTATTAATATTAGTTATTATTAAAAACCTACAGAATTTGTAACCTCCCCCCTACGCATATTGTGCGCTCTAGAGTATCATCAGGAGCAACTTGTTTTGACCTTGATGATCCTCTCTTAGATAGCGGAATAAGCGTAGTTGAGGTTACAACTTCCCTGCATTTCCTTTTTCCTTACTTATATCAGTATTGTGGTATAAAAACCAAAAGCCAAAATTTTTAACCTCACCCTATACGAATTTCTGTCTCTAAGAAAGCATCATTGAGATTGAAATGAGCATAGGTTGAGGTTATAACTAAAGTTATAACCTCAACCTTTTTTGATGGATTCTTTTGGATGGATTTTGATGGATTTTGGATTTCATTATTCATTGCAATACAGTCCTCCCTCGCCACTTCGCGCTTCGACTTTGGCAACTTCACTCTATCGCGATTTTCTCAAATATGTATATTCATAAAAAAGTTATGATATTTGTAACGTCTTACTTATCATACTAGTCTCGCTTTAACTTATTTTGTGTAATATATTGGGTATTACGAGTGTAATTGTAACTAAAGGGTGTTATTTTAATGTCTAAAGACTCTAATAATGTTAAAAAACGTATTTAGGCCGTAAACAGGTTTTCTATACTCCATTATAAATAAAGAATCCTACTTCGCGGAAAGTCACCTGTCGCGGTAGAGTTTGGAACCGATTGATTGCGATAAACGAGGGGCGACCGCATAAATTTGCTATCAGTTGTCTTCTATATTCTAATATTAGTATGCCATTTATTCCTCATAAGTTATACTCATTACTTCTTCAGCATTTTATACATCACATTCAACCAGAAGATATAGTTAATTCACCTTCAGCTTCATCAAGCCTTCTCAGATGTATGTATTTCCCTGAAGTTAGGACATCCTTAGTAAAATTAAAAGATTAGGCTTCGTGATCCTTATTTAATTTATATAGTTAGTTTATCAAACTCAAAATACTTAACAAAATATAATTACTTACCTACCTGAATTTCTGGTACAAGGCTTCATGGTTAGAAATATGCTAAAATTATCTTGATTTTTATTAAGGTTCGTGCAAACGAAGTGTAGCCTTTAATTATCTCTTAAGCTTTGTGATATTTCTTCCTAATTCCTTGCTAGCCAATTAGGTTTTGGCCTCATATCCTCATATATAACCATCAGCGGAAATTTTCATGATACTCATATTATATATTAATGCATATGAAATTGTATAGGAACCTTTTACTAAAACTTCTATGACGATTTGGTTGCTGTATTTTTTTCGGAATAACCTGCGTAACTTAGTTTGAAGTAAAAATTATCTCCATATCTCAGAAATCGAAGTCCTTTTATGAGGCATTCCTTTTCACTCTTCATAGAACCATGAGTGGATTGGAAATGCTCTCCTGAATTCATTCCGCATGTACATATCTTTCTTTTTACTATGAATATCTAGTAAGATTAATGCTACCTCTTCGATATAACACCCCCTAAGGTTGTTTGCATTCATCTTTCACTGTTATGCCTCTATCATTATTTGAATTTACCCGGAAATTGAGCTGGACTAAATTTGTTCGAATGGGCAAGTGCAAATTGTTGCGTAATGCAGGTTTTTATATCTCTCTATTGTTTCTTTATTGAGGCTTTTAAATTTGATTTCATTAAATTAGTAACGTTTTTGAATTGAACGCCTCCGTCTCTTACCCGTTTTCCCTCATTCTTTCAACCTAACTTTTCCTCTTTATTAATTGTTATTTTCCTTCTCTCTATTTATTTCTCGATTCTTCCTTATGGAAATTCTTTCTTCCTCTTTCCTTTGTTTCAGCCCTCTATTCTTTTATCCTCTCAGGCATTTCTCTCCTGCTGCGCTCATCCCTTAATTCTCTTCTTGAGAGATTAAAATTCAGTGTTACTCCTCTCTTCCTGTTTAAATTAGCTTAAGTAGTTTATTAACTTAACAGTAATACATTTCCAATGAATAAAATAAGCAAACATTTACAGATAATTTTCGTTTTGGGTTTAAATTCAGGTTTATTGCTATAGGTTATCAGCTTGATGGGTTTCTCTTTTCCCGTTTCCCAATACTGGCAACATTATCTCACTTTTTTATTAATTTTCTATACTTCGCTCTATCCCTGCTTTATTTGATTAAATTTGGTATGCCTATTATCTTCATTTTTATTTTAGCTTCCATTCATGAATACCAGGTTCTCACATGGTAGATAATCCAATCTTCTCTCCGGAGCCAAATTGAAAAGGATAATTATAGTCATCGCGAATTGAACCTGGTTTTCTTCACCTGTCTAAATTGGTCATCGAAACGTAACCACTCTGAGAAAATAGTTGACACATTGTTATCTATTCACTGTTACGATGAAGTTAGGCCCTCTTTTACCAAATCTATGGAGTTTTTATGCGAAACTTTTACGCTAATAAATCGAAAAATTTGACTACAGCTGAATCTACAGCTAACTATCATTCATTTAGAAATAAATCAGTTCATTTTTAACAAACCAACGAATATGAGACACTAGATATTTGATACAGAGTAATGAATAATAAATTAGTAAAATTATGCGAATCAATAGATTCATAATAAATGAAACTGTATGTAATAATAGTCATTGTGTTTATTGTTTCATTTAGTATGACTCCCTTCCGCAAAGTTGAGCTTTAACATATCAGATTTATTTTAATAGGTGCATTTAAGTGAACCTTGCTTCAAATGGAATCGCTGCAGAGAAATCGCTACTTCTTCATTAGATAAAGTTCTTTTGTACTTGTATTATAACGAGAGAAAATGAATAGTAATAAAAATAATTTATTTAAATGGATTCGTGACCAGAAAATTTGGCAACGAAAAATTTCTCCGTGGTCTTACGCCCATATTATTCCAAGATCTTACCCTTTTCACAACGGCCTCTCGAATCCTGCTTAAAGCAAATCGCACTTATGAATTACACAGCGCCTTATCAATAAATTAGGCCGATTTTCATGCCTGGAAGAGCGACGGGGCCTCCTGGTCTTAAGTAAGTCTGCCGAGGGAGATTATTCATCCATCCCTTCTCCTCGTTCCCTCTTTATCAGTCGAATCCCTCTCATCTCCTCCCAGAGACTGCAACTCGCTTCCTCAGCCTTCTTCCGCTCGAGTATCGATCCTCCACTGCGTGTCCCTCCCCCCTTACTCCCACACCCCCCTCCCTAACCCTCCTCCGAAATCTTACTTTAACCCTTCGCTGTCTTCCCCCGGCCCTCGTTAACGATTCTTTCTACGCATCATTCGCCCCCTTCCTCCCACGTTCCGGAAGGTACGGAGCGTTTTGTAGGATAAGTCGGCGATTCTCCTCAGCGGCGAGGCCCTATTAACCGACCCCTCGGCCCTCATCTCATTTCCTGCGGATTATGTTTGTTGTCGGGAGGGCTAATTGGGAGAGTATGTGTGAGTTCGGCTCGACCGACGGTTTCCGCCCCGAGGCGCTAATTTTTCGGCGGAAACGCATCGCGGTGTTTTCGACGCGTAGGCGGATTCCGGGGAAAAAGTTGTTTGCCCCCCCTTTCTGTTTCCCCTGGTTGGTGCGGTAAGGGAATTTCATATGCGAGTTTTGGATAGGAAAGAATTTTTGCGTTTATCGTTGTTGACGGTCCTATCGGTTTTTTCGCTTTTTCCACGGTGTTATGAATTCGCGGATGTTGGGGATTTAGGTCGCATATGTAAATAAAAAGGTGAGTAAACAGTATAAATAATGAATGGATGGTGGTGGATTTAGTTTTTCGTTTCGTCGATTTAAGTCGCATTTCGGTGACTAAGTTACTATATGTCGTATGCTTGATATTCTTATTTGTTATAACTGCGCAAATAGTTAAGGTAATTAAAGTAAAGTTAGATACCTAAACGGTGCCTTTTTTACGTCCTTAATTACTTTATTAATCCTGTTGCTGCCTTAATTTCTTGTAATCCTACACGAAAAAGTTTCCTTAATTAACATCACTATTGGTTACCAATCTATCTTTTATTGTTTTAACGGAGCCTAAGAGGCCATTCTGTCCACATTCAATAGGTACATTGCCATATAAGATCTAACTTTAACTTATTTCAGTCATCTTACTCTCGTAATTGTCAAATGGTATTTTTCTATAACACCTCCTCTCCAACAATCTTTTTAATGCTGTATTATGGGAAATATTACGCCCTAGAATTTATTTTATATTATTTTGCCTTCTGTGTGTAGAAATTTTCATCGTTTTCTTCATTTTTTATCTTTCCCTTCGAAGAAATTTTAATCGGTCATTCAATGTATCCAAATTATTGCCATAATTCTTTCGTCATCTTTCGTGCTTCAAAATCTCAATTTATTCTAAACATATATTTTCTACACTGTTAAAGTATATCCTTCACTTTAATTTCATTTTAGTTTTGAAATTTTTTAATAATGCACTATAACATATCGTTAATTCTGATTTAAACCTTCAAAACGGTTAACCAAAATACTAAATTATAATAAAAGAAACATGCTTCAGGATTTTAGGAGACATATACGTACTATACGTTTTTTATGCCCTATAATATTTTTAGAACAAATGTTTAAAAAACTCAGTTATTGGGAATATTCGTTGGTCGCAATTCCATATATCGACTGCTTCCTTTTAACTCCCTCCGAACTGCTCCAGAAAATTCTCCCCTTTTCCAATCAGCCATCGCCCGATTTCCTAATTATAGTTGCTATTACTCCTGCTTGGTTCGGAGGTTCGATCATAATTGGTAAGCTGATATCAAAGATGGTGGAAATTTCCACTTATCTCTAGGGGATTCCATAAATATGTTTGTGGGCTACCATAAATTGTACTTATTTGGAAATTATTGGGATTTTGTCCATCCGCCCTCGAATATTAGTGTCATATTTTTAATTCTCATAAATTTCTGTTTACAGTGTTTACAAACACCATCTTCAGCGTTACTATTTTCTCTCAGTTTTTTTACTTCGGTTTCATTTCTAAATTTCCCTCCCTATTCCTACTACTCAGTTTCCTATTCTACTCCATTTATATCATGAATTGAATTTCCAAGTACAATTATCTAACGAGATTTAAATTTCCCTCAATCATTATTCACTCAGCTATTGACTTTTTATGGTAACATTATCGCACGAAAAGTTCGCATAATTGGTTAAGATTAAGCAGTGTAAGGATAAATTTTAAAGGACCAATTTCTTATCATCGAGCATATTTCCCTTATATTTTCATGTGAAATTGTGTTCATACATATTTAATCGCGATCAGTTTGTAAATCCTCTTCATTAGACGTTCTTTGAATTTATCAGCGAATGAGAATATTCTTTGATTATTACATTTTTGGCTGTGAAGATTCCTCAGTTTTTAAACTATATATCAGCTATTATTATTTTTCTTTTATCTTCCGCTCTTTTCACATATTGCATGATATTCTTTAACTTTAAAAGAAAATCTGTTTTTATTTTCAATATTCTGTTAACAATAATGTTCTTATTTTACAATTTACTATAATGCTTTTATAATTAAGCACAAATTGCCTCTTTTGTGATTGACAAGTCAGTTATAATTCTATTTAAGTTTCTGAGAAATTATCTTGAATTAAATGAGATGGTATATTTATGCCTATCTCCTCCTCATTTGAATATTTTCTGTGTCCAAAAAGATGCTGAGCCTCCTACTAAGGCAATAAGTTCATAAATGAATGATTACCTGAATCGCAACAAGGTTAACCACACTGGTCATTTCCTTTCCTTTTTTAAGTGGTTTGTATAGAAAGGGACTAAGGCGTGGATGGCTCCCCATTCCATAAAGATGCAATTATTCCGTATTTTGAGATCCGCGCCCCAAATTGCTTCTTTCATTTCTCATCTTCATTTCTTAATATTTTCGTTCCTCCTCAGATATCGGATTCCCAAGGAATTCCTTCCCTCGCTTTTCGTGTTCGTCTTGGCATTCCTGTCATAATAAAGCCCGAATATGCTCCCTGTACATTTAAACCTTTCCAACTAATTATCCGAGCGATGAATTTCGGATTCCTTAAATTCTTCTACTGTATTTAAAACTCACGGAAAGTTACATATAAAATTCTGTTGGGCTCCTTTTAATACACGCTAAAATATGCTGCTTTGCTTAATTTTCAAATGAAGAAGGAATATTTTACCTTGTAAGAATTCCTTTTAGAAACGCCAAGATGGGTGTGAAACGACCCGCGTAAAATTTTGATCCTTAGTTATCTATGCTCTAATGGTTTTCTAATATGAGCGGTAAAAGAGTTTAACTTTAAATCATTTTCATTGACAAAGCATTAAAATTCCCATTCGCCATCCTCGGTGGATGGCATAGTTAGCATACAAACCTATTGATGCCGTGGTCCCGGGTTCGAGTCCCGGCATATCGAGACTTTCCTTGCTAGAGCATGGTTATATGCTTTGTCCATTGTCACTGTACTCGTATCCTTAACTAAATGTCGATTAAATAGATTTTTGTGCGGACAATTGGTAGTAAGTCAAAATTAAAATGACATCTCATCGCCTTGAACCATGAATTACTATCGTCGGCAATATGATCTAAAGATTTGCAATTTCAAAGTTGGTTCTTATAGTAATAAAATATTAATTTTTGAAATATTAAGCGATATGGGAATTGTTAAGTACTTTGACATTTACGCAAAGCCATATTTTTTACGTTCCTGCCCGCGTTTAATCATACTAAACTGTTTTTGTGGTGTATTAGATTATTTAAAAAGAGACAGTTTTCGTGGATCTTTATCAATATTAACATATGTAAAAATCATCACTCCCAAGTTCAGTCATCGCACTCCTGTTTCTATTTTATTCAACCCACACTTGAAAAATCAATTAGCCTCTTGAATAAACATCAGAAAGTTTATAGTTGTCTGTTTGTAGAGTCATCAACCGGAAGGTTGGTCGAATCTTCCCTTCTCCATTAGCTACCAAAGGCTTGAAGAGGGTATGAGACAACTAGGCAAGATAGGTAGAATGGTAGATTGCCCTTTCCCTCCTTCCCTAGCCAGAACGCTATTAGCGGATAACGTCTACGGAAGTCCATTACAGTGACCCTATGAGCAAAATTTTTCGTAGCAATAGATCAGGAGTGACCAAATTTGTTTTGCAAATTTATTATGCAGCATAACTTATAACTCAGCTTTATACCTCATAATGAAAGAAAAAAACAGGGAACTTTTCCACAGGAAACTAATTCCTTAGTAGTATTCCTAATAATAACTTAGCGAAATACAATCAAGGGTAAGAACACACGACTAGTTTCAATACTTATGCATCATCTTCAAAATGTACAGTCCTGGCCAAAATTAACGCAGCTGCGTAAATTAGCGATCCTAACGACCGGTGGTGCGTTAATTTTGGCCAGGAGTGTACAATTCAAGAAGCTGGATCCTCACTCGAAACTCATTAATTGGAACTAGTCGTTTGTTCTTTCCCTTGCTAGTATTGTTGTTGTTGTTAAGTTATATAAAGAGGAATAATTTCTTGTGGTAAAGTGCTTCCACTTTTTGTCTTTCATCATTACGGGATACCACAAAATTACTCGCAAGTCCGAGGATTTTATTTATATCCCACAATCGTATGCAAAACTGATTGTAGAAAGGGGTTAAATGAAAATTGAATTCTTCTCTGTCGTGTACCAAAATAAATTTAAAGCATTACATCATCAAGATACAGTTGTACGAAATTTGAAGTTGTAGACGCTAGAAAATGTTTTCCCGCGTATGATTTTTTTCCAACCAATTCTTTGGAAAAGTGCTTTTCATACGCCTCCAAACTCGTTAATTACCTACTGCCTTGCATTTTAGCCCAAGTTTCACGTATATATTTGCTGCTTTTTCTGCCCGGTTTCTTCCAAAGCGGTTGCGATGCTTTCGGTTCTCCAGCCGCGTATGCAAGTATTGCACGAGCGCTGACCTAAATCCCAGAAAATGTCAGTGCGGAGCATGAAGTCCAACGCTGTAAATCTCTGAGCATGTTCTACGCCGAGGGAATGTTTCTCCTAAGCCGCTATGAAGTCCTGATAAATTGCCTTCCTGAACATAGACGCTAGGCCCCTTCATAAATAAAGACCTTGTTTAAAATGCAGCGCTAAGATGGATGGGCTTAGAAATGTATTTCTCCCGGATCATCTTTTACGTTATTCTCTAATTAAATTTTCGGCAATATCTTCCCTCTTCGCGTTTTTGGAAATTAACCGGAATTTTTGGGATTAAGAAACGCTGGGTTCCACCGCCTCTGGGTGCGTTTTATTATAAAGATTTACGACCTTTATATATTTCATCAGTATCTTCACAGTCTTAATGTATTTTTCCCTACCTATGGTTCACTCTAAGATATAAACAAATTATTATTATGTACATTAGTTACAAGTAGTCAAAGTCCAGGTGGCAACATTGACATAATATTTATAACAAAAACAACTTAAAAATAAGATTTAATAAATCTTGAGATATTATTTACAACAAAGCAACTAAATATAATCCACTGCTTGAGCCGTGACTATATGGTAAGTCTCTTGCAGGAACAAATGATAGGATTAGCTTTTACAAATTAAAATTTTTTTTCTCCACGGGTGAAGAATTCAGAAAACAACTCATAAGAAAATTATGATAAATCTCGATGTTAACTAATAGATGTTAATTGTAGTTGACCCTTACCAAGTGATACCAAGCGATTATTTTTAAAATTTGTAGCTGTATTATGATTCTTTTAAAAGCATTTTCAATATATCGGAGAAAATCATTCTTAGGTAAAGAATTCAAGAAACAGCCAAAATAAAATTTAATCAATCTCACTGTAAACTAATAGATCTTAATTGTATTTTACCCGTAGTAATTGATAATTAGCGTTTATTTTAAAAACTTAAGCATTATTATAATTAATTTAAAATAATTTCAGCATATTGTATAAGACATCTACGAAAAAATCGTATCCCATTTCTCATCTGGTCCCGAAAATGAAATCTTAATTCACTCTTAGGCTCTGGACATGTTGGATAATCATCGCTTTTGCTAGCGGTAACCTTTGTTTGTTTTCAGTACATAAAGCCAAGGAAGTTTATCCTCCCGTGGATCTAAAATAAATCTCGTCGGGGTGTTTATTCTCTTGGTATGTTTTGATGGCTACTAATTTCAGTGTCGAGAGAGTTGTTTTGTAAGAGCCTACCGAGCGAAATCCTTAAAGAAATATCAGAATGGAGAGTTGTGCCTCTTTGTGTATCTAAACGTTATTGTATTATTTCCCGATTCTGCTCTTTCCTCATCCAAATCCTAATTAATTTATAATGTCGATAATTGGATTTTCCTTCTCCTGAGAAAATATTTACATGAGTGCTGACTTAGGAAACTCGCTCTGTCGTGGACTATTTTTTCAAATATTTTTTCTTGTTTGGCGAGGCTATATTTGCGGCTTAGAAGTGGCACATTGCCACGATAAGCGGCCTGTATGGCCGGAGAAAAAGTAGGAACGCTTAAAAAGTTTGTTTATCTCGGTAAATTGATTGCGAATGCTCTATCTTATGATTTTTTTCGGTGGCTGTGCTGATTTTGGATCCTTTAAAGAAGTGCCAAATCGTTTATTTCTCTTTCTCATCATCAAACCTTAGGTTTGACTTTTTAGAAAAACATTTGGCTCCATTTCGTAACTCCTCGAAATATTTAAAAATCATCATTTAATATTCCTTTTTCATTCCTTGATTTTTCATTGAATATTCAGACAGTATTACTTTTTTGCAAAAAAATTAATTTATATACTTTTCTTGTCCGCTTCATCTGCTATATAATCTTTAATTATCAGTAACCATTTTTATCTGGCAAATAAGATGCCTAGGCACAAAATCTACCATTTTTCTTGTTATATGATATAATATACTTATCTTATCGATTTTTATAATAATTAAGAAGATCTGCAGAGTACATTTAGTAGGTCATGATTTTTCAATTCGAAAATTCGAATCTCAATTACTCGATTTCCTCATGCGGATTAAATTTTCGTATTAATATTCCCTTTGAGGAAATTTAAGTGCAATTTAAAGAGGATCGTCGTTTTTTAGGTCTGTCTTTTTTATGTCTGTCCTCTTAAATTCCATTTATGAAATTGAAAAAATTTTTTTTAGATATCGAAATAAAATTACGCTCCCAAATATTGATTCGATTTCCTACACAATAGGAAGTGAGGTGGCGACTTCGAACGATAATAATTTCTGTGTACAACTAATAGTTTTACTAAGGAAAAAATTCGTTGTACAATAAATAACGCTGTCTTTCAAATGCCATTATAAATTCAAGGTCTTTCTTTCTTCTTTGGGTGAGATGGAGACCAAGAATCCTCCAAATCACCTGTAAAAGTTTCGACCTTGCCAGGATTCGAACCTGGAATCTTCTGATCCGTAGTCAGAAGCGTTATGCGTTGCGCCACAAGACCACATAGAAATATTGTGCATTAAAGAGAATCGCCAGAAAATATCAGAAATATATAACAAGATATATTTAATCATGTTGAACATTTTGATTTTATTTTCGACGTTGTTCTCTAAGGTGGCAGTTAAGTGTAGTTTTCCTCCCAAATCTTCAGATTCTACCGAACACGGCAGTGTGGAAGACAATTCGTCAACCTCCTTTGTGGTCGCCGTAAAAAGCAGTCGAGACCCCTGAACAACGCGTTTGCGTGTAGGAACATCTCTTCGCCCCAGGCAGCATCTTGTTTTTCTCCGTTTTCACATCTGCGAAACTCCTCGTAACCCCACTCGCCTTATCTCTAGATAGACTCCCTTTTTATATACGACTTTCTCCACTCGCTTTCGCTCCCTCTTCATTTCCTTTTGTCTGCCATACCATTTTCTTCAAGCGTGCAATCCCCACGATGTCCAGGAAAAAACCCTCATTCCCACCGTCTTCCTCCTTTTCTTCAGAATTTTCATTAATTATTTGCTTCCATGCCCGCGTCTCCCGTTCCTTTTTCTCCCCAGAAATGTTTCCACTCAGCCCTTCTCCATTTTTTCCTACGTTCTCTCTTTCTTTTCCCATTTCGTGTTTTGCCACTCCTCGACTCCTCTCACACCTCTGAAAAGCTCTGTTATTCCGTGATTCAATGCCATCCCGTCTCTTTTTCCTCTCTTCACGGACGTTTCCTTCCACCTCTTCCCAATTCCCGCCTTATATTCAGTTTCCTTTTTCTCGGTTATTTACTCGTCTACTCATTTTTTCTTCCTCTATCTCTGTTCTATTTTTTCTCTCTCGCGTTTATCAGTCCTTTTTTCCTAAACGGGTAGTTTTTGTCGTAACATGTTACATGTCCTTCCTTATCATACAGATGAATTCATACCAACTATATACACGATATTTATATCTAATATTGTTATTGATTTTTCTTTCTACGCAATGATTGACTAATTAATCAATTATTGATTGGAAATAATTTTTTCGATTATGTATTTTAAAATTTACGGACATTGGCGATGTTTTGTGGAAAAAGAAATACTCCCTTCTTAGAAGAAATGAGACGAAAAACGACCGGGTTTCAGCGATTTTAGTGCCATTATCAGGTGAAATGGTTCATACTTGATAACGACGATCAATCACTGAAACCTAGTCGTGTTTATATTGAAATCCGGTTGAAAAAAGTACCACCCGTTCCTTTTAAACATGGAGTATGTTCTTTAATTTATCGTTTATGTGTTTTAAGTATTTATTTTATCTGACTAGGCGGAAAATAATAATAATAATCGTCTTTATTTGGGCGAGAATGAGGCTAAATCTCTTCTCCCATGCAACCCATCGTCATTAATTATAGAATTATAAATAGATTAAAGAGAATGAGGAACAATTAGAAGAATTGTGAATGTTAAAAACCTAAGAGATTCTTAGCGTAAAAATCCACTGCAGGAAAATGTCTGTATCTAAGTCATTTTTGTATGTTTACGTGTCAATTTGACTTCTAATAACAACCTGTATTGTACCTTATATAAGAGCAGAAAGATACCTAAAGAGATCTCCGTAAGAATCATAGTCTGAGTCGTTACAGGTGTTATCTTATCAACACCTCGAGTTACCTGGATCACCATTATTAAAAAAACACTTGCCTTGTCTTGCTTACCGATTGCACTGCAGTTGATTTGTGATTGTAAGGTGAATTGTAGGGGAATAATCTCTTAATCTTACGTTAAATTCTACGGCCTACTTTCTATTTACAAGCATTTTGAGAAAATTTAATATACTTTAGGTGATGTAAGGAATAAGAATTGGAATACGGCTGTTAATGACTTAATAGTTTAAAAGATTTTCAGAGAAAAACCCAAGTATACATTTCAATAGCTATGCTATCATCCTAGGTTGTTTCTCAGAAAGTTGATAATCCGGACCTTTCTGCTGTTTCCGAAAACCGGTGGCACTAAAATGTGGAGCGCTGACAAAAACTGTTGTGGAAGATTTTTAAGCCTCTACCTCATTTGATGTTGTACAATGTTTTCATTTTTGTACATAATTGGCTCATGACGATTTTTATGAAAACTATAATTAAATTCCTTTGGAAAATATTTTTTCGGATTGATGCCTATCTAAAAGGTTTGAACTATATCTATTATCGGATTACAAATTATGTGCCCCTGTACTGCGATTTGCTGAAGTTCGTCTGTGAGTCGCATTTTTAATGTCTTTACATCAAATTTGGGACAATTTAATATCCTTATAAGGCAATTTTTCCGCATGGAAAGATTGACCTTTTTATTTAGTGTGAAGGAATATTTACACCGAAGTATCTCAACATCGGCTCTTCTTGTGAAAGGCTTCTCGCGATGTTTATAAGTCAACAACAAAGAAACGGAGTTACTTATGGCAATGCGGTTTAATCCTGAGTTGCAAATTTACTGCTTTAGCAAGATGAAAGTTTTAAATTTCCGAATATTCATTAAGTTGTTGTTACTCAACGTAAAAGTTTATAATCGATGTTCAGTTTTCATCTTAGGAAATAATTTAATGCACAATGAATTTGGAATATTGTTTAAATATTTTCTGTGATCTAATAGCAAAAAAGTAAAACATTTATGATTCCAAGTTGGGTACATTCCCGCTACCTATTTAGGGGTTAGAGTCCGACTGTGAAGTGAACTTTGCGTGCCACACCATTCCTGGTGCGAAGTACCACAGCAGGAGACGTCGGCTTCCAACTCTATTCCGCCTCTATCTCAACGATTCCCCACCTTTTTCCACGCTCCGTTTCCTTCATTTTCACCCTTTTATCACCTTTTTCTCTCCAATTCCCTTTCTTCTCCGTCTCTCAAGAAACTCTTTCCTCCGCATACACCTATCCTCGGGCGAAGGAGACGGAACTCTCCGTGGGAATGGGTGCGAGTCCGTTTCAAGGGGAAGGCGGGGTCCCTGCCGCAGAGAGAGACCCCGTAGAGAGTGAGGGGCGGGGGCCTTTTTTATAACGCCCAAGGAAATAAATTGGGGAGCGAGGGGATGGTTTCCTCTCACAGGAGAGAAAGTGCGTGGCTGTCACCTGGATGTTTCTTTCCCCGCGTCTCCGAAATGCCTTTTGCGACTCTCGTGAGCTCGTTTGAGTGCGCGCACGCCGTGGAAAAAAATCCGGGGATTGTTCTCCGTTAATAAGTTTCGGGCTATGGATGGGAATGGGGAGGGAAAGGGGGAAACGCGGGGAATTTCTCAGCTGCCCGCCCCGGGCGGGTGGCGAATTGCGTTCGTCTTTTTTCTCCCCGGAATTTCGGATGTTTTGCCGCATGTTTACGGGCATTAGCCGGCGATTCGTGCGCTGGGAGGTTTTTTTGTTGCGGAATCCCCCATGACTGCGATTTCTTTCCCGTGAAACTTTTCCGATTGGGTTCATAATCCTATCTTCAATCGGTGGGATTTTTGGGAGCAGGTGTTCGTTGAGAATATTGGGAAAGATTTGTGGAGTCGTAAACCTATAAGGTATTTTTATGTGTGATTTTTCTGTTATAATGGTCCTTATGTTTCATTATGAAATCTGTTGTATATTAATCTACAGTATTATTATTACTAATCTACGCTACTATTGTCTGTAAATAAAACCGTATTCTACATCCATCTCAATAATGAGCCACGTAGTAGGTTATTGATGTACGAGATATAGAAGAGTGATCCCAGAAGGTAGGTTTGAACCTCATCATCTCCTCCATTAGCTTTATTGAGGGAATGAGTCTTGCTTGACAAGACGAGGAATGAGGTAGTTTCTCTTTGCTTTCCTTACAGATCCAGAGTACTGTAGAAGGTATAAGAGCTACATTATTATCCTTTGAATGATATTTCCGCAACGTTCGGTAATAAGTGACTAAGATGAATTCCAATAATCAGAACTGTAGACGTTTCAGTAGCTTTTAAATTATTATAGTTTGGAACTAGAGTGTACTAATGACTGACTAGACTGTTATAACGTAAATGAGCGACTCATTTTCCTATATCCTGTACTCAAATACAAGTGAATCGCTCGCCTTAGAAACATGGGAATGAACTTAGTCACAACTTTGAGCTGTATTTGTACGAAATTTATTCTATGGGATTGGGGTATGAATTTTAATTATATATTCGCTATAACGAATTTTTAGCGCATTTTATTTGTTTATTAGTTATTTATTTAAAGATATTTGCTGCTGAATATTTATGACTCTTTAGTTTATGGCTTTTTTTGTAGCATTTTGACTGCATGACTGACGGATAGACATTTCTCATTCCATTAAACTTGACAAATAATTTTTTCGTTCCAAACTGGTCCTCAGAAGAGTTCTTTGCTGTAGTTTATGTTTTATTCCTGTACTCAGGTGTAAAACTATCCATTTATTATTCCAAATAATTTTCACGAAAACTCCCACTTATCTATGCCAACCTCTACTCTGTGTTTACCATAATTGCGATACAGTTCTACTCGAATACGTCAGCAGGAACGACACGAAGTACCAGCAAACGTACGCCAATTTTTCATTTTTCTCTTCGCGCGAAAGTAGGGCGCAAAAATGTTTACAGCGGTGACACCAGGAAGGAAATCTGCCGGCAAACTCGTTCTCGGCTGCAGCACGCCTCTCAGCACCCCAAAAATCTCTTTATGAAACAAGGAGCATAGTTATCCAAACTTTATTCAAACATTTCGCGCTCGCATCCATCTGGCTAAAAAGGATCGGCGAAAGAGACGAGTTTCGGAACAAAGTTGGAGGAATGCCCGCGCGTCATTTTACTCGTTTTTTGCAACTCGGAGTTGGTGTACTCGCGCCATATGTTCCGTAACAATGAACTTTTTCATGTGGCCAACACGTGCCCCCACTCCGCGTCGTACTTACGGGCGATTCCACGAGAAATGGAATATAAATTGACCTTTTTTAAGTTTTGAAATTTTTTATACTTGCATACTTTCTCGGCGATTCCACGGAAATTCGAAAAGAATTTTTTTGAATTGTTTACTACTAGGGGAGTTGGGTAAAATGGTCACCCTAAGACAAAATTTGTGTTTAGTTTACTTGTTTAGAAGGAAATACAATTTTAAAATACTAAGCATGTAGTTTCGTTAGTGCAGAATCAATAACCATAAGTATATCAATAATATCTTGAAAAATATTCTCGCAATTTTGGCTTTTTTCAACTTTCGTAAAGTGGCCACTTTGATCCAGCATGCGGGGTTCAGTGGCCAGGGGTAGCCATTTTACCCCAAAAAGAAATCTTGAGATGATAAGCACGGTTACATACAAAATCAAACTACATTTTTATTATAAGCTATTACAAATCAATATTAATGTTACAATTAATAATAGATCAATGCGAATTAATAATTTTTATCATTATCTTCTTCGCATCCAGCATACGCTTTAGAGCAAGCTTTAGGCAATTAGAGCTTAATGTAGAAAAGTGTTCGGTAGTTAACTTCTTCAAAAGTAAATCTATAATAAATGATTATTCTTATAGTCTCCGAGGGGTAAACCTAATGTCAGTAGAATCGGTAAAGTATCTTGGAGTAACTCTCACGAATAATCTATCATGGAGTGCCCACATCCGAAATATATGTGGAAAAGCACTTAAGAAACTCGGCTTCGTTAAAAGAATAGTCGGTAGGAGCGAAGAAAAGGTTCGCGAGCGATGTTACTTAGCGTTAGTTAGGCCTCACCTTGAGTATGCATGTAGTGTATGGGACCCCGCCGAGAAATGTCATATTCGGGATTTAGAAAAAGTACAACGGAAGGCGATACGATTTGTAAAGAATTGCTACGATAAAACAGCGAGTGTCACTCAGATGTTACAGGACGCGGGATGGGAATCATTAGAAGATAGAAGAAAAATTCAAAGGATAAATTTATTAAATAAGTTCAGAGAAATTACGTTTTCAGATGATGTAACCGATATAATGCGACCCCCCTGTTATATGGGCCGTGCTGATACTGCCCAAAAGATTAGGGAAATAGATGCTAAAACGAATCGTTTCAAAAATTCATTTTTTCCGCGAAGTATACGCGAAAGCAACCGTTTAGGAAAATAGAGTCAAGGTGCTTGCACCCCCTGCCACACGCCGAAAGGCGGCTTGCAGGGTTCTTACATAGACATAGACATAGACGCTTCATGAGCCTATTTGTAGAACATCGTATGCATCCTTCTTTTACTGATTTTGAATAACTTTCGTTGCAGTTAAACATTCGAATTCATCATAAACAATATTATTTTAAAGGTAATTAGAAAGAACAGTGGCTAAGTTTCAGCTCAATGAAAAATATGTTTGCGAAGTAATTAATTAATTTCATCTTGTTTAAGAATCTTTACTATCAAAACTTAAAAAAAAATACTTTTGATTGTGAAGCTTCCTCCATAATAAAATTTCACCAAGTATCATTGAATTTTATTCATTCCATCACGTTTGTTGATTCATTTTTTGTTAATCCTCTAAATATGTCTTTGTGGGCCGGTTGTCTCGATGAGGACCTCTGGTGATGGTCCATGCCAGAATGTGGAGCACCAATACCATGCTCAGAAAGCACCCGTTTAACAAAAGTGGCTTTGTCGCGGCATGGTAGTTATGTCGTTAGAATACCTGCCCGGGAAATAGGAGAGCAGGGTTTAAGTCATGTCACTATTTTTTACTTTTTGTGTAAGCAGAAGTTATTTATGTTTAAAATTTCAAAACTTTCGTATTATTCGCAGAGCATTCGTAATTGTAAAAGTTCATAACTTTTGAATGAAAGATGTTTAGGATCTTATTAGTGAGGTTTAGATATAACAAGAGGCTTAATAATCTCAATATCGCCATATATATATATATATATATTGTGACGGATCCTTCCTCTCTTTATTTCTGCCGGTCAACTTGGGGCTGGTTCTCCTGAGTCGTCCGTCCCTTCTTCTCCGGCCTTGCGGTCTGGGCTCTTCTGCCCGTCGAGCGTCCAAAATAAACATTACACACAAAAAAAAACACACGCGAAAATCGCAGCCCTTCATCCCCCAATCGTTGTACCAAAAAAAAACAAACACAAAATACAATACCGTTACATTGCCCCCCGAGAAAATTGACATTTTTTTTCCAAAAAAAAATTGAAATTTTATCCCTTCACAACTTGCACATAAAAATTAAATTCACTTCATAAATTTTAGCGACCCATCAATATCTCTGTCCATAAACCATTCCTTTGCACTCCAACAATTTATTTGATAAACATCAATTCCAGGACTTCCTAATACCTTCACACAACAAACCATATTTACACACACCACAACCTTAATATTTCCGTCCGTAAACCACTCTTTTGCGCATCCGCCAATTTTTCAATTAACACTTCCGGGACTCTCAATTATCCTACAAACAACAAATTCTTTAAACCCACATCCAAAACCATAATCATCACCATTTTTTAAGCCATTCCTTTTACACTTCCACATTTTTCAAATAACACACTCAGGAATTTCAACTGACCTCCAAACATCTGATCACTCGAAACCCGCACCAAAACCTTTATCTCCTTTTACAATCACCATTCAATTTACCAAATATTTACCCTATCATCATCATTCTTATTTAAATAACACTTTATAGACAATTCCTCCAACGACAGACCCAAAGACATTTATTCAAACCCAAGTCTCGTTGACAAAATAAACTATTGATTCTGGTAAACCATTCACAATAGGAAAAAAAATACATTTTACTTAACCTGAAAAGAAAATATGACACATCTCAATTTGCATTCAGTTCACAAAATTTGAACAATGCGATTATTAAATGGTAAATTACAACAATTTTTTTTTCTTCACACCCTTTCCAAACAGAATTTTTTTCTTTTGACATGATAAAAAAACACTCCCATTTAACACTGCACATTTTCACTTCCTTCAAGCACTAGGGGAACACTTTCACTTAACCGCACCCGATACGCACTTGCGCTAACTGAGCAGCTGATCGACGTGAAGAAAAACAAATAGAACACAGGTTCCACTAACAATGGAAGGGCTTCAAATTATAAAAATTATAAATTCCGACATCGTCACCCTCTCTTGTCACTAATTGACACGCATTCACTCCGATAATTTTCTGGATGACATAGGGACCAGTAAATAAATAAAAGAATTTGTGGAAAACATTTGTTTTCGTGTCTGACGTTCGAGGGGTACGAAGCAATACTAAGTCGTTTACTTTGAATTCATGTGGCTTTGTTTTTTGTTGACGCGCCCTCCTTGCTGCCGCCCTATTTAAATTATAGTATACCATCCGAATGCGATCCTCCTGCGCAACGTTGTCAAGCAAGGGTAAATTGATGTCGAAGCCCAACCGGAACTTTGGTTTCCTACCAAAATGTATTTCGTATGGTGTCACCCTGGTGCTTTCATGGCACACCTCATTGAGCCACACATTTATCCAAGGTAACACTTCGGGCCAGTCTCGGTGTTGCGTATGGCAGTAAACCCTAAACAGTCTCGATAATTCTTTCATCACCCTCTCAGCCGGATTGGATTGAGGGTGTCGAATTGAAGAATAAACTGGTCGAACTCCCAATCTCGCAAGGTTTTGAACCCAAAAATTGCTCGTAAATTGGGTACCATGGTCCGATAACATTTTCTGCGGTTTCCCAGCTTTGGGAAAATGCTTACTTTCGAGGCACTTTATGCAGGCACGGGCATTCGCTCTATTTAACGGGTATGCTCCCACAAATTTTGAAAATACATCGATTACAACCAAAACGTATTTATTTCGGAATTTAGCAACGGGAAGCGGACCATACAAATCAATGGCAAATAATTCCCTTGGTCCGTTTGGGATTATAGGCTGGAAAGTTCCTGCATAATTCCGATTTGGGTATTTTGTTTTTTGACAAATTTCACATTTCGCGAGCAATTTTCTGATAAATTTTGACATCCCTTTCCAATAATACAGTTCCCTCGCGAGCAACAGGGTCTTCTTGGTTCCCACATGACCATACCTTTTGTGAATATAAACAATAACTTCTTCCTTTAAACAGTTAGGTAATACAAACTTAATATCGTCACCACTCTTACATAGGGCACCTTGGAATAACTTGAAGTTTCTGTTACCGCCCCCCATGCTTTCATCTTGACCCAAGCCCTCTATGATGGGACCTAAGAGACGGTCTTCATGCTGTTTTACGATTAGATAATTTAAATTTGGAATGGGCAGCTCTCCGAAATCAAGATTAATCCCAGCAATTTCGATAGTTTTTGAATGTGGCTCAGTGCGATCAGCTGATCCATTAAGAGGATTTCTACTTAACCAGTCTGAGACAACGTTTAACTTCCCGGGGACGTGCTCGATTTCTAGATTGTATTCTTGTAAGGCAAGGGCCCATCTAGCTAATCTGGCGTTGTGAAGGTGACATTGATTAAAAAAAACTAAGGACTTGTGATCTGTTCTCACTTTGATTGGGAACCCCAGAACAATGTGTCTTGCTTTGCTCAGACACCACCAAATAGACAACATTTCCTTTTCGGTCGTCGTATATAATAATTCAGGCCCTTTAAGTGTCCTGCTAAAAAAACAAATAACACAGTCTTCTTCCTTCTCATTCCGTTGAAACAAAGTTCCCCCAATAGCATAGTCACTACTATCGGTTGACAAAAAAAAAGGTTTTTCGTAATCAGGATATTCGAGGATAACACTTTTGATAAACAATCTCTTAACGTTTTGGAAAGTCTGTTCGTGCATATCAGTCCACTCCCACTTGACGCCCTTCTTTAATAATTCCAATAAAGGTACAACACACTCCGAATATTTCCGAACGAACCTCGTATAAAAGTTACACATTCCCAGAAATCCTCTTAATTGCCGAATATTTCTCGGTGCCCTCGCCCCTCTGATTGCCTCCATTCTGGCTTCATCTACACAAATTCCCTCTGAGGAGAGCACATGTCCGAGAAACCTTACCTTCTTCTTGAAGAAATCTGATTTTTCTAAATTTAAGGTCCAGCCCCCCTCTAATAACTTAGTAAACAATAACTCTAAATGTTCCAAATGCTCTTGAACTGAGCGCGAGACAATTAACAGGTCGTCTACGTACGCCACAACGAATTGAGTAAAGTCATTTTTCAACACGTCATTCAAGCACCTTATCAGCGCGGCGCCACTATTTTTCAATCCAAATGGGACCCTTGTGAAAACATAAGTTCGACCGCGATGGGAAAAGGCTGTATATTTCCGATCGTCGGGGTGAATCGGAATTTGCCAATACGAAGAGGTGAAGTCCGTGGTACTAAATATTTTTCTTCCCGGGAATGCTTGTAAGGAATCAAACAAACGAGGTGGATGGTCTCGTTCCGGAATCGTAACCGAATTTAGACGACGAGCATCCAGACATAGCCTGATTTTCCCGTTTGATTTTTTCACCGTCAACAAGGGACTCAAATAAGGGCTGCTAGAAGGCTCTATAATACCCTCATTAATCATCTCATTTACTTGAGCGTCGACTTCCGCTTCGTAACACTTGGGAATTGGATAGATCTTTTGAGCGAACGGAGTAGGATCCGTTAGTTTTATCCTAAAATACAATCCTTTGATCGCCGATGGTTTTTGTGAAAACAACGCTTGAAATTTCTGCAGAAGCATTTTGACGGACTCCAGTTCCAGTGGACTCAAATCGTCGCACTTCTCCAAAATTCGCCCAATTTCAAAATGTGGATCGGGATTAAGGCACACAAAACCACCGTTCATTTGGGGTTCCGTTTGATGGAACGGAAATGACATTGGTCCCAACGGTATCATCAAACACACACAGTTCTCCTTGAAATTTATAATTACTTCGTACCGCGACATAAAATCCCTCCCCAAAAACATTGGCTTGATTAAATTTTTAATTACTAAGCATACCACGTCTACTGTGGACCTCTCAAATTGAATCGGCAAAAGCACCTGACGAGTAATTGCGGCAGATTTCCGGTTAAATGCACTAATTGCATGCAATTTATTTACAGGTAAGATTGGGAGATCGGGTCCCTTTTTGCACAACGTTTGAAACAGTTCCTCGGAAATAGCCGACGCCTCACATCCAGTGTCGATCAAAATTTCGATGGGTTCATCATAACAGTGGGCGTGAATGATTGGAACATTAGAATTTTCTTTATTTGTAGCTAGATTTTCTCCGCGCCCGTCTTCCTCCTCGCTGCGTTCTCTCGAGAAACCCATTATCGGGATCTCTATTGTTGTCGGGTCATCGGCGACGAACGCTCCTCGCGTAACCCCGATCGGTTTAAATGGTCCGATCCTAGCTCGCGTGCCTCCCTCGTCGGTGATTGAGTGTTACTAACTTCCCGATAATCTCGTCTATAATTTTGATTATTTTGGGGATCATAGTTCCGCATTCTCCGGTCTCGGTTTCTTTCTTGCTCATTCCCTCTAGAATTTTGATTTCCATAAAACCCGCCTTGATTATTCCGGTACTGATTTCCACCGCCATTTCCCATTTCCTGCGGGCGATTACAATTAACCATCCCATCGCTATATGGGTTTCCAGATTTGTCATACTTCCCTAAAAGGCTCTGTAACTTTTCCAAAGTGAGGTTTTCCGCGGTGTTTAATACGTCTTGTACGCGAGGCGGCAACTGTCTACATAGCACAAACACTAATTCCTCCTCAACCCACGGTGGCTGACACAATCTGGACAGTGATATTTTTTCCGTGACGTATTGTTTCATCGTTACCCCCGTATTCCGGCGGTACACTCCCGAACGGATTTTTTCGTTATGTTCATGCTGTTCGTGGGGACCCCAATAAGCCTCTAGAAACTTCTCCCTCATCTCCTGGTAATTTTTTGGTTGAGGTAACAATGAATTAGCCCACGTCTTCGCGTGCCCCTCGAGTAACCCATCAAAATAGTACTTCTTCTTCTCCTCCGATATTCCCGCCATGGCGAAATTGGTCTCCATGTCTCTCAAGAATTGAATGGGGTGTTCCTCCCGCAATCCGCGAAAACGTAGCGATTTGACCAGGTCCGTCGGCCATGGTCGGCAACACACGCTGCCACCGGACCCATTTATTAGTCCCCGTTTAACTGTCTCCAATTCCTGATTCACACCCTCGATTTCATGCTGAACCGCCTGCATGATTCTCCTGTTGTCACCCCCCAAATCTTCACGTAACTTTCTGCTTACTCTTTCGGTCAAACTTTCTTCGATCCTTTCCATTTTCCTTTCTATCCCCTCAATTTTTCGGTCTATTTTATGTCCCAATCGTTCGATTCTAGTCCCCATTGCGGTGAGCATCGACATCACCTTCTCCAACGCCTGGTGAATTCCCTGGGCATCACAATCATTTGTTGGTTGCGCCTTACCTTCTCGTAGCGCCAACCCTGCCATGTCTATCTCTAACAACGACTCCTCCCCCGGATGATCCTCGGACGCTGACTCGATGGATCCGGACGAATCCTTCCTCGTCCTGTAGCCAGAAAAATCGCCGGTCGCCATCTCGTACACTGCCAGCCCTGTCGAAAGACGCGCTGTCAATTGCCCACGACAACCAATGCTGGACGCACCTTCGGGATCCTGGTCACGGCACCAGAATGTGACGGATCCTTCCTCTCTTTATTTCTGCCGGTCAACTTGGGGCTGGTTCTCCTGAGTCGTCCGTCCCTTCTTCTCCGGCCTTGCGGTCTGGGCTCTTCTGCCCGTCGAGCGTCCAAAATAAACATTACACACAAAAAAAAACACACGCGAAAATCGCAGCCCTTCATCCCCCAATCGTTGTACCAAAAAAAAACAAACACAAAATACAATACCGTTACAATATATATATATATATATATATATATATATATATATATATATATATATATATATATATATATATATATCGATATAATAAAAGACGTTTTATTATAATAAAAATAAATATTATGAAATATAATAATAATTTATAAATTAAATTTTAGACATTTTTTACTTTCTCCATATACGAAGTATAGAGAAAGTATTGTTTTCATGAAAAAATTCGACTTCGAGATTTCAACGGAAATACATGTTTTGGGGTCCCTAGAACACGTTTTGACCATTTTTGGAATGATGTCTGTGTGTGTGTGTGTGTGTGTGTATGTGTGTGTGTGTTAGTGGGCGCTCTAACGTGAAAACTATTAGTCGTTTCAATACCAAACTTCATATATAGTAGTGGTGTGTATGCTGTCAGAGTTGATTAGTTTTTGGAGTAAATCGGTCAACCGGAAGTCGAGCTTTATTCATTAAAGCTCATTTCCGGTTTTCAAAATATCTCCATAAATATGATATGTACGTATATTGTATTGCTTATAGAAGTTTTAGATAATGTAATTTACTATAACTTTTGTATTTAATATATTTTTGTATCACCGCTTGATTAGGAGTTATTCGTGAAATACCGATAAACCGGAAGTATCTGATTATGTACTTTGTGGGCGCTCTAACATGAAAATTGTTTGTCGGATCAACACCAAATTTTATATATAGTATTTTGGTTTGTGTGTTTAGAGTTGATTAGATTTTGGAGTAAATCGGTTAACCGGAAGTCGAGCTTCATTCTTCAAAGCTCATTTCCGGTTTTCAAAATATCTCCATAAATATGATATTTAGGTGTATAGTATTAATAATAAAAGTTTTAGAAAATATAATTTACTATGACTTTTGTATTAAACATATTTTTGTATCACGGATTGTGTAGGAGTTATTTGTGAAATACTGATAAACCGGAAGTTGCTGATTATGTACGTTGTGGGCGCTCTGGGCGCTGGGGCAGAAGGCCACTTCATCGTTTTTCATCGAACATGTCCTGAAAAACATTATTTATAATGTTTTTGACGTAAAAGATAATAATATATATAAATTAATCACTCATCTTAAAAGTTAAGATGGAATATAGAGTTCGAAATTACTGTTGTAGATAAATATTTACATCTTATATATGGAGAAAGTCATGTGCTGGCCACATCAGATTTTTAATTTTTGTATGCCGATAATAGGCAGATTTTACTGATATAATTATTTTAACACTGTGATTTGTATTTCAAATAGAATAGAATTATTATTATATTAAATCGAAAAAAAAATAAATAACTTTAAAAAATATATTGCCTTTATTAAAACATGTATGAATGTTCCAGATATGTTTTAAAATTGCAATAAATAATTTACTGGGATATTCGACCACTTCAACCGAAAATCGTATGAGTTTAAAATACATCGTCAAAATCTGTTGTCTTTTACTGTGTTGAACATTTTTTTAAACCTGGGACGGCAACGAGGACGCAATGTAAACGCAAAGTTTACCGACTGGTATAAGCGTGCATGTTGGGGTACAGCTTTTTACCCTAAGATGGAATGGAATCGAGCGAAAATTCTGATTTTCTCTCGCTCATTTCCAAGAATCGTCCACCAACGTCGAGAATATTTTCCCCGCGAGCCTTATTTATTTTACAGCTCTGCGGCGGAGATTTTACTGCTGATTTTGTGGTACAAACGTGGTTCAATTTTAATACGGGGTGGGCTCTGAATCGCGGTAACTTTCCTCATGAATTCGATTATTCATGAAACGGTTGCACTTTATGGAGGGATTTTCTCATATTGGGAACATTAAAACTTTCACATATCCTCTCGTAGCTAGTGGGCTACTTATTACTCGCGAACTCTAAGCGCTATCGGAAAACTATTTCAATTACGAGCCCAGCAATTTCCTCTTTTTATCGCTCCAGGAATGTCTAACCCGAATCTAGTCAACCTTTACTCCTACCTAACCGTATCGTCCCATTGCTTTATTATGTTATGAAATTGATTTCGAATGTTTATCCCAGGCGTCTATTCTTGATTAGCCATTCACGCCCGCAAGTAATAGAACGTTTAATTTCAGAATAATTTATTCATTGCCTAAGTTCATTCTGGTATCGTTATTGTACCTCTCCTTTACCGCGTCAATTTTTGGTCTATAATTGAGTACAAATAGGATATAATGTGTTTTATGTCACACACACACTTGGTTGCAGATATTTTTAGAAAAGATCGCATGAAATATGAAATACCTCCATTTTTCAATTCAGTATTTTCCCGCGTATAAATTGATACCTCAAAAAGGAAATCAATTATGGATTTAGTGTAGGGAGGAACGAGAATGAAACCCCATTCATTAAGTTTAATGGGTGGTATTAATCAATGATTGCTTTGATAGATGTGATTTTATTTGCAATTTAATCTGGTCTGAAATTTTCCAGCGGATTCGGCGTTTTGGTTCTATTGCAAATGAAAAAATATTCGAAGCCCGGTAATTTAATTTGCAACTGTAATTTAATTGAAACACAAATTAGTATGAAATGCTGGCTCTGACTACACTGACTCCCCTTTGTTAACTAGCTGAGGAAAATTGGAGGGGTGCAATGATCATATTAGATTCATAGAGAGCTGTGAATTTAGTTTTTTTCGTAGTTACAAGATTACGAACTCAGATATCTGCGTAAATTAGACCTTTCAGTTCTGTTAGACCGGCGATTAAAAATTACGAATGATATTTTGTACTTTGTTTTTCATTCTATATTTTACTGGTGACGTATATTATCTTTAGTATGCAATTTTTGAATGATTTTAATTTGTTTTTTTATTTCTATTCTATCATTATTTCTATATTGTGATCAGGGTATCTTTTTTGACTTCGTTTAGTATATACTCTGAGCAGGTTAAATACCAAATCAAGCTCATATTCTATTATATCTTTTATATTTTTATATATCATATTCTACCACCACCACTAAACAATAGATCAGGTGGTGACTCTAACTAACAGTACAACTAATACAAACAATGTAACGAATATCTACTAAAAAAACTACAGGACATCACTCAGCCATTCCTTCTATTTACTTTAATGGTGTACAGTCAACGTAAATTCACAATCCAAACATCTACATTTCACAAGACAATCTAGAACCTATTCAGTCGCCTTAATACGTAAGATTTTTCAGATTTCATTATTTAATTTTACTTATCATGTTCCCTATAAATCTTGGCTTCACTTCTTAGCTACATTCTGTAATCACTGCATATATACTATTATTTCTGTGACGAGCACAATTATTATTTCATTTTATGTAGAGTCGTATACCTCTTCTTACTTACTACATTCTCTTAATTTGCATCGTTCATTCAGCAGACTACAATATCTTGATTACTTTTTCTGAATTTCGAACAGAAATATCTGCTTCAAATCACATTCAAATGTAAATCACTGTCATGTCCCGGCCCCCGTCAGACTTTCAAAGCACTGCGGCTAGCATTTATTGTTTCGCATTTCACCCAATTTTTTTAATTCATCTCTCATGCTCGCGAGGTAAATATAATAACTGAGCTTTCAAATAAAGGATGGCAAAAAAGCGAAAATCTCACGCGTCAGTCTTGGCGGAAAATATTCGGGAAGCAAATATTTAAATTCCACTCAAAAATCCTCGTCGTCGGCAATGATTGGTATTTTATTCCCCATCGCTCGTCTATTTTCTCTCGCTCCGTACCTTTCCCCCACTTCGCGGCATCGACGCAATTTCGGCGGCGGTTCTGCAGGTCCCCGGGGTCTCCGATGCGGGTTGGGTGATTGATAGGTTTCGCCCCCGGCCGAATCGTCGCTTTTTAGGCCGTGGGTGTGACCCACAGAACGCCTATTTCGCCACCCTCATAACTCCGTGAAATTTTCCCATCTCCTCGCTGGAGCTTTTTTGATCGCTCTTTTTCGCCGATTTTCGGGTCTTATCTCCTCCTCTTTTCGTCCGGCTACTGTATTCGCTATCTCAAAACGTAGGCACATTTTGGATGCATAACACGAAGCGTGACGGGTAAAAATTTTGAGGAATGATGTTTTAGAAAAGTTTGTCCCCTTACTTTGGGATTTAAGAATATTTCCTACCTTCAGTAACTCAGTGTATATCGTTCGTGATTTTCAGTTTTAAAGCCATATGACTATACTTTGATAGATGACTAGATAGACGGAAACTTACTTCAGTAGATAATATAAACATTATGTTTCACAGAATCAAGCGGGGTATTGTGGAAATCCATTATGGAAAGAATCTTAGAAAATTGTACTTGTGGAAAAAGTACAATATTCTAAGATTCTTCCCCTAAATATTATGGCTTTATGAACTTAAAGACCCGGTTTCTGCATATGTTTCTATAATGCAGGTGAGGTAGGCTGAAGAATTTCTCGTAATGAAAGAATTTCTCGTAATAATTTTTATCATTTTATATTAAATACTGGGCTTCCAGATAGCCATTTGGGCAGCTCGTTCAAGTTCGGTGAAAGTGGTCCCAGGTTCGATTCCCGTCGTGAGCCGATGTGTGAAATGACATAAGCTGTAGAAGCACTTTTAATAATACTACTACTGTATTTAATATTATATATCCTCCTAGAAAAGTAAAATGGAGCCATTGTGTGTGAGTTCGAGAAAAACCATATATAAACAATTAATATCTTTTGTTGTTTAAAGCGATGAGTTCCTCTGATTATTTTATTGCATATCCAAGATATAATTTAATAATAATAATAATAATAATAATAAATCGTCTTTATTAGGGCGAGAATGTACAAATGTCTGCTTGCGTATTCCAAGAATATATTGAACATATAACCAATTCGCTGGATTTATATAAAACCGTTAATGATTACTAGCTAAGAAAATGAAAAATATAAATTAATTGTTATTCCTGGTAATGAAGATTACTGAAGATAATAAACATTGATATTTCTAAATATATCCACCCATCTATGTCTACTGTAAACTATGTCATCGCCATACTTCGATGAATTCTGCTGGATGTCTACCAAATTATTTCCTATTGTTTACTTTCCAATGTAATTCAGTATCCCATCTTGTTTAAAATAATATTTTACTGTATACCCTAGTGAAGTATATCTTTATCTAAATTTTATTTCGTATATCTCTGGGTGTGTTCTCTTCTGTTTCCCGAAGCTGTGTTTGGTGATGAACCATAAACGCTCTTGAGTCTCAAATCAAGTGATCGATTAGCTTCCTTTGGTTCATTCCGCATTTCCTTTGGCTTTGGAGCAAGAATATACTTGATATCATCAAGCTTTAATGATCCGAGATCAACTAATGTCCCGCTTACGCGATAGGAAATGTTACCGTGTCTTATCGCAGATAACATAAAATTTCACGGAGGGCCATAAATCAACGCTTTTAATTTTGCCCTAAAAGGAAATTGATTAATACGATCATGTGCGCCATTATCAGCCAAGTAAGTAGCGAGGGAAAAGGTTGCCGCTTTTCATTGCCTTTTTCGGGGCACGAAAGATACTGCGCGACTACTTCTAAAGGTCTTGAATCATATTAAGCCCTGACTTGCGCAGCCACCGCAAGAGGCCATAAATTCACCTCGCGTTTTATGCCTCAATGTTTGTATTGCGGTCTAATTAGGAGAAGGTGGATTACTACGGAAGGCGATATACTAACCGCACGTTTTAGGGCGATAATAAATAAAACTAAAATGCCCCTAAATGTTATCGCTGGATTTTCTCAGAATTAGCGTCTGTGTACAACGGCTAACAACTAATGATAACATAAAGTTACGTAGAGTCATGATTCGTTGAAAAAACAAATGGAGCTTGTTAGTACAGTTAACTCCCTTTCATCCGAATCGCGTTTATCCGAAATCCGCTGTATCCGTACAAACTTTCCGAATGCACCTACCCCACCCCCACCCACCGAATACCATCACGACCCATTACTTATTTGATCGTGACAACTCTTCATTTATGTACATACTCTATCCAAAGAGTAGGTATTAAAATTAAAAATTCCTGTTTTTTCCCGCTGCCAAATAAGGCGGATTTTTTCTGCAAGAACGCAAAATAAACGAGCTTTGTTATTCAGCATTTAAAAACTTTGAGTTTTCAATCATAATTTGGCGCCTTTTTAACATGTCAACACAAACTTTTCAGTCAAAAACATGCAGGCTTATTCACAACCATATCAATAGCATTCTACGTAGGCACGTTTTACGATCATATTTCGCGGTATTTACGCAATTCGGGGTGTTTCACGCGGGACTTCGGTTTATCCGAAATTTGCGTTATCCGAACCGGCCGCCGCCCCGATCATTTCGGATAAACGGGAGTTTACTGCAGTTGTGAAGTCTTAAAGATTCCTGAAACTAGATGTTATAATAGTGGGAAAAGTGTCTCCGTTTGCATTTACTGTATGTTTGCTTTTTCTCCTACATTATGATTTCCAACGATTTGGGAAAATATGTTCAAGTTTAAATTAAAAATTTTGAGTTTATATCTATTGATCCAATATACGGATTGAAATGTTGATGAATCAGGTCGTTTCATGCAATTTTAACTAAATTTAATTAAATATTCACGACTTTAAGATTGGATGAATATGTTGATTTTTATGCGTCGCTGAAACGATGAAAATCACTTAAATTAAGGTAAAATTAAATTTGTTACAATAAAATATTTATTTATAAAATATATTTTATTCTCTCATCGCCTTTTAATTAAATCGTAGGGAGTAAAAGTATGAGAGGGAAAAGCATTTTGCCCTCTTTCCTAGTGCAGTAATTTTTACGTAAAGTGAGAAGGCGACGATAAAAATTTTCATAACGTAATGGTTGAACATGTTAGAATTCTTCATTCTAAATCGTGGATCATACCGATTCACAGGTCGGTACCATGCGCGATTCACGATACACGGCTGATGGCTTTCCTAAACAAATACTTAAGCATCCACTATCTCATTATAGATTACGCCATGCTCACGCAATTAGATTTGCACGTGAATGGATATTATGAAAAAAATATTCTTGAATTTGTAGGAAATAGGAAGATATTTAGCGCAAGTGTATAAGTACGTAAACGGATATTTATGGAAAATATCACTTTGAACTCGTGAAAAATAGGAATTTATTTTCACAGCCCTAGATATCACTTATGCAGGATAGGAAAACCATTTTCCTCAGTTATATATTATCCAGCATTTATTTGTGCCGAGTATCGGAAAAGAATAAACAAAGATTTTCGATCTTGGTGTGGAGAAGTTATATCAGACGTAATTTATTTGGTTAGAAGTAATATATTCCATTTTAGATGGCAGAATTCTTTTCGGGGAAACGATTCTATTCGGTTTTGGCTTCGGTGGGGTTCCAGGAAGATCTTTGTCTCGCTGCTAGTGTTTTCCATTCACCCAAAATAGCCTCTCTGACGGGATTTTATATCATTCCTAATTCACGCTCCTCGTATCCCTGATTCTAACAGTAATCCTAGATCTTAAACCCACCCTTTAGTCTCTTAACCCTTTCCCTTCACCGATTCCTGCTTGATTTCCCTCGTTCCTCCGAATTCCCTAGATGCCATTACTACCCCCGTCTTCCCCAGCGTTCCTTCGGACATAATTTATGGATCCACCGCGTGAAAGGTAAATCGGCGCCAGAAAATTTATCAGAAAGGATGCCAACGTAACCATTTTTTATCGACGGGCTCTTTTTATAGCCTTTTTCGGGGTTTGTTTCTTTCCCTTCCCTCCGTTTCCCCGACCGTTTTATGGATCCCAATTTTTTCTGCGCACCTTCCCGAAAAATGGTGGTAATTTCGGAGGATGGCCATGCATGCGTACCAGGGCGCGGTGGTTCGCAACGGAGGTTTAAAAACCGCTTTTTTAGGCCGAAATTCGGATGAGCGTGATATGGTGCGAGAACCGGTGCATCAGTCATCAACTACCTCCGTCAAAGTGCTCCTGAACAGGGTGGAAGAACGCCGTTTCGTTACCGCGAATTTCGCTCTCCGAAATAAAAGCAATAACTAAAGTTCCTGTTGAAGGTCTGTGTAGGATAGAAGCAATCCTCAAGTACTACGTTTGGGTGTTGGTCTCGTTTGAAATGGAGTGTTTCCTTCCTAGGTGAGAGACACTCCGCATTAGCTGTGACTGACCAGTGGTTCTTGAGTATAAAGCAGTACTGACACTATTTATGGCTCCTTAAATAATAATAGTATTAATTATAAAGCGTCTTTCATTAGGGCAAGATTGAGGGTATTAAGTATCTCCTTGCATATAACCATTCGTTATATGAATTTTAATGAAATATAAAGCTTGAAAAAGTACACAAAAGGGACCTACCTTGTATATTTAAAAACTTTAAGTTCCATTTAGGAAAATAGTTCATCATCATGTGTACATGTGGTGTTCTGCCCAGAAGCATGTCCCGCACGCCACTGCCGTCTCCATTCCCCTCTGTCCATAGCCTTCTCCTTAGTCTCTCTATAATTCTTTATTTTCACCTCATCCACCATCTTTATTCTTCTTCCTCCTCTCTTATTCCTTTTTCCACTAAGCCTTCTAATGCCGCTTGCAGTATGCTATTTCCCCTAATAACGTGACCTAATCAATTAGCTTTCCTTATTCTTATTTCCTTCATCTTCCTTCTTTCTTCTTTCACTTTATTTAGGATCACCTCATTTCTTACCATATCTATCCACCTCACCTTCTCCATCCTTCTCTATAGCCACATTTCAAATGCCTCAATTCTATTCCTTTTCCACTTCCTTAACGTCCATGCCTTACATCCATACTTTGCTATGCTCCATACATAACTCTTTGCTAATCTTTTTTTCTTGAAAATAGAACATCGCTTCACAAAAACATCCCCAAGAATGATGGTATTAAAAACCTGCGATACCTATGGATGGTTAAATAATGTACCATTATTGATTATATTTAACTATTATTTTTAGTTTATTTCAATAAAAGTATTGCATTTCATTTTATTTATCGTCATTCAATCGCAAATTAATTCAATATTTTCCATATTTTGAAACTGAAATTCGAAGTGATTTTGTTATTTCAAATATTTGCATCACCCGTGATTAGTCGGAAATGATAGATTGATTTCTAAATTTATTCACTTTCATGCTCATATTTTTAAACAACGCTTTGATTTAATTTCATCATCAATTCCAATGTGTAAACGCCACTCAATCAATGTGATTGCCCTACTAATAGATATCCTGGTTGAATGAATTAGTGCCATCAATATTGTGTAGTTGAATCGTCTAAATTTAATTACAAGCAAAGCGTGTCACGTCGATATTTCTTAGGATATAAGCATCGCTCTATTAGGTATTTAGATCATGAAATCCTACTCTTAGGTTTACTTTATTATCAGTCCCGATAAGATAGAATTGCCTGTCTGTGGATCATTTCTTTTTGTCCTCCGTAAGTAATGAGATGATCCTTGGTTATTTTCAGCTAAGTAGCTTCGAAGCGCTTCGTGATTATTTAGTCTCAGTAAACGTAAACTGGAAATTGTAAGTTACGAATACACCTTCAGAAATTTATGCGAGCAGAGCAAATATACAATCATTATTATCGTACATAACGCAGAAATGCACATTTAAATACATCTTACAATTAGATCTCGGTATTTATTAGAAAATAAACCGATATTGCTGAGAGTGAATATTGCAAGCAGCGAATATCATGTCAAAAACTATTCTCATTTAGTTCACTCCAATATCTCTATGTATATTTGTGAAAAATTAATGTTCATAAATGCATATAAATCATTATTTATCTTGCAATCAGTAGGCTTAGCAGTTGCTCATGCTTCAGCTGAACAAGGAAATAGTGCATGCGAATTTCCATTTTGAAATTTATTTATTTGGCGTAATACTCGCGATATTTTGGAGTATTTACTAATCAAAGAGTCATTATTCGTGTTTTCTAAAAGGCAAATTAAACAATGAGGATGCGATTAGGTAGCTAAACGGAGTAGATCAGTTGATAAATTTACCGATTGCGTAGATATGGAACAAATACAATTCTTTATTAAATCTCTCCTCATCGGAAAGTCATTTCTGCCCGAATTTCAGGTGGAAACGTTGCTTTCATGTAACATAGATGCAGAGTATTTCTTTTTGCATGCTGTTAGGAGTAGTAGTACTAGCACTGTTAAAAGTGCTTCGACAGCATAGGTCATTTCCCACATTGGCTCCCACCGGGAATCGAACCCGAGATCGCTTTCACCAAAGACAAACGTGCTGTCCACATGTCTATGAACACACCGGGAGCCCTGCTGCTAGTTACTAGTATTCTAAAGGCCTGTGTTTAAGTCAACTTTAACGCTCACAGTGATATCTCCATTTTTCATTTTTCTCTATCTTATTCCAAAATTTAAATGAAAAATATTCCATTGGTGGAGTTATGGTTGCCGGAACATCAACATTCCCACGAAATTTAATAATCCGCCATCGCTGATCCGCTCTTCGACGTAGCAAACCAAAGTTAATTCGGAATTTCAGAAAGAAAAAAAATCCCCGAGTAAATCCTCCGACAGATTAATCCCCGCCTTTACAACCGATCGGTAAACTTCCGATAAACGCGAAATTGTCATTTCCTGTATTATACGGAACCTTTCCCTCCGTTTTGATTGTTGCCGCATCCAATCGGATCCCGCCTTTCAATTTACCAAGGATACGGTCTCCATTAACTTCGCCACTCGTTCGGGATAAGCTATCCTTCTGCTTTATTATTTCACCTCGTCCGGAAGGGCCGGCCAATTGGAGCTAAATTAATTAAAATCTTTCTTTTCCCGGGAAATCAAACGGGTAGACCGACGCTTTTGTTCGGCCGATACAGGTGCCGGGTTCGAAATTTGGGAGTACTGGCTTCTCTCCCTTTGTAGAAAAGTATTCGTTTTACATACATACGTTTACACGCGAGAGCCGATGTGCTGGGATCGTGATTCTTTGGAGAAAGTGATCCATCCCTACTCGATATCCTACGGTGGAATCGGAGAGCGAAGAAAAATGTTTTTTCGGGGGTCGTTAATGAAGTTATCGTCGGAAAGCGGTCCGTTTTCGGTTCGTTCGCTCGAGATTTTTATGGGAAAGGTAGAGCCAATCAAGCAATCTGTATCAAGAGCTGGTCACCGGATTGACTTCCATCCAATTGCTCCGCTTATTTTCCATCGATACCCTCGCGCTTCAGTTTCCTTTCGGAAATCGAAAAAAAATGGGTTTATATGATTCCTGGGAGAGTAAGCTTCCGGAAAATCTCATCTGTCGGTGTAGACTGAACCTTAGCCGAGTAAGAATATCCTAGGAATAAGGCAGAAAATCATACGTTACTCAAAACAAGGTCTATGCCACCACGCACGTTCTTGGATAAGTTTCGTTGACAGAAGGACTGGTGGCGCCGATTAATGGCACGGTCCTCATAGAGAAAGTCAACCTAAGGATTTGTGTTAAGGAGCACATCTTTTATTTAATAATAATAATAATAAAACGTCTTATATTAGGGCGAGATTGAGACTTTTAAGTCTCTTCTTACATCTAATCCTTCGCCATTTAAATTTTAAAGAACAGATTGCTTGAATATAAAAGTACATTAAAGAAAACTACATTGCGGGTTTTAAAACCTTAGATTTAGCTTAGGAAAAAATATACACCGCAGCCGGAAGCCGCAAGAAGGGGTATGTGAAAAGCCTGCGAAACCCACTGATAGTTTTGTCAATTCTTTTAGGAAAGAAGGTTAAGGGATATCTGAAAGGCAAAAATGGACAAATACAGATAACATATTCAGATAAATAAATCAATATAAATGGTGAAGAACATAGTGGAAAGCAAGTAATACAGTTACATGCTAAGTAGCTACAAAACTGAAATGGGAACAGAGAAATGGAAATTAAAGAGTTCACTAGTATAACCAGTTTCGTCAATACTAACTTATAAGATAAATAAAAATTTGTCCATATTTTAGTGTTTTCCTATGCACGGCACCTCGTGTATACTTGTTCCTAAATCCCTTTGTTGGTGTCATAATATTCTTCTGTTCTCTGAGTTATTAAATTATACGATTTATCTGTTGTGGCTTTTATCTATTTAGCGTATGCCATCCCTCACAAGATATCGAACAGTTAAGCTCGTGAACATTCGAGAAAATTTTCCTCCACTTTATCGCTGAATACAGCAGTGATTATACCAGGACCTTTTCACCCTCTACTTGGAGTCAATTTTGGTACACACTCGTTCTGGAATGATCTTCAGAGATTCCGTTAATTTATCCCTGATGTCCTCATTCTCATCAAAAAGTCATCCTTTCAAGAATTCTTTGATATTCGTATAAAGGAAGGGTTCAGTGGGTAACAGCTGGTCAGGACAAACACTGAAAGATTATTTCCCCTATATTTCAGGGAAAAATCCATTATAAATTCCCACAATATATAGTAATTAGAATTAGTCCAGTTGAAGTAGGTTAGGGGTATTTAGTAAATGTGGAACTTCCTAGGGCTTACTCACCGCTGGGTTTTGTAAAATATGTAAATTTTAATCATACCCTCGGATAGTTTACATGTAAATTAGATATGCCTGTGTTACTTTTACAGTACAATAAATGTAACATAATATAATATTGATGCAACAATATATATTTTTAATTCATGTAATCTCAAGAAAGCCTAACTCCTGGAGACTTCCTGAGTCTGAAAATTGCTCAAAAGCTTCTCGAATAAAATGCACATAGATGAGTGAAATTTTCTCATTATATTTTAGTTATTTATCAGTCTTAAAAATAAAAACAATATGTATTTTTACGAGTACGTGTGCTAAACTAGAGCATATTTTTGGATATCGCTTGGAATAGGAAAAACTGCATCTAATTCCTATGCAGGACGGCCACTGCCGTAAAATGGGACGTCACATGCGCTAAATTAAATCCTTACAGATGGGGCCATCTGAGAGCGGGTGAAAGGGAGCGAAAGGGATAAACAAATGAACGAGAGATTGCGCCCAGAGAGAGAGCGGGGATTCGGTTAATCGTCATTACTCTCCAGGGTCCGCGTCTTTTTTGTTACTTTTCGCTCGCCTTCGGCCAAAAGTCCACGGACTCGTTATCCGCTCCTCTCAGTTCATCATTCCCTTTCTACTTCTCCCTTATTTTTTCCTCTGATTTTTTCTCTCACTCTCCCTCTACCCTCGGGCAACTTCTTTCGCGTTCGCCATTCTTCGCTCTCTAGAAAAGTTGCCCCAAGATTGAGGCTGCGGGCGGAGGGTGGTAATTTCGCAGCTCTTTACTTTCTCCACGTGCTTAATACCTGCGGGGAGAGTATTCTAATCGAAAAAATGTCCGCTTTAAGAACGAAAGGGAAATCTCAAGGCCTCCGCGATACGTTTTCACTCTCTTGTCGGAATGTCCTCGGTGAAATTCACGCGGGCGTTGAACCAGGGGGGGTTGTGTCGTAATGTACACGTTTGATGTTTGACGTTCCGTTCAAGGCGCCGTAAGGCGAGAAGTTATTGCAGCGCTTAGAAGGAAAAAAAATCATTTAACATACCCAATTATTTTTATGATTTCTCCGATAATACTTTTCTATGGATCCCAAGTAGTAATCCTAGCAATTTCAAGATCAACCCAACTCCTTGAAATATTGACCTTAATAATTGTCTTCTGCGTTTACTGGTCTGGGTTCTATATATTTATTAATTTAATAATTTAATTACATTGAATTCGTTAGTTTACTTCAAATTTAGCAACAAATGTCAGTACACTATTTAAGTAAGGATAACAATACGTCTACTTTCATAATGAACACTACTATTTACATTTCGCTGGGTAATTTTCTTATAATGAAAAATTATCTCCTCTAATTACTTTGTCAGAGACTTGCTTGCAGCAATTAGCTATACGATTCTGGAATCACGGAAATACTGTTTTTTTGATGAGAGGAAACCTCTTTCCGAAAAGAAAATTAGTCGGAGAACTAAAATTATCTTAAGGAAAAATTGTTATTAAAAGAAAGGATGGTTAGATTGGTTGAGGAGTTGAGGAAGATATATTAGCTAATTTTGTCTCAGAAAAGATTTATGCAAGAAATAAACACAGTCAGGATACAAATAAGGGTTGGAATATTTGGAGGAAAAGATTGAGAAATTTGTAAATTATTAGATAGTTAGATGCCATTTGATATTGGTATCTGAATTTTTTTATATGAATTTTGATCTCATAGTAATAATTGAAAAAATATTCCTACGCAAATTTGATCGTAGCTAAATTTATTCGAAAAATCTATAGTAATAAAACCATCCTCCAGTAAGAAATGTGCCTCCTTACGTTAGAGGACCAGAGGTGTACAAATAAAAGGAAAGTTTTAAATACGTTAAGTTCCGTCATGCTTTACCGGGCCATTTACTATTATTATCTTAGGTACCAAACTTTTTAAAAAAATGCATAACAGGAGTTTCTCATCGCCTAGAGAGTGGAAAACACTCAAGTGTGCAAGCAGAGTATTCTGCGTTCCAGTTTTTATAGTCAGTTTGATAGCTGAAAACTGTTGTTGAAATCTCCTAATGTAAGCAACAAATCTTAATTTAAATCTTCAGATCGAGGAGCACTGCATAGAGACGACCTGGAGTAAGGCTATTCTTGCAATGCGGAAAAACAAACCATTTTATTCCGATAAAATCCGTCAATACTGACCAGAAAAAGTGGAACGCGCTATAGTCATTACCGTATTGTTTAATTGTTTGTAGTAAAATGCAAAAAAATTAAGATTATTTTCATTTTTCGCGCTATTAATATTATAATTCCTTTCCGCGTTATTTGACAGCGAAAAATTCTGGGGGATTTAAATCCTCAGGGCGGAATAAGCCATATGCGCTGCAAAAACAGTATCCTTCCGCCTCAGTTCACTTTGCATCGCAACCTTTTCTTCTGCATCATCATTTAATTCGTTCCGTCGCTCGCAAATGAAAATAAAAGACGTATAATTTTTGCCGCTCCGCTACTTCTCGGGGTATTTTCCGAAAAAACACCGAATCCTCTTCTTCTCCCCCATCCTTTCTCTCTTCCATTCATCCGTTTTTGTTCCCTTATCAGTTTTCCTTCCACAATTCGACATCTTTTACTCTTCCGAGTTAATCGCGAAAAGCGCCATTTTTTTGGCGGGAACTCGACAAGAGAAAACTTGTAATATTAACGCGAACGAAAATATCCTCTCCACTCTCTTGTTTCGTAATATTCCTTCTTCCGCTTCCATTCAGCTCTTTATGCGTGTCTCTCTCCTTTTATTTTCCTCTTTTCGCCCCGTTTCACACCCGTTCCTCTCTCTCTCTCTCTCCCGCCTTTTTCCTTTTCCACCTCCGTAGGCCGTTATAAAGAGGGCGGCGGTAGTACCCATGTGCGCCGCGTGGGGTCTCTGTCGTCCCTTTATACGAAGCTCTCCAAGCGTGAAAGAATAACGCACCCCGTTGCTGTGTCCCGTCTTCTGTGTGTTGTTTTTCCTCTTCTTTTTTCGAGTGCGGTGTCGGAACGGAATTCCCTCCGAAATTTGACATGACTTTTGCCTCTAAGAGTCTCTTTTATGTCCGGGCGCTTAAAGTAAACATCATAAGGAGCCCGAAATCTATTTCTTGCAGTTGTGTGTTCTCGTATCTGCTCCTGCGATATTGGTTGTGTTCCCGAGCCCCAGAGATTTGGAATCCAGGAGGAAATTTAAAGACTTTTTTCGTCAAGTCTTTCGATGTAGTTTCCGTAAGATATCTTCATTTTATCATGCCTATAGTTCATGTCGTTTTAAGGTTTTCCAACAGTTACTATTTAATGTTAAGTACTGTCATGATTTAAAAATGCAGGGACATAATTCTTATTTCTTTTCCAGACTATAGTAATTATTTATACCTATATTTTTCAGCAATTAAGTTTTCATTTATCGCGTTCATGTTTTTCTAATACTGTGTTTTACAGTTTATGACTGTCGCTGTTTCTTTATTTATATCTCACCATTTTTCATTTAGCCTTCATTCGTTGCCTTAGAAAAAAAATCCAAAGAAATTGTTTACATCGCTTTCGTGTTCGTACTAATATACATTTCGACATGGAATTAGAGCCTGGGAATAGAAGAATTGTTAGTATTTTCTCGGCACTTATGTATATATATATATATATATATATATATATATATATATATATATATATATATATATATATTTGGTAACAATGACTAAATTGCCGAGAGCCGAAAATTTGCGGCAGATAAAATTCATTGTTTATGCGACTGAAATTAAGTACCTGCATAGTACTATATATAATATTTTTTTAATACTTTAAGTGATCGCGTTTAATTAATTGAAGAACAAGAAGAATATTCATGTTTCAAATTATCATTTTACGCATTTATGTAGCTCGTCGATTGATTCAGTCCGAAAAATTCATGGGTTACCTGAAGTTTGAGTGAATCTATTCGGTACATTTCATTTCGAATCTCATGCAAGAACTCTTTAACGATCTCCGTTGGACCAAAGGACATACTTTGCATTGGAATATTTAAATGGAAATGTAAAATATCAATTATTTAATTACTTTGAATTCTAACGTTCGACCCTTACGAATATTAATTGGTAAATAGTGGGAGCTTCCTTTCTTACGGCGACTTTTGTTGGGCCGAAGGACTTATCTTTAGAATAATAGGAATATTTAAATGTAAGTGTAAACATCCATTTATTTAATCACTGTCCCCATTAAATGAAATAAAAAGGACGTGGCTCGGTAGTTTAGTATTTTGGAAAACCTGCTCGGTAAGTGGGAGACCTGAGTTCGAGTCCCAGCCAAGTCACTAATTTTCACTTATTGTAAAACCTAATTACTGTAATATCAAACGTTCGACTCTACGAGTATTAATTCGTATAGACATAAAAGTGAGAGCTCTCTTTACGTCTGGTCGGTATTATTGTCAATTTTCGTGTAGAAAATCTCGTCAAATGTCTTCTTTCTACCATTTAGTATGGTATTTCTTCGCCGCCAGTATGAAATCGATGAAAATTTTTCCTTAACCTTAAAATGATAGATGCGTGTTTCGTTAATTCAGGGATCGAGCAGCTATTAATCTTTGTTAACTGTTCCACTTGGGTGTAATTTGCGCCTTATCGCGCCTGCCGCTATCACCGCTTCTTCACGCTCCAAATGGATGTCATGAGCTTCGGCCGCATTTGACTAACGAAGTCCCCTTTACATTTTTGGTGATTAGGCGCCAATTTTCTTCGGAGGGCGTGCAGATTCGGCGCATTACGGTCCTTCGCGTGCTGTCGACTCGAATTTCGGGACGAAAACAGACGTCATGCAGATGGATCGCCTGCTAAATTAGACACGGAACCCTTAAAAGCCCTTTCGAAGTCATTAAGAATGCATTTCCTCTCTTTTTTGCCCAAACATTTTCCGACCGATTTGTCAATCTACAAAAATAAGTGGTGCAGACAGACCGCGATGTTCCGTTGTATGTTTTGTTCGGAATCCTCCCGGAAATAATAGCTACTGATTGCCGTCGATTTAGTTATTCATAGCGTGTGGTAAAAAGAGACCGTTCCGAGATAAGATGAGTTACCTTTTACCAGGTTATTTCTAAGTGAAACTGGGCTATTTTGGGTATAACCTTAGAATATTGTTCCTGCCACCATATTTATTTATTTATAAATCTTATCGCATTGTGAAAAATATCAGGCAGTAGCTTTAATAATTTATAATGAACTTCTTAACATTACTAAATACACTGATTGAAATGATATAACTAGGTAAAATATTTTTAGTTTGTACTAAATTCAAATTTATAATATTCATTGCACCTTCGTGTCTAACATAATCATTCACAATTACATCAATCTTTACGGATTTAATAGTCAATTCTAAAGGCAATGCATGGTAGATTCGGAGTTGAAAATAGTCACAGAGTCAATAGTATTTATCTTGACGAATAAAATATATTTTGTCCTATGGTACAAGATGGAGAAAAATTATTTTTCATTTACTCGTGTCAGTCCTAATAATGGCTGTATTGACATGAAAGTTGCTGAGGTATTGGTTCACTAGAACTAGTAGAGTCTTTGTGCTTCGCTTAAGTGAACATGTTCGCTTATAGCATTCTTTCTGGATGAGGAAAGGAAGGCTACCTCACCCCTCGTTATGCCTAGTATGCCCCATTCCCCCTAATTATTCTTGTTAGCTGAAATTAGAGGGAGTGAGACTTTAACCAGCCTTCGGACTGAATAATTTACAGATTGGTTTGAAAGTCTGATTAGAACATATTATTTTACCGCAGTTATCGGTGGATGTATAATGTATCTTTTTCATATAAATGAGATGCATAAAATTTCCTTTTTTAAATGGCTCTCACTCATTTCCTCAATTTAATTAATTTATTGAAGTGGTTTCAGTCCACACGCAAGAATGATTTTCCTTTTCATGTCATTGGAATGGCAGTACGAATGAAATTCTGATTTTCTTGCTTTCGATATTTTCATGAGCACGAAAATACATGTTTACTCTAATACTTTCATGCAATAACAAGCCAACGTCACATTTCTCTATATTCACCGGTTTACAACGTCCACTCTCGAGTTAAGTAATTCGTTTTGAAAAAGCTTTCAACGCGGTAATTCGAATTATTCCGCTACCGTACTATGAAAGTAATGATCAAGTGATCTAAATGCATTGAATGCTCTAATAGTAGTTTCAATGCTATTTAGTCGTGTATAAATTTTAATCAGGTATTTCCCTTGAAAATACTTCCAGGCGATTGTGGAGGACAAAGTTTTGACAATATATTTCAACGAGGAGAGTTAAGAAAGAGAATAGGTAAGAAATCTCTACTGCATTGAGAGACATGTAGCTTACAATCAATTTAATCATGTATTAATTTAAAATCCTAAAAGTCCTATCCTTAAATCTACCTCTAAAATCTTTGGGAACTTGTTGAGAAGATTTTATGTGCATAATAACAGGCAAGAATTCTTAAAAATGCAGAAATTAAGTAAAAGGAAAACGAGATGCTTACATAGGTATTCATCCTTTTTGGCATTCAAATAATAGAGAGTGTTTTTGTCGTGCTGGCTCCATTGAAGCATTTAAATTTAATTAACAGCAATAAAATAATAAACAATTTCTCTTCAAAAATACTCTCTCGACAATTAAATAGTAGAACACCTTATAGATAGACATACTACTACTAGATTTTTACATGTCTGCCCGAGTTGCTCAGTTTAAATTATCTTCCTTCACTCCGACTCTCACACTAATGAAAAAGATATTTTTCATAAAATTTCCCGTCCTCTTAGGTAATAGAAAGGTCATACTTCGCAATAAAAAGGTGATGCTACCAAAAGGCTCTAATTTGAATAGCTAGAAAGTTTTTTTTACCTCTGACGCCTGAATGAAACTTTTTGACGACTGAAGCTGACTCAGCCCTCTGTTCGTTACCCGATACTAATTGGCTCTCCAAATCTTTGCCTCTAGTCGTTAGCTATGCAGGTTATCCTTTGTGGAAGCAGATATAAAGATAGGAATTGGAACACTTGTCGTATGGGAGCCATGATGTTTGGCTAGGCGAGTGACTAGGGCCTGTATCGACCAATCACGATGCTCATTCCACTGAACGGGTCACACGAAATAGAAGCTTCTATTTTGGAGGACCTCATAGAGTGTTCTGTTTGAAGCGTAGCCCAGCGGAATTCCGCCATGCTTCAGTCGGGTTATTTCAGGCATTTAATTAAGCTTTGTGAGTTTAATTCTAAAATGTTGGCTTTAATTGCGAAAACAGTCACGGCAGTGATGAGAAAATGGATTTTCTATTTTTTGCCGTAGTTTATAATAATTTTTATTTTGACTTTAACATTGACCAATTTTTAATTACAGAATGATGGAGATATAGTGTATGAAAAGTATTTTGAATATTTGTTTGTATAGGATTTCGATTTTTAAGTTAAAGTTTTTTTAAATGAAAACCTGTATTTTTCCTAGAGAGAATTTTTGCTAAGTTTTATTTTGGTTTCGATCAATTTCTCTTATGAATTGATGGAAAAGTAATTCATGAAAAAGGTTTAGAATACTATTTCCGAAGTATTTCGATTTTTTAAGTTCGAGTTCTTTTGGTGAATTCCAGCTTTTTTCTGTAAAGGCTTATAAATATTTTTCTTGTTGTCTTGATAAGTCTTTCGAGGAATAAAATTAGTTTTAATATTTACCCAAAGTTTGTCTGCAACTTATTGTACTCATTCGACACGAAAATTACCATTTATCGTATTTTTTGCTAATAAAACCTCCTTACAACAAAATACTCTTCAGAATATTGCTTTATAAGAGGTAAATGACTAACAAAGACTAATAAGTTGTTGTCATCATATCAGCTTTCGTTAATAACCTTTTATCATGAACGTAATAGGTGTTGAAATTTTGTCGAAAGTTTTTATTTCATTGCATTTTAATGTGCCGATGGAGCTTCGGTACTTCAGCGAAAGCAGATCTTCTATTTACCGTGTTCAAAGTAATTCCGTGAAATGTCGAGTTATAATGAACCCAAATAATAAATCTAGAAAAATAAACCTAATAATCTTGCTTACTGTTACCGATCAATTTTTACTTAAAGAATTATGAAACATAAATTAACGAAAGCACTTAACAATTTGCATAGAGAAAGTAAAAGTCACTTAGAAAAGTACACAATTTTTGTGGACTCTACTGAGTTATACTATCTCTATGATTATGAAGAAATTCCACCAAGTAACACCTTAATCCGTAACGCTTAAAATTTTTATTGTAAAGAATTTCAATTTTTCATTCTGATAAAAGCTACCGTTGACCATTTGACGTAGAACAGTTCGAAATGTATGAACGTCGCAGAATACCTGTACATATGGGCACCCTTCTAGCAGACAGCATTCAACTCGAACATGAAATTCTTGTCTTGACTAATTGATAGTTTTAAGCCAACAACTGACAACTGACCGATTTGGAAGTATTTTGATTAGTGAAGATTCAATGTATTGAGTTTCACTTAGCACAGGAAAGTGTGCAACTTAATCCAAGGTGATACAAGAAGTGAAAAGTAGTGACTTGGCTGGGACTCGAACCCAGTTCTGCTTTCCGAGCAGGTGTTCCTACCAACTAAACTACCGAGCCACGCTCTTTTCCCTTCTGTAGATGAGGTTCTGCCACTGCTACATTCTGAAACTGAGTCCCAGCCAAGTCACTATTTTTCACTTCTTGAATGACCTAGTGAAGATTCCTCCGATAAGTCATTTCCCTCTTCTTTCTATTAGAAGTAAAGCTGTGAAATCTCACCTAGACGCCTTAAATTCGAAGCTTGATCGATCGAAGATTTGCTTCGGCCACCGAAATGCGCATTGCGATGGCAACATTCGTACGTGTTTTTTTCGATCAGAACCAACGTTAGGTCTCACTAGTTGGAAGTGGGACCAACCTGTCAAGAGGTCACGCGTTTTAATTCCTCGTTGGGGAAGTTTTTTTCGGTGTGCATTCATTAATCATCGGCCGGTGTCTGGCGAGGGGCGGGTCGCGCACGTACGCCGACCCCTCGGGAGTTGGGGGCCCCTCATCAATCCTCTTCCTCTTATCCTCGCCTCTTTTTTCCCATTTTCGCTAATTTTCTCCTCGCTCTCCCCCGTTCCCATCCCGTTTTTTTCCCGTTGTGACATCGGTGTCTGTCGGCGACACGTAATTGGGTCGCAAGATGCCTCCACGCCTTGCAGTAGGTGCTGCGAACCCAGCGGATTGTCGTTTTATCGGATTTATTCCCAGGGTTTTTGATTACTTGAAATTCTTCCGTATCAATCATCTTTCGTATCAGCCTCGTTGTTGCAGGGGTTAGAAGGTTACCCTGGCAATGTGGAGGTCCTGGTTAGGAAACATTGTTTGTGTTTGTCTTTAAAAGGATAATTGGAAGATTGATCTCATTAGTCTAAAATTCGGCTAATAAAGACGTGATTATTATCATGATTTCTTTTCTCTTTTTGCGTTGTTTTTTTCAGTCTTGTAACGGGTTTTCACCAAGTCACATACTTTTCTATTGTAGTTTTAGGAATTTTCTTACTATGGACGCTCTTTTCAGAATGACTGTCTTTTGATTGATTTTTATTATGATTAATATTATTATTGTGATTTTTCCAATTCTTTGATCTCTTCCGATCTAATCATATAATACCGAAGCGCAATCCGGGGTCAGTGAGGGCATTTTCTGAAGTGCTTTCATCTAATCTGCAAGGCCCGATTTCATTTTAGGATCCTACGCTAAATATTGCGAAATGGTCGTTTAAACAAGGATATAGGGAATTTTAACGTTCCTTTATGCATGTATGTACTCTTGTGAAGTTGGAGGTCAAATAATAATGCATCAGCCGAAGCAATGTTTCTCATTTTCATTGACTATTTCGTTTAAAAGCCTTCTTATTAGTGTATGTTCCAGCTTGAAAGCTCCCGTATCTGAATAATTGTTTTGGAACCTTAATATTAGCCTTCATTACATGAGGATTTCATTATTTTATGGTTCTTCTTGAAAGTTGAGTAAAGTCTTATTGAAAGCAAATTAACCTATCATCACGCGTGTTTCTTTCAAATAATTCAGAATCAGTGCGGATGCAAGCATAATTTAAACGGACATATTTTCTTTCTAATCCGTTGAACTCTCGGTAATTTTGATCGTACTTCGGAAAATGTTTACATAATAAATCTGAAAAAAGTGAACTTTCGTTCTCATGCGAAGAATTTTAATCTTCCTCTCCAAATAAAATGATGATAAGATCGGTCATGATAATTTAATTTCAATGATTCTTTGAGTTCTCCACATTGTATAGGAAGTGAAGTGCGAGCCGTAAAATCATCAAATTAAATCAGCGGTGTTAACCTTGCTTTAAAATTACTGTTTTAGATTAGAAAAAGTTGACCTTTTGGATGGGAAAGCAAATAATTTTAGATGCGTGAGAGAAAACTCGTTTTCGTGTTACTTTCCCGTCTTTTTATGATCTGGTTGTATAAAAGCAGCCCATCTTCGGTCTCCGCCGTTGTTTACCTCGCACGATATCCAACTCTTCGGCAATAATTTAGTCTTCTCGTGTCAGGACGGGAGACAAAAAAACCTAACGAGTCTAAATCATGCTAATGTATGGATCGTGTTATACACTTCCGCCGTGAAAAATGCTTGACACGAGAGAAAACAACCGTAATCGTATTGTTTTTCGCGGAAAGGTCATATTTTTGCCGGATTCGCTCTCTCCGTGATGCAGCGCTCAGTTGGCGTCGCTAGTCGAAGTGGAGTAGTTACTCGAGTTCGTGTCAAACGTGTGGTCACATTCGAAGCTTTCTCTAGTATTGTGTATGTACATTACAGTTTTGAAGTACTTCTCCCAATTTATTTTTGCGTGAGAGTTTTCTGTTCTAATCAATCTGTATAGAATTACGGGAAAGAAGAATGAATCGAAACTTCACGTCTGAAAATGCATCTCTTCGCCATCTAGCGTACGAAGAGGAAATTACGTTTCTTCCTGTATTGAGAGGTATCATCCGTGGACTTTCCCTCATCGGTACGAATTCTGCGTGAATTGGAACTTCAGCCTGTTCTCTTAAAGGTATCGGTGGTAGAAGCTGTATTTTCTCTAGCTCCATAGGGTCCACTAATAGACGTTTCATCTATGAAGCGGTTCACGCAAGGGACCCTCCATAAACATTATACTCGAACAAAGTAAATCTATGTATTTTTCATCCTAGACTTGGTTCGGCCTAGTTTTATTTAATTGTGTCTCAAATGTGTTAAACCAAATGTCATTGCGCCATGTTGTACCTATTTCAGAAAAGGCTTATTCTAACCATCCCTTTAACTTAAATATAAGCAGTGTGCTGCTATAAGATTATAAAATCTTCACAATTAGCAGCAATATTTATCCTACAGGATCAAAATATGCAATGAAACTGCAGAGTTCACTGATAAGATGTTGAATTGAATTGAAATAACTTTTCATTATCCACCGAACTGACTTTTCTGATAGCGATTGATCGATCAGAAATTAGAAAGCCTTCAGTTCTACTATTCATAAATTACTTTTTGATGTTACTCATTGTACGTGCTACTGTGAGATTACGTAGTTTATACTGTCATATCATTGTCAGTGATAAAAATCTAAAGTTTCCTGTTTGCTCTCATCCATAGCAGAAGTTGATGGCGATGTAGTTGTCCCAAAGTTGTTTTCCGCCAAGTGATAGGAAAAATTTATAGGAACTCTGAGAGCTGCCATGGGATTTTGTAGTTTATTTTACCATCCCACTTATGCAAATCTTGTGTTTCCTATTCATGTTCTTCCTCAGTAAAAGTTGATATTAATTTAGACCCCCTGCTGATTTCCTTTCCATTAAGTGATCGGAAAAATAAATTGGATCTATACAATTCAGCCATTTTAATTATGGCCATTTAACTAACTAACACATTTTCCTATTAAACAAATTTCAATCGAATGACAATAGAAGTCAAATCTATGGTCGTTAAGAAACAAGTATAGAACTGTCAATTGATGAAATTCTTTTCCAATCAAACAAATTTAATCGAATGATTATAGAAGTCAAATCTATGGTCGTTATGAAAGAACTATAGAACCGTCGATTGGTGAAATACCCTCGCGAGTAGACCTCTTGAACAGTCATTTCCTCATTTAAATCCACGCTCGCTTCGTCGACAGTAAGACGCAATTTTCATTTTTTCATAATTCCGTTCTCATCCATGATCGCCCGCGGGAATGAGGATGCACGAAATCGCGTGGCTTATAAATCGGATAATTTGAATCCCGTCGACGTCGAACGAAGTAAGAGTCGTGTGGGGAAAATTGGATTCTCACCTGTGATGAAGGCATTCCCAGATACGTCGTGAGGTTGGGAACGTATTGTGTGGGCGGTTTCACTTTTCCGTTCTCGAATTTCTTCTCTCAATTAATGCTGCCCGTGCTCTCGGCGTGTGGCTTTTTCCGGGCGCTAGGGAGGATCGTGTACAGGTCTTGGTAATAAAGGCTATTTGCGGATCACGGATGGAGCGAAAAAAAATCGGCGCGAATAAGCTGCTGGCTGAGGAAAACAGACCGGATTGCTTTGATTAATTTCCTTTCTCTCGCCTCTTATCCTGCTCGTTGACTTTGCTTTTATCAATAAAAGCTGCAGCTTCGCGGGTGAGTTACGGCTGTTTATTCAAATAAGGTTCCGTTACAGTTTATGAAGGAAGTGATGTTACTCAATACTATCTGTTCGCTTATTTCCTTCTGCTTTCGAGTTGACTCATGCAGTGTTTTTCCATTCATTATTGTGTTTTATGAAGAGGCTTTCAATTCGATTTTCCTTATTGACTCCTCTTTCCGTCACGGAACCTTTCAGTCGCTATTTTTATATTGCTCGTGGTTTTTATGATGATATTCATCGATTATTTGTTTTTTGCCAAAATTTCAATTCTTCTTTTCCTCAATAAATTACTTCAGCCTTCAATTCCTGGAACCTTCTAATGTTATTGATGGTGATTATATAAACCGATATATTTTGGTTTCCACAGAAAAAGTTTTACTAGAACTGATCTTTACCTTTCCTATTATTTTGCGTTATCAGTGATATTTTAGATACAAATAGATATTTTTTTTAGAAGCATGCATGTTATTTTCTGCAATTTATTAGTGAGTATCGATAAAAATCTTGACTCTATGAAGATTGTTTCGCACTGAGCTGGGCTGGCTGGGACCGAAAAGTCGAATAATCTCTGCTCTAAAAAATGTATATGCAGTATAATTCCTCAATAACACACGAAGGAAGATATTTTAAGCCCCTGCTGGAGATTATTTAATTCTTATTACAGAAGATTTTGTTAGGATGCAACCAATTTATGACAGTCATAAGTTAGAAAAACCAAACCTTTGCATTCAAAGATGATAAATTTTAGTCTTTCCGTGATAGGTATTGGTTTGAAAATATTCTAAACATTAAAATAAAACGGATTATTATCCAGCTAATGGCTTCAAACTTATGTCTCTAATTGATGTTCTCATTGTCTTCGACTCTTCTATGAACACAATCGTTCTCTCGCCATGATGGAGTTATTTTGCTTTCACTGGATTCAATCTGCTGCTCATTTTACTTTCCCTCTTTCGCTGAGAATTGCGAGATCCAATTTCGGGATTCTGAGAAATTCTCCTTTGAGAATTCCTTCTGTCGTATTAACGTATTCGTCGTGATTAGGGGATAATTATGTTACTACCAGAGATAAATGTAAAACTTAAAAAACCGGGAAATCGGCTGTACAAGGCGAAATGTCTCTAATTGTAAGTTAGTGGCGCCCTAATTACGGGTGGATAATTAAGTTGCAAGGAATATTGGGATTCTTCCGACACTTGACTTTTATGATCTCTGACTCTGATTTTAGCCCTTGAAACTGAATATTTTTTCTTATTGACTGAAATTGAATTCTTTACCGGCCCAAGTCCATAACCCTTAACGTAATCTTTCTCTACGGAAGTTGGGTTTCAAAGGGGTTAGTAATTCTTCGCTATATTAATCCGTGATTTATGTATTTTTGTGAAAATTTCTTAGCAATACTAGTACGAGGTATATTAAAGTGTAAGAGATCATATTTGAGCTGAATAAATTTAGACGAAGATTCGCATGTCGGACCGCTTGACCATAGGTTCTCGAAGTTTGTTTCCTAATTTTTATTTTATAAGCTATTAAAAACTTATCGTTGTCTATAATGCATAGGTAGTGATATATCCGTTTATGATTACAAGGTTAATGTTCGCCTGAGTGTTTATGCCATAGTGATGGCAACTTTACTAATTAAGTAAATTAGTAAAGTTGAGTAGTATAATACTCAACTACTTAAATTTCTGTCCTGAAAGCTTCGTTTTATTTTAAGAAAATTTTATTTGAATTACCTGCAATTGACCAACTTCTTTTCTTAATTTCAAATAGGTGAACGGAATTGTGCTGCATGGTCGCTGCCATCTGAACGCATCGGCTACCATCAAAGGTCTTGCTGGTCCCGTCTTTAAGGTCATCGTTTTAAGGTAAAACATTTCTTAAATCTATCTTTGATTTTATTTTGTACCGCGTTAATATAAGTTAAAATTGAATTGCATCGGAAGAACGCGAGAAATAATGTAAATACAATGTCCTTCCAACTGTCTCTTCTCTTATATAGTTGCATATCTCTATTTGCGTGCTTTGCCATACTGATTTGCAAAGTTGAAATATCGACGATTTTTGCTGTGAATCGTACAAACGATGTTCCTTCAGCGTGATTTTCATGCTATTGATGCTGCACACCTTCCAAGTTTTAGTCATTTTATTTTATATTTGTTTTTGATGATTGTTGGGGTGAGTGATACCTCGTGTAGTAGATTTCCGATCAATTTCACGGTATGAAATCATATTAGTAATAGCTGGAGGTTCACGAAAGTATTCAAGAACAAACTATCTTTGTTTGCCGAGTTTACATTGTATGTTGCTCTGACTAAATCACTGTTAAACGATTATCCTGCCCTTATTCAAACTTAGGTGGTATTTTTATTTGAATTTTTTGGAAAAATCGGGACAATCATTTGATCATAAATCAGGATACGCCATTCGCAATATCTTAACTGATGTAATATCCGATTGACAAGTAAATGAGAATAAAACGATTCTTTCAATGTTTGGTTTCCTTTTGTTGAATTATCTCTTTTGATAGGAAAATGAAGTATTTCTTCTTTAATATTATAAGGAAGTCCTATGAGATCATGTTACTTGGAATTTGGGGTCCGTAAATCGACAGCTTACTCGAGAATGATACGTTTTCTAATATTTGTTGTACTTTACGGATGTCCGTTCACTGCGATAAGTGTTTTGTATACCAGAAGTTTCCGCGATTCCCAACCGCAGTAATGTTTTCTTCGTTCGTTCCTTGTGATATCGCCTCTATTTCTGATTAATCCTGGTTAAACAATAGACTTCCGTGAGGTGAGGAAGAAAATAGTTTGTGCTCCATTGCTTAATTATTACTTCAGGGTCAGTAGCCGAAGCGCTGTTGTAAATCTGACCCTAAACTTCAAGCTCGAGTTGGGAAACGAGTAAATTACAGCTGCAATCTGTGAAGCAAGGCAAACCAATTTCTCGGCGTCGGCGGATGCAGGAAAATCTCGAAGACCTTTTTTCTGACTAAACAATCGCAAAAACTGCAAAGGCAGCAAAATTTCCTTTTGATTCCGAGAGCCTCCGTATCTGGCCTGCAGCGCTCTCCCGAGTCCCGCTCTCAGCTGCTCAAGTGCGGTCACGTTATCCAACGAAATTTCCAGTTCATCTCCCACAACAAGCGCGTGTGTACAGGAATCGATGTACGCGAATTGGCTCTATGTAAGTTTCATTTTATTACGCCAAGGCCCGCTTTGAAGTCGGGGAAAGCAATTCGGCTCTCCCGGGAAGTCGCCGTACGTAGAGGTGCGATTTTTTCGAGAGAGGATGTGGAGGGAAAAGCTCATTTTATCCGTCCATTGAAGATAGCGAGTTACCTCTTTTTCGTTTCCGCGCGGTGCTGCTCTCTTCACAGCCGTTTCCTCAACTAAGTACTCTCGCGGCTGCATCGCGCGCTGGCTTCTGAACTTGAATGAGAAGGGAGGAAGTCTGTTTATCACTTGTAAGAGTAGGAGGAGAGAAGGAAGAGTCGCGGGGAAGGAAAGGGGGGCTCTCCGACTTCCCCCATCTCCTAGCTCCGTCCCGCTTCCCGCAGTTTTTTCCTCGATTCTCTAGAAGTGCTCATAATTTACAGCGTAATGAGCCCCTGGTTCCGGCGATCATTACGGTTTCTATTTGGCCCAAGGTAGTCAAATGCCTCCTTCTCTCGCGCTCTCGGTCCGCAACGTTATCGTGGCATTACATATTTCGACCGGAAGTGGAAGGTTTCCTGCGCGCTGTTGTTTCCCAAACTAATACACTTCACGCTGCGGTTGACTAACGGGTTCGCCAACCTGATTTTTCCAGGCTTCGTTCCCCTTATCGGGAGAATTCTCTTTCGAACCTAGTGGTTTTATTCCTTCCGTCGATGTAACAGCGCGGAAGTCTGCGTTTACTCAAACTTGCCCTTGGATGTCCAACGCTTCCATTCTTTTGAAAAGTTTGACAGCCCAAGGAATGATTCGTTACAGCTGGGAGACCTCAGCTTCCGCCGGTGCGTAATCGAATAAACATTCAGCATGTTTTGACAGAGTGATTGCTCGATGTCGTGGGAGTTAAAAACCAAGCGAATCTATAAATACCCCGCGGGTAGCGTCCTCGTTTTTACGCGAAAGTTTATCGCGGAAGATGCCTGGTTCCGGAGGTCTTCACACGCAACCGGGGATCTCGGCGTGAAAAAATGTTCTTTCCCACCGACCATTCGGATAGCGGGCGGAACTTAAGAGCGAGGCCCGTCGCATGCTGCGATTTTATGTTTCACAATCGATAAACACGAGTTATACCCATCGAAGTTGCGTCACCGGTCGTGAACGTGAGTAGAACTTCCTTTTATCATAATCTATTTCATAAGTGGACGTGCTGCGCGGAATAAATAATACGGAAAGAGAATATGCAATATTCGATCGTTGTTTTCCGACCGCGGAGGGTTTAACGGTGTGGACAACTCCCGTCGGCCCACACCGGTTTCGCGGGCCGTAAACCATCATCAAATGTCGTCTCCGCGCCGTTTAAGGTTTTTATCTTCCCTCCAGGTACTCGTGATGCAATAGATGGTGCCGTAATGACTCCCCTCGCTTCTGTTTACCTGTCAACTCTACAGCTGTCGTGCATTCCCATATCTGATGCATTTTTGTTTCGTTTCAGGAAACAAGAAGGTGTGAAAGATCTTGCCGTTAAGCCAATTACCCAGTTCCCCGTTTCGCTTGACGATGAGGTGAGATGATTGCTTGTAAAAAAAAACTTAAACGCCTCCTCCCTTAATGATCGCAATAAAACTAGACATAACACCAGAAACTCCAAATAAACAAAAGGAGTTGCCCTAGCATTCAAACTGATTCCTGTAAATAAAGTCTGTTGCAAAGTGATTTAATTTATGGTTTTGCATTGCTTATGTATAAAATGCATGCATTCTGCCACTTTAAAGAGAAAGCGCGATTTAAAAGCATAATTACGACCTGAATAACCTGGATTCAATAACTTCTTTTCGCGTTTATTGAGCTTGAATGTCAATAGTTCGCTTGAAAGACATTGTGGTCTAATTTGTCATAATAAATATCTATGGCCCATGAATCTTCCATTAAACAGAAGCGGGTGACGTACGAAAGCGTATCCGACCTTGTTATAGCATCTCTGTTATCACTGCCATATTCTAATTGGACGCTTGCTTAGCTGGTCTTTGTCGTACATCCCAATCCCAGGCCTTTGACTCAGGGCCAAATTTTCCTTCAAAATGTTATATTTTATCGAAATAAGATGATTGTGCGGTAGAAAAATTTCGTAATCAAATATTTATTTTTGAGTTCTATTAATCAAACGTGCATTCTTCTAATTTTATTGACATTATTTTGCTCAGTATAATGAAATGTCCGATCTTCTTATCAGCAATTAAGTCTAGAATTCAAGAATAATTTTATCAGTATTCTATTTTTTTATAATTAACCATACATTTTACTCACTCATTTTCATATCTGGTGTTTCGTTAATAGATCAACTCTTTTTTTCCCCAAAGCTCTCCGTCACAGGATATAAAATTTTTATGAACAACTTGGTTTCATACAACAATAAGCTCTCTATAATTCAATGATGCAGAAATAAATAAAAAATATTGCAAATTTTGTATCTGTGGGTGAAAACAATTTACTTAAATATAATACCTCTGCGTCTAAGAATTGGTTTAATGAACCATTGTTGGCTTAGATTTTTCATAAAACTCTATACCATTTAAAGCGAAGGCACTCCTTTAGTACTTCTTGACTGAATATCACAAATTCAATGCAGGAAGTACATAACTGAATACTGCTTCAACACTAATTAAGTCCAACTAATTTAATTTCAACTATAAGTTGTACATTGTTTATAAATTGATCAATTGTTAAAATTAAACCTTATTTATTTTCCCAATCAGAATTAACAATAATTTGAGTGAATCATTTTTTCTGCTTAAATGGCACCTTGTCTGGCAATGTCTGATGAGGTTATTGTTAATTAAAGTTATGGAGGATTAGCTAATCCTTAGTAATGAAAATATACTTGAAGTTTATTTATAATAAAAATATTTTATCCTGAAGTATCTGAATATATTATGTCTTAATCAGTATATTTTAAAAGGCAAATATTCAGAATTTGATTTCCTATCCCCCTATTATGTCATTATCTTAATTACAGAATTAAGTTTAAGATCAATTATGAGACTTTTTTTGCTGTCCAATAAATAATAAGGATGTGTATTGATTTGTATCCTCTTTCTTCTTCATTTTAACATTTCCAGTCTCCAGAAGACAGATTTGCCAATTTTAAAGGCCTTCGTTCCGTTACCATCAAAAAGGTAAAGTATAAGTTTTTTTCTTTTCCAATGCAGCTTATTAAATGTCAAAGGCTTTATCAAAGCATGCTGCTCAATTTAAATAAAAATCTCAAATTTCAAACACTTAAATGAAAAATTGTAAAACATGTAAATTAAACTATGCTTTGTTGATGCATATAATAACAGTAATACTTCAATACATCAATTTTGAAATATAATACATCTTGTAAATTTTGTCTCATGTATTTGAGAGATGCACCCTCTTTCTTAAGAATTATCTATTTATTTAGCTTTGATGTTTGAATTTTTTATTAAATCCGTTTGCAGTCATTTCCTACCATGCATATTTTATTGTGAAGCACCAAAGCTGAATACACACAAACCTACAACTTACTCATGTTGAGATATTAATTGGGTTGGAAGTCATTCTTTTTCTATGAATTTAAACATTACCTTTAGATATCACAACTGAAAATTCTGAGACTAAATCTCCTTTAATATGCTGAATAAATATTTACACTATATCTTATGTATTTACCATGTCTTCTATCATGGTAAATACAATCTCTTTGTGCAACCAAGGCTTTTATTTTTCATAACTAGACATGACAATGTTCAAGTGACAATGGCATATTTATAATTAACTTAAATTTCCAAATATATTTTTGTGGAATGAATTATCACATATATCAAAGAAAAACTATTCATGTCTTCCAAATTATATTTTTATTCAACCAGTTTTATCCTTAGCTGAAGATGTCAACACATTGACAAAACCACTCAATTTATCAAATAGACATTTTTGGAAGTTACAAAGTGTTTTTCTTTAAGATGGAATGGCATTTTGGTTTACAATTCATTAAAAATTCTAGTCAATCAGTTTTACTTATTAGGGCTAATTAGGCCAAAACATCCCAAAGTATGTTCTGCAAACTTCAGTGACACTACATAGTGTACATGGAGAAGTACTTCTCCATGTTTGGTGAAGAAATTCAATAATTTATGTAATCCTCATGACTTTAATAGCAATTCCAAATAGAAACATGTTTGAAACTAACTTTCTCCTCTGTTCTCAATGACAACACTCTCTCACTTCTCAGGTTTTGTCTTCTCTGTGCCGCTATTTCTGAACTCTCATATCTTTTTTCTTTTAATGTCTACTTACTCTTTGAAAAACTTAGGTTTTCAGCTGAGATTTCAAAAGTTTTTTGTTGGAGGGAAAGTTTGGAAAATGTTGAGTTAAGGACTTTATTAGTTAATCATCAGAACACTCTGTTTCAGGAAAATTACAAAACAAAAAAATTCATTTATATTTACTTAATATTCAAAGTTAGATGTTTCGCTGATTTCATGCTATTAACAACCATAAATTATCCGCAGCCTTATCAATTAAAAAATTCAAAATCCTTGAATTGACATTTCATTTTTAAAAGTTAAGTAACATTTATGCTTCCATATGACCTAAGAAATTTAAATTCAAGTGCAAGAATGATATTTAATGTATTATTTCATTGAATATTGAATACAGAGTTCAAAAACCTCTCTTTTTAAGATATTTATTGGAGTTTAACTTAGTAACAATACCTGAACTAGAGTGTTATGCATACCGCTTCTGTTCACTAATTAAAGGATATTTCTTGAAAGCGTATTAGAACAACACCTAGGTAATCAATCTCATCTAAAATTTAACCAGTTATTGCTTATTCCCTGTATTTGATTATTTTTCCTTTGATCCTTATTCAGATTTTTATAAATTTAAGTTCTGGACTTCCTCGTGCAAATTATTCCCATGTTTTCATTTCTCTAACAATTTAGTATGAAGCATTCAATTGCAAAACTGGCTGTTAACTATCAAGAGGTTGCATCTCCATTCTTACATCCATCTTCATATCATCCATTGCTTTTCTTCCAACACTTTCTTCCATCTTCTCGCTGATTCTAGGGTCCCCAGGGTCTTGGTATCATGATAATTGAAGGAAAGCATGCCGAAGTTGGGCAAGGTATCTTTATCTCGGACATCCAGGAAGGCAGTGCAGCAGAACAGGTATTTTTTCTTTTCATACAAATGGTAGCACAGTTCTTATAAAATTATTCAAATTACTAGCCCTGTAAACTTCTTTATCTTATTATTTTTACTGGATTCAGGATGAACCTATGATTGATGAAATTATGGGGCAATATTTTCTGCATGTTATGAATGTTGGATTCTTTTTCTTAAGTTCTCAATCACTGAAAAGGATTTCTCTCATATTTCCTGAGATATCAGCTCATCAATCATCTTTATACCCTTTTTAAGAATCTAAATTGATCAGAAATACTTTCATCCTAAAAGAGCTCCATTTTTAATTTTTCATCATGTCACAATATTTCATCCAACTTCACAAGTCTAATTTATGTGAAAAAAGGAAGTATTTGTCACTTTAAAATAGTTCACATCTAAATAGTGAACTTTCTTCTAACTTATTTCTCGTATTTTTTTATCAAATAGATGTTTTGCTATCTATCGATAATAATTTTCTCTGTGTATTATTAAAAAAATACTCAATGAATAATTCCAGCTACTTATTTCAGTAACTTCATTAGACATGTTAGTCAGGATTTTAAGCATTGCATGTTTGTCTTATTGTCATATTGATTGTAAATGCATGGTGGTTGTGCCTGTTAAATCCTTGTAATTGCTTTTACCAATGTCAATGTTTCATTAATGGGACTCCATCAAGGTCTTCGGAGAATGAGGTGAACTTAACCTTTGAATGTGTAAATTATACTCTTTATTGATATTTATACTCCTAACATGATTTTTTCCATTGGGCATGAAATAATCGTGGTTTGTATATGCAAGGTTTTTTCACTATCTCAAGTATTATTACTGATAATATCCCATAGATGTAAACTTGAGAAAAATTAGAACATCATTTAAATTTCCTACCTTTAATTAGAATATATAATGGTTATATAATAATATTCCAAGTGATAATCTCATAACTGAGTTTCATTTAACCTCATCTAGAAAAGGAAATTAAGGAAATTGTTTTCTTTAATACTGTCTGACATAAGATAGGGATGTTGTGATTTACAACTATGTATAGATTTTTTTAAGAGAGAGGTATTAGATAAACTAGATCCCCATTATGGATTCCAACCTTAATATTAAGGAGTGTATTTTAATTTCATATGAAAGTCAGTCAATTAAATAAAACATTATTTCTGAACAACTATTCCGTAGTGGATATTAACATTAGGGAAAAAGACCAGAAGAAAAAACAATAAATCATTGTAATATATTAGAATTATGCATTGTCTTTTAATCTGTTTCCACTGGCTTGCATCTTTTCTTTTTTTATTGTCTTGCTTATCATGAGAAAATATGAAATATCCCAATGTGTTGTAATGAATTTAATCTTCTATGAGAAAGCCAGATAGGAAAACTTGAGTAACATTTAATATCAATACCAAAAGACGAAGCCATAGATGTTGCTGTGTTCTATATTTAGTCGAAAATGATATGCAGAGGTAAAATAAAGACGATTTATGGAATAAAATCTCAACAGTCCTAACCGAGCATTTGTTTATTGTAGAAATTACTCTCCCCTTTTATTTTCATTTGTTGGCTCTATCTGAATTAAAGTAATTGAGAAGGAACTATGCTAGACAGTTGTAACTATCAATATATTTACTTATCATGTAAGAGAGTATTATTGTATTATTTATAGCCTATAGAAGTACTAATTATCATCAGTTTTTTAATGTGGCCACATAGAGTAATCAATTATTTTAAATAATTGCTTTTATTAGTAGAAACAATGATTTTCGTCCAATTTCACTTTTCACTTTACCATAAAAACTGTGAGAAACTTTTAAGCTGATATTTTTGGCATATCTATTTTTTATTTTAGAATTATCTTCATCTACAATACATATTATACAATAGTACAATATTTTCTGATTATCATAGCAATTCCTTCTTGAACATCACAATTTGTTTTTTCCTTAATTTATCATTAACAAAATCGTATAGTATTTAATAATTTATTTATAATCTAATTTAATAATTTTACCAACCTCTATGATTTGTAAAACTTTTTCATTGTAGGGTTTTTAATAATCCTTGATCAATAGAATCAATTTTCCTCCAAAATTCACAAAAATGTTTGCTTCACTGGAATATATTAGTTTATTTATCTATTCAACTAATTATTAATTTCTCAGATTTTTTTTAATTACCTAAAGATACTGATAGTTTGTTTTAGTATTTACATGCATGCGATAATAGTTGAAAGGGAGGTTTCTCAGCTTTAAGTATTAGGTAATGATTTTAGGCAATATAGATAGCTGAAAAACAATATATAATTATATTCTTTTTTAGACAAAATAATATGAGTACATCATTATTCTTGTATAACTACTAATTGTACTTCTTTTTTGTTCACCAATTTAAAATAGGCTGGTCTTATTGTTGGTGATATGATCCTACAAGTGAACAAAGATGTGATTTTGGGTTCCAATTATGACATGGTAAGTTGATTATCATATTTTTTCTTTGATTTATGCTTGATGTAACCCACATATAATATGATCAGACTTCATACAACCCATAATCTCATAATCACTGAAAATGTTTAAATTTTATTCCTTTAATGAATATATTTGTAATAACACTAACTGGTTTTTCAATATCACTTTTTTTAAGCATTTGCCCAATGAAAAGTGTCTAAATAATATGTGGATGAACATCATTTAAAACTCTGCCCATTATTATTGAAGTAAATATTTGGCTTGGTTACTATCTGATATCAATTTTACATTTTTATGCATTAAATTATTCATTTGTTAGTCTTTTCTCATTTTCAGAGCTAAAAAATGGAAAAATATTCTTAAAATAAAAGAGCAAATCATATCACTGCTTAAGTTTGCATTGAATATCACTATTGTTTTTGTATTGTTCTATTTCATTTTTAACATGTTTTGGGAGATTATGTTTGTAGTGTGAATAGCATAACTTTTTATCAAACCGAATATGTGAAAAATATTTCATATCTAATTAAATTCTATAGAATATAAATAAAATGTTTTCACCCGAAACTCTGTTAAAACCTCCATGCCTTTTTCTTTCTTCTTGATATACATTATTTTGGCATCATATTTTGATTTTGAATACTTAGTTAACAAGACAATCTTATCCAAGTGTTTTTATTCCATAGATCCAAATATTTTTATGATTTAGTCAGCACACACACATCCAAATTTATTCCATAAACTATTTGAATGATTGATAGTGATTAACTGTCATTATTCTTTTGTATTTATAAAAAGACTGCCTCACTTCTGAAGAAAACTGAGGGTGTTGTTACTATAATAGTGTGCAATCCAAATAAGGCTAAAGAGGAAGAGAAAGGAAAAGACGGAGCCAAGAAAGAAGAAGAGAAGCCAAGTGAGTCATTCTGATTCTAATTTATGCTTTATTTAATCTTTTCCTAATCCTCATGTAGGTATATTTACTGTAGATAGATATTACCTCATTTTTGTTCTAATTTTCTTTAACTATCCTTCTTTTCCTTCCCTTTTAAACCTGAAGTTTAATTTATATCTTCAAATTTCACTGAACTGAGATTCTGTCCTCCTCAAAGCTCTTTTAAATTTCCCCTGATATGAAACTGAATTTTCCAAACCAATCTTTAAGGCTGAACTCCCTTAAAAATCAATAAAAATTATTTCAGCTGTTTGTACTTGTTTTTCAATATCAAAATAATAATAATCATGTTAAATTTACTCACATTCTCACTCTGATTCCAGTTAAACCATGATTTTTACATTTCTTGAAATCTTTATCCCACAGAAATATGGTTTTCTGTAATCATTGAAACAAAACCTATCTGCGAACACAATCAAATCTTTTCATTCAAAGTTGTATCACATTAATCAATTCACATATCTGTGGCATTATTCCTTTATATTCATTTCATAACTTTTTGTGAAGGTTGAAAAGAATCAGCCTTTTATTTTTATTGTCAGCCAATCTTTGCTCAACAAACTTATAAGCTATACATTGTGTACATCAATTGCCTATTACCTTGAAATATTCCTCAGTTCCTTCATCTATATATTTGTATAACAGCTTCTAATTTTGTTTCTATATTTATTAGCATCATATTTATTTAATACTTAATTTATTTAAGTATAAATTTAATTAATCATATTAATTGCATCATTTTAAATTCATTTATCACCTTTAAAATGAGCCCAATTTGGAAAATGTATGCAATATTATTTCATTAACAACCTTCATTCATTAACAACTATTATGAGTACCCATATTATTTTAAATATTTTTTTAATCATTGAACTTTTCATTATTAAAGTGAGAGACAATTTTCATTTGTAATTTACAATGGTTTGGCTCTCAAGTGTTTCCTATTAGTAGCCTGTTTATGTTTCAAAATATCAGTGTAGTTTTATGATATATATGTTATATTTGATTGTATTTGTATGTGGTATTTTATTAGTAGTGTTGTAACTTACATGTTAAGTAATTGGATTTATGAAAGAGCTGTCAAAGAAATGTGTTTTTGGCAATGTAGTTATTTTGCCTTAATATTTACAAATTATTATTAATGCTTGTAATTTATGTAACTAACAAAAATGTCTTACTATAATACTAATGCTTGCATCAGCTTCTTGTGATAATTTCATTTTTAAGTGGTTATTTGTGATACTTTAATATACTAACTGCCAATATAACACCAGACTGTTCAAATAATTTTTAAGTAATCTCAATTATCAGGGATTTATCTTAATTTTCCATTATCTCACACTCTAAAGTGCTCATTGTTCTTTCTTCTTCACCCACAAGACTCTAAAACCCTATGAATGACTCTTTTATTTCTTCAACATGCCATGTTCTAATTGTACATACTTCAAGGTTTCAGGACTTTTTTGCTTTTGGATGACATTTTCTGAATGAAATTTTTATATGTAGTTGCTACTGGCAAATAAAAATAATTAACACTTATTTAAATCCAGGAACAGTTGTATTATCCTGTACTTTTACAAGAAATTAATTATTTTAATTATATTTATGATATACTACTCTCTCTTTGATAGAATTTATTTTACTTTATATTGAGGTTAAAATCGTGTTATGAACAGAAGGGAAATAATGACCAATTAAATAAGAGTTCAAATTTGAGATTAGGATTTATGCAATAAAATAACCTCTTCTAGTAAGTGAGATGAAGAAATAATGAGAAACCCAATTATTCCAAGCTTAATGGTATAGTATACTGTACATATATTACCATGGTGTGACTTTTTCAGGCCAAATTTTGAAGTAGAAATCAGGGGGTTAGGTATCCATAATTGATACTTTAAAAAAATTAAACATGAAGTCAATATATCCAAAAATTATCCCTACATAACCATAATAAAATAAATTGTAAAATCAGGGTTAAAGAAACAATGTGATAAAAGTAATTCATTTTCTCTGATAGTTGAGGGAGCATAGTTTTAATTGAATACTTTCAGGGAATTACCTCTAATGGATTGCTCATAAATGAATAATCATTCCAAATCTACTCATTAAAATCCATAAGAAATTTTTATATTGCAATTCATATTTTTCTCTATTTCTGTAATTTGTACCTCAGCTTTCTCAATTATTTTTAAATTATTCATAGAGCTATTTTGTATATTGATCATTTTGATTAGGAGAATTCAATTTTTCACTTTACTCTGGAAAACTTGAATCGCATAAGATGTTTTTGAGAAAACTTGCTTCCATTTTCTATTATAATAATCTGTCTTCTTTTGTTACATACTCTCAATTTAATGTTGTTTAGTTGAATTTTTTGTGATGGGCATTCAAATGCATCAATTTAGCCATGCAAAAACAGAAAGGTTCTTTGCACTTCTAAATCCATAACAGTGATTTTAATTCAGTAAGCATTAACTCTTTCATTTTGACTTATGATCAGTATGATCAAATCAACTTTCTATTTCTTTGTTTCTTTATTTCCTCCTACGAGTTATTTTATTGGGAAGCTATTCTTTTAATTTTCATTGCTTTTGTCTAATTGTATTACATAGATCTCATTGAGAGATATTATTCTTATTTCTTCTGTAAGCAAACTTTCCTTTGTATTTCATCTATTTTTACTTAAACTTCTTTCATTTACTTTTATTGCTTATATTATTTTATTATTTAATATTATAACATTCATTGTATATTGCAAAGATTTGTAACTACATTTTTCTCTGTGTATATAATGTTCTCATTCATAAATTCTATATGTAGTGAACTAAGGTATTATTACATGACTATATTATTTAACTTTGTTCTATTAAAATAAAAATTTATTTCCTAGTTGTATGCTTGAAATTTAAATATTTTGCATTTGCTTTAATTATTACAATGAATACAAATCAATAATTAGCAAAAAAGAGGTATTTTAGATGGCTGTTAACATTCAGTCACAAGACATACTGTTCTTTTTTCAGTTTGGACAAAATTTTTCCATTACACTTCCACCTATAACATATCATTTTGTTTTATCCGAAAAGTTTTAAATAAATTTTGAAGCAAGAACAACAAACCTTAATCAAATAAAAATCATACTTCAAATTTTTGCATGATTTTTATGTAAATTTTAAGGTCTATTCTTATAACCAATTTTTGAAATTATAGTTAAATGGCTAGATTCTAAGCATATGTGATAATGCATGTCATGCTGTCCATAAGTTATATTTCACTTAAGTCTATGGCTGTTAACTGTTTGGAAAGGGTATATGCATTATTTTATTTATGTGTTCACAGTCTCAATTTGAGAGCATTGTTTGAATTATTTAATGAGATTTTATTTTATGTTTGAGAAGTTGTTCCTCTTATTGGTTAATTTATGGGCATAAATTTGATTAATTTGTTGAAATGTGCATTTTATTGTTATAAATATCAATCCTGTAAACCCAGTTTGGGATATTCTTGTTTGTGCCTTAATTGCCGAGAGAGCCAGAAATGGTTTCATCTATTTTAACTTTCTGCATCGATTAGAGTGCAGACAAACTTTCCTTGATAAATGGTATTAATTCTGTCTCTCTCTATTGCCCACTTTATTTCCTTACCTCCATAACCTTCTTTCTTTAACTCCAACTCCTTACACTCCTGTTTGCCTGCTTTCGCGGTCTCGATGTTGCTTCGGTGGATTTTCAATGTGCATGGCCCATGTGAGTATCATATTCTTGGTTGCGCTTCAAATTACTATATTGCTTTTTACTTTTTATGGGTGAAGGTTGCCTGAGAAATGCCTATTTTGTCCTATTTATTCTGGCTTCCTGAACTAGGGTATGCCTCCTTGTGGAAATTTGACATTGACATTCCTTTAAAATGTTGTCATTGTCATTAAGTGAATGAAAGATTGCAGAGATTCATGAAATCAAAGTATCATTTACCTTATGTATTATTATGTGAATGTTGATTTATTATGAATGAAATAATCTGTGAATTGTGTTATCCAAAAATGGATGGTGTTTAGAAGGAGTTGAGGTAAATCCAGAAATAGTGATTGGTAAATTTATCAATCAGAAGAAATATCCAGCAGTAAATGTAGAACATTTTTACTCATGAAAGAATAAACAATGAGTCCCAAAGATTTGCATGTAAATTTTTTATCATGAATGTGTGCTGACTACATAAGTATTTTATTGCTAAATGCAATTTGGTGTGGGTGCACAACTGCATGGAACTTGTAATACTACAGTTCGATTTGTATCCTATTTTTCCTGTTGAAATTTGGGCACACATACCATTGAGAGCCAAATATAATTCTATTCATTTAAATTACTAGTGTAACTTGTGCATGTTAATAAAAGATTCAGGTAAACATTCATGAAAAAGCATTAATCAGTTAGGTTTCCTCCTAATAAGATAAAACTTCCATATGCTTCTAAATCATACCTAATGATACATTTAAGTTGATACAAATATTGATTATTCGCTGAACTTTACTTCTACATCTGAAATTTATTTCAAATTTCATTTCAAATCATTCATGTAAAATTTTATTATACCATGATAAAAGTTAATAAAAATTTTTCATCACATTGTTTCATTGGTGAATTGAGCAATTTAAGTTATGAACCATTCCACTTTTCCTATAGATGCAGCTATTTGTTTAATATTTCTTTCTCTGAGAATTACTTTGAAGTATTGATTTAAGTTACCAAAGAATCTAAATTTACTTTCTTTATATTAATGTGCTGCTTATAAGAGATATTTTAAGAAGCATTAGTTTTGGTATCTGAATCATGATGCATTTATGTGAATGCAATCATTCTATTATGGTTCTAACCTTTATTTTTACCATCCTTTCCTCCATTAGAACTACTCACAAAACCCATGTCTGGCACAACTCCAACCAAAACTTCCCCCCTCTCATCCTTCAATCTCACCTCCATCATCAAATCATCCCATTCCACACAACGTGCCTCATCTTGTGTCTCCCACGCAATCATCCCCGATCATCCCCATTCATCCAAAAAACATTCCCAATCCGCACCCACCAAAAATAACGTGCCTCGTGCCATGACCAATAAATCATCTGCTGCATCTTCAAAAAACCCCCCACGACCAACTCTTCTAACCACACCTAACTCGACACATCCAACAAAACGCCAACCATCACCCCCTGCCATCACCCATGGGCCATCGAAATCTCCTGGGGCTACTCCGGAACTAACAGAAGCCCCACCAGAGCCTCCTGCAGATCCTGCAACCTGTGAGATCAAGCCTGGAAGGGAGACCACTGTGGAAATCAACAAGGACAATGTGGGACTTGGTCTCAGTATAGTCGGAGGTTCAGATACTCTACTAGTAAGTCAAAGGGGAAAATCTCTGCCTATCATTTTTGAAGTCACTCTCCAGAATTTTCTCAGTTTGTTTTTTATTCCTTGAGTGTTAAATATATTACATCACACATACATAAATCATTCCATTATAATCAGATGCTTTGATCGAAATACTATGAAATATTCTCAGTACAAATGATGAAATTTGCTGATATCAAGAGGATTATTTAAAATACCCTATTTCTCAGCATTAAGGATACCCCGGTGTTGAGTACGCACCCCCATTTTCGGAGGTAAAATTTTGGAAATAGTTTTGTTAAGATTAAAAATCAAGAGAGTTATGTAGGTAATTTGAGTCATAAAATCAGTATCAGTAATTGTTTACTATCTTCTATGCAATTCATCACATTAAGATCTTGCAATTTCAGGATGAGTTGTGTAGACACGATGTGTAGTACAGATAACCCTCATATTAGCATTGACGTATGTAAAACATAACCTTCGACAAAGAAGATTTTGAGAGACTGATTTAAAGTGAAAAACTGTGTCCTTCACACCAGGAAATACAGTAGCTAATGATATATATTTTGATTTCCCTCATGTATGAACATAATCATAATTATTAATTCCTTGTCAGGTTAAAAAGGAATTGGCAATGCTATATAAAATCACATAATTACACCCACACAAAAAGCACCTTTTAACCACAATTAAAGAAAAATAAAAACAGGTATAAAAATATCCATATTGGATATCATGTATTCTTCTATAGGATAGAAGGTTTTTTTCTAGTTTCTAATCATGAATTTCAGATTTAAATTACTGAAAGTAATTTCACTGGCTGGAAATGTAAGACTATTAAAAAATTGTATAGAGAAGAAACTGTTTTCTTTAATCTCAATTGTATGAGACCAAAGTATCTATATTGGCTATTATAATGTGTGAATTTTGGTTATCACCTTAAATTATTTTTTGCTGTTTTTATTTAATATTTATTTATTGTATAGTTTTATTAGATTTTATTTTAAGGGGGAATCAGATACCTACAATGTATCTCAGAAATGCTGTCTATTACCTGGCAGTTCCAACTTGTGCCTCATTTATTTATTTCAGTAAATTGAGTCTTGAGCATTACAATCCGTGGGCTGGTGTGATATATTTTCCATACACACTGGTACTCATTTGTCTGTAGATGTGAAATAATTTCATGTTGTCACTTATGATTATGAATGACTCTTCTAACCCATAACCTTCAATTTATTGCATCTAATTTTCTTTTATCTACCACTAAAGGCAGTGATCATAATTCATGAAGTTTATTCTGATGGAGCTGCAGCGAAAGATGGGCGTCTTAAACCTGGTGATCAAATACTGGAAGTAAATGGAGTTGACTTCAGGAATATAACCCATGCTAAAGCTCTGGCTGCCTTACGGCAAACACCTGCTAAGGTAAATTATCACCCTGATATATTATATTTATTTGACTATGCATTAATTCACAGGCTCTCAGGTAAAATCCCAAGGAAAAACGGACTTGAATAAAGCTGGACGAACAAGTGTGGTGCCACACATTTTCCCATGCACACAAAGTTCCCAAAACGGCTTGTGAAAATGTTCTGGCTAGGTAGCCTAGATGGATAAGGCGGCCTCCTGGATAGAGGAAGATCCCGGGTTCGATTCCTGGCCCGTTAGACTTTTTTTAATTCAGTTTTTCTTTGGGATTCTTCCTGGATACTCACACCCTTATGTGCAATGAACCTTTAATCGTTTCCTTGAAACTGTGATGAATAAATGTATTTATTTGACTTTGAATTAATAAAAAACAAGATGGAATCTGAAAAACATAAGCAATGTGAACCTAAAGAAGAATGTCATGATATGGATAAAGATATTTTTTTAATTAAATGGTCTTGTACCATCAAAAGAAGCTCAGTTTTTCAGCCAATAAAATATTTTTGCATGATATGCATAATGAAAATGGTAAAATTATCATGTACTAGTAAATTATCATGTATTACCAAACTATCATGTATCATATGAATGGCTTTCAAAGGAGCAGTAAGATTTTTCAAATCAAATAGAATCCATTCAAATAAACATAATCAAAACTATCTCAAATTTTAGGAATGTAGTGTAGTTTTCTTCATCATTCATAGTTAAGTCTTCTGAAATTACCTGACTATCCTTGTCTCTCATATTCTTTCCAGTCTTCGGAAACCAAACCAAACAACCAAATTGGTCTTTCTCGCATCCTCTTATTCTCATATCATCAACTCATTTTATACTAACCATTACATACCTAGTCTGAATGAGAAATTCCTGCAAGAACTGCTCATAATTTAATATATTTATGTTAGCCTACTAGTTATTTCAGTTTTGATAACTAATTTATTTTTACTAAATTTAAAGGTGAAAATGACTGTGTATCGTGATGAAGCAGCTGCTAGTGGAGGCAAGGAAGAGGATTTACTTGATATAATGGAAGTAGAGTTGGCCAAAAAAGCTGGAAAAGGACTGGGACTTAGTATCGTTGGCCGAAAGAATGGTGTTGGTGTCTTCATATCTGATGTGGTATGTTAATATACACTAAAATATTCCTTTATCATTGATGACTACTTTATTTTACTGAATATAAAATAATTTCCTTTATAGAGCATGACTAATTCCTTCTGAATGTAAACAGATTGGGTGTTATTTAACACTTTTATTCATAAGGAAAAACGGACTTGAAAAAAGTCTGACAGGGCCGGGAATCATCTTTTTCTTCAGTTATCTGTTTCAAAACTAAAAAGTAGGCTGCTTCCCAGTTATAAAGCTGCTTTTGTGAAAAACATAATGTATCATTCTATTGCCGACAACTGAAAAATTATGATAAATATAAAATAAATTACCTGATTATTGCTGAAAATAAGTAAAAACAATTACAAATATAACTAAACTTTGTTTTGATGATTTAAGAACTACAGAAATAATTATTTCTATAGATAAAATTTTTGGGAACTAATAGCCAAAAATTGATTGATTGACCAAATAAAATCAGGGGATTAGTACTAATTCTTCTAATTATGAAATTAACATCGAAAATTTTTGCAAGATTATGCTCAAATCAGCAAATTTCATTCAAAATTTTACTTTTTAAAAATATGTAAAATCACAAAATACAACCCTGATGAAATAAGGAAACAAACAATTTCATGTTGTTGTGACGTAGACGTACACACACACTCGCTCAAACACTGATGGTGATCTGGGAGCACATCCCCAGTACCGTACCCAGTACCAGTAACCAAAAACTTTTAACTTTCCTCCCGGAGCCAATGTATACCTGGCCTAATGGCGGATGATCAGGCATAAACAGGGATTATAGGATGGTCCGGAATGGATGATCAGCAGAATTGTAGGCAGTAGGGACGTAATCCCAGGACATTTTGTGTGTTGGATTTATTATTATAACTAGAAACAAATCTTTGTACATTTGTTGATGGAACCACAGGCTCCTGCCTTTGCGGAGGGAATACAGAACTGCCATATTATCTGTATAAACAATAACATGGCAAGGCACAATCATGCTAGAAATTAAAGTGATTGCTGCAGTTAAGGTGCAGCACCTTCTTCAGTTTCGTAAGTAAGTAATTCCTTTGGGAACACAATGATCTCCTGCATATCTAATCTTTGGCACACAAAGGCCATTTGCCAGGGCATAGCATTTAGGTCCGTAGAAGGATGATAAAACTGTAATCTGGAATCAGTTTATATTTTACTCATAATCTGTCTCATATGTATTCATCACTGTGCTTTCCATTTGTTTCTATTCAGTATCTTCCAAAGAAACTTCCTTTACATACTAGTAAGAAAAATCCAACTTAAATGTAAACCTTCTAAGGACAGTGAATAATACTCAGAATGAAGAATTAATGATCATGCTCCCATGAGCCATTGGATACTTTTACTTCAGGTGAAAGGTGGAGCAGCTGAAGCTGATGGGAGGTTAATGAAAGGTGATCAGATCATAGCTGTCAATGGTCAAGACCTGAAGGGTGCCACTCAAGAAGAAGCTGCTGCCGTGCTGAAAACAGCCACAGGTCGTGTTACCATTAAGCTTGGTCGCCTTCGTCCAAGGAAAGGTGCTGCTCCAGAAAAGTGAGTGAATGTAATACCAAAGGCAACCTGTTCTATGACTATTCAGCCCTATTCTATAATACACATCCATCACCGTAATCAAATCTTTAATTTCAGCTTGTTTCAAATCATTTTTGAAGTGTTGTTTCCACTCCTTGTATAAAAGAATCATTTCATGATATCATTCAAGTAAGCAAAACTCTAAAAGAGAAAATGCATTTCATACCAATTGATTGTTCAGGTCATTGCACTTGCCGCTGTTTTGAGAAGCTGGTTCATGTAAATATCTTCTGTTTAATCAAGTGGTGGAGACAAAACTTTCAAGTATAATTGAAACCTCGGCTGATAAACTATTATGTTTTATTTTAAATGCTCATTAATTTAATAATTGACCATAAAATCTGAAAATTGTATCAAAGATTAAATTAATTTTATTTTTCTTTCTTTAATTTTTCATAGAATGTACTTATCTCTATAAATGTTTAGGTATGATTGTGAATTGTTGTGACTTCTAGTTTTCTGCTGTCACAATACTTTAGCTCATTTTTCTCTTTCATCTTTCCTTATACAAATGCTAATTGGGGAATTCTTAACTGAAATGCTTCTCATCTTGACATCTTTAGACTTTTATCTTGCCTGATGTGAATTCATGTTTTTTAAAATGAACCCAGTTAAAGATCTAACATATAGTATGTATAATCAAACATGTTATGTCATGCCATGTTCAAGTTATAATTTTGTAGATATTATATCTCATTGAACTCCAATTTTTGTTTTGAATTTATATGTTTTACGTATATACATGCTATCTTATTTTCTTTAGTCAAGGTTTATGGAAAAGGTCAGAGGTTTTATTACCAGCACTCAGCCTATAAAACATGAGCATATTTTTTATGCTGGGTTATACAAGGTTTTTCTTTTAATTCCCTCTCTCTAAGATACATAGAAAATCTGTTAGCAAATAATTAAAATAATTCAGTTTATCTAATCACTCTTCACTTGAGTGAGAGTGTTTAAATATGTTTATATTAGATTTGACAACATTTAATGGCATTCCATTAATATAACCCCAAAACTTAGTACTTACTTCCCATAAAAACCATTATGCAGTTCACTCAGCTCTAATTCTCATAAATCAGAGAAACTTCATATTAGCCAACTTGCTTTGGTGGCATCATATCCATTATTTTCATATTTTTTAATTGATTTCTTAGTGTGTTATTTATCAGTATTGTAGCTGGATGTTATTAAAGTTTAAAATAGCCAATTTGCCAATAGCCAATTTCTCTTTGCTTTATTCCTCCATTGAATGTAACATCAGTTTTCTAATTACATAAACTAGGTTAAATATCCAAATCAGCAGAACTTGTTGCTAAATGAGTGACGTTGAATTTTAAAATTTAATAAGTTTAGCATTAAAAATTATTTTGTACTTTGAAAATTAGGATTTGCAAAGTTTGTATAAAAGTTACCGTAATAAAATAGTTAAACAATTTTATCATAATTTAAATCTAATTAATTCAACTACTTTTCATTACATTTGCTTCATGCCTTCTGTATGTATGCTGAACATTAATAACAACGCTTAATTTCCTTTTACTTGATTGAGCATGAATTTTTGCATTATCTTCTTTCAACTAATTGCATCTCATCATGCATTAGGAAATAAATCCTCACTCTAAAACTGAATTTAATTATTTCATTTTAATTATTTTGTTCCTTCACAGTTCAAATTTAACTACAACTCCTGTTGTAAATGATAATTAAGTGCTATCTATATTAATTAATAAAATTGTAAACTTAAAATTAGTATTTACTATTGGCATCCAAAATTTTAGTCTTGAAAGCTGAGTACGAATCAGTCATTAATTCTTTAAATTACTTTTTGTAATCATCTGCCACAGATGCATTGCTCCAATTTAAACTATTATTTTTTTATAGCATTGGAATTTTTTTGCTGTGGCATCTCGTAGACGTATTATCCCCACCAAGCAAATCTGCCAAAATATTGGGAGGCATTTAAATGTCAATTTACTTAGATATTTTTCACAATAATTCCCTTTTATTAAAATTTCATATCAGATTGATCCCTCTCTAATGATGAATATGCTCTACTCACATATTTTGCTTTGATTGTCATGACAATAAAAAAGAGTGTAATATCTTTTCATTTTTCATTGATAGTACACGAATAAAGATTTTAAATTCATCCACAAATGTCGGAATCAATCATAGCTTTATGTTTTCCTATTGCTTACTGTTCATTGAATCAACTCATTAGAATTATTCAGGATATATTTTGCTTTGATGCTGGTGTCAATTGGGAGTTTCATGGTAGCAATTTGCATAACTATAATTTGCTGAAAGACTGTTTTAAGATAAAGAAGAGGTTTTTGTATAATCAACATGAATCTATTGTAAAAGTGCACTTTGGTTGCTTTCTATCAAATTTATGAATGACAAAGAAGCTTCAAGCTTAAATGATTTGGGGTGCATGGCATAACATTTATCTACTTAAGCAATGTGTATTAAAGCATGTGTGTTCTTCTGTTTGGTGTGATTGTGATTTTTGTAAGTGCATGCATGTCTGTGATATGTGTGACACTGTATGTCATGGGTTTATTATTTTCTTCCATGCTGACACTCTCGCTTTACAGGAAGTAATCACTAAAGGTTAGTGTTCACATAATCCATTAATTCTTCACTAAGCTTATTTGCTACAATGGTCAGCTTTTGAGTAGCTCTTTTTTCTACATTCTGATTCATTGGGATAGAGTCTTTGAATGCACTTTTCTATATTTCTGTTTGGTATTTTTTCTTTAAAAAGCTTAAACATTTTCTACTAATATTTGCATTTTTATTTTCCAAAGGAATAAATTATGTTAATCAGATACTTAAAATTCTAACAGTAAGTATCTTGTAGCTCATTGATATTTTTTTAAATAAAAAGAGAACCATAATTTACCTCCATAATTCCCTATTTTTTGTTTTTTTTTAATTTCTACCCAGCAACTTTTGTTGACTGATATTGTTAAAATGTCACATCTCTCATTATTACTATCAATTATCTTAATTTTTACAACTTTTAGTTAATACACCCTGACTGTAAATTTTCCTTACCAAATAATTTATCTTTTCAAATTTAAATTGTGTATGGACTTCCATCAGTTGTTATTTTTCTCAAACAGATTTTCATTGATATCATGCTCCACGTAGATTGGAATGATATAGTATACTTTAAAGATGATTGCATTATCAGTTCCATCTTATTACTCAGGCTTATTTCATTAAGAGTTATTTTCTCTTTCCTTAGTTTCTGAAAAATAGAAATATCTGAGTATTATGATTATTGGTATTGGTTTCATAGTCCTTTTTATTCTCTTTAATTTCTGCAATACTTTAGCCAATTAATTGTTTCACTACTTGAGCATTTATTTTATTTTATTTCAGAAATATGTTTATTTCTCATTAAAAAATATGTTCTGTGATTTGTGAAAATTGTGCATATAGGTCAACTTTTTATTAGCCATTAATTGCATTGAAAGAGTCTTAAAGTTGTCTAGATATCCGTAGAATATTCTTGAGATGTTATGTTCAATCACAATAATTATTTAAGAAACCTTGATAAAGAAATTGGCTGATTAATTTTGTCATAGAGTTAAATAGAAACCAGTTTATCGTTATATTTATTTGATTTTTCATTCAATGCAAAATTGGAGAGAAATGTAGCACAGGAAAGGAATGAATGGTTCAAAACATTTCTGTCTTAATTAGAAAATATGCAAGTGGTTAAATGTGATATATTGCTTTTGATTTTATAGCCTCTCCTATGGATTAATAAAATTTAAGTGCAAATGCTGTTTCATGTAACAAAACGAGAAATACCATCTTTCAATAAGTAAACCCTAAGAATAAAGTGAAGCTCTTATGTCTGTGCATGATCAGGTCTAATTGTAATTTTTCATCAGGAGAGAAATAGAATTTTAATTTCTACCACCATTCTATGTTAGAACCAAACCTTGAAACCTAGCTTCTATATGATATACATGTATTTGATTTTCTGCTGTTTAATTTTCTTTTATTTTGAGGCTATTCATCTGTTACTAATCATCTCACAAACAGGTTCGCAGTACATTTTATTATATTTTGTTTCTGGAGAGTTCCTTGTAGAGTGATTTTATGTATATATATTTCTTTCAAGCATCAGGGTCCTGTTTCTTTATAATTTCGAATTTTGATTCTTTTACTCATTATTATTCTGATGCGTTGATTTTACTAAAAATATTCTCAATGATATCCATGAATAAAATTGCAAAGGAGTAATCATTAAAAAATTCTAAAGTATCTACAATTTATTTTGGAAGTACCTGTTAAATTTTAATATTTTATCTAACTTTATAGTTCCAAAAATAAATTTGATTAAAATCACTGTAATCAGAAAAAGGTGATTCCAACTAATCTTAGTTCAACCTTACCCATGTCTATCTTGTCATCAAACCATTTCTTTCCTGTTCTTGCTGTCTGATGCAACTTCATCAGGACCTCCAGTTCCTTGCTGCGAGATTCAGCATCACCGGATACCTCTCCAATCCTGCCAGCATCACCACCAACAATTATAACTCCATCTCCATCAGCAGCTATGGGACCTCCTTTACGGACGCGTACCATACGTCTGGAGCGAGGTCCAGATGGTTTAGGATTCAGCATCGTAGGTGGTCACGGTAGCCCACATGGAGACCTTCCCATATATGTGAAAACAGTTTTTGACCGAGGTTCTGCTTCCAAGGGTGGATTAGGGGAAGATAATCGACTTCATAGAGGGGACCAGATCCTTGCGGTAGATGGCGTCAGTCTTGATGGGCGCACTCACCAGGAAGCTGTGGCTTTGTTGAAGGGAACACGCAAGCGAGGATCCGTCACTCTTACGATTGCACGATGAAACTCCATGTCAGCTATGTGTGCCACTCACCATGTGCGTGAATTGTACGAATTGATTTGGAAAACTATGTTATATATTCAGGGTAGTGCAGTTTCTTTGAAACATAAGGCTAATAGATGTTTAAACTTGAGTTATAAGTCACTTTCTAGCTCTTGTGTAAAGAAGGACTATATTACTGTTGCCTTGTGACAGAAAAGTGACTAACCTAACTACCATCTGCTGATTTGGCTGTTCTGAAAGAAAATGCAGAAACCTCCCCAGATGAGTTAATGATGTACAGTGCACCAACGAAGTTATGTGCTCAATGTGCTTCTTTGGTACAACTATCTATATTCTGAAGGCCAGGAAGAATGTCCCCCTCTTTAGGCCTGAAACTGAAGCAGCAACATTTGTCCATATGTCCAAGGTTGAGCTGAGCCTGTTTTCATCATAAATTTTTTACTCAGTATTCCCTGGAAATTTAATGTGCAGAATGCCTTTCTTCTATGTTCACATGTGAGTTTTATATCTGAGAAGGTGGGATCTGAGATTAGAGCTCTCCATTAGACCATGTCTAAACAATGAGAGGCATGCCAAAAAGTTTTTTCTGCTCAAGGCATCTTCAAGCTTTTTCTCAAGGAACTATTTGAAGTGAGCAATTTAAAGTATGGCAGCCCCCAAGAGATCTCTAAATGTGTAGTGCTTTGCTTTAGACAATGTCAAATAATCTGAAAGATCTTGAATATTATACCCAAAACATCTATAACAAATCTGTGTGAAAAGGGCTTGTAACCCACTTAAAATAGTAAACTAATTTCAAAGCAGAATACATAAGGAGTGATATCTGCTCTAGCAAGGTGATAGTAAGACAAGAATAATCATTGCTCTGATCATTAGTGAGAGTGTGAACCTATGATCCAGTGATGTGATACATTAACTGTGTTGAGTGAGCCATTGAAGTCCTACGAAACATAGAGTTCTCAAAGTATAAGTATACATAAAAATATAAATAAGTTAATAATACCTTTCTTCTTAAATCTTATTTTCTTGAGCAAAATCGTGCTAGGTGAGAATAAGTTTTTTGTTGAAACACCAGATTTGCACTTTATGTGTGCCATAGTGTATATTCTATCTGACGATCAGTATGCTGTTGAATAAGGAAGCTTCAGAGTCATTCAAAAGCTATTTTTGGAAGTATCAATGCTATTTCAGTATTCCACATTTATTGGTGAGCACTTAGCATTTGCTTGTAAGGTGATTTGAAGAAGTTAAGTGAGTATTTAATGCATGCATGTTGAATTTTTAAGTGTAGAGATGCTTTAAGTTTAATTACAAATTGTATGTGTCAAATTTTCATTATAACATAGATTTATCTTTGAAGAAGTGAATACCTTCAAGAAGACATGGCTAGAAGAGTTCACTAAAACATATCAGTGAGCAATGAACATAAATCCCCTGGTGTATTGAAATGTTATTGACACTACATGTCACAAGCATCAGTAGTATTTTTGTGATCTCTTCTTTCCACTGATATCTTGATTGTATTTACATTTTCCTTGTTGATAGTGCGTATGCACCTAACTGAAGCCTTCATCTCATGATATGTCCATGTGATAAGTCACTAACTACATCATATACATGTGGGCAAAACAATATTTCTTTTGGCGGGGAAAAGAAATCTTGTTTGAGCACTTACTTTTGATTATCAATGGAGGAAAACATTTTTGCCTCATTGTACTTTACTTGAGATTAATCTCTGCCCACATTCCTAGTTAAATTTTTAGCAAATAAAGTTATAAAATCTCTTACTTGGATGTTGAGTTTGCCATGTATTGTTTATGTATAAGCGTTATAAGTATGTGCCATTATTTTCAAGTGCCCAAAACACCTACATTTATGTTCTAAATGAATAAACAAGCAAGAAAATTCCTGATTATTTTTATTTTTCCTTTATTTGACATTTTTCTTTGTTTTCTATGCTTGATTACTTTCTCTTTTGATATGTAATGCTATCCAAGTCTTACATTATTTTTTACTTATTCCTGGCTGGTCAATTGCATATCAGTATGTTACATGAGTTTGATTCTGCTATAAAAGTATTTTTAAACATAATTGCTAATATCACCAAGTGCTCTCATTTTGCTGCAACTGCCTACATGACCAATAATGTTCCCTTATCAGTCCATGATACACATCAGCTTTTCATGGACCTCATTTACCAACTACATTTTTAACTAAAAGAAAATATTTAGTTACATAACTGTAGCTAAGTGTTGGATAATGAAACACATTGTTTCCTATAGTACTTGGTCAAGTAGTGCATAGGTGTATACTTTTGGCTATGATTTAAAAATTTAATGTCGGGAAAATATTTTGTTGTCAATGCTAGTATAATTTTCATAGTTATTTGAAATACCTCAAATTATTGCTGCCCCTGTGTTTCAAAGATTAGGTAAAATACAGATTCAGTTTCATGGAATTTTTATTTCACTAATTTTTATGTTTGATGCTCATAAGCTAGTATTTAAAAATAAATTTATGAAGTTGTTCAATTCATCAATTTATTGAATATCGGTTAAAATAGTCTCAACAAGACATTCATACTGAATGAAAAATGATATTAACTGTCTTTATTTTTAGTTGCATATTGTTTTGTTGACATTCAAAAACAGTTACCATATTCCTAATATTTAATGAGAATTTGATTATCCTCAGGATTATTAAGTCACTTTTTATGTCACTTTTAAGTATTGTTGAATGTAACATATTAACATTCAATTATTGCCGACTTGAAATAAAATAATAAAAGCTGTTCCAGGTGATGACAGCAGCAGCTAGCAATCCTATTATGTCAAATTACAGGGGATCTCCAATATCCGCTGAAGTCGGTGCCTAAATAGAGATGTGTTTGTTGTTTAGTGTTTTATTATTTGAAACTCTTCTTTGATTAATAAGAATGGACGTACTTTTAACTCAAAAGGTAACCGAGCATAAATTTTGCCTTTTGGGGGTGATAAGGATTGCTACATGAAGCGATAACCTTAATTTAATCTGTCATAAATATTGTTCATACAATGATACATATTTATTGGCAACTGGTTCTCATTAGGGTAATGTAAGATTCTTGAAATGCCCATGAATGCAGTGTCTTGTTTTACTCTGAAATTGAATTGTAGTGTGAGGGACAGATTCTTAGCTCCCATAGTTGGAGTGTACTGTAAGTTGTTGTGAGCCTCCCTTGACGCTATTGTACAAGGGACATATTTTTCTAGTAGATGGTGAATATTACTATTTAATGTGAATATTGTTTGCTGAATATTCAAAACTTCACAGAATAATCGATAATAGTATGCCATGGCTTTCTATTTTAATAAGTAAATCATTTCTTGAAGGCTAAAAATGTAGGAAGATACAAGATACCCTAATTTTCATAAGAATTTGAGGGTAAGTCTGGCTTCAAGCTAGTAATAGTTTATTCTTTAAAATGTCTTTTAAATATTTCCATCCTCTACTAAAATCTTATTGTTGGATGCCTAAAATGTGGGATTTTCCTGTGAATTTTATGCCCAAAGTTTGGTTAATTTGTTGATTGACATATTTTATACATATTTTTAAATCAATAAGTTCTCTTGGTATCAATCCTTTGTTAATTTAAATTTTGATGTGTAATCTGCCTAATCAAGATTATTCTCAGTTTTGAGGTTTTAACCATCTTACATTTTCAGTAGATACTAATCTTTACTCATTTAAAATTAAATTTCCCAATTAAAAAGAATTCCCCTCTTTTTAAACTTCGAAATTCAATCCGTTGGAGCAAGGCATTGGTGTTTTCCTCTCTCAAAGCTCTGTGCATCATGCAGAAATATTACTTCTTTATGTTATATGAGTATAGTCTGACTGTATTTGAAATTTATTTAATGTATTATTTAAAATGAGCAACATTTTAAGAAAGTGGTAACCATTTTTTCAATCTTAAAATGTTGGCTTATCAGTTCTCTATTTAAGAGTTGCTTGCCCTTCAATGCCATTTTTATGTTCCTTTTAAAAGTTTTGTCTAATTCATCTTGAATTTCAGATGAAATGGCATTAACTGTTTGTGTTGGTATAATTATGATGGCTGTGTTTACTATTATGATGGAATTCTACGTAATGCACCATTGTTCAATTGTGCAAAATTTATCTTAAAATTTAATTCTGTACTGTTATGAAAAGATAAAGTACTCTTTCAACACCATACATGGATTTTTAATAATTGTTTAACCTTGACAGTGTAGAGGAATGTCAGGATGTATGCTCTTATTATTAGTACTATCAATGACAACTCTGGTTTATTTTTTTACATTTTTCTTTTTATAATATAAAATTGATAACAAAGCATTGAATATTAATGAAAAATATCTCTGAATGTCCAGTCAAAAACTTATTCCTATAACATAGTAAACGTCAGTTTAATGACAATTTTAGCTAATTCTTTTGCCTCAGAATGCAAAAAAATAAGGCTTCCGTTTATACATTATAAAACAGGTTGAAGTGTCCTAACATCCTCAAACTTTTTTATTGAGGAAGCTTTATAAAAAGATTGGCAAATCAAGTATGAAGTACATATCTTTGGTTCGATCCTACAAAAGTAGCTTATATCAGTCCTATAGCAGAATCCTAAGGACCACTGAGGAAATTATAAGTGTTCTCCCAAGCCATGGGCAGATTTTCTCCTGTAACTTTGCTTAATTTTATTTAAATTGCGAGGTAGAATCACCTCTAATTACGACCTTAAGCAAATTTAATTAAGTTTGAACTGTAGGGCAAAAGAGTCACAGAATGATACCAGCAGGTCCAGTGTTTAAATGATTTAGTTAAACAAAATATCTGGTCACAAATGTATTTGGTAAAATTGCCGAAGAGGACTGTTTGGGAAAAAATTTTAATTTTACCATGTATTTTCTCATTCATCAATGGTGTACTATTGATCATTCTTGAGAATATACTAATTGCAGGTCAAGCAGTTCGAAACTCATTCTTATAAGGATTTATTAGAGGCTAAAAAATACATCCTTCGAATTCGAAAAAAGTTTGTTGGCTTAAGTGTTCCAGCACTTCATTTCCACAGAATGAAAATTTGTAGTTCATAGTATATGAGTTTTTAATGAACTATCTATTAAGGTCATCTGGTAAAATTTTACTTTGACGGTGTTTGGGAGAAATTCTGTATGATGCCAAAATGTGCCGCACTTTCTTCGCCCTTTAGTATCGTTATCTACACAGCTACATCTATTTAATAACTTTGACGCATCGGTTTGTGATTCATGTCTTGGTAAAGGCGGGTTTTAAGGGCATCAGCGTAAAAATGTTTTCAACACAGTAAAAACGGTTCTTTCGGAACAAGATCCTCTTCACTAATTATTTCAAGTTCAAAGCTTATATCTTAGAAAGTAGAAGTCACATCGATATCGTAGTTACATATTCTGAATGTTAATCATTGTAATATTTAATGAAATAACTGGAATATTCTTCAAACCAAACAGCTTTGCACAATGATTTTAAGGCTAACACCCCTAAAGCTTACCTTTACCGAATAGCGTATTTCTGAGTAAAGTAATATTTTGAAAAATAATACGTCTGTAAGTCTCTCGAAAAATATATGTTGTATTTATAGTTTCTCTTTAGATAACTCCATATAGAAGCAGTGAGTTTTCTAAGACAAAATCTTTCCAGAAACATAATAGAAAGTATGATCAATCAGGTTATACGAAAAGTTTAAATCATATCCCAGATAGTATTCATATTACAAACCCATCGCGTGCCATTAAAACTAAAAGATATTTCTTCGATTCATAACATTACGGAGGCCCGGCTTATATTTGTAAACAAACAGTGTTGCCCCCTCTTGGCTACTTCTGTTTTTTTTTTGAGGAAGTTTTCGGCTGCCACAAAATAACCCACACCAGCCAATGACAGCCCGTCGTGCAGTAAAACCTTACCCAATAGAAAATAGCTATTCTTTAGGCCGCAAAAGTAGGCGCGCAAATACGAGCGCCATCTTGAAAGTGTGGAGATTGACACTTCATGAGTTCCAAGCTTTTCAAGGTGTCGAAAGAAACTTCAGAAGCTCTAGGAATAACTGATTTTAAGTAAAAAGGACGAAATAGCTGGCTTTCAGGAGATGGTGTTGTTGTAGTCATTATGCTGGGACGCTCTTATCTGAGGTATGTTTATTTATGATTGACTTGGGTATAGAAACGAGAGTATTATTGAAAGCCAAAAGTTGAATTAAGTTTTTGTGGGTTAGTTTTAATGAGTATTTTTTGTAACTCTATTTCAGAGTTATTAGTTAGTGTTTTTCTTGTATTTAAACTAATTATGATTGATTTTTTATGAGGAAGGAATAACTTTCATGCCTCTTGACTCAGTAAACAAAGTCTTCAGCGCACCATTAGTTGTTATTTTGGTGTTTCGCGTGATTTCACGTTAAAAAAGACTAGCTATTTACTTACAATAATGTGTTTTCGTTGAGTTTGTAGTATTCTAAGAAATTATTGTGTCAATAAACTAACTTCAACTTAGCTATTTGTAATATCGTGCGATTTTGGTATAATGTTTAACCTATTGCTTCAGTACTTGTCATTCATTTTTTCATTAGTAAAATTTGCTGTATCAATCTCCTCAAGACTTTCCGTAAGTTTTGTTTCCTCGGGGCGTATTTATTTGGCCCCCGCTGTGCACCTTTGTCACCATTTAAGGTACGCTTGCCTTATCACTTCAACACCAAAATGTATGCAGGCGAATGTTTTCTTATTTAATTAGAAGCAAAATTAAAAGTCATAATCTTATCGATATTGATTAGACGTCCTGTTCGTAATAGGATGTGTTTCACGCCTAATCTTTCGCTGACTTGGCATATGTAACTCTGCAGTACAATGACCTGTGAAATTTTTCCTTTTTAATTTGTAATGTGCATTATAATATGAACAATCATGGTTATTTTCCTCATTTTCTTTGTTGAAACTCCATCCCTTACGTTTGATTAAATAGCATTTACGGCATTAATCTTAAATTGCTTCGTGAATGAATGAATGAAATATTAATACGAATGAAACGAGATGTTCCTTATTTACGCCTAATATTATCAAGAAATTAACCATAGTATAAGAGAAAAAAACTCAATTTCCGTCATTTACCTCAAAAAGCATTTTGGTTTGGCGCCTGCGTGTAAACGTCATCAACGCGAAATTTTAATTTCAACATTTACTTATGGAAGAATGTATCGAATCTTTCTGGAGTTTATCTATCATATTAGTTTAATATTATTACAACTCTAATTGTAACTCTAATATGGGCAATCTTTTTGTGTTTGATAAATTATTATTATAGTGGTATATATTTTGGATAAGAATACACATTACGTTTTTCCGTCTTGTCTGACAATTATCAATTCCGCGGGGTCGATCGTCATATGATTGGTTGGTGGCCTTCATTTAAGTGAGACAGTAAGGTGCGTTTGGTTATTTATGTCCAGCAGGAATAAATATGCTGCCATAAATTCTTCCCATCGACCACAAAATAATTTAACTCATTTATATCAGTCATGTTAGGTTAACTTTAAGTTGAGGCAGCGAAAGAAGAGTTATCAGATGTAGGTTTATTAGGGATTTGTGTTAAGAAAGTTAAGCATTTCTGTTGTGGTTCAGATGTTAGTGTTCTCATGGCGGTGCTTATTTTTTCGAGTATTGTGGATGTAATCCCAAGAGTAAATACCTTGTCATTGCTAGAAATATTGTGATCAAAAAAGGCATTTATTAGTATTTATTATAAATCAGGTGGCAAGATGTTGAAGCTAGTGTTATTTGGTCATTAAGCACAAATATGTATTAGTAATGCCTTCATGAAGTCAACTGAATCCTGTTATTCTGAACCATCTGTGTGTATTTTGTAAATCAGTTCAGTTAAGTTAAGAATACAAAATTGAAATCACCAAAAGTGAGTTTATCAGTGAAAATGTCTATCTATTATTATTATCAAAATGCCATTTCTGTAATGTTGTAATAATCTGCACAAGCTACTTTCCTAATAGCAACGTATGCTTTTGGCTATTTGTTAGAATGTTAAATTATGTTTGGATGTGGTTCCATGACATTGTTTATCCCAAAATGATATCAATTTATTCATTTTATATACTACATTTCATCATGTAATGAATTCCATGCATTCTATTGCCTTCTTTACCATGCCAATTTCTATTATTGATTTCATTTGAACTTGTTCATTCTTTAAATTATTTCTGTTTTTGTTGTTGTATTTGCTAAATGATTATTTACTTATATTTTATCCAAATTTGTTTTATCAATGAAAATTGACTATCATGAATTTGAGTTAGAAAAAAGTGGAAGAGGGACAAGTTCAGCTTGCCTAATAAGTGATCAGAAAATAATTATGCATAAGTATCAATTGTGTGTTTTTGCCATGTACATGTTATTGTTGATATATTTAATTGAACATGTTTCATTCAGTGACTCATTTTGTTTCATGCTGGTAGTATAACTCGTCTTCAAAAGGAACAGCTTAATAACCAGTTTAATTGGCTAGTAAAAGATCTAAGCTTTTATGTTATTCCACTTTATTCTGGGTTATATGAAAACCTTTCCTTTTCTAAAAGTGGTTATCAAAGTTTTATTCAATGTTTTGTTTTCTTTGTCTATTCTTTTATGATCAGATCTTCAAGGTTTGCATCACCATTCTTTTTAACTTGTTCATCATGGTATGCCCTACATTTTCTTATGTGGTAGTTTTCAAATTGGGATATGTGCTCCATATGATGCTTAAATGTTATTGAATCGCATACACGGCTAGTTTTAAATGTTAGTAAATAATTTTATAGGAAATTTCTGCATCATCAGGTTCAAATTCTTTGTTCTTGTATATATTACCATTGCATCATTTTATATGAAAGAACCTGATTGTAAGATCTTAAGTCTTAGACTGTTTTATAATTTTCAGAAATAAAATAATGAAAAATTATCATACTCATTAAAAGGTATATTTTAAGTGCACTGAAAGTTTTGTTAGGCAATACATAAGGGCAATACCACCTCCTAGTATGTAGCTTATATAATTTCTTCATGGGGTCTCATGAGTTGAAATGTATGAAGACTGTTCTTATAAGGAACAGTTAATGAGTAAGAACCTTTTTGATACATAGAGAGAAATGCTGCAAATTGGAATGTTTCTCAAAATAGCTATTCCGATAGAAAACTGGTTCTTTGGTTGTAGGATGGCAAGTAGGAATCATATACTGAAAACATGCGAAGTATTGCGCAGGTGGATATCAAGCTTCGCACTTTGTGGTCATTCTGGATTTGAACCCATTCGTTTTTTTGTTTCGAAGACTGAATTTTTCGCTCCGCAGAATTGGATATCCTTTCTTTGTTTCAGATTGTCTTTATCCCCTACTGCATTCTTCTTCCTATAGAGATAGACAAGGGATAGTTCCCATCATCGATTTGTTAGTCCGATACTTGTCTAGGGCTCGCGGATACCTCGGCGTGGCATGAAAGCGTGTTAGGGCCTCCCTGACTCACCATTTTGATCTCCCCTTTCCCAACTCACCCTCCCTCTCTACAGTGCCGGCTGTATGAGACACCTGGCCTCTTCCTCTGTCACTCGTCCTACCCTCTTTCCTCAACCTATTTCATTTCGTTCTCCATCCTTTCCCTGCACGTGGTGTGTTTCCCCGTTCGCCCCTTACCACCTTCGCCTTGACGGAATAGAAGGTGACTTGTTAGGTCGACTGCCCTGCTGGGGGTATCGGGTCTAATGCTTCATTATGAAGAAGGGCAGTTTAAAAAGACACTATCGGCGGAGGTAGATTTTAATGATTTCTCGATTGGGTTTAACCTGCACAGCGAGTGTTGCATCGGTGTTAATTTGTCGCAATTTCGCGATTAATTTATTTTACTTAATTCGTGAATGTTTTGTGAATTTTGTCGTTTAAGTTACAGATTTTTAAATTCGGGCTTCTTGATTTTGACTGCATTGATGTTCTCAATTATATCAATTACTTTTTAGTTTGGTCCATATTCTGCTAAACCTACTTGGATAAAATAAAAAAGTAAAGAAACTTTGTGGCCTTTAAAAGCTGGACCTTTTTTAATTTATCTAATTTTTTGGAGATTAACATTCTTCTCGATTTTCCAGGTATTCCTCCGTGGCCGATTCATATTTTTCCCTGGAATTTCGAATCTCGCAGCTTAAGCGTCTTCCCTTTCCACATTCCTAGACCATCGCTGGTTTTGCAGCAAAATAACGCCGATAAAAAAACTCCGATGCTATCTTTTTTATGATTAGTCTGGGGGAACCAAGTTACAGAACCACCAACTCCTGCGTTACATTTCCATTGAAGTTTCTGGAATATGTACAGGAGTAATTTACTTAGGGATTGAGCTGGAATCGATTACCCATTAAGTAAATTCCCGATCACTCCAGGTTTGATCCATCTTACCATTCCTCGGCTCCTTTTCCTTGAGGGGGGCTTAAGACTCTTATTCCTCCGCATCTGCTGTTGTTCCTTTACCGGTGGCACATTTGCCTCCTCCCCTATCCTTCTCCCCACACCCTAGTTTCCCATCCCCTGACACAACTTCCGCCTCACTCTGACCGGCTCTAGTCCCCAGTTCCTCTTGCCCACCGGGCACGGTGCACTCGAATTTTGATCGTGTCGCCTCTCCGCACGCGTGTGCAAAGGAATCCCTCATTTCTTTCTCACCCAGTCTCAAACTCAGTGCGCACCAGGATTTCGAAGGTGGTTATAACGTTCGTTGCGGTGTTCCAGCCGTAGCATGGACACCGGCAGTATGTGCTACGGTCCCTACGGCTATTATCCAGAAGCTGTAGAGGCGTAAGTTTCCGTCAACGACGTAGTTTTGTCTTTTGTGATAGTGATCCAGAAGGTTCTGCATGTTGCGACTGGATGGAGATTTTGTTGGAATGTGTGGACGTTGCTGATGTGTATCATTAGTATAGTTGGTTGCATGGTTTTAGTACCGAGTGCGCGAATTGATCAAAATAGTTAGCTAATTGGAGTTACAACCGTCAAGTTTTGATGCGTGGATTCCCAGTTGAGATTCTTTCTGATTTCGTTTTGCGAATATCTGTCGAATTCAGCGGTTTACGAAATTAGCGTTGATTGGAATAATCTGTAAAGTGTGGTTGAGTGGAATTGGGTTTACCTCGTCGAACACATTTCGCGACATGTTGCATAGAAATGGATTTCGTTTGATTTCTATTTATCTCATCTAAACATATTCATTCTTGCAAGTAGAAATGAAAAATTAAAGCCTAGATAACATTTTATTGCTCTGTAGAATACTTTCTCGGTTATTCTATGCCTGATAGATTTCAACTCCGCGGGCCACTTGGCTCCCGAGAGTCGATATTCGTCTGTTTTCGATTCCCTCTGCGTATCGATATCGAGAGCGCACGGAATTTGTTCTACTAATCCACTTGTCTGTTTCTTATCTCAACAGTTTTCACTTTGTCCATCCTGTATTTACATGATTTCAAGGATCTTAATGCACCATATGTTGAGAGAGTCGCTAGAAATAGTTTTAGTTTGACCTATTGTGCATTCCCTCATGACCTCGGTCGGACAGTAGCTGATAAGAGAGTCACATTTTTTGTAACATTTTTTACATTTAGCTTATCTCGGGTTTATGGCTCATTTCTCGTGAATGTTGAACTTTCCGGGTTGGCTAGACTGAGTAGGTAATCACTATCGAAGAACGTGCCCAACTATGTTTTCGCTTATAATTATGTAGTGGAAGGGAATTATTTTTTTGCTATCAATCCGGAAAAAAAAACTTTTCGTATTATTGCAAGTCGATGATCCGCATCAATTCAATAATTAAAAAAATATATTTTCGATTTCTTGATGCGTAATTCTCTGTTCAGGGTATCGCTGAAATAAATTTTACGGTTCTCCTTTCTTTCGATATTAAGTCTCGTGTCAAAGATGAATGCCGTCGCGGCGGATCTTATGAAAGCTTTCTTGCATGCTAAGAATATGGCTCTATTATGTCATGCCCAGTTTTAGACATCTTGTCATCGGCAGGTTGGGAGTCATATTTTGTTCCATTCCTCGATGTGCCTGGTCAGCTTAATTGCTTCAAACGGTGGATGCTCTTATTTATAGACATACTTCTACTTTAATTACGTGAAATTATCAATATTTATTTTTATGATAACTTTTTCTTTCTTTTTTGTTTTTGTTAGTTTTTTTAATTGTATGTACTCTTTCTTCATTTGAAGTTTCTCCTTATACTTTCAGTTGTTTTCATTTTTTATAATTTGCTTTTTTATTGTATTTACTCTTTTATGTTCGATGTTTCTTTCTCTGCTTTCAGTTATTTTATGAAAAGCATGTTTTTATATAGCAAACGTGGTACTTTACTGTTCTGCTACCCAGAAGTAGTTAAAATGTTGTTGCTATAAAATCGACGTTTGATACCAGACAATTTGTTATACAAAAATTTGGTATCATGGAACTTTTATAACCACTCCCATTTCTGCTTAGTATTGTACTTTGAAGCTATAATGATACACCTTAGCTAAATCCCAGGTTTAAAAACTTATACATGATTTATAGGCACTAGTGGAACTTTTATTAAGATCTTTGCTTTAGAAGCCTTGAAACCTTGTTGATACTCCTTGGCTGTATTCCAAGTTCAATCATTTCGACCAAATATTTCGGACTCATCCATATTATGGCCCCTCGGCCATATTGCAGTCTTACAAAAGCGAATTAAATAAATTTTGCTCAGTAAAAAATAATTTTCTTAGAAAACAGTCTACTGCAAATTTGTACAAATACTACAAAAAATACACAACCTACTTAACTTACATTTGAACTCAACTGGCGTGTATTTGTATTGTGGTTTTTGTACAGGTTTTGCTGTAAAGACTGTTTTAAAAATAAAATTCCAACAAGTATCGCGGAATCTTATACATTATAATTTTCTTAGGCTACGTCCACAACTTCGACGTCATTTTCCATTAAAATTCATTTCCGGCAAGGTGTCTCTTCATCGATATTCCGGAAGGTATAGAGTGCTGCATCATCTTAGGGCGGATTCCAGTTCTCCACGGTCTCGTAATTAAGAGCGTGCAATTATCTCCTCAGCGAGGTCCTTTATTCGGAAATGTTAGGGGTATGGGCTACAAGGGATTCGGGAAGGAGATGGAAAGAAACCCTCTCCGCGAGTAAGGAAAGTCGGCAGCTGATTCATTTCCCTCTTTAGCATAGGCAGTACGTGTAGGCATTGTGTTCTAGCGATGCCAATGTGCCTCCCAAGAAATGTACCAAACCGCTGCATCGGTGCTGGTCAGGCAAGGTGGGGTTCGAAGTAAGGAAGTCCCCATTCCATCAGCTTCCCCTTCATACTCTTTGCCTCTCGTGGGAAATATGCGCCCAATGAGAAATGCTCTGCTCTCTTCAGGGTTTCGCCGTCCCCTTGAGCGTACCTGCTGTTCTCACCCCACGGCTTTTTCTCTCGCTGCTCTACCCCTGAAATCGGTGAAGGGAAACCCTGCCGTCGCTGGTCCCCCACCTTCTTCATATTGTTCAATCCACTGTCTTTTTACTAGTGCCGATGGCGAGGGTAAGTTAGGTTCGAGGGGGGTGACCCTGATACATAGTAGTAGAAGCATGGTTTTAAGTCCACTTCGCAAGCAGGGTATCGGCCCGTAATTTGAGATCAAATCGGGAATATGTTGGAAGTGGAGAGAATTTTGGGAAAAAGTTTGCCAGCTAAAGGGGCGATAACTACACTATGTGGTATTTCTGTTTGCTTAGGATGTTTGTTTATAAGTAAAGAATTAATTGGTACCAGAAGGTTGATTTACATTTCTTGGGTATCGCATCCATATGATTTAGTTTTGGACCCCATTCACAGCATCTAAAACTCCATCTTAAGTAAATACCTTATTATACTTTCTTTTACTTAATGATTAACCTTTTGCAAAGTATTGCCCATTAAATAATTCCTATTCATTTGATCTTTTATGTTACCGACCTTAATTAGCGTTTCTAGCTTTTTTGTTAAAATTTAAAGCGTTATTTTAAGTTTTTTGCAGATATATCGATTTGAGGAAATACTTTTTCTGTCTCGAGTATTCTTGAATTTTTATCGCCCTTTGTTGGCAGAAATAAAACATTTACGAGTTGAAAATCCTTATTTAAATTTCTAAAAGTTGATTGGTATATTTTCAAAATAATACTCGTTAAAATGTTAAATTTGTAGTTATTTATTAATTCGGAAATCCGCAAGTTAAATTTGAAATAAAAATTTTATTCTTCGCTGATCTATTTCGTCAATATTTTAGGCACTAGGATTATAATTCCTTTTTTACAACATCGTTTGTATTTGGAGTTTATATGATTTTTTATGGATCGTTTTTCCTTATTGATCGTTCTCACTTTCTCTGATTCTCTTATCACTGGAGAAATATTTTCTTTACAATTTCATAAAGTTCAGAATAAATATAAAGGTGCAGATGAGGATTTTTAGGAACATTTAGCATCTGTAAATATCATTATTCAGTTCCGAATGATATTTAAATTATGTTAAATTGCTCAGCCATCAATAACTTTATAGGCAAATCCCACGCCTTTCGGAAAATCAGCTATTCGGCCTACTTATCAATCAAAGAAGATTTCGAAGGCCACTTTCGCATAAAGCACGAGGTTTTCTTTGTAAACAACCCGGGAAGCATTTGCTTAAAGAAAGAGAAACTTTCCCATGGATGTATCCTAGGAGTCCCCTATGTTTACGCTCTCCGAATCCTTTCCATTTCCTGCGCGACCCTTACGCAAGGTGTGGGGATTAAGGGGACCCTTTCTTCCCAATGCATCCCTATCCATTAAGAGTTTCCTTCCGAAGCATTGGACACCCTTTTCCTAGGTATTGAATGGCGTGGGAAGGTCCTCCATCCTGCATCTGAATAATGCATTCGCCTGTCATATATGGGTCGGGGTGTCTTTCGCGTGTGATTTGGTCAGCTTTCTCCTTCATTAAATCCGCTCTGAAATAGTTAATGACTCGAAGAAATGGGTTTGATAGTGTAAGGGGATGACGGAGCCTGAGAAGCGCCCGGAGACATGCGTGGTTTTACGTAATGCAAGCTGGTTCATTCATCGGATCGTAGTGGAAATAGAATTTTATTCAGGACTGCCCTATGTCGCTTTTATATCGAAATCAAGGGTTGATTCGGACGAAATTCTCGTTCAGTCGATCATAATGTACCGTATATTTCCGCAGATAAGACGATAGTTGAATCATAAAAAAGGCCTCCCAAAATCCGAGGTCGTCTTATAAGGCGGATAGAAAAAATTAGATTGAAATTTATATAAATTAAACCCATTATAAAGTAAAACAAGTCAATCATCAATGTATTCAAAATCATTTAGGTATGCAACAATAGCAATGCAATATTAAAACAAAATAAATATTAGGATGTATGTTTATTGAGCTACTGATAGTCATGTTCATTGCTCAAATGCCCTAAATAGGGTGAACGTTTGATGCAATCGCAAGGCAAAGCTGGCATTTGCAGGAAAATAAAATTTGTTCATTAGAAAAATTACGAATAGGGCATCATTCCGAATACGCTATACAGGTACATTATCCAGATGATGATCGCTGATCTTCATTAAATTCATAGCCCGTCGATAGTTTTCATATAGGACAGATAAATGATAAAACGATAAAACTTGGAAGAAAATGTTTACCTCGTCTTATCTGCTGAAGTATACGATATATATCGAAGGGAATGGTTTTACTTAGCAGGGATATTTTTATTCGTGCACGGATTCATATGAAGGAGTAGCAAGGAAGCGCATTTCGCTATGTCGGTGAAACACTACTCATACGAGAGAGGCCATATGAGTGCTAAGAGGAAAGGCATACGCAGGTGATAACGCAGCGGAGAGATAAGTGGGTTACTTAAGCAACGACAATGGAGGCCTTGTTCAGAAAAAGGGTTGGTCGATTATGTGGATTCCACGGGATTTGGGAAAACACGGATACTCGTGAGTCGATCAGAAAGAGTCGACCAAGAATTACCCCAATTAGTTTTCCAATAAATGTTCAATTGCGTAGATAAAACTATGTTTCCACTTATGAAATGCTGCCTTTAAATGTTTAATTGAGGGATGTGATAAGTTGGATGGGATTGAAGGATCGATTACGAAATTTTGAATTCATTTTTATAAAGATGTAACGAGTTTGCACGCTACTCAATGGTTGGATATTGTAGGTCGTTTAGAATATATCCGATTATTTTGTAACCTATGGCGAGAAAGGATTTGACAAGAAGAGCGATTAAAGAAATGAGTTTGAATAATTTTAACGGAAATCGTCGCAGTATATGATTATAAGCAATATTTTCTTAAAGCCTAATTGGAAATGTCAATACTTACTAAACTGGGTCGAGAGTCAACTAAGAAGTTAGATCCACATTAGTTGATCTGTTAAAAAACAGAACCACGTTTACATGAAATGTCAAATTTAGCTCCTCAAAATTTTATTTAGCGTCATAAAATTAAGGTGACTTCTTTGTATGGAAATGGTCGTAGCACATTTAGGTGAGATCAGCTCAATAAGAACTGCCGCATGTATCCTATCTTAGATAAAGATCCTATACTTCGTGTGTCAAGGGCAAACATTCCAAAGCAGATGCTACCTTGGAGTCTCTTAGCGGCGAAATGCCGTGGATGTTAACACTCGCGGTGATAAAATGTCACCACTGTGACAATAGGAGTCTCGGAGAAGACTCGGGGTGGTGCAAGAAAAACCCGAAAGACCAGTTTTTGCGCGAATCCTTTGTTTTATCTGTCGCTCCGTGTCTAGCTATGAAGAAATCAAATACTTTATGACAATGCAATTTTTTCTGAAGGTATTACGATCATTCTTGGGCAATCGAAATTTTATAAGCTGTTTTGTTTCAATATAAACGAAATTAAAGTTACTTGCTCTCATACAGCATCCTTAGTTTAACATTGGGAATTGGATAGAACGATAAAAACTCCTGAATCTTAAATTTCCAAGTTTCCATTTACTGGAATTTTCACGATTGATCTGTTGATATGATGGCCTCTATAATCTTGAGAAGGCTTGTTGATCCTTAGACCAGATGCAGTATGAGAGGCATGATTATGTAATGATGTCCGGTAACATCATCGTCTTCGTGGCGGTCTAGAACATGGTTTTCTCAAGAAAATGTGTTAATTAAATTGATGGTAGATTCTTACATTTGTATTGATGGTATCATACAGGTGATTTTGAAATTATTATAGCTTTCACAACTTATAAAAGCAATTTAGGGATGGTCAGAAAATTTTATGGAGCGGTATTGGGAATTTTGTACCCTTAAAAAATAAGTCGATCTATGAAGAACGAAGAAAACGAATACCGATTATAAAAGCGCAAAGGGTCAATTGCTTGGTAATGATTGAACGTTTGAACTACGAGAGAGACGACGCAGACAAAAAATTACGTGATGGATAGCAAAAAGAGAAGAGAAAGACCTTCTGTAAAACCTAAGAACAATGAGTGTATGTGAAACATGGTATCAAAAGACTAGAAATAGGCGTAGAAGAAAAGACCAAGCCCCCCGCTGAGCTGTATTGAAGAAGGATATAAAAGAGGAAAATAGTTATTCACTTTCTGGGATGGGTTTAAAGCGAAATGTTTTCATTCCACTTCAGTTATTAAGTTCGGGATGGAGAAGAAACTCACCGGTATGAATTAGGTAGTGTGGCGTACGAGATCGGTGTTGGGGCCTCCCGGAAAATACCGATTCTGATGATGATATCATAGTGTCAACGTATGGTCCCTTCTGAAATTGCCGGAAAGGGGATACTTCCTGAAAGTATTTAACTGTGTATTTACATGCCTTCGCGGACTCCGCAAGACAAGGCTACGTGGCGATGGAGCGAAATAAAAATTCGTGGGACAAAGAGACGCAGGCAGAAGTTCAATCAGGTCCGTTCTTGGGAAGGAATCCGCTCGCGCGGGGAGGGGAGCTACGAGGCTATTGACTCATCGCCATGTGTTAAGTTTGCGCGGGAAACGGATCTGCGGCGAGGATTTCCGCTTCCAAGAGCTCATTAGAACGATTCGGTGTTCGTTTTAGTCAAACCGTACGAGGTTTTAATGTCTTTATACGACGAGGTTGCACCTGCGAGTTACTCGCTGTGGAGGAAGTTCGCTGAAGTCGTTACTGCGCGTATTTTCGTGAATCATGGTACCGCGGTGCGTCATCTAAAAATGCTAAATTTTGATAGTCGTGGTGGTTAATGATGGATGATTGCAATAAATCTCCGCTTTATATTTTCGTGAATGTGTTCTGGTTATAACGTCGGGATAGCATGATTCTGTATTTAGACTAGCGGATGGTTGGTGTGCATACGTCAGCGTTTGTTTATCTAATTACGTAATGGTCTGAAATTAAATCTTAATGTCGAGGTTCTTATCGTCGCTTTCCGCTCTTGCAGGATTTATGTAAATCAAACAACTGGTAGAGTATGGTAGATTGGCGCTCTATTTATTAGACAAGGAACCTAAGCTAATATGTCTATTTACCGTGCATTTACCTCAAAATGAAAACTTGTAAGAAAAATTTTAGTATGTGCGATTGGCAGTAATTTAAACCTTCGACCCGGGATTATTTATATTTTTATCACTGTAAAATAATTTATCTGCTATTTAAATTTCCTCTGTAACTAGTATTCTATTACTTATCCCAGATAATTTAATGTCAACATCAGTTCTGACACTCGTTCTTCATCCTTTCCTCTTTCGATCTTCCTATAAATTTTAGTTGCAGCAGTCAGTACATTTCTTAGGTTTTTCACGCACCCAATATCGTAGGCGCTTTACTGTAGGATGTTTATTTTTTTCTTAAGTTCTGAATTAGTGTTTTGTAAAACTAAAAAATAATTCCTACTTTGTGCCTATTATGTTGTTTTATCCTAAGCTTTTTCTTAAAATATTTATTTAATGACATAAGGTCAGATATAAGAGACTTTTAAGTCTCAATCACGTTTATTAAATTTAAGTATAAATAAAAATTGTTTATTGAATTTGTACTGGATGGAGCAAGGTGGACTGATTATCAATGAATGAATATCTCGTAAGAATATTTATTCTTAGATGTCAATCAGTATTTGTTTCATTATTTATTGGAATTTTGACCATTTCTCGACAGTCCTAAAAGAGCTAATTCGTACATCTTGATCCACCTGGTGATGCTTATTCTACTGGCAACCCTTCTCAGCGCTCAGAAACTGTTTATCCTTGGCATGCTTGATTTCTCTTCCTCATCTCATGTAAGAACATCGCGAGGAATTTGTGTGAACAGCCAAAGTGTCACGCGAGACACATTTCTCGCATGTAAACACGTCGGTGTGCACAACTAGGCGCGTTCCAGCGAGGAAAGGAAGTTGAGCCTAATAAACCATTATCTCCGACTCGCGACGCGTTTTCCTTACGTTAACAGGATCTCGAGAAAATCTCACATCTCAGCTGGATCCTCTAGCCACTGGCTAAGGCTTTTTTACGTATGTTTTCTTGTTCTCAACTTTGGAGTAAGATCGTGATGGAGTTTGTAGTTGTCAGCTTTTTGAAGGTCTTAGGGAATAAAGACGTCGTCGTTTAGGACGAATCTGTATTATAATCGTTTATTTAATTGCTTTCTCCTGTAAGGTATGCGAGGCGAGGAATCTGTCGACGCTTGAGATTGTTGATGGGCGGCTTCGAGGTGTCCGTTAGCTCCTCTGCCCTTAGATCGTCCTTCATCCCGGAGCGTTTCTCATACGCCTTCTTCCCGGTCCTCTCTGTACCCCCTCTCCCTGCATCCCGCATCTCTCCTTATGCGGAGGCGAGCGAGCGTTCTTGCGGCTCAAGAAGAGGCCCTTGTTAAGGAGGGCAGTCGGGATTTGGGTGGGCAGTGGTCGGTGGGTGGGACTTTCGCGCTCTATGGGCGGCAGGAAGTTGCCATTGTCAGCGTTTCAGGTGGATTTCTGCGCGTCTCGCGTTAGTAACTCGTCTTGCGTGTAGGTAACCTGTTGTTCATCTTCAGGAATGTAAAATAGTGTGCGAAGCCTCGAGAGGTGTCCCTATACGTTATCGCATTGTTTTTGCCTTCGGTTGAAGGAGTGCGAAGTGAAGTTATGATCTATTTCCCTTATATTATGAGAATAGTTCCACTTACTAGTTTTTGTGTGTCTTAGCAGACTCATAGTTAAAAATATATGTATTAGCATTTGCGATTTCCATGGAGTAAGCTGGCTTTCACTATTGTTATAACCCTGTACTTCCGTTTTTCATGAATTGAAAGTTTTGGGGAGCTGGACCTATTTTTATCTATTTATGAATGATCTCTATGAGCTTTTGTTTTATTGCTACTCGTTATATTTACATATGCTCGGAAATGAATGAGGTTTGTCAGTAAAATTAAGTGACGCGAATGCGTGAAATTAACGCAGTAGTAATTGATTGAGAAATAATAGTGTTATCTTAAGGATATCCTAGGAATAGGATCGTTTTCGCGGACGCTCCAAGGGTATCGTTTTGCTCATTATTATGTTCGGGCTGTAATTTATTCTGTGATTTCTGATTTTTATAAGTATGGATATTTTCATGCTCTAAATGTATACCTCATTCATGCTATTTTACATAAGTCACATTGCATTCAGGTAACTTTACTCGTTTATCGTTTTACTTGGAATTTTTCTTATGATTTCAGTAAAGGTTCTCTGAGTTAGTGAAGTTTTGAACTTCAAGCCACGGCACTTCTGTGTTCACGTTAAACCATGAATGAATCCTAAGTACGAGTAGTTGTGAAAGAAGTTATACGTGACTGAAACTAACTTACCTGAAATTCTTATTGCTTATTATGTCATCATGAGGAAAGTTAGTCGCAAGTGAGGTAGAGCATACGCCCCGGAAGTGGATTGTGTGTGTTCGATTCTCAGTCACGCATGACTTTTTCTCTTCCGTTCATACCACGGTTTTTTTCTAAGTTAACCTTGTGTACGCTTCTTTCGAGTTTGACCCGTCTCACTTTTTTTCACCACCCTATGGCCCATTTCAGTGAAACTTAGCCCCTCCTTACCCATTTCAAAGGCTTCATTGCTGCACGACCACTATACCTTGCTTCTCGGAATCTTTCATGTTGGTTTTTGTGTGCTCTGATAGGGATGGGAAAGTGGTAAAGCTATCGGAAAGGGTCAGAAACTATACGTAGGTACCGCGTGAGATGTATTTTATATGGGTCTTCTGAGGTTTTTCGCTCGTTAGTTGATTCTCGATCCGGAGCAATCACGAGTATATGCTGACAAAAAGTATATATCTGATCTCGCGTTTGATTAATTATTAATCAAGGAACGGGAAGTGATGCAATTGATTACTAAATTGCATGAACCTTACATCCCTGCGGTTTAATATTGAACTGTTCGGTCGTATGAATGAATTGCTTGTTCTACACTTGGAACGAATAGTTATCTTAATATGTACTCTTGATTAGACTTGAAATTGAAAGGAATATGTCTTTGGGAAAGTAAGGTAACTTATTGATATAAATTAAAATTAAATTTGGAAATAAATGAATGTAATATAAGATACGATTTTCTTTGCTTTCCTGCATAGAAATGTATCGTAGTGTATTTTGCTTTGTTTGTAACATTTCCCATTTAAATCAGTGAATGTTTGTTGGTAATACAGAGCACTCAATCTACGATTACCTACTCTTGCAAGAGGCCGATGAGGGCAAACTTATTGAAGATAACTATGGATCATTGACTTTTGAAGACTGCAACGGGAATTTTTATAATTTACAATTGCCTGCTTTAGAGGCCGATTAGGGCAAACTTATTGAATATAGCAATGAATTATTGTTTTTTAAGCCTTTTACGTGCATCTAACTGAACATTTATATATTTTTAAAACGTTACTCCTTGTAATTCGATATTATAACTGCGCACGGGTCGTAAAGAACGATGATTTGGGATAAATTTTGAAAACTGCGGTTGGCGCATCGCAGTCTGTTAAACTCACGAGTTTCTTATTCTTAAGTAGCTGGTTGGCGGGGGGGTTTTCAGACTATTCTTTTGAAATCGCATGCCGCCGTTTGTCTGGAGAACGTGCCAAGGATATCGTCTTGGGACATAAGGTGGCTTTATGCTCCTTCTTGTGGAACGGCGCGTGCTTCCTCCTCCTTAAGGGCTCGTGGATAATATTTAGGATTGATGTCCACCCCCATTCCTCCAAGGATTCTCTTCTTTGTCACCTGCATCTTACCGTTCTGCCCCGTGAACCCGTGCCCTTCCATAATTATCTTCCACTCCCCCGCTGCTTTTATATTTAAGGTGTGTCCATCCTCAGTCAGGGCATGTGCCCCTTTTTTATCCGCTTCCTGTGGTACTTCCTTCCGCAGTTTAGAAAATTCCCAGACCGATAAGTTGGTCAGGGTGCAGGAATCACCCCCTGCCTTGAACAATCTCCGGTCCTCAATCTTTGTTTTCTCGTGGTGTGTCCGTTACGGATTAATGTCTCATCGTATTTGTATTCTGCTGTCGTCAAGGGTAGATTGACATCCGGAATAAGATTTATCCGCTTTATTTTTCATTTTGTGGGCGTGATTGGTTAAGTTGGTTTTACAGGAAATAAGTATCACCGTCGTGTATCTCAAAATGTTTTTTACCGCTTGAATTTTTGAGAAAAAATACTTGATTCTTTATATCCTTCGTAAGAATTTTATTATAGGAAGCATTTTAGTGCAAGGGATAAAAATGCTCGTTGATTAGTTGGGTAATCTTATTTAAGGAGTTTGTCACGAATGCAATGTTTGGCAAATTTTATAAATATGCTATGTGTTTTCTAGAAGCTATCTGAAAGTTAAATTATGAATTTGTATAATGGTATATGACTGAGTTGTGTTGTAGAGCGCGTCTCTTAAGTTATGGAAGAGGAAGAAATATTGTCATTTTCAGTCCAGTTGTTACATGGTATCTTCCAGTTAGGTTTCATGGTCCTTTCAAGCTCTATCCATTTGTCCTTTGAAAGAAGCCTTGAGGAAAAAGTTGAAGAAAGGTTGATGAAAATACGTAATTTCCGCATTCTCTTCGAGAGGCATACCAGGTGTATGACACAATATTCAATAGAAGAAATTGAAGATGAAGCATTACGTTTAAGACGATTTTCTTTCAAGAAGTAAATCACTACCGAATCAAGTGATAATGCTTAAGCTTTGGAATCGATTTTCTGTTGTATTTTTTGTGCATTAATGTGATTTACTGTGTGGGAAACTTTTAATTGTATACACGGAAATGACCGCTCATTGCTATCTTTCTTTCGTATAGAACTCATTCCAGCAAACTCCTTCAAATTTATTGTGAAAATTTCTATAGAATAAGTATGAATTTTTAGTTGGATGTGTGATCATCTAAGTATTCTGTTGTATAAAAAAAGTGACTTTTTTGCATATGTCATCCTTTTTGGTAGTTTATTTTGGTTTCCGTATATTTACTACAGGAGATAATTTTTTCAAGCTTGTATTATTTACATTTGTGTGAAGATATTAAATTTTATGGTGATTTGGCGTCAGCAGGTGATGGTGCGATTTTGATTCGAGAAGGTGAGTTCCCATCGGCCGTCCACGTATGGGACACAAACCCACCAAACCCTCACCTTCCCGTACACGCTTCCACAAACACCCTCTCACGACCACTGCACTCCATCGACCCCTCCCCATCGCACCCTATCCCCGCCACATGTTCATTGTGGGATCAGAATCCCTCCCTTCATTATGCAGATTCACCTCCGCACATCTACTTTCCTCATCTCTTCACCCTTCCCATGCATCTTACCTTACGGTCTTTCAGTGCCGATCGGACCCCATGCTCCCGTTTCAAAGGTGGGCATAAGATTTGTTGCGCAGTTTCTCTGGAGAAGCACGCTTCACCCTCTTTCGGGTACCCTCCGCGTACCTTCGGAAGGCGATGGTCCCTTTGAATGGTACGGAAAAGGGGCGGCCGAAGCCAAAGTTTCGGGCGAAGCGACGCTGTCGTAATCTCCCATTTACCGGCGTTGTTCCAGGAGAAAAATGACGAACCGGTTCTACTGCGTCGTTCTTTCACGAAGGGGTTGTCATTTTCCATCGGAATAGTTTATTGGATTTATTATGTGGGCCCAGTGTTTGTCGGGATGAGTTTGCGTTGGTTGCGACGGTATTGTTCAGGGAGAGAAGCGAATTGTACCCAATTCTCGTTCTTTACGCTTGGATTCGTAAAGTCCGGGGAAAATTGGCTGCAAAAGGCGGTGGCGATGCAATGTGGAGGGCCCCTCACGCAAGGGATGTTTCGAAATTTCGAAGATCGTTTTACAACTTCGCTCCCTTTTATATGTTTCCCATAGTTAAGCGTATCTTTTGGAAGCATATGGAATTTATCAGCGCATCTAGCATTAAAGCCTGCGAACCATATGGAGGTCTCAGCGAACTCGGCCCCAGCTTATGAATTTAAATTGGATGCTAAAAGAGTCTGTACTCTGCTCACAGATGGTAACGAATGTTAAATGTGTGTAGCGTTGTCTCTGTTTTTCGTTTCGACTCGGAAAATATTCTAATTTTACCTGGCAATGAGTATGTTTCTCGAATGATAACCGCTGGACGTACTGTGAATTAGAAAATTTCAAAATGTTTTTTGTCCAGGGTATGTATGAGAAGTTTTTTTGAGTTTAAACTCCGGTTTTCTCAGACTTCAAACTTCAAGATGTATCTTCCGTATCTACAATACTTAGTAGCCTAAAATATTTTCTATACTTCGAATTGCCGCTTCAACTAATAGTATTTGTGCTTTTCTCTTATGAAAATTGGATTTCCTATAGCGGAAATCCGGAGACTTTAAGATTGCATCAGTCGAAAACGCTTGTTTTTTTTGATTTTATATTTATTGGGTCGTTCATCTTTAAAGCAGATTCCTATAATAGATTACTCTAGAAATATTTGCAGTTTCCAGTTAAATTTCCAAGAATACTTTCTTTCCTACAGTCGCTGTACCGGTCGGGAAAGTACTGTTAAAGAAAGCCCAAAACCCTCTTATTCGGAAGTAATGAATCAAGGCCTCGTATTTGCCTGGACCCGGCGGAAAAATCCTTCAGGTCCCCGCCCCGAGTTTTAAAGTCCCGGTTCTTGTCCACAAAAGCGACCCTTTCCTAAGTGCGTCCTTTCTGGACGAGGGACATTGTAAATGTCTGTGGCCATTCGGGGTCAGATACGCATCCCACAGGGAAAGGAACTTTTTCGTAAGAATGGGCAGAAAAACGTCAAGTCTTGCTTGGATTAACGAGGCTTCGCTCTCGCGCAATAAAGCATGCTTATCGGTGAGAACGGACGTTGCCAGTGAGGGAAGAATGTTTCTCTAAAGTGTGTATTTTTTGGAAAATAGGTCGGTTGACCGCAATATAAGAAAATGTATCACAAGTCTGATCTACGAGTACTCAGAGTATAAATTCTCCAGTGATGTTACCAATTTTTTATGGTGTTTTTCGATCTCTTGTGACTGAATTCGTGGTTTAAGTTAAGAAATGGGTGCATTTTGTCTCGCGTAATTATTTAAGTTGAAGATATTTTTCGCTTCGCAACATTGGAAAGTATCATCAAATAGCTTTCGAAGAGTGAAGTTAGGATTAACCGGATCGAAAAGGAATGCTTATGTTATCTAATACCGAGTAACGAACTACATTAAGATTCTAAACAAGTCTTTAGGTCGTCACTTGGTGAAACCCCATCTCAGGAATTGCAACAAAATTACTATGTTAAGTTTCACAACAATGTTTTATTGGAGCAACTAGCTCTAATTCGAAGTCTCTTAATTTCTAAGGACTATAAATGTGGAGCCTGATAATGACAATTAGTTGAAGTTAGTTGTTCCAATAAAACATTTTTCGTAAAACTTAACATAGTTATTCTGTTGCGACTTTTAACATTAAGATTACGTCCGGTATCTTAGCAAAAATGGAATGAAATTCCTGAAATTTAACTTATTTCCGAGGAACCCTTTTATTTGTTGACCTCCCTCAAATGAATTCACCTACAACAAGACGATGTATTGGAAAAGGCGAAAAATTTTCCTCACCAAAAGTACTGGTTCCAACTATTTAATCATCTGGGGTACTAAAAGATAACAACTACTCTCAATGAGATCTCCCTCGTTAATTTAATTCAAAGTTACTATTTCAAATGTAGCCAGTTGAAAAGATAGAAAGGTGTGCAATTCTTTCCCCGCGCCTGCGAATCTCAACCATTTTCTCCACAGTTATTAATTACTTCGAGTCCCAACGCCCACGCCAAAAAAAGACTGCGTTATAGTTGCCGATTCATCTCCCGTAAACAGCTCATCACGGTCTTCCGCCTCATCCTCCCTTCCCCCCACCAAAGCTGCATTTGACGTGCCGGCTTCGGCGCTCAATCAATTTCTTTGGCGACTTCCCTCCAAGATTCCCGCCAATTAATCTCTCGTTCATCCCGCCACAATTTCCTCCCCCGCACGGCTTCCTGTGGATTTCTTTTTTTTTAGCGTTTCCTGAACTACTTTCTCGCCTAACCCGCCCTCTTTCCTTTCTGTAATGAGTGCCCCCGTAGAACTGCATTATTCCTCTGACATGGCCACCTTTCAGCCTCCTCCCCAGAGGCTTTTCCCCCACCCGTTTTCCATGCTTGGCTGGTAGAGCACGGCCGAGTTGACTTCCGGTGAGCCCTCATGAGCTCATCCACATTTCTCTCATCCTCCGCTCTTCAACATGCCTAATTTCTCCTTCAGTTTTCAGCAAGGAGTCGATAGTGGTCGAAGGAATCACCTGCTTCTTTCAACGGAATTTCTGGGAGGTACGTCGAACATCTCAAGAATGCGGCAGAAGTCAGAAAGAGAGTTTTATTAATCTGTATCAGGGACGGGTATTTCTGGTTCTCCTCGCGAGGTAAAATCCAAACAGGTTTCGATTATTTTCGTTGAGCTGTTTAAAATTCTTGCGCTGGGTGTTGATCTATCGAGTTAATTTAGGAAATGAAGTAAAGTCGTGTTTGATGGGGTTGGGGGTGATAATGATTTGTAGAGTTTAGATTTTATATTTGGATATTTACACCGCGAGCCGCCAGAGGCGTATAGCTGGGGTGTAATAACACAATCATTGCCTAATCTATCCTATTAGCTTCGAATACGTTGGGGGGAAAACGACCAAAAGTAATTATCTACGCCATGTTATACTTATATACTAATTACTCATGTTATACTTAGTGCAGAAATGCTCATCTATCGTAACTTAGATTATGTCCATGTAATGAATACTAACGAGTTAAATATTGATATTAGAGGTATCTTTGGATTAGAATTTCTCTTAAGCAAGTATATGGCTATTTAAAAACTCTAGTTTGTTAGTTTAATTTATCGATAAAATATAGGTAACGAAGATACAATTTTTGAATTCTCTTGTAGCAAGAAGTCCGTAAGTTTTTCAGATTTTTTAGTTAATATATTAGAATTTAATAAGCTCATTTTATTTTGTCACGCATTGAACATTATTAAGCTATTGCGAAGATCTAAATATCGTCAGAAGTTTTCATTTGACACTATTCATTTTACGACGCTTCTTTGATGGAATTGCGTGGAGTTACTTCACTATTTAATTCTTCGCTTTCTGAGAATGATAAGCCGCAAGCAAAGTTAATGATTCGTATCCAGAAGTTTTTTCTTTAGGGTATAATGCGTCTTTCCTTGTGATATTATGGGAAGGCGAGGATTGGGAAATGCTGCAGATTTAGTTTAATCTTTTAAGTTGAAATTTAAATATTTTATTAGGTTTCTTGATTATATCTCATGGGATTGCATCATATTTCAGTTTCGTCTATTTGGATAGTCTCCTTATCTCATGAAGATTACATCATACTTCACTATCGTACGTTGTTTCGTAATGCAAATTTGCGTTATTGTCCATTTTGTAAAATAGCTTTGGAATTGGTTATACAAAATGATTTTGGCCATAAACTCTCCTCATAGATTACCGTAGCTTTTAACTATCGATATTTATGATTTTAAGAATCCTCTCGCCAGTGTGGATCTTGGATTTGGATATACGCTCACTTTTTCTGGTTCGACGGCATTCAATCAGAGAGAGAATCTGATTTTACTAGAAGCTTATTGGTTAATTGATGATACCTCATCGCCGAATACAATTGTTTAACGTTCAGGTCGTACCAGTAAATTAAATTATACGGAAACTACTTGCGAGCTTCGCCATGTCGAAATTCCCACTGACGACCGTGAACTCGAAGAGGAAGCGTCACCACATTACAAATGCTAAGGGAAGGTAGTGTTGCTAAAATCACGTATTGCGATGTACGAATGGAAATGCAAATTTCGTTTGCGAGTCATCGACCGAATAAATTCGGACGCATCAATCTTTTCTTTGCCGCAAACCGGCGTGAGCCGCTCGCATTATTTTTCATTCGCATCGAAAGGCGGGTGTCCTCTCTAATCGCCCTCACCCACCCACTACGTGATACTCCACCCCTCATATGTTGCCCTCCGTACATTGGTAGCAGCTGTCGATGGGGCAATGAGAGATAAAGCCCACATGGGGTCCGCCGATCCATCCCTTATCCGTCCCACCTTCATCCCATCCCCGTTTCGTGCACAACCCCATGTACCGATCTTCTCCCCTCGCCCCTGTACAGTGCATGCAGCACGTGGACATATGGCCAGGTTTCCCACCCCTTCCACTCCCTTCACGCTTTTTCCACGCCAGGGCTCACCCCGCCCCCTCTCTCTGTTTTGCCAAAATCGATTTATGTCGCCACCCCCCGCTCACTCTGATGCACTGGGCAACTGCGTGGACCATTTCACGACTTTTTTGGTTCGTGTAGTTGGTACAGCGTCGAATAGTTGTTTTGTGGGACAAGTGTGCTTAGGGTTGCAGATGTTGGTTTATGCCGTGTTTATCAAATGCTGTGAGACTCGATTTTTCTATCGTTCATTGTATCTGTCATTCCGAAATGAGAAAATACTGATGGCGATTTGATGGTGTGAGGGGTCATATTTTGGCGGGAATTTCTAGTCTTCATTCCGAACTGTCCCGTAATATATGTCTCAAACCTTTGAATTCATTGATCTTGGGGATAATTCATCACCATTCGCAAACAGCGAGTTATATGATGATTGTTTAGATAGGCTACTAGAGATAAAAATGGACTATTTTTCTCTAACTTAAAAAAATATGTTCTGATTGTCAAAATCAGCTTACATGATTCGGTCTTCAAAGTCGAAAGCGTATTATCGGAAATTTCTGAATTATAGATTATAAATTATTGTTTAATTTATTCTTCGTTGAGGTTTTTATATGAGAGACTAAATATAGATGTTCTTGACGTAGCTTTCAGCGTATGTGACAACCTTCGTCGTATAGTTTAGAAGCTTTTTAAATAATAGTTGTTCCGATTCGTAAAAATATTCACATACCACCATAGAGTAACTATACAAATAACTATAGCTACTCAATGATACCACCCATTACAAAAATATATCACCATTTTAGTTCCGTACTTACCACTGCTATCTTAAAATGTTATCGTCCATATGACCAAGTCTGGAATAAAATTAAAATACCTCTTTAAAATTTCCTCCAAGTGACATGGCAAGTTTCCTTGTTTCTTACAACCCTTTTCTCTCAACCGTGATAGATTGGATAAGCCCTTCCTTTTATGTTAGTCTATCGCCCAAAGAGGGCGATATTGCCAGCATATGTAATCGTTGATATTATGAAATGTCTACCTTCGAGAAATCATTCTTTGTCATCGATCTTATTCGTGGTTTTCCTATGGTTTTCTCAATGACGACGAAATTTGCCGTAAATTGAAATAATTTCACACAGAACAAGACATTTAATGGATTATTTTACTTTTAATTTTTTGCTAACTCTTGTTCCCTACGATTTCTTGCGACATAGCATACGTGACAGTGTTTTCTGAAATGGTAAATATTGCACACCCTTCGAGTATTGGCGACTCTCCAAGCGGAGGGTTTGGAGGGGGAGGTGTTCAGGTAGGAAAAGATGGACCCTCGCGATTTCCCTTTTTGCTGAATCTTTTATTTAAGTATTGAATGCAAGGACGACCCCTTGCGCTCGGTAGGGTTCCGCTCTCTCCTAAGTTAATTACCTTCGAGGATTTTCGGACAATTACGGTTCTCAGAAGTGAAAATTGCTTCTCGGAATCGGGCTCAGTGTGTTATCATGTTTTTCACTACAATCTATTTATACTCTCGCCTTCAATCGTTGTCCTCGCAGGTTTTCATCACTTCTCCAAACTCTCAGGCAAAGGCATTTGTCGCGAAGGAAATGTTCTTTTCTGTTCCATCCTCCGTTTGCTTAGACTTTAGAATGTATAATTTGTTCACGAGAGATTTCCTTCCTTTTAATTTCTTAAGATTGTGCCTGCTGTTTTATGAGTGGCACGGAAATCGTTAATAAAGAGGAGTAATCAGTATCACAGTTATTAGGCTCACTTTACAAGTCTGAGATCTTCTCTGAATTGTTGAATTAAATTGATTATACTCAATGTGTGAAGTTTTTACTTCGTGGAAAGCTGTTATAATGAAAAATTATAGGTCTATATCTAAAAAATATCTCAATCTAAAAGAAACACTTTCTACAAACTTGTAGTCGCTAAACTAAAAAAAACAACGTTAAACAAAATCATCTTTTGACGACAAATGTTACATACAATTTGGCAATTTTCCTACGATATTCATTAAAAACATTTGAAGAAAAATAATTTAAGTATCATATTAATGCCTACGCCGGTTATTAAAAATCCCCTCTAGAGAGATTCTTGGGTAATTAATTAAAAGAATGGAAAAAATCACTTTGTACACTCCCGCAGAACCTATTGAATTTTTTCGCTAGCGAACTAGCATTAATCGCCTAAATAAATGCTGCGGGAGTGTACAAAGTGATTATTTTTCTTCCTATTAATTAATTACTGAAGAATCTCTCTCGAGGACATTATTAATTCCCAGTACAGGCATTAGTATGATATTTAAAACTGTTTTTCTTTGTTTCTTTTCAGTGAATACCGTACGAAAATTCCCAAACAGTATGTAACATCTGTCGTTAAAAGATGGTATTGCATAATTTTGTTTATTAGTCAAGGGAGAGTTCGGGGTTTATATCTAAGTCTTGAAGATTATTCTTGCGGTATCTGCATTTGGCTAGAGGACTTAGTTTTGCATAAAGCATTTCCAATTGTTTATCTTTCATTGTTGATTTTCTCCGTATAAGTTTGTTTTCGTAAAAGTATGAACTTTCAGGTTCTGCGATGAGTTGCCTCCCTACATGTTACGCATTTGTTAGAAATATTACTCTTACTTCATTTCGAACGTACCTTTAAATAGTAGGCTTACCAGAAACTGATTTTCGTCTATTTTGTGTCCAGTGGTAGCTGACCATTCAGATCAGACATTGTGGCTCCGACCCGAATCCCGTTCAAGGCCCTTAAGGGCCTTATACCTGTTTCTGAGGCCGCTGTGCCTATCTGGAATGTTGGTGTGGCTCTTTTTACCCCGGCGTCAACCATCTGAGCTATCCTTTTTACTTCTAGGAAGGATTTGGGCTTTAAGTCCCTCTGCTCTCTCTAGCTATTCTAGAAGATTTTGCATTGGTACCTCTTTGTCTCCAATAGAATGGTGATCTCTGCATGAAGGACGCACAAGAAATTCAATTGTGTTGAAATTGTTGAAAATATTGCTTAGTCTTGGTTATTCGCAAGAGCTGAATGGATAAACTTTCAGATGTCCTATTGGAGCATGTTGCGGGTGTAGAGAAAGTTTAGATATTTTTGAGATGCTTTCTGAAATAAAGATTTAAACTAATTGCATGTCATAAAAACTCGTGTATTTTCATGTAATACTGTCGACTACCCCTGTCTATCTATGCTATGATTCCCTTGACTTCGGTTTCTAGTTTTTCTTTAAATATGAAAATCTATTCTAATTTATAGTCAAGTTTGTCGGAGTTGGAAAGCAACTATGTGAAATATTCACTCTTTGTTCTATAACTCAAAGAATATGTATACTTATTTTTATTAGAAACTTTGGTTCTTAAACCCGAGAAGGGGTTAGAGACTTATTCGTTTCTATAACTATAAGAGTAAAAAAGTATTCGGACAGCTGGATATTTATGTAGATTGATAATTTCACCAAACTTTCAATCTAATAGTTATCAATATTCACCGTATAAGACTAAATCTTAAAAGTTCTACTCCCTAAGTTTTTGTTGCTACTTTTGGCCGTGAAAAATTCCATGCAAAGTTGTAATGAAGAGATTGTATCACATTGTTCCTGTGTTGAGTAAAGTAATTGAAGCGAATGAATTGAACATTTAATTCTTTTCTCCGGCGTTAGCTCTGGAGTTTGAGTACATTATTGTTACTGATAGCCCTTATCAGATGTTTCTCTCACTTTCGTTGTTCACGCCACTTCCGTCGGTGGCGCTTTACTACTTAGCGCCAAAAGCACATGCTTTCGCTGTTGCCGGCTGCGAAGACGTCAGTCGGGTGATCGCTGGGTTCCCTCCTGGCTTGTGAGAGTTCTGAATGTGTAGTTTTTGATTTCACGAATGCATCGCTCCAAGAGAACAGTGATTATAAGACTGCAGCCAGAAAGACGCAGGCTTGTCCCACGGTAAAACCAGTTCACATATATATGATGCATCGTCTGAAATGAGTTGTGCAAGGATTGTGTGTTATGGCCTGTTCCCGGGTTTTTATGTTCTTCGAGTGTTTCCCATGAGTTTTTTATGGGTTTATTTATCTTACGCCGAGGAAAAGACTGACCTTAAGGTTGTGAAATGTTAGATAATGCCGAGGAGGAGTGAGTTAGGAAATGGTCCAGGATCAGCTGTGAAACGTCTTCTCCTCGCGGAAAGGAATTTAGCGATGCTTTTTGAAATTCTTTCCTTATTCGGTGTCGTGCTAAGTTTTTCGATCACGCAAAGATTTGTATGAGCATGATTTATAATTGGATTGCTTTACTTAAATAGGCCGGTTCTGCTCTGCGTCAACATGAATAAAGTGTTATAAATAATCCCGCCAACTTGATTTTTGTATGGATGCTCCGTGATTTTTTTTTCCGGTGTAGATACTTTTTGATTGCTTTTAGAACTGATAAGTATTTTGTGAAAGTTCAGAGGTTGATACTGAAAGAAATAGCCAACATTAGTTGAATTCTCGTGAAATATTCTGAAATATTCAGAATAATCCGCGTTTTTCCCGATTTCTTATACTGAATTTAAATAAAAGTTAAGATTTCCAAATGTTACAAAATCAAATTTTTGGTTCAGTTTAGTAATTTCACGATTTAGTTTAATTTATATGATAAACTTGTCATTGTAAATTACTTGTCTTTAGGTTCATTATCTGCAACAAAAATTAAATAGAATTAATATGTAATAGTAAATTTAATTTAAAATAGAATTGAAATGGGTTTTGTTATTCTCTTTACAGTTCTCGTTCAGGTTATGACAGTTCCAGTGATGAGTTTACTGACGAGTCTTCAACTGGTGCTCACTGTGATGTAGATGGTTCAAGCTCATCATGGCACACAGTTGAGAGGCAGCATTCAACTGCTGGGCAGTTGAATCCACCTGCTCGAAAGACTATAAACAAAGGAAGATGGACCAAAGAAGAGGTAACTGAAATGGAACATTTTTTATTTATGTCTTTTCATTCTAGATGTTTTTTGGGAAAAGGTTGATTCATTAAAAATATTTCTGCTGTTACAGTTTTTTAGATTATAAAATCTAGCAGATTATTTGGTCCTTGTTTACTCCTGAATATGGATCATATGAATATGTTTAATGAAATTATGAATGATGTTTAATTATTCAAACTAATAATTTTGTATCACCTATATTAATATACTATCATTTAATTCCAGGATGCGAAGCTGAAAGTTTTGGTAGAGGCTCGTTTCGAAGATTGGGAGTCAGTTGCTCTGCATTTTCCCGACCGTTCAGATGTTCAATGCCAGCAGCGTTGGACTAAAGTTGTCAATCCTGAATTAGTCAAGGGGCCATGGACAAAAGAAGTATGTAAAATGAATATTATATTCCTTAATGTAATAAAAAACAAGTTTCACTGTCTTATCATTTGTTTTATTCAGTGTTAATTTACCTATTTTCAGAATGTTCTTAACTTCTAAATCTTTTGATAAATAGAAACGCTAAAGATTTAGTTGTGTGGTACTAAATGGGATATTGTTTTTTATTTATTTTTTTAATTGCCAAAGGATCTATGGAGTTGCTTAGTGATTTAGTTTTTATGGATTTGATGCCATTTTCTAATTTATTTTGATATAAATTTAATTTTCAATTGCTACTAAGAAATTAAACTAGGATAGGATACTACTAAGAAATTAAACATTGGATCTGAATTTTAATTGAATTGTAGTATATTTAACAAAAAGTGTATTTGAGTTAATGAAGAATGCCCATGGCAGATTTTTTTTTATTTCACTCTTTGTTCTACCTTTTAATCATATTTCACTGTTGGGCTCCTTTAAAGAAAGTATGAAATATAGTTTAAGCTAAATGTTTTGAAAGTGGAAGGACGATTGATTCAGCTAGATTGAAGATTATTGGCTATTTAAAAATTCAAACATGTTGTCATAATCTTCTCTTTAATCGAATATGTGGAATTTATGCATTATACGTCTTGAACAGGAATTGATGCCGGTTGATTTCTCGTATTTCTACTATTTGCTCATTTATGAATCTCCATCAATTTCAACTCAAAATGTAAACATTGTACTTTATTAATTCCTTGTTTTACTTTACAGGAAGATGAAATGGTAGTAGAGCTAGTCCAAAAGCTAGGTCCAAAAAAATGGACACTAATTGCTCGGCATCTAAAGGGAAGGATAGGCAAGCAGTGCAGAGAACGATGGCATAATCATCTAAACCCTGAGATTAAGAAGACTGCATGGACTGAAGAAGAAGACAGAATAATTTATGAAGCCCATCGGCAGTTGGGTAACCAGTGGGCCAAAATAGCCAAACTTCTCCCTGGCAGGTAAGTTCATTGTGATTTTGTCTTATTGGTCATAAGATCTATCTACAGAATTTGTCTGAATGATAGATCACCCTACTTTTTGTAAATAATTCAAGGAATGGATTCATTTTGGCATTTATGAAATACGAATTTAATAATAAATTTTCTAATCTGAATTGAATAACATAAAGAAATGCTAAATTTAAAGCATAGGTGGAAGTTTTGCAGAAATTAATAAATATAACTAAAGAGATTAAAAATAAATGCTTGGGTGTACATTGTCTATGTAATACAGATGTATCATCAACTTAGGTGGATTTGTTAGAATTTTGTGATCAAAAGTTAGAGAATGTACAACATTAAGGTATTCTACTCTTTGACTTTTTGTTGAGTATTAATTATACTCTCTAGCTCACCTTTGCTCATTACTTTATCAAAATTCATTAAAATTTGTCTAATAGTTGTGAATTTATGACAAAAATATGCTGTAAAGCTATGCAGAAGAAAGTGCTGTCTTAATGATAGTGAGTTGAGGTAGCATATTTTACAACCCCATGAATTAGAAATATATATCAGCTTTGATTCTTGCTCACATAATTATTCTTAAAATTTTGGTTTCTCAAATGAAACACTTTTATTCAAACAACAGGACTGACAATGCCATAAAAAATCATTGGAATTCTACAATGCGTAGAAAGTTTGAGGTTGACGAGAGTGAAAATGAAGTCTCACGTAAAAAGGGAAGGCGCTACTCAAGAAGATCATCTCATAATGTTCCAAGTTCTTCAATTGCATTGGATTCGCCCTCATCAATTGGTGAAGGAGAGGATTCTCGAGGGACTCCTATTACTGATATCCAAGTTCCCACCGCTGTTAATTCAGCTGGAATCAAGGAAAATCAGTTTTTTGAGGTAAAACTATTTTCAGGCATCTTTAAGATATAGTGGAATAGTCAGTGCATCATGCAATTTGCTAAGTTTGAGTCTCTGTGTAGCAAAAATTCTTAGGCAGAAAAAATGTGACAATTTTGTATTCACAAGTTAAAATTGTTTACTGAAATTTTATTCAACTAGGTTAATGAGATTGTATACCTAAAGCTCTTGCAAAGAATGAGATTTTACATAGATTCCTTTTTTTCCTTTGAGTTACTTCTTAAATTATTAAATAAGATAATTACTCTTTCGAGTGCATATGGCCTGACTCAAGTAAACTTTTTAGCTCAATACTCAAGTAAACTTTTTAGCTGCTAAGGCTTAAATTTTCATCTACTTCTGATTTGAAATACTAATTTCATATTGTAAATATAATGTCATAATCATTACCTAGTAATTAAGTGCTAAATTTAAGATTTTGAAGTGTATTTTCTGTTTATTTCAGTCTTGGGCTTGTTTATGGTAGTGATGTATGAGTTACTGAGGTATAAGCAATTTAGCAATTAAAATGAGTTATCAATTGAACCATTCTGCTGTACTTAAATGAACTAGCTCCATTGGCATAATGGCTCAATGAAATTAGCATAAGCAAACTGCCCAACTCCACAACTTGCCTTTAAACCTAGCCATTTGTCATCATGAAAGTTGATCTGTAGGAATTAGAAGCTGATATCTTGCAAAATTAAATATATTTAATCATTTATCTTATTATCGTAACAAAATAATCTTTAGGAATTAGGTGCAAAAATCTTGCAAAACTAAATAAAATATATTCAATCAGTTATCCTAAAAATTAATATGCATTCTAAGTGAGCTGGGTGAAATAATTATATTATTTTTTCTTTTTAGCTTGGTTCGTGGTCATCACCAGAATACTTTGAAGCTCCAGGAAGTGTTGGCAGCGCTTCTGGTAGCAGCAGTATAGGCTATCAAATCACCAGTAATACTGCTGTGACTCTGCTTCAGCCAACTCAAGTCAATGTAGCTGGCCGAACAGTTTTAGCTCAAACTAAGAATTTGAGTGGCTCTCAAAAATCAGAACTGGGACTTCTAACCCCCGTTGTGATCAAACCTGCCAGCTCTCTCTCTGCTTCGTCTTACGTACAAACCAGTGCATCCAACACTGCTGTACATCATACATTGTCAAGCATTTCAAGTATGATGGGAGCATCCCATTTGGGCCAGAGGACTAGGATAAAGATTGAACCTGAATCCGCTAGTATACATCCTGTAAATGATGTCCACATTGATATTAAGGAAGAGCCTATTGGCTCAGATACTCCAAATAATATATTTTCTAATATGAAGTAAGTGAAAATTACCAAGTTGTTACATTTTACTTAAGTTTAAGGTCTCTTGTGTGCTTTCATTATAGGCCACACATTTCAGTATTGCTGTTTTTTATATAATTCTTTCTGATTTGCAAATGCAATTTTAAAATTTTATTTTGCATTGAAATAATTTAATAATTTTACTCTAGATTGACTAGAACTGTGCTTGTAAAATTAATGACAAAATGCTGATAATGGTTTAGAACTAAGTACCCTTTTAAGTTAAGGTGGCTTAAGGGTAAGCTTAGGGTAAAAGCCGTTCAATAGAATGGCGGAAATTTCTTGCTAAATTTGAAAGGCTACAGCCCTAGTTTTCATTAGTGAAGTCATGATTCTCTTGATGAATTTTATAGTAGTATTACATAGCTCAAGTCACCATTTAATTAAAATATATTTTTCTATAGCCGTCATGATATAGCTTTGTCTTCTAAGTTCCTGCAATAAATTTTACTTTTTGCCCAAGTATAAATGATAGAATCAAGTGTAACTAGAGACTAACTAACTTCATAAATCAATGCACTGTCAAAATAAAAGACATTCTGGAAAGATTCCTTGTACTTACGGATGATATTATTTCAGGTTTCTTGACATGGATATTCTCGGTGCTGGGGAAAGTCCATTCAAAATCCAGCAAAATTCTGATGGAGGCTTTACTGAATTGGGAGTTCTCGATCTTGGCCCTGGAGTTTTATCTTCACCCGAGAAAATGCACCCTCAAGGGCTGTCTCAAGTCACTTCTCCAGGGCTATCCACTCCTCCACCAAGACCTCATGTTAGTTCGGCTGTGACTTCTCCACCTGCCAAAAAGAGGCTACGTATAGGTCAGTTCTCGATTGGTGTATGTTGAAGCTCTTTGGCATGGGATCCTGGAATCAGTGTTTAAATATGATTTTTTAACGTTCTTAGGTTACTCTTACGAAAATCATCATCATGACAGTGATCAGGAAAATGAATTTGTGCCCAATCCTGTGATGTTGGCTGCAAGAATCTCAGAAACTCATCAAACTAGGAGTGGTCCCGCTGTCACGCCTCCGATTTTGAGGCGAGGGGCTTCTAGGAGAAGAAGACGTAATGAAAGTTTGTGCAAAGATATTACTGAGAGCATTCAGACATCAGATTTGCTTAACTATCCACACAAAGAAATTAAAAAGGTGAGTTCATCTTTTGAAAATTAACTTCAGCAAAATTTGTTATAATGTGAGATTGTTATGCTCAGAGATGTTGGTGAAATCTATCATCTGAAAGTTTATTGTTCTTGAATAGTTTATCTTTGCTGATCATGATTCAAATTTTATTAGAAATATTGAAACATACTTAATTTTCAAATTGTCTGTCATAGTTAACTAATGGATTAATTCTATAAGTTTCATCTACTATAAAAATTTGTTTTTCGTGATTCCGATTCAAATATTTGGTGGAAATGTTTTCACAATTTAATTTGTAAGCCGTCTGAGTAAATAAATGGATTATTTCTATAAAATAAATCTCTTTCAGTTTTAATTTCTTTTTGTCGCTCAAATCAAAGCTAATTTGCCAGTAATTGTTAGTGTTGTGGCATTTGAGACTTTTTTATGCGATTAAAACTAAAGGAATTTAAATTCCATTTCAGGAACAGAAGGAAGTTAGAGTTGCTGATGTTATTATGTCACCCGTGTCACGAAGCACACAATTTTCGCAACTTCCAACCACTCCCATCAAGTCTGATGCATCAACACCCATCAAACCTTTGCCCTTCAGTCCATCACAGTTTCTCAACACCCCCACCTTATCGTTCGATGCTGGTATTTCATCCACTCCCTTGCACAGGATAGATAGCAGTCGGAAGAGGAGTGCTCATCCTCCTGACAGCCCTCTTTGCACTCCCCGTGTGAGGCGACCCTCGCCAGCGTCGTCCCCTCACTCCCAACACATGACCTCAGCTGAGACCAAATTAGAGAGAGAGCATTCTACAACTCCCAAGTTTCATCGGTCGATCGTTGAAGCGACACCTAGAACACCGACTCCATTTAAGAATGCTCTAGCGGAAATGGAGAAGAAAAACGGGGGTGTTAGATACACGGTAATTTACAATTTCCATAATCAGTTATCTTTTGTTTATTGATGATTTGTTATTCTCATTTATGAGAGGGTACATAAGCATTAATTATTGTACAGAATTATGTTTATTCAGAGTATATAAGTTGTTACATTACTAATTAGGGGACTTGAATCCTAATCTTGATCAAAGGGGGCTCCTATAAACTCATTTCTTTTTTAAGTTTATGGTCATAATATCTCAGCACAGGTATTTGATTCTATTTATTTTTGTAAACAAGTGATTCTGTTGATTACTGATGAGATAAATAATATCGTTATTGCTTTTTCCTTAACAAATGTTGTATTCTCTTCTCTGTAAAAGATGGCAGAATAAAGTAATGCAAAATATTTAAATAGATGAAGTCTTAAATTTGAAATTGTTCCTATTAATGCAACCATTTCTAGCTTCTGCCTATCAAATGATTTGCTACATTGAAAATAAAATCTTGTTCATCCATAATACCTTATGGAGATTCTTTTTGGGAGATTTGTCATCTTCGTGCATTAAAGTGCTTTCTTTTATTCAACAAGTCATTTGTTAATCATGCGGAATGCATTGATATTTCAAATGGAAGCAAAATATGCTGAACAGTGGAAGTTTTGCCTATTGAGATAATAAGGATGCTCGAGTTCAAATATTCTCTTCTACAGAGCATATATTAAACGAGTATCATTAACTTAATTGATCGCCATTTCTGGCTTAATTTTTGTCAGCCAAAGAAATTGACATTTTGTAGTTTATATTCACAAGCCTATAAAGAAGTATAAATTAAGTTTAAAGTATTATTAATGGAGCAAGTTAATTGAAAAAGTGCTTTTTGTCTGTAGCCTCAGACTCCTACAAGACTTGTGGAGGACTTGACTGAAATCATCAAGAAGGAGCAGCCAGATATCTCTGACTCCTACTATGAAACTGACATATCAACAAGCATGCCCTACCCTAGCGGAGGACATAGGGTGGGTGCTCATGCTAACTTGTCAAAGCTTTTTTATTATAAAATCGTGCATGTTCTAGAGTATGTTTGAAAACTGCACAGATATAGCTTTTGTGATTTAGTAAATGAGCACTTTGTTTCAACCCAAAAGTTGTTTGTGTTTATTTTTTGTAGGCTTTACTTTCTTTGAGAGCAATCCTTCCTCTATAACTATTTGTATTTCTTATTGGCATGCATGATAATTTGCAAACCTGGGCTTTTTTTCATATTGGCTTCATAGTTTCATTATCATAGACTTTTAATCTCTAAGGAGTGGTAGATCACTTTCAAGAGTAAATATTTGCAATGAGTAGTCGTACATATCTAGACTATGTTGGTCTTTGATGCTTATGATTAGGAATTTGTTCACCATCTTGTCTTGAAGATCAGCATGTTATTATTAATGAATAACAGTCATGGTAAGCTCAGTCCCAACTCATTAAGATTTATGTTTATCATTAAGCCTTTACATTTGTCAATTAAATTTTTTCTTTAAGTACATTTTGGTTACCAAATTTTCATTTATCCATTCATTGGCTTATGCTCAGTATTACTTTTATTTGCAGCCAACACCACTTGTTTCTTCAAGTATTCTATTAATCCATCACATTTAAATTCACATTTCAAGGAAAAACATGATTCACTACATTTGGAGTTATCTTGCAAACACATTTGCTGCAGGTTTTTCAGATTTTTTCTAATTGAAATGCCCTAATTTTAGACCATTCTACAAGACAGTGGCTATGCAACCACAGTATCACGGCATGGTCACCCATCTCCGAGTTCATCCATATCCACCATCTCTCCCGGAGGCAAAGAAAATGCGCTACCAAATGTTGGGCAAAATCAGACCCATGGGAAGGCCCCAGCATACATGAGGGAGGGAAGGCGTGCAAGGAAAGCGCTTGCACCTGCTTACAGCACTCCCAGCAATGTCTCTGTATCTGGTGTGATGGACACCTCTTTTTTAGAGACTCCTGTAAGTCTAACAAGTGCAACCATTATTAAAAAATATTAGGTGCAAGTTTATACAATGGGTGATTGTTTAAAAAAAATTAATTTCAAACCCAGAATGAATTTCACTAACTTGTCAATGAAATATTTTATTGTTATGTCGATGAGTATAAGTTTAGTCTATGTAGGGTATATTCTCTTTGAATGAGCTGATTGTCACCCATCTAGTTCAAATAAATTTTTTAAGGATTTTCTATGTGTATTTTTTTAAAGTTGGAGTTGAATATTTTAGTCGTCATAAATTTTTATCACTTAGACAAAAAGGTAGAACAAAATTTGTCATTTCCACATGACAAAAAAATTGAGCCCATAATTTATTATTCTCTGTGGAATTTTGTCTTGTGGTAAAGTTTAAGTTTTATCCAAAGTATCTTAAAGAGGGATTTGTATATTTGAATTTCACATTATATTACATCACTTCTGATTTAAGTAGGTAGTATCAGTCAGTATCTTACTTGGGTATCTGGCTGTTTTATTGTAAAAGACAACGCTTCATTTTAATTTTGTGGGGAGCAATTGTGGTTTTAAATTTAAATTTGAGAACATTTCATCTCTTTAATTTCCATAATAGCTTAAACTTGCTAACCATTTAGCTAATTGTATAACTAATATTAATTTTTTCCTTAAATTTCAGAGTAAGTCTTTAATTGGAGATAGCTCTGTACTGTTTTCTCCTCCATCCATCATGAGAAATCCATTAGAAGTTGAGGGAGGTGGCCATAGGAACTTGAGGCAAATTCAGCCAAATTGTCCAACTTCTTCCCTGGCATATCCTCTGAGTTCATTTGGAGAATCCCCCTGCAAGGTAAATTGTAATGATTTTTGAATTTATGTCATGAAATAATAATGCTAACTGTGCACAAAATATTCTCATCTTGCAATTTATTTTTAAGGTATCATCTGCATTCTCAGTTATTTCGTTTAAAGTATGTATGGAAGAGGTTATGCATGCGGTTGAACTAATAAATAACTTTTACTTGTCATTCCTTTTTCTCAATCCTAACACTTCATGAATGGATGTTGGGTTTGTTTTTGATCAAGCATGATAATTTGCAAATATGCATTTTTTTCAGATTGGCTTTGTAGTTCAATTGTGTTAGACTTCTTAATGGGGATGGTATATCACCTTCAAGATTCTGTATGCATGTTGTTGATCGAAAAAGAATAACCTTTGCTTTCATAATACTTATTACTTAAACCTAACACAGCATGAATGATTTTGGGATTTTTTATGGATGAATGCTTTACAATTAAAATGTACAAAGACTCAGGCTACCTTGCTATTTTATGTTGCTTGTTATGCTTACGTAATGTCTTATTGGTTTGGGATTATTTTCTTATTTAACCGAAGTTTCTCCCTGAGATATTGTATTGTTGACTTTGGATTTGGTTTAGTCTAATTTGGCTTGGTTATTTTTATTTTCTTTGCATTTCAATTTTGTGTCTTCTTTTAACTTAAATGAAATGATAATTAATCTGGGAAACTTTTAACATTGAATGAAATTATAACATAAGAACTAAAGTGTTGCTTGATTGTTAATGAATGTTTTCTTGAATGATATGAAGTGTGAAATTAAAAATGAGTAAAAACTAATTTCCATAATTCAGATAATAACTTTAATATTTAATTTTATAAAATATAAATTCATTAATTATAATATTTTGTTAATATTTGACATGCTAACATTTCTAAAAATAATTTGCTTGCTTGCCTATGCTAAAAATTAAATGAAAGCTTGGAAGATGTTTTAACAACTAAAAATTTGGTAATGGGTTTCCCAGGTGGCTTTTTCTTTATTTTTTTCTTGAACTTGACAGTCATCTCTTTTTCATATGCAGGTATAACAACATGTTTGTTTGTACCTTTTTTCAACACAGAGCCAAAGGAACCCTGTCGTGAAGAGGATTCAGTTTGAGGACACTCCATCCCCCGTGATTTCTGGCAGCAGTATGACCTTGGTCTGCAGAAAGATTAACCGTCTCATTCCCAAGGTCTGTATCTGTATACAAGTCTCTATCTTTTCCTGAAATAAATTTTCCTTCAGACTATTCCTTTAACGAAGCCTTGTTTCTTAAGTGATCTTTCACATTTATTTTGGATATCGGTACTCTATGATAAATTATTCGTGAGAGTTACTCCAAGATACTTCACCAATTTTACTGTAATTAGGTTTACCCCACAGAGGCTGTGTAATTAGTTAATTCATTCATTAGAATAAAAATGCTAATTGTTAATTGATTATATCTAATTTGCATATGTGATTTAATATCAATCAAGCCTTACCCTCTATACTGAGTAATTGAAAAGTAACTTTTTCAGTTAACTGGTAGTTGAGTCACCCTGAATTCAAATTCAGTTCATTGATAGCGCCAAGACGATTGGCCTAATTTCAGAGTACTGTTAAATTAGGTAAGTTATATTCATTGTAAGGAATCTAATCTTATTAATTTCATATTCTAGCTTGATGTGCAATGGGAGATGGTTGCCTGTGGAAAAACTAAGGACCAAGTGGAGATGACAGAAAAGGCTCGCCAGTATCTAAGTTCAGTTCAACCTCTACTCCTCAACATTGGAATATAGTGCCCTGTCCTCAAACTAAAAGACAAAAAGCAAAGCTGTCAAGTGAGCTATCTTTTCAAGACAATTCTATTGACGCAGTCTCTTAAACCACCCATAAAAATTGCTATCATTCGGCAATGATCATCGAAGATTTTATTATCTATTCTGAGGTAATTAGTGGTGTAAATAAGGAATGATTCCCTCAGGTTGTCATTATATCATAGCCTAACGAGCTGACCAAGGTGAATAGAAGAATCTCATGCCAACATCATTGAATGACTTTTTAACTCTACGTTGTGCTCTCTTTGCTAAATGTCCCTTTATCAAAACTCACCGAGTAACGGCAGAACATGCTGTGAAGTTTTTGTTAATGTTTTAATACAATGAGTATATATTTTGTTCCCCTTGGTGAGTCGCGTGAGTTGAGAGGGACTGGCTATATTTTTGTACATTTTGTAAATGAGACAAGATTTTATTGTCTAAGTGCATTTATGGAGTAGTTATGTGTCATTAGATCGTGGAGAGAAGTGCAGCTTGATATAAAGACTGCGGGGAATAATTGTTCAGTAAAAGCTGGTTATTTCTGAATTTCAAGGACCAAAGATTTAACATGACTATTTTATTAGAAGCTCCCTCATTTGAAGTTAGAATTCTATCAAAATATGATGGAAAAAAATTCAGAAAATAAAAATTATTCAGTCTCCAAGTATGAGAATGATAAACCAAAAATATTTATGTATTTCTCTGTGGGGAAAGTAAGATTTTAAGGTTAAATAATTGTTGTGCTCTGAAATTGTTTTTTAAGGTATCAAAAAGTCCAAAAATTTTACTTTGTCTGCATAGAAATAATAAAATTATTCTGTAAGTTAGGCTTGCATATTACATAGAAGTTTGGTTACTGTAATGCTCATCGATCCTTAGCAGATTCCAAATTTTCAATTTTAAGTTGTGGTGGATTAATGAACCAGGTTTTACTGTAATTATATTTATCAATGGAGCTTTTGCAATATAGAAGGACTTCAAACATTATATTTGCATAGATTTTTTAAGTGGCGTTTATGTGCAGCATGAATAATATTTTTGTATGGTAATATCTTTAACGTTTGATAAAATTTTAGGATTGCATGACTGTTACACCAATGTTTTCCTCCTGATAAGCTCTCAAATCACCAATTACGGTGATGCTCTCTAAATGTAATAACGATATACTGCTGCAACCTTTTTAAAGAAACATCACTATTTTGATGTGGGCAATGTTTGATAGTTCTTCAGTTGCCCATTTCCCCATGATTTTACAAATTATAATGGTTTTAAGTACAAAGTTCATCCTCTGTCCTGTTCAGAATTGAAGAGTCGCCAATTACCTGATTATTTATTTAAATAAAAATGGAGGAGTGTTGATATCTCTGCTATTACGTCTGTGGGCATTGACACCTTTTGTCTAAAGCTTAATGAATCTCATCGTAATAGCATATGGTTTGAAAGCATCACAGCCAGTGTCTTGTACATCCTCCATAAGGTTCTTCTCTAGTATGACAACATTCAAGTATTGTCTTGCAAAAACTTCTTTTTAACTTATTTAATACAATTTTCCGAGGAAAAGGTATTTTTAACGACCAACTCAGCAGAAGTAGCGTAATTGTTGAGTTTATGTGAACAATCGATCCTGAGCAAAATTTCACAGTTCTTAGATCATATAAAATTTCTGTCACTCTTTCATTAATTAATTCTCAGGCTTGATTAACTTTTATATAAAGAGCTTTTAAGGTATAAAGGGGTAAATCAACTTTACAATTTGGTTACCACTTTAACCATCTTCTCATGGTGCATCACACGGTATCAGTTGATAGAAAATTGTCTTTGTATTACTTTCTGAAAAGTATTTACGTCGATCATTGAAGAAGTGGATATGCTTGCCTTCAAGAAAAAAAATTGTAAATATTCGAGTAATGAATTAAGTTGGCTTCTAAAGTCGGGTTGTGGATGTTGATACGACATTAAATCTTGTACAGATATTTTATTGTATGTATTTTGTGAATTAGTTTTTAGGCCATAAAATTATTTTTGTCACTCTTAGTGATTTTACTGTGGTTGCCCTATCAACAAAATATTTATTGCGGGTGCAATGGATTAGAAGGATTTTTGTGATTAGAAATGAGTGTGCACCATGTCAGTGTTTCTTCTCGTATTTATAAAACATATATTTTTTTGTATTACTAATATAAGCCTCTCTAAAGAAGAAATGCAAAATGCTGACACATTAATGATGTACCATCTATCAGAAACATTTTATTCTTATCTTCATTGGGCTTTTTCGTAGATGATGTATAAATATATATTTTGGTATATTGTGAGTATTATCCAAGACTAATATGCTGTTAACTGGTGATAGAATAACAATGAAGATAAGGAAAATTTAACTAAAGGAAAGGAGGAATATGCAATTACAACTAATTAATAATTATCTGGTTTATATTGGTAACAAAAGATTAATTCATTCAGAAACGTTTCTAAATTATCAGTTATGAGTAATGGAAATTGGTTTGGTAATGTATACCAGTATTCTAATGAAAGATTTGAGTGTTTATGTTTCACCCGAAATAAATGTTTTACAGATGTTTATCCAGCTTGTTCATCTAATTTATTAAAGAACTAAATTTTTGTCTATCATTAAATCTGAAATAGCTATGATCCCTTGTGATATTTGCAAATTATGCCATTTTTGCCAAGTCGTTGAACAAATAAATCTTTGAAACGAATCTTGAATGTATAGGTATCTGTTTTGGTATATGTAAGTGAAAGCATGGATTGTAGGTGGATCTCACCAACAAAATTTGTCATATTTATAAATTTGTGTGAAATAAATATATTCTCTAAGTTTTAACTTGAAAGAAGTCGGCATATTTTTTTGCAGATTTTATGCCCTTATACCCACATGTCTGAAATACATAGTAAAAAAAAGTTCTTAGCCTGTATGAGTGATATCTGTAGTATCCATTTGGTGATCTACAAAATTTCTACGAACAAATTAGACGTTTTTTAAATGAGTTCAAAACTGAGAATCTTTTCTTCTCATACGTTTTTGTTCAATTCAGGTTTCATTGTTAAGGGAAATATTGAAATGCACTTGGTAAATTTATTCTTTTGCGTTTCCTAGATTCATCTTCCATGTAACTTAAATTATATTATAAAATTATTTTGTATTACTACCAGTATTTTAAGGAAGAATTTGGTTACTTTTATCTTATTGTTTGATAACCTTACTTCCTTTGAATAGGAAGTTTGATTTTTGACACAAATATCCCTTAACCCTCTGTCAGTTGTGCCATTGTATTCTGTACAACACAGACGGTTTTTCGGGTCTCATTTCTACCTGGGTATTCCCTTGAACCTCATGCCCAGGTCTATTCCTTACACGCACATTAACTTGTAAAGTCGTCAAATGCTTCTTTTTAGTCTTAAACCGTTTGTAAAAGCTAGTAAATCTGTGAAATCTGTAAATCTTAGCACTCAGAAATAATAATTAGTTCAATTAATTTTACAATTGTGACCAAAAAACGATTTGTTGTATGGAATACAACACACGACTGATCATGTTATGAAAATAGGCGCGACTGATGAAAGGTTAAAAATTCCATGATTTTAAATATGTTATTTAATTGGTATGGATTAAAAATGGGTTTACCACCTTGCAGGCAGTTCACTCTGGGATATTTTAAATTCTGGATGTAAAAAGTATAGGATATTTTTTATTTAGGAACCTTAAGTTCGTGCAGACTGTCTCTGTCAAGAAAAGATGTATTGCAAGCAATTGTTTGTCATTGCTAGGCTATTATGGTACAGCGTAGTGGAGAGCCTGCACCGAAATTTTCATGCATCATACCCTCGGTGGAGTATACTCCCACTCATGTGGATTCCTTTCCCCAATAACTCTACGAAAAGACCTTCACTTCCTCATGGTTGCCAGCTATTGCTAATCGTTCTCTTGTTTTTCTCCAAAATATGCCATTCCTAGGCCTAAGGAATTTTTAAACAGAGAATTTGTCAACAACTGCATGAGAATGGGGAAGGGATACCAAAGGTGGAGGTATCCGGAGGTGCAGTAGGTTGTCTATGCTCCTCCCATTGGTACCAAAATATCCTCTTTACTATGCAGTGCTATTACAGTGGTACCTCGAGATACGAGTTTAATTCGTTCCAGAACCGAGCTCGTAAGTCAATCGGCTCGTATCTCAAACGAATTTCTCCCATTTAAAATAACTGAATTCGATTTAATCCGTTCTGGACCTATGAAAAATCCCCAAACCATTGTAAATTATGAATAAAGATATGTTATTAAATATCAAATAATCATGTATAATTAACAAATACATAACAAAATATGAATAAAGAAATAAAAGAGTTATTTAGCATAATAGTCTTACTTTGGAGACAGACGAGTGCGGCTAACGAAGGTGAACGGCGAGGAGGAGGGAGGGGGGAAGGGATGCAGGCACTCTAGACACGTACGTAAATGGTGCTTTTTTAGAACTTAAAACTATTTTCGTAACTTTAAAACTAAAACTACACTTTCATTATTTCAAATGAAAGAAAAAACTTAAAACAATGCACTTAACTTTAAACTTAAACTAAGCTTAACATGTACGTAAATTTAATTATCACTTGTTTTTGCCTTCTTGGCTGCACTTGGCTTGGAAACACGGCTCGTATCTCGGATTTAGGCTCGTATCTTGAACGAAAATATGGCCCGAGCTCCGGCTCGTATCTCAAAAAACTCGTATGTCAGGCTGCTCGTATCTCGAGGTACCACTGTATAGGAATTTGTATTCCATCAGAATTTTTGTGGTGCTGTGCTTCTGTATATTCTTGTTTTTGCGTAGACTTCCGTTGTGTCAGGCTCCCCGATAGTCATGCTGACCTGGGTTCAATTCCCAGTGGGAGCCAATGTGTGAAATAAGTTGTCAAAGCAGATTAAATAATAATACTACTACTTCTGTAGCGTTCGCTTGAACTCAGCATCATTTCTGTGATGTCTGTCACGTTGGTCATTGTTTGACGATCACGTTTTGTCCTCATTCCAGCAGACTTCAGGTTGAAGGTGGAACGATTTTCTTCTGATGACACGTTATGTGTGTTGCCTGTTGTCTTTGCTCTTCTAATTGGTTTGTTCTTAGAACCCCTCTCTAAACATCTGTAGGCAGTACACATCTCAGTTCATCTTTTTGGTTATGTGAGTTTAGTCTACATCCGGGGTACTCAACCTGGTGCCCGAAGCAACCTTCCACAGTGCACGCAAAGCATCAGTAAAAAGATTTTTTACATTGCTACAACAGTAGTACTTGGGATTACAGTAGAGGGGATATAGTGAAAGTTCGAAGAAGTAAGGGTCAGAAACTTGGTTGGCCTGGTCTTGGGTTTCATAAACATCGAGGGTGGTAGCATGTCTTAATTTTATCCCTCTTATCGCCTATGTCCAGATTAACAAGACGCGTATCTATGGCTTATTTTGTTCATTATGTGAATGCGAAGATTCAGCTCAGCTTATAAATTTATCAAATTCCCCGCAATCAACGACTAAATGCTGCTTATCGGAATGCAGTGGTGCACAAGCTTTAATAACAATAATCCATTATCTTTGAAGTCATAGTTATGCTTCTCACAAGTTATTAGCACTAAATACTGCTCTTTAGCAGAGAAGACGGAAAAAGCTTAATCATCTCTACTTTTGAAAGGTACGAAGAAAAAAGTTATGCACTAGGGAATATTTGGAAAGTATTACTATATTCTCTTTGATGATCTAAGAATCTTGGCATTTGCTAATAATCACATTAATTATATAGTACAATGGCTTTTTGGGCATAGTACACTCCCGGCCAAAATTAACGCAGCACCTCCCTAGCGATCCTTACGGCTGGTGCTGCGTTAATTTTGGCCAGGACTGTACAAGGTGCGGCAACCAAACTTCCTTTTTTAAATGCTTTTTAATGCGTAAAGAGGAAGTTATATTGCCGCACCCTGTAGTTACTTATCTACAATTTTTATTGAATAAAGTGGTGTGGCTGATGATGGTTATAATATTAATATAATTTCTCACCGAAAACCATCAATGATTAAGTCATTTATGGTTTTCGGTGTGAAATTGTATTATTACAATTTTTATTATTACACTGTTATTTGTCCCCAGATTACAGGTTTGTCCTGAAGAATTATAATACTATTCAATTTCACTTTCCTATCATGAACACCTTAATTATGAACTGTCTGCCTCAGCTTGGCACTTGAGCTAGTTATTTATTAGTAATTTTCTTTAAACTTGAAATATTGGTCTAAAAAATACAATGATGCACATTTTAGCAGTAAATTACATGTTAAAACCTGTGGATTAGCTCTACTTTATATCTTGGATAACATATTTTAAGAAAAAAAAATTTTAGTCTTGAAACCCACAGTTATGAAAAGAGATCATTTAAACTTTGGTTGAAATTTGTAATTTTTTTGCATCTTAACCTTAAATGTGTATTTTACTATATTGAGTTGTATCTACCTTATAATGTTATGATTTTATATACCATAGTTCCCGTGTGCAGAAAAGTTGTCTTACAATGCAATCAAATTCTCTGAAAAATCACATGATCGAATGTATTTATTCTGGTTTTCCCTGTGGGAGGCTTCTGGAAGAAATAAAGAGAGAGTAATTTTTAACGGATTTTCAAAACTTGTACCAAATAATTTCTGAATGTTTACCTCATAGGCCTAGGTGAATGCGGGGTCCGGAGCCATAGTTCCTACTGGCAGTGGAATAAAATGCGTGAAATTTGAAAATGAAGATGGAAAGACTCATGTATCCCCTAAAGTGTTTTACTCAATTGGCTTCAATCAAAGATATTCTCCCGTTCTAGAAATTTATAAGCACTTGATATTTGTTGAGGGTAGGTGGTTTAGAAGATATATGTGCGACAAATATTCGCTCAGGCATCGATTTGCCAATGTAATGCTTCTCTCCTTTCCAATAATACTTAAGATGTGATCAGCTAGTTAATGAAAACATCATACAAGTTTCCAGGACTCTTAAAAAGCTAAACATAGTTAATTATTTGCATTTAAAACTTCACTTTGAACATGTCTTGAATCTCTGTTGGGTCGGAAACTTCTGAGATAGTATATGTTGCTGATGCATGAAAATCACTGTGGTTGAAAGGCACTTGGACAAAGCACATGAAGATACTTAACCAAAAAATTAATGTTTTGATGTGGTCCCTTCATTTTTAAAACAGTATCTAATGTGTAGGAATTCCCCAATTCTCTTATTTTGAATAGAATATCATATGATCAAGTGATTGGTGAGTCTCAAGATAGTAATATTTCTAATACTGATCCAATTGATTTGCTCTGATTTAAAATGCATGGTTGCTGTATGTATATTTTTTGGGCCCAGCAAATGATAGTAGTGCCCCATAAATTAGGTGAGACAAAATCAAAAACAGTGTTTGATTTCCTAGGATCTTGGCAGCTAATTGAATTTTTTTGCAGGACAAGCTATGAAGGTAGCACTGACGTATGGTAATTGTATGTTATGAAGAGTGTAGAAATAAATCAAAATATAAATGAATTATAATAAAAAATTATAATCAATAAATTTAACCTAATTCATACAACTTACATCTTCGAAGATTACTCCACATATGGCATACTTAAATTATAGTTTTCTTATCACCTTAAATATCTCCATCTATTCCTTGTTAGTCAGCCTACAAGTATGTGTCCTTTGAAATTATATATTAGTTCTGTAGCCCAGAACTTTCAGAATGTTCTCCATTTACATTTCTTTCTGTAGGGAAGAAATACTATGAAAGAGTCTGGATATACTATATATTTATATAATATCCCACATGAAGGGAAACATTTTTTTCTTTGGATATGCTCTAATATTCATAATTACTACCTAAAAGCATTCTATCTATATATGTTTTCATGTTTCTCTCTACAGCTATTTTACACAGAAGCTGATTCAGGTTTTAAGAGATAGTAATCAATATGGCATAGGCCCTTAATTTGCGAGAATCACAGCCATGGGTGTATTAATGCTGAAATACGAATTTCTATACAGTAACAGAGAAGAAAGAATAGGTGATTAGGCCATCCGCCTTGTGAGCATTTTTTTGTAGGCTTCACTCTTTGCTATTGTCTACTGATTTTGGAACAATGAGTAATCAAAAATCATTTCCCTGAGGATTGCAGTATTTTCTTGGAGAAAATTAAGTATAACTTTTTTTAGTTATCACCATTAATTGATTTGTTCTCCAAATGCCACCTTGCATCAACTGTAACCGTTACAGAAAATTTAATAATGGGATTTTAATCTTATCTATGTACACTATATCGGCACTAATGTTTTAGAATATATGATGACACTCCAGTTACCAACATCTTAAAAGACACACAAAACATCAACATTAACAGTTTCATGACTATTTATCTGGATTTTTGCAGTATGTAATTGTTCAATTTCTGTGTCCAATTTTATAACAGTACTTATGTTTACCCCATTTCAAATTTTCATTCCAAGGAACTATTAAATTTTTGTTTTTGAATTCTCCTCTTAAAAATATATTGGGTTGCACAATGTAATTAAATAGGATATTAAGTGTAAGCTTGGAAATCTTTTGACCTTTTTATATTGCTATTGAGAAAAGAAAATTTAATAGATACTATGCTACTATACCAGTGATTCCCTAAGTGGGCAATAGCAACCCTAGTGGGCACTGTAGTAATCCAAGAGGATGCTAAATTATTTTATTCCCATTTCATTATATTTCCATTTCTACTCAAATTTACTGGGCTCTAGGCAGTTATTTCCCATCAGATATAATTATTTGGTGGAAGTTTTAAACATTTTAGCTTTTAATTTGCTTTTTGTTTATTATTTGGATTTGTTCTTAGAAAAAATATGTTTAATATATGTCAGTTCGCGGTGGTAGTATGGGAATTATGGGGTAGTATCATGAAAAAGTTTGGGAATCACTGTATTGTGCTACTAATACAGTGGCAAAGTTAGGGCATACTGAGTACAATATCCATGGCCCGTTAATGTTAAGACTTGCTAAGGCTAAGAAGGAAATGTTGGAACAATCTTATATACTGCTCTGATTCCTGCTTTACTTTTTGAAGAAATTGAAACTATACTTTAGTATTTAGCCTCTAGTAATTTCTTTAGCTTCCTTCGATCACTGTATAATTTTTAATTAATTTTACTACTTTGAATGCGAGCGAATGAAACTTTTATCATATACTTAATATAAAAATGTTTCGTTTAAAAGGGTAAGAACCTCGAACTTAGCAACATCAACGGCCGTTGACTCGAGAATGTTTATCTCTTTCGATTCAGCTGATAATTCGGAAAAAGGTGCCTCATCACATTATCTAATATTGACTATCTCATTCAACTATCAAGGAGGTAAACAAAGTTCCACTAATGAATTATATCTCCAATTTCCATTGTAGTTGAATGAAGTTATAATATATCTTTAAAACTTTTATCTGATACCAAACCATCTAGTCTTGTAGAATTAGTTTATCTCCGTAATTCTTTCATGTCGTACTCCAATCTATCGCCGACATTTTTAATTCCCATTTTCTAGGATACTAGGGGAATCAATCTCAACTCGTAAAGCAATTGAAACATGTTAGTACTGGGAAGAAACATTAAATCCAAGTTCGATCAACTTCGACAAGTTAACATTTAAGTGCCCTCTTGACGTTGTCTACACGTTTCAGATACATTTTATCGATGGAAGATGATTTTTAAGTGTCGCTTTCGAAACCACGATCACTCGGTAATTAAAAAGAGTTAACCCTACGTCCGCGCACGCCGGCCACTGGGGCGTAATCTGCAATCAGCCAAGGCTACCTCCCCTCCGAAATTAAATCGTTCCTACGGCTCTTCCCCTTCGAGATGCTTCATAAGGACTGTCACTCCCTGAGTGTGCACAGTTGCGACACAACAGAAGATGCATCCATACATAACTGAGACAGGAGACAGTAGACGACTCGAATACTAGTAAGTGTATCTTTGTAAGTCCGTGCGCAGAATCTGACCTAGGTCACCGCACTGGACGTCGTGTGCTTGACGATAATTTTCTTTGCCGAGGATCTTTCATGGAAGGGGACCTTTTATTGTTTGTGAAAACAACAGTGGCGTAAAATTTCTCTATAATTCGCTCTATTGACAGCGGCCAATTACTGTCGCGGGTGCTAATCTAATAAGGGCATGGAGTTTCTTGTTGGACGTATCCTAACTGCAAGTGTCAACAGAGTGCCGCTTCGCATTACCTCGGAAGGTTCCCGGTATTGAAGTGCTCGTGTGATACCCGTGTGGTGAATTTCCTACGACAGAGGAAAGAGCTATTGGTTTGGTGAACACGCGATTTGCAGAGGCGTAATTCACTTTCGATAGGTCTAAGAAATTTGGTTTGCACCTTCGTACGGGACAGTAAAACCATCGTATCTCTTAACTCAAGACCGATTGCCGAGGAAGACTCCTGGCTCATTCGTCGATTTTTTGTTCCGAAGAGATCCGTGGGAATAAAAGCGAAAATGAATCCAGCGCGAGTTGGCAGTCTTCTGTGGAAGAGGGATTTGAGGAGTGGCATTCAGATCTGCGCCCGTCTTTCCACCGCGGTTCCGAACAACGACTCTGCATTTGAGAATGGAGCGCACAAACACGGCAGGAATGGTTCGAGGTAAGTGAACGATAACGCAATCCCCATGAAAAACCTCCACTCATGTTTGAATTAGGTCGTCTTTTGAAGAAAATGAATTGCTCGCAGGTTGAGTTTTAATAATGGGCGTTTCAATTAAACCATTCCTTCAAATTGATTTATGAATCGATCAGTTAATTCATAGGTTCCCAAACATTTTTTCCCGTGGTCCCCTTTCAGTTTTCCATGGACCTCGGCCGGCCGGCCTAATGTTGAATTTTCTCGTTAAAAAGTCATATTTGGTTTCCTTTTGATTTTATTATCTTTTAAAATGGGAAATTTTTCCTCTGAAAACCCCTAAAATACTCTAAAAAAGGGAAAAAAATCGTGGACCCCGATCTTTTTCTCCCTGACATGGACCCCCTATAAATGTATGACCCCTAATGGTCCATATGGACAAGTTTGAGAAACTATGAGTTAATTGTTATTGTTCACCAATAACGTTTGAAGTTCCGTAATTGCTTAATAGGGGAAGCGGGTTGAACCTGTTGAATACCTACAACTTTCCAGGTCATGGCACGAATAACTTATACTCCTGATTTGGAAAAAGGTATTTTATTTAACTTTAGGAACTCCGACCACCCTGCGTATTTTCTCTCGTATCTCTTACTAGCCCAATCCGTCTATTAACACGCAAATAACCACAATCGAAAAAGTGTGCACTATATCCTCTGAGAGAATGGAACACCTCGTCGTATCCGGAAATTCTACGTCAGATTTCACTAAGAACCCAGGATTTTCAACGAAGGAGAACGGGGAGCTTTTCTTATCAATGCCGGCGATACGCACGTTTCATTGAAAACGAACGTAATCGATAGAAATTAGCACAGTTAGTTTTTCTTCCGCGTCTAATTTTTATATCTTATCTCCAGAAACCAGTGCTAAAGTTCAGCTTATATTTTCGCAGGTAAACTTTGCATCGTATTTTCTTGTGACGTTCTTCAACATTTCCGGCACCGTATCTTGCGCAAGGGATTAGATGTATGAAATCGTAATTCAGATAAGTGCCGAAGACCAGTTCCATTATTAGAGATGATTTCAAGAGTAAACAGGTGCCCTCAAATCCGCGAATTAAGGTTTGCGCTAAATATCCTCTCCTCTTGTTAGAAATTCTGCGTGTTCTTATGAGCTATTTCTGGAACAGAGCATCAGCTGTTGATGATGATCGATTCTAAGCTGATGTTTCACTTCAAAGTATAAGCACGATGCAAAAGAATGGACAAATGCCAGCAGAAATTAATTTGAATTCACCTCTTTTGCGGCCACCTATAGCTGATGATCATCTGATGAACTGACGGTATTAAACATTCTGCCAAAGAAATAGCGTAATTTATCTTTATCATTCTTGGAACTAGGCCTTATTGCTTTTATTCGTATCATTAGGAGATCTTATGTTGTAATTGTGGCAAATTGAATTTATTTTCAATAATCTTAGAGCGAAAAAGATATCAGAACGTGTCCCGATCGGAGAATGCATATGAAGTATGTTTTAGCAATTGTCTTTTGATTTCATAGTGTAAAATTTTCACGTAAATATTTCAAGTTAGGTGGAAGAGATGACATTTTGGCCTGGCCTCATCGTAAGAGTAAAGTGACAATAGCTAAATAGATAATACCTTTAATAACTTTTCAGGAAAATGAGAAAACTTAGTATCTTCCACAGAAAATGTATTTAATCATGACCGGTTTCGTCTCCGCGATGACACCAGAAGATGTCATCTCGGGTACGAAACCGGTTGTGATTAAATAAATTTTCTGTGGAAGATACTAATGTAAGTTTTCTCATTTTCCTGAAATGTCTAGTCCATTCCACAAAGTCACGCTTCAGAATATCAATTTTAACTTTAATAACATTACCAAGCTTTTTGATGTCCTATATGAAAAATAAATCTGGAATTTATTATGAAATGAATTCGTCAAAGTAACATGCTGACTAACTTTTCCCTTTATCATTTGTTCATTTCCATTACGAAGTTTGGAAAAAAAAGCTCGCATTAAAAACTCATGCGCATTCATTTTATTACTAGAAACTACGTACAATTGTGGGCTATAGAAATTATTTTCCGTTATCTTCCATGATATGTGATTAGCTGATCACTTTTTGAAGCATTCTTTCATTTTTAACGATACCAAGACAAATCAAGGCTGTTTCGGTGGCCACCACTTGGTTATTCTTATTCAGGTTTCATCTTAAATAATGATAGCTGCGATGGAACGATTTTTGGGATTATACAGATTATTTTTAGAACCTGAAACAAGGTCAGCGCTGCGATATTAATGCTAATGACCATTGGCGGGAAAAAGGACAATACGCGACAGGCGGCAACCTTGAGAGTAGGTCAATGAATCCTGCCATATACGGAAGTCATCTTCGCGGAATAAATCTTCTGAATCTGATGAAATTTGTCAGTGATGGATGCTAAAGGTTCCGAAGATGCAATATTATACGTATTAAATGGACGAAGATCTGCTCCTTTAACTGGGGATTCGATCAGCTCATGCATGCATAATTACCATCCGTAGCTATCTGTTATGATGAATGAAAAATGGTTAGCTCCTACTACTGCTTGAAACTTCTTGGTTATATACGATCTTCTAATACTATAGCTATCAAGCTTACGTTACGTAATTGAACTATAGTTCTTCTGACGCTGTTATTTCGAAATCATGATTATGCAAAGCTATGTCCGAATAAAATATTAGAAGGCGAAAATTGACTTTTGAATCGATTCCATTCCCTACGGAATTTTCTAGTTGGAGTGTAATCTCATCCAAATTTTATCTTATGCGTTTTTTATGAACAAGATAAAGTATATGTTTCAGATATATTTCTCTCGTAAAAATGATGACACATTTCGAATTCAAATAAGTAGATATAATATAATAATAGAACTGCAATCAAGTCAGTCTGGGTGTAAGATAATGTAATAATAATTCGTTATCCCACGGCGTCATTTCGCGTAAAAACTTCCAGACATGTATATTAAGTTTGACCTTGCGTCTACTTCAAAATGATAGAATTATCTTCCTTTAAATATTCTTAAAAAACGTGCCTTTGATCGTATATAAAATCCTTTGTTATACCTATAAAATCGTATATAATATCCCTTTGATCGTATATAAAATCTCTACAAAATTTGAGTGAAGTTTATGCTCAAATATGGTTTCTAAACATCAGTCGTATACAGCTAAATCAATGGCTAACGATAAATTTCCAATTGGAGAGAAATACCTGTAACATCTCTTTTCTCTGATTTTATTATTTTAAGTCCGACAATCTCTCTTATTTTGATCTCTTACGTTTTTCTCGTATCAGTCGCAAAATGTGGAAGGTGGCGGAAGAGATGGCTGTGTTTCCTCCTGCTCTTCTTGGAACAGCCGGAAACAAAACAGAAGTGATAGAGTTTGACAAGGTGTTCCCAGATTTGGTGAGGATGCTCACAGAAACTCCTCCTGAATCAATAGGTTCACCATCTCCACCAGCAAATCGTCAATATTTTGGAAAGGTTTGTTGAAAAGACTCTATCGTACCTTTGAATCAACTATCATTTTTTTTAAGAAAGTAAAATGTAATTTTGAGAAAATAGTTGTCTAATTATAATTCATATAAATTTCATTGGCAACCAGATCCTTTCTATCATAGATTGAAGTTTTTTGTAAATATCGTCTGACTATATGTATGGCAAACTTCAGCAATTTCCAAATTTTCCCTCTTTTAGGTCCTTCAGTACAACGTAGCCAGTGGCAAGAAGAATCGTGGACTAGCAACGGTTCTGTCTTATAAAATGCTGGCTTCTCCTGAAGAGCAAACAGGAGAAAATCAACTTCTTGCACGGATCATGGGATGGTGTTTGGAATTTGTGAGAATATGATTTTATATAATTGCATTATCAGATAAGATCACTTAAGAACGGCTGGGGAAATTTCAAATACCATAATGTAGTTTGGAAAGTAATCATTCACATGAATAAGAGACAAATAAATTGAGAAAAATTATTACATATTCACTTTCGTTAAAGTGTTCTAGTTTTCATCGATATTTAGTCCTAACATTATTCAGTAATTATTATGGAACTCATAAAAATAGAATGGCAACTTCTGTAAGTAATCATTTGGAATTTTTATGTTAAACCTTAAAAATCACTTGGTACTTTACCTTACAGTTCCATGCGTCTTTGTTGGTGGCCCAAGACACCGTAGATAAATCAAAATTTAGACGCAACCGTCCCAGTTGGCATCAAGTACTACAGGAAGATTACGGAGAAAAGGCGACCGCTGCTGCATTTAATGATGCGGGCCTCATCAAGTCTGGTGTTTACCAAATTTTGAAGACGTACTTTTCAAAGAAACCATATTATACCGATGTTATGGAATTGTTCCTTGAGGTTGGTACTCAGCTCCAATCGCTATCCAAATTACATGATTCTCATTTGATCAATTTGATATTTTTACTAAAATCTACAGCGGGCTTTGAGGTGAAGCTTAATCTTTGATGGGAAACTTCCAAGTGACAATTAATATTTCATTACATTTGGGAATTTATCGATGAAATCATCTTGTGAATTGGTATCTAGGGGATTAATTTCTTTATAATCTTCACCTGCATATCAATCAGTTCCATCAAGGAGATATAAAATACTTTGCTCAATCTTTAAAATATTTATGTCTTTTCTATTCAAGAGAATTTTGGGACATTTTAAGAATTGTGATTTGAATATCACCTTGAATTGAAAGTTTTGCGTAGTTAAATTTCTTTCCAAGATTTTAATTATTGCTCTATAACCATCTCATAATAAAAATAGTTTCTTCATAATAGAATTATTTTTTATAATTTTTTTAAAAGTTCATAGTATTTTTTAGTGTTTCTAGTAATACGTAGCAATTACTTATATTTTCTTTGCTGATAAATTCTAGATGAGTCAAAGGCATAACCTAGGTCAATGTCTTGACCTAGAGGCAAGAGCAGATAAAACTTTGTCCATGCATACTATGGAAAGATACATGACAATTGTACGGAATAAAACAGCCCACCATTCATTCAGAGCTCCAGTCAGTCTCGCTCTGTTTATGGTATGTGTAATTTAAATATTAATTCTTATGAAAGTCCTTTATTTAATGATAGAAATCTTTTGAACTCAGAGTTGTTCAATAAGTTCTAAACATTCAACTTGTGAAATATTTCCTTTTTAAAGATGCGTAGCAATGTGAATTTGAATTTCTTATTTAAATATTAATTCTTATTTAAATATGCATTCTTATTTGAATATTCATTCTTATTTAAATAATTATATGGTAGAAATTATTGTTTTAACATGTTTTTATTTTTTTCAGTGCGGTAATAGAGATCAAGAGACGCATCGGCAAGTAAAATCCATTCAAACAGAAATGGCCCAGTTTTTCCAAGTTCAGGTAAAGTTAAACTATTATTTCTACCTAATGTATCCGTAAGGTGATGATTCATTTGATGTTTCTTTATAAAACTTCGCAATTGCTGTGATGATGAAAATATTTTCCAGCATTTTATAAGTTAAATGTTAGTCTGCTGATTATATGAGACAAAAAACATTTACTTTTTAAGCATTCTTTCCTTTATCATTAAGATGTCAATGCCACATTTTAGTGCATGAGCATCAAACTCATTCGGATGTTCCTTTGGTATTTTTTGTCATCAATTTCATGCTACATGAATAGTTTTACGCTATTTTATTGTGTTGACTATTATAGTTATAGACTTCAATGAGCTTGATGTTCTTTTCAGAGTAATTTCTTGGACTGTTTTGGTGACAATAAAACGACCAGCCAACCAGGTTTAGATATTCAGGAGGGTAAAGTGACTTGGTTGTCAGTAGTAGCTTGTCAGAGAGCCTCGCCTCAGCAACTTAAATTGTTACAGGTATGTTCAGATTGAAATTCATGAATTTTAGTTGATTTATTTGATTCCTACATTCCTTTAACAACAGAATAAATAACTGCCATAGTAACAATTTACTATTTCTTGCACAGGAATGCTATGGCCAAGACGATCCAGAGAAAGTAGCCCTCGTGAGAGATCTGTATATAGATCTTGAATTACCGTTTATGTTTAAAATTTACGGAGATCATTGCTATGATCTCATTTGTAATCAAATCCAGCAAAACACTAAAAATCTTCCTCATAAGCTATTTTTTAAGTTCATGGAAAAAATCTATGCAAGAAATGAGAATAAATCATTTTAATTTGTTTTAACTATGTTTATAATATCTAAACCTTGTAATTTTATGGGCTTTTATCATGGAATGCATTTATTCGATTATAATGAGAAATTTTATGCTTTGGATTCTTTGAAGACCGATCTTTTTTTATAATTTAAAATTACTCTCCCGGGAATAATTTTCCAAATCGATGTATTTGTCAATTCATTTTCAAAACAGTCTTCGCATTGTTACCCTATTATAACGTGGGTAAGACCGTAACGCATTTGCTGCCGTTCAGTTTTGTTTTGCTAGCATTCATTTCTATGACGCAAAGGGAGTTGGGCCTGAAGTCCTCAAATTGGGTAAGCTAGTAGTGATAACTAAGGTGCAAATCCAAGACATCTTTCCGTAAGCAGCTCGATCGGACCTTGAAAATTCCACACAGGTACGAATATCATATATTGTAATCATCCTCGAATTCTCAATTGCTTCCGCATGGATGTTGAACGAAACTAATTTCGAAATGTATTTCACCTTGTGAAAACGCTCTGTATACGCACATGGTCTCAGAAGTTGACTTTTCAGCCTAAGTTTAATGCGCTAAGCAAACATCGGTGTAAGCTTCCTCGAGTGACTTCCTCCGTTCCACGATTTTCGTGCTCATCAGCATCGTTTTCGTAAAATTCCTCTCGCAGGGGAATAACTCCTAATTCCCGGTCCAGGAGCAAGGGGATCTTGTGATGCTGAGGGCATGGTTGCGTCGAATCAGTGGCTAGTTAATTCAGTCCCTCTTCACGGCCAAATTTGATTCCATGCAATTTGTTTTAATAGATAGTTTTCGGGACCCGCTTTGGCCGAGTTTGACTTTTCGGAGACCTTGCGTTCGCTAACCAAAATACGTGCGCCGCTCGCTACCACTTCTTTCGGTGCTAAATTCGCTTTCCGGTGCTTCCAAGGTTGTCTCCGAGGCTCATAATCAGCTGTTGACCAGGCGATACATCTAGCAACTACTTACCGAAGGGACAGAGGCACTTAAAGCTAGATAAATAAAGGTTGACGGTCTCCACGGTGGTTGGCTTTGTGGATTTTGCTCTTTAACGTCGTTATCGGTCGATGAAAGAAGGCGAGATTTACGTTAAAGTGCGACTTATTCGATTATCAAGCCTTTATATATATAAGGCGTGATTTAATTGTTGATTTGAGTACGAACATGTAATTAGATCGCTTAAAAAGTGGCATTTCCTTAATTTTAATTCATTCCGTCGTATAAGTTCAATACGAATCTTACTCTCTCGGAAGAGGTAGTTTCACAAGTGCCGCAAGTGTGAATGCACCAATGATAACAATGCTATTGTTTCAATGATGAAACACTCTTGGTATAAGAATTTTATATTCATCGACATTTTTTCAAGGGCATGCAAGGGTTTAGATTTCTTAATTGTCGTGAATCGCGGATTAATTTCATTTTGATTTCTCAACGTCTCATCTCAAATTAATCGGATACTTCCTTTTATTTCTGGCGGATCATACATTACAACTCCTCCTTTTCTTGATTAGCTCCCTCGTATTTATTACCCATTGTTACATTGCTCTTCGGCCACGACCTTACTTAACTCGTAACTTAACCTTCCCCGAGCAGGCGCTTGTGAATGTCGCATGACGAAATGATGTTGGAAATTATTTTCGTAATTTTTAAATCACCATCTTATCCTAGTTTTGCTATATTTCTTGCGCATTGAATTCGGAAAATTGAGTCAAACTCAGAAAGCCGTCAAAATTCATTACCAACTAGGTTGGATGTTTTCTTAAAAAATGGAGATGTACCCCTGATCCTCAATGGTAATAAATGTTAGAATAAAATGCATGTTTTTTAATGAGTTCGAAGTGATCATCTCATGGTCAGACTTAAACGTCCCGTAGAATTACTTTCAAGTAGAGAAGGGCGTAAACTACTTTTACTCCTCCGCCTGCACTGTATTGAGTACGGATGATTGTCTGTAATCAAAAATCATCCACCATATGCTATGGAAACCTATGGAGCGGTAAAGAGGCTTTCTAGGCAAAATGGGATGTGAGGAAATTTCCGTTGCTTTCCTCTCTGAGCCAAAAAGCTATGAGCGTAAAAAGTAGACGTATATCAGCGCAATTACCCTAACAAAAACTCTATCAATTGCATTTTGTAAAAATAGACTTTAACGAAGACCATCATTTAGCATCGTCCATACCTCAGTTGCTTCCGCATTATCACAGCTATGTACGAGACTGACAAAGTTGATTAGATGTTAATTTTTCTCAATTCCAGCAAAACACATAGAAAATATTATATTTATAAAAATATGTCAGGAGGAATATTTTTCCAATATGACCTTTGATGGAAGTCTATTCATTTTGCCGATCCTTATGTGTTTAGTGACTCAACAACGAACACTTTTCATTTGAGATAATTCGTCCCAGTCTTTACTAGGAGATGCTTTGAATACACGCATTTCCTTAAACTAGAGGACAAAAGATCGTTCATCTATCCATTGTGTATTCCTATTCTCCTATTGAACTTGTGACGCAGGAATACGGTGCATAAATCTCTAACCCTTCCGCCCAATTGCTCTCAATTTTCTTTCTCCTTGCCTATCAGTTCCACTCATTTTATGACTCGCATACGCTGTGGCCTTCGATAGAAGAATCTCTTTCATAAACAAGGGGATCTATGAAATAAATGAAAAAGATAAACTTTTACTAACCACGGGAAATTTTTTATTTGGAAACAGCCTTGGTTTCAGGTCATCCTCATATGTATATCTTTTACATTTGTTACTGATGGAGACTTATAACGAAGTCACGGTTGTAGAAGTTAATTCTAACAGGGGGATCTCGCTTACATCAAGAAAATGAATTATAATATTTTATTTTTCCCCCTGCAATTTTTTATAAAATTTACATTGCTTTGAAACTAAATAAATGTGGAGTATTGACAAGCCTGTTTTCATCGCAATGTACGCGTAAATATCTACCAAGCTATTCTTAGGGTGCAACGCTTGTTAGCAATATTCCCACTTCATCAGCGTTTTGGTGTTTTGATAAGTGTCAGCGGATCCATTCCGCCTATTATGTTAATTATCTAGCGTTAGCAAGCCCGGTGATTTAATTGCAGCGCCCGTTCAGTAAAAGGCATTTAGTAGCATTTACCAGAGGAAAATAAGTGTATTTTTTTAATGGGAAACCATTATTTGATTGTGATTTTAATTTCAATTTTTTGTTGCGTGATTCATTGAAGAAAGAATTGATATGTTCATGATATATGGAAAAGTTCATCAGAGCTTAGGAGGACTTCACCGGTAAAGGGCAACAGTAGCTAGGCATGGAAAAAAAAAAAAAATATGAAGATTTCAGTGCCATCATGCGAAGTTTATGAATATTCATTGCTAGTATACCGGATATTCTTATATCATATTCTTCTTCGTGATATAATCCTTTTCCCTTTTTAAAATAAGAGTGAGAAGAGAACTTAAATTGACTAGTCGCTCTTGGAATATAAATGTATTGAATTACACAAAAATTTCGATATAATAAGGTACAGAGCTAATACTATGTAACTTCTGCAAAGTGATGTATCCTCAGGGACTTTCAGCACAAGTACTTTGACGAGTTCTTAACGAAAAACATGTAAATATGTTTTGCCCATCTCCACAGTAAAATCTATCGAATTTCAAGTAGAATACGTAGAAAACTGAATATTGAATTTTAATCCCGAAATATGCCATCGCTTCGGTGAGGATGAATCGGTTTGAATTGTTTTCCTTCCTTTATCATTCTCTATGTTACACTAGGGTGGTCCTTACTCATATGGGAAAAAATTTTTTTGAGAAATTCTTTCGGGACGCCCCCTAAAGTTGTTCCATTTGGTTAGAAAATAATTCATGTAAAATATTATTTAAATCGGTTGACGGAAAGACGTGCCGCATCGCACTTAAAGTTTATAATTTTCAACATTTTGGGCCTTTTTTCGATCATCACAGGAGATTAGGGAGTCTTCCCATATTTCAACTGCTTTGATTTTTTTATCAATGTATTGTTAGACATTAAATGTGAGTTTCGTAAAATATTAATTAGATCTGCGCAGTAGTTTTCAAGATTCAGCCCAAATAGAGAGCGCGTGACGTACAAGTGGCGCCGTGCACTAGGCGCCTCCGCTCGAATTCGAGAATCTCGCCGCCTTGTATTCTGTCTAGTTTTTATAGCTCTCATCAATTTTTTGCAGAGTTTTTCTGCATAGCGTAGGTTGAAGACCTAATTATGCGTTATGTATTTTAAAATTTTGAAGTTAGCTATGTATAAAAGGAAGAAAAGTGGCACCGTTCCCTCGGCATCTAATCGAGTCTATGACTTTTGCTGCCGTTAATTTTTTCTTGTATTACACTACTAGATAAGAAATTAATCATTTATGTTGTTCAAGGGAGTATCACTCTATGTTCATCTAGTAAAGCATAAGATAAATCTTCCAAGTTTCGAACAAATGCTTGTGAACCATGGGAACTCCCAATGCCCTGTTTTTCGTATCACATGTATGCTAAGCGATCATCAATATCGCCTGGATTTTCATCTAAACTGTTACAAGGAAATAGCAAAGCAGTAAGTATAGCGAAACTTCGTTGATTACAGATTTACTTTTCGACAGTGTAAGCTTTTAAGACCTTTTTTGGCTACGGGAATGACATATAACAAACGATATCTCTCTCTGAAAGATGCCAGCTTAGCTGTTAGCTCTTCATTGTAGATTCCGAGATTGATTGATTGACTCATCTGTGATTCTAAAAGACTGACAGCTAGAATTCTACTTTGCACATCAATTCTGATACATTATGTGTAACAGAAAAATACAAAAATAGTACATAGTGCTGCCTGAAATTACCTAAACCCTTGCTTCTCAGAATCCACAAGCGAATCAGATTGTGCTTTGGTTTCACTAAGCGAGCAGCTTAAAATACTGCTTTTCGGTGTAAGTATTCTCTTAGTAGCACAGAAGTGATTACCGAAATGAAATCCAGAACTACTGACCGAATTTACCTGATTGGATACTACACGAATCAAATTGTTGGCTCAAAGTTGCCATTGAATGGCCAAGTGCTAAGAGTGCTTTTTTATAATATGCGAAGAGTAAACTTAGATTTACGAACTAGTGCCAATTTAGCAGTAAAGGAAGTGGACGTTTTCTGGGAGAAAGTGCAAATACCTTCAAGAAAACTTCAACGCAGTATTGAGAAGCTAGATTCACTTCATCAGGAGTGGAGAATATTGCAGAAATCTTCAAGTAGATCGAATGAATCGCAAAAGAAAAAGGAAACTAAGTTCCTTGAATTATTTGACGATCTTTTTGACATTGAGCATGTAGACGCTTTGGAAATGATCTCCCTCGAAGAAGATAAGCAGTTTCTTCTAAATCAACGAGAAAAAGTACGACAAGGATGTATTCTTGGACTGGACGATAATTTAAGGCAAAGTGTAAACAAAGAAGTTGTCGATAGACTCCCAGTTATCGCAACCTGTAGGGGAGCTGAATATCTTCTTGGGGTTCCCAGTATACCATCTGGGAGTGGTAGAACTCAAGCAATTGCTGTGCACCAGGTGCTGGAAGAATGTGGCCTAACTGATAAGTTACAAGCATTCTGTTGTGATACTACTTCATCAAACACTGGAAGAATGAATGGCGCTCGTCTCTTATTAGAGCAAAGATTTGAAAAAGACATTTTATTTTTACCATGCCGGCACCATATTTATGAGATAATTTTACGAAGTGTTTTCGACGAAAAATTAGGTCCAAACTTCCCTATCTTCAAAAGGTTTCAGAGCTCATGGTCTCAATTAAACAATGAGAACCTTAAACATGGGATGCAAGACTGCCGTTCTCGGAGCGTGCTTAAGAACATAGCGGGAAAAATTATAGATTTTGCGCTTCAGCATCTACAATATAGATAGATAGAAGACTATCGAGAGCTCCTTGAGCTAACCGTTATTTTTATGGGAGGAGTACCTCAACGAGGGATATCATTTCGCGTCCTCAGTGCGTTGCACCATGCTAGGTGGATGTCAAAAGCACTGTATTCCTAAAAAATATTTCTTTTTCGTCACGAGTTTTCCTTATCTACTGAAGAAGTATGTTTAATACGCGATGTCTGCATATTTGTAGTGAGCCTGTACGTGGAGGGCTGGATTACCGCGCCAAATGCCAGGGAGGCTCCTAGAAGAGATATGATATTTTTACAAAAGTTATATGAATGCAGTAGAAAAAGCAATGTTGTTTCTGTGGCTTGAATGAACAAATTCTGCTATCATTTTTGATACCTTGTGCCAGAAAATGCGGCCTTAGCATTCTTCGATGAGAAGGTATCGGTGAATACAAAAATTCTAATGGTGAAAGCTCTGGAAACAAGCTTCAGCGATTTTTCAAATTATTCCACAAAAAGACCTTCAGTAAACCCAAACGACATACACCAATTCATAGAAAAAGGACTTGAAAGTTTCATTTGTTGCGAATCTAAGTCATTTTTTAAAAGATTTAATATTTCCATATCATTTTTGTCCAAGGATCCACAACTGTGGCTAGATGACGAAAGATATAAACAAGGACTTGAGATAGTGAAAGAATTGAAAGTCGTGAACGACTGTGCAGAAAGAGGGGTTAAGTTGATGGAGGAGTTCAACGAAAAACTAACGAAAAATGAAACACAAAAACAATTTGTGCTAAAAGTCGTACGTGAATACAGACGGAAATTCCCAGACCGCAACAGAACAACTTTGGCCCAAGAGTTTTAAGATTATGTATTAATAAAAAGATGTATTGCATTTTATTTATCATCAAACGGCCTCAATTCATTTATCAAACCAAAGAAGACCAAAAATTAGCTTTCAATATCTTTACCGGAATAAAACAATTTTCATCCTTTTATTTATAGTTAACTTCAAAATTTTAAAGTATATAACGCATAATTAGGTCTTTAACCTACGCTATGCAGAAAAATTCTGCTAAAAATTGATTAGAGCTATAAAAACTAGACAATACAAGGCGGCGAGATTCTCGAATTCGAGGTGAGGCGCCTAATGCACGGCGCCATTTGCTCGGCGCGCGCTCACTATTTGGGCTGAATCTCGAAAACTACTGCGCAGATCTAATTAATATTTTACGAAACTCACATTTAATGTCTAACAATACATTGATAAAAAAATCAAAGCAGTTGATATATGGGAAGACTCCCTAATCTCCTGTGATGATCGAAAAAAGGCCTAAAATGTTGAAAATTATAAACTTTAAGTGCGATGCGGCACGTCTTTCCGTTATCCGATTTAAATAATATTTTACACGATTTATTTTCTAACCAAATGGAACAACTTTAGGGGGCGTCCCGAAAGAATTTCAAACTTTCGAAAATAAGGACCACCCTAATGTTACACACATGCTTTGACCTCATATCGCATGCGATAAAGCTCTGTTTTCGTTTTCTTCATCAAACAGGTAAGAATTCTCGTGTATTATTTCCCTGTATAGTGATACCTTTCCTGCCCCTCTTACTACTGCTCTGCTTGCGTTCATTTCCAATATTTTCTTGTTCCTTTATCACACACTAACCGCACCGTAAATACGTAGCAGCTTCTTCCCCACTGCGCTTGATATTTTTTCTTGTTTGCTCTTATAAATCAACTCAACGTGAATGTCAATGCAAGGGTAAGATAAGCATGAAGAAATGGTTTCATTCAGAGTTGAACTTCACTACTAAAAATGCCTCATGCTAACAATACACATGTTATTTCAATACCGTGAAACTAAATTTTCGCCGGGTGCTTCTGAATTTTTTGTTGGTACAAAGTAACAGAATGAAGCAATAGTTACATCTAAAGGATCATGTTTAGATATCGATCAAGAAAATTGGCTTTAGTCAATAAGGGAAAAGATAGGAGAATTTATTATCATCGGAAATGAAACGACCCACCAGATATGAATGCGATTATTGGTTGCAAACCATATGCTCGAAGTCAGCACTGTGAAGATAAGGCAATCCTTCTACAAACGGGAGGACCTTGTTAAATAGACGATTTTTGTATGTTATTGGATCTGTTACATAAGTGAATCCAAATCGAAGCACTTCTGTGTGAGACTTTTTCTTTTCGGGATTCAGGAGTTATATTATTATTGTAACATACCCTTACAGATGCAAGCCACAAGCCTAATGCCAAGGGCAATCCATTTGAAATACATATTTAGGAAATATCCATAGAAAGTGAAATACATGTATAGGAAACACAGAATACATATACATATAAGACACGGAACATACATGATACATATACAGGAAGTAGAGCATTACATAAAAGAAACAAAAAATGAAGTAATACTTTGCTATAGTATCATTTGTGTCAGAGCCGTCCTCTATTCTTCGTCGAAACGTTACAGTACTTTGGAAGAGGTTGAGAACATCTTCGGGTAATTCATTACATTACTTAGAAGTTCTGTTCATATAGGAAAATTTACCAGCATCTTTTTTATAAAGTTCTGTGTGTATTTTACAGGAATGGTCATAATACAATCTATGGATGCGGCCGTGATGTTGTGGAAAGTCATAATTAACGATAGATGTGTAATTTTCCACATAAATGTTTATGTGGAAAAGTACACATCTATCATTAAATAAGGAATGGTCATTTTTACCAGTAAATTTTGGACCGGTCAGTCGATTACGGATCAGTTCCTTTACTCTTGTCACAGTCTTCCTCATGGCTGTGATGACGTGAAAGCTACTGAGGTATGAGTGATACCAAATACTTGCACTTAGGTTTCTCCTAATGGATTGCCAAGAAAAGTGTTACTGGTCGAGTCAATGTGCTTCACCTACGAGAGCATGCTTCGCTTATAACGTTATGATGTGATGAGGAAATTAAGGAAAACTACCTCATTCCCCATCCTGTTTAGTAAACCTCATTCCCTCCCACTAACTCTTGGTAGCATGGAGGTGGTGAATTACAAACAGGCCAGTTCCTTTTCCATTAACTTTCACCGTTCAACAAGGTGATTTCGATGAGTTTTTTCGAGAATGAAATGGAGGCAGCCGGTGGTGTCCCGCACCTTTTGACTGGTCCCCCTCTTTGTCCTACGAGCCCATCCCTGAAGTCCCCAGGTTAGTCGACCTCCATCGAACTCCCTCCTAAACGGCTCCCAGGAAAGCCCCCGGTATCCGCTAGGGCAGGTAACCTTCCATTTTGGGAGCAATTTTTTTCGGGCACATTTTTTCTCCCTTCGAGGGAACAAATTTTACCAATCATACTTCACTTCTGAGCCTTTTGATGATAGCTGATCACCTAAAACAGAACAGAAACGATTGGTATTATTTTAAATCTCTTTTTAGTGTCATCGCAGAACAGATGACGAATGCTTGCATGCTAACGTGGTGGTTCTATTTCGCCTCCATTCGATCTTCTTTTTACACTTCTCAGCCAAAGAAAACACGTATACAAAACGAGGCTTTTTCTTTCTCAACATTCATTTGCAAAGAGTTTTTCCCACACCGTAATCTTTCTTTGTTTTAATAAACATTTGTAAATATTGTAAGGACAGACGAGGTTAGGTGGATGAGAATCCCGGGCCTATTCCGTGGTAGGTTAAAGGCACAGGCATCGTACACTGCTGTACTAGGAAGTCTTCGTTTGAGCAGAAAAATGACCATATACATAGAACTTTTCACAGCTTTCAAATAGTGACTCAATGGATATCATTATTATTGATATCAGTGTCATTCTTACCTCAGTAACTTTTATATTGACTGAGTCATTCATAAATCTGGGACAAAAGAATCTGTCAGTAAAGTATTCAGCGCGAAGGCCGGTTGGTACCTCACCCCCACTGACATAAGCTACTAAGAACTTGAAGAGGTTTACTAGGCAGGATGAGGAGTGAGATGGTTTGCCCTTGCTTTCCTCACTGAGCCAGAATACTATAAGCGGAACATGTCCACGCAAAAGAAGCACAATGATTCTACGAGTAACACTTTTCTTGGCATCCATATGGAGAGACCTTAATCATCGTAATTATACACTCGTACTTCTGTAGCTTTCATTTCATCACAGCCATGTTCAAAACTGTGAACAAAGTAAATACAAGATACATCTTTCTCTATCCTGCACCAAATTACGATTTAAAATATCCCATTCATCAGAATATGTTAGAAAAGCAGACAAAATTATATGAAAGATATATTTTAAGATATCCTGTATTGAAAGACAGTGGAAAAATCTTCCATCTAACAAGTTACAACGTTACACACTTATAAAATGTCAAATTAAAGTCTCTCATATATATGCGGATCACGCGCTCATCGACTGAACCTTGTATTGCATCACTGGGCCGAAATTCGGAAATTCATGACGCTAGCCTTAGAAACCAATGCTGTGAGTTTAAACATAAACAATAGATCATGAGGAAAATTATAGCATCCACGCTGTTTTATTCGTCGCGAAGAAAATAAAATCCCGTTATAGCCTTTTTTAACGTTCCCAGATGTTTACTACTTCAATGCGATTCAAAATTATCTCATGAAGCAATCGTGCTATTTGCAACGCCATCCATCCCAGGATAGATAACTGGAAATAGATGGATAGTATGATCGCGGTAATTATGAAGGATTTCATCCCGTGAAGACATCTAACATTTTGCTGAGTTAGTTAAGTCGAGTAATTATGTATGCCAGCTAGATGTTGGTGCCAGAGGTCAAACTAGATTAGTGATGCTACTTATGGATGAAAGAAACAAGAAATTCTCAACAAAAATTGCGTTTATTTACTAGACGATGCGTGGCATAGAAAATGTGGAGCTAGAATATATCAATATTTAGATAAGTAATAATAATAGCCAGAAATTATTAAAAAATTGAGGTTCATCAGCATGTTTCTTTATTTATTGGCATATTAAAGATCGGTACGCTCATGCTAGAACGAATTTACAAAGTTTCAAAGAATTATTTGTCTGTCTGAGAGGATTTAAAAGCGGAATATTATAAAAATAATGTTAATATAATGAGTGTGAGGAATAAAATGGTAAATCTATTTCATGAGGTGCCAACAATTGTGATTTAGTTTTCTACCTTTACAAATTTTCTTTAGAAATGTTAATGGAGAAAGTTTTTTTAGTGCCTGTATGTATAGGGGACTGTTTATATCAAATGTTTGTTCATAAATTAGGACATACACATTTTACTTATCTAAAAAGTGAATTGATAAGTATGGTTGCATCAGAGATGCATGCTGAATTGTGAGGAATATGGTTGAATTAGATATGTTTGATGAGACACTTATAGAGGTGCATACAAGAGTCATGGAAAGATAAGAACAATCAGTATTCGGGAATAGAGATTCTTTACCTAGGAAGAAAAAGGGTGTAGAATAGGATGTGTAAAACCTACAATGGTGAAACACGAGACGTTGTAGGAGGACGACACGATAATGAAACATATGTGAAAAAAATTGTAACGCGGGAAATACGTCTAAGGTTGGCATGATGGATTTATGCCTCTATTTAATAATGAAGTTGAACTCAGAATGAAACCTTATCTTCATGCTTTCTTACCCTTGCATTGACATTCACGTTGAGTTGATTTATAACAGTAAACAAGAGAAAATATCAAGCACAGAGGAGAAGAAGCTGCTACGTATTTACGATGCGGTTAGTGCGTGATAAAGGAACAAGAAAATATTGGTAATGGACGCGAGGAAAGCGATAGTAAGAGGAGCATGAAAGGTACATACAAGAAAATAATGCGTATGAATTCTTACCTGATAGAAACAGAAAACGCACACAGAGCCTTATTGAATGCGATATGAGGTTAAAGCCTGTGTAATTCGTAGAGAAATAGATAGGAAATGTAAAAATCGAAGTAATGTATCTTCACCAAGATGTTTGCAGCCAAAGACGATGGCATATTTTCGGGATAAGAATTTAAGATTCGGTTTCCTACGTATTAAGCTTTGAATCAGATGGATTTTGCAGAGATAGACTAAATAAATATAAGGCATAGTTTAATCACTTGATATCCTTAGAATAATAAAATAATTCTATGGAGTACAATTAAATATGTAAAAGCCGATTGTATCTGTGTTTGGTGGAGGTGCTTATATATTGTTCATCTGAATTGTTTGACATATTGTACCAATTGGGTCTATTGCTACTGTTAAGATGTGAACTGTCCACTGGAGGTTTTTGGAGGGGTTTCCTTCCCTTCCTTGGGCGAATGCCGGACAGATTGTATTGTCATTCCCTCTCAACTGTTGCCACCTGGTAGTAATACCAACTTGCAGCGTTTAAATTAATAAATAAATAATAAAAGTTTTGCATTTTTTACGTTAAAAATTCATCGATTTTCTTGATTTTCAAGTCCATAAGGATATAATACTTTGGAGAAAGTTATATTAGACCTATATCTTCTTATTTACCGATTTTGTATTATTATTACTAACGGATTATTTCCCGATCGAATAATTCAATTAATCATTCAGTCGAAACTCATTAAGGAATTTCACAACTTCGAATGACAGCAACATTGAAATCTTCATATCAATTATTCTCTTAATAAATCACGCATCAAGATATTAAGATATTGCAGTTATAAACACAATCAAATAATGATTTTTCCTTGAAAAAATACGTTTAATTTCTTCTGGTGAATGAGCATACTACGAGACTTTTACTGGACTGGCGCTGCTATTAAATCACCGGGCTTGCTAACGCTATATAATTAGCGAAACAGGCGGAATGGATCAGCTGACACTCATCAAAACATCGAAACGCTGATGATTTGGAAATTATGATGATAGGCATCACATCCTAAGAATAGTTTCGTAGATGTTTACTTACAAATTGCGATAAAAACAGCCGAATTTAACCAACTTCAGAATTCAGAGCAATGTAAATTTCATAAAAAATCGCAGGAAAAAACAATTATTATTTATTATATTAATCAAAGAAAAATTATCCCCGTGTATTTAAGAGATTCTTCTATCGAAGGCCATAATTTATTGGAGTCATAAAACTTGTTTAGCTGATAGGCAATGAGAAAGAAATTTAAAGCAATTTTGTATAGGGAGGGCTTGGAGATGCGTATAATCCATCGTTGTCTTGCATCACAAGTTCAAAAGGTGAAAAGATATGCAAGGAATGAGTAATGGATCAATTAGTGAGTAAATTGTTTCCTAATGTTAAAATTATATGTCTACCATTGCTAAAATTTACCTCGTTTATAATACTAATGAATATATTTAATTCAATATTTAGCCTTTGTAAATAGCTTGGTCACAAGCTAGGATTAACTCAAGGAAATTTTACTATTTTCCGTTATTGCTATCTTGGTGGGATAAAAAAATTATTGTGCCACTTTGTGACTGTAATTCCGCTTGCGGTCATAGTCCCTAGAACATCATCATCCCAAACAGTGACAGAACACAGTGACAGAACACAGTGACATGACTCAGTGACTGCGCGAGGCATTCCCTATCATCGTATGCCACATTGCTGCTTCGGATTGGTAATCATTTTCGCAGATAGACGTAAGCGTGCCGGATAGCATTGTATCGCAACAAAATAAAGGAATAAACATAACACTTTACATATTTCTACGATATATTTTTGAAAACCCATCATCAAATGACCTGATGATGGCCCATATCAGATGCGTAATCCGATCGTTCTTAAGTGTATCTTACGGAAAAACGTAAAAAGTTATCTTTGTTCCTTTATTTTCCTGTCTTGGATTTTTATACACAGGAAAGCTTCCGTAATTGATTTCAGCGTACTATCATTTTCGATAATTAAGAGCGCCGTGGTTCATGAAGTCGAACATCTTTTCTGAGGTGAGTGATAGAAGAACGAAAAAAATAGAAATCAAATGCAATCAAAAGAATATCTAGAATTTAGGTAAGGGGGATGACATTTGCGTTCGTATAGCAAGGGATTTAGTTGTTTTCGTAAATCGTTTGTTTTATTTTTGGATATTCGCGGTATCATTCTAAACTTCAACGGTGAATTCGTAAATTTTACGTTGTTTCTTTTTTCCAATTTTCAAACATAATGCTTCTCGAGGACTGTCTCAAACTGAAGCCTCAATCGTGGAATTATTAATCTCCGAGTGATGACGAACTTTAAAGATTCCATAAAACACAACGCTTCTTTCTTAGGTGAATTATTGTATATTAGTGATTCCTTTGATGAAAAACTATTCCTACGAAACGCAATAGGCATAAAAAGTATTAACCAAATCATTAAACCAATAATTGTTCAAAAAATATTTACGTCTTTTAAAATTTGCTATGGACAAAGAACACCTTATCGTGTAATTTAAAGAGGAGCTCTTGATCGAGAGAAAAGGAGAACTGTTATCAACGGCTCTAGGGAAAAACGCTAGGTATGTGAACTTTTTTTCTTAACTGAGTCTCGCATTTTGAGCTCATTACTTGAACATTTTTTTCGCCAAGGCAGTTTGGTGAACAGCGCGATAGGAATCCTTTATCATCCCTGGTAAATTTTGAAGGGCGCCCATTAGAGTGGACGCCACCGAACAGCACTGGCGCATTTGACGGAGTTCTGTTATAGTTTCCTTTGAAATACATTTGAATTGATACCTGCAAACCTACTATCTAGCGTTGAATTGATAAAACTTCGGTTAGTCAACCTCGAGCATTTGACGCGAGAGGACTTACTCAGTTCGGACAATGCAGGATTTCTAGCCTCCAGTAAATAGTAAGTATTTAATTTAAAATTTTCATGTTATCTATTAAATTAACAATGTTTGAGTTGTTCAATTTTGTGTAAAAATACTTGGAGTTACACATACGTGGGTAGATCCTGCAAAATTAATTCTTGATGGTGAAATTTCGTGATATTCTCCATTATTCCTTCAATACTTTTAGCTACTAACATAGTTAATTCTTTCAAATTATTTGTAAATCTAAATGCAGTCAACAAGTCGGTCGGGACCCTTCCTCCATTCCCTTGATTCGGTTAAGCCACAGGCCATCTAAACCATACCCCTAAACCGTAGGTTATGAAACTCGTAGAATAAGTACACTCCTGGCCAAAATTAACGCAGCACCTCCCTTGCGATCCTTACGGCCGGTGCTGCGTTAATTTTGGCCAGGAGTGTACAACATTTCCTATGATTTGCTTACTTGTTTCTATTTTGCAAGGCTTAAAAATTACGAAAATCCCATGCGAGGAAATAACTGACTGCCGATATTTTTTTACTATTCATGTTTTCACCTTTGTTATTCAGGTGATTGGGTAGCCTTTGGAAAGAATTGTTTAATTTCAACGTGTATCTTTGTGTATAGCTTTTTATTTTAGCAGCTTTCTCAAAAACTTTGTTTTCCTCCCTCGGGTGATGCCAGTGTGGTCAGCTTCGTTGAGAGTCTGCTGGTAAGCTTTTTGATATCATACATTGCCATTATATACCGATTTTCGGAACTAGTTTGCCTATTATACGTGTCGGTTTAATAGCATCATAAAGTAAATTTATATGTAAAGATAAATTTGAACTCTTCTACTCTTCACCTTGAGTTGATCGGATAACCTCTGAGAAGAATTGCTCTATATAAAAATATATCTTGGTCCTAAATATTGTGCCAGCTTTTTTAAAAATGTACATTATTACATTTTGTATTCAGGTAATGACAACTGTTCGTGGTGGTGGCATCAGTTTGAAGGAGGGCTAGAGTAAACTCCGGCGTGAGGTTATTACTAACTAGTTTAGTTTGTAAGGGGTGTCCGAAATCATCTCGAAAGGGATATAATTTAGCCGTACATTTCCCAAAGACTTTTTGCTTTGTATGCCACAAAATATGTAAAAGTGATCATAATATGATCAATTTTGCATATTATGTAATTTCAGAGAAAATGAACAGTGAAATCCATTACGTTACCTTAAACCTTACGTTGAAGAGTATTTAATTGGGAGTGATTGTAATGTTTACCGTTCGTACAAAATTTGCTGAATTCAGAGCAATTGAGATCATTCTTTTTATATAGGAATAGTTATACTCTGGCCATACATATTGTAAATCTTATCAGATATTATATTGAGTAAAAGGTGGTAAATTCAAATCTACTCTTGTAGTCTGTGAGGAGCTATCGTCCGGCGAGACCGCTGGTGTGATAGATCGTACTTTTCTTCAGAATATCATGGGATCTTTTATTCCCATACATCCCTGCCCTGTTAATCATTTCAAAGAAAGACTGGAAATAAGGAAGATATCAGAGGAAATTGTTTGCAACGGTGTGACTTTTCTATATAGGGCATTCATTCGATGGCAGGGAGTCAGCTGATCTTCATCAAACTGTTTTTTTTTTCAACCGCGGCCAAATTTTCTTTGTCTGTTTACGAGTTGGTTTTATTAGTATGTCCACATATAAGATTGTTGATTTTAATTAACACTGTACAATTTAGGAAGTAACCTCGTCATTCGGAGAGTAGATGTTTCTTTTTTATCAGGTAGCAAGTACTTTTAAATATACCGATCATAACAGCCAAGCATTACTTATGTTATAAAGCAATAGTTTTTCGCAACTTCCTACACTCTTATTATTGATTTGGTCAACTTCTTATGGGGGTTGTAATAAGCGATGGGAATATATTATCGAAAAGCTAATAATATAATTTTAACGAAAAGAACGTTAAATGAAATGTATCAGTACTCTTAGCACAGCTTATACCAAAATAATGATTTTTACGCTTGCTTTTTGCGTTGGAAACAATGAGTAGGACTTTGCTCGTTTGACAGGAGGAAACTTAAACAGGTAGCAATTCCATGAATTGAAAAGATTTCAATCGTTCGATAAAAGAGTCACAAAGACATCTAAAATTTGGACAGCAACTTCAAAAATATGCCAGGTTTATTTCGTTCGAATACAAAATTTTATTTAATGGCAAAAGGTTTTCAAGAGAATTTGAGTGACTTTCAACTTAGGTTTACTTTATCGTTCCTGTGTGTTCATTCCCTTACCAGAAGAGAAAAATAATTCACTTCAAATTAGTCAGTCATAAAATGTTTTACTTACCTATTCTAAATGCTTTGTAAGGTTTCTCTCATACGACATATAGACATACGATATCCGATTATCACTGTTAATTATACGTAGTATTAAAATCTCATTAGTTTATGCGTAGGTATTGAGTGGAATATCATATGAGCTTACCTTTAATTCTTCTCGAAGGCAATAACGATAGAACTTCCTCAACCCTCTCAATGCCGATTTATGTAGGAAGAATGCACATTAGAATTAGGTTCGTTGGCCCCGTTATTCAATTTATCCTAAGGTAGAGACGTCCCACCACGTGATTGTGAATCAGCCCTCTGGGCTCACCACTACCTCACTCCACCTTTTACGCAATACCTCCCTCTTGGACAAATTACTTTCTTATAGTCATTTCCGAATTCTCAACCTTTCAAAAACCGCATGGAAATGGACATTGAAATGTGAAATGGACTAAAATGACCTTCCCTTTCTTCATGGATCCATTCCTTAAAACATCTAAATATATACTAATTATTTATTAAGATTATATATCTAAGATTAAGATTATATATCATGAACATATGACAAAGATTTCGAGATGAAAATCTTCGTATTACTGAGCTAGTTTAAAATTTTACTTAATATTAGAATATTCGATTCCGAAATTGTAAGCGCAATGATTCTGTTGTTCCTTTTAGCGAAATCCTCACGAAACATTATCTCGCAATTGTTTATTTTCTATAAAAATTTAATAAGAAGTTGAAAAGTTTTATGAGAAGTTACGAACATTTCTTCGTAAAGAGATGTTTTCTTATGGTGTATAACAAATAACTATACGTTGGTAGGTAATGTAATTCGAAACTAATAGGAAGGCTTACTTACGTAGAAGAATAGCTCCTCTCTAAGTGCTTTACCTTAATTACCCATTAATTAACTCCCCCTCACATGCTGAGTTAGTGGAGTGAAGGCGACATGTCAAGAGGGAACAACTTGCCTCTGTTGAATACGATTATAACTTACCTAATTTTAAAGAGGAATATATCACATAGAGTCTAAATCCCATAGGTTTCACTATGGAGGAATTGTATAAGCTTTATTTTTTCAGTACTACGAAGGAATGGTAGAGCTAGTTTGTAAGCTGTGGGAATTTCTTACTCTTCTTGACAAAGAATCACTCATTTCAATAAAAAGTCTCGACCAGATTTGTATGAAACTTTATTTACATGCAAATATGTCTGTCACAGAAGTATTCGGACCGAAGGCGTTTGGGCCACAACCCCTCAAACACTATCAATCAAAAGCCCCGTTGGGAGAATGAGTCCCGCGAGATGAGTAGTGAGGAGAGTTGCTTTCCTCTTGGGGGAAGGCTTTAAATGGAACATGACTGTAAAATGCAGCATGCTACTCCTATAATATTTTGGAAAACATATAGATGAGGGAGATAATTGCTATTAAGCACCATTAATCATACCTCAGTAGCTATCATAATGTCCATCCATGATCAAGGCTGAGCCAAAACTAAATGAGAAATAAATTTATTTCTATATCCGGCACTAAAAGATAAATTAGGAATACTCCATTCTTCGAAACACAGCAAACAGGAACCCATTTAATTCACTGTTGTATTTTTACCTTTAAGAAAGAGGAACAAAATTAAAACAGTCCATAAAAAAGACGTTAATTTCGGGATATCATGCAACATACTTACCCGGTGGCTGTATGGGGAGAGACTAAAATAAAATTGGTTATCAGCACGCTAAATGTGTTTCGCTTTTACGATGCAAACTCTTAGAAAAATATTCAAAAATTGATTCAGTATTCAATTCAATTCAGATTCAGATTCAAGGATTTTTCGGCGAGCTTTCTGGTGAGAAGAACGGGAAGATTTAAATTCTTCTAAATATATCTTTATTTGCGCGTAATCCTTTCTGATATCGTCTCATTCTTTCAAAAGGCGTTTAGATTGAATTTATATTTTTTGAAACCACTCCCTTTGCCTTTGGGAATTATTCTAAAGGCCCCGTTCTCGCGCACGATTGATAAAACTGTCGTAGTTAAATATTTGTATAAATATTAACTCATTAAGTTCAATCATTCTTTTAACCCCTCAAAGATGAGGTAGGCGAGGCTTCATCGAAAGATTCGAAAAGACGTAGGAACTGCCAAAGCATTTATCCTTCCGTCAGGAAACCACTGCCGTTTGCTTGTTTCAAAAACCTGTCTTGAGCCAAGAGCTCACAATCTCGGAGACGAAGTGCTTAACAGCTAACGCGTGCTCGATCAATTTAAACGTACAAAATAAATTATTTGTCTTACCTTTTTTGTCAAATTATTTGTCGAAGTCCCTCCATAAAGTAAGACTTTAATTACGTATGTATCTCCCGAAAGATTTTGGCAGAGGCGAAGTACCGTTATTGGAATGTAATTACACAACCCTTATTAGCGGTTAAGAAAACGTCCACCGTGATGGCGCTGTCCATTGATGTACTTAATAGAGGTCGCTACGTATCATTGATGAAACGGTATTACCGAATAATAATACTATACTGAATAAAATGCTAAAACTCTCTATTTTCGTCTAAAAAAGGTAATAAATAAAACTAAAATCAGACTAATTTTTGTAGAAGAGTTTTTGATTAGATTTGATTTGATCCATCCTTACTCTATGGAAGTAATAGATGTCATCCATGTCTTTTCTACCACAGCGCCACTACGCCGCACCACACTTTCTCTGGCAATATAAGCGGTGCACCGAAGTCTGCTTGGCTTGGCCATTCATCGAGCGGTTGCTGCCCTGTATAGAGTATTCTCGTCAGAAGTTTTTCTCTTTTGGTGAAATTTTGTTTGCGGAGCCTAATCCTATTCGGCTGGACGAAACCGTAGAGTTATAAGGTAAGAATGTGGAAATCGCATAAGTTATTTTGTCTCTTATTATCTTAAGATTCGGTCCTCAATCAAGGTAATTGTTCTGCATTAACACCAAAATTCTGAGATCCTTTGCTATCAATCTACAATAATTATTTCTTTAATTTGTTTAGCTTGATTAAAATTGCTTCTACAACATTCTACTTAATATATTGAATCTATGAGATTCTTCACAGAACATTAATCAAGCGAATTTCCAATGGGTTTTTTATACTTAAAATAAATTATAACCTTGTCCTGTAATGAAGAATCTAATGAGGTATTTCTTTTTTTCCGGTGCTTCAATCTAACTTGCTGCTCCCGATCGGCGACTGGAGACACGAGGATGGACTTGGAACTATTCGACGGCAATGGAAACATCGGTGAATGTTAAGTGAAAGATAAATTTAATTTTCTGTATTAATACTTATTGGAATTCATTCTCGAAATCTACTCTTAGTTTTGGAGAAATAGTTGTGGTTGTTAGCTCGAGATCTTTCATTCCCTTTTTATAATCGGTTGTTAAACATTGTCGCTGGTGTTAAATTATCAGTGTAAAGTTCACTGAAGTGAATTGATTTTGAACTTTGCCGTGTATAATTGGTTTAATTCCGCTCGAGTAAGTTCAATTATAAGTTACTGTTCGGATAATGATTCATTTCACCAAGTTTTGAATTATTTATTCTGTTCCGGTGACTTCACTCGTGGTTAAATTAGAAAGAAATTCTTACCTTTGGATTTAATAGTTAAAATTATAATATTGTGAATTCAGTTCGGCGATGTTTTAACAATTCGAAATGCGAATCTATACGCTGATGCTGCAGTACGAATTAACCACCTCAAACAGGTGTCAGTTGGTTAATGTCGGACTTTTCCATACTTAATATTTTACAGCAAATACCTTCAGTTTTAATTTGTGGATAGGGATATTTAAAACTCGAGAGTACAAAGACAATCGAAAGAAACTGTTTGCCGTTGTAGAAAATTGTAAAATTTATGTAATTCGTGAAAGCAGTATGTTAATTTATTTTTCCAAATCTGAATGTATCTACTAATCGTGGCACAACGTAATCTCACGTAACCGGCATCAGTTAGTCGGGCTTTGTGAAGTTTTCATTTTAACTAAAGTATAGGGGTGTTCTTAACCTGTGTGTTCTGTGATATTCGAAGCAATCAATTTGTTCCGTGAACTTTGCCTGACCGTGATTAAGTTGTTCAAAGCACTTTACAGGACTCTTTTCACAACGCTGCATTTTTCAGGGCATTGAACCATAACCAAATTGAAATCTGATGACACTTCTGTAGAGTCGAAAACAAAGCCATTCCGAAAACATTAAATTCTTCAACCTTAACTGTAACCTTTATTATTCAACAAATTCGCTTTGTGGTAAAACTTAATGTAAGGTAAATTATCCAAAAATTTGTAACCTCTGTATTGGTGACTAGCGTATCGCTAGTTAACGTTAATATTTCGATAACGAGTTTCTTTAATCATGTACTAAATATAATTTTTTCAATTCCATACTTTAAACAAATGTAATATTGTTGAGGAAAGTTTATAATAAATCCATTTAAATATTTTCCGAATGCTTGTAACTTGTGCATCGATGACTTAGAAATCGCTAGATAGCGTTAATATTTTAATCCAAAGGCAATTTGTTAATAAAATATAACGATTTTCTTTAAATAAATTTAATATTGCTGAGAAACTAAATAAAAATCCTTGTATTTCTATATATTTTCATATAAATTTTCCGAAAGTTTGTGCACAGTTGCCGTGCAAATCGCCAGGTAAAGTATAATATCTACAAATTATAACTGCTTAAATTCCATATCTAATTTAAACAATGTAAATTGGTGAGGAAGTTTAATAAATACCTTGCAGTTTTTATATATGCTCGGAGCGATAAAAATCGATCCGACAGTTACCGGAAATTTTCGGTTTATTTAATTGTAGCAGAGACGGAAATAAATATAATGAAAACACAATGCCCTGGCGCATGCCATTCGCGGGGATTAAAATATTGAATCAATGTCGATCGAGTAATCGGTGCACCGTAAAGCTTGAAAGGTCGGTAGCAATATTGCGGGAGCAACTTTGGTGTTGGTGAAAATATCTTATTAGCAACTCGTAACTAATTGGGCTACCAGATTATAATCATACTGTACCGAATTATTTTCATTCTGGTCCGTAGAATGAAGAAGTTAATAAATTTTCTCTTGTTAACGTATAATACTAATAGGGATCGTGGAATGTGGTATTTATTTCGAGAATGAATTACAGTGAATTTCTTAATATTTTTATTGTATTTATTTATTTCCATTAAATAAGAAAAGTGCAAATTGTGATTTGACTTTCCGTCCATCATAATTCCTTCGCCTTGTTTCTTATTCACTCGGGAAACCGCGAGTCGAAATTGTCTAATGCTTAAAGAGCCAAATAACTGATACCCCAAAGATTTGCGTATTGTAAGAGATTAAATAAGCGCTGAGGTTAGGCTTCCAAATTCTTGCTGCTTCTTCGGATTAAATGATAATTAGGTAGTTCAGAAGTAAATATCGATTCAAGCCATAACGAAAGATGTCACTGTAAGTCAGTTTTCCGTGTAAAAGTTAAACGAAAACGCTATCGTTAATAGAAAAAATAATTCGCTTATAATGCACGCAATAGGGTTAACAGATCGTAATTGATTTGCTATTATTTAACTTGTCAATTTATTAAGTGGAACTTATCAATTAACGGACGTTTTGGTTTAGAACTTTTGGCAAAAATCTTAATTTACAATTAAAACTGAATCGATGCAACAACTTACCGCAAATTCTCTTATTCTTTTGCAAATATTCCTTACTTGGTCATTCAAAAATGTTAATCTATTATCGGAATTGAATGGATTTCTTTCAAATAGTTGATTTCTGACAAAGGAATAATTGAATCCAAAGCTTTAATTGATTTTAAATAACTTTTAAAATACTTCGTATCATAAACTTATCGGTATTCTTCAATAGCTTGAAGTTGAACTCTTGATAATATTATGGAATGAGTATTCGAATCTGTAATAATTGAATGAGCAAAAATTATAATTAAAGCTTGAAAATAACTTAAGTACCAGATAACTCTAGTTAAAATGTTTCTGGTTTCCTAATTTACTTTAATTAATAATCTCTGATAGTTAAGCGTAATTACAGAATCTTCCAAATATATAGTTTCCAAAGTAAAAAAGAAACTATTAAAAAATTTAAATGGAAATGTTTGTATGGATATCTCAACATCTCAAGTATCGATATTTTAACAATTTTTCATAGAAGAGTTACCGTAGGATGATTTGAATAACGTGATTTAAAAGTTAATGAAAGTTTGTTTAAAAACTTAATGGCTAAATAAATAACATAATGGCTCTTTAAGTCTTAGCTTTAATAGATAAGATCAGTGTTTAATATATTTATTAATTCTCATTTTATTCTTAACTTGATGCGTTTGACATTAACTTAGTATTGCATTACCAAAGTTACTACAGTTGGGATTATTAGATATGCACTTTTGGTGACTTAATTTGAATGCTTGCTTGAAAAATATTTTCTTGAGTTAAACTTAAAAGTAGTTATTTGCCAGTCAAAGTTAGTGACTTTTAAATTAAATTAATTGAAATAATTTGTGATATTCTGCTACCTAAGGCAATTTTAACTTTAGAACATTCATGAATTCTTTGGCAGTTATTTCTTTAGTTAAAGTAAAAATATCTTAAATAATTTTTGTTTCTATGAAGCAATATTTTTCTTAAATTTTTGCAAGAAACTTTGCCAATTAATTATTTCTGAGTTAATTTAGGCAAGCATTAAACCCACTTCACTTGGAACTTAATATTTTCTGCATGTATGATAACAAACATTTTTTTCAGGGTGGTACTTTTATCTAACAATGTCTTAGACACCAACTTCAAATATTTACTGGAGTAATTTTTCTGCAGGGAGGACTCTTTGCATCTGCATGCAACTTTTTCTTCAGCACTGCACAGAACAGGGGAGAGGAGAACATGTCACAAGACAGCTCTTTTTCAACAGCTTTATTGAAATTATTAAAGTGTACACTTTATTACAGCAATTAATAAAAAGAGTTTCAAACTTGAACCCATCAAATTTTTATTCAAAATCCTTTCAGCCTTGTCCCGGCCACTCTTTTTGGTAAAGTAGTTTTAAGCCAGCCGAAAACTATCTCCAGAGATTTTTTGTACTTAGAAAATTTCTTGAAGCTGCTCATCACTCCTACATGTCCATCAACTGTGTTTGTTGTTTCCAAGTACCAGGTTTAATTTAAGGCTGCATTCAGAAATCAGAACTCCAATTTCTGAATACAGCCAAAGATTAACTCAACTATCTGAAAGATAAAGAAAATGTTATGCAAAGAACATACATATAAATAAAATTATTCAAAAAGCATGAAAATACAAATTGCAAGAAGTTAAATACTTAAAACAAAGAATTTAAAAATGATATGAATAAAACTTAAAAAATTGAGACAAACTTATTGTCACAAATTCCAATGAAAATTTGAAAAGCAAAACATTTTTAACAAAAATGACCTTGTGGACTTAGAACATTTTTTTTCAAGCTGAAAGCAAGGAATAAGAAAATTGAAATCTGGACTTAGCATGTACAAAGTTAAAGTACTGAAGTTGGAAAATGTATACTATTGGAAAAGACAAGCAAGAAATGCACTCAGAAATAAAAATAAGGCAATGAAAGAAATTGAAACATTGAACTCAATAAATATGCCAGCAGAAAATTAAATAAGAAATTCAACTGAAAAGCATTGAGTGAGTGAATGAAAAAATTAAGAAAAGATTTAAAAATAACTCTGGACTTAAAATGTTTTCAATTGAAAAACAAAAGCAAATTTACTTTGGAAATATTTTTTGGTGAAAAAAGTATGAAAAGTTAAATTTCTTTAAAAGCAAACATATTTTAGTAAAAGATGTGAAAATGAAATAAGAATATGACAGACAACATTTAAAAAGCTGGCAAATATTTAGTGATTAAGTCAAAAGTGAAAAAATTACTATTTACAGTCAGAAATTTTAATTAGTCTAAATTTAATCTACTGGAATTTAATGGTATTTGTTAAGTCAACCTGTTGCACATTCAATGGAATTGCATTTTGACCCTCGCTCTAAATCTGTTGAACGAGGGTAAAAATGCAAAAACCATTAGTAATGCAGAAGGTTGACTAGACAAATACCATAACTCATTACTTAAGATCAATTCCAACAAATAAAAATTATAGAGAAGAGTAAAATTCACAACATTATTACACAAATAAAAATCAGAAATGTTTTAGAAACAGCAAATCCCTTGAGTGCACAACACTCAGTGTTAATGTCTACATACAATCTCAAAGCTTAATTTAAAAAAATTCCTAAGTCCTAGAATCTGCACACTTACTTTCTAAGTTGAACAATATTAATCGTTAATGTTTACCTACAATCTCACAGCTCATTTCAAAAATTTAAAAAGAGCAAAAATATTCACACTAGCCTTGTAAGATGCACAGCTTTTAGTGTCAATGTTTACTAAAAATTTCAAAGATTGTTTAGTAAATATCAAAAGAGCAATAATTTGTACACTAACCTCCACTACATGTAGCATTTAACTTTAACTAAAATTTCACAGCTTGTTCAAAATATTTAAAGAGAGTGCACAACATTTAGCATTAATCTTTACCTAAACTTTCAAAGCTTGCTTAAAAATATCAAAAGAGCTATGATCATTACATTCACCCAAATTACAAATGCTAATATCCCTCCTAGTACGAAAATTTTATTGAAACTAGAGAGATGAATTTAGAGCCAAGCACACCCGCAGAAAATATGTAAAATTTATAAAGCCAGGACTTAATAAATTGATTGATGCATATATTTTTTCAAACAGAAGTCGTGATATAGCAAAACCTCTTTCTAGCAACTCATACTTATTGAGAATTCTCCTATACTTTCCTTTAATTTCTTTCCCAAAATTAATTGACTAATGACCTACCAATAGGTTTCTATACGTTTAATATATTAAGTAGAAGGCTTCGAGCATTTGCAATGGTAGATCTTAATTGCAGTGTTCTGAGAATGAACGAATATGGTTTTCCAAAGTTCTCAACATTATCAATCAATTTATACATCAAAATTGAACTGAAGGTAATTAATCAAATGAAGTGTTATTATAACATCAAAAGTAATTTAGTAAAATTGTGATAAAATGTAGAGAAACATTTTCAATAGCAAACAAGAATAGACAGATGCAAACTGCATTAGGAAAAATGAAAATCTAACACATTTTAAAACTAATTGAATCAAAAAGAAGCCGAGTTTGTCAAGCAACTGAAATTTTAGTTCTAATGCAAGAATGTTCACAGTAAGAACAAAATTGGTTTATGAAGACTCAATTCTAATCTCCGAATTAAACATGAAATTGAGCAGTAAGAAAAATCTTAGCCAAAGCTTTATCATCATAATTGCATAATAATTTATCTCAAAGAATTGAGAAAAACTGGATGTGAAAATATCAATTGCAAGTGTGAATGAATGGGGAATTCAATCACAAACTACATTACTATCATGAACATCTAACATGATATGGACCGGGTTTAAGAACTGAAATACTCTATTTAATCTATCATATTTCCTATCTATAAAAGAAGGATTAAGGCGAAAAAATTTTCAGAATTAAAAATACAAGAAATACGCCTTCTTCCTATCACTTTCAATCTTGGTAATATGTAAACGTAATCTTGCACTGTAAGTATATTAATCAAACAATATGTCATCATAATTTTAAGATATACAAAATTATCTCAAAGTTCAGAGAGAACTTAATTATCAAGCAAAATACCAATTGGAAATGAAAATGATTGATGAGACTATTATGCAAACAACATAATTGTAATGAATATCTAACATGGTTAAAACAAAAGCAATGCCCTGAGTTACAAATCAAAAATACTATATTTTGTCTATTACGTATCTTATCAATGTAAAATTTAAGTGAAAGCCATTCTCAGAACTACATACAAGAATACAAGAATTATGCTGTCTTCTTATCCTAGCATTCCATCAGTCAACAAAACTTTAAAGTGGAATTAAGGTTTATTCACCTTTAGATATCTATATTCGATTCTAGCTATCTGGGCCTCAACATACTTACAAGTAAAACAAATTCATAAATCTCATAAGGCAACAATTAAATAAAAATTACAAATCATGGGTCTAAGTATTCAAAAGCAAGAGGTTCTCAGGTATCACATTATTCACGGTTACTGCTGTTTCCAAAACATTTCTAATCCTAAGAAGCATGAAAAGATCTAAAGCCATAGAGCAACAGAAGCATGAACTGCTGATTGTGAGGAGTTTTAGATTGTTTGAGGAAGTTTGTTAAAAATTTTAGTAAGTAGAAATAGAAATAATAGTAAGTTTGACATTCAAAATACCCACAAAGAAGCTGATTCTAGCAAAAACATTTGCTCAAATATTTTTCATAAATACCTTATCTATAACCTTAAGTATCCAATGATAAACTAATAGGCATAATAATTTAATTAAATTAGATTTTTAAAAAAGCAAAGGACTGACAAAAATCCCAAGTACTTATATTTTACAATTAAAATCACCATAATCCTAAAAGGAATCTCATCCTAAAATTGGATTTCTACGACATGTACCTCACTGTAAAGTATTTGAGCCAAAATAATATCAAATTCAATATTAAACTCTTCCTTGACAAGGAAAATAATCACAATTTAGAAATATGTCTAAATATTCTGATAACATTGAAAATTTAAATTAATGTAACTTAATTATAATAAATGATCAGGAAAATTAGTGAAGCTTTCATTCAAACAATGACATTATATTTATCATAATAATATCATTATACATTAGTATAATGATAAGCAATCTCATTGGACAAAAGCTTTATAAGAAAAAGTCCTTCTTTAATCCCTTTGGTTAACTCAAGGGTTAAAAGAGGGTTGGCAAAGAAAAAGTTTAATTAAAGTTTCACACGAATAATATAATTTTAATTATTATCCATTCTCTAAAATTTAAACTCCATTAGTATAAGGCATTATGTTCTGAAACCGGAATTCTAAGAGTTAAAATAATTATCACACCCCATTAACAAATGTTAATGAAAATTATTTAATAAATCCCATAAATGCATTCCAAAGAAGGTTAGATTAACCTAAGTTAGATGTAACTGTGCCTGTTTAATTCTAAGTACTATTCGAGAACTAACACTGAAGAAATTATTCAAAGTGAGCTAAGTAATCATCCTATTTTCGAGCATTCCTCAAAAATCAAATTAAAAAAAATATTCAACCAAATAGATATCAATGAATAAAGAGTTTTATATCAAAGAGACATAGACTGTCTACTTCTGTCAACTTAACTGTGAATCAACTAATAAAACCTTAAAAATCAACTGTCTATGTCCGCCTACATGTCTATTCACTGACAAAACATTAATAAAATCCACAAAATGAGGGGATTAACTAAAGGAATACAATACCACCCATTATTCTATGGCTTTAGAAATTATCATGTCATAATTACACTTACTGAAAAAAACAAAACAACAAAGATTCATTAAAAAAAAGACATCTCTAATCAGAAACTTCAAGGGAACCTAGCATGGCTTTCAAAGTCAAAAGAGAGACAAAAGATGATTGCAGGAAGTAATTATTCGCAAGTAGAAGCTTATATGCTGTATAAAAATGTTAAAATTGGATTAAAAACCAAATAGCTATTCGATTGCGCAATTGGTGAATTTACCGCGCAGGTAAGAAGGGAAGCTAATAATGCCAAAGAGAAAGATCTGATATGACTCTTAAAGATGATAGCTAGCTTAACAAATCAGCTATACAGATAAGCACTTAATTCACCAAGATAATATAGCAGCTTCCAGAAAATATTATTACTATTATTATTAGGGGTCTTTATTACAGGCGAGATTGAGACTAAAAAGTTTCCTCTTCCATCAAATGTAAAAAAATGAAGTCGTGTATAAGATTAAATTAAGTTTATTAATATCCCTGCAAATAGACCGACTTTCAGAAAACAGAGTACTAATTGGTGAACAATTACCGGTAAAGTTTTGGAAGAGGACCGTCAGGGAGAAATTCTATATCTCCCTTATACGTTCATATTATGATAAAAAATTTAACGCACATTTAAGATAAAGAATAGCGGTATAATTATATGTTCATAAACAATTTCTAGTACGTATGGTTTAGGAGATATTTACATCTAAATATGACCGTTTTTGGTCGTTTTTCGTCTGCTAGGACGCCATCTTTGATGTTTCCTCGGGTCTCCGCTAGGGCGATTGTGACTTTTTTCAACTCTAATGAACTCCTAGGGAAAAAATTCCTTTTTCGGCAAAATTCGCTTTGTGTTATAAAAAAGATAGTCACCCTCTCGTTCGGTTTGCAAGCTATAGTTGGTTTGCAAGCTCATTGGGTTTCCAAGGTCTTTCAAGGTACTTATTAATTCTTATTAACATCACTTAATTTACTTATTTATCAATTCAGAATTATGATGAAAAAGTGTTTCATCGCGGATGGGTTGAGTTGGGTGTTCCAGGCTCCCTTTATTATATGATCTTCATTAAAACAAAGTCATAATTTTTCTTAAAATACCTTGGAAACCTAATGAGCTTGCAAACCAACTATAGCTTGCAAACCGAACGAGAGGGTGACTATCTTATTTATAGCACAAAGCGAATAGGGCCAAAAAAAAAAAAACAATTTTTTCCAATTACCGAACAGACAAGGCGTTGACGGGGAAATAAAAGAAGACTGACTACTATTCAATGACTCTAAAATACACAACACGGTTGTCACGCAAGGGAAAATTCAGAGAAGGAAAGTAGAACAGAAAAAAAACAAACGTAGATAATAAAAACGAATTAATAACCTCAGTATAAGGATTCGCGTCAAAATTACTTAGAGATGTGTTTTTCTCTAGAAAAGAAGAGCGTTAATTAAAGACATTCAAAAATGGGCGAATAATACAATTTGACTCACAGAAAACAGCAACTGGGATGTGACCAATTAGCCAGGGCCGCCGCCGAAGTTTTCTTGGTATTACATACGGCACTACGCCATCAAAACTTTCACAAAATCAAAACACACACAAAAGACAAAATCCTCTCTTGGTAAGGTCCATGTCAGTCATCCAACACGTGGTCCTCTCGCTCGAGATAATCTACAAAACATAATCAAATTATAATTAAATAACTATTATCATGACACAATGGGCCACACTAAATAATTATTCGCTATAATTTCACGAATTATTAATATTTAACTTGATATAATCACGTCAAATAATTACGTAATTTTGTACGTATGTACTTTCTGAGAAACTACCTCTCGACATGAGCTCCAACAACGAGGAGCTTTAATTTTGCATTATACGAATAAATAATGATAATAGCTACAGTAATACTTGACTTGTTAATTATATCCATAATATTTTAAAGGGTAGAAATACTTACAGTATGTTCACGCATGACACGTTCGGCCTCGATCTCCAGTGCTAACATTATGATGAGGCGATCGACCATCGCGCCGCCGTATAAACAATAGCGCAACGATAAATTGTGCATGATAGCGGCAACACAAAGTTAAATAGCCTACGGCTAATTTTGATTTTACATAAACTTTATTTATACATAGCAGTTCTTTGTTGACATTAAAAACACTAAAACAGATTTTAAAATCTTCATAATACAACATTAATAGTAATATTATGAGACTTTACACTCTGAGCAATTATCACATATCATATCTCATTTAAACTTGTAACACTTCATAATCCTCACTGGCCACCCAATCACCTACTTTTTTCTTGAAATTTCCTATGGATTCTGATAATATGTAATGTGTAATGTCCTCTGGTAATTTATTAATCAGTTACAGCCCCCTGCAAAAAACTGATTATAGACCTGTACTACTGCTGACTTCTTTAACATGGAAATGATTTGCTTGTCTTGTGGAATACTGGTGTACATCACTATTTTTCTTTATGAAGCCTTCTAAATAATCTGGCAACAACTTGTTTTCTAGTATGTAAATGAAAGTGAGTACATCTCTGTTAACTTCCCTTTCTATTGATAAATAACCTAATTCTCTTAACATAAATATTTTTAGTTTTCCTTTTGTTTAATACTGCTCTCATTCCCTTATAAAAATTCTTTTGCAACTTTGCTATCTCCTGTTTATTTACCATAGTTAAGACAGTTGAGCAGTATCTCAAATGAGGCATCACAATCAACTTAAAGAGTATCTTCTCTTCTTTTGAAAGAACTTTTCTTAATTTGTAAAATAGGTTCACATTTTTTGCTATCTTGCCATTATAATTATTATAATTTATTCCACATGATCCTTAAAATTTAAATGATTGTTCACAATCACCCCTAAATATTTGTATTGACTGATCCATTCCAGAGGGAAATTCCCAATCCTAATTATCTTCCCTGAAATTTGGTGTTCCAATAATGATGCATTTAGTTTTACCAACAGAGAATTCTTACTTAAATATTCATACACAGTATCTTATTCATAATTTATCATTCCAATAACATCCCGTACAATAACACCACACAGGCAAATCTGCAAGTCTGCAAACAAATGAATTTTACACTGTCTTATTATCCCTTGTAAATCATTTATATACAGAATAAATAGAAGTGGTTCCAATATGCTCCCCTGCGGCACTCCATGCTTTACTTTTTTTTTGATCTGACATCCCATTGTTGAATCTAACCTTCTGATATCTAGCCTCCAAGTAATCCTTTAACCATTCATACACACAACCATCAATATTGTATATTTGTTTCAATTTTCTTAGCAATAATTTTCTGTATATAGTATCAAATGCTCGCCGATAATCCAGGAACACAGCAACTACACCTTCACCTTTATCCTTTGCCCCAAGCCAGTCCTTAATGACCAATTGTAAGGCAGTCTCTGTACTGTGCTGCTCCCTAAGCCCTGACTCCTTAACTAATTGGGTAACCTTATTTCCAATGACTGGCCATAACTATTTTAAATCCTCATTCATCATATCAGGTTCTTTTTGTATCTTTCAAGCTTCTTATTATTTTTTCAATGGATAGTATTGTTACTTCCGGAAAGGAAGTAAGACTATTATTTTGATTTCCTTTATCCACTATGTAATCTTCACTTGTCACTATATTTTCAACTATTTCATCAACACTGTTCACAAAATAATGATTAAGTCTATTTGCCACTTCATCTGATTTGAATACATATTCTTCATCAAATTTGACCCATTTCATCGGTTGATATTTAGTCTTATACAGAGATTTCAGGTGTTTCCACAGTTTCTTTGGTTCATTTTTAAATCTTTTAAAACTGTCTTCGTAATATGCTCTTTTTGCTTCTCTCCAACAACCTACAAAATCATTTCTACACTTTTTATATATCTCCCAGGCTTCTTCCTTTTCTGTACCAACTTCTTTTAACAATAAAAATCTACTGTAAGCAATGTCCCTTTGAACAATTCTTTTATTTCATCTGAGGACTAAGGTCATGGTGTATGCTTTACCCATCTCTCAGGTCTTCTTGCCTCTTGCATACTTTGAAGAATTTGTTCTCTTAATATTTCATATTCATTACCAATATCTAAGCTCCCCTCATTATCTCTGTTATTAATTTTATTTTCCATCAATTTCAACACTTTACTCTACTCCATTTTTCCTTTCATTAAAAATTTTTCATTTTTCCCTTTACAATTGATTAACACCCCTGAGATACTTATAATGTAATGGTCTGAGATCCGTGGTTTTTCTAAAATGATACAATTCATAGACACATTATCAGTTATTATGAGATCAATTAGAGTTTCACTATCTTTGGTGACCCTAATTGGGATTTTTACTAATTGTTTCAGTCCAACTCCCCATATACATGCATTAACATTTACATAGTAATCATCTTTGAGTAAATAAATTTTAAAATCACACCCAATGGTACAGTCTTTTTGGGTAATATCCATAAGTTCCTCCATAATTCCCGAGAACCTATCCAAAAATTCCCCCTTGCCGCTACTTGGTGACCTGTTGCTAAAGTTCCTAATATATCAGCATCAAGGTAAACCTTAATAGCTAAAATCCACCATTCTTTCTGCTTTACATCAGTCAGTACAATCTCATAAGACAGGTTCACACTTACATACAACATTATGCCCCCTGTATGACTAGAGTCAGAATCACATCTTATTTCAGAATACCCATCTATTTCAATTAAAGCATCTTCATCCCTGCCTGTCACATGTGACTCTACAATGATAACAATAATCGGTTTAACTTCATGAATTAACAGTTCAATTAAGTCCTTTTTGGAAATTAGACCATTAGTGTTCATTACAATAACTCCCCCCTTACTTTGGTTATCCAGAATTGATGGTTGCTTTATGTTTTCATAAATTAGAGCCTGTTGCTTCATTTTAATCCTTCTTTGGTAGGCTGGGCAATTTTGACTAAGTACACTAAGATTCACCTCTAATGCAAGATCTAGTTACTCATTTGCCTCAAGACAGTTTATGCATTTGTCTTCAGTAGCTTTACAGTGTAATGTTAGTTTTATGGTTAGCGAGTTCTATGGACCGCATAAAGGCAGGAATGCGCCACACCCTGAACCTGTTTCGACCATCAGAGCGTTTCCGGGGTGTGGGTGGTTTACCATGTGTTGACCATCTGCAGAAAGGGAATGGGAAAAGCGTTGGTCGAAACGTTTGAACAAAGTGTAGTGATTGGGTGAAAGAAACCGACGCTAAAGAAGACGCGGACTTCTGGGCGTCCTTTTCTTTGGGAAAGAGGGAGTCAAAGAATATCGCTTGACCAGAATGGTTCTCAGAAACCCTGGACCCACTCCTGTTGTGTTTTTAGTGTTCCCTCCCTTTGTGTGGATTCGTCCCCCAATTATCGTGTTTTGTGTATTAATATGTGTTCTGTGTGTTAAAGTATTATAGGGTTGTATGAGGTTTATTGGTGCTGGTGTTTTATGGTTCGTTTTCTTCATCTGTGTTTGGTTAGTGATTTCTTAAGTTACAATATGTGTGTCTTTTGGGGGTATGGTGTTCATTAACGTTGAGATTTATTTGTCTTATATTTTCTTGTTCGAAGAGATATAAATTAAGAGAAATTGTGGTTATTTTTTCCTTCGGGAGCCTTTTTCCAGCGACCCTGAGTTCATGCATTTCGTGGTAAATTTAATTTGTTTCTTCTTTTGAATATTGGCGCCCAACTTTCGATCTTTTGATCAGTTTTTGTTTAAATCTTTATAACCTTTTACGCCCCTAAAAAGTATCGTTACAACAGTCCTTTACCATATGTTGACCTCCACATTTCATACAAATTTTTCCTTTTTTACAGTCTTAATTTCCGTGCTCATATGAATAACATTTCATACATCTTGAAATTCCAAAATATTCATTGACCTGACATCGTTGCCACTTGATTTTCAATCTTCTCTCTTCCACTACCCTCTTGAAAGTTTCCAGATCCACTTCAATGACAGCCACATAGGTATTTTTGAATTTCTTGTTGATGGCCACTTGAATTTCTGAGTTCTCTTTGATCACCTCTGGATTTTGATTCCTTATGGCTGCAATCAATTCTGCTTCTTCCAATTCATCCTCGGCTGCAAAAATCCTCAGCTTTGGTTTCTTAATTACTGGATTTTTTATCACATACTCATTTCCCATGGGCTTCTTGACCTCCATGTCTATCTTCTGTATTTCCTTCTTACTCTTGCAAGTTATTGCAATTCCACCATTTCTTATCTTTCGCACATTCTCTATGCCTACTTTCAATTTTGTTGGGTCCAATTTTTCCTTACATGCTTTCTTTGTAGTCTCACTTGTATGGTTCTTCTTCTTTGGTTGGACGATTATTACCTCTTCTCCCTTCTCTTTCACTTTCTCCGCATACAATGCTTCCTTCTGTGGCAGTTGTTGTCCCTGGTTGACAATATTGTTCTTCATGATTTCATTCATCTTCTGGGTAACCAATTTTTCCTTTGACTTCTTCATATTTTCAATCATTTCATTCATTATCTTCTTCAATGAGGCTTCCACCAGATTAAAATATTGTCCATTACATTCCACACACATCCATTTCATTTGCTCATTTTTATGGACAAGTTTAAGCTCTGCCACTGACAATTCTGCTCATGCTCGATGAAACCATTTCTGACAGAAGCTACACCTTTGGCAATCATCTCCTTTAATTTTGGTTTGACATTTCCCACAGTCCACATCATCTCCCATATCGCCCTCCTCTCCTATATTGTTTGTGAGATTATATGACGTACTTTCCAGTATTATGCACTATTATTCACTTTTGCACCAACTTTTTAGTTGATGAATTGCCAAAGTATATGTCTCAAAACTTCAACATGAATTTATTATCTTTAAATTAACTTTAAAATTAATTAAAACTATAAAATCCGTCGCTGCTTTGACAATAGACATCCGCAAAAGTCACCACCATCTACTACTTTCCATAATTCAATATCTCAATTCTTAGTGACTCTTGCTGGTTCACTTTTACCCTATTGTAACAAATGCATTGAATTCAGCATGTGTCCATTATGAGCAACCCCCTTAAAAGTTTATGAACTAAACTCTCAATTAATTCCCTATCAGAAGATTATTTAGAATATTATCATGTGATGAATATGGTTTGAATAATTTAAGAAAGTTACAACAGAGAGGAAACAAAACCACAAGTCGCGCATGGTGTATTCAGTTGGCCACCAATAAATAGCACTGATAAATGCAATGTATAATATCCAATTTATATGCAATAAAAGCTCAGAATTCATTACTTCTCCTATAGTTTCCGCTGAGAATATTCCCATGAAAGATTCTCTTCATCAAATATATGCCGATTGCATAGGTATATTTTGGAAACAGACCATGAGGCAGCTTGAGCAATCCCACACCGTTCCGAATTTAATTTGGAAAATAAACATTTATTTATTTATATACTTGCTTCACTAAACATTTGGCCTCCCTGGTCATGCATCTTACATTACAAAATTTTTAAACTTATGAAAAAGACTGTAGGTATACCTTGAACCTCCAGCATGAACTTCTTAGGGGAGCATACTATTTTCTTCTTACCTTCTCAAGTACCATTCAGCCCACTGGAGATAAGAATTGCTACCTAGTTTCAGCTATTTTTTATTCACAGCCATTACGATTCTTAATCACTATTTAGTAATTGAGATAAACTATTTGTTTTTTCTTAACAGTAAGTTATAACAAGGAGAGACTCTCAGTATTGTCCAGGAATATTGATGAAAATTTTTGTAGTGATGCAGGAATTGGATTCATGAAAAAATGTATTGGTTTTTGTGTAAATGGGTCTCTACTGCCATCATTGAAAGTATAAGAATTCTTCAAACGATTAATTCTTTGAAAATAGACCATTCTAATGAATTTGAAATGATTCAAAATTTAGGTTAATGGTAGTTAAGTGAGGTTTTTCAAAGGTCCATCCCTAGGCGCTGTTTTTGCAGCTTTATCACAGTTTTTTTCCCACAACTTGAACTCGGAGCTGATAAGGGACCTCGACTTATCAGCAGATATCAATTGAGAGGTAAAGAAAGGCGTGCAGTACGATTTGAAAAGTTATAAACCATTGCAATATACAACAATTTGATATATCAGTCGTATCCTTCGTCTTAAGACAAGTATATGCATCTTTTGATCTATGTTTTACGATGAAAATTAAGGTTTTTTATGTTTTCTATAGAAATTACCTGGTGAATTATGTCAATGCTGCATTGCCAGGAGAGTTGGGTTGGGATGGGTTGGGTTGGTATGTAAAATGGATATGAATAACAAACTATTAAAGGGATATGAATATCTTCCGCATTCAAATACATGAAATTCTTGCCTCTGGATCTCCTGGCAATGCAGCGTTGCCATAACTCACCGTGTAATTTCTATAGAAAACATAAAATCCTTGATTTTTATCGTAGAGCGTAGATCAAAAGACGCATGTACTTGTCTTAAGACAAGGGAAAAGCCGAAGATATCAAATTGTTGTATATTGCAATTGTTCATAACTTTTCAAATCGTACTGCACTCCTTTCTTTACCTCTCAATTGATAAAGGCTGATATATGCTGATAAGTCGAGGTCTCTTATCAGCTCCAAGCTCGAGTCGTGGGAAAAAAACTGTGATAAAGCTGCAAAAACGGCGCCTAGGGATGGACCTTTAAAAAACCTCACTTAACTACCATAAACCAAAATTTATATTAAAGGGATTGATTTGGAGTAGAATTCTATTCAGTTAAATTACGAACCTCCTTGAAGGTTGGGTGTGGCCATTTCATGTAGCATTTTTAGTGTGGTTTGCTATTTACTTGGAGTGGTTCTATGCTATTTTATGTGACTACTATCAAGTTAAAGAAGGCAGCTAATGTAATTAGTACCAATGAATACCAAAGGATTCCAGAAAGCTATGCTACAAACCACCATTCATCATACTTTTAGTGAGGCCATTCATTCATTTTACTTTCATCAAAATTCATTTGGTCGAAATAAGGTAATTCAATCAGATAATGATTCAAGAATGAAAATATTGCCCTTAAGTGTATCAGTGAGTAAAAATAAAATATAGAAAAAAAAATAAAGTTAGAGATTTACTTGCAAACAGCAGATTAAGTGTGTAATGCTGGGTTGCTTGTACAAAGATTTTCAATTAATAATTGCAATGAAACTAAGGCCCGCTTACACAAATGCCAAAACTCTTTTTCATTAATCCACTTCCTGCATCAGCGCAAAATTTTCATCAAAATTCCTGGAAAGGGAAAAGCAAGGAAACGCTGATTGCTTTATGTTGCAGAAATATCTTTAAGTATCAGTCAGCAGAATTATAGACCTCCATATCAGTGCACAAACCCCACAAAAATATAGGTACCACTTTATCCAGAAGGGAAGAAAAATTGAGGCACGGCTGTTAATTAATGAGATATTTAAAATCTCCAATAGCCATCTTTTTCAGTGCTCTGAGCCTCTTTACCACCAGTATTTGGAAACAGTCAGAAGGTCCGGAGTACTTGAGATGCATTCAATTCCAATACCTCTCCAATTTGACAATGGATGAAAATTCTCTAAATGAGACCATAACATCATTTTTGAAAATGCCAAAATATTTGGCAGTGGAAGCAGAAAAATTGTTCAGCAAAAGCAACAGAACGCATCAAGCAATCAGGATGCAGCTGTTATGCAAAAGGCACCCACAGTCAACAAAAATGTATTTTACTGTCTGGTATACTCAAATCTCAGAAGTTGGCCAAAACTACAATAGAAATCACCCAGATTACCTGGCTGAGAACCTGAGATGAATTTCTATACATTTTCTACTGGGAAAGAACTAAGTCTTTCTATAAATAACAACACTTTTTTGTTTTTGATAGGTATAATTTCAAGGTAATAATATACATGAGCAAAACAAAAAGTTAACAACATGCCTTAACGCTGCACCTTTGAAATAATTTAAATGCAAGATATTATAAATCTCATGTGTTATCTTCAAACCTCAGCCTTGGGAAGGGATTTGTAAAAAGAATTTTTGGAAAATTTGTACAAATATTTAAATGCAAATGCTGCAGTACTTTATTTAATTTGCCTCAAAACAGCAGCCCTTCTGTCTGAGTTTTTGAAAAGAGCCTGGATGAGTTTCCTAACCTCATCAACCTGAAAAATATCAGCCAAAGGACCCAAACCATCAGCCCATCTTCCCTCAATATCTTTCAAACTGGACCCCAGCAACAAAATTAGCTCCTTAAATTTAGGCCAACTCCTGACATGCATGAAGACTTCTCCAGGCTCCTGAAATGCAATCCAAAAATGTATAATTTTAGAATAGAAAATACTTCTCAAATGGACAAAAAATATCACATTAATGTTGAACCACTAATTTCCTTAATGAATATAAATATATTATTATACAGAAGGTATTTGGTTTGATTTTATTTAAAAAAACCTTTTTTACTGATACTTCCAGTATTTCTGATATTTCGAGGGCTGTATGAGAATTTCTTTTAAATTAAAGCTACCACAACTGTGTCGTAAAGACATTGGAAAGAAACACTAGAATCGGGTTAGCAGAGCGGTTTATTTACTCAGAGTAACTAATAGGAACGAGGAAGACCATCATGGCCGACCGATTGAGGATCGGTCGGTAGCTGAGGCACGTCTTGTCACAAAGGCGACGGTGGGCAGAAGGCCCTGATCCTCAGTTGTGCCTTCCTTATATCTCTTTCGGAAGGTACAGAGGGCACCACCAAACAGGAGGGTGAGTTGATTGCCCTCTGTCCTTCCGACATCACCCCGTTGGCAATTAAGCTCCCGGGGGTGGAAATTCCTCCTAGTACCTCAGCAATATATGGTTTACAGAGTACAAATAAATGGTACTTGACAAAACCCAGGTACAACAAAAAATAATCCTCAACATCACCCCGTTGGAAGTTTGAATCTTGGAGCACAAAAATAATAGATAATTCACAAAGATATTAGACCAGATTGGGAGGAAAGATATCATTTGCATTTACGTGAGGGATTAACAGGAAGGAAATGTAATTTCTCAACAAAAAAATATTAACGGATAACCATTATGAGCACATGTCCGACAAGAAAATTGAATCAAATTGCATATTCCAAGGGATGAAAGCTCTTCAAACGTGAAAGTGATTTGAAATCAAGCAATAAAAGGAAAAATTTAGATCCACGCAATGAGCACAAAAAATTGCGCGAAAATACGTATTTCAAATAAATCTCCACCCCGTTGGCAGTTAAAATCACAGGGGAGAAAAGAATTTCAGAACCGATCAAGATACACCATTATCAAAAGAATATACAGCTATAAAAATTACCACTGCAAAAGTTAACCGTCAAATTCTGAAGGAACACCCCAAAAAAAAAAAAACAAATACACACACTTATCATTAAAAAGCATCAGTCACAAAAAAAATTGACAAATACGATTAGTTTAAATCTTAAACTTTCTGTCCATGTCCACATACTGCTCAAATGAAATTTCTTAATAAACACATCACTTTCACCTATCACTGCTCTTCCGGATCCTCTATCCCACCGAATACAACCTTTCAAGTACATTCCTTTCACTACTTCTACACTTTGCACAAAACGATTGATTAAACGTCCCACTTTTATGCCAGATGTTCCTCACATCATCTCCTGTGAATGTTCGATAGTCGGTTCTTGCGCACATCTTACCGGCATATTGTCCTTTCGGCCCTCGGATAGTCGATCCGCCGCTAATCATCCTTCTGCTGGTGGGATGCCCTGGTCCAGCTGCTACACAATTCCTGACCATCGAGTTGGACTGTATGTATCCTCTCCTACCAACCCGCCTCCGGTCATCTCCCGCCGAACCCGCTGAGGGTCGTCCGCTTTCTTCTTTTCTCCTATTCCCCAATTTCCTCTCCCTAGGCTTGGATATCTGCGTTCTTGGTGAGCTGGGGGTCTCCGGCGTCGCAGGCCTCGCCACCGACCACAGCGGCTTGCTTCCGGCAATATCCTTCTTCCCGACTCCATTCTCCACCGTAGTGGACCTTTTGAGGGCAATATCCTCAACGGTGTAATGTTTTGTCCCCTCTTTGGAATTTTTATTCTCCTTTTCCGGTCCCTCGTTGTCCTGACTTGTAGAAGGCTGCACCCACGGTTTGGCGAGCGTTGTTGCCGTATCTCTCAGAAGCGGCCGCCGGAATGAAGATGCAGTGTTCGTGAAGGCACGGCTGTTCTCGTTTCTGCTCTTTGGGGAATGATGCACGTTGTTGGTGGAACAACTGAATTTCTTTCTTTTTCCGCATATTTCAGAGAGAAATGAAGGGCAATCTCTCTGAAAATGTTCTACACTCCCACAATTAAAACAACCCTTAGCCCGAATGGGGCAGGCGAGCACACAATGCCTTGGACGATCAAAGTGATATCTATTCGAGTTTTTCATCGTGGACTTGGGAAGTTTCCGCGATGGAGACCGATTAAGGAACTTTTGATCTCTGTAATTTCTTAGATATGTCTCCTCTATTAGCGCAAATTCCTCCGCTTCCAGAATATCTTGTGGGTTGCGTACCGAAACAAAGCGACCGATCTCTTCCCTTAACCCTACAATGAATTGACTTAAAAGGCGATATTCCATCAAATATTCCATTGAATCTGGTAAAGAATCGCGATATGCCTCTTTCAGTTGAAGAACAATTTTACGTAGTCTAGTAGAATACTCAAGCACAGTTTCCTGAGGACTCTGAAAGCAATTGGCAAACCTATGTTCAAGGGAGACTAAAGAGAGTTTGGGAGCGAACCTAAGCTTGAGAAATCTTGAAAATGTTATAAACGATTTCAAAATGTGAGGATTATAGCGCACATAGTCGAAAGCGCAGCCCCTTAAACGCAGTCGCGCGATGCAAAGTAACTGCTGGTCAGACAAAGAACCCAAACGACCTGTTAACTGAACACAATCAAGGAAATTTTCAACAGAAATGCAATTTTTGCCATTGAAACAAGGAATTAAAAGGCTTAAACTTCCTACGTCGTTCGAAAGAGCAGGAGCTTTGCTATTTGGCTGCGAGGATTCAACGGGTGTGCTAACGTACGACTTATCACCGGCGGAAAAATTCGGTGAGTCTACAAAAACTGGTGAATTGGCGAAAGGATTCGTAGAACAGAGAGAAGCCATAACTGCTCGATTCGCGAAATAAACTAGACTTTTAACGGAAATCACGCAAAATAGGAAAAGTTTGAAAAATATGGGAGCTACCGATTTTCACCTGACACCAAAATGTCGTAAAGACATTGGAAAGAAACACTAGAATCGGGTTAGCAGAGCGGTTTATTTACTCAGAGTAACTAATAGGAACGAGGAAGACCATCATGGCCGACCGATTGAGGATCGGTCGGTAGCTGAGGCACGTCTTGTCACAAAGGCGACGGTGGGCAGAAGGCCCTGATCCTCAGTTGTGCCTTCCTTATATCTCTTTCGGAAGGTACAGAGGGCACCACCAAACAGGAGGGTGAGTTGATTGCCCTCTGTCCTTCCGACAACTGTACCCTTTTGAAAATTGTCTACTCAAATTTCAGAAACATAAATTCGCTCATATATTACAATTTATGCCTTAAATCAATACACCAATAATTTAATGTTATCTATACACATTATAATCAATGTAAGAAACATTAATGATTCATTTCAAAGGCATAAAACAAACAATTAACAATCATTAATTAAACAGTACATGACGATTTTTTTTATCATTTCCAGTATTTTTTCTATTGGATAATTAAATAAGAAAATTTTAATGTTTCAAGTTAACATAAGGAGTTGGTCCTTAGTAACGCCTTTTTATTATTACATAAACTGCAGGTAGGCTGCTAGCCTGGTGGCAGTTTTATATACCTACGTCCATATATACTATTGATAAACATAATTAACAAAATAAATACATGATAAACATACAATTCCCACAAAATGATTTCATACATCTATTATATCCTGTATGCACTAAAGAGTAAGAGAAAATGAAATGCGATACCATTTCCCAAGTGTTAGGAAGAATAAGCAGAGCGTCTATTGCTTCTCTAATAATCTTTTCTATGATAATTCTCAAAGGATCTTTCTTCTATGAGTAATCAAATTATTGTGAGAGCTTTGTTTACACCAAGGATGAAGAGAACAAGAGAAATGTTCACATAAATCGTAATAGGAAATAGAGCAATCTTAGCCATTAATTTTTGAAAAGGGAATGGACAAAGAATAAACAAACAGAAATTATGAGATATAATTTTCTTGAAAGTTCTTCAACAGAATTTAGGCATTAAAATTACAAATAAATTAAACAGTTTTTATTTCTGAAGACCTAAATACATTCACAACAGAAAAGGGAGGAATCAATCAATCTTATGAATAGATTTGATTTCTTTAAACACTAAAGCCACACATAGTAATTCGGTTGCAAATATTTAAAAACCTCATATGGTATCTCAGGAGAGTATAAGAGTCTTATCCAGGCTTAAGGGGTTAAGGGACACTATTCTAAATAAAACCATGACTATTGATGGGTCATGTTAGTTAGAACAAGCACACGTTTCAAAGATACAGAGCACTACAGAGTGCTCCTTTAATTTATGGCATCTTAAAAATATGCAGCCAGTGGATGCAATCGCAAGACATATGGAGAAGTTCTTCGATGAATTCTCACAATTGTAATGCATAAACAAATTAAAATTGGCAGACACAGATATGAATTAAATTAAGACAAAATCTATCTGCCACTAATAATTATTTCACCATTTTAGTATTGACAAAGTTTAATTAGGTTGAAGACATCTGGTTCTAGTACGGTAGCATAGATGTAGCTGTATCTCTTTATTCTTCAAATAATAAACTATTGACCTTTCATCAGTCGCGCCTATGATCATAACACGAACAGTCCCGCGTTGTATTCCATACAACAGATTGATTTTCAGCCAAAAGTGTAAAAAAAATTGATCTTATAATTATTTATGAGTAATAAACTTAAGATAATAATATAATTTAAGAGGAATAATTTAAGAAATAAACAACTTTTATTAAAATATATTATAATTCACCTTTATTAATTTAATGCGTTCAGAGAGTACCTAAAAAGCTAAGGTCAATTAGTTTCAAAATTAAAATGCGTCTAATAAAGTTTAAGATGAAATAAGTGAAAAATTCCATGTAAACGTTATAATAAGCAAAAATGGAGTTCACCAACGAAAAAATTACCCAAGCGGTCGCACTTTGTATGTGTTACAACAGTCTTCACTTCACAGATTTACTCACTTTCGCAGTCTGTTTAAGACTAAAAAGGGGCTTTTGATGCCTTTACAAGTTAAAGAAAGTGCAATAAAGGAATAGACCTGGGCATGAGGTTCAAGGGACCACCCAGGTAGAAACAGGAACCAAAAAACCGTCTGTGTTTTACAGAATACAAAGATGCGACTGACAGAGGGTAAAATTAATAAAGTAAATCAGAAAAAAATGTTATAAAACTTACCTGAAATAACAGAGGAGCTCTTGTAGATACTACACCAAAAACAGTAACCAGTTGTATTGCAGTGCTTGATGGAATATCTTCAACAGCCATTACTCGAAACACCAGCTCTTCAACAAAGGAGTTGAGCAGAGTTCCTGCAAAGTTAATTTTCAAACATCTGAATAAATGCGGGGTATGTCAAATGTGAAATTGGATAAAAATGATATACTCTTATACAACAACGTCATAAGAAATGATTTGTATCAAAAATATATCTTTACCTATTGCCTTACAGTACATATTATAAGGAAGGACATTGGACCAAACAGTTTTGAGAAGCTCAAGCTGCCTTAGGCATTGTCGCATGCCTTTTTCTGTGGTGTTAGGAAGCTCAGGAGATGCACCAATAGAGTATAAACCTGAAAAAAATACCAGATAACTAAAGTAAAAGACAGTATTTTAGTAGTAAGAGGTAGCAGTCATATAATTATAAGTTGAATTACGAATAGGTATACATTCTCAATCATCTATGGAATCCCTAAATTAGTTGGGCCTTCTACCTAGCCTCCTTAATTTTATAATAATAAGCTCCTTTTCTGATGCAACAAGTTTATAAAAAGTAAGATTTGTTTCTGAGGCTTTAAGTAAAATTAAAACCTTTCATTAAAAACAATCATTATTCGTAAGTTGATGGATATATCTGCATGGATATACATACATATCTTGCTTCAGGATCTTTGCTGTACCTTTGTTTCTTTAACAAGAATTTAGGAGAAGTTTTTGGTTCTGAGCATCAATCTGAACAATAAACCAAATGAAAACTACTATCTCTTGTGAGGAGTTTTACACATGTTAAGTTTGAGAACATCAGTGATATCTGTACTTCACAAAACATAATTTTGCAGTTGGACTTGGAAAGAAAAGAAAGAGTCATGGATGGCTGTTAGGATAATGTGAAAGTGAAATTAAATAGGCTACAGTCACTGTTCATAGTTTATCAGTATTATTGTGTGCTAATAACTACCTTATAATGAATAATAACGTTTTTATTAATCAGATTTTGTATCAACGTAAAATGCCTTTGTTAGCTTAAAGTCATCTAAATAAATTGGATATTTTAATTTGCAACTTTATGCTTTATTTATTTAATCTTTTTTCTTTAAAGAGTGCAATGTGTTCTTTGAATCCACTTTCAATAAAAGTTTGTTTTGTATTACCATAGAGTAACTATTAATTATAATATACTATAAAATATAAAAAAAATTTTAAATTATAAATATTAAGTATAGTTACTCTATGGTATTACCTAGGCAAACTTAATTGCATGATTTGCAACTTATTTTATAAATGCCTGATAAGTGCACAGAAGAACTGGTTTTTTTGGGGTTCTCAAGTAAAGTATTTAGACTAATCTTGTTGAAAAAAAAATAAGCATTGTTATTGCTACTCTGTGACGTCACAGAAATCCCCATTAAAGGCAATTTCTTTTCAACCTTTTAATTTCATAGCTTTGGAAATTTGCTTTTTTTGATACTATCAGGCATACTTGTTCAACAATTTCTTTCAATGAATTTTCATGTCAAAGTAACTTGGTGGGGAGGTGTTCTCTGCATATATCTTGATTTTGCAATAAGATTAGCTATCCTACTGTAAGTCCACAAACTTCTTGTTTCCAGCTGGGTGCACTGATAAGGGCTGCTTCACAAACTTAAATATTTTTATGAGGATGGAGTCTTCGGCAATATTTCAAAGCTAATTTTCATACATTTAACAGATAGGATGGAAGCCCTTAGATAAATAAACGATATCAGTTAAAATTAATTTTAAAACACTAAAAATATCTTACTCCTAAAAGCAGATTGTAGGTAGAGAAAAACTTGTTAAATAAACACAATAACATACCTGAGTCCCTAACAATTTCTAAAAGTTGATCACGTTGCTTCTGCATTTGCTTAAGAAATATATCTGTGCCAATAGTGCGTAAAACTTGAACCTGATCAACGAAAGACACCATTTGATCTTGAACTACAGCAGGCAGCAGGTCACTGTACTGATGTCCAAGAGTAAGGAGTTTATGAGCAAGATACATGCAGTTGTTGTGAAAGAGAGCTGCAACATAAACAATGCAAATATTACAATAGTCATTCACAAAATTTAAGAAAAGAATGTCCAGTTTTGTTATTTACTGAGCAGGATATGAAAAATTATTGTTCTGGGAAAATTGTTTTTAGATCTCAGCAAGAATTAATTAAAAAAAGTCTCTAATACCAAAATTTATTAAATTATTTCATGCTTGCAGCACATTCAGGAAATGGTAACCTGTCACCAACAAATATGACTAAACAATGTTTGATATATTCTCAACACCTAATTTAGGCAGAAGCTACTAAGTATTATATAAATCAAAATATGAAACTATTGCGAATGAAAAGATTTTCCTGCTCATAGTTGAAAAACGTTTAAACATGTTCAGCAGATACAAAATTATGTGGTTATAGAAGATGCACATCCTTGTAATTTACTTTGCAGTAAATAAATGTGAAATATCTTTACTTTGAAATTCTTCTGTGCCAATATTTAATGAGGTATTTATGTATTATTTTTCACATAAGATAGGTAATCTACAATACGAAAGTTGTCCTTGGGAATGATGTTCTCAGAAGACAGGATTACCATAAAAAGTACCAAGAGCATCAGAAATACATTATTAAGTGCATCTCAGTTTTAATTAATACAGGAATTACTAAAACTATGTATCTTATTTAAAAGCATATAAGAGAACATTTTTTGAACCTACCAGACTGCTGGGGAATAGTATCCAGAAATTCCTTGTGCTGGAGAGGCATTATTGCACAATATAACTCAATTACATTTCTAGCTGTGTGGAAAAGTCTTACTGAGCAAAGGTCTTTACTCTTTGTGGCTTCGTGTAGCACCTCTTTTAGCAAATCAAACAGTTCAATTGTTGAAGAGCTGTGAAATATTTTAAAGACATAAAAAGAGAATCAGTAACTGAAGCAGCAATTTCATTTGACATATTTAATAATGATAAAAAACCTTGAGAGAAAATAATTTTTCTATATTTTATAATCAATCCATGCTAGAAAATTAATATACATCTCTGTTCTCAATAATATTGTTTCAAAATTTTCAATGATGGAATAAAAAAGTTTCCAAACTGAAATTTAGCAAAAGAATATAGAAGGAAACTTATTATATTTTTGCAATTTCAGCATGGCTAACACATGAAAATCTGGTATATTACAAATTTCTTACTCTGTTATCTTTAAATATATAAATATACAGATAAAAATGTTATGGTTGGGTGACACCTAGCATTAGAATAATTTTATTTAAATCAACACTAATTTTTCATCTGGATCAATTTATACTGACTTAACTTAGGATTTAATTTCACATAAATGACTTGTTAAAATATTTTACTTTGATTAATAATTGTGATTGAAATGTTATGTGAAATTAAATTACAGTTTTATTTGAATTTCTTAGTGAAACTTCAGGATAATATTTTAGTAGATCAAAATTTTTGACAGCAAAGATGTATCTCAATGACTAGTTAAAAAGCAATAGAGTATGCAATTATGTAACATGTCAAAATGAAGACCTCATCAGACTTTTTAGAGAACAAAAACAATTGCATTCAATCCAAGGTTCATAGACTATAATAATAATAATAGCTTAAATGATTATTTGAGCTTGCATTGTGAATTGTTTTTGTAAGAGAGTGGTGTAAATTTTCATGAATCATTTATTCTATTCTGTAATCCATCAAAATTATTTATTGCGCATAAATCTTTTACTTTTTTAACATAAAGTTAACCTACAACACCATCACATTGTATGATTCTCATATGAAATACATTTGAATTTGATTTAACAGATTTAAAACTGATTTAGTTTGAGTAATAAGAATAATAATGAAATCTATTTCTTAGACCTAACAGCAAAACTTAATAAAAATTATTTGAATCAATTTACATTAATTTGGATTATTAAAGTGGAAAAAATAAATCATGGCAGATAGACAATATGTAAGGTCTTATAAAGTATTGTACTAAATTCAAACAAGAAATTTTAACGCAATAATTAATTTTATTTATTATGGACAGTGCCCATTTACCAATATCAAAAAGTATAAAAAAGGTTTAGCACAAAAATATATATAAGATAGAAGCAAAGTCATTGACAAGGCAAAATGATTAGAAACTTCAACATACAATAAAAATTTATCATATATTTATAAAAGAAACAATGTAAAGGATATGTTCATAGTTGATCTACAGTTTACATGAAATTTACTTCGTAAAGCCTTCAGGTGAGGTGTTATGGTCAATTTCATTACATATTGTAGTTGCATTCCTCAGCAGTCTGTATATAGGCATGAAGACGGTGTAATTTTTGCTCAGATGAGGAACAGAAAACACCCTATCACTTCTGGCAGGCCTTGCAGGAACATGAGAGTTTGTAAAGTCTAGTAAAGCTCCACAATTTATTTTAATGTTGATTACAAAATTGACTTCAGTTCATCACAATTTACTTTGTAAAGAAAAGGATCTTTGGGATAAAGTTTAACTTTAAATCCCAGGGAAGTCCGAATGGACCAGGAATCGAACCCGGGTCTTTCGATTGCTGTTCAGGTGCTTCGGCGGGATAGCTCAACGGACAGAGCACCTGACCAGCAATCAGGAGACCAAGGTTTGATTCCCGGTCCCGTCAGACTTTTTTCAAGTCTATTCTTCCTTGGGATTTATCCTGGCTGCATGCCAATTCGTGCAAATAACCTTTACCTATTTTCCTTGTTTAACTTTAAAAGCTATTGAATGCAGGAGCTCATTTTCTATTTTTTCATGGCAGTGGATTTGTTCATTATAATAAGGGAACCAGATCACTGTGCAGCATTCTAAAATCAGGCAAACAAAAGTTGAATGCTAGTTTGATAAATTGGTCAATATATAGTAAGGAGGGATTTTTTTAGCAAATAGTCACAATTAATGACTGCATTGTTACTGGTCAATGACATAAGATAAATAAAGATATAATAAATTATTAATTAGAATTTCAAGCACATAAAATTTAAAACTACTGATACGTTTAATATGGCTACTGCTTAACAACCATAGGGTATAGACCTCAGTGGCGGATCCAGGGGGGGGGGGGGGGGCTATGAGGGCTTTAGCACCCCCCAGAAGTCACAGTAAAAAAATGTATCATCGTTCATACTATTGAAATGTGAAGAAAATATTGTTTATCTACAACGATAGATAATAATAAGCATAATTCAAATATGTATACTGAGTTTAATTTTATAAAATTTCTTACAAAAATCGATTAATAGAAAATGAATCTTTAATCCCAACTCTCAAGCCCCCCCACAGCTCGATCCGCCACTGATAGACCTTGATTGTCAATCTTCATTGAGCCTCACAACAGGTAACAGCCATTTAGATTTCCAATACATAAAGCTATGAAGATCTCTACTGTAAGTTAAGATATCCAAGTATTTAATATAAATACAATTGACTTAAAATTATAGAGACAGGGAGTTGGGAGAATACTGTCTTCTGAAGAGATTTACGTTGACTCCTTGGTTCAATTTGTCATATACATGAGTAAACATATCTGAGCGTAGTAAAAAAAACAGCAGACCCAGAAATATTCTGATTTTTTCAAAGACTGAATTAATTGAAATAATATGAAAACCAAACCATTCATTGATATGTTAAAGACAGAAGATTTTATAAGATCTGCTTACCTGATAGAACAGCTAGGAAATTGAAAGGTGTTTTCGCTCAGAAGTTTTGTGGGTTTAAATGACTGCAACGGACTTTTATCCTCTTTTTCTAGTACCAATTCTTCTGTGGGAAACTGAAAATACAAAGCATAGCAAATGCTGCCTTCATCTACTTCTTGCTAATAAATCTAGTGGGAAATATTAGCTTAAATATACTCATATACTCACTTCAATCCCTACTTCGACCATGTCGTGTAAAAATTTCTGCATAATGGTTCGGCTTTTAGCAAGAATATTCTGGCATAACTTGTTTGCAAACAATACATCAACATTTCTAGCATACTCAATTATAGTGCCGTTTTCTGGAGTCAGATATCCTGAAAGGATAATCCTTATGACATTTAAAACAGTTATGTTTCATCACCTGGGAATTTTACGATTAACTCCTTCAAGGGATGACAATCAAGAACTGTCCTTACCTATATCCATTAAAAATTTTTGGAATTCCTCAGTCAGTTTGATGATCTTATCGAAAGTCTCCAGTTCATCACTACTGCTTGGCACGGTATCGGACAGGCAATTCTTAATAAAGCAATCACAAAACTCATTCGAAGTAACATCACCAATTTTTGTGAGGACTTTAACGTCATCCTTTACAGTAAAGTTCAAATGCTCATCCAAAAATCTGAAGACACACTCTAAGTTTTTATAGGTAACTTTGAAGGGGAGCTTCTCCGAATTGACTGTATATTTTACCTCTAATAAGGCACGATCACTTTCATCCCTCATGGTCACAGAACTATCATGAAGTATGATTGGCTTTATAATATGACTTAATAAATGAGCACCAAACCTATTTAGTTTGAAGTGAAGTTCGTTATAAAATTCTAATGACATGGCCAGCTGTTTCAATTCCTCATTGCAGCCTTTTTTCACTTTCAGTACGGCTAATTTGACATCATCCACCGGCTCATCGTGTTTGATCTGGATGCACTCTTTCCAAATTTCCGACATATCGTAAATGAATTTTTCCCGCTGGAGCGTTGAGTTGTTTTTTAAAGTTGGATAGATTTCGAGCATGTGAATGTAATTCGAAGGATCGTTGACGAGAGAAGAGGCCTGTTTTAGAAGCTCGGCAGTTTCGAAGTAACATTTCATTTTCTGTTTTTCTTTCGCTTCTCTTAAGTAGTCGTCCAACTGCGCCAATTCATTCACAAAATTCAACGTCAGGCTGACATCTTGAAGGGCCTCTTTCAACCTTTTCATTTCCCCAGTTGAGCTGGCCAGCTTGTTCTTCACCTAAAATATTTTCCATTGCAATAAATTTGGTTAGGGTGTCACCAATACATGGAAATGAACAGGGTTTCAAAGTGTGATATACATTTTAAGATCGGAATTAATTATTAGAAGTTTAACAAGAAATAAAAATCACCAACACCTTTTCTCACAGCTAGAACTTTTAATTGTAAAAACGAATGATTATAACCGAGAATATATGATGGGAAGATTTTAAAGCAGTCTTTCCTAAACGATAATTTTACCCAGTCTTTAATTTAGGAATCAAAACATTATTTAATGGTGCCGATTAAGTAATATCATATAATTTATCTATTAAACATTAAAAATTATGAAGCATGAAATACCTTACTTTGAGCACTGAAATAAAGAACATGATTCGTCATGCACTTAACAAATATATGGTATACAATGATAGACATGTCCAACTATGCCTTTGAATCATTACTTTAAAATTAAATTTTAAAATGCATAATTCGCTGCTTAAACACTACCATAAACAAAAAGGTAATGAATTTTAGCTGAACTTTTGCTCTTAAGTATGAAAATTTTTCAGGTTATATCCAAGGACCAAAATGCTTTTGCACATTCTGTCACTCAAACATTGACATTTTTTGCAAGCCTAGGAAGTGATTCTGGTTATCATTACTAGCCACACAAAATAATCTAAATCAAAAATATTTCTAGCTAATTTTCTCAAAACTCATAGGATACTTTAAAACGAAAATAAAGAATAAATTACCTCTCCATCAATGTTTTCCTGCAACTTGTCCATTTCATTGGATAATGTTTTTGCTTTTGTAATGAGACTTTGACTCTCTTCAAGCGTCGAATAAAATTTTATTTGATGCTTGTCAATCACTTCCTTTAATTCACATTTTATAGAATATGATTTATCGGAGATATCTCTGATTTTTGCAGTTAATTCCTCCGTTCCTATTTTCCCTGAGAATAAAATTTCCATTCAGTCATTCTTTCGAAGGAGGGAGCAAACAGAATAAGGTATGCACTCGTTACCTGATCGAAGAGCTTCCTTTAAAAAAGCAGACATAGTGATATATATTTAGAGGTAAATGAAGGGCATCAGCTGATAGTGAGATTTAAGTTCCAGGCGCAATTCTAGGACTTTTGATTGCTTCTAGCGAGTAAATTTTCTACCTAATGGTTGCAGAACGTTAGCGGAAGTAAAATAAAATGTCCAGTTAAAATCACAGTAAGGAATATGAGTCAAATTATATTGTTTTCCATCTTTGTTTATAATTTTCCTTACTATGTACACGACGATTCCATCTTCTTCAGTTGCGAGATTCAGTTTGCTTTTGTTTGATTGACCGACCCAAGTAACCCAAGTCAAGAAGATACGATGTTTATAACTCTCTCAAATATCCACGCCGTTTACATGTCGCTACCATATTCAGGACGTCTGAAGAATGAGAGAAACACTGCTGAAAAGGTTTCAACGAGTATGATAGAAATTTATAACAATTTATTTACTATTGAAGTTTCTAAAAAGTTACGATAATACATCTTTTGCCATGGGAGTAGATGATCTACTTCTGCAGTAGGATTCCTAATAATTGTGGCTAATTAACGAACTATTTTTGGAATTTTCCACTGAAATGAGTAACTAAGGGAATTAATATTTCTCAGAAGATATAAATAAATAGTGTTATGAAATTAAATCGAATTCATTAATAACTTCTCTTGATATTATAGAGAGAATAAACTGTTTTCAAGCTGCTGCCCCTTTATAAATAAGTTTCCTTTTAGAAATTAGTTTACCACTTACAATTAGTTACCTCAGGCTTCTGACATCCCAAACAACATGACACAGACGACCCATGTAATACTTTGATTCTGAAAATTGGTAAATCAATGTCACAAAATATTACTCTAGAGATATACATTAATGTATATCTCTATAGTAATATATATAAATGTAATATCATTGGGATTAATAATAGTGGTTGAGAGTTTCCTTAGGGTAAGAAGTAGAAGCTAATTGCTTCAGTTATACCAAGTAAAAGATTTCTGGGAGCCTTCATTTGCATGCAACACAAGTGAGATAAGCTGCATACTTTTGGGAGATATAGTGATCCATGGAAATGAATGAAAGGGTCCTTTTAGCTGTACCATTGAACAATCTAAAACTGAATTTTATCAGTCGTGATGTATATTGAAGTCAAAAATATTTAACACTTTGACTATGAGCCTTAAATTCCATTTATTCTGTAAAAATTGTTCAATATCCATAAAAAATTTTCTTATTAAATTTTTTTATGTGAATGCAGAAAATACTCAAAATGATAAATGGGTGGAAACTGAATTTTGCACAGTTATTTCCACCCATTTATTAGGATGGAGTTCCACAAAGTTAAAGCTTCCTTGATTGATTTCATACTCAAAATGTAAAAATTATTGTAAAATTTTAGCATGTAAACCAAGAGTTTATTTTTTAATGAAAATATAACAAACTGTAAGGGATTATGATAAATCTAACTGAACATAAAAACCATATTTTTATTTTACAAATCAATAGCAACAAAATATTCAAATTAGCTTAATATTTAATAATTATTCATCTGAGCCTAGTTTGACAATGTCAATAACAACAAGAAACTAAAAAAGGACACAATGGGATGTTGGATTTATGTAGTTTAATCTAAGGAAAAGAACATAAATAGTTTATAGCAATTCCTCCACCACGCGCAATCTTACTTCCCTTAAGAACAAGTCCATAGGTTTTTCACCTAAATATTGAGCAAAATACTTGATCAAGTTAGTCAATGTTGTTAATGATATCTTTATTCAAAGTAACTCGTTATTTAAATAATCCAATATTAATATAATAATACAATATTGTATCATTTGATGTGTGTAAACTTTTTCAAAATGTGCCTAAGGGTATTGTGATATCACAGGTGAAGGATTTGTTGCAAAGAGAATTGCACATGGAAAAATCTTTGCTTGAACTTGGGTCCCTAATCGAAGCTCGAATCGTTTGGCCCAGAATTACTTCTTGTTTAATAATAATTTTTATGCTCAACCTGAAGGCCTAAGTCATAGGTTCTCCTCTTTCTACACTCCTTTTCCATTTACGGTAAGCCTACCTACATGAGTCATACAATCCATAATTCCTCTAGGAAACAGTATACCGGTATTCTGTTTCCCACTGACTCCCCATTTATCATTCCATGATCCACTGGCTTCTCAACCTCCCAATGAAACAGCAACATTTTTTAAATGAACTAAACGTAATCAAACTAATTACAGTGGAAAATGGATTCTCATCTAAAAATATTGATTCCCTCATAAATAATAAAATACAAAAAAAGGTGCCCTCTCAAATCTTTTCCATCCCCCATTCACCTTCATCTTTATGCAATCCACATTGGTTTAAGTTCTTAGGTCACTTAGGTCATAAAACTGGTAACTCCCTCCCTGGACAAACAACAAAAAAAAACGTAGGACAAACTGAAGCCTGCTCTTCATATTCCAAAAACATTGGGAATATTTTCTCAAGCAGTTACTCCCAGAATCAAACTCTGGTATTTATAAGTTGATTTGAGGGAACTGTGAAACGATATTCATAGGGCAAACAAGTAGAATATTTAAAATTAGGGCTAAGTAGCATAATTCCTCTTTCCTCAATAACAACAGCAATTCCTGCAGCATTGCACAACATTTGATCAAAAACAGTCATTCTTCCGATTTTAAAAAAATTTCCTTTACGCAAGCATTTTGAGGCTGTAAACTGGATGCTTTGGAAATGATGGGAATAATCCAAAATCTACATTGTGGCTATACTTTTGCCAACAGCAACATTTTGTTCCCATGCCACTTGTCACTGATTCCCTGAGGATTCTCGATATCATTAACCATTGGATTTTCTCACTTCACTGCTTTCTATGAGAGAAAAAGAAATATGTACCACTGCTTTTTTATTCCTCTACTCTTTATCAATATAAAAAGCTTTACTCACTCCCATTTGAGCATCAACTCTTTCCCATCCTCGTCTTCCTACAAGTGACTAAATACCAAGGGGTGGAACCTTAACTTTTCCTGTTAGTAGGAGCTTTACAATGGAACACAGTATAGATCCTACCACCCCTTCTCTCTCCTTCTCCTCCCTCCACTTCTGAGTAACTCTTCCTTTCTTTCCATTCCTCCTATCGTTCCAGGAGTTTATAAAGCATACTTAGTGAAGATGTTGTGTAACTTGAGAATGATGCTTATGTGCCAAAACTATAATAGTGCCATCGGTGTGGGTGGAGTGGACACAGTGGGTGGAGCTTCGACAACCTACCCTACCTCCGAATACCTCCACTTTTGGTATCCCTTCCCCCATTCTCCTAAAGTGAGACTCTTCTATGCACACCAGTGTTGACAAATTCTCTCAATTCACAAATTTCTTAGGCACACATATGGCATATTTTGTAGAAAAACAGGAGAAAGATTAGAGATATGAGGGACAGTCATAAAGTTTTAATTATCACCTCGAAAAAAAAAATCAAGCTGTGATCATGAAACTTGGTGGTAGTGTTAGTCTTTTTCTACACATGCACCCTTTAATGTGACACATTTTTCCCAACAATGAATGACTTGACCAGACCTTGGTTGTAAAAGTCTGCATTTTAAGTGTTCAGGAAACATTTCACCTCCAAAATCACCTCTTCTTCATTCTAGAAATGCAATCTAAAAAGTGGTTTCTTCATCTGGGGAGACAGAAAGAAGTCACTGGGTGCCAAGTTAGGAGATAGCCCAAAGAAGCAGCATGTGCCACTGTGTCCTGAGCAAAATGAGCTGGGGCATTAGAATTGGTGTGAGCAATCACGGAACCCAGTGGATGCAACCTTTTTCATGTTCATAATGTCATGCAAGATGTTGAAAACTGATTTTCACTTTTTCTATTATCCCCTTGATTGTGATATGCCTGTCTTCAAGCATCTGGGCTTTCACTTGTGTTGTGATTCCCAATTCTTCACAGAGGGATGGTCTGCCACCTTGTCTTTTGTCATACAGACTTTCAACACCATGGAAGCATCTGCACCACCTAAGCACTGTGTCATATGATGGTGCATTCTTGCCATACACTTCAAGAAACTCAACATGGATGGTTGTAGTGTTGTCCCCTTTCAAATGCAGAATATGATTTACCACACAATCTACCCCTTTAATAATGAACCGCGCCATTTTGTTATGGCTCCTCCAGTGGCGTGCTATGGTACTGTGGCACATGGATTACAATGTGTACCAAGACTAGAAACTTGTACCTACAAAGCTACCAAAAATCAAATACATATCTTTAATTTTTTCAAGCTGATAATTAAAACTTCATGACTGGCCCTCATAGTTAGTAACTACATGTAAGAGAAGGTCATTTCGTGGAGTTATAGGGGTAAGGAATCTGCATAAGTGTGGGTATATCCCTACGATGAGGTGATGTGCACAAATATCTGCACAGGTTCTGTACTATGCTGTACTATAATAGTCATCAGTTTAATAACTTTTCCTGTGGAAACCAAAATATTTCGGTCTACTTATTCACCCTTGAATAATACTAGAAAGTTACATGAAGTGAAGGCTGAAGTAATCCATTATTCCATATTCTATACATCGCTTTTTTTTTAAATGGCAAGTTATTTAATGTAAAACTTAAGTGTGGCATTAATGACCATAACACCAGAAACAAAACTAATATTAATTTATGCACACATAATTTGAAGGTCTACTATCTAGGCCAATGGCATGCTGAAAGTATTGTATACAATAAACTTCCCAAAAATTTTGGACAAACTACATTTTTAAATAATTTTACAAATTTTTGATGAAAAACTGTTTCCACTCTATGAATGAATAAGTAAAAACTTAAAACTTCATTATTCTGTTTCATTTGAGGGTAAATAGATAAATCTTTTTGTATTTAATTTGTAACATTATGAAAATATTGCTCTTATATTATTTGTAAAATTTCTAATTATGAAAATATTGCTCTTATATTATTTGTAAAAATTTCTATTTTGACTATGCCTATACATGCATTGTACTTGTCCTGAGATGTAATAAAACATTATTATTACTTAATATTATTTCACACTTCTCTGCACTGAGGCTGTGAAATATTCACTATATTGTAATATTCCTTTTTATTATGATGGAGTAGATATTTTTTATTATTGTTTTGTAATTAGATATAAATCTGATTCTCTATCCTCATTTTTTCCAGGCTTTTATGTAACTTTTTGGGAATTATTCTGCTCACTGAAATTACTATTGATATACAATTCTGAAGTTTTTCTTCTTTACACTTGACTTCTATGTTTACTGTTTTTGGGATGGATGCATATATTAAAGCGTTATTATTTCTGGTTTTATCTAAGGAGTTATATCTGGTTTATATTTTGGTAATGTTCAGTCTATTATTATTATTGCTTTCCTGTTGAAAAGATACATGGAACAATACTGATTAAATCAATCCATCCCACCAATGTGTCAGTTAATGGTAGTTATGCAGAGGTTATTCCATTACTTTTTTTCAGGTAGAAATTTCGAGGGTCGCTGTCCTAATCTGGACCCTTACCTCGGCTTCCCAGCTCTGGAGCGCCCGGCCGCCACAGCAGGGGAGACCATAAAAAAACTGACCACTTGGAATACGATTTAAAAAGTTATAAACAATTCTAATGAGCAACAATTTATTATCTTCGTCGTCTCACTAGTCCTAAGAGATATACAAATGTCTTTTGATCGATGCTCTACGATGAAAATTAAGATTTTTCATAATTTTGCAAGAAATTACCCATTCACACTCAGCAACATTGCTCAGTCAGATAGGCGGGTGTTTCAAATATCTCAAGGGGGGGTTGGGTTGGGTTGTGGGGAGGATTTCTAGATTTTTGCTAGAAATCCCTCCCCCTACCCTAACCCAACGGCAACTTTGCCTTGTGTAAATGGGTAATTTCTTGGAAAATCACGAAAAATCTTAGTTTTCATCGTAGAAAGTCGATCAAAAGACGCTTGAATATCTCTTAGGATGAGTGAGATGACGAAGATAATAAATTGTTGCTCATTTGAATTGTTTATAAGTTTTTAAATTGGATTCCACGTGGTCAGTTTTTTTATGGTCCCCCCTTCTATGGCGACCAGGTGCTCCCAAGCAGAGAAGCCGAGGTAAGGGTCCGGATTAGGAAAGCGACCCTCAAAATTTCTACCTGAAAAAAAGAAACGGTATAACCCCCGCATAACTACCATTAACCAATGTATCCATTGTAAAAATTAGGACAGATGACTTTTTGACGATTCACTTTCCTTTCCTAGAGCTGACTTTTACTTCTCTTATCCTGGTATTCCCTACAGTGGATAGCATATCAATGTACTTGATCACCATCTTGCCAACTGCAGGCCAGCATATTCTTTGAAAAATTCTACCAAAGAACTTAAGGATTAGCATTAAAGTTTGCCCCCTTCTGTTTGAAGGAGAGCTGCTCTGCAGTCATCCACATTCTATGCATAAGAACACCATTTCATAATTTTGAAGAGGTTTCAGGTTCTCAAGTACAAGAGTTCTTCTGACAAAAGCATTTCTGAACTACATCCTGATAGTAAGAAGAATTGACAAAAAAAGTACCATCAGAAAATGAATTATCGCAAAAACTAGATGATATAATGAAGATGCCAATTGTTGAAATCAATGTTACAGTATGGTATAAGAAAGAGTGGTGTAATAACATTATAAATTATATTACTATATCCATGGAGGATTAGAGACATATACATGATAATAAGGTGATGAGAATATATATCAGTATTCAGATGATAACATTTTGATGACTATGCAACAACTTGTGAGTTAGTGATTGCAGGGAATGCATATTCTATGGCTTTGAAGACCAAAAGATGTATTGGATAATGAGTCTCTGAAAAAGGAGTTGCATCTGGAGGATGATTAAAGAGAATATTTGTTTTATGTAAGAAGTACAAGAGGCAAAGCAAAAGGAATACCTCCGCAAGGAATTTAACTATTTATATATTTTTCTGTCCGGTAGTAAATGAAGCTGAAAATGCAATATAAGCATTGCTAAAAGATGTGGATGATGAGTTCTCCTCAAGCAATGGCATCAGGCATGAGGAGGAAAATATAATTTCTTTTGTTTATAAAAATATAAAAGTCAGTAAAATGAATGCCATTTCAACAGGTGTAATAAACATGCATGAAATATTCAGTATGCAAGTGACAATAATTCAAAATAAATAAACATACATTTTTTCATGGGATGAAAGCTGATGCTGATATATCAACAAATTGAAAATCTAGCTGCTTTAAATGTACAACTTAGTTTAGAAAATCTTTAAAAATATTGAACGAGCATGCAATGTATTTAAATAATTGTTATAGGTGTGTGATTTCAATCTGCTTTCTACAAACAATGGTAATCTTAATCGGAGCACATATATCCACTTTCTGTAGCTAAAGGGTTGAAGCCCACCAAACCTCTCCTATTTCCATGATAAAATATATATCTTGTGTTTGTGTATTCATTCATACTCATAATGAAAAGTTCATTAAAATTTTTGAAATACCTCTTTCTCCATTCACTTGCATGAATCAAGTGAAGGAGTTCATATAATAATTATAGCATTGCTTTCTTTAGAACTTTTTATATCTATACTTCACTTATCAAGTTAATAGCCTCATTATAGCAATTGAGTGCATCTCCCCAATTCATTATTACCATGAGAACCATAATCTATACAAAACTTAAATGATTTCTAAGCATTTTCACTTTTATGATAAAGTTTTGACTTATATCCTAAATACATGAATTCTCTGAAGAGAGCCTAAGAAAAGCCATCTAAAAATATTAGACTCTTCCACTCTATATATATCTGCTTAAAATAATTTAGATTCTGAATGAGAAACAAAATTTTTCATTTAACACCTAATGATATTACCATTAAAAAGTATGGATTGAAATGCAAATCATAGAGATAGTTAAACTCACTTTGTAGAGTCCACAAATTATAAAATTTTGAAGGAGTTCTGCCAAGTCACACCTCAATCCATCATGTTTGAAATGAAAGCTTCTGAGAGAATGAACATTCCTAGCCTCTTTTGAATACTATATGTCACTGAGAATAATTCATTTGAGACATTGTCAAAAAATATTTCTGTAAGCATACTCACTGACCTTAATGCTTTATTGATCACTCAGATCTTAAAAATCCAACCTAAATTATTCCCTTCTTACCTGAAGTAAATACCTCTATGAGAAAAAAGCAAACATTTTTAGTCACAATGGATGTAACTAATGAAATCAACAGAACATTTAAATGAAAATACATATAAAATCATTGACACTATACTTAATGAGATTTAGTCTTGACATTGTACAAAAACATATACCCTTTTCTGTTATAATAATATTAAACTAAAATAATCACAAGAAAGAACTTGTGAAGTTTAATAATCTTCACAAAGTATGGGTTTAACTCAATCTGTCGCCTATAGGGGAGATTTAACTACAAAAAAGCATCAAATTATACAAGACAGTAATATTTCAATGGGAATACTGGAATTTGGAAATAACAGATAATGCCACAAAGAACCAATAGTCGTACCTGAGATATATTCCACACCTAATTTATCTTTGGGGCATAATAATGGTGGGAAATTCTGAATCTCAACTTCCTTCAACTCATCCGTTCTCTCATATTCTTTGTTCCAATATTGACAATTTTAGACTTCACATAATGCTGATGCAGTAGCTCAGAACCTTCCATCAAAATATAAATATAATTATTTTTATAAATTTAATTCTTAATCAAATCATATACTTAATTTGAAATCTATGATTTGGTGTTACATAACTTTGGAAATATTTGCAAGAGGATGAAATTAAGGCAAAATGACTATTTCACTTAACCCACTCAATGCGGATACCTTGAATACAATGTATGGTTCCCTACGCGTAACTGCTGATACCTTGAATTCAAGGCATGGGTCCGGTTACGTTTGCTGGCCAATTGCAGAGCCAAGAGTTGCAGGATAGATTCTCTCTTTTGGTCAGCGTCTTAGTACCCTTCTAGGCAACTGTGAAAGTGGTTTGTTTGTGGTTTTTGCATTTTTGCTGCTTTTAGAAAATCATGATCAATTGAATTTTTTTGAAAAATGAATCCTCTTCTTATTTTTTCAGATAGCTAATATTTCTTTACTACTGTATGTACTATAGTACAAAATCAAATTCGTATATTGTGGGATTGCATAACCAAATTCTCTCCAGATGCTGATGCCTTGAATTCAAGGTATGATTAAATTTGGTATTAAAGTTATTTTTCATTTAAATAAATCAAAAAATAGATTTAAATGACTAGAAATTATAAATCAACATAAAAAAAATGATTCCGCATCTAGCATCGATTTGCTGAATATACAGTTGCATTCAGTGGGTTAATAAAAATATTACATATTCCAATGTTACTTTACCATTTTTAGTAGAGATATTTCAATAATTGCTTACTGTCACTCAATATTCTCAAAATATCTTAGGTATTTAGAATTATTAGGCAATTAGGTTACTCAAGATTTTTACAAGCAATTTTTAAAGAACTTATAAGCAATTAGAACATCCAAGATGAAAAATGAGCTATTGCAAGGAAAATCACAATCTTTCTAAAATTTGACTCAAAGCAATCACTCCACAATTAGCTCTACTATTAAAAAAAGAGATATATACATAAACATTATTCATAATATCTCGTTAGAATACAATAATTTTGTATTCTGAATGACAAAATGTGTCGTGTACATGCTGTAATAAGAACGTCTGTAAGAGACTTGTCCTATGTCACCCATCATCCTTAAATTAATAAAGTAATAAATAATATTTATAATCGGATAGTATTTTCCCATAGCCTGATCAGGCTTCAAACTTTTCGTGGCTCCCATATTTTTTTAGGGTTGTTAATCACTAATTTTACCGTTAGATTTACCTTAGAAGATTCCTTTTGGTATTCTTATATCTTGATCATTATCCATTCATTTCTAGATCTTAATAAAAAATTTAGAAGTTAAGCAACATCTTTTCTTAATCCCTTATTTGTTTTTAATATTCTAGTGATGTCTGTAATAAAATTGTGTAAAATATAATTTTTTACAATAAATTATAACTTAATTGTATGAATAAGTACCGAATGAGGTAAAAAATGGTATTTTTTATATTATATATGAGTTTCTTTGGTACAATTATCATGTACGTTCATATACCTCTTATGATCATAGATTTCTAAATATAATAACATTTAGACCTGTATGATCCCTTATAATTTATATTATTTTACTTGTTTCATCTTATGTTTCCCATTTGAGATTTTAGGCAACAAGAGTAAATAGGTAGCAAAGACAGTGTTTTCTGTACGAGTTTTGAATGATCATAGAATATATCTTCAAATATTTTGTCGAGTATATTGCTGAATCTTAGGCTCTATTAGTCTCTCAAAGAATATGAGAGGTAGTCAACTCTTATACTCAAATGTTAATAGTCATTGTTTAGCATTCAAAGAAAATATTTTCTTTTGCAGTTATTATTTTTTGCTGGCTTAGTTAATCTCAAAGAACTAGTATATAAGCATAAGCTCTGCATACTGAAGTCGAGTAATAAATAGTTTTCAATGAATTTGTCATGATCTTTAAATTAACATGCAGAGTTTTATCTTGCTATTCCTTGAATGATGTATTGCATGGCCTATTGAGCCAAAGTTACCTCTTTCTTGCTCAATTGAAAAAAAAGTGTTAGTCTATTTCATGAACTTCCTGGTTTCCGTTCATTTAGTTTGAAATAAAACTGGGTGTCGATTACTACAATCCTGTTTAGGCCAGCCTCTTGGGATGTCTTTGATGTGGACTCAATACATGCATACATAATAAAGCATACATGAAATTTGGATTGTCTTACTTGGAGCTTATTTAACATATAGATTGTTCAATAGTATATTACACTTCCCTGCTTTACTACCATATCGGAAACATTCCTAAATTAAACTTGAAGGAAATCAGACAGGTGATTTCACTATCACTCCTTTTGTCTGAGTCAATTAGTTGAAATTAACAGATAAGTTGAACTGACCGAATTCACCAATTACAGATTTGAGAAAACTTAAACTAAATAGAAGGCAAAAAACATGGAGGAACAATTTAGGAGGGAAAGGGAGGAAGGCAAAAAATAGGAAAGCAAATATATGGCAAAAGTTGGTGAACATTTATCCAACAGAAAATAAAACTGCTCTTACTGCTCAAGAAATGAACATTTATAATCTCAGATTTTTCTCAGATTTTCATGCACAAATATGATATGATTGGGTAATTTGGAAAAATATCTTATACCACTAAAAGCTGTGCAATAATCAATCAACCCAATAATCCTATAACAGAACAAACATGTATCACACTGATTTTTAATTCAACTAAAAAAATCTTTATCACAGAAAGAACTGAGAATATTTCAACAAAAAATATCGAATGAATAATGATGATAACATTCAATTTTATTATTATAACTTGTTCTTACAAAAATGAGGTCTTGATAACATAACAAGACGTTACTCTATCGTATGAAGTTAATAACTTTATTAATTGGCTAACATTCTGATTATATAAATGAAGATCCACTGTGAACCTTTAGACTTCTAAATTCTTACTCTCTCATCTGCAATTTGAATTGATCGATTCAAGAGTTTATGAAATGTTATTGATGGTAGATTACGATGCATGAGTAAACAAACAAAACAATATTTCCGAATTTAAGACACAGCCATTAAATGTTTGCAGTAGTCTTCAAGGGAAACTGGAAATACTTCTTCTCCTTCGCCTTTCCTTGAGCCGGTGTACTTTCGAGTGATTGCTCTGTACATTTGGTCGGGGTTTACATAGTAACCAGGATATTGTTGAAGTTGGCTCGGATCTTGACCATAGCCATTATTCCACGGCGATTCAGCATTATTGAGATTATAAGGTTCATAAGGCCGTTGGTCAACAGGGTACTGATTTGGGGGAGGCATGTAAGGAGCAGGGTACTGACCAGGATTTTGAGCTGGGTATTGATTACTTGGGTATGGATAGGGATACTGACTGGGGTAGGGATACGGTTGATAAGCATAAGCAGGATCGTTTGGAGGAGGCATATTATTATTGGGAGGGTATTGGGGTTGGTAGATGGGACCCTGTTTGTCGCCGTCGGACCCATTGTCTCCCGCATATCCACTTTCGGGACTTCCGGCCTCACTTGTTCCATCATCTCCAGCACTTTCGCTTTCCTTGGAAGGGGCAGCACTTTCGTAGTCCTCATCGCTTCCGGCCTCAAAGAATCCGTTCCCAAACACGCTGCTTATGTCGCTCTCGGATTCTTTGGGTCCTCCGTAACCACCATCTCCTCCACTCTCGTAGCTCTCCTTCGGATGCTTCTTCTTATGCACATATTCCATAGCCGCCAAGTAGCCTTGGCAGAAAGCCAACCTCTTCTTCTTAGGAGTCCTCAAGATGAAGAAAAGCAGCCCTTTCTTATCGGGCTTGTAGAACTTGCCGTCCTCGTTCATCCATCCTTTCTCGAAGTCTGGTCCCAACTGGGCGAAAAGGGACTGTAGACCCTTCTTTCGGACCGCGTTGCTTGGCTCAATCTTAAACCCTGCAAAATCGAGTTAAGTATATTGAAGATTCGCATAATAATCCTTCTTTATGCGATCGCTAGCATTAGTAGAAGAATATTTATTAACTTTTCCATTTTGACTGAGATATTGTTAAGGCTGAATCCAGGCTTTAGGCTGGTTGGATCTTCGACCCCAGCTTTAGCTACCAAACCGTTTGGAGAGAAAATGATGAAGAGGCTAGGTGAGATGAGAAGCAGGGTATTAGAGGTTTAAAATCTCCAATTGCCCTTTTTGTTGACGTTACGTACCTCCTTCAGTAGCTCGCTCTTAATTTCTTCACTGACCAAGAATGCTACGAGTGGATCAAATCGACTAGTAGAGCACCATATGAGTAAAACTTTTCATAGCATTTAATAAAGAATTACCTCATGGAATGCCATCATTCATCATCACATAAACCTCAGTAAATTTCATTTCAACGCAGCTATGAATAAGGCTGAGACAAATACATACCGTACATTAAGGTACACTTAACTCCCTCCTGTGACGAAATACAATTATATAGTATCCTATTCTTCAAGTTATAGTATCAGGACCGATGTAGCTCTCTAGTCTAAGATATCCGAGATAAGTGATAAGGATTATAGACGACATAGGCTTTGTTCAATCATTGGTGCAGCTGTTACCTTCTTTTAGTAAACTGGCAGAAACATTGTTCATGTTAAAAGGCTTTTAAAGGAGACCTGAGAATGACTGAAATGAATAGTAGAGAGAAATCCAGCTCGATCCCACTTATATTCGTACCGGTTTATTATAAACATTTTTCGAAGCTGTGAAAGAGAAAACTGCAAATGGTGGTATTGCAGTTATGGGAGAACAATGTTGGAGGATATAAAAGTCAGATATCGAGTGAGAATGACGGCTAGCTGAGGAATGTTTACTTAGGAAAAAGCAAATACCTTGAATGACGACCTATGGTAAACCCAGGGCCGGATTAACCCTCAACGGGGCCCTAGGCAACCATCAATTTGGGGGCCCTTTTTTCACGTCCGTTCCTTCTTTTTTCGATTAAAATAAAAACTTATAGCTTTCATAAAAATTTTTCGGGGGCCTCCTAAAATCGGGGGCCCCAGGCAACTGCCTATTCTGCCTATTGGTTAATCCGGCCCTGGTTAAACCTCTAAAAGGATCATGTGGCAATATCCAAAGTTTTACATACAGGAAAGAGGGTAATAATAGAAAACGCAGAAAATGTCATTCATACGAGCGAATAATCCAAATACATATCTTACCTTCTTGCACATCTTCTATCGGCACTTTTTCCTCATCAGGAACTGTAGTGAGATTCTTGTGTGTCTGTCTGATTCTTCGAGGAGACACAGCGATACTGGTTCCTACGAAAATGCGGAAATAAAGGGAGTATCAGAGAAAGGTTGAAGGTAAGAAGTTTTACTTGGCACGAGAAGACGTGTTCCTTGAAACCCAAAGATATACAGAAGTGGAAATTTGCGACGTAACTGGGTCTCAGCATTACTAAATATCACAGTTTACTTACTGAAGGACTGCCTTAGACACCTGTACCACCTCTTTGACGACGTTACTGTATCGCAAAATTAGCTCGTTATTAAGGGCTCCTACCCGCAAAAAGGAAGACATGGGTTCGAATCCCAGTCACGTCGCTATTTTTCTCTTCTGTTTATCCACGTAGAATTATATTGCATTATTATAATTTAAAGATGAAAATAATGATTCACATCGGATTGATTTAGAATGGTTGACTTATATTTTTATAGAGTTGTTATTTTAACCAGAGACATCGTCTCGATCTTCCTTTCTAGGATGCAAGCAATCTGTATTTCCAAGGAATTATTGTCATTTTTGGCCAGAAACTTGAAGATTCTTGCTCTCATGGATTTTTACAATTCGTTGCGAACAAACTGTTCTTAAATTATCGTGATATGTAAAATTGTGATAGTATCGCTTTTAGTCGAAATTTTTCTTTGCGGCTTCGTTGTAACAGATACTAATTGTTCTTCCAATCTAAGAAGAATGGACGGCTGAGTTGAAAAATAACTTGTAACTGGCTAGGCAAAATTAGGACATGAAAGTTTACATTAAAAAATTAAATCGGTCTCTTGGTCGTTTTTTCCCCACGCTATTAGAGATGCTAATACGGTGGATTGAATTATGGCGGTGTATTACACCCCCTGCCATACTCCTCTGGCGGCTCGCAGGGTATATATCTAAAATATCTAAATCTAAAGGCTCACGAGTCTTTTCAACATCTTGATTTCCGTTTTCAAACACCGAAACAAACTGATAAAGTCAATGATGATTTTTAATTTCTCAATTTTAAATATCGAAACTATAAATTTAGCTTGTATACGCTCCCAAAATAATGTGTGAGACGAATAAAAATATTTCATATTTTCAACTCAAATATTTCGTTTTTAATCGTGAGCTGCCTTAAAAAATCTTACAGAATCTTACGAGCAGTTCCCATTGTGATTTAAATTGGTCTCTTCTGTACTGTGTCGAGATAATGCTAGCGCGTATGTATTTTATTCAAGTTAATGAAATTATAAATCATTAACGAATGAAGCTTTTTTAAACGTGCAAATTGGCCTAATTGCGGTCCAATATATACCGAAGATAACCGAGAACATTCCTTGTTACTCAAAATTTATTTTTGCAATTCTCCTTGGTCTTGATAAGTAAAATGCAATTTCTCAAAATTTTTCGGTCAATTTTGTGCCTGCAGTATACTAACCTCCCTTGACTGCTTTGCTGTCAGCGGTCCTGCAGAGCTGAATGACCACTAAGACCAATAGGCAGAAGCCTACGGTCCTTATTCTCCAAGGGTACGTCATTACCTGAGTTTGAGAGGAAAAGTATGGAAATTAATCATAAAATTTACATCACTATTCACCACTGAATGGTTCAGTGATCTCTACTAGTAGTAGTAACTTGATTTGATTTTGAAAAATTACAACATTACAGGGGAAATAGTTCCTTATTAAATTACTTACTAGTTTCTTTAAAAAATTGTTTCCTTTGTTTTAATTTGTCATGGCATTCCACAAAGAAATTGTCACATCAGTTAAGTCCAAATTTAATTTGTGCTAATATGAAATCGATGAAATATTTTGACTTAATTAACCCTCCACATCCGTTATATTTGAGGACTTCCAATAGAATAATTGGCAGGAGAGATGAAACAGTACGTGAGTGATGCTCCTTTGGCGTAATAATATCTTATCTAGAGTATGCATGGAGTGTATGATACTTTGCTGAAATGTGTCGTTTCCATGAATCCGGAAGGATATATGCTTCGTAAAGAATTGTAACGGTAAAAAGTGAGTGCTACACAGATGCCCCAGGATGCAGGACGAGAATCCTTAGAAGATAGAATATGTAAACAATGACTTCACTTGCTTACTTAATTCAGAGATTACTTTCTCAGGAGGATGTAGCGAATATTCTGCTATTATACAGGCCGTTATACAGGCACGTGGTCAGAGCATCGACTAGCTTAGCGCAATATATTGGCTTTTCTAGACCGCATTGGTTACACTTATCGATTTAAGTTAGCTTCCAATGTTTTCATGATGCAGAGTTAACATCTACAGAGTTTTGACAATATATTGGCTTTTCTAGACCCAATTGGTTACACTTACCGATTTAATTTAGCTTCCAATTTTTTTCATGATGCAAGGTAGACATCTACAGAATTTTGATAGAGTAAAACTGAATTTTGCAGATTTGCGTGGATAATTTAAGCACACGCAAAGGGTATATAATAAGATCAGAACCATAGAGAATATTTAAATCTAAAATGCAGAGGATGAGATGTTTGCTTAAAAATATATATACATTTTGCTGATTTGAGTTTTTGTGCTCATTTTAAATGAAAATGTACGAAGTGTGTCATAATGTAATGAGAAGTAGTGTTTCAACTGTAACGGAAGTTGATTAATTAATTGATAAAAGGAATGAATGGGTTAAAACCGAAATTAAAGGTTGTATCAAAGACGATAATTTGGCAAAATCCGGAAATATATTTATTTGCAGAATTTATCGACCTGAGTCGTTATGTTATCTTATCTCAGGGTTACTTTTCCTCCAAACTAAAAGTCATTGAGATATGAGACAAAGAGTAACAACTTGTTCTTCGACCTTCAAGTTTACGGGTGGTAATTTTAGGAGAACGAAGTTTTCAAACTGCTTCTCAGTATCTTAATACGTTTCATAACTCATTTTTTTCCTCAACCATTCCATAAAATTCCTATTTCTACAATATAAATGTATGGAAACAATTTTAGCCGTAATTTTTGCTGCAATGATTTTGCAAGTCTCCGAACATATTGACTCATTTGATTAATTTTTCCCAGTATTCATAAAAAATTACATATTTCTTCGAACAAAATGGCAACTATCAATCAAGATGTTGTTATTAATTATCGTTTTTAATGCCTTCTTTCGTTACGTGCACAATGGATGAATTTAAATAGCTCAAATTTACAAGATAAATCTTTTAATTTATATTCTCAAAGGTAATAATTCGTCTAAAATTAATTTTTTAACTAACTATAGCATATAAAATAAGATTTTTCAGTGTTTGTTAGATGAGTAACTTCAATACATCCTCATTCAGAGAACAGCTAATCAACAGAACTTTTTTTATTTACTGAAGAGTTATAGGTACAGAAGAGAGGGGAATTTTCAAAATTTTACTTTTTGCTTCCAAGAAACGTTTTAATTTTATTCATTGTGATAATGGTAATTAAACCCTTTATTTCACATGATCGGTCGCAAAACATTTACATGATAGCTAATAAAAATATAAGGCAGAACGCAAAAGCGAATTAAGGAAATCGAAGTACTAAATCTGTTAATGTCGATATATGCAACGTGTAGGAAAGGCAAACAAATTTCAGAGAAATGACGACCTAACAACACCTCCTAGTAGTATTCTACACATCACTACTTCTTGAAAATAATCGAAAACGTTCAAGGGGTGAGGGTTTTCTTTTCACCCCTGGATCTCCCAATGATCTTTAACGTTGGGAGTTTAACATTTTGATAAACCCTGCAAGAAAATGCTAGGATGAAACCCTATGGTGATGCAATGCATTGAACATGTGTCGTATCACCTTTTTGTGATACTGTTACAGATACTACCTCAGTATAGAACGGTTTAAATCAAACACATAATTGAATAAAGGCAAGTCACTTCTAGATTAATAATAATAGCGACGTCATGAAGTAGCATTTGTAGCAGATCAAATTTACTGTACTGCAAAACTACCATCACCAACTCCGTTATCACTTGCGATAAAATATTCATATACTAGAGATCGTAGATTAAATTATTAAAATTAAGGTGGCTAAAACTTAAAGTCTTTAAAACCAAGATAGTTTTTACTACCACAATTTTAATAATTTAATCTGTGATGTTGTAATTTAATCTTCAATTTTTAAATAAATAATGAGTTCATCACCTGAGAAAACTGAAAAGAGATAGTTAAGGATGATACAATAGATAACGATAGTTCACTCTTAAGGATGTTTTAAGTAAGTAGCTTAAGGCCTGAATTATAAGCGATAAGTATGACTTTAAAGGCTACTATTTGTTCGCATTTGAATGATCCAGGAAAAATGAACGGCAAAGCGAGCGCAATTTTCTTACCTGCAACTTCTGTTGGGATCACTCCAGGTCCGTGCTTAGCAGGGCAAAGAGTACGGTACCTTTTAAGGATTACCTTTATATACCTTTCTTTTAACGCAAAACCACCGTAGATAAAGTCATGCGTCGAGCGAATAAATTCTTACTGAGAGGAAGACTGTGCTATCTGTATTCCATTAGTTCACATCTCAAGTAGTTTTAATTACATTTTTCGCCAATTTCCGGTGGAGGAAGAACGATTAAGAGGAAGAGGGAGGTATCACGGAGGGCCCAAAACCTGTTATTCCGAGCACATTGAAGTCAAGTTATCGGTCGCCGAAAACAACTGCCACGTTTTTGCAGACCATTCCTCCGTGGAAACACGCCAACAAATCCGATGAAATATAATTTCCGTTAAGTTTTATTTATCCGTGTCTCGACTGACTAAAATTAAAGGGCTCTTTGCTTTCATCGGAAGAGGTGTGCACTAGGGTGGATCGAAAAATCTTTTTTCTCGAAATCCGTCAACAGCCAATGCTTAAAGTTTGTGGTTAGTGGTCCCTATAACATATAAAAAATTTCAACTCGATCGGATTATGTCCTGAGGCTGTGAATTTTACTCAAAATTTTAAGTTTTTGTGAAAAATGTCAAATTTTTGCATTATTTTTTGACGGTTTCTCAATGTTCCCGTAGTGATTTCATGGCAAAGAAGTACATATATTGCTTGGTTGTTGCTTAATATCAAAGATTTAGTACGTTTGAATCAAGGAAAAGGGATTCTCAGTTCGCCAAAATTCGTCAAAATACGCAAAATATATAGAAATCTTACGGATGTTGGTTAGACAGTAAGGTGGGTGGTTTTGTCTTTTTTCTGATAGAAATGTAGTACCCGGCAATAGTGGCACACCCAAATTACTGATATCATTTTCTTTCCAAATCAAATGCTATCTTTTTTGAGAATATTTACCAAGAAGTTTCGAATTTTCAGCAAGAAACATTAAAATTGGCAAAAATTCTAGTTCGGTTAAAACAAATATATTTTGGATAAAGATATGTCATTTGCAACTAAAACTGTCCATCTAGCTTCAATATGCCACTTATATCCTCTGTATAGGGCAGAGATAACTCCTATGGTACCAGAATAGGAGGCGAATTCATTTAAAATTAAACTTTTCTGTGACTCCTTCCGTCCTCGTCTATTCCTTCGCCTCTTGGTACCTCTTTATTACATTTACTCTCTTATATGTTTTATAAATATTATTTTTATATTTTCGAGTACCGTATGACCCAACTTAAAAATGATGAGATTGTTGTTCTTGATAGTGAAGGAAAGAACACCGATACTTGTTGGAAGGATGAAATTCTTCGAATTTTCGTGGAATTATCTAGAAAACCAATGGAATGGAATAAAAGTTCATTGTCATGTGAAAGAAAAACAGACAATTCAATTGTTTTCTTGTTAATTATTCGAATATTCAGAGATTATAATCCTTCCAACTAGTATCGGTGTTCCTTCATTTACTCCCAAGAGCATCTATCACATCAACTTTAAGGTGGGCCAGAATTTACTCAAAAATATAATAATATCATTCATACAACAAATAGAATATTAAATGTAATAAAGAGGTGCGTGAAAGCCCTGCTTTGCTACCGCTACGAGCCACCAAGTAAAGGAATAGACGAGAACAGAAAGAGGTTAAAAAAAATTCTATTTAATTAATTCTAAATTAATTTGCCTCCTATTCTGGTCCCATTGGAGGCATCTCTGTCCCATACAGAAGCATATAGGTGGAATATTGTTGTGAATTACATATTGCTTGAGTGACAGTTTTCGTCGCAAAGGACATATACTTATCCAAAAGATATTCGTTTGAATCGAACTAGAATGTTTTTGCAATTTTAACTCTTCTTGCTGAAATTTCGAAACTTCGAGGTAAAATTTCTCACAAAAGATAGTATTTGATTTGGAAAGAAAATTATATTTGTAATGTGGGTGTGCCGTGTATTGCATTTCTATCGGGAAAAAAGACAAAACGACCCACCCTACAGTCTAACCAACATCCGTAAGATTTCTGTATATTTTGCGAATTTTGACGAATTTTGGCGAACTGAGAATCTATTTTCTTTGATTCAAACGATCTAAATCTTTAATATTAAGCAACAACCAAGCAATATATGTACTTCTTTGTCATTAAATCACTATGGGAACATTGAGAAACCATCAGGAAATAATGCAAACATTTAAAATTTTTCACAGAAATTTAAAATTTTGAGTAAAATTCGCAGCCTCAGGACATAATCCGATCGAGTTGAACTTTCTTATATGTTATAGGGACCACTAACCACAAATTTTTAGCATTAGCCATTGACGGATTTCGAAAAAAAGATTTTTCGATCCACCCTAATGTGCACACTGGGGCGAATTTTATTATTCAGATGTCTTTTAAGACTTCTGAATAATAAAATCAAGGACCTTTTATAATCCTAACCAAGAGAATGCTCATTTCATCATTTCACTATGTAATGCAGACTTTTAGCGACTCACTGTCGGTGATAGGCTAAAAACTTTAACAATCTTTTAATCATAAATAAGTATTGTATATATTCTAAACTCATCGTGCTTCACTCTCGTGGACATGTTCCGCTTATAGCATTCTGTCTTGGTGAGGAATGCGATGAAAACTACCTCACCCATTCTGCCTAGTAAGCCTCATTACCCCATCTGGTTCTTGGTAGCTAATTTAAGAGGGGATGAGGTAGCAACCGGTCTTTTGGCTGAAGACCATACAGACAGATCTATTCTCAACACTCACTGGTTCACTGTACTTATCTTGATGCCTTTTTGCTTGTTTTATTTTCATTATTATTATTAATTTAGTCGTTATTCTAAAAATATATTATTTGATATTTGATTTGTGATTTTCCTGTATGTTTTATTATTTATTATTATAATATTATTATAACTTTGGGTCTCATTGACGACGAGGCTATCAGCTTGGGCTTTGGGTTCCAAATGGCAAATCCGTTCTTGTGTGAACTTGAAAAGTAGTTGTCAGTCTTTCTTTAAATTATCTTGTTAGTTACAGCTGATCAGAATCCAGGAAATATAAGAGTTAGTTCAATGAGTACGTGAGATAAAATGAAAATAAAATAAAAAACTTTCGGACGTAAAAGGTGCTTCGAGAGTCTTGCTATGACGAACAATAGTTTTATTAGTGAGAAGAAGGAAAATAATAGAGAAGAAAACGAAAAAGCGTATTTTAGGACTATGAAGAATAGAAATAATTTCTACTCATTGGAAAAGCTTAGTGAAATGGGAATTTGAAATTCGTGGAAAATACAAAATGGATATAGGGTGAGACTTCATACATTCATTAGTTTTCGTAGCATTCTTTAACAAAGTCATGATAAAGTGGAATCCAAGAAAATTTTGATGTTGTTTATAGGATCCTGAATATTAGACAGCTACTTGTTTTCTAAATGTTATTCTGGAACTGATAAAATGACGCGAATGTAGTAAAATGATATTTTTACGGTGACTTTCAAACATTTTGAATGGATGGTTTTACTTAATTTGAAAATGAATGAAAAAGGGATTAAATTTTAGATTCCGCTTATTCCGAGCTGCAAAAAAAAACACGGGGATGGTTCCGTATTGATATTTATTCATCGCAAGGCCCTACCTTGATTAATGTCAAACTGATTTACACTTTTTATTTATTAATATATATCAATAATTAATGATTAATTGACTCACTAATATCACAGATTAATTGATCTTCAGAATTTTTAATTTTACCTCATTCTGTCACCTGTCAGAAATTTTAATGATATAATCAGAAATATCGATTTCATTGATAACGGGGCTTGCTGAAAAGTATGAGGTTATTTTTTGCACCTTAATCGAAATATGCCCATATTGACATTTGTTGACGTTCATGTAAGTAATTTCAACTGCTTAATTTTAAATTAAATCAATAATAACGTCTTATTCCGGTGAGACCGGGGTCAGTAGCAATTTTAAATCATTAGCTTATCTTTACGTATGATGGGAACATGGGATAGAGTGGAGTTATTAGTGCCCATTAGTCGATATTGCCGGTATTCGCTCGATTAGTTTTAAAATTTTAATTTTTGCGTAGTGATAAGATGGCAGTAGATGATCGGAAAGCCTTGAAATGTTTTCCAAAATAATAAATCTATGGTGGAACAGCCTACGTGTACGGGCTAAGACAGAGCGGCGCGGCGTTTACGGTGGGTGCAACGTGGTCAGCGTATCGCTTGCAACTCCGTGTTGATGGTTTTTCTAAGCCACCAATCAATCCAAACAAATTCCCAACTTTTCACCGATAATCCATGATCTTCTTCACCCCTTCCGAATACAAAACCTAAGACCGCTTTCTCTTGATTCAGAAGGGTAGCTCACTGCCCTATAAGATGGCTATGACATGTACAACTATTTTCAAAAATATTGCAATCCTTATACATATTAGTAAACTGAAATTAAATGGTTAAACTATATAAGGCAAGGCTCCTGCGCAGCAATAAGCATTAAAAATAGTATTAATTTAAAAATAGAGTACAAATAAACTTCTTCTGGTCGCAGAAGTGCAGAAAGTTCCCAGATAATAAATAAGATTAATCTCATTGGACCGGGAATCATGAAAGGAAATAAAAAAATTGGATGCCTTTTCTTCACCAAAATATCGCAACCTTCATTGATAATGTTCACAGGGAGTGAAACGAAACGGAAACTCAGGAAAAAAATGCAGGTGCAGCGCAGATGGATTGTCACCATTTCCTCGTGAGGAAATTGGCGAAATTAGCTACGTTACGATACCATTGAAATAACATTTTTCGAAGCTCAACACTATACGCTTGTTATCATAACCTAAAGCAGTAATTGGACAGTGGACTCACCAGACCCATACGGGTAGGTTCTCTTCGAGTTTACGCAGTGAAGTATTCTCTCACACAATTGTTGGATTTTTACTCAAAGGGAATATAGATTTACATCGTGTTTTATGTGGACTTGGTATTGACATATTTTTTGGCAATTTTTTCTCGATGAAGTGACAATTATGCGTGAATTATCGCAATGAACGCAACTGATGCGTATTTTATGCCCAAAACGATAGCGAATTCACGTTTCCCCAGAATTTTGTCTTTTCGAACTCGACTGCCATGAGATATGATAGAAAAACTTTCAGCTTACTTGAAACCATATCTTTTCTTCCAAACTACGTATCCAAGAGGTATCTTAGCCCATTAGAATATAAACGTAAAGATAGGCATTTTATCAATTGACTAGAGATTAGATATAGAAATAGATGTTTAACTCTTAAGAACGAGAAATTTGGTAGTAATTATAGTTGACGAAAATTAGATAAAAATTCATAGCAGGAAATTAACTTTCTAACTTATTGATCTTTATCGTACATTAGGAAAATCGTGCCATGTTTTGTTATTTTTCAAACATTAGTCTTTGCTGTGCATGTGAGATATATCTCACTTAATTTCACTCGTTGAAAGGCGTTTTTCATGGCACTGACGCCCTGAAAGTTCTTAGAGACGTGTTTTGGACTCACACCACATATCACCGCTTAAGTGAATATTAGGAACGTCGTCCAATATTTTGCTATTCCTTCAATCATTAGATGTAGCAGAGCATGAGAGACCCATCCCAATCTCTCTCACTTAATTTCAGGTTTTGAAATCAGTTTCTCATGGCACTGTCGTCCTGAAAGTTCTCAGAGATGTATTTCAAAACCCGTATCATCACTTCAGTGAATATTTAGAACATCGGCCAATATGTTGTTATTCTTTCAAACATTAGAGATAGCAGAACGTGAGAGATTTATCCCTATTCTCCTCACTAAATTTTACTCGTAGGAAGTAGTGTTTAATGGCACTGTAGTCTTCAAAGCTCTCAGACTCATATCAGTTCCTTTGATAACTTTGCCTCGTGATCGGATAAAAGTACGAGTCTTTTTTGTCTCGATATTTCTCTTGAAACAAATTATGACATCGCTTGACAATTGGTAGCTAAATCGTTTTTCATGACGCAACCTAAAGGGAAAATTAGGCGAGCGAGTGTTAATGGAAAGCACTCTTCGGCGCCATCGTGAAGCGGCGTCACAGGAATAATCCCACCGTGCAGAAGCATGAATTTCAGAGGCCGATGGCGAATGATGAGAGCTATTACAGCGTCAAAGACGGAGAATTCGTGACTTAAATGGAACAAATGCATGTCCCAGTCATTTTCTTAGCGGCGTTAAAATATTTCTATTAGAAAGGCTTCCCGCGAGGTAACGCCAGATCACATGAGCTCGGTGGCTCCCATGGATTTTTCTCGGATGTTTAGAATTATTGGTCAATGGATAAAGCATCAGAATTATCTTTTTTCTTTTTATATTGAATATCGCTGTAACTAGAGGCATATTCGAGGAGTGCTGGAACATGATTGAAATATTAGCTTTAAAAATACACAATATACTACCAGGTGAATTAAATAATGTTAAGAGTAAATAATTTTATTTCAAATTTAGAAACGAGCAAGTGATGGATATTTGGAATTCCTGATAAAACAATCACTGTGTTCAGCTGTAATCGTCTATGTTAGAATTGTATGCTCTTAATGCGCACTTATACATAGAATATAGACTTCGACAATACTGTCGTAGATAAATATCTACATCTTATACGTGGAGAAAGCCGTGTGCTGGCCACATCAGATTTTTTGTGTGTAGTCTTTATTGTTGTTCGATAATTGTGTCAGTATGTAATGGTATTTTCTTCTTATTTTGTCCCATTTTTTGTTTGTATTATAAATAAATTTTGTTTTGCTGTACTGTTTGCCATATGTTAGCCAGGAGCTGTATTCATTTTTTGTATTAATTTCATCTCATTTTTTGATTAATTTACATTTACATACCCGTCCTCTCGGAACACGTTTAGTCTGACAGGATTTCAATATTTTTTACATGCTGGAAACATAAAAAATGTTAAATTAATATCTTACCTGCTTGTTACTATTTTCACGTTACGACTGAAAAATTGTTTACATGATCGGCTTCGGGCCCACCTAATACACGTATCTGCCATATCTCAGATTGATTAAGCAACTTATCTGTCGAATATAGAATTACAAACCAAGTTTCCGTAACATCATTGCGTTCCTTAAAGCCGATTGTATCGATGCCTCCCTTCATTATGCCAAAAAGTAAAGAGTTTGGAATATAATGGTTGTATTTAAAAATGTATTTATTTAAGTAATTTATTTCAAAGATAGGGGATCTTCCAATCAAATTCCACGGATTGATAACTCCGGAAGCACAACACAAGGAATAGCAAACCTCTGGAAGAAGTCACTTAGAGTAGTAAAGGCTGAAAATCACGATGAATCAATAAAATTTTCGAGTTAAAATTCAATTTTCGATGGCTATGTTATAACTCTGCAAGTTCACTGTATGAACCACCTCAGGTTTCGCAGGTTTTTCACACTCCCCTTCCTGTGAGTGTTCTCCCACAGTGGAAATTTTTTCCTGAGCCCTCAGCTTAGGTTTTTTTTAAATTTACATATTAGTTTTCTTCGTGTACTTTTGCAAACTATCTCTTTCTTTCTGTTTCTCATATGACGATCGATTAAATGTAAGAAAAGACTTCCAAGTCTCAATATCGCCCAAATAAAGACCTTTTATTATTATTATTATCATCTTCCGTTTACGAACTGATAGCGAGCTCAGTCAAGGAAGCGACTTTTCATATCTCTTTTCATTATTATTAATTGGCCATATCCAATCGTAATTTTTCTCGTTCTTCAAGGTCTTACCTTCGCTATTACCTCTCAAATTCTTGGAACTACGATAGTACCGATGCGTATGTAAGCGCAAGTGAGTTTTTTTTAAACAAAAGAGACAAAAAGTTTCTCCTTTTTGTGTGCAAATTGTATTGCAAAATATGTGTTGAATTCAATTATTCATTCATTTTCAGGTACTACAGTACAGGCACCAGGCCAGGTGGTAGTCATTCCTGAGGGAAAAGGGAAAATAAAATAATCTGCCCGGTATTCACCCTAGTAGGGAGGAAGACCCCCAAAAACCTCCCGAAGGCAGTACGTATTACATATAATTACAAAATTACAAAAATAACTCAAAATTTACTTCAATCGTACAATACTTCAAAATTACAATATTTAAAACATCACAACAATATTACAAGAAAATCACGAAACCCTTATAATGTTATTTATGAATATATTATAAGAAGGAGGAAAAAGTTCTAAAACTTCCTTGGGTAAACTGTTCCATTACACTATTCCCCGATTAAGGAATGAATATTTACAAACATCTGTCCCTGTTTAAGAGAAGCGACTTTATGATAGTGGTCGATTCTCCCGAGGTAATCAGTATTGCGGAAAATGCATTTCTCATTTACTTTTGTCATAGACTTCTTCGTGTATGTGATGACAGGAAAGCTACGGAGATTTTAGTGAAAATGAAAAATGGGATTTATTTTGGTCCCTTCTTATTGAAGATTTATTCAGATATTTTTGCACAAAGGTAGGATGTTCCTTTCGAGGCATTATTGCTCACAATAAGGGGTTAAAACTAGTCTCGGCTGAAATCTGTATGGAAATACCCAGATTCTAAGACTACTGGTGTCAACTTTGTCATGATTTTTCTGAGGCGACTGCAGAGCAGCGTATGGTCAAGGATCTGACTGAAAGACTGAACTCCAAATAGAGAGATGAAATAGAGAGACTGAGAGCTAAATAACAGAGCTGAAAATTCTTACGTGTAGTGAAGAACTGTTATTTTAGTAATAATAACCTAACTAATTTTAGTAAATAACAATAATCCCCAAGTACGAAGAACTAAGAGATTTTGAAAAGCAAATGCGGAGGCATGGGAGTTGATCTACGCTGACAATACAATACGTTACCAATGGCAACGAATTAATCTCGAGCAAAGGATAAGGAATAACTACCTTCCGTTACACTCGGAACCATTGACCCTCTCAAACCCTTGTTTGAATTGGATTGATAGTTATATTATTATACCGACCTTGGTGGCCGATAGGATAGCATTCCATCCACGGACTTTTCCGATTAGGGAATGTTTGTGTGTGTTCGTTGTTGCTGTTGCCTTGGTGAAGCACCTCCTGACAAGTTCATTAGAGAGCTTAGGAGGACTTCATCGGTAAGAGGAAACAGTAGCTCTGCCCAAAAATAACAGGTAAATTTTGGTAAAATATTTAGGCAAATAATATTTTGACCAATGAATATTTGTTCCCTAACCCCTCTCCCCTTCTTCCCCTACCCACTTCGTTGTTCCCTGCTTAGCCCCCATCTACCTCCTCCCTCCTAAATTTACAAATATAGATATAAGACTAAATTTCCTGTTCATGTTTGCCAGATGATGTTAATACTTTAACGAAACCGGTCGCAGATTATATATAGACTAGTGATCGCCCAGTGGTAGAAATTCGACCGTCATTCATTAAATGTTTAAGTTTGAATGATATTGAGGTTCTTTTGTCAAAGAGTATACCTCTATAATCATTAGTTATAATTGTTTTCAAATTTTTGCTATTACGTCAGCTGTGAGAGTGTACAAACACGTTATTAGGGTGTGTTGTTCGCCTTAATTCCCTGCAATACCTATGAAATTGAAAATTTTATGTTAGTAACAATTGAAATAAAAACACAATTACAGCTTGCAGTCTTATTTATTTTTTCATACAATTCATTGTCATTTTTAATTTTTTCATGTTATTATTGAATCAAATCAACGCTAATAAAAATGAGACTTGATATTCATAGAAGTATAAGATATATTGTGCTTGGATTACATTTCATATTTGTTTTTCAATTTAACATTTAATTTAACTCAATTTTCAGTTTAATTATGCAGGACTTCTGTGTAAACGATGTTTCTTGTAAAAACTCTTTCATCTTTTGCAAAATGCCCTTGGCCATTATATTCGGAAATATAAAATCTCAAACCATCGAATGATCGAACTCTACTTGCTGCGTCATGCGACTGCGACAACTGACCATGTGTAAAAATGGTCTGGCTGCCTCAATAAAATTCCAATTTTTTCGAATGTTTGTCCTTGAGACTTATTTATTGTCATCGCAAATGCAGGTAAAATTGGAATTGAGTTCTTTGAAACTTAAATGGTAAAATAGTACCGGAATATGTTAAATTTATACGTGGAATCAAAATTCTCTTATTGCGTGCGGTTCCAGTTAAAACTTCGCAATCAATAGCATTACGATTCATACACTTTAGGTGCATTCTTGTTCCATTGAGTAATGTTTCCTTTGTATTTAAGTTTCTGATCAATAAAACAATGCAATTAACTTTCAATACTAACTTATGTGGTGGCAAACCACTAATAATCAAAGAATTCAGAAACTCTGTTGGATAGTTATTGATTTCATTGTCATCATCACAAATTATTTTATTAAAGCGCGTTTGTATATATTGTTGCCTTTCGATTGATTTTAACGGTAAAATTTTCTAATTTTTGAAAACGAAGACATCAATCATTTTAAATTTAATTCACGAAGCCAAATTTTAAACCTATATAATTGAAGGTGATATTATTAGTAAAAATATATAGTTGGATTTCAATTTCCAAGTTTGCTAATGTTTTTAATTTCTTCCTTATAGATTTTTTATGAGCCTATCTTTCCCATATATTCACTGAGTTCATCAATACCCTTTGTCGTTAGAGAAAAATTCTTAAAAATCACCGCAATGTATTTTAAACGGGACGGGGGTTATTTAAACTAATGTACTCACCTTTCGTCTAACTCAGGCACTTTTGGTGACATGTCTACGATTATTAAAATAGAATCGTACATCTTCTGGGATATTCGTGATTTTGAATTGTTTATCCAACTGGGAAGTTCCTTAAAAATGTTTTCGAAAAAACTGTAAACTGGCCGTAATTTTGTCCCTGCTACTTATGTATGATTGTTTGCATATGGTGACATCTAACAAAGTAAATTGCCCTCTTTTCATAATTGCGGACATGAGTCCCTACCATTAATTCGGTCTTCATCTTCGGTTGGCAATCTTAAGATTGGTTTGCAGCAGTTGTTTTCCGTCTCCACTCCTCCTTATCTTGCACCAGTCTCTTTAGCTCTAATTGTAAGTAGGAATGGCAGCCCATATCTTCTACGATCCGATTTAGGTATTCCTTTCTCGGTCTGCCTCTTGTTGGTGTTTGAACACCTGAACTGTTTCAAGCCTTTGATCATCTAGCGAAAGTTCAGTTCCTGTCCCTTTCCTGCTCATTACAAGGACTTTTGTCTTTTCCTTATTTATGTTCATATTGTATCCAGTGCCGAGAAGGGCCCCCATCTCTCTCAGCAAGTGTGATAGGCTTTCTTCTGCTAAAACCGCTATATCGTCTGCAAAACGTATCATATCAATCTGTTTACCTTGCACCCATATTCCGCCATTTCTCCCCATCTTTCTCGTACTTCATCCATAGCTCTCTGTATTTATGCGTTAAATAGTGGTGGGGACAAAGAGCAACCCTGTCTTACGCCGTCTTATTTTAGCCTCCCGCAGCTGTGAGCCGCATCTTACTACAGCTACTTCGTCTTTGTATTAATTCCATATGATTCTGTGATCTTTGTACTTTATTCCTGCCTCCTTCAGTATCTGAAACAATTGCTGCATTTGTATCCGATCAAAAGCTTTTTCAAAATCTATGAAAGCAATAAAGATGCCCTGGTTCTTCCGAGCTCCCTTTTCCATAATCAGTCTTAATGCCAAGATTGCCTCACGAGAGCCTCTTCCCTTCCTGAAGCCAAATTGGTCTTCAGTGAGTATATCTTCAATCTTCCCTTCTATTCTTTTCAAGATTATTTTTGTTAGTGTATTAGAGGCGTGGGAGATAAGACTATACGATATTGTTCGCATCGTTTTGCTGTAGTTTTTTAGGTATTGGTACAATGACGCAGTTTTTGAAATCTTCGGGTAGTTTCCCTGTGTCATAGATGATAAACACCAGCTGGTATAAGGTGTTCTTCATACCATCACCGGATGCTTTGAAAAGCTCAGCAGGAACCAAGTCAATGCCTGCAGCTTTCCTGTCCTTCATGGTACTAACTGCGTTATCGAATTCATCTCGCAGAATACTGTCGCCTATATCTTCTTGGTCTATGAACCCCTCGTTCTCGATCATGTTATTCCTAATTCTGTTTCTGTCATCCACATAGAGCTTTTCCAAATATAATCATCATGTATCAGCTATTTATTCTTTTTCATAGTCCATCCAGCAGTGCGCCGCGAACCATCCTCCCATTCCCAAAGAAACCCCTCACTGCCCCGTAAGCCGGCCTAAGTTGCCGGCCTTCATGAGGTCTTCGACTTCTTTGCTTCTGTTCTGCAGGAATATCTCTTTATCCTTTCTTTATTTCCTAATTATTGCATTACGTAGCTTCCTGTACTCTTGTTGTCCCTCTTCCGTTGTAGCATTTTTTTAATTGCTTTCTTCGTTCTATCATTAATAATAGCTCTTCAGTCACCCACTCTTTGTTTTTTTACAAATTTCTGATTTCCAAGATTCTCGTCTGCGGCCTTTATCATCTCCATTTTGATCTTAGCCCATTTAGCCTCAACATTTGTATTTTCCTCAATAGCCACACTTTTGTCCGTTTTGGCAGCAAATAATGCTCTTATGTTTTAATTTTTAACTTTTTCCAGGTTCCACTTTGTGGGCTTCTTTGTTTTTTCCAACTTCTTAAATTTGAGTAGCATTCACTCATGACTAAGTTGTGGTCAGAACCTATATCAGGGCTAGAGTAAGCCCTGCGGTCTTTAATTTGGTTCCTAAATCTACTTTTGACTAGAATGAAGTCTATCTGCTAACGTTTAAGATCACCAGGTGCTCTCCATGTGTAACGTCGTTTCTGGTGGTGCTGAAATAAGGTGTTAGCCACTACAAGCTGGTGTTTGGTGCAAAACTCCACAAGTCTATCACCGCGCTAATTCCTTGTACCAAGTCCATAAGGGCCTACCACTCTTCCATCAACTCCCTCTCCAACAACAGCATTCCAATCACCCATTACAAACAGGTTAGCATCTCCTTTGATACCATACATGGCGTTAGTCAGTTCTTCATATGCTTCTTCCAACTGGTCCTCTTCTTGATTTGATGTAGGCATATATGTCTGTATTATCACAGTCTCTGCAGGCTTGGTATCTATTTTTACTATTATCGTTCTTCCACACGTATTTCTTGCACATATCCTTTTACTCTCCTTTCCATCTCTTTGTTCAGTACCACTCCAACACCTCCTTGCCCTGGTTTGTTCTCTATGGCTCCTGTGTGAATAACCCGATAGTCTCCACTCCAAAAATCACCGTTGTTGGGCCATCTCATTTCACATATTCCTAAAATGTCAAGTTTCATCTTATTTATTTCAATTTTCAGGTTTTCAAGTTTTCCGTTTTGTAATAAAGGACGGACATTCCATGTTCTAATTCTTTTACGAAATTTAAAAGGTTTCTTCATCGATGCGAAAACTCTAGTAGTCCCCTCCCGGAGATCCGAATGGGGGACTATTTTACCTCCGGATTGCTTTACTAGAGCATGTTTCTCCATGACTCATTCATCACATTCAACTCATTAATTCTGTATGGAGATATAATCCCCTGGTATACTAATGAGAAAACACATAAGCTCTGATTCAACAATCGACTCCAGGGGGACTGGTTTGTTTAATACGAAGAAATTTCACATTATTTTCGTTCATTTTGCCAGAGTTCTCGTAATTTCGACACGAATACTATATTCTACGACCAAAATAAGAGTTTCTATTCAATTTTCTTTCTTTTGGTACTTATCTCGATTTCCTACGATCATTATATCTGATTTAATTCTGCCAAATAAAGAATGTCTGCAATCGATCAAAACGAAATTTACGTGCATTTCTTATGAGAGACGATTATACTGGTCCAGAGTCGAACCAAGGATATTTGGACAAAGATTTTAGCTTTATATGAAGAAGAAGTGCAAATTTTTGCACTTCTTCTTCATATAAACTTTAACTTTGCCAAATCTCAAACTCCTCCGTTTGCGCAATATCCTTAAAAAGGGATCCAAAGTATTCTCTTCACGTCTTGATATATAGATTGTGGAAGCTAAAAAGTTTATTTATTTTAAGATGGTAATGTCTAATCAGATCAGGATTGTTTATTTGCATGCCTATGTAGGGGAGACTGGAGTAATGGCAGTCACTTAAAAAAGGGTAAACATTATAAAATTATGATTTTTATTTGTTTGAAACACCACAACCCCTAATAGTATACTAATACTCTTTCCTAAGTAAGTTTCCTAAGTAGATCACTGATTATTGAATTAAAACGAAATAATTAATGTTTAATAACACAAAAGTAAAATATCAAATTTGACCGGCATTAGCCCGACCTTCGGGTAATGTTAGTCGGCGGTGTAGTGTTTTTTTACTAACTATACAACAAGGAATATGGGGATTTTTTAAATTATATAACCATGTTTAAATGAAAGACTGATATATAATTATGGTTACATTACATAGTTTAAGTTTTATAAAAATTACACAAAATAAACAATTAGTCTATAGTCATTAGAGCGCAATCAAAATGTCAAAGTCATTATCAGAGTTAAAAACAGGTCATAAAAAGTATATAGTCTGTTTACACGCTGATTTACTTACTTCCTAGAGCAAATTTAACATAAATAGCCCTCGGGAGTGTCCCAACCAGAACAGTCTGAATGTGCACACATGGTGACTGCCATTACCCCGAACGCATGGTTTTATTCAACAATAAAAAAAATACTGTGCTTAAAATACAACTACCGAGATGGCGATCTCTGGTGTACAAGTTCCAGAGAGAGCCACGCAGAGTATACACCAATTTGTTGCAACCTGCGTTACCAACTTTACGAGAAATCATAGTGACAACGATTACCCCTTGACCACCATTACTCCAGTCTCCCCTATGGGTATATGTGAATATAATATGTAACTACACTGCCTCCAGATAGTTCTCACTATTTGTAGTGTTTCTGTAATAATAACAAAACAAAAAAAATTCATGGTAACAACTTTTACTAGATCACTATTTTAATCTGAAAAAACACGACCTAGGTTTCGTAGCGTCGCTACATCATCACGGATGATGTAGCGACGCTACGAAACCTAGGTCGTGTTTTTTCAGATTAAAAATAGTGGTCTAGTAAAAGTTGTTACCATGACTTTTTTACAAATTAAGAATTACCACAATGTGAATCCTGAGATGGTTTCGTTTAATAACAATATAATAGAACAATAACAACATATTTGGAAAACCTTGGAGGAGCATCAAAATGAAATAAAATTGTTTGTCCAATATTTAATATTCTGTTACTGTTATTTAAATTTCTAGCTGACGTAATACATTATAATCATATAATGTACCAATTGCTAAACATACATTGCCTGACGCAATTTCCACTGCCCGATTTCTATAAAAATGTTTAATTTCTAAGAATTGAAGTTTTATTTGGTTATATTCGTCGTAAGAGCGGAACAATATAAGCAATTGAAGACGTAAAAGGGAATGGAGAAAACTTGGTTTGAGAAATCCTTGGGAATTCATTGTAAGTGTGAAAAATCTTTTCCGCATCATAATAAAAAAATTTCTATAAACATGTAATTATATGTTAAAACTAAAAGCTTTTGGAGATAATATTATTACTCTGAAAGATGCTTCAGAAGACCCTAGAAAGATGTTTCAATTGAAAATGTATTTCAAAAATGACAAATTAATTAAAAGACTGTTGTTGCTTTATTACATTTTATTGTAAATTTGTCTTATCTTAGCACATAAACGATAAAAACTAGAGCCATTTCTTGTTTCGGAGACAATTTAAAACAACAGATCTTCGAAAAGGAACTCAAAAGATCCAAGAACGTCACTCAAAAATTATAACAGTCATAATCATTCTAAATATGATATTCAACAAGAATGGAAACGATTGTTAATGATTCAGAGGTTATCAAGAATGTTATAACAGAATCGTGTAATACTAAAAGTCCTCTGGTGTCCGAAATTCTTTGCTGAATCACCGATATCCTTATCCAATACCCTTGCATCTCCTTTAGGTGCAAAACCATGCACATTAGTGCGAGAGGAATCATATCGATGGAAAGGTGTTTTGCCTCTGTTATGAATTTGCTTCTTGGGGTTGGACTCGTCTGCAAAATATAAATATTATAACATATAGCATTTAAAAAATATATGGGGATTAAATAAAAATGCATAATAAACTTACCATTAAATTGCATGGAATAACTAACAAAAGAAGATATTGGAAGTCCATTATATATCCCAGGAGCGTAATCCTCCTCAGAAGAAGAATCTCCATAACCAGCATTATAACCATTAGGAGAGTAAGTATTGCCTGGATCAAAAAATGCATCCTCAGGAGGAGGAGGCCAATCATAACCATTGGAAGGGCACCCTTGACAACCTCCGCTTCCATCACCGCTTCCACCACCGCTACCGCCACCGCTTCCACCACCGCCACCACCCCCGCTTCCACCACCACCTCCACCTCCACTTCCACCACCACTTCCACCACCACTTCCACCTCCACTTCCGCCACCGCTTCCACCGCCTCCACCAGCTCCACTTCCACCTCCGCTTCCGCCTCCGCTTCCACCTCCGCTTCCACCTCCGCCTCCGCTTCCACCTCCGCCTCCACCTCCGCTTCCACCTCCGCTTCCACCTCCGCTTCCGCCTCCACTTCCGCCTCCGCTTCCGCCTCCGCTTCCGCCTCCGCTTCCGCCTCCGCTTCCACCTCCGCTTCCACCTCCGCTTCCACCTCCGCTTCCACCTCCGCTTCCACCTCCGCTTCCACCTCCGCTTCCACCACCACTTCCACCTCCACCTCCACTTCCACCACCACTTCCACCACCACTTCCACCTCCACTTCCGCCACCGCTTCCACCGCCTCCACCAGCTCCACTTCCACCTCCGCTTCCGCCTCCGCTTCCACCTCCGCTTCCACCTCCGCCTCCGCTTCCACCTCCGCCTCCACCTCCGCTTCCACCTCCGCTTCCACCTCCGCTTCCACCTCCGCTTCCGCCTCCACTTCCGCCTCCGCTTCCGCCTCCGCTTCCACCTCCGCTTCCACCTCCGCTTCCACCTCCGCTTCCACCTCCACTTCCACCTCCACTTCCACCTCCGCTTCCACCTCCGCTTCCACCTCCGCTTCCACCTCCGCTTCCACCTCCGCTTCCACCTCCGCTTCCACCTCCGCTTCCACCTCCGCTTCCACCTCCGCTTCCACCTCCGCTTCCACCGCCTCCACCACCTCCGCTTCCACCGCCTCCACCACCACTTCCACCTCCACCTCCACTTCCACCACCACTTCCACCACCACTTCCACCTCCACTTCCGCCACCGCTTCCACCGCCTCCACCAGCTCCACTTCCACCTCCGCTTCCGCCTCCGCTTCCACCTCCGCTTCCACCTCCACCTCCGCTTCCACCTCCGCCTCCACCTCCGCTTCCACCTCCGCTTCCACCTCCGCTTCCACCTCCGCTTCCACCTCCATTTCCACCTCCACTTCCACCTCCGCTTCCACCTCCGCTTCCACCTCCACTTCCACCGCCGCTTCCGCCTCCACCACCTCCGCTTCCACCTCCGTTTCCACCTCCACTTCCACCTCCACTTCCACCTCCGCTTCCACCTCCGCTTCCACCTCCGCTTCCACCTCCGCTTCCGCCTCCACCACCTCCGCTTCCACCTCCGCTTCCACCGCCTCCACCACCACCACTTCCACCTCCGCTTCCACCTCCGCTTCCACCTCCGCTTCCACCTCCGCCTCCGCCTCCACCTCCGCTTCCACCTCCGCTTCCACCTCCACTTCCACCACCAATTCCACCTCCGCTTCCACCTCCGCTTCCACCTCCGCTTCCACCTCCGCTTCCACTTCCGCTGCCGCTGCCTCCACCACAGGAAAAGCATTCGGCGTCTCCTGGCCAGTCGCAAACTTCCAAAATATAGTCGTAGAGAAGTCCAGAGGGGCATTGCTGGAGCACTGGAATTCCCCCACTGCATAAGTAGAAGGATGAGCAATCATTCCCATTTGGTATAAGGTGTCCTTCGTTGTCAGATGTGCATTGGCTGTCATCAACCTCAGGGCAATTACCACCATCTCCGCTTCCACCACCGCTTCCACCTCCACTTCCACTTCCACCTCCGGTTCCTCCTCCACTTCCACCACCACTTCCACCACCTCCGCTCCCACCCCCATTTCCTCCTCCACTACCGCCTCCGCTTCCACCTCCACTTCCAGCTCCGCTTCCACCTCCACTTCCACCTCCACCGCTTCCACCTCCACTTCCACCACCACTTCCACCTCCGCTTCCACCTCCGCTTCCACCGCCTCCACCACCTCCAGTTCCACCTCCGCTTCCACCTCCGCTTCCACCTCCACTTCCGCCACCGCTACCACCACCGCTCCCACCTCCACTTCCACCTCCACTTCCACCTCCACTTCCACCTCCGCTTCCACCTCCGCTTCCACCGCCTCCACCACCTCCGCTTCCGCCTCCACCACCTCCGCTTCCGCCTCCGCTTCCACCTCCGCTTCCGCCTCCGCTTCCACCTCCACTTCCACCACCACTCCCGCCTCCGCTTCCGCCTCCGCTTCCACCTCCGCTTCCACCTCCGCTTCCACCACCTCCACTTCCTCCGCCTTTTTGACCAATACAGAAAGGTTTGTTTTCATATATTTTTTTACAGTTAATTTGATCGTTTTAATAAACTTATATTAAGTGAGATGAACTGGAATCTCATGTACATCCTTTTCAATCCTACTGGTGTTCAGTTGTATCTTGGAGTATTTAATTTTGAAGATTATAGTATATTGTATTGCACAAATATGAATAATGCAATAGTTTAAGATAGTGGTTGATCTGGATGTGTAAGCCTTCAGTTCATCGATTGTGTTTTGTAAGTTGGATGAAAAATTAATTTACGCTACATCACTGATACTGGTATATCCTGAACAAGAATCTACTTGATGTACTTTCGTGTTCCTCAAAAGAATACAAGGAATAACTTAATATTTATAACCAAGCATACAAAAAGGAATTATTCTCACAATTCACCTCACAAGTAAATCTGTTATGACCGATTGTTGTGCAGTCATTACAAGCAAGTTCAATTTTTTAGAAGAAGTGGTCATTTACCTCTATATGTTGTAAAGTATTTATGAACGATGGGTCGACTCCGATTCTCGGTTCTTGATTCAACCGTTTCTTGGAGGAATCGATAATCGAAGAATCGAAGTATTTATAAGTCGATTCTGAAGAAATATTATTTAGTAAAAAATTGGCAAATTTTAAATTTTTGTGATTTCAAATATCCTGGCTGTCACTGTGTGATTGCGGGTGTTTGCGCTCTTGATATTCGTTACCAATGACCAGATAACTTGGCGAAAGTAAGGTTTTCTTTTTCAGAAGCTTGGAAATTCGTTTTAGGCCGGTCTTCCACTGGCAGCGACTACGAGCGACGCGTATACGGCCGTATACGGGCGACTAATCCCAATACACAGAAAGGAACGGAGCGTCGTCCACTGCAGGCGACTATGGGCTACTTGATTCGAGCGTACATCGGCGACCGGTGACTGATCCCATTGAAATGCGATCCGTCGCTCGTAGTCGCCGCTATGCAGTGCATGACTTAAAATGATATATACGCACTGAGGAGTATTTCAAGAAAAAAATACCATACCAAATGTGTTATGAGTATTCAATTCTCTTATCTCGAGGATATTATAGACAAATTCCTCAAATATTTAATTACTTTGACACAGAAATGTGATCCGTCGTTCGTAGTCGCCGCTACGCAGTGCATGACTTAAAATTATATATACGCACTGAGGAGTATTTCAAGAACAAAATACCATTCCAAATGTGTTATGAGTATTCAATTCTCTTCTCTTGAGAATATTGTAGACAAATTCCTCAAAGATTTAATTACTTTGATACAGAATTGGAATCAGTCGCTCGTAAGCAGAGTTGCGTAGTGAATGGCTAGGAAAGATATGCTCACTGAAAATTTTAAACAGTACAAAATATTACACAAATTATATTTTAAGTATGCATAACTCTTATTTTGAGTGTTTCATTGACATATTACAGTCATTTCAAATATCTACTGTATATAACAGTCAAAAGGTTATACTTTTGGCACTGATTGAAATATGAATAGATTTGAACGGAAAAAGAAATATATTGAAACCTAAGGTTTACGAAACATTTTTAAGTAAACGAAGGACAATTATGAACATTAACGGAGCATTAGAAAAATATATAAAATATATTTTGAGGGCTACCAGTAAACGAACTTTCGTAATGCACTATCGATAAAGTTATCAATAACTTTGTAAAATAAAGAAATTTGTTGATAAAAGAAAATAAACAGTATTACTTCCCCACCCATTGCAATTTATAGGTTAATGCTAGGAGGACAATAATCGCAATGATACAACGGCTATATTGGGCGAGAATATAAGTACAATTGTGTTTTTTCATCAATAAATCAAGACTGAACTCGTATGAAAATTAATCGTCCATATGAATATAATCGTAAAAAGAAATGAAAACTTAACTCATTCATAAATTTTGTATATTAGATATTGATCTTATAGTCAAATCTTGATGAAATTGTTTCTTTCTTTTGCCATTCCAAAATCCTTCGTAATTTTCGTCCAAAAATTCACCCAAATTCGAGATTCAAGAGAAGGGATGTCTCTAGTAAGAACCATATGAATAAACTGGGAAATCCAGGTGAAAGCAAGGGTTCAGTTTCTAGGAAAAAGAAACTTGTTTGAAGGGAAGCAATAGAGGAGCTCCACGACACTGCGTGCAAAGTGTTATTAGTAGAAGGTTTGCTATTGAATTAAGCGTTGGAATTTCTTCTTCTTTTCCTAAGAGTTCCCGCAAAAATTGTGTGCTCTCCTTGGTTAAGCCCTGGGGTTAAAGGAAACCCCATTGTCTCCATGAGTTCCACCTTTCTTCATTTGGACCCCTTGCGGAGTCTTGCTGCGAAGGGCTAAAATCCTCCTCGTCCATGAGGTGATTAACGAAGGCCGAGGTGGAATTTCCCACCCCGAAGTATCTCTGATGTTCTGCTGCACTCTTTCCTATCATTGTTCTCCCTCTCAGAACTCGGAGAAAATTGAGAAATTCCTAACCAAAGATTTAAGCAACTGTATGACCTACCATGTTGAAAATGGTCTCCGATGGACCAAATTACAGGAAATACTTGATTTTCTTTTTGCTGAGTATAGCTGCATTATATGTATTCTACAGAGTATCTGTTGGCGTATAGCAGGGGGTGCATTTCCACCTATCTAATTTCCTATTCGATTACTTCGATTATATTTCACTTGAGTAAAGAAAAATAATACACGTGACGTTGCCTACTATTTTAAATTGCTATGAAATTATTGCGTTTAAACCTCTAGTTTCACCTTGTTGAGAATCATCGGGCACTTCTGCTAGTTTACTATACAATACTCGGATTTTCTACTATGGATACCCGAGTTTTGAGTTGAATAAAAACTAAAGTAGAGATCCCACAGGAAAACTAATTACACCAAGATTTTGCGTGTTTCATTTCGCGTTGTTCTACAGGGTCCAAAAAGTTTTATTACTATTACTTTTGTTACTAATTGAAGGACGAACGAAAAATGTGCCAGTTTTTTCGCGCTCTTTCACGGAATGCTCACTTTGAGCTTTTGTTTCTCATAAAGTGTCACTTCAATCAAAATAAAACCTTTAGATGGCATTAAGAAACATATTATGAACTAAAATAAAAATTTTCAGTGCCTTCTTGTCGTTAGATAAAAAGTTGTTATCGATATTATAAAACAACTTTTTTCAGTAATGGGTGGACGTAAAAGTGTAAAATTGGTCTTGTTATAAAGCTCTTGCAAAATGTTTGCAAATGGTATCATCAACGATATCTACAACTCAGTGATTTTTTTATACGAATTAATATTTATCGTTGCGGAAATCGCTTAACGTGCGCCAAGAAGAGTAGCGATAAGCAGGACTGAGGAGCGCGACGGCGCGCCATCGAACAATGGGCTAAAATCGAAAAAAACCGTACGTTGAGCCAACATTTTTTTTTTGAACTTGAAACTTAGCATAGCTTTTACAATAAGATCGAATTTTAGGATTCCAACTGCCGTTTTTAATATTTTCAGGCGTGAAAAACATACAAAGTGTCAAACTCGAGATTTTCACAGAAAATGAGAACCTCGGATTATTCGCTTAAACATTCAAGTTGATTGATTTATAGCGACTTTCGAGAAAGCCGTTGGAAAAAAACAAGGATATAGTAATGTAATAGAACTCTTTGATCATTCGATTCGTTGAAGTCTTTGTGCTCTGAGTATTTCGGTCAAATTTCGAAATAAAGTAAAGAAAAGGACTAGGTAACTGGTGATGGAGTATCAAGTATCATATACCAAGCCATTCTACAAGGCCTCTTGAGATGGAATCTGAAAAAAAACTGTTTCAATTTATACCCTGGATGTGGTGGATTTTTCGTAAGCGCTGCGCTACGTCGCTGAGCCGCGGTCCGACTCGGCGATAGAATCCCCAAATCCAGTTTTACTGTCTTTTTGGTGAAGTGAAATCTAACAATCAGCCTCTTTCATGTTAAACTCTTGCTTAGCTTATTAAAAACTCATGTGAAGACAGTTTAGATTTAAAATAAGAATTTGATTCATCATATACGCAAAATGAACGTACCATTAAGAAAATTCAACATAACACGGAATCGTGCACCTATTTTGATTTTCACCGTGAAAACAATTATGGTGATGTTCTCATCGATATTATAAAATGTATTGCTAAAAATATGCTTGGCAGAATTTTCATTAAATATATTCACATATGGAAGTTTTAGCTGACCCTTATGTTGCGGGCACGGAGTTAAGTCTATGACACTCAAGCGCTTTGCTCGCATCAGCTTATTGGCTAGGATTATTTGACAGTTTTCACTTTCAGCACCAGCACCCAAGGGATTAGGACTTCAAGGGATGAAAAATTATCTGTATCATCATTAAAAAGATGATTTTATGGTGTCAAAGACGATTCTACTTTGGCCCTAGGTACATTCTTAGATTTCAGGTTCAAGCAAATCCTGTTTAAAGATGGACAAAGTTTGCAGAATATCATGGAACTTATTTAGTCAGTTATCAGTGTATATTCAAATGTAAGACTTGATACAGTGGCTACTGCGCCCACTGTATCCACAAGTTCAGGAATTTCGTCACACTATTGAAAACTTGTCTCCTCCTCAAATGCAAACCCCCCAAGAGTATAAAATGAAGATGAACTGATATATGCTAAATAAATTATTATTATGACAGTACCTTTTGTAGTAATCTATAGATGATAGCTCTGTATTGCAAACATTAAAAGCAAAATAACTGGAATAAGCTCATGTATAAGCAATAAAATCAAAGCGGTTTAGTAAACAGATACCTAACATTTTTATCGATTTAAGCTTTTCCTTTTAAGCTTGTTCTTGAACTCTTGGTGATAATCCAGCGAGCTTGAGTCATATAAGAACTGATCTTGTACAAATAGTTACACAAGATCGTCACACACGATTAAACGTTATGATTATTTAAGCTCATTCTATTTATTTGTTAAAATCCCGGCCTGTTCTGCGAACCACTCCTAGATCAATGTAGATTCTAGAGACTAGATTAAGAATTTAGCACCAGAAAATGTGTCAAAATGCAGTGATTAGGAGAACCTGAAGCTAGAGCAAAACATGAGGTATGTATTCCTTTATTTTTCTTAAAATCTTTCAATTATAACAAGGCACTCATTGGGAATATCAATTCTATTCTAGCGCATTAAATAATATGTTTTCATTAATATTAATTTTAGTTACACGTAAATATATTGGTATTTTAACATTCAACTAAACAATACTAAACCAAACGAAAATGATGAGTATATCTGTCTGTGTAACTATTATCTTCTATCAATTTGTAAGAGTAATGAGTATCTTTGCAGAGAAGAAATGACATTTTCGATGTAATGTATAAGAAAGCAATATAAAATAACTAATAATTTAATTAATCAGCCATTACTTAAAATAAAAATTAAATAGGCTAAAATAAATCAAGATATCCTACCGCCTCCACCACTGCCGCCGCCACCACTGCCTCCGCCTCCACCACTGCCACCACCACCACTGCCTCCGCCACCGCTTCCTCCGCCACCACTTCCTCCGCCACCACTGCCTCCACCTCCACCACTGCCTCCACCACTTCCACCGCCACCAGTTCCTCCGCCACCACTGCCTCCACCTCCACTGCCTCCACCTCCACTGCCGCCACCACCACTGCCTCCGCCTCCACCACTTCCTCCACCTCCATCACTTCCTCCACCACCACTGCCTCCACCACTTCCGCTGCCACCACTGCCTCCACCACCACTGCCTCCGCCTCCACCACTTCCTCCACCTCCACCACTTCCTCCGCCACCACTGCCTCCGCCGCCACCACTTCCTCCACCTCCACTGCCTCCACCTCCACCACTTCCTCCGCCACCACTGCCTCCACCACTTCCACCGCCACCACTGCCTCCGCCGCCACCACTTCCTCCACCACCACTGCCTCCGCCGCCACCACTTCCTCCACCTCCACTGCCTCCACCTCCACCACTTCCTCCGCCACCACTGCCTCCACCACTTCCACCGCCACCACTGCCTCCGCCGCCACCACTGCCTCCACCACTTCCGCCGCCACCACTGCCTCCGCCGCCACCACTTCCTCCACCACCACTGCCTCCGCCACCGCTTCCTCCGCCACCACTTCCTCCGCCACCACTGCCTCCACCTCCACCACTGCCTCCACCACTTCCACCGCCACCAGTTCCTCCGCCACCACTGCCTCCACCTCCACCACTACCTCCGCCACCACTGCCTCCACCACTTCCACCGCCACCACTGCCTCCGCCGCCACCACTGCCTCCACCGCCACTGCCTCCGCCACCGCTTCCTCCGCCACCACTGCCTCCACCTCCACCACTGCCTCCACCACTTCCACCGCCACCAGTTCCTCCGCCACCACTGCCTCCACCTCCACTGCCTCCACCTCCACTGCCGCCACCACCACTGCCTCCGCCTCCACCACTTCCTCCACCTCCATCACTTCCTCCACCACCACTGCCTCCACCACTTCCACCGCCACCACTGCCTCCACCACCACTGCCTCCGCCTCCACCACTTCCTCCACCTCCACCACTTCCTCCGCCACCACTGCCTCCACCACTTCCACCGCCACCACTGCCTCCGCCGCCACCACTTCCTCCACCACCACTGCCTCCGCCACCGCTTCCTCCGCCACCACTTCCTCCGCCACCACTGCCTCCACCTCCACCACTGCCTCCACCACTTCCACCGCCACCAGTTCCTCCACCACCACTGCCTCCACCTCCACCACTACCTCCGCCACCACTGCCTCCACCACTTCCACCGCCACCACTGCCTCCGCCGCCACCACTTCCTCCACCTCCACTTCCGCCGCCACCACTGCCTCCACCTCCACCACTTCCTCCGCCACCACTGCCTCCGCCTCCATCACTACCACCTCCACCACTTCCGCCTCCACCACTGCCTCCACCACCACTGCCTCCGCCTCCACTGCCTCCGCCGCCACCACTTCCTCCACCTCCACTTCCGCCGCCACCGCTTCCTCCACCTCCACTGCCTCCACCTCCACCACTTCCTCCGCCACCACTGCCTCCACCACTTCCACCGCCACCACTGCCTCCGCCGCCACCACTGCCTCCGCCACCACTTCCTCCGCCACCACTGCCTCCACCACTTCCGCCGCCACCACTTCCTCCACCACCACTGCCTCCGCCACCGCTTCCTCCGCCACCACTGCCTCCACCTCCACCACTGCCTCCACCACTTCCACCGCCACCAGTTCCTCCGCCACCACTGCCTCCACCTCCACCACTACCTCCGCCACCACTGCCTCCACCACTTCCACCGCCACCACTGCCTCCACCGCCACCACTTCCTCCACCTCCACTTCCGCCGCCACCACTTCCTCCGCCACCGCTTCCGCCGCTACCACTTCCTCCACCTCCACTTCCGCCGCCACCACTGCTTCCACCTCCACCACTACCACCTCCACCACTTCCGCCTCCACCACTTCCTCCGCCACCGCTTCCGCCGCTACCACTTCCTCCTTCACCACTGCCGCTTCCACCACTTCCGCTACCCCCACTGCCTCCTCCTCCATGGTGACCTCCTCCATGGTGTCCTCCACCTAATTATGAGATTCAAAAATAATGATTTTGTATTTTATGGTAAATTTGTGTTTGTTGGACAATAGCCTTATTAATGGAAGTTATATACCAGTTATTACCTATATATTAGTAATTTTTTTGTTATATATACCATAGTGGTAGATTATTACCCCTTTGTGTTGTGTTGATGAATTTTCATGGACTGTATCCAGTAGAATAAGCAGGAAATAATTAGTTTTTAAAGATATTTTACTTCAAAGATACACTTTTAAGTGTCTTCGACATCTTTCGTATCCTTGGTTTGATTCTATATCTGGTCCCCTTACTTTTATCACTTATATATCGTGAGTATCATGGGTATCATGCTTAACTGATATTATTTCAGGCGTTCCAGAGGTATGCCGGAGCTATCGTAAGTTCAACAGCTAAAATTTTGCAAAATTTTCATTCAATCAAATACTTACTATTAATATTCGTATTTGCTATTTTGTCCGTCTTATTCAATTATTTCGTGTTCAATTCACCAGTACCTATTGATGGATAAATCACTAACTCTTAATTCCATCTTTCGCATATATTACTTTTTATTTAATATGTATCGTAATCGAGTGTTTTTACCGTTTACTCCATAATAAGATTATGGTTTCAAAGGGCGAGTCTTCAGTGCTGCCTTCTCGCGGCTTCGGTCAATAAGGGCTACAGAAAATTTGAAAATTTCAGCAGTTCCCAATTCTATACTTTCTAAGTTCGTGAGAGGAATAAATCCTGTGATAAGGTGTATACATTGTTTATATCAATCTTTCATCGTGGTGACTTACAAGAAGAAAGAGGTCGATACAGGGGATTTTGAAACAATTAAAACATTCAATCATTTCTTTCAATTCTCGGCGATTTCGAATTGGAAACAAAATTCTATGGCCACATTAAAAATTCCTATTTTTTTCGTTCGACCTAGCCTTTTAATTTAATTATGCAAAAGTAATAAAGCCTGAAAAAGTATAAAATGACTTTACAAGCATTGCTTATGAGAATGCTTTCACTCGTCTGGGATTGAACCAAGAACCTAGGATAAATGAGAGAATGAGGTTAGGTAGCCTACTTGAAACCACTATGTTTTAAGAACGTTACATGTCCCTGGTTTTTATTATTTAGCTTACAAGAAAGCATGGATGCCAAGTCTGTAGAACATAATATAGTCCATAATTTCTGCAAAACATTTCATTGAAGTTTTGATCTTCATACGTGCATGCTGCTTTTCCTTTTGCCAAATCCTTTGTTTGCCATTCATTATCCTTTCAGTGCCCTTTGAGGGGAGTCTTAGATAGCGTTCTGGAACTATTGAATAAACTTTAGCCTCTACAACTTGATAGTGCTCAACGGAGGAGGTTCTCTTTCTTGCTCTAATATGATTACGTTGAAACTGAAAGTTTACATTGAAATGCATCTTCTATGAAACCCATCATGATTTCACTCATCACAAAGCATTTTCAAAACTGTTTTATTATTTAAAATCAATTACCTGCAACTAAAATTCCAAGATCGTGTCTCAGTAGGTACCATATTTTATGTACTCTTCAAGAATAGTGGTAACGGATCCTGCATGATCTCCCATTCGTAACATATGCATTCTGAGTTTGCAGGTAATATGAGGACCTAACAGTACTGCAATGAAGACAATTTTGCCAGCACTAAATTTCTAACACCTAGAATTGCTCAGAATTTTAGATCTAATGCATTACATGGTCAGAGTATCTAAAAACTGCCAATAGATGGGCTGACTTGGGATCAAACCATCAAAGTAGCAAGAAAACCAGCTACGCCGCCAAGTCTTCGATTATTGCTTTAATTAGAAAAATGAAAAAGATTTTGTTCAGTCAAATAGTGAACCATTTATTCAAACAGAGAAGATGAACCAGATCTCAGGGAGACTCGAATGTTTATTTTTTCTCACTTGAGATGCTAATATTATTATTTAAATAGAACTGAGACTAATTAAATAAGTTATGTATTAATTTTTTTGTAATGATTTGTACTATGCTATCAAAGCAAGCATTAGGTGTATTCTCTGGAGTATGCATGTAATGACTCTAGCATTAATAATAAATTTCTTAATTTATCTATTAAAGTAATTAACTAATGTCAATAACTAATATTAAATTTGTAAATTTAAATGGTTGTTGAATGCCTGACGTAGTATTCTAAAGATTTCCGCAACCTCGAAGCAACTCACTTATTTCCCACGTGATTAACCTACTGAAAAACATTGCTTGACTTCAAGTGATACACATTTGAATTCTTCTCCATGTTTTTTTTTTAGGTACTAATAATCCAAGTTCCCCAAAATACCAGTTTTCTCCAAGAGGGGCAGCAGCTGCTTGACTCGCTATTTCCAATCATATGAAAGGCTGATATGGCGCCTTGAGTTTTCCACTATATTTTCTTTGTGCAATCGATTTTTCAATTTATATTTATTTGCTGAAATTAATCAAAGAATTGAACTACAAGAAATGCAGGCCAAAAATATTCGGCTGGAAGATTCCTAGAGAAGGCTTGATGTGTGACTATTTTCTCCGAGTTCAAACTTCACCTTCTCTTTAGCTGAAAGGGAACTTTGCACAGTGGGCTGAAATCGAAAAAAACCCAGACATCGGGTCAAAGGTGTTTTTTTAGTGCGGCAGTTGAAACTTTGCATTTTTATTGCAAATAGATCGAATTTTATGTTTCCTTTTAGCGTTTTTTAATATTGCCGAGAAATATTCACATATGACAATTTTAGCCGACCTTTATGTTGAGGGGTTGGAGCTACGTCTATGACAAAGCGATTTGCTGACAACTCCCTCTCGCATCCCCTCCTTTGCTAGGATTATTTGGCAGTTGCCTTTGGTTTTGTAAGGAAAGATAAAACTTTCTTGAAGTTTCAGCTCCAGTTGCCTATTAAGATAATAGAGCTGATCTCCGTTGACTAAGGAGGAGCTGATGAAACAATCGGGTTCGTCCGATTTTCACTCTTTATGCCTCTCTTGTTTATGTTGTTTATTTTCTGAGACTCTATCAGATCTGTGTATAGAAGTCAGAGAGCATCAATCTCCAGCTCTGACATTCAGGTTTTTTTCGATTTCAGCCAACTGTGCGTTGTAAGCAAATCAGAAAAGTAAGGGAACCATGCCGATGTATCGCAAACTTTGGAGTATTGATGTTTCTCTTGAAAGCAAGTTAATGGTAAAGAAGCAACACCGAAAATGTAAATTGAATAATTTTGTGCTGCTGTGCAAGATTTTACTCCTATTCTCCTTTATTTTACATCTAGCAGTTATCTTATTACACCATCATTTACTTGACGTAATTCCATACGAGTTTTTATCATTTCCAAAATTAAAAGTTTCGCTGAGAGAACAAAGGTGCGTTCAAATTACTGAAGACACGCAAAGGAATGCAAAGCATCTTTTATTCAGTGTTAAATGCCCATCAATCAGCAGAAAAGGGAAATGTTTTAAAAAGCGTCCAAAGGAAAAACCTGAATCGATCCTATAATATCACAGCAGTAATGTGATGAATTTTCCTTACATAATTTCTGCATAAGTCTCAAGAACGTATCACAAAGTTTTATTGTTAATTTCTAACACTTAATATGCAAACTTAAGTTGCATTGGGGTTGTCGATGTAGTATCTAAAAGCGCAAGTTTTCAATTGCCAAGGAATAATATTGAGTATTTTAAACGGTGGACATAAAGGTAGATAGACTTGATTCGATTATTAAAATTACTCTGATAAAATAATAAATGTTCTTGAAAAGTCGTTTCATTTGGATGAAAAGAATGGTCCCAGCTTTGGTCATCATAATTTAATCGGAAAATGAATATTCTGGTTAATTTTCGAAAGCGTAGTTTCAGTAGGATAGGAAGGGTGTTGAAATGGATGAAATAGTACGAAAAGGTGCAGCTTTCTTGGACTCTCTCTCATGGTAGCCGACCAGAATTTCCATGGATGCATGAAGCTGGAACAGATCTGATTTATAGGAATTTAGATGAGGCTAAGGGAATTTGTCCCCTTACCTGTATGTCCCACTCCAAAGTTCAACACCAGTTTGCCCTTTGTTTTCTTAGCCATAATGTATCCCTGGCAGTAAGCAATCTTTTGCTTGCGCGAAGCCATGGTGAGGAAACGAATCAGTCCTCTTTTCCCGGTCAGGAAAAATTTCCCTTTGTCCTCCGGGAGAAGCCTGTCCATGTCACCATCTTTTTTCTCCTCGACCGATCCTGAAAAACAGATAAAACTTGGAATTAAATTCGGCCCTTCTTTCACCCCGAACCGTAATTTTGAGTTCTTCTATGGTTCCTCATAGATGAAGCTTATAAAAACACTTATTAGTTAGTGTCAGATTTTTATAAGTTAGGGTAAGATGTATGAAGAGGATTTTTAATCTAAGCATAGCCCTTAATAAAGTAGTATTCTAATCCATTTGTGATAATAACAATAATAAACTGCCCTTATTCGTGCTAGGTTGAGACTGAAGGCCTTTCCTTTCATCTAACCCACCGTCATAGATTACTCAATAGTTATATTACAGAAATGGTATGAGAAAAAATGAGAAGTATTGCGGTTATAAAAACCCAGGATATTCTTTGGAAAAATCACTCAATGTAGGGATACACTCCCGAAGAAGGGGCCATGAAAAATCTTCGCAAACCTACCTATAGTCATAAATAAAGACGACTTATTAAAATTATTATTATTATTATTAAATAAAAAATCTGATGTGGCCAGCACATGACTTTCTCCATATATAAGATGGAAATATTTACCTACGACAGTAATTTCGAACTATATATTCCATCTAAACTTGGAAGATGAGTGATTAATTTATATATTATTATCTTTTAAGTTACAAGCATTATAAATAATGTTTTTCGGGAGATGCTCGATGAAAAACGATGAAATTGGCCTTTCGCCCATAGAGCCCAGAGCGTCCACGAAGTACATAATCAGCAACTTCCGGTTTATCAGTATTTAATGAATAACTCCTAAACAATCAGTGATACAAAAATATGTTTCATATAAAAGTTATAATAAATTTTATTTTCTAAAACATTTATAGTTAATAGTATATACCTAAATATCATATTTATGGAGATATTTTGAAAACCGGAAATGAGCTTTGAAGAATGAAGCTCGACTTCCGGTTGACCGATTTACTCTAAAAACTAATCAACTCTAACAACATCAACCAAAGTACTATGTATGAAATTTGGTGTTGATACAAAGAATGGTTTCAATGTTAGAGCGCCCACAAAGTACATAACAGCTACTTCCGGGTTATCGGTATTTCACGAATAACTCCTAATCAATCGGTGATACAAAAATATGTTAAATACAAAATTTATAGTAAAACACATAATCTAAAACTTTTATAAGGTATACAATATACCTATATATCATATTTATGGACACACACCACAGTACTATATATGAAGTTTGGTATTGACACGACTAATAGTTTTTACGTTAGAGCGCCCAGAAGCACACACACACATACAGACACACACACACACACATACACACAGACATCATTCCGAAAATAGTCAAAACGTGTTCTAGGGACCCCAAAACGTGTATTTCCGTTGAAATCTCGAAGTCGAATTTTTTCATGAAAACAATACTTTCTCTATACTTCGTATATGGAGAAAGAAAAAGATGAGAAGAAAATGCTAAAATACATAAATTTAAAATCTATTATTAAATGTATGTGATACATCAATAAGCATAGTCGTGTTAGAATTAAACAAGTGTTATCAATGTACAAAAATAACACAAGACAAAAAGGAAAAGAATGTTCATAAATTCCCAAGTACATATTATATAGGATTCATAATTCTCTGATGAAAAAATTGGTACCTTATTAACAAAAGTATATATTACATTTGCTTTCTCATTTAGAATCCTTGAATCCCCAAGATACTCCATATTCCTTTTCAGTCATTTTGGGGAATGCCATTCGTCATCATTTGTAATGCAGGTTTTATTGACATAATGACTTCATTTTTTAAACAAAGTCAATGCACGAAAGTTTTGACAATGATTGATTCTTATGGTATATTCTTAATATTATTTAACCTGATAATATTTTCAAATCTTTTCTTTCAGAAATGCACAAATGGACAGTGTATGGTCACTGCTGGTCTAAATTCTATGCCCAGATCTGGGTTTGAGTCACAGTCAGATATGAATTTTTCACTTCTGATTACTGCTTGCGCTTTCTGATGCTCTCGGCACTCTATGTGTTTTCATATACTTTATAATAAGGAAACGGTGACGACTGATATGTTGGAATGCCTATATGAACCAAAGTCTAATTGTCGTTCGGAAAATTTCTGGGCTATAAATTATTTCGTTCATTCATTTCATCTTCCAGAATTCTTACCATCAGTTAACCTTTCGAGTGCATACGGAGGAGGTGTTTCTCCAAATTCAAGTCGTTTTCCAAAGTCATCGGCCAAATCTTCCTGAGCATCATCGTCTTCTGTAGGAAAATCAAGACAATGTTAAGACAGACTACCGGATAGTCCATGGACTACTACTACTAAATTACAGAGTCTATAAAAAATTAGATCAAATTTAGACCCTGTAAAAAATTACAGTCTAAATTTGGTTGGTGGGTATTATTCAGGATCGAATCAGCCAATTGCTCCATTTATTATTTGTCGTTGATATTTAATGTACGATCCAAAATTTTCTAAATGCAATTTCCAAAGAGTAACGTACTTAAACTGGTGATGAAATTCTGGAAACTTACTTACTTTTTGTCCAAATGGTAAAGAGCTAATCAAAATGGTACGGAAAAATCTATTGAAGAAGTACTACACATGTTTAATTTTTCAGAGATTCTTAAGAACCGTTAATTCAAGCAGTAAAGTGGATATTTCCTTTTTTTCTGCAATAGATACTGCACTGATACTCTTTTCTGCAATGTTACGATAAAGTTTAAATTGTTGAATCGCAATATATCTACCCAGAAAACTGCCAAACGTTGGTGGAAACTTAGCGGCCCGCCTTACCTGTGTCTATGGGAAGGGATTCCGTGAAACTGCATAGCTGGATGCTAAAGGCTATCAATAGCGATAACCCTAGCGATTTCCAAGGGGGCATCTTGCCTGTAATTAAGAGGAAATAATCGTCAATTATTTTTTGGGTGTAAAATACATTCATATTTATGAAAATTGATCCTCTTAAAGATAAATTAAGCTACGAAATCAAACTACAATCTTAAAATTTCATTTCGTGCACAATCAAAGTTAAGACAAATATAATTTAAAAGCGATTAAAATCATAACAATAAATGTGCGTTCAATGATGGTTGAATATGAAAAGACATTAGGAATGTAAAATAATCAAGTAAGAATGAGCTCGATTTTAGAGAGCAAACAATCTTTAGCGTACGCTCTTTCTCTTAGAATAAAAAATTGATTTACATATCACGGGAGAAACACAGAGCGAGAATTTGTTATTATATGCATGTTGATATTTTTTATTCGTTATAAGTCTATAAGTCTTGATTTAAGAGTTATACTTAATTATAAACTGAAAAAGGACATGAATAAAATCTGACAGGACCGGGATTACTTCATATTTCGTATTGAAGTATGTTACCGCTTAAAAATATCAATATTTAGGCCTAGGTTGTATTCCAGGACAAAAATATGAAGTTACCGAAAAATTGCAATCATAAAAACCACAAAATCATGAAACAGCACTACCTAGCTTTCAGTACGCAGATGTTCAGCACGTGATGATGAGCCCAGGCATCGAAACCGTAAGCCGCTTTTGTGGTGTTGTTCAAGCAAAACTATTTATCTACATCTACATTAATACCCTATAAGCCGCCTTTCGGCGTGTGGCAGGGGGTGTAAACACCAGTTGAATCTAAACTACTTCCTTATTCGGTTATTGTCGCGTATCGTTCGCGGAAAGAATGAATTTTTAAAACGATTCGTCCTAGCATCTATTTCTCTTAACTTGCGTTCATTATGGGATCGACCGAGGTAGCAGGGGAGTTGCATGATACCGATTGTTTCCTCCGAAAATGTATTAAGCAATCGCAGCCTAACTTCCAATCTACTTTCTTTCAAGGATTCCCAACCTACGTCTGAGAGCATTTTTGTAACGCTTGCTTTTTTATCGTAGCATTTCTCAACAAAACGAACCGCTTTACGCTGCACTTTCTCGAGTTCGCGAGTACACGTTTCATCTGCCGGATCCCATATACTTGCCGCATATTCCAGAAGGGGTCTGACCAAGGTAAAATAACATCGCTCTCTCACCTTTTCATCGCATTTACCGACAATACACTTTACAAAGCCAAGCCTTTTACTTGCTTTGCCTATTACTATTTTATATTAATTTGCTTTGCCTATTACTATTATAATTAATATTATTATTACTGCCTATTACTATTCAATAGCTCCCTGTACTTAAGGTAACTACTTGCTTGGCTATTAACCGAAATTTAATTCAATAGCTATGATCGAAAGAGAGCATATTAAATGTTTTTGTAATTGTATGAAAGTAAAATAAAATTTTCAATATACTAAACAACTGTTGAAGTAGAGGGCAGCTTCGGGTTGCCTCTAAATGGTATCGGGAAAACATATTATCCAAACCTGTTAGTAGAAAAGGGAAAACGACCGTTTATCTGACTTAACAAGGACAAGCGCGATCATGTTTTTCATTAGTTTTGGAAGCAAATAAGTCGCAGTGAACGTGTGGTGTATAACTTCCAGATGCACCCCGTAAATGTACGCGCACATTTAGTCGATTTGAATACATCTTTTTGAATTCAAGGGATAAAGAAATTTAATTAATGTGAGAGATCTAGTTCAGCATTTTAGGTTTTATCCACATTTTGGCACCACCGGTTAAATATCTCTTTGAAATGTAATTTTTCCAACTCTATTGTTTGTGAAAAATTCCCAACTAATAAATTGCCAGGATCAATAAAACATTTTTCTAGCATTTTTAAGGCTACAGCATCCACGTGTAGTTGGATCCATGGTCTTGATACAAATCCGAATCCTCATTACCGATTTAACACCAAATGGGTCCTCGAAGCTGTTCAGTGACGTATTACAAAGATACCGTACTTAGATTAAAAACCACTTTCAATGCACATACTATTTTTTTTTACAAAATAAGCGAGGTAAAATTAAAAAAATGCAACTTTAATTAGCAGCTACGACTTAAACATTTACGCTCCTAAGAAGGTAAATAACCTCCCTCATTGGTTAGAGGGATAATTTATTCACTTAAGGAAAGAGTGCTTTATATTGTTATTCAATCAGTTAAACTATATTAAAATGTATTTCATTTTCACGTTCATGTTGTTTTTCTTCGATAGCTGTCCTTCGTTATCTTTATTACTTTTAAGAGTAGTTTTCAGGCTTTTAACGAGGTGGAGTTCAAGACATGATTGATGCAACTTATTGAGTCTTCTATCTAGCTATGTGGAAATTTCTTATCACTAAGGCTACTTACGTGGGTGGCTTGGACCATTCTAACAAGTATCGACGGAACCGGTAATATAGAGGTTTCGTTCGTTATCTATAAAACTATGAACGTCCGGTAGCGGTATATCGCTCGCAATGAATTTAGAGGAACCGACCGTAGCACAAGGCAATGTCTAGATTGAATTAATGGCATGTGGAGACGATAAGATCTTATTTTTAGTTCCACCGCAGAAAGGCTCGGATCAAAACAAGCATTACGCTAATATTACATCATACAGGAGTGGTAAAAAATTAAATATATCATTATGTAGATCTTGAAATTGGGTAATTATATTTTTCCAAGGTGAAAAGATTCCGACTAAAATGTATTTGCAACCGATGCAAACAATCGTTTTCGAAGGAGAAATAAAATTATTTGAAGATCAATAGAGCCGTAGTGATGTGAAATGAATGGCTTTTCATACTACGTTTCAAGAGTCAACCCTTGTTGCATTCAAAAGCGAAAGAACTAAGGATGGAATAGAATGGGCTTGAAAGCGTAGTAAAAAGAGCGGGAATATCTCCTGAGAAGTCATTTGAATTAAATTAATAAATTTCGGCGCGGTTTTAAGCAATTACGTCATTGATTCACACGGATGGAACATTCTATTCATTATATATTACCTTAAAATAGATGCTAACAAATTCATTTTCATGATGAAAAGGAATTCCATAAAACCTAAAGGAATCCAATCGAAAAAATAGTAGACCAATAAAAATATCGGTTGTGATAGATTAAAAAAAGAACGTGAAGATGACCCTAATCCTTTAATTTTTAGCTCTTCTTTAATTTCGAGAAATTATTTGTTGAAGCCTTTTTCAACCTAAGCGATGTGAAATACTACACAAAGATCTAAACATGAAACAATATCATGAGATATCTTGTGGTAAGAGCTTACAAATTATTCCGGCAAACAATACAACAAATACTAAATCCTAATAAGAAACCTATCCACGTTGGATAGGGTTTTCCCTAAGACTTACTCGCAATTAAAAAAATTATAGCGAGACAAACAGACCATATTTCCCATAGAAGACAGGGATCTTAAACTGTGAATGCTGACCATAGAGAAAAGTTGAGAAACACTTTTAATTAGTTTATATGCGATTCAATATCTCCTGCATTTCCCTTTCTTATTTACTTTGTTATGAACAACTGCGAAGTACTTCTAAACAATTTAAACGGATTTATATAAAGTTTGTATCAACTATATGACGGAGAAAATAGTTTTCAAGAAATAATAGTTATTTATTAATTTTCAGATAGCTGACTTTAAAACTAGTACCGTCGCTTATGATATAGACATTAAACATTCTTAGGATGTTGGTTGACATTTTCCTCGACCTAAGGCAGTTATTCTAAGGCAGTTAAGTTAGGAAGAAAAGAATATTTTAATCCATAGAGAATGTATTTTCTATTGATTTATTATTGGTTAGCTTAAAATTTAGTGCTCATAAGGGCATCCATAGTTCAACTGAGTTCACTTTTCAGAAGAATTAATTCAATCGTCATATTTGATTGCGTAAAAATTCGCAAAGTTATTTGTTTAATTATTATACACAACCACGGCAGTTAGTCGCAAGGACTGATGGCAATGTTAACTTACATAACAATTAATTAAAAAAAGAAAATAAAAAAAATATTACTGTGCATACATAAAATAAACCCAACTAAATACAAAATTAGCAAGTATAAATAAAAAGTAATAAAAATAGATAATTGCAAAAGTATAAATATGCAATAGGTATGAATCATATATTAAAAAATACCGCTGTAACTTAGCTAAGTCAGAATTAATTTTAAATAACCTTAATAAGAACACTCTTCATTGCTACGCTAAACAATAATTCTATTCCTTGCGACTGGACGAAAGCGATCGTCATTCCAATACATAAAGGAGGGTTGAAATCATCGTTAGATAACTATAGACCGATTAGCCTAACGTCACAGGTTTGCAAAGTAATGGAAAAAATTATAGCAGATCATATTCGAGAATTATAGAAAGAAAACGACTGGTTGAGCAAGAGACAGCACGGATTCAGATCGGGTTTCTCATGTGAAACACAGCTCTTAGCACTCAAGACATTTCAGAAACGATGGATATCAGGGAAGAAATTGATGCGGTGGTTATTGACCTTGCAAAGGCATTCGATAAAGTACCTCACGACTTACTAATAGCCAAGATTCGCGATTTAAACATTGACCATCGGGTTATGAATTGGATACAACTTTTCCTGAAAAATAGAAAACAGAAAGTTAGAATCGGTGATTCTTTCTCTAAAGAGGTAGGTAGTTCTTCAGGCATTCCACAAGGTAGCGTTCTCGGACCATTACTATGTCTTATTTATGTGAATGACCTTCCAACTAACATGAAGTCCGAAATCAGATTATTTGCCGACGACTGCATATTATTTAGGCGTATATTCTGAACCCATGATCACGAAATTTTGCAAAATGATTTAAATCAAATAGCCGAGTGGACAAAAGTAAACGGGATGGAAATTAATGTTAGAAAATTTAAACACATCAAATTCTCTGGGAGAAAGTCTTTAATACAGCATTACTATTCCTTAAACGACGAAAACATTAATTCCGTAACCGAATACAAATACCTAGGTGTCAATCTAACCGAAAATTTGAAATGGGGAAGGCACGTCGAAGACATAGTCGGGAAGGCATACAGGAATCTTCATTTCGTTATGAGAAACCTAAAAGGGAGCGGGAAAGGTGTCAGGGAAAGAGCGTACAAATCTCTCGGTAGGCTGATTATAGAATACGCAACGAGTGTATGGGATCCCCACGAAACAGGCCTTATTAAGACTCTCGAAGGGGTACAAAGAAAGGCGGCTAGGTATGTAGTCGGTAAGCACAAAAAAGCGGAGAGTGTAACAAAAATGCTTGCCCACTTGAAGTGGGAATCATTAGAATCGAGAAGGAAAATCCTTAGAATAGCCGGGATGTTCAAATCATGGAATTCCGCGGAGGGCTGGGGCGAACACAATGCTAGGTTTAAACTTCCTACTTATATCGGACGTGGAAACCATAGCTTAAAGATCAAAGAACGCGAACAAAATACAGATATTGCAAAGTATTCATTCGTCAATAGGGGAATTAGAGAATGGAACGCATTACCAATTAATGCCAAAATTAAAAATAAGCTTAAATCTGTTTGTACTTTTAAAATTTTTGTAATGCTAATAATTGCAATATTAATGTTATATTATCTATTCTGTATATAGTTGTAATATTAATGTTGTATTATCCTCTATTGGGTATTTACTGTAATATTAATGTTATATTATCTATTGTGCATGTATATATATAAAAGTAATTCATTGCCTGCGGGAGGTTTTTGGAGGGGTTTCCCTCCCGTCTTTAGGGCGGATGCCAGGCAATTGTTTGTAATTTTGTATTTCCCCCTACACCGCTGCCACCAGGCCTGATGGCGTAATCGCAGCGTAATTTGAAAAAATAAATCAGCATATACGTTACATGTATCATGCAAGATTTTTCAGGGTACCTGATAGGCCTTCACGGCTACCTTAGCGGCCACTGGGCCCACGAAGTCCCTACCCTACATCACCCTACCATGCGATCCAATACTTGTCTCACATTTCGTTACCGGCAGGCATATTCGTCAAATTTTTAATTTTACTTATACAATATTTTACTTTTACTAAAACATTTAATATTTTTTTGGGAAAGGTTTGAAGACTTCTCCAGGTAGACTGTTCCATTCCTTAATTGTTCTATTTAAAAAAGAGTATTTTTGGTTATCTATTTTTTGTTCTATACATCTTACTTTGTATTTATGATCGCCCCTACCCTAGTAATCTGCCTCCTTTACTCTATCATTTAATTCCTTAAACGCTAGAAATTCCATGAAAGTCTTATAAAAACCAAAGGTCTCTTGTGCTTTCTCCTGTCTTCTAGACTGTCCCAACTTAATTCTTTTATCATCTTAGTTACGCTGCTACGTTTTTCATATCTTCCTAATACGAAACTAGCCCCTCTTCTTTGCACCTTTTCCAATTCCTTTTTACTACCTACTAGATAATCCTGCGCTTCTATCAAGTCTCGATATAGCCCTAAAATTTGTGACTCGTAAGAGAAACCTTTTCTAAACCCATGTTGGTTTTCATTAAGCCGTCCCTCCGTCTCCCAAAATTGTTTTAAATACTCCGCTATCATTTTTTGAATACCTTACACAATACGCAAGTTAGGCTGACTGGTCTATAATTCTTTAATTTATTTTTGCTTCCTCCCTTGTGTATAGGAGTTACTGTATCTCCAATTTTCTGGTACCTGACCGTTGTTAATGGCGATGTTGAATGTATATTTTTATTGTGGAACAATCTCCCGGCTTCCTAATTTTAAAGAGTCGTTTCGTATTCCGTCTGGACCTTGAGACTTATTGTTTTTCAGCTTATTTATTCTTTTCAATATATCCTTAGAGCTTATCATAAAAGGCTCGTATGAATTAGATTTACATTCGAATAAATCAAAGTCGCTTGTTTGACCCGGTGCTTTTTAAGTGCCAGAAAAATAATTCCTGAATTCGTCAGCAATTTCGCCATTATCTGTTAAAACATTTCCACGAGATCCCTCTGTCGCATTTATTTCGCGCGCTCTTAATTTTCTAGAAATTTATTGTAGGCCTCTTTTTTCTTGCTGTTTAACAATTTAATTACCTAACCGTATTTTATTTTATTCTTTTCGCTGATTTTCCTCATTTTGTGCATATCCCTTGATTTCCTTTCCAGCCTCTTAATCTCTGAGTTATAATATTCAAGATCAGCATTCCGTTTTAATTTTTTTACCTGTACAAACCTTTCTATTCCCGCATTTAAATCTTCTTAAAATTTTCCCAAATTTCCTCAATGTTTGACCCATTACTAGCCCATCCCTCAAACTTGCTTTTTAAATAGCTTCGGAAACCATCAACATTAGCTCGATGAGCTCATTAGCTAAATACATTGCCTCATGGTCGCTGATTCCTGGTAAGGTATGGCAATTTTTGAGGAGTTCCGGTGTTTTTAAAAGAAAAAAAAGTTTAGAATGTTATTCAATCAAGAATGTTACATAGATTTACAAAAGATAAGCTGCAATGAAGAAAGAAAATTGGAATACATTTCTCGTATTTCGATCCTAGCTTATTAACAATATACTCGTAAAATAATTAAAAAAATAAGTTATCCTACTTTGGCAGACTCAAAATTTTTTAAATTCTTATGATACATATTGTGAATTTCCTAAATGCTTGATGAGATCATCTATTTGCAGCAGATAATGAATTTTCAATGAGTACTTTTATTAAAAACCATAACAAACGGTAAAGAGATATTAGCATAAATTTCTCTCAGGATGGAGGATGAATTTTATAAATTTTATGAAATACAAAAACATTTATATTTTAATTCCAAACTTTGATGTGTAAATATTCCATTGAAAGAAGTTCAATACGAACTAGGCTACGTTCAAATACCACCCAAGTAGAAACCATCAAAATTTCACCCACGTAAATAAAATTCAAAAGTTCACTGTTCAAAAGATTAATCATTGCCTATGGATTTTAAATGAAAAATAAATCATTTTTTGTGGAATTTAAGTATGAATTTTTACTATGCTACGGAGTGAGCTATGCTAAAAAATTCAAATATGATTGAATGAATTTAAATCAACACGGTAAGATTGGTGTTTGAATTCACAAACGTTAATTAAGGCGGCTGTATTTTATCACTGATAGCTCGATTATAACATTTCTGAATTGTAATCCTTATTTCTGTATATTTTTCCTTAAGAGATCAAAAACTTAAGATGAATTGATCGAGAGAGGGAGAGAATCTTGCAGAAGAAAGCATGTGATCGACAGTAATTACTGTAAGAATGCGTATATTTGCAATTAGCTTGGCATATTGACTTCTTAGTAATTAGATCATGCAAAGAGAGCTTTCTACACGGAAAAGCGTTTCCTTATAGCAAATAATACGAGCTTTGATGACAGGAAACAGTTCATGAAAACCTAAAGTTTGTAAACTTTTCTCTTTTATAGCTGTGAAACAGTTAAGATATGGGTCTTACAAAGGGCGGTGAAAATAAAATGCTACACCGAGTAAGTAATTTAGGTATTCAAAGAGTAGTTGAAGAGTGAAAAATGTACAAAGACATTAGTAAAAAGAAGACGAAATTAGATGGAGCACACCCAACGACATGGAAGTCTTCTGGAAACCTTTTGACTGAAATTGAACAGAGGAAGAAATGTAACATAGCAGAGAACATAAGATTGGGGCAGATATGAGTTTAAGTTATAGGAGACCTCTGAAGATTGCTAAATTTAGGAATTCTGAGGGAATGAAGTGAAATGTTGGAAGTAGAGACGACTTCGGAAACCGCAAAAACCAATCTTGGTATTGATAATCCTCGATGATTTGATTCTAATATTTACTTGGAAAAGAGGGCCTTATAAATATAATAAAATTATAGTTTCGTTGAAGTTTTACTTCATAACATAAATGCCCATAAATCGATGGTTGAACTTGTCACTTTGTGAAACTGTGTAACAAGGATGAGAATTAAATTTGCTTTATATGGTTTCACTGATTTAATTAATAATATATTAATTTGTAATAAAATAAGTGAATATTAACGGAGAAATTTTATTTCTCTCAAATTCCCGATAGTAACAACTGCACTAGGAAAGTTTTAGATGTGGAAAACCAACCTTCTGATTGACAATTTTTGATGACGCTGATTGCCTAATTGCACAAATGAAATGCTTGTTATCATCCAGTGGGTGATAGCATCGAATCCCAAGTGTATTTAATTAAAATTTCACGCATACATTTCGTCAGGGAATCACTTTCCGCACTGCAAAGGTAATGCCGTTTGTTACTCGTCGCACCTCACAACCAACAAAATCTCGAAGAAACGTGAAATTACGTGTTTCTATGGTGGGAAAAGCCTTCGCACTTACCTCCTTACTCCTTAGTTTGGAAACCCTTCCTGCTCCAAGAAGGTAATACCGTATTTTTGAAGAGATTTTCAATATATACTGCTAATCCCAATGTAATCTACCGCGATATCTTATAACAAGAATAGAATAACAGTCTAAGCATTTAAACTTCATCTCGCTCGCTTGACCTCTTTTTTCCAGTTATTGCCGCCGATAATGGAAAAAGCTTGGGGAATTAGCGCTTACTGAGAAAAGTGAAGAACTCGTTTTTCGGGATATCTTTAAATTGCGTTATCTCTTAAATGCGTGATTCCTACTTCGCCCACAGATTGTTTGTATCGTTTTAATTCTCGGACAATCGTGAACACAATTGTCTGATCCATCAAATGCCCTAGCTTGTACTCATTTATGAAACATTTATCCTCAAAAGAACTTATCATACGGCTCTTAATTAGAAGCTTGAGTGAGAGCTTGAACTCCGGATGAAGATATAGGAAATTACTCTGAGTCACGTGGAAAGAACAAGTTTTTCGTATGTTTCCCATGAACCTCATCGATAAAATCATCTTCGAGGGAACTTAGATATTTCTCATAATAATAATATAATATTTAATAAATCAAATAATGAAGAATCTGCTCATTCGGCCTCGACTTTGTGGTAGTTCTCCATATTAAAACTTGAGAAAAGAAGAAGAACACACCTTTACCAAAGAATTTTACTCTCTTACGACCATGGTTTTGATCTACAAAGTATAAATGTTCTTCTTCTTTTCCTCAAGTTTTATTCAGATAACGAAGGAAAAACCGGGTTAAAGTTTTATAATAGAATGACAGTTCCTGTTATGTTGTATGACTCAGAAGGTTGGGCAGAAAACTAAAAAAGAAATAAGACAGCCATCTGTAACTGAATATCTTCGTGCTGTCAAAGGTAGTACAAGGGTGGAAAAATTAAGCAATACATCTATAATAGAGGAGCTAAGTGTTCATCCAATATCTGATGAATAAGCAGATTATCAAAAGACTCGTGGAATAAAGTACTAAGGCGACAAAAGGAAATATTTGCAAAACAGGCTTGGGAGTATAATCCATTGCGTAGAAGAAATATCAAAAGACCAAGAATGAGATGGTAAAGTAAACTCAGAGCAGGATTAAAGCCTAAACCTGGAAAGAAGGAGAATAAAAGAAGAAAATTGATACAGTCCAATTTACGAAATATACAATTTACAATGTTTCATAATACACAAAAAAATAATCAGAATTGAAGTAAAGGTATTCAAGTGTGTTTTTAAGGAACCTGAAGAAGTCTGGTGTTGAGTTTAACCATGCAATGAATATTGAAATGTTAAAAGGTTATATGGCAAGATCGAAGGAATGATTTGACATGAAGAAAATGAGGTGATTGGATCCGGAAACAGTAACAATGAAGGAAATAGAGCTTTTGTAGGTAAGCCCAAAATGTATTACGGGTGCAAGTCACGAAGAAAATTCAGAAATGAACCAAGCAAGAAAGTTCTAGGATATAGGCGAGTTAGTCTTCCATTTATTCATAGCAGAAGTTTCTGGTATTGGGAAACGTATCTCTCATTTGGATATGTGATCGTTCCCATGCTATATATTACAGCAGCAAAAATAACATGGATGATTTATATTGGTGCCTGATTATCAAACATTCCTGACATCTAATGGATTTCCACTTAGAGAATGTTTTTTTTGTCGAGCTACATAGTTGTATTTCTATATTGTCTGTTGTTGTCTTTACAGCCAACGTCACAAAGGCTGGTTGCACCCTCAACCACTCCAAAATTTGTCTAAATGTGAAATGAGAATAACGAATACCGCTGAAAAGCATCATTCATATCTAATGAAACTCACATTAATATAGTCACAAGTGAGACAGAGTAATACGAAAGTAAATCTCTTCACAATATTTATATGCTTTATATATTTATCTACTCATGTTTATTATTTGTAACATCCTATTTGTGAATTTTATTTTTTATAATACTGATAGTAATAATGATAGTGATATACAACCTTAATCAAATAATTTGTGATATAAATTTCTATATTTTTGATATTTATACTTATAAAATCCTATTGTTTATTGTATTTTATCCATTTAAATTCTGTTGATTTTGGTGCTGTGATGGTGCATTGTTTGTAATAAAAAGGTACATACCGTTGAATAAATTGAATAAATAAATAAAACGGAAGATGCATTTTCCTCTACCCTTCAGGGTATTGCTGAATAAAGACGAATACAGGTTTTAATGTTTTAATTTACGATTCTGATCGCATAAATTCTATCATACCTTTCAAAAAATCAGAAAATTAACTTTTCCGTTCTCAATCAATAAAAAGGATATAATGATGTAATTTTTAATGAGATACTAAAACTAAAAATCTCTTTCTAACCTTTAAGCCTTTTGCAATCTTTCATCTAATAAGTGAAATAGATTCCCTTAAACCAGAGGTTCCTGTTTGAGGAGTTTAATTTGTTTTTCCAAAAGATTACCTTCAATAGACAGTTCTTGGACATACTGTCCCATAAATATCGGCAGATACATATTAAGATGAATTATGATTTAATTTACGAACAGGTAGCCTTGAAAGCTGATGATGATAAGAGGTGTGAGCTCTATTCATAGCCAATTTGCGTACGTAATTCAAGAAGGAATGGGAGATATAACTTGATTAGTAAGTGCAAAACGTTGTTATAAACCTACATACTACTTGGTAAAGTAATTTCTTCAATAAAATGAAGCATCAACGATTACAGGTTCCAAACGTGATTTGAAAAAAATTCGTCTCTTTCGTAGAAATTCATTCACACCTCTTGTTACTTCATATTTTGTTTTCTTCATTGCAGAATTTATTTCTAATTATAGGTAATTATCTATTAGTTAATGTAACTAAAATATTTTGGAGCAAATATATTTTCAATTAAAAATACTCAAATTATATTTTATTAAATTGTTTGGTTATTTCTATTTTATTACAATATGTATGTATTATTTTGTGCATAAATTGGCGAAAAATAGGTGATTTTGAAAAATTTTCAATTTTTCATTACCCTTATTCTTACTATATTTCACATTTTTGTATAGTATTTTACTGAACAAGTCTCAATCCATTCAATTGTACTTTTACACTGATCTTCTATGTTACTGATCTTTTGTGCTGAAAATTCTTCAATGGTCCCCTTTCAAAATTTTCTGCGGATGAGTAGTGATATTGTCTACTTTTAGCTCTCAATTTTTCTGTAGATATTTATCTGAATTAGATTTTTAATATTTCCTGGTATAAGTCTAGCATAACATAATTAAAGCCCATACATGCATTTCCCCTGTCTCTAAGGATGCGTAATGACTGGAACATAATATCAACACGGCAATAATGTTTCTTCGTATCAACCATACGCTAAAGTACAACGGCTAAATTTATTATTCTAGTTATTAACACTCATCACATGTAAATTGGATTATGTAATAAGGGCTACCTACTATTTCAGGGACCAGGTGCTGAATGTAGTTACGTGCGGAAGTCACTGAAAATTTAACTTCTTTGCGAAATCGAAGAATGAAATGAGACTGGAGTAAAGTCTTTAAACTTCCAACAATGTTATAGTTTCAGCCGATTTGTATGCAATATGATTCCTTGAGAAGTATGAAAAAAAATACAAATTATTTCAGAATATTCTTAAAAATGTACTAACAGAAAAATGTATTATTCCATAGAAGAGTTTTTAGAAAATAATATTCAACTGTAAGAATTTAAATTTTTTTAAGGGTGCAGATATAATTATATATGTATATATATATATACAGTAGAACCCCGGTAATCCGGACACTCGCTAATCCGGAACCCTCGGTAATCCGGACGGTCCATTGGGAGTTATGCAACCCTGCAACTTCTTCTTATGAACATATAAACACGCATATTAGTAACAAGAAACAAGAGATGGACAGACTATTTGAAAAATTTCTCCATTGGCTGCAATGATGTGATGGAGAGCGAAGTATTTCGTTTATTGTGATAACACATCTAAGTTGTGATACTTTTCTGAGACAGCATTTCTCCATTAGAGGAATGCTTAATAATTGCGAGACTAAACAATTTCGAAAGACAATACATTTTTAGTTGCAGCAGGGTACCACTAAGTATCACTTCTCAAAACAAAAGTCATAGAGTATCAACAGTTGGTGACATCAAGAAAATAAGGACAGCATAATGACGTTTGTGAGCACTACAGAAAGTGGTTCAAAGATGCGTAAAACTATGAAAATGGCAGATAACGTTGCGCTAGAAAATGCAGTTTACTTATGGTTTGTTCAACAAATGCGGCTTCACGTACCACTTAGTGGTGAAAATATTTGTGAAAAAGCTCGATTTTTTCACATACAAATGACTGAAAGTGATGAGGGTTTTGTTGCCAGCAAAGGGTGGCTGGACGGATTTAAACATCGTCATGGGATCAGGCGTCTTAAAGTGACCGGGGAAAAACTATCTATAATATGTAATATAGCAATGAAAGTGCAGTAGAGCCATTTAGAACCGAGTTACTGCGTGTAATCAATGAGAAAAATCTGAGTTCTGAACAGATTTACAATACCGACGAATCAGGGTTGTTCTGGCGAATGTTATCTGACAAAACTTTAGCCGATCGGGATTAAAAAAGTGACACTAGGAATTATTAAAGCGAGGATTACACTTATGCCGTGTGCAAATGTGACTGGCAAACATAAGCTTCCTTTGTTTGTCGGAACAGCTAAAAAACCCGTGCATTCAAGTCAGTCACGCTACCTGTGTGCTATTGAGGGCAAAAAAAAACGCTTGGGTCACACGAGAATTACTTTTGGATTGGTTTAAAACAGAATTCGCTCCAGCAGTTCGACAACATATGAAATCCGTCAATTTACCACAACGTGCTTGTTGCTTGATAATTGTCCTGGCAATCCTTCTGCAGAAGAATTGTGCACTGATGACAGTGAAATTTCCGCAATGTTTTTACCACCTAACACGACTGCGCTGATCCAACCCATGGATCAGAATGTTATTCAAAGCATTAAGTTAGGATATCGTGAGTTGCTTTTTACAAATATTCTTAATGATTGATCCTGTGCACAACGAAAATTTTGAAAATGCACTGAAAAGGGTAAATTTAAAAGATGTCGTGTTCAATCTAGCTAACTGTTGGGCATCTGTGTCTAAATTATAGATCAGAAGGTCGTGGAAAAATTTACTCCCAAATTTTATTGGTTCGGAAGTTTTAGAAAATGTGCAAACTGAAGAAATTCAGCTTGCGCCACTTATTAATCAGTTACAAAATTCGAACCCAATATCTCACCCTGAAGCTCTCCGGTGGGCTGTTGTAGCTGACAACAGTTTGGCTCGAAACGAAGCTTTAACAGATGACGAAATGATCAAAGCAGTAACGACAAAAGATGATGATGATGACGACGACGACGGCCACCCTTTAGACTCCGTCAAAATTTCTCATTCTGAGGCATCAGTGACACTCAATAAATCATTAAAGTAGGCCGTTGAGCAAAAGTTTGAAGCACATGAAATTATGCTCTTTAGACGTTTTAGAGACCGCGCACTTGATTTAAAAATAAGAACGGTCGCGGAAAAGAAAATAACTAACTTATTTGCTCGCAGATAATATTCATTCAATTTATAAGTTGTAATACCTTATGTAACATATACATGCATTATCTATGCAATATAAGTTTTGAGAAAAAATGTTTTTTAAGTTATTTTTTGAAAACCTCGCTAATCTGGAAACCCCGCTAATCCGGACGCCTATGTGCCTGAATTCGTCCGGATTACCGGGGCTCTACTGTATAACTGATTTTAAGGAAAATTGAATGCATTTATTATCAATGTTGACATTCCACCAGTTCAGTACAGAAGATATTCTGTGGTATTTAATCTGTATCTTATGACGAAATAAATTATTATTTTATATATCAGTTTTAATAGAGCCACAGATTTATCAAATGATGATGAAAGATATGTTTAGGTGGCTATCTATCTATCTATAGACAGAGCTATCGATATTGACAAAGTTAATGTAGCCTGAGTCATAATCAAACGTTACCCCTTAGTGATGTGTAAATATCGCACATTATCATGAGCTCTTTTGGGGAATAAGAGATTGTATATTTCTATGTTTCAGTCGGTTTTCCAATAGTGATATATTTTTTATAAGTTAGAAATCTTGCACCATCTGGTTGAGACAATCGATTTTTATTTTATTAAATTGTTTTATTTTTTATTTAACTTGCTAACGATTTCATGGGCTAAACTAGCCAGCAAATTAATAATCTGATGTCTTCTTAATATCGCCATTTATTACGATTATCTTCAGAGCAAAGTATATAGCGTATTCAAATCACAGGCCCTCCCTTCTCAAAGATGCACGTCTGGTTGGATTTCGGGTTGATGAATAGCTTCTTGCATAAAAATGGAATTGAATCGATAGTAGGTATCTCTGCGGAAGGGTGGTAATGTAAATAATTATACCCTCTGGTATTTACCCAGGTAGCATTTCATTTGCAGACCGGTTTGTTCGTCGTCGTCGCCGACACATGAAGAAACGCGTGCATTTTAATGTCTAGAGATAACGGAATAAGTTTTGAAATGACGAAAAGTTGTATTGTTTGACGAGAGGAATGGGTAAAAGGACTGAGAAGTGGGGACATTAAATAGACTCATTGGCAATGTTGGGCCAGATTAAGTCCATGTTAACGCCGCTACCGACTTAACAAGTGCTAGATAAAATAGACATTGATTAAAGAGGAAAGAACAGCTCCCGAAAGACGAAGGAGTAAAAAGCTAGAAGTTGCTGGAAAACGCATACCACTGAGGAGAAATAATACGTGCATGCGAAACCACCCGGCTTGTAACCCGAGAGAACTTTATCCATTTATAGGTGTAGTAAGGCATTGCTTTTCAATAAGACATGGAATAACGCAATTAATTATACATTTTCAATGGTGTTCCTTATCTTCAAACAATATATTATTCATTTGTAACAGATAACGTTTCATAGAAAATCTTCCAAAGTTTAGAAATTTAGGACATCAATGAGAACATTTTCCGCTACGTAATATCATTAACATTAATAATAATAATTTCGAATCAAACGACATTTCACGACCAAAATAAGAATATTTATTCTATTATCCTCTTTTGGTGCTTGATTCGACTTTCTAGGACCATTATTTCTAATTTAATTTTTAAAAAGAAATGAACCCTACTACGAAAAAATTGACTTCTACGTGTATTTCTTATGGAAACGTTTTGACCCGTCTGGGTTCGAACCGTGGACCTTAGCGAAATGAAAATTAGCCTATACTCTACGTAGGGTCGACTTTTAAAAATGTAGAAAATTTCAAAATTTTGCGACTCTCGGTTCTCGAGTTTTTAGCGAACATACACACACATACACACACACTCTATTTTATATTATAGATGTCAGGATTTAAATGTCATGTATGAATTGTTGGTATGTATCCTTTTGTTAATGTTATGTTGGTACATACAAGACTGCTACCAGGCATATAGCCTACCCATGGTTTAAGGATAATATTGCTATAATATAAGTTCATTTCTGTGAAATAATCCTATTAGTATTGAACTTGAGGGAAAACAAAATTTATTTCCTGTAATTACAGAGGAGGTAACAATGACTTTAATTAATTTACGACCGGAACGAGAAACCTTACGAATACATTTCCTTTATCGTTTGGCAGTGTGGACAATTAGTACAATATTTCTCTCACGCACCTATATACTTATCACTGCAATGTTTTAATGGTTATTGGTAAACTCAAACGGGAGGCAAAGTAGCTGGCTACCAAGACGATCCGTATCGTTTGTTCAACTTACTCATTTCTTGCCTAAACAGCTTTCGCTGATAATTAATTTAGTACACCAAAGGAAGCGTGACTGTATCATGGAGATAGTGTCTGAATATATTAAATACCCTGTCAGTCACTTACGTAAAGTCGTTGTTGCTTGGAGAACTATCAAAATTCTCGAGTTGCGAAAGGAAAATTAGAGTCGGAATGAAAAGATAATATAGATAACAGCAGTTTTATCACGAACGATTAATCATTGAAAGCATGCGCATTTAATTTTCGACGATTCGCGAATGGATAACTATTTAAATTTGATGAAAGGGGAATGAAAACAACTGATGCAAGATAGCACAGAATTGAAATAATAAGACTTAGGTTTCAACTCGTAACGTCATCATCAGGTACATAAAAAACAGCAAACACTCAATATGAGCAGATAAAAAGAGAGTGGGGAGTAAGTGGAGGAGAATGGGAGGGGAAAAGGAGTAACTAAGGGTGATAATACTCCCCCTTCCTCTTTTCCTCCACTTTATATTGAGCGTTTGATGGTTTTCACATACCTGATGATGACGCCATGCGTTGAAACCTAGGTCTTATTATTAACCCTTCAGACCCGATGAGGTTTATTCGCGGTCTCCGTTTCGTCACCCCGAATCCGCTCTCGGAAATGATAAGCAATGACTAAAGCTCCATTCCACTCCAGAAACCAACAATTAAAGTAAATTTCAAGATATTTCTCACTCGTGACAAGTTATTTGCCATATGAGAGAATAAAAAGTTTTAGAAGACGCAAAAACTGGGTTACACGACCAAATTTTTCTGAGTTCACGTTACGCTTAGACAATTTTCTGCGAAGTTTTTGTTTCTCTTAACGAAATAGCATGAGGTTTTTATTTGTGATAATGATGAAGGGAGTAACGTAGAGGAAAACCTGATTATTATATTGGACTGATAGAGAGTATTAGCAGTTTTATAAATGATATTGGGTGCACAATTCGGGATACATGTTTTTAAACTGAAGTCAACATAATATACAAAACAAAAAAATGCGAAAAGCACAAATGTGCAAAGAAAATCTCTTCCATGACGAAAATGTATGAAAAAAAAATTCTGCGGAATAAATCTTCCATGAGATGAAAGAGTGAATAATGCTGGACGTAATTGTACGTCTGAGGGCATTGAGAGGTTAAAATTCTGTGCTACCGTATATAAGATGTTTTAATTCCTCTTTCGTTTCGAAAAGCCACGTGATATTTTTAAGGAATACTAAACATTCATGTTTTCTAAAATGTGTATAGTATGCAAATTTTTATTGTGAGTAATTGGATCATTTCTGGGATGTCTCTGTTGCAATACTTTGCTTGAATCATGGGATACTAATAGAACTCATTTTAAAGGGCTGAAAATCTTGCCATGTCCCTAAATTTACATATTTAAAACCGTTTTCATCATTAAAAATAACAATGATGGACTCTATGACTCTCAAATCAAACATATATAGCCAACAATAAAGAAAAAAATTAAATATACACACAAAGGAAGTGGACAGAATTGAGTAAGAAAGGGACGTTTCCTTCTGGAGTGAAATTTTACAATTAACTGCCAAAGCCCGATATAAAAATTATTTAAACAGTTCTTAGCGAAGGATTCTTGTTCTTAGTAAACTAATATATATATATATATATATAATGGAATTAGTAATAAGAATTGAATTTTTATTACAATATGCCTTGTCTTGTCATTTAAGTTGAATAATCTCTGATCTTTTATCTCTGTATGTAATATATTCCAAAATATTGTATTATTTTATGTAAAATGTATTTGGAACTTCATATATCTGTTGGTAGTCTAAGGTTATGAATGCGTTATTTTTTGACAAATCTATTATATATGTACTTTGCTCATAGAAAAAAAAACTATACTACTCAAGGAAATTGAACAATCCATTGACCTCTGACAATGTGGAATGTTTCGGAAATTTAAATTGAAAATAATATTCCCTGAATGGCCTGCAGAAGATAAATTCTCCTCTTCTGGAATTCTATCCTAGGCAGTAAAACTTTACTGTTTCTTTTTTCTCTTTTTGTCTTATTTAGAGTTAGCTAAATGTCTATGTTATATACAATTTTGACTAGTATAACTGTATGTATTATTTCGATAATGTTTTTATAATATGTTTTTTCCTCATATTGAACTTTATGGATAACAATCTATGTAATTTTCTTTATTTTTATTTCTTATTTGTTTTATGCTATTTTTTATATTGCTATATTTTTTAATGTGAACTGATTCTTATTTATATATCACATGTAAGTACTTACTGGTAGTGAATTTCATAAATTTCTTAATTTTTTCTTATCTTTGACCTATTACTATTGGTAGGTTTGCGCAGGTTTTTCACATCCCCTTGTGGGTGTTTTCCTGCAGCGGATTTTTTTTCTAAGAATCTCTTAGGTTTTTTACATCCACAATTCTTCTAATTGATTCTACTTCTAATTTCATAATTAATAACATACATACATACAAAGGTCTTTATTAGGCAAAATTGGGACTTTTTAGTCCCATCTTCCATTAACGAATAACGATGAGTTGAATGGAAGAAGAGACTTTTAAGTCTCAATCTCGCCAAAATAAAGATTATTTATTATTATTATTATTACTGGTAGATACGACTCCCCTATGGTTCCTTAATGTTTCTTAGTTTCTAATGACGATTTATGATATATCAGTTTTCCTTCCTTCCATCTGCTGTTTTCGAAGTAGCTGCTTCATCTCATAATTATTTCCCTATTGGTTCTGTGCCTTTCCCATTCAATTTTGAGCAGCCTTTCAGCTCTCTCAAGAGCTCCATTTTCTTGGCTCCCACACGATGGAGCCTTGGAGAAAAGCGTACTTTCCAATACCTATTTACTTAACTATAGATATGTTTCGAAGATTTTTCATTTTCCCCCACTTGTGGGTGTTTTCTTGCTGTGGTGTGTTATTCCAAGTAAAAACTTGGGTTTCTAAACTCACATAATAAGTCCATTTCTTCTGTTTCCTTTTTCTCCAGCTATCTCTTTCTCTCAATTTTCTATGACAAAAAGTAAAATATAAGAAGTGACCTATTAGTGTCAATCTCAACAAATAAAAGTCGCCTCATGATTATTATTTTACCTGCAGATGGTGAGGAATCCAATTTCTGCATAAAATTCAATTTTTTTTATTGGTTAAAAGATAAATGGAAATTAAGATTTATTTTCATTAATGTTCTTCAAAATATTATAAAATTACGGTAATGTTAAAAGCTGTTTTTCAAGTTATGTGTTTCCCTCTGCTTTTTATATGTTATACCTCTTGCATTTTACATATCACACATAGCTTTTCATATAATGTGATATGTGACTCAAACATAATATATTCAATAATCTTAATTGCAATGATTTCCAAGTTAGGCAAGTATTTAAAATGTACAATTTATCGAAGAACATCATGACTTTTTTTATGGTTCGCAGTTGAGGTGAACAATTAACGTAAAGAAATCACGATATTTTAACATATGTTGGTAAAATTATTTTTCATATACGAATCAATAAAATGAAACAACAGAGGTAGCCATTTTCATTAATTTCCTTCAAAATACATTTTAACATAAAATAAGCTACACATCAATTTCACAAATATACTTTGCAATCAAGACGATAAATAACTAATAGCTAAGCTCTAAGAAGGCTTAAACATGAATATTCCTCTTTCCTCCGTTTATTTTGAAAAGCCATTCCTTTAATTTCAAAATGAGCTAGTCTTATTCTTAGTAGGGTCGCATTACTATTTTTATGAAATATAAATGATTGGTGATATTGCTACTTCTAGGGCTGTCATTTTCTCACAACTGTGTGAGTTCTCGACGTTGTGAAAGCATTTCACGAATGAAAATTATTTACATACCATACTGTTTTTCGTCGACACTGTTTAATATTGTGTCTTAATTTAAATATTAACAAAATTATTAAGTGCTTCGATATTGTGTTTCATAGAAGCTTTTCCATCTCAAAATCATACGATGATAGCTGAAAATTGAAAATCTCGATGCTCTAAATTCAAATCGATTCGCTACCAGATTGTGTCGAATGCATCTAATATATCATAACCGTAATCCTCGACACTCATTTGGTGAAAACTTGCAGATCCGTCAAAAAATCTTGCGATGCCTTCATCTTCGCTCACTTTGTCGTCGATTTTTCTTGCGTAGTCTTCATCTCCTTCGCTACCAAGATCATTACGGAATTGCGCAAAATCATCACCATCATCAGAAACATCCTCGTGACTTTTGCGAGGTCAAAGAATAAATTGGGATCCTGGAATACAAAAGTTGCCATTTATTGACCGAATGCATCGTGTCGTTGTAAAGAAAGAAAATTTGGAACACAGCCGTTGATGAATTCGAGGTTTAAAGTCTCCAATAGCCATCTTTGTCGGCGTTCTTCACCTCCTTCACCGCTTCTCTTAGAAAACAGGAAGGCTCAGATTATCACTCTTTTAAGAAAGCCTTTTTAGGATAGTATCGCTACTGAAATGTACATTGGGTGTTTTAAAAGGATCTGAGCCTTCCCTGTTTTCTCCAAATACCGGCAAAGGAGGTGAGAAACGCCGACAAAGACGGCTAATGGAGATTTCAAACCTCTAATCGTGTCGTTGAATGAAATTTTAAGAATCTCGTCTCAATACTGTACCGGGGAATATGTAGTAATTGTTCATATATGGTGGCCGGTCAGAAGCCGATGGTTTTTTATATCCAGAAGGCATCTTTGGTCTATTTCTACTACCGTACAATCCACCTTTCACTGGTTTACTTCCAAAACCAGATGGTTTTATATATCCGAAAGGCTTCTTTGGTCTATTTCTTCTACCGTACAGTCCTCCTTTCACTGATTTACTTCCAAAACCAGGTGGGGCAAGAGCAGGTGGTGGTGGAAGGTAACCATTCTTTCGAACGTACGCCTCTTCGGGTCGAGGAGGCCAGGCATACGCATGTGAAATGTCAAGATCTTCACCATCACTTTCTCCTATAGCAGAAAAGGAATAGCGTTACTGAATGAGCATATTTATCAAGGTTATTAAGAAACATTGTAACATAAAGTATGCTTAGATGAAAGAAGTTCGAGAGTGATGCTACTTAGCGTTAGTTAGGCCTCACCTTGAGTGTATGAGTAGTGTATGAGACCCTGCCGACTAGTGTTGCATTTTGTAATTAGAAAAGGTAAAACAAAAGGCTATACGTTTAGTAAAGAACTGCTAAGATGAAGCAACTAGTGTTAGACGATGCAGGACAGCAAATGGGAATCATTAGAAGATTGAAGACTGATTCAGGATAAAGGATAAACTTATTAAACGAGTTCAGAGAAAGTAAGTTCTCAGAATATAAAACTGACATTATATACCTCCCTGTTATACACCGTTCTAATAATGTGAGGAAGATCAGAAAAATAGATGCAGGAATGAATCTATTCAAGAATTCATTATTTCTTAAGCACGCATCGAAGCTTTAAGCTTTGTAGTGAATGTGTTACATTTGAATGGCTTCAGGAAATTCCCCTTTATGACTTGAATTAAGCAAATAAGCCCGGATCTCTAAGTTACAAAGAGCGAAATACATTGAATATTGAATTTTAAAACATCTTGTTTAAATTTAAAATACATAGCGGTAGTTATTCATTATTTTTTTGATGCACTTATCGTAATGATAGGAAATTCTTGCTTTGCTGGAAGTTTTTAATTAAGAATCGGTTTAAGAATAAAATTTAGATAAGACCTTACTGTTCCTGGGTTCGATGCCAGAGCACAATAACATTTCTCTCATAAGGAATATAGGTGAAAAGTAGGACGTCGTTTGAGGCAGTTGCAGCAAATATTTCTGCTTTAATTTTAACACGTAGTTAGAGATGGTGATCTTATAGTGTGCTGCATGGAAAGTATCACCAGAAAGACCCGGGTTCGATGCCGGGCGGTAAATATATCCCTTATAAAACATATTTTGGTAGTTTGCCATTATTTTTTTAAGCAATTATCGAAATGATAAGTTAAGTTCTAGCTAAGCAAGAGGACGTATATTAATAATCAGTTTCAGAAAAAAAGTTTGATAAGACCATGCCATGCCAGAGTTCGATGCCAGAGCACCTTAAAATTTCTCACATAAGGAATATATGTGAAAAGTAGGACGCCGTTTGAGGCAGTTGCAGCCAATATTTCTGCTTGAGTTTTCACACATAGTTAGAGACGGTGATCTTCTGTTGTACTGCATAATAAGTATCGACAGAAAGACCCGGGTTCGATTCCGGGTAGTAAATGAATCTCCCATATAAAATATATTAGGATATATTTTCATTATTTTTTACATGCACTTACCGATATGATAGGAAATTCTTGCTTAGGTTGAAGATGTATATTAAGACTAGGTTTAAGAAATATATTTAAATAAGACCATACTTTTCTTGCGTTCGATCCCATAGCACATTAAAATTTCTCACATAAGGAATATAAGGGAAAAGTAGGACGTCGACTGACGCAGTTGCATCCAATATTTCTGCTTGAATTTTCTCACATAGTTAGAGATGGTAATCTTCTGTTGTATCGCATAGAAAGTATTACAAGGAAGACCCGGGTCCTATGCCAGGTGGTAAATATATCTCCAATTTAAAACTTATTGGTATAATTTTAATAATTCTTTCGGAGTCTTCGGAGACCGTGAAGACAGACAGTTGACACTTTGCATGTGTATATGATAAATTTATTCTTACTTAAAATTTAACCATTTGCATGCAGAATGCAAGCAGCATTTTACTAGTATATACTATTGTATATATTATACTTTTTTATACGTTTTACTATATATATATATATATAGTTTAAAACCAGTTCTCTGAAAACCGCTGTCCCAACCTCACCGACAACTCGTCGCACTTCGGTTTTATTTCTTGGACTTTGTGTCCCAACTGGCGTGCTCCCTTCTCTAAATCACGAATGGGTGTTCGCTACGCAGTCAAATTATCAAACAATCTGTTTCTTAATTGTTCCTCTCTTTCGTCTTTCTCGTTCTCTACTCTCTTTCTTTCTCGTTCCTGTCTCTCTCCTCTCTCTCTCGTTGGCTTTCCTCTATAAATAAGCGAATCAAATGGTTCAGATCGGTGGACGTACCGGTCACCTTCTCCGACCTTGACTCATCCACGACCTTTGGTCCCGTCATCTGGCGTATCAGTTCGCCCCCCTCTTCGTTCATTTCCGTTTGGGAAACGTTTGAGTTACCTATTTTACTTGGATCTTGGAATTCTCGAACGGCTCCATCCGATTCTGATTCCGAAATTTGTCGAGTATCTCGACACAGCGTAAAGGCGTCATGGTATAAGTCCATGGCAGCACCTAACACAATAAATATTTCTAGTGGTTAAAAATCAAGATCAAAACAAACAAAATTAAGAGTAGGATGGGAAGCTATTTCTTCACTCCACCGAGGTCGACCGGGGAGATTTTCTACAGGACAGGGAATAGACCATGGAAAGGAAAAGTCAGTAGTAATGGAAATTAGCGAGCTAAACAACGAAAGTGAACGAAATAAACACCCTAACACGAATTATCAAAAATCTCAACTAACGATAACCTAACCTTATTCCAACTACCTCCTACCTGTAATAATCGAGCAGCGTCGTACTCCTTTTCGGATCCTGGTCACGGCACCAAATGTAACGAATTTTTCCTTCGATTACAGTAAAAACGTCCTTTATTCCAATTGACAATGCTTAATACAATAAAATCGACAAGGTAAGCTCTGCGGCGATTCCGCCGGTCAGCCGGAGCTCCGTTTCCTCCACCCCGTACTGCCACGAGCCCGCCAGCCTTCTTCCTCTCCCCTCGTCGTCGCCGTCCCCAAAAGTTCCTTCTTAGTGGCCGCGCGCCACCACTCGACATTTATCACAACAAAAACAAATGAAGACCACTTGGCCCACAAAAACAGAATTATTCATTACGATATATATATATATATATATATATATATATATATATATATATATATATATATATATATATATATCGTAATGAATATGTAATATAATGTTTAATATGTATATATATATATATATATGTATATATATATATATATATGTATATATGCCCATCCTCATCACCGCCACAGTTCATTGCCTCATCGGGGCGGAGGGGTGTTAACGGAGGTTGGAGGCGATGCATAGCCCAGGTTCAACCATGCTAAGAAGGCTTCAACAATATCCTCAGCTAAATAATGAAAGTGGTATTCACCGACCGGCAGTAGGACAGCCTGTTGAATTATTGTCCTACCCCCCCCCCCCCCCCGCCAAATACAAGTACAATTTTCATGATGAGCTTCTTTAATGGAAATTTATCCGGACGTAAAAGCACCACCCATTCCGATGTCTGGGAGGTGATGGCATTAAAGAGGTCCATCATGAAGAAAAGAATTACTACCCTGCAATTCACAACCTACAACTGCTGCAGCTTGAAGAGTGAAGAACGACTGCTGGAACTACTCAATGAAGCAGAGAAGATGAAATGGGATATCATCGGTCTCAGCGATGTCAGAAGAAAATCAGAGGAGCTACATAAACTGAAGGAAGGACACTTATTCTTTTACAGGGGTACCAAGGATGGAAGAAATGGAGGAGTTGGATTTTTGATCAACGGGAGATGGAAGGATAATGTGGTAAAAATAGAAGGTGTGTCAGATAGAATTTGTAAACTCATACTAAAGATCAATGAGCGTTACTCAGTACAGGTCATCCAAGTCTACGCACAAACAGCGGCAAGCAGCGAAGAGGAAATTGAAAACTTCTACCAAACTCTCGGCACTGAACATGACAAGTAGGCCCACTACTATAAAGTCATTATGGGAGATTTTAATGCTCGTGTAGGCCAGCGGGAAACTGATGACACTGTCGCAGGACAATATGGACTGGGCCAGAGAAATGAGCGAGGTCACCGCTTAGTAGAGTTTGCAGAATGCACCAATATGTATATAACAAATACATACTTTAAGAAAAATCCTACAAGGAAATGGACGTGGAGAGGTCCCAATGGAACAAAAAATGAAATAGACTAAATATTGGTAAACAGACTCTACACTGTAACTAACTGTGAAGTTTTGAATAACTTCAACACTGGAAGTGACCACAGAATTGTTAGATGCAGAATCAATATTAACCCCGGAATGGAACGAAGGAAGTTGGTTTCTTGCAAGAAGGAGGATATAAATATTGTTAAATTATCAGATAACGAGAAGCAGTTTCAGCTGGAACTTAGAAATACATTCTCAGCACTTCAAAATCGGTCACCTCAAGGGACATCACCTTGTCGAATTGGCGTGGAATGACCCATATATATATGAATGAATCTGGAGAAGGAATTATATATAATAGATATTTTGGAAGCCAAAAACTTTATTTCATTCAAGATGGTAATGTCTAATCAGATCAGGATTGTTTATTTACATGCCTATATAGAGGAGATTGGAGTAATGGCAGTCACTTAAGGGGTACAAATTGTAAAATTATGATTTTTATTTGTTTGAAATACTACAACCCCTAATAAAATACTTATACTCTTTCCTAAGAATTGATCACTAAATATTTAATTAAAACGAAATAATTAGTGTTTAATGACAAAAAAGTAAAACATTACCTTTGACTGGCATTACCCCGACCTTAGGATAATGTTAGTCGGTGGTGTCGTGATTATTTATTAACTATACATCAAGGAATATGAGGATTTTTTAATGATATAACCATGTTTAAATGAATGTCTGATATATAATTTTGGCTATATTATATATTTTAAGTTCTATAAAAATTACACAAAATAATCAATTAGTCTATAGTCATTAGAGCGCAAACACAATTTAAATGTCATTATCAGAGTTAAAAACAGGTTATAAAAATATATATTCTGTTTACACTCTGATTTATCTACTTCCTAGAGCAAATGTAACATAAATAGCCATCGGGAGTGTCCCAACCAGAACTGTCTGAATGTGCACACATGGTGACTGCCATTACCCCGAACGCATGGTTTTATTCAACAATAAAAAAAAATACTGTGCTTAAAATACAACTACCGAGATGGCGATCTCTGGTGTAGAAGTTCCAGAGAGAGTAACGTAACTGCCTCCAGATAATTTTTACTACTTGTAGTGTTTCTGTAATAATAACATTATAATTGAACAATAGCAACATAATTGAAAAAAACTTGGAGAAGCATCAAAAAGAAATGAAAATTGTTTGTCCAGTATTTAATATTCTGTTACTGTCATTTAAATTTCTACCTGATGTAATATATTATAATCATATCATGTATCAATTGCTAATCATACATAGCCAGGCAATTTCCACTACCCGATTTCTATAAAAATGTTTCATTTCTAAGAATTGACGTTTAATTTGGTTATTTTCGTCGTAAGAGCGGAACAATGAAAATAACCAATGAACTCGATCACCTGAGGACCACCTTCTTTCAAAATGGACACAAAATGAAGGAAGTAAACTTGGCCCTTAAAAGGGCCGCCTCCAGGACTGACAAGGAATGCAGAGCAGAAGAGGAGAAGCCTGCGGCCACCGCCTGCATCCCCTATGTGGCGCCTGTGTCGAGGAAAATTTCTAGGATCCTCGCAAAGCACAAAATACGGACCGTCCATAAGCCACCAAGAAAATTGGGAAATTTTCTCACGAATGTAAAAGATAAACTGGAGCTCAAAACACCTGGAGTCTACAGTGTACCCTGTGAGTGCGGAGCCGTATACGTGGGAGAAACCGGAAGGACTATTGAGACGCGAATTAAAGAACATTCGCGTAATATTAGACTACGGCAGTCTGAAAAATCAGCAATTGCTGAACACTGCCTTGACCAGAATCATCATATGAAATTTGAGGAAACGAAAGTTGTATGTATAGCACCGCGATTCTGGGACCGTGTCATAAAAGAATCCATTGAAATAAACATGACCAAGAATAACATCAACAGAGATGGAGGCTACTCCATCCACAAGACATGGCAACCGATCCTCCGGAAAATCTCCGAGAGCAGACAGCCAATGACGTCCAACCACCAGCGCGACCAATGAAAAAAAGTGAAAGGGACTTTCCGAGCCCCTATATATACCGGACCGATTTCCAACCTCGGCACTTCATCCCCTGAAGATGGCTGCGGTAATTGTAGCCGAAACGTCGGACCTGTTCCAAGAAACTACCCGGATGGAAACCCGAGAAAGATTCCTGCATCATCTACACCGGGAAAGCACCAAATCCTTCCTAGAAAGATATGTTTCAATCAAAAATCTATTTCTTAAATGACAAATTAATTAAAACACTGTTGATGCGTTATTAAATTTTATTGTAGATTTGTCTTATCTTAGTACCTAAGCTATTAAAACAAGAGCCAATTCTTGTTTCGGAGAAAATTTAAAACAACAGATCTTCGAAAAACAAATCTAAAGATCCAAGAACATCACACACAAATTATAAAAGCCGTATTCAAGCTAAATATGATTTTCAATACGAATGAAAATGATTATTAATGATTCAGAGGTTATTAAGAATGTTATAACAGAATCGCGTAATACTAAAAGTACTCTGTTGTCCGAAATTCTTTGCTGAATCACCAATATCCTTATCCAATACTCTGCCAACTCCTTTAGCTGAAACACCATTCACATCACTGCGAGAGGAATCAAATCGATGGAAAGGTGTATTGCCTTTGTATTGAGATTGCTTCTTGGGGTTGGACTCATCTGCAAAATATGAACATTATAATAGTATTTAACAAATATATGGGGACTATCTAAAAACAAACAATAAACTTACCATTATATGGCATGGGATAACCAAAGAAAGAAGATATTGGAAGCCCATTATATATCCCAGGAGCATAATCCTCCGCAGAAGATGAATCTCCATAACCAGCATTGTAACCATTAGGAGAGTAAGTATTGCCTGGATCGAATAACCCTTCCTCAGGAGGAGGAGGCCCATCATTACCGTCGGAAAGGCATCCTTGACAACCTCCACTTCCGCCACCACTTCCGCCACCGCTTCCACCTCCACTTTCACCACCGCTTCCACTTCCGCCCCCACCACCGCTTCCACCTCCGCTTCCACCACCTCCACTACTTCCGCCTTTTTGACCAATACAGAAAAGTTTGTTTTCATATTTATTTTTACAGTTAATTCGATCGTCATAATATAGTTATATTAAGATGGATAACCTAGAATCTCATGAACATCCTTTTTAATCTCACCGGTGCTCAGTAGTATCCTGAGGTTTTTATATTTAGAAGATTATTGTGCCTGGCATTTCACAAATATAAACTATGCAATAGGTGAAGATAGTGGTTTATCTGGATGCGTATGCCTTCTTGTCAACGATTGTATTTCGTAAGTTTGAAGAAAAATTATTCCACACTACATCACTGATTAAGGTATTTCCTGAACAAAAATCTACTTGATGAACTAAAAAAGAGCAACATCCAGATTTTGGTAATATCTTGAAAGCGAAATACTAATACAAGAAATACATCTGGTATGACCGATTGCTGTGCAGTCAATAGAAACAAGATCATTTTTTTAGAACAAGTGGTCTCTTACCTCCATATTATGTTAAGTATTTATGAAGTCGACTCCGATTCTCAGTTCTCTATTAAACCGATTCTTGGAGGAATCGATAATCGAAGAATCAAAGAATTTTAAGTCGATTCTGAAGAAATATTTATTAGTAAAAAATGGGCAAATTTAAAATTTTTGTGATTTTAAATTATCCGGGTGTCACTATAAAATTGCGCGTGTTTTTGCACTTAATACTTGATCGCAATTACCAGACAACTTGGCTAGAGTAAGTTTTTCTTTTTCAGAAGGTTGGAAACATGTTTTAACGCGCACCAAGAAGAGTAACGACGCCCAAGAACTACGGCAGCGATAGGCAGGGCTGAGGAACGCGACGGCGCGCCATCGCACATTGGGCTAAAATCGAAAAAACCGGACGTTGGGCCAAAAGTTTTTTTACTTTGAAACTTAGCATAGCCATTGCAAAAAGATCGAATTTTAGGTTTCCACCTGCCTTTTTTAATATTTTCAGGCGTCAAAAAGATATAAGGCGTCAAACTCAAAATTTTCACAGAAAATGAGAACCTCGGATTATTCACTTAACCATTCAAGTTGATTGATATGTAGCAACTTTCGAGAAGGCTGTTGGTAAAAACTAGGATATAGTAATGTAATAGAACTCTTTAACCTTTGATTCGTTGAAGTATATGTACTCTGATTATTTCGGACAAATTTCAAGATAAAGTAAAGAAGAAGACTAGGTAAACGGTGATGGAGTATCTAGTATCATATACCAAGCCATTCTACAAGGCTTCTTGACATGGAATCTGAAAAAAACTGTTTCTATTTATACCCTGAAATTGTTGTGGATTTTTCGTATGCGCTGCGCTACGTCGCCGAGCCGCGGTCCGACTCGGCGATAGAATCGCCCAAATCCAGTTTTGCTGTCTTTTTGGTGAGTCGAAGTCTATTAATCAGCCTCTTTCGTGTTAAATTCTTGATTATCATATTAAAAATTCATCTGAAGACAGTTTAGATTTAAAACAAGAATTTGATACATCTAATACACAAAATGGACGTGCATACCATTAAGAAAATTTAACATTACACGGATACGTGCCCCTAATTCAATTTTCAGCATGAAAACAATTATGGTGATGTTTTCATCGATATTATAAAATGTATTGCTAAAAATTTTATGTATTGATAAAAATATGCTTGGCAGAATTTTCATTAAATATATTCACATACGGAAGTTTTAGCTGACCCTTACGTTACGGGCTCGGAGTTAAGTCTATGACACTCAAGCGCTTTGCTCGCATCAGCTTATTGGCTAGGATTATTTGACCCTTTTCACTTTCAGCACCCAAGGGATCAGTATTGCAAGGGATGAAAAATGATCAGTACCATCATTAAAAAGATGATTTCATGGTGTCCAGGACGATTCTACTTTGAACCTAGCTACATTCTTAGATCTCAGGTTCAAGCAAATCCCCAAGGACTCTCTCTCATGATAGCTGATCAGAATTTCCATGGATGCATGAAGCTGGAACGGATCTGATTTATAGGAATTTAGAGGAGGCTAAGGGAATTTGTACTCTTACCTGTATGTCCCACTCCATAGCTCAACACCACTTTCCCCTTTGATTTCTTAGCCATAATATATCCCCGGCAGTAAACAATCTTTTGATTGTACGAAGCCATGGTGAGGAAACGAATCAGTCCTCTTTTCCCGGTCAGGAAAAATTTCCCTTTGTCTTCCTGAAGATGACTGTCCATGTCACCATCTTTTTTCTCCTCGACCGATCCTGAAAAACAGATAAAACTTGGAATTAAATTCGGCCCTTCTTTCACCCCGAACCGTAATTTTGAGTTCTTCTATGGTTCCTCATAGATGAAGCTTATAAAAACACATATTAGTTAGTGTCAGATTTTTATAAGTTAGGGTAAGATGTATGAAGAGGATTTTTAATCTAAGCATAGCCCTAAATAAAGTAGTATTCTAATCCATTTATAATAATAACAATAATAAACTGCCCTTATTCGTGCTAGATTGAGACTAAAGGCCTTTCCTTTCATCTAACCCACCGTCATAGTTTACTCAATAGTTATATTACAGAAATGATATAAGAAAAATGAGAAGCATTGCGGTTATAAAAAACCCAGGATATTCATTAGAAAATTCACTCAATGTAGGGATACACTCCCGAAGAAGGGAGTATGAAAAATCTGCGCAAACCTACCTATATTCATAAATAAAAAATGAGAAGAAACATGCTAAAATACATAACTTTAAAATCAATTATTAAATATATGTGATATATCAATAAGCATAGTCGTGTAAGCATTAAATAAGTGTTATCAATGTACAAAAGTAATACAAGACAAAAAGGAAAAGAATGTTCCTAAATTCCCAAGTATTATATAGGATTCATAATTCTCTGATGAAAAAATTGGTTTCTTATTATAAAAAGTATATATTACATTTGCTTTCTCATTTAGAATCCTTGAATCCCCAAGATACTCCATATTCCTTTTCAGTCATTTTGGGGAATGCCATTCGTCATAATTTGCAATTCAGCTTTTATTGACATAATGACTTCATTTTTTAAACAAATTCAATGCACGCAAGTATTGACAATGATCTCTTCTTATGGTTACGTAGGATTATTTAACCTGATAATATTTTCAAATCTTTTCTTTCAGAAATGGACAGTGTATGGTCACTGCTGGTCTAAATTATATGCCTAGATCTGTGTTTGAGTCATAGTCAGATATGAATTTTCACTTTTGATTACTGCTTGGGCTTTCTGACTCTCTTGGCTCTCTATGTGCTCTAAAAGTACAGCGTTTAAGTGAACTTGTAACGGTGACGACTGATATGTTGGAATGCCTATATGAACCAAAGTCTAATTGTCGTTCGGAAAATTTCTAGGCTATAAATTATTTCGTTCATTCATTTCATCTTCAAGAATTCTTACCATCAGTTGACCTCTCGAGTGCATACGGAGGAGGTGTTTCTCCAAATTCAAGTCGTTTTCCAAAGTCATCGGCCAAATCTTCCTGAGCATCATCGTCTTCTGTAGGAAAATCAAGACAATGTTAAGACAGAGTATCGAATAGTCCATCGACTACTACCTCTAAATTACAGTCTATAAAATATTAGATTAAATTTAGACTCTGTAAAAAATTACAGCCCAAATTTGGTTGGTGGGTATTATTGAGGATCGAATCAGCCAATTGCTCAATTTATTGATTGTCGTTGATATTTAACATATGATCCTTACGCCACTCATTCCACATTCAAAATGCAGAAAAATCATAACAATACTTCATAACTTAAAATTGTTGAACAACAGTCTGGTTAGCATTCAAATTTATTCAATATTGTGCACCTTTGTAACCTTTCAATGGAGTTATAATGGAGTTAACTATGCAGTAATATTTCCCGCAGAGACAGCTGCCGAAGCGTCGGAATATACATAGAATATGATAGAATATTCACCGAGAAAAGATACAAAGAGATACACATGAAAGCAAGAGATCCTTTCTCCTTAAAATATACTCCCCAAAATTTTCTAAGTGCAATTTCCAAAGAGTAACGTACTTAAACTGGTGATGAAATTCTGAAAACTTACTCACTTTTTGTCCAAATGGTACGGAAAAATCTATTGAAGAAGTACTACACAGGTTTATTTTTTCAGAGATTCTTAAGAACTGTTAGTTCAAGCAGTAAGGTGGACATTTCCTTTTCTTCTGCAATAGTACTATGTTACGATAAAGTTATTTCATTATAATCAATCGATTCGGCCGAGATGTTGTGGAACGACATAATTGAAAAAAGATTTTTACTTTTCCACAAGGTACCTTGTGGAAAAGTAAAAATCTTTTTTCAAAGTTTACATTGTTGAATCGCAATATATCTACCCAGAAAACTGCCAAACGTTGGTGGAAACTTAGTGGCTTGCCTTACCTGTGTCTGTGGGAAGGGATTCCGTGAAACTGCATAGCTGGATGCTAAGGGCTATCAATAGGGATAACCCTAGCGATTTCCAAGGGGGCATCTTACCTGCAATTAAGAGGAAATAATCGTCAATTATTTGTTGGGTGTAAAATACATTCTAACTTATGGAAATTGATTCCTCTTAAACATAAATTAAGCTACGAAATCAAACTACGATCTTAAAATTTCATTTCGCGCGTAATCAAAGTTGAGACAAATAAATTTTAAAAGCACTTGATTAAAATCATAACAATAAGTGTGCTTCAGTGATGGTTGAATAAAGACATTAGGAATGTGATATTATCAAGTAAGAATGAGCTCGATTTTAGAGAGAAAACAATCTTTAGCGCACGCTCTTTCCCTTACAATAAAAAATTGATTTACATATCACTGGAGAAATTCTGAGCAAGATTTCGTTATTAAGTGCATGTTGATATTTTTCTATTCGTTATAAGTCTTGATTTAACAGTTATATTTAATTATAAACTGAAAACGGACAGGAATAAAATCTGACAGCCGGGATTACTTCATATTTCTTATTGAAGTAAGTTACCGTTTAAAAATATCAATATTTAGACCTAGGTTGTATTTCAGGACTAAAAGATGAAGGTACCGCAAAATAGTATTCATAAAAACCACAAAATCATGAAACAGCACTACCTGGCTTTCAGTACGCTGATGTTCAGCACGTGATGATGAGGCCAGGCATCGAAACCGTAAGCCGCTTTTGTGGTGTTGTTCAAGCAAAACTATTCTATAGCTACTTGTACTTAAAGTAACAACTTGCTTGACTATAAACCGCAGTTTAATTCAATAGCTATGATCGAAAGAGAGCATATTAAAAGTTTTTGTATTCGCATGAAAGAAAAATAAAATTTTCAATATACAAAACAACTATCGAACTAGAGGGCAGCTTCGGGATGCCTCTAATTGTTATCGGGAAAACATATTATCCAAACCTGTTAGTAGAAAAGGGAAAACGACCGTTTATCTGGCTTAACAAGGACAAGCGCGATTATGTTTTTCATTAGTTTAGGAAAGAAATAAGTCGCAGTGAACGTGTAGTGTATAATTTCCAGATGCACCCCGTAAATTTACGCGCAAATTTAGTCGATTTGAATATATCTCTTTGAATTCAAGGGATAAAGAAATTTAATTAATGTGAGAGACCTAGATTAGCATTTTATGTTTTATCCATATTGGAACGATTCAAACAATATTCCGCTCTGAGGGCGTGAATAATCACGAACTTGACTTCGCAGGTTAGGTCAAATGCCTGAAATCGTGTACAAGAAAAATTCCTTTCCCAATAAGATCTGTAATAAAACAAATTAGCCTCTCGTCGATCTCATACAAGCGCGGAAAAGGGGAACTGGTTATTAAATGAACCAAAAAAAAAAACAGAATAAAGCCGTTCGCTTTGTTCATAAAACTTCGTGGTCCGAGTCAAAAATCACTAATTACTCTGGTGGAGAAACGCTGCTCACCCGTTATCAGGCTTGCTGATAAAGTCGTTCCGTCCTCGGAGCGCACGGCGGGAATCTGGGAGAAACGAAAATTAAGGTGGAATTCCAATGACTCAATCTTTTTTGGGTCAATTATCGCATTTAATTGACAAAAAAACAATGACACAAGATTTACAAAAGAATTACATTAATAAAATCCCCCAAAATAACACACACACAATACACTACAAACAAAACCCCATGCTCAATTATGAGCGATGTGAAAATTAACCGATAGCTTCAAAACAGCTACCAAGAGAAATATCTTAACAAAATCCCCCCCAAAAAAAAACACATACACAATATACAATAAATGAAACTGTATGCTCGAGTATGGGTGATTTCAAAAAATAACCGACAGCTTCAAAACAGCTACCAAGAGAAATATCTTAACAAAATCCCTTCAAAATAACACACACTTAGTGAAAAAGTCAATCACGCAAGATGAAGTTTACTTTAAGACCTCAGGGTCTGAAAAAAGACCTTAGAATATTGCTCACGTCTCTCACAATTGTGCTCTAGTCGAAATTTAGGAAGATGGAGTCCACAATCACGCGAAATCTTCTGATCGCCTTTCTCCTCAGTAGACCGTTGCGGCTCGGGGCCAAATCCCTCGGTGTCGGGTGGAGATAATAGCTGCTCACGACGACCCGGGTATATTTCACACAAGCTTCTTCCAAATGCGAAACGCAACTGGAGAAATGAAGCAGAGACGTGGAGTGCTCCTTGCCTCTTCCAACGTACTGTATATGACTGGGCACAAGACCCGTAGAGCTATGCGCTGATAGGCAAGAGAGCCCGAGAGAACCAGTTCCTCTTTTTCGCGCTTGTATGAGATCGACGGGAGACTAATTTGTTTTACTCTAGATCTTTTTGGGAAAGGAATTTTTCTTGTGCACGGTTTCAGGTATTCGAGCTAGCCTTCGAAGTTGGGTTCGTGATTATTCACACCCTCAGAGCGGGGCTGTTGTTGTTTGAATCGTTACAATATATTGGCAACACCGGTTAAAAACCTTTTTGAAATTTAATTTTTCCAACTCTTTTGTGTGTGAATAATTTCCCACCAATAAGTTCCCAAGGTCAATAAAACATTCTTATAGCATTATTAAGGCTATAGTGTAGTTGGATCCATAGTCTTGATACAAATCCGAATCCTCATTACCGATTTAATATCAAATGGATCCTCGAAGCTGTTCAGTTACGTATTACAAAGATACCGTACTTAGATTAAAAACATCTTTCAATGCACATGCTATTCTTTTTTTCAAAAATAAGCGAGGTAAAATTAAAGAAATTGCGACTTTTATAATCAGCTACGAATTAAACATTTACACTCCTAAGAAGTTCAAAACCTCCCTCATTGGTTGGAGGGATAATATATTCGCTTAAGAAAAGAAGGTTTTTTATTGTTATTGAATCGGTAAAACTACATCAAAATGTATTGCATTTTCAAGTTCACATTGTTTTTCTTCGATAGCTGTCCTTCGTTATTTTTGTTACTTTTAAGGTATATTAAGAATTACTTACAAGGTATCGGTATCGGTAACAAGGAACCGGTAATATAGAGGTTTCGTTCGTTATCTTTAATTATATAATATTTAATTAAGTTAATAATTACAATTTTCCAAGATGAAAAGATTCCGACTAAAATGTATTTGCAACCGATGCAAACAATCGTGTTTCGAAAAAGAAAGTAAAATTATTTGAAGATCAATATTGCCGTAGTGATGTAAAATGACTGGCTTTTCCTACTACGTTTCAAGATTAACCCTTGTTGCATTCAAAAGCGAAAGAATTAAGGATGGTATAGAATGGGCTTGAAAGTGTAGTATACAGAGTGGGAATTTCTCCTGAGAAGTCATTTGAGTTAAATTCATAAATTTCGGCACGGTTGTAAGCAATTACGTCATGGATTCACACGGATGGAAAATTCTATTCATTTTATATTACCTTAAAATAGATGTTAACAAATTCATTTTTATGATGAAAAGGAATGCCATACCAAACAATATCATGAGATATCTTGTGAAAAGAGCTTACAAATTATTCCGGCAAACAATACACCAAATACGAAATCATTTGCCTAATAAGAAACATATCCACGTTTGATAGGTTTTTACCTAAGACTTACCCACAATTAAAATAATTATAGCGACACAAACAGACCATATTTCAAATAGAAGATAGGAACCTTAAACTGTGAATGCAATTTAATATCTACTGCATTACCTTTTCTTATTCACTTTGTTATGAACAACTGCGAAGTGGTATGGTTTTCATTTGTTTGAGGTTTATTTGTCTTATGTTTTCGTATTGAATAGAGTAATATCAATTAAGAGAAATTGTGGTTTTTATTTCCTTCGGAAACCGAGCGACCCTGAGTTCATGCATTTCGCGGTAAATTTAATTTGTTTGTTCTTTTGAATATTGGCGCCCAACTTTCGATCTTTTGATCAGTAGTTTAAATCTTTATAACCTTTTACGCCCCGCGCGGCATTTTTTATTATTTTTCTTATTTTATTTAAAAAGTATCGTTACAACTTTGTTATGAACAACTGCGAAGTACTTCTAAACAATTTAAATGGATTTATATACAGTTTGTATCAACTATATGATGGTGAAAATAGTTTTCATGAAATAATTGTTATTTATTGACTTTCAGATAGCAGACTTTAAATCTAGAACCGTCGCGTATGATATAGATATTAAATATTCTTAGGGTGTTAATTGACATTTTCCTCGACCTACGGAAGTTATTCTAAGGTAGTTAAGTGAGAAAGAAAAAAATATTTCAATCCATAGAGGATGTGTTTTCTATTGATTTATTATCGATTAGTTTATAAATTAGTCCTCATTAGGGCATCCATAGATCCACAGAAAATATATCACTTTTCAGAAGAATTAATTCAATCGCTATATTTGATTACGTAAATATTCTCAAAGTTATGTGTTTATTTATTACGACTTAAATGTTGCTTGCATACGGCAAGCATATCGATAACACTAATTTCAAGTCGGCATCATATCGAGAGGTCCTCAAAAGTAAAAAAGGATTGATAATATTCTTAAAATTCGCTGCATTTATCCGACCGGCATCGAACCCGGGTCTTCCTGATGATACTTACTATGTAGTACAACAGCAGTTCACAATCTCTAACTATGTTTGAAAACTCAAGCAGAAATATTTGCTGCAACTGCCTCAAACGACGTCCTACTTTTTACATATATTCATTATGTGTGAAATTGTAATGTGCTCTGGCATCGAACCCAGGAACAGCATGGTCTTACATCATTTTTTTTCTTAAACAGATTCTTAACATACATCTTCCAACGGAGCAAGAAATTCCTATCATTTCGATATGTGCATCAAGAAAAAAATTGAAGAACTTCCTCGATGTATTTCAAAGGGCAGAATTTTGCATCGTCTTAGCATCGAACCCAGGATAGTTGCCGTGAAAGTCATTTATGTTTTCCATAGATCATGACCATATAAATAGGCTCCTTGAGTTTTAATCCTCTACCTATCCGGGAAGTATTTTTTTTAATTCCCGAAAATCTAATCAATGCTTTTAAATGTGAAATATCGGGACTTTGACTCACTGAGGTTCAAAATCACAATTTTTCTGATGGTTGCGCGGCATTGACAATACGTCGTAAAAATTTCAAGTCAATGACGCTTGTGGTTTAGCCTGTGAATTAGTATCCTATCTGGGTATCTATATATATATGAATGAATCTGGAGAAGCGTCTATATATAATAGATACACAACAGTCGCAGTTAGTCACAAGGTTTGGTGGCAGTGTTAACTTACATAACAATTAATTAAAAAAATAACATAAAAATATTACTGTGCATACATACAATAAACCCATTTAAATACAAAATTAGCATGTATGAATAAATAGTAATAAAATATAGATAATTACAAAAGTATAAATATGCAGTAGGTATGAATCATATATTAAAAAATATTGCTGTGACTTAGCTAAGTCAGAATTAATTTTAAATAACCTTAATCAGCATATACGTTACATGTATCATCCAAGATTTTTCAGGGTTCCTGACAGGCCTTCACGGCTACCGTAGCCGCCACTGGGCCCACGAAGTCTCCGCAGTACATCATCCTACCAGGCGATCCAATGCTTGTCTCACATTTCGTTACCGGCAGGCACATTCAACAAATTTTTAATTTTACTTATACAATATTTTAGTTTTACTAAAACAATTAATATTTTTTGGGAAAGGTTCGAAGGCTTCTACAGGTAGACTGTTCCATTCCTTAATTGTTCTCTTTAGAAAAGAGTATTTTCGGTTATCTATTTTTTGTTTTATACATCTTCCTTTGTATTTATGATCGCGCCTACCCAAGTAATCTGCCTCCTTAACTCTATCATTTAATTCAAAATATTCTGTGATATAGTAAAAGTTTGTTTTCACTATCGCTCTTTTAGTATCACCTTAAAAATTACATTAATTGATCCTTTTTATTGATGGAGAATGAAAAAATGAATTGTCTGATTTTTTTAAAGATATTATGTAATTTATGCGATCGGAATCGTAAATTAAAAAATTATAACCTGTATTCTTCTTTATTCAGCAATACGCTGAAAGGTAGAGGAAAATGCATCTTTCGTTTTATTTATTTATTTATTCAATTTATTCAACGGGATGTACCTTTTTATTAAAAACAATGCACCATCACAGCACCAAAATCAACAGAATTTAAAAGGATAAAAACAATAAGCAATAGGATTTTATAAGTATAAATATCAAAAATATAGCAATTTATATCACAAATTATTTTATTAAAGTTGTATATCACTATCATCATTACTATCAGTATTATAAATAATAAAATTTACATATAGGATGTTACAAATAATAAACATGAGTAGATAAATAAATACAGCATATAACTATTGTGAAAAGATTTACTTTCGTATTATTCTGTCTTACTTGTGACTATATCAATGTGAGTTTCATTAGATATGAGTGATGCTTTTCAGCGGTATTCGTTCTTCTCATTTAGCATTGAGATTAATTTTGGAGTGGTTGAGGGTGCAACCAGCCTTCATACGATCATACGATGATAGCTGAAAATTGAAAATCTCGATGCTCTAAATTCAAATCGATTCGCTACCAGATTGTGTCAAATGCATCTAATATATCATAACAGTAATCCTCGACACTCATTTGGTGAAAACTTGCTGGTCCGTTAAGAAATCCTGCGATGCCTTCATCTTCGCTTACTTTGTCATCGATTTTTCTTGCGTAGTCGTCATCTCCTTCGCTTCCAAGATCATTACGGAAATGCGCAAAATCATCACCATCATCAGATACATCCCCGTGACTTTTGCGAGGTCGAAGAATAAACTGGGATCCTGGAATACAAAATTTGCCGTTTATTGACCGAATGCATCGTGTCGTTGTAAAGAAAGAAAATTTGGAACACAGCCGTTGATGAATTCGAGGTTTAAAGTCTCCAATAGCCATCTTTGTCGGCGTTCTTCACCACCTTCACCGGTACTCTTAGTAAACAGGAAAGCTCAGACTATCGCTCTTTTAAGAAAGCTTTTTTAGGATAGTATCGCTACTGAAATGTACATTGGGTGTTTTTAAAGGATCTGAGCCTTCCCTGTTTTCTCCAAATACCGGTAAAGGAGGTGAGAAACGCCGACAAAGACGGTTAATAGAGATTTCAAACCTCTAATCGTGTCGTTGAATGAAATGTGAAGAAGTTCGTCTCAATACTGTACCGGGGAATATGTAGTAATTGTTCATATATGGTGGCCGGTCAGCAGCCGATGGTTTTTTATATCCAAAAGGCTTCTTTGGTCTATTTCTACTACCGTACAATCCACCTTTCACTGGTTTACTTCCAAAACCAGATGGTTTTGTATATCCGAAAGGCTTCTTTGGTCTATTTCTACTACCGTACAATCCACCTTTCACTGGTTTACTTCCAAAACCAGATGGTTTTATATATCCGAAAGGCTTCTTTGGTCTATTTCTACTACCGTACAATCCACCTTTCACTGATTTACTTCCAAAACCAGGTGGGGCAAGAGCAGGTGGTGGTGGACGGTAACCATTCTTTCGAACGTACGCCTCTTCGGGTCGAGGAGGCCAGGCATACGCATGTGAAATGTCAAGATCTTCACCATCACTTTCTCCTATAGCAGAAAAGGAATAGCGTTACTGAATGAGCATATCTATCAAGGTTATTATGAAACAATGTAAAATAAAGTATGCTTAGATGAAAGAAGTTCGAGAGCGATGTTACTTAGCGTTAGTTAGGCCTCACCTTGAGTGTATGAGACCCTGCCGACTAGTATTGCATTTTGTAATTAGAAAAGGTAAAACAAAATGAGGTCCGTTTTGTAAAGAATTGCTAAGATGAAGCAGTGAGTGTTACTAAGATGATATAGGACGGGGAATGGGAATCATTTGAAGATTGAAGACTGATTCAGGATAAAGGATAAACTTAAGAAATGAGTTCAGAGAAAGTAAGTTCTCAGAAGATGTAACTGACATTATACACCTTCCTATTATATACCGTTCTAATAATGCGAGGAAGATCAGAGAAATAGATGCTAGAATGAATCTATCCAAGAATTTATTATTTTTTAAGCACGCATCGAAGCTTTAGGCTTTGTAGTGAATGTGTTACATTTGAATGGCTTCAGGAAATTCCCTTTCATGACTTGAATTAAGCATACATATAAGCCCGGATCTCTAAGTTATAAAGAGCGAAATACATTGAATATTGAATTTTAAAGCATTTTGTTTTCCAATATTACATTTAGAATCGCATATTAAATTTAACGAAATATTATTTGCTATTCAAATAGACCGGCAGTCGACAACCGTTTGGACCGCACGGGCCACTAAACCAGCAAATTGTTTAGATCTAGGGGAAAATTACCTTCGCTGCTGTATCCAAATTCCTCGGTTCCCTGAACAGAGGTTTCCTCCTCCGACGAAGAAGATATACTATCTTCCTCAGAGGCATAGCTTGTAGGTTCTGATTCCGATGTAGAGAGATCTGACTGAGCATCTTCTTCACTGGACACATGGTCTGATTGTGATGTAAAAGATTCTGACAGATACTCTTCTACACTGGACACATGCTCCCAATCTGGTGTAGTGGGATTTGACTGATTATCTTCTTCACTGGAGGTAGCGTATGATTCTGATGATGATAGATCAGACTGAGAACCTTCTTCACTAGACATAGACTCTGATTCTGGTGTAGTAGGATTTGACATATTATCTTCTTCAAAAGTCGTACCGTATGATTCTGACGAGGTGGGATTGGATTGAGATTCTTCACTGTACGTTTCATCAGATTCATCTGATGGAATTCCTTCTCCGGGTGTATCATCAACTACACCAGGAAATGTAAACACTTGTTTGTAAGCAGGTGTGGTGATGAAACCAAAACCTACTGTTGGAAACCCTTCTAGCGAAATGGTAGATATTGGTTGAGCGTTAGGCGGAGTAGTAGAGTCCACAGTTGCATTGGAAAGCGAATCCAACAATACTAGTGGGAGCTCATCCGGCGAAGGCGTGGTAGGCAATGTTGGAGTTGTTGATGGAGCGGTAAATGGAGCTGCAGATGGAGCGGTAGATGTTGTGGTGAGTGTAGTGGTCGGTAGAGCGGGTTGCGGAGATTCTGACGAGTTGAGATTGGATTGAGATTCTTCACTGGACGTTTCATCAGATTCATCTGATGGAATTCCTTCTCCGGGTGAATCGTCAACTACACCAGGAAATTTAAACACTTGTGTGTAAACAGGTGTGGTGGTGAAACTAAAACCTACTGTTGGAAACCCTTCTAGCGAAATGGTAGATATTGGTTGAGCGTTAGGCGGAGTAGTAGAGTCCACATTTGCATTGGAAAGCGAATCCAACGATACTAGTGGGAGCTCATCCGGCGAAGGCGTGGTAGGCAATGTTGGAATAGTTGATGGAGTGGTAAATGGAGGTGCAGATGGAGCGGTAGATGTTGTGGTCAGTGTAGTGGTTGGTAGAGTGGGTTGCGGAGAAGTTAATTTTGCAGTGACCATACTAGTACTTTCTCCCTCATTTGGAACTTCAGCAAACTCTGGTAATAGTGGTTGAGACTCTTCTGGAAAATTTGTTGTGGGCTGAGTTGAAGGAGTTAGTGTGGTGGTGTGTATAATTGGATTTTGAGAGGTAGATGGAGTACTTTCTTCGTTATATGCATTGATAAGTAGATCTTCAGATTCTGGAATTAATTCTGATGGAGGTGGGTAGGTGGGTAGAGTTGAAGGAATAGAAGTCGTGGTAGATGGAATTGTAGTTTCAGGAATAATTGGAGGTATATTCACGGCGTCGTAATTGATCGGTATGGGACCTTGAGTCTCATCTGCCGAAGCCGCAGGTGTAGTGGTAGGTGGAATAGTGCTTGGAATAGTGGTTGTAGTTTCAGCTGCAGGTAACATCGATCCATGATTATAACTTCCTGCAAGAGAAATTGAAATTCATCGATATTTGACCAGCAAAATGGAACCAAATTGACAAAAATGTATTCTTACCTGAGTCTGTTGATACTCCAAGGTTGATAACCAAATCTCCTTTCGATTTTTTGGCACCTAAGAATCCCTGGCAGAAAATAACCTTTTCCGTCATTGGTGCATGAGCTAGAAATTTGATGATTGTTCTTCTGTTATGAAAAGGTCCTTCTCCTCCCTGAACAGACTGCCCTCCGTGATGGCTGCGGAACGGTATACTTTGACTTTTAATTCTGTCTTTTCTTTGCTCTTTCCCTCCTGGATCTTTCCTTTCTGAGATATACAAAAATCTAACATCGGAATGACATACATCTTTTACTAGTGAGACACTCTTCTATTGATTTCTTTACAGCTTACTTCCCATGATTTTCGTCAAAAATTTAACAAATTAATAAAAAAGATATAGGTTATAGCGACAAGATAAAATTATATGATTTAAGAAGGAATTAAACTATGCGGAAACACTATATAAGCTTAAACTACCTCACTTCTCATTCCGCCTACTAGGCCTCATACCATTCTGCTAGTTCTTCGTAGCTAATGTTGGAGGGGGCAACGAACCAACTGGCCTTCTGGCTGAACACTCTACAGATCACCATATATTCTTCAGTATCATAGTATTTTTATAAACATATTAAAGTAGTTTATTGATGGATTTGATTACTGGGCATTTTTTGTCTTCCTTCATTATAACGGTAGAAACAGTTATAAATACTGCGTCAATATATGCTAAAGATCTCCCATCTAAATATCGCATTATAAAGATACAAGGCTCTGAAAATTGAAAATCAAATTACCCCGGTAAAATTGGGGAAAAGCAGGGAAATTGGCATTCCAAAGATGAAATTACAAGTAAAATTGATTTATCCCAGCTTCTCACTTTTTGGGCCGTAGAGAAAAGTGAGATCCTTGGTACGGTCAAGCAGAGATCCATCCTTTGAGGCTTCTGATGAATGCTTTCCTGCAAGATAAAAATAAGTATATCTAGCATGGATGACTAACTGCCAACAGACTATAGTTAGAGGTTTGAAATCTCCAAAAGCCGTCTTTGTTGGCGATTCTCCTCTTACTTCCTGGTAGTCGGAAAATGCAAGAAAGGAATTCCGCATTAAAATTGTACGTAAAGATCTTTTCAATAGCAATGCTACTTTCCTCAGAGGTCGTAATATTGGTATTTTATGACTGAGAAATATCTCAGTACACCTTGTTTGCACTAAAATAATTCATATAAAATGTCATTCAACAGACATATGCAATATAGATCGTTCAAATATATTTGTCAGCGATGAAAAACGATCATAAAATGTAAATTATAAATAAATAAAGACAAACATTTGTTTCTATATAAGATTTTACGAATGTTCTACAATCGTGGTGGAGAGACCATGTAAAACCCAGTGTCTATACCCTAAGAGCAAAAGATAATATTGTTTTACCTAAACCAAATAATGAAATTTTTCGTCATTTATTTCTTTATTTTTGACCTAAATTGTTTGTTTCTCTACCTGTGATTATAACTGGTGTAGATAAAAAAGGAACTTTTTTTGAACTTTGTTTTTTGTTTTTTTTGTGTTTTGTTTTTTACTTTTAGTTAAAGAATGGTTATTTGAGAACAAAGAGGTTGAGTATTTGCTGAAAAGAAATGAGTAAATTTCTTCTGTTAGGATCGACAAATCATAATTGTGTTACTTTATTTTGCAATGTGCATGTTATGATTGCCTGTATTGGTTCCGGCATTTTAGATTTTTTTCCTATTTTTATTTTTCTTAATGATTATTTTTTATTACGAATGATTACTTTTAATTTTTGTAAAGTTACTTGTTAATAGCAGTAAAGTGACTGTTTTTTGTTGTTTTCTATATTTTTATTGGACTGGAAGAGTCGGTTGACCCCAAACAGGATGTCATCCTAAGGGAACCTATCACCCTCGATTTTAATTTTTGTGATATTTACTTATGTGTATGGGTTTATTTGAGGAACAAATAAATAATAATAATAGATTAACTTAATAATTTGTTACTTTTACAGTAGGTGTCTCTAAAAATGTCTTATTTGAGATGAGTGTTAACTATGAAATACGAAAATTCCCTTCCGTAAAATTTCAATCAATGGGATTATAATTGCGTTCGTTATTCATAGTAAATCTATGTCATGTTATATCTGATTTACCTGATGAAGATACCGCTCTACAATGTTGAACACTCCAGGTGACCAATAGGCATAAGCCTAACGTATTGATGTTCCAGGGAGGCTTCATGTCCTGTAATAAGAAATAAATAGCCTGAACTGACCACAAATGCATTGACATATGGTAGGTTCATGTTCTTCCTCTATTACTTTTTATGAATCCATATATCATAGATCATAACCTTAAATGTCTATTTTAATAATCTTTATTCATTGCCAGAGGGTAAATTTTAATTTTAAATTATTTGCTAAAATAAGTATTTCCTTAGGTATTCAATGGGGTGTCTAAAACATAAACTCCAATATTCAATGGATCTTATGTTTACTGATTTTTTTTCTTTTTAATGCAAGTGGAGGAGGAGATGTTTATAAAATCCGAGTTATTTATGATACCAAAACATACACTCCTACTATATGTAGACTGCTTAAACGTGCTGATCAAAAGTTATTAAAGCATACGTGGAAGATATCGTATAAATCTCTCCGTTTCTTTCATGATTTTGGATACATATTTTTTCTGCAAACCTTTCGAATGACTGGAGCCAAAAATAATTGACAAAACTGAGCTATAGTCAACGGTTTTCAATTTTAGAGGTTGAAATTCATCAGTTTACCCAAATAAAGGATTTAATGACAACAATTTTCACAGTCTATCTGAAATATTTTTAATGTAATCTACACAAGAAATAAAAGTAGCGGAAAAGCATAATGTAAGTATCATTTACATAACCGAAATAAATCAGAATTGACACTTTCTATACATTGACTTCAAAATTATTCAGGCTCACTAGATTACCAGAGTCGTGCGTAAATCAAGATAGGCCAATTATAGAAATTTATTTGCAGAGTGTGATAATTCTTGTAGCAGTTTTTTAATCTAAATTCCACGTAGGTCATACATGCACCAAATGTGCTGGAGATCAAATAACTAAGATTCATAGCAGTAATTGAGATAATTTTCAAGCAAATTTTTCTATTTAAATAGCGTCATTATTTCCTCCATTTATCAAATAATCATTACGAAAACATGCTTGTTATGTAAGCCAAATAACTTGTTTCTGAGTACAGCGATGTATATACAATAGTGATAAAACTAAAAAATAGATTACTGAGTCGTTCGGTATGATAATATTGCTGCTATTTATTCAAAAGGTTTTGGACATTTTCGGTCAATTCGCAACTGTACTCACTGGGATTCGAACCTAGGACAGCGTTAACCGAACGCGGAGCCCACTTTCTCTCCCGGGAACCCTGTTATATTTCATACACATTATATGTTCGTAAAATTTATATTGAATTTCATTAATTCTCTCATTTACAATATCATTAGCTCAAACTTAACGGAGACGACCATTATGTATTTTACAGCCGTGGAAGTTTTTTTCACGATTATGTTTATTTAGATATTTTCCTGGTTGGATATACTTGGTTAACGCAAACAAAAAAGTTTAATAAATTGAAACATTTTTTAACAGTTTTGCTCGTGTATTATTTGGTGTTTGAGTCACGATAAATGACGATTTTTTTAGTACTCAAATGATGGAATTTTATTCCATGTTCCATTCCATTCCATCTTCCTTAATCCCTGGAATTAAATTTATATTTGGTTATTTTTTAAATTTCTATGCATTTTTCAGCGATAAATACATCGGTGACTCAGCAGGAAGACATCTTGGATCTGGTTTGTTAAAAATGCTTCAATGGTTTTAGACGGTATTTGGTGGAATTTTATCATGGCACAAGAGAGAGGAAACACACTTTCTAAAAGGGGCTTAATCACGTTGAACCGGAACGAAACCTAGGTCGTCGTCATAAAAGAATGTGTGTTGAATTTACAGCGCATTTTCTTATTGCGGTACTGGTATATTGAAAACTGCCGAATGGAATTCTAAACCCGTTATGAACAAGGTTAATGTTCAACCACCAAAAAGTAACCACCAAAACTCTTAGAATTTGCACATAAGTATCAGGGGGACCTCATGGTATAACGTAGTAATACATTTTACAATAAAATTTATCATGATTAATATTAAAATCAATTCGTAGCATCATGTAGATGTGAAATTTTAATTTCGGTCAAATAAAAGCTGTGAAATGTATCAACACATTTTAGTGCATTTAATTCCAAATATTACTTCTGACTTGATCAATTTTTTTTTCAATCTTATCAATACGTCATATCATCATACTTTTGTATAAATTAATGAATGTTACCTTGGAAAACTATTTACATATCCTTAAAGATTCTACCTCTACACTATTGTAAGATCTCTTTCTTGGGATGGAAGATGCAAAAATTATGTTCATAATAGAATGACACCGGCCAAGGGAGCAAGGAGCATGGGAGCAATTGCATTCGCTTCATGAAGCGAAGGCAATTGATGACAAGTATTCTCAATAAATGAATAAGTAAAATATTGGTAAAATCCTTGGGGGAGTGTTCTGTTCTACGGGTGTGAAACGTGGACATTGAGAAAAGAGGAGGCCTTCGAGATGTGGGTGTAGCATAGGATGGAAAAAGTAAGTTGGTTAAAGGGAAACATACGCGGAGGTGCTGGATATGGTTGGGAAAGAATACATTAAATTAACGTAATAAAGTATATCAGAGGATATGGATGGGTCAAATATTGAGAGGAGAGGGGCTGCTAAAGAAAGTAATTGAAGGTAGAATACAAGGAAAAAAAAGGCAAGACACAGGCAGAAGATGTTAGATGAAACAAGGGTGGGGTAAGTCTCCAAGAAACGAAGAAATGGTGTTGAATAGGGATATTTAAGACACATGAACCAACCGAAAGGTAAAGAACGCCTATATAATGTTAAGTATTAAAGGCGACCTTCACAGCAATGTCACTCATGCATTTCAATGAAAGCGCATATCTGTCAGACAACTCACTATTGGTCTTACCATCGTTGAATTGATACAAGCGCGGCAAACCACTGATATTTTATTGCAGTTATTTTCTCCATTGAAATGCATTCGACAAGCACCTAATCGACAAGAAAATGAGCAAATTCATATGAAAATAAATTCCTTACCTCTGGATCACCTTTTTTGTCTGGATATCCTTCCTCCACCAGTAGAGCAATGTCATAGCTCTATGAAGATTTTCCATATATACCCCAAATGCGTAACCGGCCACGATAATCATTTCAGGCCTCATTTACTTGACTAAAACTCTCTGTAATAAACGTATCCATGACGTCTGCATCTCATTTTCTCGACCTCTTTTGCGAGCTGCCACCAAAATAACTTAAGCACTGTTGCATCAAAACACGTTTATTAGCATGTTATTACGCGCCTTATCGAGAGAAATTATTAATATCACTCCGCTCTGGAGTATATTATCCATGTTTCAAGATATGGCTGATTGACGAAGCCATTCTCCACATGCACTTTTGTTCTTTTTCAACAAATTTTTCTTCTCGATATTATTAGCGTGAGATAAAAAAAAGTTACAGTCAAAACAAATGTACACTGATGAGGTTTATTTAAGTGATTTTGACAATGGGAGAAATTCAAAACCGAGTAATGACAACAGAAAACTAATTTCTAACTGTTGACTTGACATGTCATTACAAGCCAGTAACATTTTTGCACGCTAAAATCGCGGTGATACGGTGTTTTGGAAATAAAACTTCGAAGGGTTCCACGGTAAAATTTTTATTTCGACCGAGAGAGAATGGATTCCCAAAGATTCACAGCAATCCTTTACCAATTATGCGAAATTATCAGCAACCTCACCTTTACTGATCCTTTCCCTCCCCTCGGAAAATCCCTTCCCGTGTTTATAGACGTCAAACACCTGTTTTTCCTTCTCTCTACTCGTTAATTGCTGTACGTAAATGAAAGTTGTACCTGATTATGGCCGTTAATGGTGGAAATAGGTCGAAACAAGCATTTTATTGTGTCACAATGTTTTATTTTTATAATATCTTAGTTATGGAGTTCCTCGAAGTACAGCAGTCGCATAACCATTTCTCGGAATTTTATTTGGCTGAAGAGCGATGTACCTTGTAAGGAAGCATACGATGTTTATTTAATCCAAATATTCGTAATGTTTCATCATAATTTTAGAAAGAATGAAATATTGGAACACGACTGTTAATGAATTAGAGGTTTAAAATCTCCAAAAGCCGTCTTTGTCGGCGTTCCTCCTCTTACTTCCCGGTAGTCGGATAAAGCAAGAAAGGAAAGCCGCACTATAATTGTACCCAAAGGTCTTTTCAATAGCAATGCTACCGTCCTCAGGGGTCATAAAATACAAAAAAATAATAATTTTAACAGTCGAAGAAATGCATTCGAAAGTGTACTTGGTACCGCAAATAGGAATATCTTCATATTAGATACGCCAGAGAGATAATACAAAAAGGCAGAAAATATCCATACTAGTATCCACCATCAAACAGTGTTCCTATATGTATGTATATATGTTTACATACAGTATACATATGTATACAGCATATATACATACAGTAAACAGTACACTTATGTATACAGCATGCATACATACATATCGTTCATGTAATTCCCAGTGCGGATAAGCGAGGTTTAAGAATTCGTTTCGAAATAATTTATTCACAATACCGGCCCAAAAATTTCTATTCGTGCACAATATTCCGCATCGAACGCACACGTGCTTCTCTGCACGTATTCCTTACATTCGCTAAGGTACGCACGTTTCTTCTTATCGTATCGCGACGATGTACATTGACATATACAGGCGAGAATTTAGTATTTTTAGTGGCAAAACCTTCACTTAATAGAACAACATTTTAGGAATCTTGGGAAATAAGTTTTCGAAACGTCCGCAAGACACGTTTTGATTGCAGGACCGGTTTTGAACTACCAGACTACGCCTGAAAACCTCCTTGCTCAATGGCGACCACTTGAATACCGGAAAAGTTTTTGTTTCTTTAAGTGGTAAATTATGATCAATCAAATCAATTTTAAGAAATACATATTATTGTTGACTTTATCTAAACAACCATAAGTTAAGGCGATGAACTTATCGAAACCGGTCGTGCTATCAAAGTCTGTTACAAATATTTTGTGAAGTTATTACCTTTCATGCTCTCTGGAGTGTTTTTCAAAGACTAGATTTATTACACTGAGTCCATTTGTACATGAGTACAGACTAAGAAAATATAATTGCCCGCGAAAAATATTGCTGTGTGATATTTCTCAGAAAGGCAGCAGTATTCTTCAGCCTCAATACAGGAATACTCTATGGAGTTGTCTAAAATAAATATTTATTAAGAATACCATCCCTAGCATTAAGGGCTACAGATCCTTTTTAATATTTATTAAGCTTACCACCGTCTTAAATTTTGGAGTCGGCCTTATTAATCCTAATTTACTATTAAGTTAAATTTACTAAAGCTAAGTTAGATGGTTATTTCATCTAAATCAACATACTATATTTGTATTTAAAATTATTCTATTAAATGACCCATTTTGTTTTACAGTTTAAGCATTGGCTCTTAGCCGAGGTCAACGTAAGCTTATTATTTGTATCGTAGATACAATCATACTGGATATAATATTGGATAACTAGTAATACTCAGGTATATCTCCTAATTATACATTTACTATATTTTGGAAAAATTTTGATTTCATTTCAAATAATAGCTACTTTGTTTTTACGCTAAGCTATTTGTGACGTTAGAAGGTCAAATCGTTGCTACTTGAAGGGTTAGATTTTCCCCGTTTAATATTTAAAAAACCATTCATCACCACGTAACACATGAATTCATAAAATGAAATTACAGAAAATAAGAATACCGCAAAACTGTTTTACAGTGTTCTTATTTCCTATAACTTCAGAATGTCCTTCCACGAAGTTCAGCCGAATATGATAGAATTGATTCGTAAAATGATTTATTTTGTATTTATTAAGTAATTTATATTTAATTTGTGATTAGTTTTATTATATGGCGAATTATTTCTATGATGTGTCGCATTTGATGTATTCACTTTTATCACATATAAATTATTATATAATACAGAAATAAATTGGATAAAAATTCTTTGTAGACAGAAGTTAATAAAGATGATTTTCTCCTTTTCTGATTTTACCAAGAGGAAAAGGTGATTTCTTTTATTCCCTCTTTACAGAAAAAATGGTCCTGATGCTGGTTAATCATTCGGAGGATCGTTATGCAAAATTATAAATACCTCACCACTTTAACTTCTGATTCCCTCTACCAGGCAAGACCCTTAAGATTACGTACGGGGGAGTACGAAGTGTGTCCTATATTCCACACAATGGCACACTCCCACAAAGGGGCGCGAACATATTGATTTTACAAGAGTACCCTTTTTACTCATTATCCCAACGGATGGTCAACCCTCTCAAAGTAACGAACTCTACTAGAGCACCCTCTGAAGCCGATACAAGCACGAATATTGCCGTGCTTTTCTTTGGCGAGACAAAGTGAGTTCTTCAGCAATTCTTCCCGTTAAGATTTAAATTTGTAAATGTAAGATGTAAATTTATGAGAGGTAAATTTTGAAAGAAGCTACGGAATTTTAACACGAAGTTTTATGTCTTTTGAAGCGAACAATGATATGGGGGTGATTCCATGCTTCCTCAGTTCAGAAACCTGAAGATTTTTTTCACTCCTTCGTGACGATGAAAATATTCTGACTTACTTGTCTCTCTGTTGAATTTGGTTGTCTAGAAATGCACTAAGAATAAAAACATTCTTGCATGATCAACTTGAATAAGTATTCCTCTTGTGAAACCAAAACCGTACTCTTATATCATATTTATGATGGCATATATTTTGCTACTAGTAACTCATCTGCTGAGGCGGGTTTCACAAGCAACGCATGGTGAATATGCTAGTGTTAGAAAAAGACCTAGATGAGTAAAGGTCTGATATAGGTAGAATTGTACACTGTTTTTACATTTTTGGTCCCAGGTCTCAAACCAATTTAGCTGCCACGGATGTCTTACCATCGATTCCAGGACTTTTGATTTGATTAATCCCACGTTTGAGCAGAATAAAGGTACCTCAACTAGGTACGGGATGGGCAGTCTATCACGGAAAATCTGTGCAGCACTATACCTCATCAAAATTCTCAAGAGTGGAATGGAGTTTGGCAATCAAACTAGATATCTAGGTACGAGTACCGGCTGCGTCAGGCCTTTTCTCTTAGCTATTATTCGGTTTTCCCGAGGAATTATCTAGCTAGAAGAACCGCAAGCAGTACTTCTTAGGTAAAGCATACCCAATTGAAAATATTGTGATACCCTGTATCAGAAATAAGCTAACATCTAAGCCATCAAAAAGTTATTCAAAGAAAATGTGAATAAACCATCTTATAAGGAGAGTCCCCCAGATGGACCCGAACTATCCAACATAAAGTTAGTAGCCCAATGCACCAACCTACTGCGCCACGTCCGCAATGTAACGTTCAAAACACTAACACTACCTATAAATTTACCATTAGGAAGAGAAGCAGGTAACGCAAATATATTTTCGGTAACATTGGTGGGGTAAATGTATGATAAAGCACCCCAAGTCTTTGCTAAGGTGTTTTTCAAACCAAGTTTTTGTGAACCACGCATGTGAACTCGATTAGACGAAAGAAAGAAGGCGATGATGAAAAATAGTAATTCGAGATAAGTCAGCGACATTTTTGACATAGAATAAAAGTTTAAAAGGGCTGTAAAGAATAATTCCTCAATTGAAGTTGCCATGTTAACTACTACGTTTATTGTAAGAATATATACCGAATTTACATCACTCAGTGATTTTTCTGGTTACTGAACTATCAAGGAAAAATCTCTGGTAATGAATACGGAATTCAATATTCGCTGTAGGAAGGTATTCATTTTATCGTAGTAAAGTCATATTTAAACCTTAAAATTTTAATGATGAACAAGCTCTTTCCTCTTTTTCTTCCTTCTATTGATTGTTCTCAATATGATTCTGATCAGCACGGTTATATGAATATAACTAGAAATGCATCAATGGTATTCAATATCAGTGGCAATGGCAATAAGTTTCCATCTTTCAAGGTGTTGCCTGAAATATTGTGCTTAGCGATTCCAACTCGATGATAAGAGGAATCTAATAAGATGATTTGTATTGTTTATTTGGGTAAAACAAACCAATGACGAGGGAAGGAAACGCATTCGTGGTTCAATAAATGGTCAATTTTTGCAGATATTTTTCAAATGATAAGTCCATCTGAATAATATATCTGAATCACTATTTATTGATTTACTCTGCACAGCAGTAAGCACTGTTTTTCTACTGATGCGTTTCTTATTTTATCAGAAATAGATAATCAAATTATACCTATAAAATCAAAGAATGCCGCAGTAACTGTGTCACTCCATAAAGGTGAATACAGAAATTAGTAGACGCAGAAAAGGTTATAGTTATTTCTGTCTTCACCTATTTATATCTAGTAACCATCATTGTCGTAATTTTATAGTTGGTTGCATTTTAAGCGACATTAAAAAATGAAATGACAATTTAAATCGAAGGGTAGAGGCACAGATGAGAATATATAAACTTCAACTCACAGATAAATATAAATCTCAGATTTATTTTAACTGGATACACTTTTATACACAGGAGCGCACGTTAATGCGATCCTAATGCATTTTCAGATTTTAACATTTCAGACAAAACATTTCTTCTTTGTTTTACCCTGAATTTCTAAAATTCAAATAAAATTATAGCGTTCTCATCACTGCTCCCGGTTGCGGTTGTTATCGATTTATAAATTAGTTTTCCCGTTTATCATCAGTATAAACTTTAAATTGTTAAAATTTCCACTAATTATTTCGTCGATAAACCTGCGAGTGCTACAAATCCCCGAGATATTGATAGCAGTAATCCGTCATTGTCAGGGAACCCTTGTGATTTGATCCCCCACCATGGTAATGGTCCATCAGAACAGGGTCGTTATAGACCGTGTTTGTCATCGATCCAGCATCGGCATCTGTTCCAATATCACTCCTCGGTTGTTCTAGATTGGATCTGAAGAAAGATAGGAATATTGGTTGTTTGTTACCAGGACGCCTGTTCCGGTTGAAGGGACGGTTGAAACCATTCCCGTTCTGGAAAGGTCTGAAGTTACCGGGCCTGTTAAATCCTGGTCTGATGCCTCCACCGTACCCACCACCACCATTGTAGCCTCCTCCGCCATTGTAGCCTCCTCCGCCATTGTAGCCTCCTCCACCGTTACTTCCACCATTGTAGCCTCCTCCACCATTGTAACCTCCTCCACCGTATCCTCCTCCACCATTGTAGCCTCCTCCACCATTTCCTCCTCCACCGTTGTACCCTCCACCATTACCATAACCGTGGTTGCCTCCATTATTTCCCCCAGATCCACCACCCAGAGGAAGGTATTCAACAGCGAAGATGTATCCCATGCAGAATGACTTCTTCGCCGAGTCAGGAGCGGTCAGTATGAACTGCATGATGTTTCTCCTCGTTGGAGCCACAAATCTTCCTTCTCCATCGCTGAAAATGTTGGATATCGATGTTTGCTCCTCGTTTAGCCAAGGTTCGCCTAAGAGAGATTAATTTTATCAGCGAAATCTTTCATTTCCGTTGTAGTGAATAGATCCGACAGACGCAGCCGCACATTTTGAGCGGTTATTTAGAAATTTATCCCTTAAATCTAAGATTTTTTCATCAAGGTCGATGCATGATGGAAAACAGCAAGTCATTAACAAGTTACACGAGTTGAAAGCCTCGACAAGCAATCTTTCGCGTATCCCGTTAACTTCATCATTTTAAATGACTAGACTTCCGGCGAAGAACCGAGCCAGCAAATTAGCTAAAAAGCGTGGGAATAGTTAGGTATCTAGGAATTTAAATTTAATAGCTGAAATTCATTGCAAAAATTAGCCTCCTAAAACTTCCTACCACAGTGTCATGTAGATAATCCCTGGCGGTAGCTCTGGGAGTCTAGTAAATAACACTACTAGTAGATATTACTACTAGTAGTTAAAATCCCGCAAAACACTAAAAAGAAACAAGCAAACGACCTGTTTCAGCGTAGCTAATACATAGTATCATGAGATGTAGTTGTAGGGAAAGAAATTAAAACACGACTGTTAATGAATTAGTGGTTTGAGAAATCACTACCGATTCTGGAGACAACCGAAAGGCCCGGATACTGACTTTCCAAGAAGTACCACACCAGAAGGCACTTCTTTGAAGAAGTATCATAACTAAGGGTACTTCATAAAAGGTTAGTGATCAGAGCTTTTACGTTGCTTCCAATATAGGTTGCGGCGCAGTACATGATGGTGACAAAGACGTATTTGGAGATCTCTTAAGCTTCTAATCATCACTGGATGTAGTAGTTCCCAACAACAGCTAATAGGAGGCCATCCACTTAATTACAACCAACAGCAGTATATCCATTTCAGTCTACTTTGGAACATTGTTATTTTTATGGAATCTTGTATAGTGGTCACTCATTAAGGACGCACTCCATACGCATACTCGTTTTATGCGCCAATGCTGTTTAGCCTTTTGAACTCCGTTATCAATACTGGTATGTATGTATACAATACATACGTAAACAATGTAGTTGTGAATTCGAAATAGGCTCATTCGATTGTTTGAAAGTGAAACAACGACCCGTCGCAATCTACCGAATATGTCCTCGTGACTGATTGCAATCTGCCATTTGCAAAGGCCTGCCTAGAATGTTTAATCTCTAGGTACACTCAACCTTAAGAATGGGTGAGACATATCTCAATAGGAATCGACGAGAAATTCGAAAACAATCAGATACTCTGTAAGTCACGTGCCTGAAACATGGGTATGCTAATCGATAGCCTACTTATAGGTTATGATCTCACTTCTTTCAAGCGTTACAAACAGAACCAGGTAGGTCCGTGGTGAGGGTGGGACAGCAGGCAGGGAAACCAGGGGGAACTATACTGTAAGAGAGGCACAAAATGGAAGTTACAATTATTCGAAATTTAAATGGTTGAAATTTCTCTTCTTGAGTATTCTAGCAAATTTTAATAGTTATTATAAAATGTTCATATTATGATAGGGAGTGGTTTAGATGTTAAAATATCTAATACATGTAAAGGCGATTAGAATAAATTAGAGTTCAACGTGGAAGTTCGAATTCTCCAACTCCAACCGTTGTCGGTTAACAGAACAAAAAGAGGGAAATTTCTTTTTGTATTGAAATAAGTGTAAACAGTTAAGTTTCCCTTTTAAAGCACTTTAAAGGGGGAAATTCACGTTGAATTAATTTATCAAGCAGAATCAGGTGCTACTCCCACCAGGGCAACAATTATTCTTTTGCCCAGGGCGATAAAAGTTGTCATTTTGGATGTAGAACCAGATATTTTCTTCATCCAATGAAAATACTTCTAAAATATTAATATAACTTTATATTAGATGGTAATAAGATATTTTTAAAGTAATCAGATCCTATATGTTCAAAGTTCTAAACGTTATTCTAAATCTGTGATAGCATTACCTCAGAATTTAAAAACTTGCATCTGATTAAATTACAGTTTATTTTAAAATATTATAAACAACAGTTATCCGGCTGTAGACTTTATTAGATTTTACGCAATAACAAATTGGTCGAGAAATGCAAATCGTACGTTCAAAGAAGATGCTTTGATATTGAAATACGTGAAAAAATCGGTTAGTACAGCTCATAAGAATAAATTAAGTGAATCGCTATGTATATGTGATTATGATTCCTCAAAGGATAGTCGGAATATTGGTAGAAGGATAATTTCCAAAGATGCATACAGAAATTAATATGAAGGAATGCTAGCAACAACAACTCGGTATTTCGAAAATTTGGTTCGATAGCTGTTGGACGAAGATCGACCGGGTGAGAAGGTAACTCGGAAACGGAAAGTAATTGTCGTTTCCAAAGAACTGTCCTCACGGTGCTAAAACATGCGGGTTAGTATTATTGATTAGTGCATAGTAAGCCAAACAAAACACATTTGACTCAACCATTTATTCAATTGCACCATTGCACTCTTACTCCACGGAACATGCCTTAATTCTAACCATTACGAATCCTTTCCATCTGCATAAAATATCGTTTTTCCGATTATTTTATGTCACTACCACAGATCGTATTACTTCCAATGTCATCCTGAGTCGGAGCATTGATTTACATTTTCTTATTGTTTCTTCTTGATTTTGTAAGTGCTCATTAACATCATCGTCACGTTCTATTTTAAGCATTTGACATCTCAGTAATTGCGAATAAGAAAATTTATTGTTTAGAGAATAAAAGAGAGTAAATAATATAAAGATACAAACCTTCTACCGGCAATGCGTCCGTGGGACTGCATTGCATGATCAGACTGAGCAGCATGAAAATGCTCACAGCCCTGGAATCTGCCCGCAACATCATGATCTGAAAGAAAATGAGATTCAACGATACTGATTCAGGATTAATTTTGTGGTACTTATTAACTTGTAAAAAGTCCATGGTAAACAAAATTTTACTAGACAATTATTTATTTTCAGAATAACACCACCCAGGTTTCGTAGCATTGCTACATCTTCAGCTGACAAAACAAGAACACTTCCAAGTATATATACTCATGAACGTCAAGAAATCAGCAAATAGGAAAGGAGGAGGGGGGAGGGGTAAGAAGGTAGCAAGTAACGGAAGGAGAAACAAAGGAACCTAGGGGGAGGAAGGTGGAATTTGGGGGGGGGGTAAGGGATAAGGGAGGTTACATGGCAAAGGTTCTCATACACAATTCGAAGAAATGCAAGAGTTAAACAAAAGTAAGACATAGTCATTAAAAAGCACTAAAATCCATTCAAAAACCAATGAAGAGACAACGAGTTGGGAAGGTGAAGAAAGAGAACAAGGGAGGCAAGGGGCGGGAGGCTAAGGAAGGGGCGGGAGGCTAAAAAACGTGAGTGGAACTTAAAGAATGAGGGTTTGCAATATGGGAGAAGGGTTATGAAACAGAAATTCGTTGGCAATATTCGACGAGGAGTTCCTCGTGATTTCTATAGTCTCCAAAGCGTTAGGTCTCACACTTTTGTCACATAGGTGGAGCACCTTCATATCAAATTCACTTGTATGCCCTCTTTCAAGCAAATGCTCGCTGAAGTGAGAGGCAGACGGATTGTTATTAATAAAAGCACGATTATGTTCGGGATACTCCTCCTTTCCTATTTTCTGATTTCTTGGCGTTCATGAGTATGTATATTTGTAAGTGTTCTTGTTTTGTCACCTGAAGATGTAGCGACGCTACGAAACCTGGGCCGTGTTATTCTGAAAATAAATAGTGGTCAAGTAAAAGTTTGTTTACCATGGATTTTTAAAATGAGATTATTGGAATCAGCAATAAATACAGGTTTTCTGTGACCTTTGAATTACTCTGGATTCGTGAAATGCTCAGCCACAAATTTGAGGATATCGGAAGTGAAAGAAACTTCTAATCGTAATGTACATTAGGAGGCCATTCTAATTATGCGAGGATTTATTCTCTAGATTTTTTAAGATCGGCATTTTTCTATTTAGATCTACCCTCAAATGCAGATTTGCCCATCCTTTGTATTGTTGACGAGAAGATATGATTTCCAGTTGGAGCCCATGAGTGAACTGACCAAAGCTGACGAAGCACTTTTAACGATTCTACCGCTAAGATGAATTAATCGCAATAGCAGAAGCGGTTGGAAAAACTTCCCCTAGTTTTTATTTGCAGTAATTCAGGCCGGCTTTTCAGACTTCAAGATAAGACTGTCCTCGTAAAGGTCATGTTACTGTAAAACTGTAAATGTAGTTCAGATAAAAACAAGTCCTTCGACTTGTAATAGTTGCGTTTTATGGTCAATTATTTTGGAACAGTGAAACGAATTTCTCATTTCAACATGGGAAAAGTTTTAATTTTAAATTTTGCACTTAGTTACTTTATCCTTAGTATTGAGAGTATCTGAACTCCTGGAGGAAAATATTTTATAGTTGTCTAAAAACCGCGACGTTTAGTGTTCAATGAGTCCCTGTTAACTGACTGGATTTTGATGCATGAAATATGATGAAGAAGAAATTATCGATATCCGTTTGGGAGTTTTTTTTTAAGTTGTACTAATTCATTCTTAAAGGAAGGGAGATCTGCAAAGTGTGAAAAAGTTTCTTACCTATGCTCTGCCCTACATTACCAACTCTACTGTACTAGTATTTTTTACAGCACTCACAAAGCTTATATCAGGCTAATATAATCACACACAAGGTCGATGCCGAGCACAATAGTAGTAAAATGAAAATTGAACTAGCTACTACAAACTTTATAAACACCGAATTTATTATTCTAATATCTTATTCTCATAAACAGTTGGAAGAGAAACGGAGATTTAAATCACAAACATTGGATCAACTCAACTCTTGGGGATTATAAAATAATATCCTTCCCTACCTTAGAGGAGCCTATTCCTTAGCGTTGGGAAAAGGTTCCTTGGAGCTATGGGCTAGTCTGTCCCGCTGGGTATATTTATGCTTCTAGAAAAAGAAAGCAACCACGATAAAGCGAGCAAACAAGAACGCTCTGAATGACCTCTAACTCTTCACTGAAAACTTAAATCGGGATTGGTTGTCCCTCTTTACTAAGCGAGGTTAGGCATTGGGATAAGGATATTTCTCCAATATCCAGGACAAAATAAACTAGTTTCTTGACAGATCGCGATAAGAATTATATGGGCTTAAATCAGTCTTACTCTTAATTTCCGAAATCAGTTAGTTGTTTAATATGCTCCGTAATCAGTCATTAGTTGTTTTTCCCTAAGCAGAGGAGATAATATTCCCTCTCTTCTTCTACCGAATTACGCGAGCAATAACAATTTCGCTATTGCTTGCACTTATCTGGAATTTCTGAATGAAGTAATGAATAAATGACCTGTTCCAAAAATACAACGACATAGCTTGCACATCTTTAATTCGGATCATTTTTCTGCGTGGGTGTGTAATGTGAAAGCTAAGAAAATGCACATCAAAATGTTAGAGGAAAATGTGATATGTCTATCCTCAACTTTGCGGAAGGGAGCCTTTATAAATTAAATAATAAACAATAACTTCCACAGATATATATCTGAAGATGACAAGTCATTGAAGAAACTAGACGCCTTAATAATATATCTGTGGAAGTAATAAAGTGTGTATATTGTTTCATTCATTAATATTAGAGGCCTTAGATGTGAGTGTAAAAAATTTTGTGGGAATAAAATAAAAATGAACGAGGAACGTCTGTAACTATGCGAGAAGAAAGTGTTTTAACAGGAAAAATTAAACGGTGCTAAGGGAAGCAACGAAAATGAAAGAGGGACTTGCACCCATTCAATTCTGGATTCTCACTCGTCAGTCAGCTCCTCCCAGGGCATTTATTTATTATTTTATCCTGGGGGAACGAGAAGGAATGCAGAGAAAGGGAGCGAGCCCGGGTATCCCAGGGGTCCTCCGCCCAGAAAGAGAGTGAGCCGGTCTCCAAAGACGTTTTCACGTCCGTTGGGAATTCCTGGGCCAGCACTAAATGTGCAAAGAGTTTTATTTGTTGGGAGAGTTCACCGCTTTATCTCTTGCGGTGAGCTGAGTAACAGCAGATCTCGAGTGTTTTTGTGATAACTTATATACCGAAGCATGGGAGGTACTGCGAGTGTAACCTCAAGACGACGAATTACGGAATCCATTCTTTTACTTGTTTCCTGAGTTGGCTCTTATATTATACCTAAGCTTTCCTCATGGTGGGATTTGGGAGTTTTTCAACACAACCCAAATCTTGCTGTGGTTATTGTAACTACGTCTAGTTTGTATCTATTACTTTTTATTTTTTAATATTAGTTTTCCATTTAGTTTATATCCGTTACCTTGTATGTTCCAAATATTGCATTCGTTGATTTGTTTTTATGCACTAATTTGTTTTTCTATACGTTTCTGCCGGCTTTTGTATCATATTTTTATTTCTGAAAAATTTTCATGTAATAAATTCTATGTTCAGAATCGCAAGAACGAATGTAACGAAAATACAAAATGTTTGGGTTCGAGGATAAACATTTTCACAATTGAAGGTTGAATCAGTATTTGACTAAATTAGGCCATTTCCTGGTGTAAACATATAAAACGTAACAAATATCTTTAACATACATAGTCAAGGGGTGTAATTAATTTGGAACTTAATAATATGGCAAACAAACACCGTGTGTATAGTAAAGATAAAAATATACAATATATCTATGACTTTTTATTATGCGCAAGTCAAAATATTCACGGACAGTTATTTTTTTACCTAAGATTAAGTCACAATATATAATAAAAGTTAAAACATGTAGAATATGAAGCCTGAAGAAGACGAGCATAAAACACCGGAAATTGAAAACCACCAGGAAGTGTACTACGCCCAAAATGCGTAAACTCGGTGGTTAAAATTAAAATTTATGAAGTCATATCACTAATTAAGTACCCTTTTCCGGTTACGGAAGAGGAGGCTTCAGTGCAGATTGGAAGATAACTCAGGTATAAGAGATTTCTCCACTAATTTATTACCGCTTATTACTTTCTTAACTAAGATTATAGAGTTATTTTTGTTGTAGAATAACGAGCGGTTTTATTATATTGACAGGTATGATTATATCGACGGTCATACGATTCATATCGGTCGGTCATAATCTTTTTTTTTAAATAGAACAATTGAGAATTGGGATAGTCTACCTATAGAAGTCTTCGAACCTTTCCCAAAAAATATTAAATGTTTTAGTAGGGTTATTAGTAAAATTAAAAGTTTGACGAATGAGCCTGCCGGTAACGAAGTGTGAGACAAGTATGAGATCGCCTAGTAGGGGGATGTAAGGTAGGGACTTCGTGGGCCCAGTGGCCGCAACGGTAGCAGTGAAGACCTATCAGAAACCCTGAAAATCTTGCATAATATATACAAGACAAGTAATTCATAAGCTGTTTAAGGTTATTTAAAATTTATACTTAATTAACAAATTCACAGTGGTGTTTTTATAATTCATATACGTATTGCATATTTATATTTTTGTATTTATTTATTTTTATTTACAGTTGCTTATGTTCTATTTAGCTGTTTTATTGTTTGTATTTATGGCAATATTTTTATTATTAATTTTTAAATTAATTGTGTATATAAGTTAACGTCGCCACCAGTTCTTGCGACTAACTAAGGCGGTTTTGTATAATGAATAAATAATTAATACGGAGGTATGTCTGACTGTATCCCAATACATTTCGCGTATATTTCAAAACATGTAAAGGTGAAAAACGTAAAATTAGAAAACTTAAGACAATAAAACATAACATAAACAAGTAAAATAACAAATATAATAAACAAGAAAAATAAGACTTTTAAGGGTTTTTAACAGCAATAAACTAAAATAAATCCATCGAAGAAAGCACGTTTATTCCAACGATCTTACAATATGGCTTATTGTTGCTAAAATGTTTTTAATAAACATATTTACTTGCAATCAGATTTGGTTATATAAGAAAAGTCTTAATTTTTTAGCTTCTTCAAATTATGTTATTACTCTTAACAATAAGTTATCTCAATTAAATTTAATATTTCTTAATTTCTTATTGAGAACATTGCAGACAATGCATGTTAGGAATTCTGTGGAAATAAATGGAAATTCAATGTAATTCCATTCATCCTATGAATTATTAGTACTTTGATTCAACCCAAGCACTTCCATTTGTTTCTAAACTTCGACCCCCCTTAGCTTAGAAGCCCTTGGCAACTGCCAGGCTGGCTTATGCATAGAGCCGTGCATGTTAACATCTTCAAATCTCATTACCAGGGAGCGATTTATGCACGGTTAGTTGCAAGAGCTCTACTACTTTGCAAAGGGCATTTCAGTAAATTACTCCACTCAACTATATTCAACTAATTTTAGTCTTTGTTACGCTAAGTAGCATTTTCATAGATTACTGAGATTTTCTGAGATTACGATGTACTTCTATACAAATAGGTTAAAAGGAAACGTTATAACACGTAAATAGATACATGCTATATCATCACGTCCGAGGAGAAAGTCAGGTAAATAAAGTACAAACGAGTTGAAAATATGGCACGAAGTTTTACTTTACTAATGGTTTCAAAGGTTTGAACATATTAGAATATAAGATATAATACAATTAAGACAGATACTTGGAAGTCATTTTGGCAACATGATACGAAAGGAGTAAATAGGTGATTTAGTCAACGTAGCTGCCCAGAACAGAGGTTTATGCAACTACTTGGCATTAAAATCGAATAAGGACGATATATAAGAATGTATTATCACAACATAAATTAGTTATGAGAAAAGTATAGAGCTGCAAGATATGGGTAATGAGCATGAGGGATGTACTGGGTCGTGGCCGGTGAATTGGTCCGGGGGAAATTCGTATGCGGGAAATTCGTACGCGGGGAATTGATCTCCCGCGCTGCTGTTATTCAGTCTTATGTTAATAACTTCTATTATTCAGTCTTATGTTAATCTACACGCCCTGGTTACTGGTTAATGTTATAAATAAATTAACCGGGGGGGTGGGGTTTGGTTGATAGTACAGCATCAGCGAGGAGGATCAATTCCCCGCGTACCAATCTGTCGGGAGATCAATTCCCCGCAGACAAATTCCCCGCGTACGAATTCCCCCGTACGAATTACCCCCGGATCAATTCACCGGGTACTGGGTATGTTTATTAAAAAAAATTCAGAAGTATAAATAATCAGTAAGCCACAGGTTCAGATATTATTTATATAAATTCATTTAGCACTACAAAGAAGATATGAACCAGGTGGCAGCGATTAACATGATACGAAATTTGTTTAATTATTACAATGATGTATGAAAAACCAAATCACCAAATAACAACTGAATGTAATATGTTTAAATCATAATAATATATGTGATATAATGATATACATATCATTCATATATAAAGAATGGAGAATAACTTTTCATAGTACTGCTTATCACCTTTCCGAAAGTTAATTTCAAATTAGTTTAAACGCAGGTTTTATAAATGGTAGATATGATTCGAGGAAAATTAATAACGCAGAAAATCAACAGGCAACTTATAATTATATAACTGAATGACTATGCTAATGGTGAACAAAAAGAATCGTTTTAATTCTTGAGATAGCTCACGGGTACTTGAGCAATTGTGTTGATAACTTAAAGAACAGATAAGATAAGAAATCCAAGGGATAAAAAAAAGTTGGAAAGAGAAGGAAAATAATTAGGGAAGGATGAGCCAATATGATAAGACTTCTTGTAAATAATGTATAGAGAGAAGTGAAATAGATGGATGGATCTCAAGAATGGCATAAGGACAATACTGAAGGAAAATAATGTTTTGAGATGAATTACTAAAAAAGAGTAAATCTATTGAAGAGATTGAGGGGGATACTGAGATTAATATGATCTACAGAAAGTCGCAAAGACACTTGACAAAGACAAAGGAGACTTATGAGGATAGGTATAATGAAAAATTTCGGAGAGACAGAATTCATTAGAAAACCCTGGTATTCATTCATATATGAGAATCTGGAAAAATTATGATTTATGGTTCGACGAATTTTCACAAATTGCCTCTAAACCATAAAAAGTTGAACCTCCAGGAATCAATGTATTTAAACGTACTTACTTAACAAAATTCTATAACTTGCTTGATTTTTTTAGTCTAAATTTCGTGATTTTAAATTTGTTACAATTTTCGTAAGAATTGCTAAAATATCTCAAGCTATTGCTCGCCTCTCATTTAGGAATATTAAAATTTGAAGAAGGTACGTTTTAGATGAATTCGAGTTAGTCAAAAATAGTACATTTAAATGTTAATATATTCTCCATAATTATCTCCATTTAATTTTCTCCATTATTAAATTATTTTCTATGATCGAAAAAGTAGACATTTCTCATTAATGGATATCGATCAACAAATTATCACATATTAAAATATTAAATATTTTAAATTTGTATATTTTAAACAGAAAATTAAATCAATATCTATATTTTTGTAATAAATAAAAAAGTCGATATCTCATCCCACTAAAAACTATCTAAGGAGAAGAATGAATATGTCAATGCTAAAAAGCTTTACTTTACATTAAAGTTTCCTTGAAGGAACAATTATAATATATTATTTGCTTAAAGATAAGAAATGATTTTTAATATATGAGCCGAAAATGAATTTTCGCGAGTAAAGCAACTTGTTTGTCAACAAATCCAATCCATTTAGCATTTATTCACAGATGTGGCATATTGGCTCTCATTTTATCTCGCCTCTACTGCTAACAATCCACGGTGTTTAATAACGGAAAATTTTCGGTAGCTATCACCACAAGGAAGATTTGCACTCCGAAAAGAATTCATTCTTCGTCAATATCATAATTAAATACCCATTAACTGGAATTTTAAAAAGTGTAACTTAATGAAGTTTCAAGAGATAATGAGGCAGTTTCAGTGTCCACATCCATAGCCGATACGGCAAGTTTTTTTGGGCCAACGGCTTTTTAATGCCTGTCTTTTTCCGAGAAATCGGGATAATTATCACTGTAGTCACACAAAAAATCGAAATGTCGGAGGCAAAGGATAGGGCTTTGACTCTTTCTCAAATTTTCCATTCTTCCGTATCTTTTTTCAATTTTGTGGCCATTAGGTGTGTGTTTTGATGGAGAAATGGAAAAGAAACATTCACCAAAATAACAAAGTTGTTCATTGACTTTTTGGGAGCATGAGATAAGATTAAACATGCCTATAATGGGTGGTCGTAGCTAGTTATGACCCCAACACAATCTACAAGGAAATAACCGAATATCTATATATTTATTCGTATAAGTGGAAGAGACAGGTAGGGAAAATATGCGTTTTTAGCCAGCAATATGTGGAAAACATCTTCGGAATCAATTTATGTCTTTCGCATAGTAACAATTAATTATTCATTACATGATGAAACGCAGTATTCAATCTTATTATTAATTGCTGACTTACACTTCCCACCAAGATGTATCAAAGAACTAGTTCGTTTTGCTTTAAAAGAGAGTTTTGATCCTACACTTCTTCACCACAAGCTGCCATAAGCCTTGCAGAGGTATGAAGATATTTTAGCAATGTGAGGATTGAGGTAGTTCGCAATTGCTTTCTTCACTGAGATGGAATTTTATTAGATCGCTCACAAAAGTGCACCACGATGACCCAATAAGTAAAATTTTCATACCTCTCAATCAGCATTAATCAATAAGAAACCATTTACCCGTTACTCAGCGGCTTCTATTTTATCAAAGACAAGCAAATACGAGCAAATTGATAGTATTTGAAACGTTTTTATCTCTCCAACTTGTGGTAAATGAAAAATGGGAAGTATTGAATTCATGGAGATGAGGTAACGGGAACTACTCTTCGGTTTACTGTCAATGTTCATTTTCAAAACAATTCTTATTACGTTCAGCAGAACCTCGCAATGCTTACCAAAAGCGTTAGGGTCTCGACTAGCGGTTATTTATTTACAAATGCATGTCTCATTCAGTTAGTTTACGTATCAGCATGCAGTACCGGTCTGAAATTCAAGCAACTTGTGCAATTCTACCCGGGACCTTGATTGTGGGGATGGTCAGTCACACTAAATTATGAAGTCCCAAAAAATTTGAATATCTGCTGAAGTTTTTCAATTTTCTATCACAGATGGTGGAAGTCTTAACTGATAAATCCCTCCGGCAGAACACAAATGGAAGGAATACTTCCAAAAAGTTGACATTTTCTATTATTATAGTCTTCCACGACGTAACCCCTTCGCCCATTGAGTTTATTCCAGACTTTTTGAGTGTTTGTTAAGCAAATAAGAAATAACTATTGATAATACGAGTAAAAGTTTCTTGCATACTGCAAGCATAATAAAGGTATTTATAATCTTTATTCACATGCCAAATTTTGTGTTTCAATGTTATCGGGATGGGATTAAAAATAATCTTAAAAATCGTAGCAATTTCTAATTTTTGTATACGCCAGGTGTCGAACCAAGGACCTATTTCCAGATGCGAGTAGACATTATAACTTGTTAGGACCTAATCTTATTTAATGCAAAGTTTGAATTCCATATCATACCGGGAAGGTCCTGAAATAACACTCCATTATCCCCATTTGAAATGCATACGGAATGTCTATGGCTCTCTGGGATCGAACCAAAGACGATCAAGGAAATCTAAAATACGTTTTCGAAATGTATTTATGATCTCAATCTATATGTTGAATTTCAAGTTTCTATAATATTGGGAAAGGGTTCAAAAAAATTCTTAAACGTAGGATCAGTTACTTATATTAGAGACGCCTGGTGTCGAACCCAGGACATATTGGCAGCTGTGAATGCACAAAATGACTTGGTAGGACTTGATCTTATTTAATGCAAAGTTTGAAGTCGATATCATGCCGTGAAGTACCTAAAATGTGTTTCCGTTATCTCCATAAGAAATACATCGAGGAATGTAAATCACTCACAGGGATCGAACCAAGGACCATCATCGGAACGTTCAACATCGTGTATAAAATATATCGATGGTTTCTATCTACATGCCAAGTTTCAAGTTTCTATCTTATTGGAAGTAATTTTAAAAAATCTTAAAAATCGCAATATAAATTAAACGGGAGAATATTTGCCCTGACCTAGCGTCGAACCAAGAATAATCTCTAATGACATCTTAATTGTTTTCGTCGGATACGTACAGCCTCCAGCGACACCTCGAATTTCTAATCTCCACTTTGCCGGGAAGTGTCACAAAAAATTTTCGAATATCCCCGCAATTTATCTTTATGGAAAATAACGTGACTTTGGGGCCTTCTGGAATCGAACCCATGACACTGAGGTTCAAAATCGTCTTCTTTATGGAGGTTAAACGTTGTAAAATTTCAAGTCAGTGACTCTTGTGGAACATGGTTGGAATTTTGATCCCCTATATATATATAGGTATATCCGGAGAAACGTCTATATATAATAGATGTGTAACGTAATTCAGTTGGGTGAAGAATAACCCCAAAAATTAATGCATTAAATAAAGATTACTCCGTCTGGAATCATAAACTTCAACTTCAACAAGAAGGATATCACGATTTTGCAATTGCTTGAAAATTTTACGCTAATTTCTGATTTTTTTATTATTTTTCTACGTTTGGTGTGATTTATTCATTGACTTTATTTCTTGATTCTTTCATGCAAGTGCTTCACATACGTGGCCTAAGTTACTAAATGCTCAGGCTTGGCTATTACAGAGGCTAACTTCTTTTCAGCGCACTTCCTCATTAAATGATTCATTGAATCATATTCAGAATCAATTGGACATAATCCGGAAGAACCTTTTGGAAAGCTTACCTAAAATACGCATCGAATGGCACCTTCATTTCCACTGCATTTGTTAAAAGAAACCCCACGGAAAAATCCCACGGTTCGCCATGATTCAAGGGGTTCGGACCGTGCGGAACTTCATAAACTAAGAAATATCCACGGTCAACTTCACTCTAAGTCACCCTAAGGCTTGAGGAGGATTCATCTAAAGTAACATCGTTAGTTAGTTTTGGGGACGAAGCGATTTCCATTCCATTGAGAGCGACTTAATTAATAGTTCAGAGGACAGGGCTTCTTCCCTAACTTACAAAGGAGGCGGAATTTTTCAACTAAAAGCACCGCTGGCTGCATTGCCCTCCTTTGCTTGTCCTGCACCCTAAACTACGCTACTTTGAATTAAGCTGATCTCTTTTCCAGTACTCTCCTTTCGATGAAGACTGTTTTAGTCGAACCGGTTGGTTCGAAATATATTTGCAGGTATCACGAAATACTCTATGTGCCCTCATAATATAACTATTCACAAAGACTGTCCAGATAATATTCACGTAGTTAGCGTCAAAAGAAGTAAAATCAAGAGGGAGATATGATGCTGAAGATATTGCATAAGATTCTTAGAGGATTTAACTTAATAAGTTCACTAAATGATAATGCCGGGAGGAAAAGGGAAAAAAGAAAAAAAAACTTCAGTAAAACTTACGAGATCAACAAGGAAAGAAACTCAGTTATAAATCGCAGAATCAGTGGAAAAATATGACAAGGTGGATCACTTTTCCCATTCGAATAGGTTTCTTTTTTGTGATTGAAGGGGCAAGGGTGAGGTTAATTTTAGAGTAACGGTAGTCAAGGAAGCTTTCATGTAGCGTTAGAACTGATAACGAAGATGTTTGATATGGCAAGCAGGAAGCTATTGGTATAACCCTTGTTATTGCGAATTTGGACGCATGGATGTGAAAAGCGGATTCTAAGGCAGGAGGGCCACATTAGTAGATGGAAAAATAATAAAGAAAAACAGATACGGAAATGCTGAAAATAGCTAGAGAAGAAAGGGTTTTTTGTAGTAATGAGTTGATCAAATAGTAAAGGGAAAATGAGAGACCGATATAGAGCTGAAAGGAAAGAGTATATGATAAAACAAACATTGAGAGAATAGAGATCGATGAGAAAGTTATTGAAGGTAGGTTATGAAAGGAAAGGCAAAGAGGAAAAGAATAGAATAATGTAAGAAGAGGAAAAACTAATCAAGAAGTAAAAAAAAGTACGTTAAGTGGGAAATTTCAATGTGGATGAGCGAAATGTAAGCTGGAAAACAATTTTTGATATGGTATTTATTACTATATTTGAATATATTTATGAGATATTTCTCTTCAAACATAAGGTGGATTAAATTTGGCGTTTTAGATCCTCCCAATGTAAGGAAGCCGGTAAGAAATGCATCGGGAGCTTTCGAGTTTTCAGGGCCCGAGAAATCTCTGTTTATTTATTGTTAGCGAAGCGTCATATAATAGTAACAATAGTAATTTCTTAAGCAAGTGAAAAATGATAATTTTACTTGTCTATTTATATACATAAGATTGTAAACGTTATTTGTCTGAGTCTGTTATCAGATATCCTAGGTAAACCCTCAAATATGTAAGTATTATAGATTCATCTTTATGCTTTCCTTCATCAATGAAATTTGTCTATATTTACGAACATGATGTGCGAAATTTTTCTCCAATGGCCCCCTCTGTACTACTTGCAGATAACCAGAGGATAAGCTCGGATTAGGAAATTGGTATATGAAATCGGATCATTGCCATACGGTGTTGCTTCATAAACCCTACTGTCTTGTTGAAACACAGAAATAACGTTGATTTTGTAAATTAAAAGAAACATTTCACATGAATTAGAATAAAAAGCCTGTTTCAAAAGAGTGCTTCAATATTGAAATACCTAAGTTTAAAATAGAATAACCAGTTGATAAAACGAGTTTAAGATTATGGTTTCCAGCCTTTTTAGAGTTAACTTTAAGAAACTTTTTAGAGTTAACCTTTCTAAGTTCGTGGAGTTAACTTATGTTTGAAGTACATACTTCTCGATACATGAAATTTTTCTTTCCTTATCCTCCAGGTGTCGAAAAGTTAGATAGTTTTACTATCGTTTTAATTTTTTATAATACTTATTACTTGGGTTACACAATTTTATTCACATAATAGTGGCGTTTATTATGATATAAATCATTTTAAATTATGCACAACCTCTAACGAAAATTTTGCCATAGTTAAAGTGTTCCATACAAAGAGGGAATCAACAACAAAACTTTCCCGCATCTTTTATTTTATGAAAAGTTCATTTGCCTTATTTCACAAGAATCAATAAAATGATAGGAAACAATTAACTACAAAGAAGTTCGGATTTATTTTCATTCTTCCAAATGCACTACAAACATTTTTGCTGAATTACAACTTGATTTAGTCATCCTTCCATCCTTTTGCGTAAGAAACAAACAGATCACTTCACATTAATGGTAATAGTCATAGTCTTATTCATAGTCTAATTGTATAAATGGCACCAAGTTTTAAAGACGCAGCTATTTTCCAAAATGTAGGCAAAGTGATAGCAAAAAATCTAAAGTAGTAAATGCTGACGGCTTTACCACTGAGGAAAATGTTTATTTTTGATATTTGCATTTATAATTGAAATGGAAATTTTCTAATCAAATTTCCAATACTTTCCACTTCTTACGTCTGCGTGAGGTATACGCAATCTTTTCCTTTCTCGCACTCACACAGAATGGCACAAAAAATCGTGTTTCTGTACAAGAACGCACCATGTTGTTGTCGATTGATTTATGCTACTTTAAAGACACGTATTTTTTTAAGTAGTTGAGAAGTCTAGTAGTCATCCGTTACCAGATTGTAACAATAATCAGTGAGAGAGATCTGGTATCCATTATTTCCGTGGAAGTTCTTTCCTTGGTCATCCTTCTTGGCTGCATCTGCCTTATCGACATACTTCTTCAGCACTGGATCCAGAGACGTGTACTCAACCTTATCGAGGGACATAACTTCCTTGCTGGACGCCTTCAAGCCGGACCGGCCGAAATAAGGATTAAAACCATTGAAATTGTTAAAGTATGGATTTCTATTACCACCATGGAATGGCCCGTTGAATCCGTTATGAAATCCTCCGTTTCCATAACCTCCAGGATAGCCTCCACCATTGTAACCCCAGTTACCATACCCTCCTCCATTACCTCCCATACCTCCCCAGTTACCACCCATCCCTCCTCCACCTCCCATACCTCCACCTCCCATACCTCCACCTCCCATCCCTCCTCCTCCCATACCTCCACCTCCCATACTTCCACCTCCCATACCTCCACCTCCCATACCTCCACCTCCCATACCTCCACCTCCCATACCTCCACCTCCCATACTTCCACCTCCCATACCTCCACCTCCCATACCTCCACCTCCCATACCTCCACCTCCCATACTTCCACCTCCCATACCTCCACCTCCCATACCTCCCATACCTCCACCTCCCATACCTCCCATACCTCCCATACCTCCACCTCCCATACCTCCCATACCTCCACCTCCCATTCCTACCCCACCACCTCCCATCCCTCCCCATCCTTCTCCAAAACCACCATCACTTTCATCATCTCCGTCATCTCCATTATAGTCACCGCCGTGGCCGTAGCCAGACAGAAGGTCCGTGTCTAGAGCGGAAATGTAACCACGACAGAAGATCTTCTTCAACTTTAAGGGAGCTTTCAGGATGAATTCAAGAAGTCCCCTTTGTGTAGGTACGATGATCCTGCCCTGGTCATCGTTGAAGAAAGTCTTCAAGGCCTTCCCGTCCTCGCCTTCGATCGTCTTGCCCTCTTCAACCCCCTTGGTTATCGCTTTCTCTAGATCTGCGTTGAGATGCAATGAAAAGGACACTTTAGAAATGAGTACGAAAAAAACCATAACTCATTTCAATGACGACATTGTGGCATATAACGGTTTTATTTGTAAGCCACATTATTATTCCTGCACCGGCTATCGTCACCGAAAATGAAATGAATTTGAAACTTATTTGAAAATAAAGGACGAGTTTTTTACATTGCTACCAGTTATTAGGTTGGAGCAGAATATTTCATTCGTGACATTTATTTCCTGTTCTCCTACTGCTGCCTCCATCTGGCGAAGTTCTCCCAAGCTCTCCATGGAATTTGTCAGGACCTCACCAGGTCAGGTGCTTCACCAAGGCAACAGCAACAGTAGAATAACACACAATGATTCCCTAATCTTTCGATCAGATCAGCCGGGATTCGAACCCGGGACCTTGGGAACGGAGCGTTAGCATAGTTAGAACGCTAACCACTCGGCCACCAATTCCAGTATACCTTTGACATATATATTTATGTGAAAGATGTAGAGAAAACGAAAGTGAGATCACCATATTAATTGTAAGAAATTGAAGCACGGCTGTAAATGAATTAGAGGTTTAAGAAGCTTTTAAGAAGCATTCATTGTACTTTTTAATAGCATTTTATCATCTTTAGGGATAGAAGCAGGCTATGGGTACTTCTTAGATCAGTAATTCGGGCTTTTCCATTGTTTCCGATACAGGTGGCAATGCAGTATGGAACGATGACAAAGACGGATTCTGGACATTTTTAAACCTCTACTTCGTTAACGACCGTGTTCAGATTCAGATCAGATTGTTGAAATTAAAAGTACGCAATGATTGAATTATCCTCATTCAAAAAAAGAAAGTTTGATAAGACCCATTGAGTGTGGAATATGAATTAAGTTTCACCACCTTGAAAATCCTAACTTTTGTGACTAATATCACGAATCAGATTTATCACATTCCAAATAGAAAAATCATTCCCTAGTAACTGAAACATGATAAAGTGCTCACTCACTTAATGCTTTCGCAGGATTGGCCTCTCTTGCCTTCCGCAACGCAATCGCTCTCCGTAACCCTGTAAAGGATGAGTGAGGATTAATTAAATGAGACAAATTTGCTGGCCAAAATATCATATCGGAGATAACCAGTAGACAGCTGAAATTATTCCATACAGGGCTCAAGTGATTTGATAAGTCAAAACAGCGCCTTAAAATTGCAGTAACACTGAAGGTACCATCTCCATAATAAATGATGAAGAGAAGAAATACAAAAATTTTCTCTATATCTGAGCGACAGATATGTTTACTTCCCTTAAACATATATATATATATATATATATATATATATATATATATATATATATATATATATATATATATATTAACGTACCTGGTTTCATTCGGACAGCATCTGAACTGCAGAGTAATTGTATGCTAAAGCAAACTAGTAGCCAAACAGCTACTCTGCGGAATTGTGGTGGATCCATGATCTGTAAAAAATTAAAATAATGAAACCCTAACTGGAAAATTACAACAAAATTTCACTTTGTTCATTTACTTATACTTCTAAAACCATAATTATACGATTAATAAATATATTGCGCTCATTTAGTTACGGATTTCAGAAATTGTTCAAGTTTATTTAATTCGATGAATATGGCGTTTAATCTACAGTATTATGATGAAATTTATTTTGTCTTCGGAAAAATTCAAGAGAGAACTTAGCAACGTCCCAGTGAAAATAAATCTTTAAATGATATCAATTGCTAAAGAAACGAGATTCGGGTATACATTTATATGAAATAGCATACATCTATATTGAGGTAGCGCTTAGCAAAACTTTCTTCAGCTTGAATTAAGTACATTTGGATAAGGTTTTAAGTGTTTCGGAAATCATGGTCAACTCCATGGTTTTGATCAACTTCAATTTCGTCCAAATTGTCGCAATAGATGTGCAATGAACGCGCATCGACTATCTATGACTTCATATACTTTATCTTGAAGAATTTAGATGATTAAGGTTTATCTATATGATCTTCATGTTTCGTATGGTAGAATGGGCGCACTTTCACAGAGAGTAAATCTGAAGAAATATGTTAAATATGAAACATGGCTACTAGATGAAACTGAAGAAAACTATAAAAAAAAACTTTAAATAAATGGCGAGGATAATGATATGGTGACTTCTTTGATGTATTTATGGATGAACTTTCTGAGAAGGAAAGAAAGGATCGGTGATATTAGCATATTAGATACATCGTGTTCACGAGTAATTGGTGGTATTTGGCTAGTCATGGGTAGTGGATGAACGTGACTTGAAAGACTGCGCAGAGTCAATGAAAGTAATCAGGTCAAAATGCACTGTTTCAGATGGACGACATGTCAAAAGATGGAGAAGTGACTAAGGGAATATTAAAATCTCATAAACCAGGCTTATATTAAGTAATGTTAACTCCTGAGCACTAAATTACAAAAGCAAAAATGGACTTCCCTTTGGTCTAATACCTCACTTGCGGCTGCTGTTGTCAAATACTGAATGGGAAATGGTGCCGAATGTTCCCTTTTCAGCGTTTGAGAACCGCAACCCCACCAGAGGAATCATATCAAAGGGCAAGTCCATTTTTTCCTGGGTTATTTGCCACTTTGGAGTTTTATATTGGTCGATATCGTCTGTCAACATTTTTTTCATTCTCTATTAACTAAGTTTGATATGAGAATAAAAGTCACAGGAAAATGCTTTCTACTATTATTAAATACATGTTCGTAATGAAATTACAGACTTTGATTGAAGTGAGGGGATGGTATTTTAATAAGAAATGGCCTTCACGAGGTTGCTACCATGATTTTACTTGAAATGAGGATTTATCTCTCAAAAACAGATGGAAATATCAAGTACTTTCACCTTATAATTGTTACCCGAGAGCTTAAATTTTAAAACATGATTAGATATTCGCTTCCTTTAATTGACAAAGGAGGGATTTAACGTAACATAGACGGATTCATTAAGTTTGAAACTTTATGCATGAGACGCTTTCACTGCAGATAGTAATGGAAATTGGTTACGTCTAAAATTAGTTAACTTATTAGTTATAATAAGTTGCGTATATTATTTTAGTTATATTAGTGCATTTATGAATCCATAACAACAAATATTATGAACTGAATTAGAGTAAACAATCAGTGTGATATAAAAAAGAGGCAAAGATGGTTGTGCCTACCTTTAACCTACGAGCCCTTCCTGCTTCAAAGACCGTCCTTGAGTGGCAGTATTGCTGTGCGTGGCTCGGTAGCTTTAGCTTATATAACAGAAGCAGAAAAGCTACCGGCTAAGATAAAAATTCGGCGATGGACTGACTAATCTACGAATTTTCCTCCGCTTAAATCCACACCGGCCTTCGGCTAAACACATGACGTGTATACAAAAGTCACTCCTTCCCACAAGTGGACAGAAAGACCTGTTCCGTCTCAAATCTAGTTTAGAATTATCTAAGTGCTATCCTCTGATCTCTTAATTAGAAGAGCGTTTTCGGTGGTTAAATTTTCTATACGCTCAGTCTTTTATCGGACTCACCGTAAAATCCGCGGCTGTCAATACTTAAGCCGACTTCTTTCAAGGAAAACAACGTTATGATATTGACTCCTAAAAGGGAATGCCTGTATGTCGTAACAAGCATTGTTTTCTGATTAACGAAACAGGATCTTGTTACGGCTCTTATCTCACAGCTTTTAAATCCGAACGTATGAACAGTGGGAAGGTATAGAATCGCCAAGGTATCTAAATGGTTAATTTGATTATAATTCCTTCCCTCTGTCATCAATGATATTTTGAGGAGACACCAAATCAAGTGATTGTTGGATATTTAGTGGTACTTTACCTCTAAATTGTACAATTTTTCACTTACCAATTTCCACAGATATTTGTGGAAGATAGTAATTGCTCATTGTTTCATTTATTATGGCTCCCGTCCGCAAAGTTGAACTTGATCATATCAGATGTAATTGCCTCATTCTATTCCGTTGGAAAAAAACAGCAAAAAGAAAAGTGGAAGTATGTTTCCCATCTTAATCTATACTTTGAATATATGAAATACACAAATAATTGCATAGAAAGCTGTTAGAGAAGATTTTGATGTATCTCATTGTATAATGAGAGGGTTGTGCCAGCAATTTCTAAAATAATCACTCCTAACTTCATGTTCTTTTCTTCCTAAGTAGTTGAATATTGAGACAAAAATTACGGTATGACGTAGAACCGTTTCATTTGTCTATTTTTATGTCTATGTTTATGTCTATGTTTATGTCTATGTTTATGTCTATGTTTATGTCTATGTTTATGTCTATGTTTATGTCTATGTTTATGTCTATGTTTATGTCTATGTTTATGTCTATGTTTATGTCTATGTTTATGTCTATGTTTATGTCTATGTTTATGTCTATGTTTATGTCTATGTTTATGTCTATGTTTATGTCTATGTTTATGTCTATGTTTATGTCTATGTTTATGTCTATGTTTATGTCTATGTTTATGTCTATGTTTATGTCTATGTTTATGTCTATGTTTATGTCTATGTTTATGTCTATGTTTATGTCTATGTTTATGTCTATGTTTATGTCTATGTTTATGTCTATGTTTATGTCTATGTTTATGTCTATGTTTATGTCTATGTTTATGTCTATGTTTATGTCTATGTTTATGTCTATGTTTATGTCTATGTTTATGTCTATGTTTATGTCTATGTTTATGTCTATGTTTATGTCTATGTTTATGTCTATGTTTATGTCTATGTTTATGTCTATGTTTTTATGTCTATGTTTATGTCTATGTTTATGTCTATGTTTATGTCTATGCTAATGAAGAGTAAAGATACCGTAAAGATGAGTTTGATGTCAGCGCACTTTCACCAAGGAAAGACTTAGATTTAAAATAATTGTGAGAGTTCCATGTGATACACATTATACACGTTATAAATTTGATTTATGTTACGAATGAGGATTAATTAAATTATTTCAGTCTCTATCGTTAACTCCAAGGTCAGGAAGGTTATGGTCCACAGCTCTCAGTAGGTTTTATGCGCTGCACTGAACCTCCTTTCCCTTATGTATTCACCCGTTTTCACCAATGTATTCAAACTTAGGCATTGCTTTTTTATAATTCATATGTAAATAAATTAATCGGAACCGATACCAACAAAAGTCGTTATTTTTACAGGAACGAAAACCAAACACATGCCTAAACTAAAAGCCGTTATTTATTCTGTTTTTAATGTTAGTTCCTGACAATGCAATTTCATTTGAAGGCGATTAGATGAAGTTTTGCTGAATATGTATTAAAGCAATTGCAAATACATAAAATTAATTTAGTTATTTGAATAGATTTTATATTTTGGTCATTATTTCTTTAATGTTGCAGGTTTTTACTAAAACTCAATTTATATTTATTTAATTTCAAAAGGTACTCTAAAATTAATAAAATAATACCGTAATTTAATATATAATGATAAACATAATATTTCAAATAACAGTTAACACGACACTTTAAATATAAAAAAGTTAAACTGATAATTAAAATGACGATCAAAATAATAATTAAAACAATTCTGTATTGTAATGTAAAAGTAATTGAATTAATTTCTGAAATATGCAATATTATGATGATAGGAGAAAAATAACAGGTCCGAACCAGTTCTAAGATGATTGACGGAGCGTTATCAGGACTAATTAACAAAACAATTTTTTTTTCTCCTTATACAGGAGTATACATCGGAATGAAAAATATTACGGTGGTATGCCCTCATCTAAATGAAAATGACCCTAATTTTGCTGAGCGAAATCCGATGTTGAGCAGTTGGAAGTTATTCTGCCAAAGGGCGCCCAATGTCTGTGAAGTGCCTCTGCGTACCTTCGATGTAAAAAGGTCGCTAACCTTTAAAGTGTAATGCATATAGGCCACGTATTCTCCTTGGTGTACGGAAGTAATCTCATTGGCCTTCAGCCTATAACTTAATTTGTTTTAGACCTGGTTTGAGTGGGACTCTAGAATAAGCTAATTATAAGTTGAGAGTTCTGTGGCAAGGTAACCGAGTCAATCTCTCGAAACTATTTCCTTTTACGAAATAAATAAAAGTCTATTTATTGTTAAATAAATGAGATGGAACTCACACAATACGTACCAGTGATGACTGGGAGGAATATTTTTGTTATCTCTCTATCATCAGACTAGGCAATAAATCTGATATGTTCAAGCTCAACTTTGTGGAAGAGAGTCATAATAAATGAATATAAAACTTATTACTTAAATAAATTTTAAGCTATCAACAACTTTTCAAATCACTAGAGTAAAAGAACTTTAGTACCTATTTTTCGAATAATGCGTCAAAATCTTGCTTTTTACAAAGTGTAATTGCTACATGGTGGAAAGTAAAAAAAATAGTTAACAGTTAATAGTTTTATTTCTAGCAATTGCAATAAACAGTAGATAGATAAGTTAGAAATTGGCATCCCGAATTATGCTACATATTATAAAAAAAAATTAATTCTGAGTTAAATAACGTATAGAATGTTCTTATTAGAGGTATGAAGTCAATAATACCAACAACTGTGAGATAGTAATACAGCTAGGTGATAATTTATATTCGCAAAGTAATTTGAACCAAAAATTCGCAACTGAAGTTCTCTTACAGAATCTGCGTAGCTATGTTGAGTAAGATAAAATTTAACCCATACATTCCATGTGTTAAGTTGCCTTTAAACAGAGAAAGATGAGCGGATAATAATCGAATCGGATGGGCGTAATCAGCTTATCAGAAGCGAAAATTTTTCTCGTGATTAACCCTGATCAAATCTCTGAAATATTTTTTTCGAACATTAACCGGGACTAATAAAAAATAGCTGACTTTCCTATGCACCCGACCAAGCTCCGGGATTTGGAACAGATTTAAAGGAAAATGTGCCTCAGATTTCTTTGCGTAATACGTATTATTATTTAGCAAGCGCCACATGCACTTTATTACAAATCCGCTCCTGATCTTCCAAATATCATCCCATTTGTAAATATAATGGTTAACAAGATTTGCAATACAGATGACTAAACAGAAAAAAAACAGGAAACTGTAAACAATCTGAAACAGGTCAAGTGATAATTCGAGGGTCAACTTCCACACGAAATCCAACTAAACACGAGCTTTTAGACATTTGTCAACTTATCTTATCATACCCAATATAACTGCAGATTAAATGTACCTGCTACCGAACTTATTAATTATCACTATCTACCAACTCCCGTAAACAGTGATAAACACCATGGACGAGGAGTAGCAAAATAATTGTGAAAGATAAAATTAATCAATTGTAAAGGTCTTTAAATTTGGTGGATTAACCTCACTTGGCAACTTGGAAGACTCAACGACAATACAAGCAATTGCAACGACAATAGTAGCAAAGGCGTAAAAAAATGGTGCATTACATGATGAGTAATAGAAAGCAATACAGCCGAGCAGCAAAAGAAAAAGAATATGTATCATTCATAAGATCGATTTTTGAGATCGCGAAGACCATGTGGGATCCGTATGTTGTCCAAAAAAGTAAATAAAAAAGTCCAGAGAAAAGCAGCTCTATACGTAACTGATAAATTTGGAAAAACGGGCAGTGTCATCGATTCGTTAAAGACTTGGCTGGGATACAATAGAACAAAGAAAAAAAAGGCTAGGTTGCATGTACTATATTCTTTGTGTGTATGTACTATATGAGTGTTAAATGTGAGATCGCATTTACTAGTTCCAATTTTGCCCGACAGAGACGTGTGTGTAGCCTTAAAATAATCGAGGGAAACAAATTCAATAATTAATATAAGAAAATGAATTTTTCAAATAGATTAAAATCAGAAAATATTTTATTCTTATGATCAGGCAAAATAGGCTTTAAAAAGAGTTTAAACTGATATTGTAAAAATGGGTATACTGACAAATGAAATGATAACATTCAGGAATGACATATAATAATAAATAATTGATATAAGTAAATTAATGTTTAAAAATGCATTAAAATCAAGGAATATATTCTACTCATGAGTACACCAAATGGACTTAAAATATTTGACTGAAACTGCGAATGTTAAAAATGGGGTAAATCTTCAATGAAATTATCACATGCAGGAACGACATTTTAAAAAAATAATTCAACTCAATTTCCAGATGTTCACTGCACGAAGTTAGCATGCAAATTAGTACACTCTTTGTCGGTGGCTCTAAATAATGTACAATTCACTCCCACCTAGCTGAGAATGATTCAACTTCCACTCCTTAATTACTCTCACATCTTACGGAAGGGTATTGCATTCACTGAGTGTGAATTGCTTCTCGTTGGGATTAAGTTGTCTGACCCCTCCAACCAGAAATAAATTCCCCGATACTCCCCAACGGTGGAGTAAATAACGGTCCATAATGCTATCTCAGAGGGCCTCGGCGGTGAAGATGTATCACTTTGAAGCCGCCAGACTGAACAATTTTAGCCCGCAAAAACAAATTTCCGGGCTGTGAAGGAAGGAAATCAATAGTCGTAAAACACCAATCAATTCCTCTCAAAAGTCGTTCCTCGTGTGGTAAAAGATTCCCGGGGTTTCCCCGATTTCCTATGATGTCATCGATCGATGTCTTAATTTCCTGTCGTATAAAAGACCGAAAAAGGAGATTCTTAATTTGGCCGGAGATGCCAATTTCAGCTCCGAAATTTGTCCGCGAATAACGTATTATCCCTAAGAAACCCCACGGGAACGATGCTATTCCAGGTTCTTTGGATTGGTTACAGTCAAATTCTTCGGAAACGAATTCTTCAAAAGCAGTCTTTGAAAAGTATGCCACATGCAATGCACACACCGAACCCAACCCAACCCAACCCAGACCAACCTTTCAGGAGATTCTTAACTTTACTGAATGAATTTCGGCTCCGAATCAATTATTTTAATATAAATTGTGTAAAACATCATATTCATATACTATTTACAAAGAAGTTTTCAGAATAAATTCGATGGTGTGGGCCTTTACCTGGTGGTACTCCATTACAAACAGTAGCCAGGAGCAAGTTGCAATTGTATCGTATAAATAAATTCCTTGCAACATACTCCTGGCTACTGTTTGAAGAATTTTTCATTCAAAGAAATATATATAAATTTGACATTCGAGGGATAAATATAAAAATATATATGAATATATAAATTGTGTAAAGCGTCAGATTCATTTACTATTTACGAAGAATTTGGTTCCGAAGAATTTACGTTCGAAGATTTTATATGCTCCCACCCTTAGCAAAGGGAGATATCAGTAGACTTGAGAGTGATCCTGCTGTTACTATAAAAAATATATTTTTAAAATTTTTGAATGTGTCCCGCATCAGTTTAAGGTAAAAAATATAACTAAGCTTACATAAAATTCTTATTTAAACGTAAATAAATGAAAACTACCTTGGGGGTCCCGGAAGGACAATGCTTGGTCACTGCATTAATAGTGCTGTTAGCTATAAATGACCAAAAGTAAAATTCTAACGTGACCTAAGAACTGTAGCGATGGTAAGAGATTAGTCTGTATGATATATGTTGGGTCGATTACATGTTTGGTAGATATGTAATATTACTATTATTACATTAAATCTGCAGATAGGCATAAACCAGGTGGCAGAGTTGGCTATCATAAAATGGCGGCCACAAAATTTATCAAAATTAATGGGAACACATTAAAACAGAATAAGTTAATTACTAAAATCCAATGCATCCTCAAAAATTGAATATTATGAGTAGTAAAATAATAAATTCATCAAAAAGTAAAATATTAATACAATTTTACTTATAATTAATCTCTTTCCATCACTCTTTTAACACTTATTCATAAATTAACTAATTCATTATTATTCATATAATTACTTATTTCTCACTAATTCACTTCAGCTCATTAATTCTATTAATGTGCAATATGCATCACCTATTCAATCCTTACTAACAAATGTTACAATTCATTACTTACAACTAATAAACACAAATGCTATAACTACAATGAACGAGTAAATAAGTTACTTATTAAATTGCTTACATAAGACATATATATGACATCGAGATACAAAATGTAAACACCTTGATGCATATGTATAACATTTTGTTTACTTTTACTGGTGTCAAACTAAGTAAACAAATTTTAGCCTAGATAAATTTTAAGAAACCTACTTTGAGTAATTTAAAGCTACAGATAATTGAGAAATAAAAGAAAAACCACGGAATCCTCAGATGACCGCAGCCTAACAAAGAAAGTTGACAAGGTATGCTTGGTAGGTTATAGGATTAAAAAAAAAAATTTGGCACCTCTTTTGAAATCTTTTTATTCAGAAAAAAACTGCAATCGACAACGCGAACGTGATGAAACATTACTATCCGATCCTCATGTTTACTCGATCGAACGCGGCTCAAACGGAAACTTATCTGTATAATGTCGCACATCGTTTACAGCGGTTTTGCGGACGATGACTTGTTTCGAGCACGATTGCTGATTGTTTTGAGTACCAATGCTCGTAGTTAACTTCAATGCTTACGGGAAATTTTGATAAAAACGATTTTTTCTTTTACTATGGTTTAATATCTTATACAGTATCGTGTAAACGAAAATAAGGTGGTAAAATTCCTATTTTTTTCATTAAAATATGAAAAGCAATAATAATAAATCATCTTTATTCGGGTGAATTTGAGACTTAAAGTCTCTTCTTCCATCCAACTTATCGCCATAAATTATACAATAATTAAAGAGATAGTATGAGAAAAAATGAGAAGAATAGTGGATGTAATAAAACTATATGTTTCTTAAGAATAAAGTAAGTAGGAAATCTAAGAATTCATATGAGCTATAGCTGCAGTTCAGATTATAAGGCATCCTATGAATTAGTAATTTTATTTTTGAATGCCTGTAAAGTATTTAGCCCGAAGACTGGTTGGTACTTCACCTCTTTTAACATTAGCCAGCTAGGGTTAGTAGGAGGGGTGAGGTTTGCTGTAGACAATGGAGGGAATGAGGTAGTTTGCCATTGCTTTCCTCACCAAATCAGAGCACTGTAAGCAAAACATGTCCACGTAAGTGAGCACTCTATAAGTAACATCTTTCTCGGCATTCCATAAGAGGAGACCTTAATTAGTGCTACTATTCAGCATCACTCATACATGAGTAACTTCCATGTCATCTACGATAATCTACATGTACATTGATACCCTACAAGGCGCCTTCCAGCGTATGGTAGGGAGTAGTCGTGTCATGAGGGGATTCTTGAAGCCATGAGCAAGACTGTGGCAAAATTTAATGAATGAAAAATATTAATTCAAAATTCCATGGCAAATAAAAAGACCATATTGATATACGAATTCAGGTGGAGTAGGAGATTGCCTGGTAGGACGGTAGGTGTACGGTGGGGACTTGTCCCCTGCGGAAGACCTACTGGGAACCCTGAAAAAACTTGTATTATGAGGGAAGGGAAGAAGTTGATAAGTTAGTGTATAGTTATATGTATATTTTTGTACTTTTATAATAAATATTAGTTAGAATATTGCTTTGAAATAGTGAATGTATACTCAAGGTGTAAAGTTATAGCTGAGAGCTTTATGCATGTATTTTTGACACCTGCTGTAGTTAGATTATAAATGTAATGAATGTATATATAATATATTCAATATGTGTTGCAACAGGACGATTAGTCCAATTGTAAGATATTTTATTATAATAATCCATTTTCTCTCTCCTGTACTACATAAAAAATTATTTTTTTCTCAAAACATGCTGCACAGTGGCCCGGAATTGGAAAAAGCGATCGAAAAATCGCTTTTATTTTCGTGGTCGGCTACTTTTTTGAAATATTCCTGCTGGATATTCTTAAATTGTCTTCAACCAATACTCAGGTGTAATTTCCTGGTGCATATATTTCTTAAATAAAAGATATTGACTACTTTATGTCAAATTCTGCCTGAAAAAAGCGTCCGCTATTTTGTGATGGAACACTACACAAATATTGACAATATCCTTGAAACTTATGGATAGTATAGATAAAGTACCATTTTGACAGAATATTTTGTTTTTTATTCCACTTAATTCCTTCCTTAAGTCCACTATCTGCTTTACTTTTAAGATTTTCGAAGAAAAATAAAATCGTGCGTGTTTTTTTTAAATTTAGTCATGTTTGACCCTCCGTATCTAAGTAACGCATACGATTTAAGGAAAATTACTTACCGCTGCATGATCAGCAATTATTTGGCTGTATATCTGCAGAGTTCAAGTTTGTATCTCCAAACAAAAGGAATTTTGGATTTTTGTGCGGCTTTTTCCGATTTCGGATCACTGTGGGCTGCAACGAAATATAATTTAGGACTCTCATTTAGTGGAAGAACAGAATTAAACCATTAAACGAAGTCCAGTGTATTTTACTAAAGAGAAGCTCAGTTAAATGCTTAATTAGACGCGAGCAATTTTTGCAATCTAGTTAAAATCTTTAAAAAATCGGAAAGCAGTGACATTTTGCGTTGGTTCCCAAATGCGCTTACTTGACTCTCGGTAGCGAGTGCTTCATTTGAGGGTGATTACATTCAACGAGGGGACGCGTCCCGAATCCCCTTGCAGTTGGTTTCGCACGAAAATATTAAAAGAATATGGCATTTTCGCTGAGAGAAACGTCCAATCCTTAAGTGGGAGATGGACTCTTATAAAACAAAATTTCCGTACATATTTCTCTCTCTTTCCTTCGTCTTTCACATTTAAGCTTTCTCGTAAAATTTTCCGTCTCGCGTTTAGTCATTAATGTAATGAGCGATGGTTTTAACCCTCTAGATAAAGACGTTATTGCTGTAGCTTGTTGACAGCTATAAAGTAATATTGTATTTTTGTAGCCTGTAGATAATTATATTGTAACAGTGTAATGCTTTAGTTGTGAGATAAATTAACTATAATACTGTAATAGGTGACCGCTGTATAGTAATATCGTATTGTTGCATTACTGCAGGTAGGCTGTAAACTAGGTGGGTTTTTTATACATAACATACATACATACATGATAATCAACAAGATATAAAATTCCCTCAGAATGATTAAATACATATTAGATAAATACATATTTACCTTAAAACTAAATAATGAATTTATAATATTATTTGTAACTGTTTTGACTGGATTTTTCGGGGTTCATTCCTTCTCAGCTACCGTAGCGGTCACGGGGTAGAATCCCACCGCACATCACCCTGTCCACTACTGTTGTGGTCCCTAAATTATTTCTGCACATTACACAGTATTGCACTACATTGCCATAACATATTATAACATTTCTTTTTGATAGAGTTAATAAACTATTTGACCATCTTCTTTTATTTTATAATTAATCTTTGTTATTTTTTCTTTTTTTATTTAAGTATTTTATAAATGCTTGAAATATATGATGTGCTTTTGTCACAGTAATGATTCTATTTTGAAATGATATTAAATGATATATTGGGAGCAAAAAAGTATTTATTTTTCACCTCTTACGGGCATCCCCAGCTAGCTAGCAGACAATAATTAATCGATATTATAATCCATGTGCAAGGCTAAGGCAAAATTAAATGAAAGATGCAATCTTTTCCAAGTAGCGAAAGACTTCAATTCATCAACACATGGCAGCAAGGATTTGATTCGCACCCCCGCGCCTGTATAAGATTCGTACACCCCGAGCGGCATAAATTCATCAGATCATGCGAGCGAATTCCCCCTGCAAACAGGCTCACAATTTTTCAATATTTCGCCTTTTGACTCTTGGCAAAGGGGAGAAAAAGACTGGCATCAATTCTCCCGGAATATCCCAAATATATTACATGACCGCGCAAGGCCTGGATGAGTCGAAAAATATCCCTCTAAAGAGGCGGATGAGAGTCAATTCATACGGATTACGGCTTTTAAAGAGGATGTTTAAGCCGAGAGGGTTAAAGGGGTCGGACGGCACGCATTCGAGCGGATTTGAAAGGAAGAATGGGAAAAAAACTCGTTATCCCATACAGAGGACCTGCACCTTTTGTACCTGATTCGTTTGGGTGCACAGAGAGTGCTCGTCATTATTCCCACTCTCGTACGTACTATCTATTCTAAAAGAACATACACCAAATGTGTAAATGCTGGAGCAGAGATCCGTAACCTCGGCAGGTCATACTGTATAGCTAAGGGAAGTGTCTATGAGTACAAGAAGCTACACTATGAATACAAAAAGCTTGTCTATGAGTACAAAAAGCTTTTCTATGATTATTGGAAGCTTCTCTATGAGTACAAGAAGCTTTACATGAGTACAGGAAGCTTGTCTATGAATACAAGAAGTTTGTTTATGAGTACTGGAAACTTGTCTATGAGTACAAAAGTTTTTTATGAGTACAAGAAGTTAGTCTATTAGTACAAGAAGCATGTCTATGATTACTGGAAGCTTTTCTAGGGGCTACGGTAGATGCGTGCAGTAAATAAGCACATTTTGATATTTAAATAAGCCTTAAGTGTATTTTTAGCATATTACAGGATTATATCATCTTGGTACTGTCTCTTAGCAGCACCTGTAAATGTCCATACCTCTCCTTGAGTGAGCCTCGTAAATTTGTGTAATACTTCTCATTATAATGAGTAGGGGAATGAGATTAAAACACACGAGGGATCAAAATGGTTAGCAATCCCTGCGGTAGATGTCGTTTAATGAATATACTCGCGTTAGCTCATACAATAGAATGGATAGATCCCCATCCATAGATATTTTGACTTTTTGAAATATCCTCAAATTTTCATATAGTGGGCATGAAAGTTTTGATTTGATAAGATGGACTAATATGGTACGTGGGTACATACATAACTCTTTATGTAATCTTTAATGGTTCACATATCTTTATACTGCATGAGAAGTATAATTAGTATCTAAGTAATTTCGATTGATTTAGAAGTCAAGGCGACAAATGCATAACGGTAACTAATAGTAGAAAGGTAAATAAAAAACGAAGAAAAAACAGCCATCTGAGGAAAGCCGTACTGCGGCAAGATTTAAAAAGATAAATATTGTATACGATGAGTTAATGTTAGGTATCAATTTCTAGTTTCCCTTTTAGAGTACAAATTTATATTCATCCGGTACTTTACTAAATTTAAGAATTTTCGCTATATATTGATGATATACTCAAAGAAATGATTATGATTCATTCCACTTAACTAACGCCTTCAATAACATATTAGTTACTTGGAATCTCAAACATTTTGTTGCTCTATTTTAAAAAAATGTACTCTAGAACTTACTCCTACTTTCTGCATCTTGTAATTTAATAGTTCTTCCCTTGTCCTCATTAAGAGCAATGGACCCGTGGGAGATACTTGAAATCAATTCTTGAAAATTTAAGACGATGAACGTCAATTTCATTCCGCGATTAATATAAGTGTAAAATGATGGAACGAAAAAGCGGCGATAGTACCCAGAGATAATTCTGTTGCTTATATTTTAATGATAATATTTCAAATTCGACTTCGAAAAAGTCGTAAAGATAAAATTGTGATTTAAATTATTATGTTGCTATTAATGTTCATACCAATGCTTTTTTCCCACTAAGACGCCTGAAGCCTAAAGATATTGGATAAACTCATTTATATTTAGAACTCTTCTGGTAGAGAGAATTTACAAATAACTTCTCATTTGGTTTTGCGCTTCGAGAGAGTCGCTGAAAGATACAATATCCAGCGACTAACTCGGTAAATTAGTCACATCATTGCAATGGACTAATTTAATGTAAATATAGATATTATACAAAAATGAAGAATGTCGGCTCGATACTTATACTGAAGAAACTCAACTTTGGGATAAGAATAATAGTAATAAAAACTTTAATATGATACTCTGGGGACAGTTACTCATAAGAATAAAATGAAAGCATAGTGAGTATGCACAATAATAAATTTGAGATACTATCAAAAACCAAAAAAATATCAAACAACGAAATCTAAGTAAAAGTGCATTGAATACATAGTTAAGAATGAAAGGGTGAGAGCGTGTATCGATTTCAATAATTAAAATTCAAAATAACCCCAAAATTCTCTGATTTTTAAAATTCCTTAAAATAGTAAATCAATTAGTTTAATTTATCATGGTTGTTGAATCTTTTAGAAAAACAAGTGTGACTTTTTTGGTATTTTATTGTTTTCCATTAACTATAAATGAAATAAAATATTTACTTATATTCTTATAATTGGTTTAAATTAACAAAATTCTCAGATAATCATTATGTAGCAAAAATCTTTACAAAACGAAAATTTGTTGGAAATATCATACATAGTTTTTGTTTTATCGAAGAAACCACCTGGTGTTATATTGACCCCACGTGACTGGTTAAGTATTAAATAAATACAAAATTCTAATACAGATTACGAAAGTATATATCCAGAACCTTGAACCCGGCACCTAATTGGTGAGGAGCATCCTAGCCGTTCCGTGGGTTAGAGTAGCAGCCGACCTTTCCTGGGTGGAATACATGGAAGATAAAGGAAGCTTTAATTCGTGGAACTCCTCCCCCGCTTCTAAATACCAGATTTAATTATTTCCAGCGCATTAAGACGAGGAAAATGCCACCCTTTCGCAGAAAACGATCCGATCCCGAATCCTTTATCTCCGGCGTCTGGCATTGGCGCTTCGCAGATCGTGTGCGACTGTGTGAAACTTTGACGTCCCGGAAAATGCGTCCCGTACATTTACTTCCCTAGGACATTTGCGTCCCACGGACTTTTGCGTCCCACGGACTTTTGCGTCCCACGGACTTTTGCGTCCCATTCTTTTTCATCTCTATGCTTTACACAGTGTTTTTTTTAGGTTTATTTGATAAAAAAATAATACTAAAAACTGCTCCTGTAGATTTACCTAGTGATTAGCTTTAGAAATTGTTCACCGCTGATAAAAGTTAATCATTGGCTATAGTTTGTCTTCGGTTTCCTTGAAATGTCAGAAAAATGAATTACGAAGCGATAAAAATGCAAATGTCAGTTAGTTTTATAAGTACGTGGTACGCAAATGTCCCGGAAGCAAATTTCCGGGACGCAATTGTCCGGGAGGTAATTGCCCGGGACGCAATTTTCCGGGACGCAACTGACCGGGACGCATAAGTCCTAAAGCCCTCGCATTTAACAACAGCGTCCTCGTAAGCCAGGACTTTCATCGCTCCACATCATAACTCATCATTAACGACCCCTCATTCGCTTTACGGCTCCGTGTCTGCAAATCTGTCACTCCCGCGGGCACCCACTTGCGTGGACCCCTTTCAAATTATTTCCCGTCGTCGAGTGGAGGGAGATAAAAACTTGAGGTTTTTCGTGAGGGCGCTCCCGAAAAATACGGGCCCTCGAGCAATCCCGCGGAGAAAGAGTCGTCGTTAACAAGTTGTCGCACGTCAGAGAGGCGAACTTTGAGGGATGCGGTGCTTGACGGGATGAATGAAGTGAGGGACTTCCTTGAAAGTCGATAACGTGACGGAAGCGTTCAATGGGAGAGCCTAGGGACCGGCGCGGCGATAGCTCTGAGCTGACATTTCATCACGGCGCCATCACGGCCATTCGTGGAATTGGATGTCACCGACGGAGCGGCGGGAGAATTTTCGGGGCTTAGGTGGACCTACTCTTCGGCATTAATGAAAATCTGTGTGTTTTTCCGCAGGAAATAACACGAGGACCTTGATGAATAACAATTGGAGTCCGTCTGTCTTGGAGGTCTCCCTATATCCCTTTTAACGAATGCCTCTGTCAGAAGTGATCATAATTTGTTGCTTAATAATGTTAGTGTAAATGATAAGGTTATGACATCATTATGTATTTATGGGAAAATTCACGTACGACCTTTCCTAATATGTTAGTATTGTTTTCGTACAATACTATTTCAGTCAATTATGCTAAGATACGTAATGTCATATTGTTTTTAATCTTTTCAAAAATATTTCTGTATATATATATATATGTAGCGGTTTTTCTGATATGTAAACTTCTTATATATTTTTTGATTTTTTTTCAATCACTGTTCAGTTTTCCTTAAGTTTATTTGATTTTTATTTTAATTAAATTAAATTAAACTCACTTGCAAAAATTAAGCATAAATTGAACCTTTCAAAATGTTAGTTTAATTTTAAAATAATGTATTTTACAACTGATGTATCTTCTTTATCTTTTAGTTTTGTATGTTTTTCCTTTTGTTTCAAATTGTATAAAAAAACATTTTAGTATATTTATATACGTATCAATTTATAATTTTTTTATTATGTTTTTAAGATACGCCCATTTTTCTAATTAGAATAATTGAATAGTTCAACAGCTAGCAATTCACAAACCACCGAGTATCTCTCCCTTAAAAATGATAAGATATTGCAACTCTTTACTCGACTAAACGTGCAGTTGAGACAATTTTGTGTGGACAACATGAGTCGTGCTCTACTAAAGCGTACTCGCTGATTGTGAGTGCAAGTCGTGAACTCGACTCCGTTGTAACGTTTAGGCTAGAAAAGGTTCCATGATTCATTTTAGCCGTCCACTATAGTGATGATGATACGAAATCAAAATTTTAGTGAAATAGGCTTTGAAACGAGACAATGTACTCTAATCATCGTTAACAATGGGCAGTAGGGTCCGAAAAAAGACTTCAAGAGAGAATGCCGTATTCCGTCTATAATTACTATCGCAAAGATGTGCGGATTGTCTCTTGGCCATAAAGATTCATTAATAGTGTTATTATATAATTCATTAATAGCTATATCCAGCTGCATCGTGTGGCGTGTGAGATAAGAACAGAATGACGATTTTTCAGTTAATTAACTTTGTTTCTCTCTTTAAAAGTCATCATTCATTTTGAGATACGTAAATATTACTGATAGAAGACTTACCAATAAATGTAAATTTTTTGAAATAAAAACAGAGTTAATGTACGGGATCAATCGTCATGTCATTAAATGCCTATAATGATTCTTTATAAAAATAATGAATGAATATCAGCGTAAAATGTCTGAGGTTCAGTGCTTTTGTAAGTTCTGTCTTATTCCGGGAGAGAGATATATACTTAACCAACTTATTTACAAAATTAAGTACTGAATTTTATAATTTTACATGTGTACGGGATACAAGGTTAATATGCTTACGTGTGTGAAAAAATGACAAATACATGGCAATACAATTGAAATTGATTAACTTAATACCTGAACATCAAGAGGATAATTTTGAATCTTCAAAAATTAAAAATAATACATCGGTAATAATACATACATAATTCTAAATCGGGCTTTACTAGTTCCCTCCAGAATAAATATAAGAAGTGATGATGAAGAAATTTAGGTTTTACGTTTCCCATCTTTGATCACATTAAATTTAGACAACATTCTTTAAGATATCAATACTTATGGGTTTGGATAATGTATATCAAGCAGTGATAGTTAATTTAGTCACTCCCTTAGACACACTCGGTCCCATAAGAGTGGGACAAGTTAAATAAAAATTACACCTTTCACTCCTTTCAGATGCTCAGTAAAGGAAGTTTAAGGAAATTATTCAAAATATCGACTATTCAAAGGTGCGTTATTGTAAACATGACTATAAATTTTGAGAGTAAATAAATAATCTTATATGGTAATCACCGACGTGTATATACTTATTTATTTATAAATCTGATGTCAGCAACTCCCTTAAGAAATGCATGGGAGAAATTTTCGAACTTTAATTTCATACACTTGCCGACTTGATAGGTTTATAAATTTTTGGGAGTCCTTTAAGGCCCAATGGAATGATACATATTGCTATTTTTTGTCCAAAGTATCCTTGGTTCGACTCTAGACGACTCGAATCGTATCTCATAAGAAATGTTCGTAAAGTTCATTTTGATCGATTGCATTCCACTGCAGACATTTTTCTTTTGCAGAATGAAATCAGAAATAATGATCGTACGAAATTGAAATAAATTCCAAAAGAAAGGAAATCAAATAAATATTCTTATTTGTTTGAAGGATATCGTAATTGAGTCGAAATTGAGGGAATTCAGTCAACAAAGACGAAAAATTTGCGTTATTTCATGAGCGTGAACAAATCCCTAATGACAAAGGTATTTGCTCAACCCTCATTCTAATATACATGGATAAGATATGCTCATAAGAAATGGACAGGGAAGAAGAGCCAACATTTTATGGCAATAGTAAACCTTGGAAGAAGATATCTAAAAAATTAATATTAAAATTAACATATTTTTAAGGAAAAATCCAGTATCGTATCTGGATTATTTATATTTTTGATAAATACATTCCATTTTAATTACGTCATTTCTGACGGAGGATGTACACTAGTAATAATATATATGAGTAGAGGTAATATTCATTTTTTTCAGCAATTAAAGTACATAGTATCAGTCGGTGTAAAGGATGTCGCCAAATGAAGACATTTAAGGATAATTAATAATTAATGTTGTACATTTTAGGAATTTAGGTCTAAAATGTATCCGAGTACTTATTGACTAGTATTGTATTTTTCGCATGGCTTTGGGATTTGTTACATTTACTCATTCATTGCATTCGTGTTTGTATGTTTATAAAGGGATCGTATTTATTTCTGCACGAAGCGGAAACGAAAGTCTAAGTGCACGGTGACACACAAATCCTAACCTTCGTTGGAGAGGGGTTTTGCATGTTCACGGGTAATTCGTGACGGCGGACCGGAGAGAGAGATCATATCAGTAGGTCATCCTCTCTTTATGTGAAAAGGATGCACGCATGCAACTCGGTACCGACCCTTCTTGGGTCTTGTGCGACTATAACGGGGAGAATTGTGCCTTGAAGAGCTCCACCTACATCGAAGTAATCAATGGTGCCCCATATGACGTTTTTCACATTCAGGAGGCTATAGTGGCATGATCATCGCAAAGCTATGGGCCTATAGAGGTTAAAAATCTCCAATAGCTATCTTTGTCGGCTACCCTCGTCTTATCCGCTGGTGCTCGGAGAAAACGAGAGAGAACACCCCACTTTAAGGATATGCTTTACCTCACAGAAAAAGCAATTTCCAGAGTCTTGCTATTTCCCTCGCAGTGAGGACATTTTAACACTTACAGAGTTATATTTTCACCAACCGGTGGTTAAAAGATGAAGTTAACATAAAGCGCGTTCTTTTTTTAGGTATTTTATATCGCATTTGTTAAATAATTAGCAAATATTGCTCATTTTCTCTGAAGTGCCACGTTCTTATAAGATACGATAGCGAAATAAGCTCTTGTTACATGGCAGCTGTATCCTTTATCTTTCGATTGAGACACTACTCGGGTACATGATAGTCGTTCAAGATGAGTAATTAGGGAAATCGAGGAGGATGTCCAGTGGTTTTTTGAGGGGAAAAATTAGCGAATAATTGGCGCTGCATACGCTCAGCGGAGCAAGTTCCCATTCCACCGGAATAATCGGAAAATAGAGAAGCTTATGAATAGCAACAAGGGAACTATCCACAACTCATCACTATACACCCTCTTCGACTCTCTTCCAGGTAACAACGACGACTTCCTTAGTCCCAGTGTCCTTTCACGCCACTATGGAAATTTCATTGCTCCCCCAACTTCCCCACACCAAAAATTGTTATTCTTACAGTACCTCTAACTATGTCACAGGGAAAAAACCCCGCCCACTCCACCCATACTCAACAGCCAACCGTCCTTTCTTTGTACCTATTCACTCCTGAAGAAGAAAGCATAGCTTTCGAAATATACATTAGATTGTTATTTAAGTACGGGAGAGATATTTAAGTATCTTGTTCTTTCGGAATACCGGGGGATAAGACGAGGGTCGCCGACAAAGACGACCATTGGAGATTTTTATCCTCTAATTCTTTAACAGCCGTATGCCAAATTATCTTTCTTTGCAGCGCATTTAATGGACAGACTGGATTTGCGGATGGCGAAGAAGGCTCAATCCGCCGGCAAGTTTGGTCTGTAAGGTATTAGAGGTTTAAAATCTCCAATAGCCGTCTTTGTCGGCGATCCTCTTCTCATTCGCCGGTATTCTGAGAAAACAAGGAAGGACACCATACTTTTTAAGAACGCCCAGTGCGCATTTCGAATGCGATGCATTCATCGTCGGGAGGGAATAGATACGCAGCGAAATCGGTAGGATGTTGGGTATTTATTGTTTGGGTGCTGGAGTCGGTAGTTTTTTCCTTATGACGTAGTGAGAGGTATTGTAAGAATAGAGTTTTTGCCTTCACACAGGTCATTTTGAGGTAACTTAATGCTTTCTTAAGTCTTTTGTAAAATTTTTGTAAAATTTGATTTCTTTTAGAAAGCAATAAACTAAACTAAACTTACCAAACTATCCGGGAGGCCTTTTAAAAACAGCGCATGACAATTAGCGTATGAAACAATAAGACCAAATTCTGCTCCGCATCCCAAAAGGTTGTTATCGGATCGTTGATGTAGTCGAACAGGATTCAACGTCTTCGAAATGTAACTCCGGTGCTCGAGACGCAACATCATCTCACCTTAGATCTTTTTATGCATTCACTTGTGCTAATATTTCCTACTACTTTCGTCCCATCGATTTCTTAGCGAACCTTTCTCAAGGACCTCGCGAGTAGTTGCATCAAAGCGCCTCTTGTACTTGAGCCTCATCCTCGAAGGAGAACCTGAGATAAAGAGAAAACTCGGCGTAGTTGCCTAGATCGCCTCGCGCTGAAAGTGGGCTCTTTTCTTCGGGATATTCATCCCATCAAAAGCTTCACTTAAAGAGTTGAAAATTCCTTTCATCCGTTTTCTCTCAAGGAAATTGAGTCCGAAAACTAATCATCGTAATGGCCACTTATGGACTCTGGTTTAATGTGACGCTATGCACTAGGGATAGGGCTTGTAATTATGGCCTATATTTATTTTGGAAACGCTTGAACTGCCTCGCGACATTGGACACTTTGTAAAGCAATCAGACTAATATGATCGATACGGCAATTATTTTTGTATCAGCCTTACGCATGATATGGCATTACGAGTCTTACTTACTTAAGATTATAAGAATAACAATAAAACATCGTTTTTTGGGTGAATTTGATACAAAAGTTTCCTTTTCTATCACATTCATGGTCATATATATATTTTCTCAGATCAATAATTAATCTACTAATGATAAGGTAAGAGAATACTGTGAAATTGTGGATATAAAAAAATCTACGCGATTCTTTGTGATAAAACATCCACTGCATGAAAACACACGAGGAAGAGGAAGCGAAAAACTGCGCAATATCGATATTCTCGTATATTCTCGTATACTCGAATCGAAAGTAAGATTCCACGAATAAAATATGAATTTTTATTCGATTTTCTTTCTTTCGGTGTTTGTCTTGTTAACGTGCGACTATTCCTTCTAATTTAATTTTGCAAAAGAAGTAAACCCTGCATGCGATAAAAATGAGTTTCACGTGTATTCTTTATGGAAAACTATCGAAGCGATCTGGGTTCGAACCACTTAAAATTGTCGAATAAAAAGGCGACCGTGATTCCTTCTAGGTCGCAGAGGACACGTATAAAAAGTTTGAAGCAAATCGGACGAACGGTATGGCCTCCAATCTAAGACAAACTCACAAACACACCCACAAACACACCCACAGAATTTCGATTTTACATATATAGATAGTCAATTCCATCTCCGTTTTGAGGCAAACTATACCGCAAAATATTGATCAGTGAAGGACGTTAATTTAGAACGGTTAGTTATTTATGTCAAAATAATTCCTTGAAACAATGGTTATTTAAAGCGTCTGTAAGTAATTCAAAATTATGAAAATAACCTCCAAATGACCTTAAGGTTGAGGCGATACGACTAGCACGATAAACAGAGCAATTTCATAATGAAGCTCGTGCTGTTTTGTAGCTTCATTTGGGAGTGGCGAAAAGAGCACGAACGTGACACAGAATAAAAAAACGTAAATTAAGGGTGATGAATCTTCTAATCTTGACAAGCAATTACATTTGTATCCATATTTAACTTCGGAGAGATGTCCAGACGAGTTATGATGTGGGGATCTCCTCTATAGTCGAAGTTACGGCTGATCCACTGTGAGTGATTGCTGGAATGGCTTAATAACGTAGACGTCAGAAAAATACAGGAGAAACCTAGGATTTCTTACGGGATATCATTCAAATTAAATAGTCTTATTATTAATATTATACCTGGCATCCAAAACAAGGGTGTATCCTATTTTCGAAAATATAAAGCATTTTACTTAACTAAAAAAATACTATTAAATGACATTTGACGAAATTGAGTTTCAAGTTCTATCTTCCATTTAGCCTATTTATCCTAGTCTTCAGTTAAATAAGGTATAGCTTTTTATATACAGCTGTTCTTAAAGTTATAAAATATTATACTATCATGCTATCTAAGATTTACACAACTAAAATAGTTCCATAATGTCTTCAAAAATCAGAAATATGTTAGGGACTATCTTTTGCAAATAAAAGCTAATTCTGAAGCATAAATACTGAGTATGGACAGTTACGAATACAAACCTTTATTGATACGTTAATATTCACCTAAGTTCCCTCCATTTTAGAGACAATATTGATACTTTTTTTATTAATAATTGAAAGTTGACCAATGATACTATTTAAGTTAACGATAAGGACAATAATACTATGTATATATATATATATATATGTGTGACCCCTCCTCATCACCGCCACAGTTCATTGCCTCATCGGGGCGGAGGGGTGTTAACGGAGGTTGGAGGCGATGCATAGCCCAGGTTCAACCATGCTAAGAAGGCTTCAACAATATCTCCGGCCAAATAATGAAAGTGGCATTCACCAACCGGCAGTAGGACAGCCTGGTGAATCATTGTCCTAACCCCCCCAAATACAAGTACAATTTTCATGATGAGCTTCTTTAATGGAAATTTATCCGGACGTAAAAGCACCACCCATTCGGATGTCCGGGAGGTGGTGGCATTGAAGAGGTCCATCATGAAGAAAAGAATTACTACCCTGCAATTCACAACCTACAACTGCCGCAGCTTGAAGAGTGAAGAACGACTGCTGGAACTACTCAATGAAGCAGAGAAGATAAAATGGGATATCATCGGTCTCAGCGAAGTCAGAAGAAAATCAGAGGAGCTACTTACTCTGAAGGAAGGACATTTATTCTTTTACAGGGGTACCAAGGATGGAAGAAATGGAGGCGTTGGATTTTTGATCAACAAGAGATGGAAGGATAATGTGGTGAAAATCGAAGGTGTATCAGATAGAATTTGTAAACTCATACTAAAGATCAATGAGCGTTACTCAGTACAGGTCATCCAAGTCTACGCACCAACAGCGGCAAGCAGCGAAGAGGAAATTGAAAACTTCTACCAAACTCTCGGCACTGAACATGACAAGGAGGCCCACTACTATAAAGTCATTATGGGAGATTTTAATGCTCGTGTAGGCCAGCGGGAAACTGATGACACTGTCGCAGGACAATATGGACTGGGCCAGAGAAATGAGCGAGGTCACCGCTTAGTAGAGTTTGCAGAATGCACCAATATGTATATAACAAATACATACTTTAAGAAAAATCCTACAAGGAAATGGACGTGGAGAGGTCCCAATGGAACAAAAAATGAAATAGACTACATATTGGTAAACAGACTCTACACTGTAACTAACTGTGAAGTTTTGAATAATTTCAACACTGGAAGTGACCACAGAATTGTTAGATGCAGAATCAATATTAACCCCCGAATGGAACGAAAGAAGTTGGTTTCTTGCAAGAAGGAGGAGATAAATATTGATAAACTATCAGATAACGAGAAAAAGTTTCAGCTGGAACTTAGAAATAGATTCTCAGCACTTCAGGAGGAAGAACTCGAAACCAAAGTTATGGAAATTGTAAAGAAAGCGGCAGAGGAAGTAGCAAGCATGCCAAGAAAACCTAAGGATAAGAAATTTAGTGATAGAACCCGGAAAATGATGAAACGACGGAAGGAACTGAAGAATTTAAACACTCCAAGAGATAATATCGAATATGCCGAGCTTTGCAAAGCCATCAGAGTAGCAATCAAGGAAGACGTGAGGAATTTTAATGAAAAGATTGTGCAAGAGGCCGTAGAAAATAACAAAAGCATAAAGAGGGCTAGAAGACGACTAGCAATTGGTAAGAAACAGATTTTAGCCTTACAGAAAGGAGATGGCACCACAACATATAACAGACCAGCAATATTGAGGATTGTAGCAGAATACTTTGGCAACCTATACAAGAAGATAGGAAACGCCGAAGAGGAGAACCAAGATGAAAGCCAAAGCTCACAAAATCTCCTCTCAATCCTCCCAGAAGAAGTAATGGCGGCGATTAAGCAGATGAAGAATGGGAAAACAGGAGGAGCAGATGGGGTGTTGGCGGAATATCTGAAAGCTGGTGGAACAGAGATTGCTAATGTTTTAGCACAATTATTCAGTAATTGTCTAAAACAAGGAATGATTCCCAAGGAATGGAACCACGCAAGGATTGCCCTTCTGCACAAGAAAGGAAGCAAAGAAGATTTGAAGAACTATCGCCCCATTAGCCTCCTTCCAGTTGTCTACAAAACATTCATGAGGATAATAGCGGAACGTCTTAAGATGACCCTGTCTTCAGCCCAGCCTAGAGAACAAGCGGGATTCCGGAAAGGCTTCAGCACTATGGACCACATCCACACATTACAGGAAATTATAAACAGAACGAATGAATACGAGATGCCACTCGTCCTTTGCTTTGTAGATTATGAACAGGCCTTCGACTCGGTAAGTACCTCCTCCACTCTGAAAGCTCTGAAGAATCAAGGGATAGATTCTGAGTACATCCGCCTCTTGCGCAGTGTCTACGAGAATGCCACAGCTTCTGTAATGCTTCATGAAGAGACCGATGAATTCAAGATTGAGAAGGGAGTTCGACAAGGTGACGGTCTATCTCCCATCTTGTTCACAGCCATTTTAGAAGAAGTTTTTAAAACCCTTGATTGGGAAGAGAAGGGGTTAAGAGTAAATGGGGAGTACATCAGTCACCTCCGTTTTGCAGATGATATAGTTCTCTTTGCAGCTAACGCAGAAGATCTAACTTCAAGACTTGAAGAGCTAAACACAGCAGGACAGAAGATAGGACTCAGGATAAACCTAACAAAAACAAAGGTAATGTATAATTCTTTTACAGTGCAAGAGCCAGTCAAACTTCAAGGAAAACCTCTGGATGTTTGCTTGGAATACACATACCTGGGACAACTTGTAACAACAGGAGAGAAAAACAGGATTAATGAAGTAAACAGAAAAATGAAACTTGGCTGGAGCGCATTTGGTAGGAACTCACACATTCTGAAGTCAAGAATGCCAATGGTTTTGAAGAGGAAGGTCTTCAACCAATGCATTTTACCTGTCTTGACCTATGGAAGTGAAACTTGGGTGTTAAATGCTGCAATAACCCAGAGACTTCAGACAACGCAAAGGAGCATGGAGCGCTGTATGCTGGGAATCACAAGAAGAGACAGGAAACGCAACACTTGGGTGAGAATGATGACTGGAGTTACAGACATAATAGATAAGGTAAGATCACTGAAATGGAGGTAGGCTGGCCATGTTGCGAGAAGAAACGACAACCGTTGGACATCTGCCGTTCTCAACTGGATACCAAGAGATGTGAAGAGACCAAGAAGACGACCTATGGACAGGTGGAACAGAGACATCATCAAGTACTTAGGTGTAACGTGGCAACGAGAAGCTCAGGACAGAGAAAATTGGAAAGTACTTGGGGAGGCCTACATCCGACGTCGGATTGAAAATGGCTGATGATGATGATGATATATGTGTGTGTGTGTGTGTGTGTTTTTGCGTGTATATATAGAAATAATATAAGAATGAGGGGGTAATAATCATAATTTAAGCGGTATTGAGACTCTGGAAACAATATAAAATTAAAAAATTTTTTAAAAAATGGAGAAGAAAAATTTGAAAATAAATCATACAATACTTCATCCAAATTCGTATCATCATAGATAAATAAAATATAAATAATCATGCATAAAATTCTGATTGTAACATAGGAAAAGAGTTCTACGGCAGAAAATTGTCCGAATTGAGGGAGTTCATGATAACCTGCGCAAGCCTACATATAGTAACAGCTAGGTTGCTAGGAATGAAGATGAAAATGTAACATTTAATCCAAAATCGATTAGAGTTTTAATATATTAATAGAATATCAAAGTACAGATTGACTAATCCATAGATTGGTTGAGAGTATAATTCTTATAAGAAGCTTCGGCAGATAGTATTGGCAGATTGTATTGGCAGATTGTATTGGCAGATTGGCAGATGGTATTGGATATTAGTTACATTAGGCTTTATATTTTTATTGTTATTAAATATTATTATTATTAATTATTTTGTTATTATATCAGTTACATTAGACTTCAAAAACACCAATATTAATAAAACGACTTTATTTAAGGGTGAGATTCAGACAAGTCTCATTTTGTATGTAGTCTGTATGTATGTTATGAATTATTTCAAGAATAAGTAAAAAGACAAAAAGGGGGTCATGTTTTTTTGGGTTTATAAATACCTAAGTTAGCACTAAGGAAAAAGGTTAAAAATCCTCAAAGAAAACGTCTACGGTGAGGTAGGCCAGTATTTCATGAAAACCTATCTATAATTGCGACTTAATTATTTTTTTATTAATTGCGAATTGATAGTAATTTATTAAAAACATATAACAATTACAGAATACAAAATTATGGAAGAATAACGGAAAGGTATGCGAGTGAGTTTTTTACAAAAACAGTACATGCATAATGTCAAAAGTAAAAGAAGAAATTAAATGTAGAAGTTACATCGCAAAGGTCCAGCCAAACCTTACGTTTGTCTGCAGGTTCCTAAAATTGGAAACTATAAGTCGCGGAGATAGTTTTTTCATCATTATAGTTACTTAATTATTAGTTTTTCGTAGGCGATTACACAAAAATTTGATACAGTGCTAAATAGAATTGTTTAACTTTGAAATATTCCCTAAGTTTTTGATTCACTTCAGAGATATTTGACAGCTCATTCAAATCATTAGGTAGGTTGTTCATTACCATAGGAATTTTTACTTATGATCTATTATATAACCACACAAAATCTCACATTATCTCTCAACTCCATTGCGTGGGGCGTCACATCGTATTTCAGTAGGGTATGATTAAAATAGTCAATCACTAAAATATAAAAATAAAGATCACTATTTTTTTAATACTTAGTCTGTTATAAATATTTTGTATATAAGACTGTGCGAACTTAGATTTATCATCCTACAATAGTTTAATTGATAATTAATTGAATTTAATAAGAACAAAGAAAGGGGAAAATAAAAAATTATGATAATTAGTACGGGCTTAAATGGTGTTTAGGTTAAGTTTAATTTAACTGCGCTACTATTAAAATAATTTGAAATTGATTGGCTTCAATTTCGATCAAAGCTCCGAATATTAGCTGATGTAGACGTCCGAAGCTTCCATGAGGAAAATTATTTACAGTGATTAGATACTGGGGGTTTCGTTACGTTGAGAAGAGCTGCTGACGGCATATTTATCCTCTCTATCGCCGTCATTTGAAGAGCTTCGAACGGACACGTGATAAGCGGAGACAAACTTCCTGGAATCGCCGCGAAAATACTTTGACATATGTTCCGAATTTCGCTGATTCACAGGACGGCCTTTAAGGAAATCTTGAAAAGAAAATTAAAAGCCAATTAATTAGTATTTTTAGGTAGCTAATCAGTGTATCTCAGACAGCAAATTTTTGCAACGAAGTAATCTAACATAAGTCTTTACGAAACGTTTTTGAAATTATAGATCTAGCAGCTTGCAGTGTTTAACCCTCGTTGGAGAGACTTCTTATGTTGTAAAATATTGTACCTACAGGAACTTTTAAATGGAACCATCATTACTATCTGTTTTCGAATAGCTCTCTATGAGGGCAATGGCCAATGGGAAATTTATCATATACGAGTACCTATATCAGTAGCAAAATAAAGATTACAATATCTTATTATGAAGAAGAAAGAGAAAATGCCCTAAAGAAGTCAGTATAAGTTGAAATACTAAATGAAGATTTGACATAGGAAAAAGTCAACTGGGGAAGTTATATTACAATTAAATAATCAAGAGATTCACTTTTACAATTTCCACCGTTTATTAGAAAATACGACTGGTTTCGGCTGGAACAGCCATCCTCAGGTGTGGAAATATTTTTCCCAAGGTATATATAAGGTGGAAGAGAGGGTTGGGTGATGAGGAGAGGAATATGGGGAGGGAAACCGGTCATGTTTTCTAATAAACGGTGGAAATTGTAAAAGTGAATCTTTTAATTGTCTATTTGTTATAGATTTCCACAAAGTGAAGCCTTCGACCATAGATTTTATTTATATTACAATATTAACAAATGAACATTATCTAGTGGATGGAGGCCCAGTTGGAACCTCAGATTCATTATTTACAGGTAAAGGCTCTTATATAAAAATCTAAAGTAAACTTTTGGCAAAGAATATTGCCTTTCATTTCCAATTTTTTTATCGATTTCCGCTCACTGCTTTTGCGTTTTTATGGAATATTTCCATTGAGTAAATCTAATCTTTACTAGCAACATTAAAATCATAAATTATAATTAATAATTGAAAATAATGTTTCTTTAAACAATGCTCCTAAAGATTATCAAATAGTAATCTAGCTACCATTAATTACACGCCTTAAGCACCTGAATGAGTATGACACAGCAAAAAGGCCTAATAGAACTTAAAAAACTACTATAGAAAATTATGTGACATCACAAGAGATACGCATGGCAGATGAACTTACGTAAAACTTTGCAAACTTTGAGTTTTATTTATAATGAGTGGAAGTAAATATTTTTTCTCAATAAATGCACAAAAACTGCTAATCATAGCAATTATGGGTTTTTTCCCTCATTTTCTCTCAAAATTATCTCGCCTCCATAAGTGGCTAGGCAATAAAAATCCTATCAAAAAGAGGATATCATTTGGAGAGACAAATGATATCTAAAACATAGGGAACCCGCTCCTTATTTACGACAACAGTCGTTAAAATATTTTTAATGTGAAACGATAGTGTATTGAGACGAAACGGTAGAATTTAACCCGTAAAGTCAGCCTACGGAAACCGGACAACGCTCTTTGTCAATCTCTTTTAGATAGTACGGTTCTCTCGATCGCTAGAACCCTCTACTTCGAAAACAAAGCTATTTGGGGATTATCTTCTTATGGGAACGGGCTATAATAACCGTTATTGATTGATAAATTGCTTTGAAAAGGGGAGCAGAAAGGGAAATGCATGGGTATATAACGATACAATATAGCGATAAAATACAGATTTCGGACGAAAACAAAATGGGGGGCCACGACAATGACCATTCGAAGATATTTATAGTTAAAAAGATGCTTTTCCGATCGAAGAAAACGGATGTGTGTACGTAATAACAGGCGAGTGGATGAATTTATACCATATAATCCAGAAATATAGCTTTGACTTCACAGGAGCACGCCATCAGAATGTGACAGATAAGATTAACGACACAAGAAAGGTAGAGAAGTCGCAGTTCTTTCAGGTCAATTTTAAATGTATAATTATCCCACCTTTTTTATGCATTATTTACTCAAACTAAATCCCATTGAAAAGAAAATAGCTGCGGATTTCATACTAACAGAAGGCTACCTCTTTTCTGCTAACACCTAAGGTCAAATAGTTATTTTTCCTGGAAAGCATTCCTTATGATCTTAATAAAGCTCACTATCACAAACAAAAGTTTTCAAAGTTAATTTTCACTCAAATTATGTATTCATTCGTTGTGAAATAAATTGTGTTATGAATTGCGTGCTGACCTATGCTACGAAACTTACTCGATTGAAACTAAACTCAACTTGTCACATTAAGTTGCTTTCTCTTCGAAGAGAGCAAAACAGGAAGTAAATGCAAAGTTATTCCGAACATTTACATCTACGAGTTTAATACGTCTATATTTATTTTAATTATTTGAATAAGCCGTTACTTGTCGCAAATGCATAATGATAGAAATAACTAAGAGAAAAAAGGCTCGCAATATTTAATACACAAAATGTTTTAATTTAAATTTCACAAAAGAGTTGTGAAACCTTTTTTAGCTATTTCCAGCCTATATATATTTGCTTCGCACATTACTATGAAGGAAGGAAATTTTAAGGCGGAGAGAAAATGCAATGTACTAAGGGGACATAGAATGGGAATTAAATTGAAATTTGGGATCTTTCGGAATTCATAAGGATCCTTAACTACTTGTGATAATAACAGGAGGAGGTTAAGCGTGATTAGAATAGTAATTTCGATTAGTAGAGATATTTACAGGAAAAAGAGATTTCTATACTGACACATTGGAAGCATCGTGAGTTAAGTATAAAAAACTACTCCTAGTAATATGCTCCAAAAAGAATAATTGCTTGAAAACTTGTATTTCTTAAAGGAGTATAAGAGAGCTCATGAAAATTATCGAGTTTTGTAATTAGTAAAGAGGCAATTTCAAGCACCAAACTTTATCACAAGCGAAGAAGACACCTTCCTAGTATATATCAACTCAATCAGCCTTTCGTAAATACTCGTGTAGTGCTTTGAATTGAAACGTTTGCTGTAACGGTGATGAATCATTCGGATAGCATAAAGCTTGATCCATGTTCCACGTGTACCATTGATTAAAAATTGGAACATGGTGAGCATAAATCTTTTACTTGGCAACGAGCTTCCGGTAGATGTTTTCTGAAAGGCTTTATTTGTATGTGAGTTGTGGCTGGAAAAACATCTCTCCAATCTAAAGAAGCCCACTCAAATGCTAATTAAAAAGATATGGCAAGTAACGGTTTCCTAACGTTTCCTCACGGTTGTTGGTTATCGAAACCCTTATCAACGTCACGTAAACATGGGCGTCAGTTAAACGTGTAATTATTTCCAATTACTTACCCCTCTTGAAATCATTCTGGAAAAGAAGTTGAACCATTGAAGGAAAAAAATAAGTTGTGTTCCATTTATCGCGATATTTATATTGAAATACGACCTTATGAACATCGCGTGATGAAATCAAACATCAAGTAATAGATATCTGAAATTAAAATGAGAAAAATAATCACACTGTATGTCATTAGCGAGTTATGTAGATCCGAACCTTCAGTTTGTCGCCATTCTGAATTCATGAATTCATATCCCACGTGAATCCCACATGTTTCGCATTATAAACAACATCCAAAACTTGCTTCACATATAGGTTTTAATAACTGTATTTTGCAATTTGTTTTGGTAAAGATTCTTGTTTATATTCCGTAGTTTCCACAGAAATTGACGAATACGAAGTTCCCCGACAGCTTCTTTATATTTTATTTTTACTTTGTTAATGGAATCGTATAACGAGGGCTTTATGGACGAAACACGGTTCTCCAGAAACAGCATAGGTGGAATGGATTCCCGGACGAAAGAAAGGATCCCGATTCTGTATAGATGGGCAAGCTATTATTACTCACTCTGCAATCCCTATTGCTTCAGTCCTCTAAGGACTCGTAACCCATTGAATAGATTTTTTAGGACTAAAGCAAAGGATGGAAGGACATTTTCCAACCATAACAAACTATATTAGAGTTGACTTTAACGAAAACGTTGGATTGGGGTAACCAGTGATGGTATCATCGTAACGCTTAAGCTGAGGCAGATAGTTAACAGCGAAAATTTTTCTTATTTTAAGGAGAAGTGTTTTAAGAAGTGTCATTATGCAATTATGCAGCAATATCCATTGTCCCAGTTTCAAACTTTCCCTCTCCTTAATAATTAAATTAGTGTAAAGTAAGCGAAAATTATACTTTAGAAAAGCAGGAAAAGATTTAAGCTATTCTAAACAATCCAATATCCTGTGGATGACGAGAGTTATTATTTTATCAAGAAATCAGCAAAAATATACATTTTTTATTTTTATTTTATGTAATGAAGAGTAGTATTTCCTTCATAAAAAATACTAAGATTTGTTATTGCTTATAATATATCGAAGATTAGGAAAAAATGCTGATAATACCAACTCGTCGTCGAATCTGGCGCAAGCAAAATCTTTGGTGGAAAATACTAAATTATGCATTTCAACTCGTTATATTTTCACAGCTTCACGATAACACACAGAGGCAAGCAAAACTTGGTGTTTAAATAAATACGATTAGATGGTAAGAATTAGTTACATGATAATTTTTACTTTGAATTGACTCAGGTGATAATGGAGCCTTGCTTCGGGTCTTTCCTCGTGTGATATTGTGGTAGAGATCAAGTAAAAGTTAATATGGATAACAAGCAAGAACGTTTACTCTCGCTTATCGAACCCTTTGATGGAACCCCTATGGATCTTCTCCATAATAGAGAATTTCTGTGAGCAGAAGACTCAACTTCAACAAGTGTTATATTTATAAACGGGTGTCACCGGATCCTTAAGAATTCACGTGCTCAAAATACCACGGCTATAAGCACCAAACATCTCGACGCAAAGTATATTTATTTATTTTTTATTTATTAAAAGGCATCAAAATACTGCAAGAGGCCAAATATTTATGTATAAATGACTATGTGTTTTTATATGATCATAACTTTATGAAGCTAAAATTTTAATTAAATTTAACTATTATATAAATGTAATTGTAACAACTTAATCTCATGGACATGCGACTATCTGCGGCGGAAATTCCAATAAATAAAAAATAGGTCGAAAAAATAAATACGGCTGACGATGAACGATAGCAATTAATTAAAAAATAGAAATAAAATACACTTTGTCATTATTAAGGCATCTTTCATAGATAATGTAACATATAAATGACAAAAAATAATGATAATTATTTTAAAAAGATCTAAAACTAATATACTATAAAATAAATAAGATACTAAAAAATCTAGATCCAAAAAACTATATTTATTTGGATAAAAGACGATTTATGAACCATGATAAGTTGAATTACCTGATTTAGCATTATCAAGAAAAAAATTCAGAGAATTTTGATGTCATACCCCACGCGAATAATTACATAGCTATTTGACGCGTCTAAGGGTTTAACAATAATATAATTTACAAAATGACGAAACAAAAATATATAAACAATCACATGAATAAATCAGACAAATCAAATAAGACGAATTACATCGATCAAAGTTTTTATTGGAATACAAAGAGAAAAATAGATCAAAGTTTTGGATAAGTTGAAAATTAAAGTATCCTGAAATGCGCTTAATTGATGAACGTGTAGTTTTCAGCGTGTTTCGATAAAGCTTTAGGAAATACCGTTCACTGTCAAGCGACGACTAAAATTCTCTAATATTGGTAGGGAAATATCATCTACTGCCTCCAATAAAAAAATCCCCCGTATCTCAAACAGCCACCCCGATAATTTGTCACTCGCAGGCCGAGGCTGTATTTCGGCTCACCGAACCTATACAGCTTATGAAATAACGAGGGCATTTCCAGTAGAGATTTAAAAGAAGAGGGTTATCGGGGTTTAGTAGCGTATAATTACGAGGAAAACTGAGTCTGTGGCTACTATAATTTAAATTAAACGACCGTTAAATCGTCGCTAATAGAGATTAATCCTTCAGATAATCTTCTTTTCTGCCTTTTCCGATTCCAGATTAATCTAAATGGGCTAATTCAGGTAGTTTTCCTGGTTCTTGCGGAGGGTGTTATAATATAAATAATACCGTTATAATATAAACCCCTCGTCCATCGGGAGCAAGCATATTTCTGAGGCAAATGTGTTTATGAACTCTGATAATAACACTTTTTTTTATAAGATAACTCTCAAACCCTACCCGAAAAGCAAAAACGACTTTAGGAATATATGTTTTAACTTACTATAAGGTATTATAATGTTATTGTGTCTGATAAATATTAATACCTGAATTGTGTTCTAATTGTAAGATTGATGATGCAAATAAGTAAATATAACAGTATATAAAGGATATATTTAAAACACCAACATAGTACAGGGTGTCCGGATGAAAGATATTCAAAATAAAATATTTATATTTTGGAAAGTATGTATAATAAACACTTCCAGTTTGCAGCATTACAGTGAAAAACTGTGAAAGTTTTGTTTTCCATTTAACGTATTTCAATGTGGGCACCCTTGGAGGGACAAAAAGACATCCAGGCGATATTCGACCTCATCCTACGTAGCTTGAAGAATGTAGGGTGTTACCGTAGCCACAGCGTCCATTATGCATGTTTTCAGGTGCTCAATGTTGTTTATCATCATCTGGTACACAAAGTTCTTAACATAAACCCACAGGAAAAAACAATCTAATGGGATTAATATTGGCGACCTAGGAGATCAAGCGGCGATAGGCGATTGGCCCGCCGAGGCCGATCCACCTCCTAGGCATCTCGTAGCTCTCAGTTTGTTGCCCCAAAATGGTTGATGCTTTTGCTTTTCCGAGGCTCACATCCATATTGAGTTATACAACGACGCTGTACAGCCGTCACAGTCATTTATTCGGCAAACCACACATACAACCTTCTTCTGCAGTATCGCCATTGTTACTTGGTATCCCAACAATGGAGAGATTTCAGAGCATGCGTTGAAATGTAGATTGTATATGTAAAAACACTTATAGAGATTCCCTTTCAAATGGTGCATACCAGACATGTGTATAACAAATACTTTCCGAGATATAAGTATTTTATTTTGGATACCTCTCATCTGGACACCCTGTATATTAAAGAGCTAAAATAATAGCGACTGATATACAATCTCATGGACTTCCTCCTTGGGCTTATCATACCACTTCATGCTCGAGCATAATACAATACCAGACTGGTTTTTCCCTCTTGAAATACTGGTTCTTCTGTGATATGGACTAATTGAATGCTCCATTTAAACCGTAAGAAAATCAATAATAAATAAAAGGTGCCATTATGCTAACGCTTAGAGCCATCCATCAGGTCATTCACTTAACTCTGGGGAAACTTGTTTCGCCAGATTTTGCGAAATTATAGATTCCAGGTTGAAGTAGTAAAGACATTATACGATTTTAAGGAAATTTAACTATTAATGCGAGATTTTAGACTCATGAAGATTCTAGACAATTAAGAAAATGCTTCTGTTGTAAGCATTCACAAAAATTGTAAAATCAAAAAAAGAATATCAAGGAAGAATCTTCCAAAAGAAGAATCACATCATGGAAAATTTCCTCAATAAATCCTAATTTTCTGAGTTAAGTAGAAAAGGAGATTTTAGTTTTGGCATTTTCCAAGAAATACATTTTATTATTGTTCTATTTTTATAATGCTCAGATTCAAGAACGGATATCATTTGTAATGCAAGTGAAAGCAAAATTGATACCTCCAAAAAAGTATAATCATTTATGTGGAAAAGAATTATTTCGTACACCCCCACAGAAATTTATTGGTGCGACAATGAGGAGGGGGAAGGTTTGGGTTGCCCCCCATTTTTCTCTCCCACTTTTTCGAATTGTTAATTCTGTATAGATTGATGTACTGCAGAGAAAATGTAGCTTGAGGATTCTAGTCTTCATGTCTAGATTCTAGTGAAACAAGTCGCACCAATGAATTTCTCTAAGAGTCAACGAAATAATTCTTTTTCATATCATGGCCTTCCACGAAGTAGAACCTTCGTATACTGAGTTTATTGTATAATCATTGACAATGTGATTCGGGCTTAGTTCCGCTTATAAATAAATGTCTTTTAAAATGAATTCAAAACAAGAAATGTATAAGAATCAAAATCAATATCAACTTCAATTGATGTTTTAAATTACTGATGATACATAGTAACTAATTTAACAAATTTTTATCATTCATATTAAAACAAAATAAAAATTAATAAAGCAAAAAGCATATTTTGTCTATCTAAATTCCTTTTTATTTGTGTATACTGTATATCTTTTCGCTTGTTTGTGTTTATGTTAGTATAAATATTATAATCACTTATACTGATAACAGAGAAGCACAAAACAGCTATAATTAACGTAGGAGTTGTCAGAGCCTATCGTCTAATTAAATAAAATATATATCGTCTATTACAAGAAATAACCACACGGTCGAAAATTTGAGCGTAAGTCAGTTCCCAATAGTTAAAGGTAAATAATATTCTGGGCTTAAATAAACACGATGCCAACTCCGCATCGACCTCCTACATAGCAAACGGTGAAACAAAAAATATAGTGGGAATAGGATGAGGCTAAACAGGCGGTGCATCTGCCCCAGCAGCGCTTAATTTTCCAATTAACTGCCTATTACCAGCCTTCCAAACTTCATCCCCATCCTACGCTGGGAATGCGTTGGAGGGACAGCTTCCTGGGTGTTCCTGTTCCGTCAATGCCAACGAGGGTGAAGACCTCGTAATATGACAAATTGCATATAGATAGGTTTTGGAAATATTTATACGTAAAGCACTGAGTCAAGTGTTGAAAATCTGCATCGATTCTTTAGTTAGCGTTCACGCGCGATAAAGCCTTAATTTTCACTTTTGGCAAATACGCGATAATTTCTCAATTTTAAAGCAATCACGAAATCAAAATCACCATCCGTCGTCTCCTACGTGATTCATTCGGTCCAATTAAAACACTGAATTTCAAAGGCAAAAGAAATTAATTCGGTGTATTACGGCAATTAGCAAACTCTTTCCAGTGCTACCTTTGCATTCGCAGTATTCGAAGCTGTATTAATCAAGGATTCTTTAATCAAAATTTCTTGAACTATTTTCAGTTACACTTTGAAATTACTTTTCGCATACCCCTACTTTCTTTTCATTATGTCTGTCTGTGAAATATTCAGTCCAGGTAATTGCTTTGATCTTCATACCCTCTAACATAGGGTGGGGGCTTGAGGTTCACAGCTCTGGAGACTAAATGGGGCTTACTGAGCAAGGTAGGTATGAGGTAGCTAGCCTTCACTGTCGTCTTATACGACCTTTTTAAGTAGGCACAGGAGCTTCTTTCTCAAAATGTTAGGGTATTTCATATCAATGACTATATGGATACGGCTAAGGAAACGTCTATTTGCGGGCTTTAGGACACTTGTGTCCCGGAGAATTGCATCCCTCGACTAGGACGATTGAGTTCCGGACATTGTCCGGGAGCACTGTCCAGGACGCAAATTTCCTATGGACGCAAATGTCCCGGACACAATTTTCCGCACACGCAAAAATAATGGTTTCTATCCGTTATCTGTAATAGCGTGAATTATCAAGAGAAGAGATAATCTCATTGATATATTTCAAGAATTTAAGTTAAATATGTGTTAATATCATTAGCATATGCGTTAAAATCATTCATGAGTAATTATACACCAATGTAATAATTCAAAGAATAATAATTACAAACGTATTTTACGCTATTATTCATACAATTTTGATCCTCGACAGGCACTTTCGATCGATGCCCTGCTTTTAGATTGAAATACTAGTAGCACTAGATAGCTGAAGATACTGAGTAAATATCAAACAGATAGCCGCGAAAATATTTGCCGTATTAACCTAGAATGGGCGGAAATTTGAGCCACAACAGGAAATGATCATCAAACGCTATTTGACGCTTAGATCCATACTGTAACCGAAGAGGCTATTCTCGGATGCTTTGCGTAGTTAATGGCTTTCAGATGAAACAGCGATGTGATGGGTGCTGTCGCGCGCAAGCCAAATTAAATTAAAAGAGGAATCCATCAACCTCTAGAGTTCGTTATCGTGAATAGCATTCCGGGGAGCGGCGTTATCGAAAAAGCCCGTATGCGTAACCCGCGGGAATCATGGGGAAAATAGGATAACTATTGGAAAATTCTTATCTGTACAAAACTATTCAGCATTCACCATATTCAAAGGGTAAAATGTCACGAAAGATGCTTATGATTTTGATTTGTTAATCTACTATTACATTAAGGATTACCTCGGGAGAAACGACTACAAACATATAGTCGCCATCCTTAAACAGAGAGTAGATGTTCGCAAGGACTCATTTCTTAATCAAGGAAAAGTAGAATGGAACAATTTAATAGGAGAAGTTTTAGAACCTTTTCCCCCTTCTTGCAATGTATTCATTAATGGAATCAAAGAGTTTTGAGATACTATTGTGATTATTGTAATATTCTAAGTTCGTTGATTTTCGTGGCGTTCAAGTGATCTCTGCCTTGTTGCCGGGATCTCTGCCACCTTGTTTATTTTCACTGGACGACGTTTATTGTAATATTGTTGTTAATTTTATATAGGACATATAATTATAGTTATAACATTAGATAGTGTATGTTTTAGATTTTGCTAACTACAGAAGACATTTTTACTATTCCAATTTTACTGCAACCCGCTTAGTGAGAATCTCACGCGATAGAAGACAGCGAAGTTCGGCTGATGCAGCTAAGAAAGAGTAGAATTGCCTCACCAATGTGATCGAGCTAGCATGTTTCTCAACTCAATTTGGTCATCTCGCTTTTGGAATGATTTCCTCCTCCCAACCATCGACAAGAGAATCAAAATCCTAGGTTGCAACGGATTTAAATAATAAAAATAATGAAGGTCTTTTATCAGGGCAAGATTAAGACTTTTGAGTCTCTTCTTACATCTAACTCTTCTTCATATGAACTTTAAAGAAGGAAATAGCTTGAAAATTGTATACAGCAGAAAACTAAATTGCAAAATTAAAAACCTAATGTATCACTTAGGAAAAACATATTCACCGCCCTGGGAAAACCTCTTCAAGAAGGGGGGGTGTGAAAAACCTGCGAAACCTACTGATAGGAAACAAAATTTAGTGATGAAATCAGATTAAATGACATTTTATAAAACAATAAGACATACAATATCATACAAAAAAGAACAAATAGTTACACATTTAGTAATTAAAAAAACTGATTTGAAAAAGAAACCTATCAAAAGAACATATAACAACAGGAGAAGTATTGACAGTGGTAAAATAATGGTAATCGATAAGGACATGACTATCAGCAAAACTAATATAAAGAAACTTGAAAAAGGTGCAACGGAAAGCAGCTAGGTATGTTTTAAATCAACACAATAGGGAGGAAAGCGTAACGAAAAAGTTAGAATTACTTGGGTGGAAAACTTAAGAAAAGAGAAGAAAGCTGAACAGATTAGTAGGGAATTTTCAAGAAAAAAACGCTGGCGAAGCATGGAGGGAGTTACGTTACAGATTGGAAAAACCGAATTATTTTGCGCGTGGCGATCATGATGAGAATTTAAAAAGAAAAACACGGACGGACTAAATACTTATTTCTTAATAGGGGAGCAAAGGAATGGAACATGTTACCTGAAGAGGCCTTCAAGCTCTTCCCTTTATCAATTAAAGATTTTAAACTTAGATGCTTTAAGATATTATAAAAATGTATTGTATGAAAGGGGTTTTGGATGTGTTGTGTAAGATGTTGTTGAGAAATTTATTAAGTGACTTATCTAAGGAACATTGAAAAAGGTGATTATATAAGAACAGTAATTATAGAATGTATCTAGTTTAATTGTATTCGGTGAAGTAATTGGGGGATATTTGCTGAATTTAGTCTTGTTTGTTGTTAAAAGCGTGATCTTATCCTGTTATGTCAATATAATGATGATGATTAGGAATATTAAATGTAATAATTTAAATGTGAAAGGGTTTGTAAATTAATAATGTTTGTGGCTACCACCTGACTTCTGTCAAACTGTATCAATAATAATAAAAATAATAATAATGAAGACAACATTAAAGAACTAAAAATATAAGAGCCATATATAGTTTAACGATGAGGACCTGACTAATTCTTGAATATTTTCTCGGTGATATCTCATGATCTCATTTGATAGAATCCTACTAAATTAAGCGAGCCGTTGGTCACATCCCAAAATTAAAACTTTCTCTATCCCCCGTGAAAGCACGAGCACCCATAGCCTTTTCGCCTTCCACATTCCACAGCTTAAATCCCCAAAAATAATCGCGGCAATTCAAGGCCGGCCTTTCCTCCGTCAGTTGATACGTCAAAACAAATCAATATCTGCAGTCGCGGGCACTTGAACCCGCCCGAGTACCAGCGCCCTATTGGCTTGTAGTCTGGAAAGAGCGGAGGGTGGAGGAGACTGGGCAGCATCAGGTACATCACGCACCTCGATTCGGAGGCATTTCCCGGACCCAGGCAACCAGATCGTTTGAGGTGGAACGGAGCGGAGGGGAAAAAAGTAGGGTAACTTCGTTTTGGTATGGTTTTCTCGTCTCCGTATGAATATGGAACGCGTCGCAGTGGAGGTGAAGAAAATACCGTGCTTGAATCGAGATCATTATTACGCTTGGGTACATTTCATACTTTCGACAGCGTTGATGATTTGATTAGCCGACGGTATTTAAAATTAATTGTACGGTGTAACGGAGCGCTGGTACATATTCGGGGACGGATTAATAATTAGTCGTATCATGTTCCTGAATCTGAAGATTTTCAAAGGGCAGCCTATTCCATAATAGATTCCAAAGGATTATTTGTATATTATTGTATGTTATGATGAATGCGAATGCATTCGTAAATTTAGTGTCTGAGTTAAATTTTGAAATTTTCAATACCAGCTGCAATTGATATATGTAATTTCACTTAATTATAATTTAATATTTTCGTTAATTTTCAATACTAGCTGCAATTGATATAAGTAATCTTTGTTTAAAACGCATCTGCGGACAAGCCATTTTAGACTTAGCAGGGCCTATAATGTTCATTTTTTCTTAAATTGTATTTTACTATTGTGTAATTTTTAAAATTCTATATGCAATCTGTTTATCATAAAACTTGTTGATTATAAATTGAAAGATATATTTTTGTCAGAAGGTCAATCATAATGTTTATACAGTATTGTAAAATTTATTCGCTTAATAAAATGTATAAATTATTTTTTTTAACTACGCTTATTTATATACAATACAATATTTTCGTTAATATTAGCAACAGGGAGGTAATATATTTTGTGTAATATGCATTTGTATCTATTTAAACAGGTGTTATTACATATATATATTATTTACTAAAAGAAACCTTTGTATTGAATTTAAACATTTTCTAGTATAGACCCGCGTACCCTAAGTATATATATTCAATTCAAATGTTGAAATGTACTAACTCTGAGAAATTTTTCGTTATCTAAATCTTTAAATGCATTAAGTAGAAGGTAAAACTATTTAAATTATTGAACTGTTTAAATTGTAACATATTTTGCTTTTAAAAAAAATTGGCTAGATTTTCAAATTATCTGTGTAAGGCTACAAAACTAATGTATCTACTACATAAACGGTTGAAATATCTCCTCTTTTTCATGCAAACCATCGAGTCATATTGACCCCAAGCGATTAATTTAGGGTTATCCAGCTGTTAAAAATTACCATTAGTGTTAAGTACTTGTACTATTTGCTCCTATATCTTACGTTTGCAGTTGTTGATTTAGACAATCTGAAATGTGCACGAAAATTACTGTACTATAGGACTTAACACTAAGTGGTTTTATTGAGATAAGATTGCAAACGAAAACCTGCAAACCCTCAAAGTGTAAACTACAAACTTCATTGATCTAAGTGCAGCCAACTATGGACCGACTATTTGGGATACGAGACAGTTACAGCAAGTTATTACCAATACCTGGAATGCAACTTCACACAATGACCTATACAAAATCTTTCTTATACCTTTACAATTTTATATAAATACAATTAAATTGTCATACTCATTCCTTACACATTAATGCTCCCAATTTGCAAAAACAGTTGGGATTAGAGTATTGAAATCATATAGTCATACCGCGGTAAAGATCATGAATTGACGAAACAAAAGTACTAGCCCGTGAAGTCTTTAAGATCAGGAAATACTTGCGCAGGAACACGGAAGATTTAAAGGCAAACAGCTTCGACTGCAACCAAGAATGGAAGCGATAAATTTCAATCGAGATCTATGTGTGATATGAGCCCTTCTTAGAGCGAGATGGAGATAAAAATAGAACTATAATACTGCCTACTTTTTGAGCCGCTGCCTTTTAACTTCCTACAGTCCCACGTGGGCGCGCTATAGACGTCTATAAAGATGTTGATTCATAAAAATATACCTCAGTTTTGGCCTTCGGGTTTGGGAAGGATGTCTTTTCGACATCAAATTTTCCCATGATTCGTGCACTTTTTCCTCCAACACGGACACTTTTCCCCTTTTCTCTCCCCAATGGTGACATATCAGGGTGAAGGACTTATAAGAGGATCGTGATTTAAGAGTACTCGAGTTTTGGAAAAAACGTCCCTCGTTCCAGGCAACGATTACCACTGGGGAAAACGACACTCTCATCGATTCCTACGCTGTGCTTTCTACAGAGTTCTTAATCGAAGAAAGGATGGCAGAAGTTTACGCGCTTGTAAATGGTGAATAGAACCAACAGATCTTGATAGTATACAGGAAGACTGGAAAAAATTGCTTAATATACAAGGTAGCATAAATACTATAAATTATTATTATTATTCTGCACATATCACTGTAAGTAGGTGCAGAACCTAGTGGCAGTGGTTAAATACAATATTGTAATGCAATTTACGTTATGCACATGGTCCAAATAGCACATAATCACATGTAATGTTTAATTATTTTGTAATGATATATAACTGCGTTGTTCAACTTACTATGTCTTTCTGAGATATGTTTTTATTCAGTTCATAAATTTCATTAATATCTGCAAATTTTTATTACTTTTGAGTTTGTATTGTATTAGTGTTATAAATATCGTGAAATATTTTTGTACTTATTTTATATTTTCTTGTGCAATAGGAAGGAGATCTTTAGTTCTTTCAATAACATGAAAATTGATAGGTATTGTTTGTAGTAAGATTGATGATATTGCAGAGTTAACTTGATTATTTATGTATTGCTGTAATAGGTACATGTTTATTCAGTTTGATTATAATTATTCTTTTGTGTGCATTTTCTTTATTCTCCATTTTTTATTACTACTGCTTACAAAATATATATTGTTGGTGCATTTTGTGAAACTGATATCAATGTTTTGATATTTGATGGTCTGTATTTGTTTTATGTATTAGTGTAGGTATAATAAAAAGAGGGCATTTTATGCCCATTTAATAAATCTAAATATATACCGAAGTAACTTATTTACAATTTTCATTTGTGTTTTACCTATATAAATAAATAGGAGTTGTTACGAAAGAAAATTTAGAACTCGGCTGTTAATGAATTAAGAGGTTTAAAGACTTCCATGAGCCCTATTTGTCGGCGCTCCGCACCTCGTTCCCATCGGTTTTCCGAAACAACTGAAGCCGGGATTGCTTAATTCAGCTTTACATATGTATATATACAAAACGATGACTATCCATATCATGGTGGTCTTTCTTCTTTAAAGAAAAAGTTTTTTGTAGAAAAAGTTCAATAATACATTCCACATGGTGTATTTCCACATAACCTCACCATTTATAATGAATTCTATGGAAATAGTTCGGTTAGCTTAGGTTCGAAAACGTTCCAGCTACCATATTTTGATGAACGGAATATTTTTATTTGTCAATTGATACAGGATAGAGAAAAATGTATCTTTTATCACTTTTGACACTATTTTGATCATGGCTGCGATGAAATGAAAGCTGCTGAGGTATGAGTGAATAATCGCACTGATTGAGGAATCCCCTTATGGACTAACAAGAATAGTGTTACTCGTAGAGCCATTGCGCTTCACTTACCTGGACATGTTCCGCTTATAGCATTCTGTCTCACATCAGTGAGGAAAGCATGGGCAAGCTACCTCACTCCTCATCCTGCCTAGTGAACCTCATTCCTCTCTGTAAGCTCTGTAGCTTATGCTAGAGTGTGAGGTACATACCAACCGGCCTTCGGGCTGAATAATTTACCGACAGGTTCGAAAATAACTCAGGTCCCTGCTATCCCTCAATTTTTTTTAATAGAAAATATGCAAGTCCATATTACTATTAGACGTGCCATATTTTGATGGGTGATGGGATTAACTTCAACGTGATTAACTTTAATGTGATTTACTTCAATTTTTCCAATTATTCGTTTACTTGCATTATATTCTCATCCATTATCCTTGCTCGTTTCCTGACGACCGAAGTAGAATTCTTACCCTCTCTCCACCACTCGGAATCACCCAAGCAGAAAGGGCACCGTACAAAGGCACTCTAGAAGTATCTTTTCCTCCACAGGAAGCGACCGGTAAGTGAACGAGGAGCGAAGATGTTCCAGCCACAAAGATATTATCTCCACCCATTCATCATCTCGACTGCACGCACGTTGCCTAATCGACTGAGCTCTTAAAGGAATAAACTCTTCAAAGATATAAAATGATCTGAGCATTGCGAGAGGTTTATTTCTCTTCCATTATATGTGTATTTACGCGAAACCTTCCATATCCTTTTCAATGGGCCATATCTCTGAAAATGTCAGTTTATGCTCGCTTTTCCGTACGTAATTGAAGTTTTGAGAACTCTGAGAGCGATTTGAAAAGTACTTTCCTCATTGAACGGAGGTTATTACGAAAGTCGCAGCCAAATATAGACACCTTAAGTTCAACTAATTTTTTGAAAATTAATCTTTCATTTTCCGTTCTGCATACCCTTTTATGGGAAATTTCCAATTAAAATCTATTTTTAATAGAAACCCTCATTCCTTCAGCCCTTTGTCCTCTTTCTTATGACTTGCATATGCTTTCGAACAATTGCGACCGAAAATGCATATATTTTAAGCTTAAGTTGCCATCATTTAACATTTTTTATGGATTTGGAGGTGCAATTACAGAATGTTTATTTATTTCCTACCTCATTTAGTTAACCTCCATAGTATGCTCATAACTTAAATAGCATTCACATTCTTCAGAGAGTTTCTTTTTGAGTCATTATCATGGTATATTTCTTTGGTGTATTTCAGACGATGATGCCAGAATCGAATGTGCATTATCGTCTTAATCTGACCAATATAGACATACTACTAGGCAATAATTCACGTTCGCAGTTAATTGCTAATAGCCAAACAAATATCGGCACTCTAAAATCACTTTCCCCTTTTTAAGTAGTTATTCCTATTCCATCATATTTTTCTACTTTTCTACTTAATTTCTATCTTTAAATAATCATTTTCTCTCAATCATCGATTTTGATATCATACGGTTTTCATTTTTTATTAACATTTTTGTAATCAAGCTTACAACTGAACTTGAGAGCATAAATAATAATAGTTAAACGGAATGAATGAAAATTTGTATGCAATCTCTTTCATATCCCTAATTATTCTAAACATTCATACGTATATATAAAAAAATATATATATACATATATATATTATATATGTTATTACGTATATATATATATATATATATATATATATATATATATATATATATATATATATATATATATATATATATATATATATATATACGTAATAACATCTGTCGCACTTTAAATTTTATCAGTGAAAACTTGGCTTTAGGAGATTTAAATTGCAAAAATGTATATTAACGACAATTGACTGGTGAAAATGAGGTAACTAAAATGTGCTGTATTTGTGTACAAAATCAGCAAGAATTGAAACAATTAATGAAAAAATATGAGTAAATACGTAAGCACTTTAATTTGTAAGTCAATGTAGATAACGAAGAGGAAAAGTTTAAGGAAAACTGTGCCCTAGTTTCTTTGTCATCGCAAGTTGCCACGAGGCACAGGTCTCTAAGCGACGGCTAAAAGATTAAAAGAAACAGAAATAACCAGCTTATCTTACTAATTGTAGGTCAGCTAGTCCAACGATGAAATGAAGGACCGCATGCAAAATCGCCTAAAAATCCGTTTGTAGTACCTCTATAGCTTAGCACTTCGAAGAAGTAGTTTTTGAATAATGTTTTTTTCCTTTCTTCTTCTTACATTTTTTGAAAAGATTTTTGCTATCATTGAAGATGTCTAATTTTGTTTCTAAAGAAGTTTTTCTTTTTTATGTATTTTTCTAAGGTATATTTTTTTTCTCTTCTAAAAGTAAAATGTACTGGGCTGATTTTGATTATAGAAAAATTAGTTCAGATTTACTTATTGCATTATTAATTTTCTTATTTGTTCATATTCTTTGTATTTGTTGTCACTTCAGCACTTCTTGTTTGTTGCTTATTTTTATACGGTGAGCTCCGAGCTGTTTTAAAAATGCATTTTACAATACTTTGTGATATCATTCTTTTGTGCTATTGACGTTCTGTCGACAGACCTTAGTCTGATGGAACGCACCTTTGTTGAATATATGAATTATATGATGTATATGAAACATATGTTGAATTGAATAAACAATAATAAAAAATATATTTATCAATAGAAAAATTTTCTCATCTTGAAAATATACCTTTTATTTTCTATTACGCTTTCAAGGGATTTAAATGCTTATCATTTCAGTTTTATTTGCTTAATTTTCAACCACACGTCTACATTGACACCCTACAAGTCGCCTTTCGGCGTGTGGTAGGGAATGTAAACACTAGTTGTTCGAAGAAATTCTTTAGTTCATTACTGTCGCGTATAGCATATACTGACAGAATAAATTTGTAAAACAACTCATCCTATTATCTATTTCGTATTAGAAGAAGCGCAGGTTCCTATGACACCAGTTACGTCTTCCGCTAATTTACTTACTCTGAATTTATTGAGCAATCGCAGTCTTACAATCTCCTTTTAATCAAAGATTACCAACTGTGTGTGTGGAATTATAAATCCGTCCCTGTATCGAGGAATAGCATTCAACAGAAAGGAAGAGAAATGATTACTGAAATGCGTGATGAATATGTTCAAGGTGGCAGTGTATAAGCCTCTCCAGTGAAATATTTAACTTGAACTCGATGGACAAAGACTGAATGAAATAATTAATATTTTCAATTGATTTCTCTTTTTAGATGTATTTTTCCACTTAGGGCAAATTATTGCAGTAATATCTCAATCTAACTTACATATAATTTGACATGTATTTTGATATTGCATTAATAAACGACTTAATCTGTAAACTTGAATGATAAATGGAGGTGAAAAAACTGGTGATAACGAGAATCAAACCTGGTTTGTCTACGTCTATGCAAGGTCCCTGCAAGCCGCCTTTCGGCATGTGGCAGGGGGTGCAAGCTCCTTGACTTTATTTTCCTAATCGATTGCTTTCGCGTATCGTTCGCGGAAATAATGAATTTCTGAAACGATTCGTTCTAGTGCATATTTACGTGATCTTCCTCTCAGTGTCAGAATGACTTATGTAACAGGGAGGTCGTATTTTATTGGACACAAGATCTGAGAATGAACTTTCTCTGAACTTAATTAGTAAATTTATCCTTTGAATTAGTCTAATATCTTCTAATGATTCCCATTCCGTTTCCTGCATCATCTGAGTAATGATGACTGCTTTATAGTATTCAGTCTTTATAAGTAGTGTCATATTTTGCTGTACCTTTTCTAATATACAAATATGACACTTATCGGCAGGGTCCCATACACTACTCATATACTCAAGGTGGGGCCTAACTAACGCTAAGTAACATCACTGGCGAACTTCTTTCATCTAAGGATACTTTATGCTACAATGTTTCATAATGACCTTGATAAATATGCTCATTTAGTAACGCTATTCCTTTTTTGCTATGGGAGAAAGTGATAGTGAAGATCTTGAAATTTCACATGCGTATGCTTGACCTCCTCGACCCGAAGAGGCGTACGTTCGAAAGAATGGTTACCGTCCACCGCCACCTGCTCCTGATTCACCAGGTGTTGGAAGTTAGTATGCAGTGTATGGAACCCTGCCGACAAGTGTCATATTCGGAAACACCTTAGGTGAGGCATAACTGTAAGGTTTTCCAACTTCCCGGGCGGATGCTCTTTGTAGGATACATAAAAATTGTTTACTGAAGGAAACATGATTTTAGACTCATTAATCACATATTTAATCAAGGGGAGGGTTTCCAAGATTTAATAGCTGCAACGCGGCCGAAGCATCCAATCTCGGCGATTGAGTGTTTTACGGTCGGATGGCGATTCATTATGGAGAAGCATCGGATGTCGTAATCTTCCGAGCGAGCCGACGTGGGCACAAGAGTAAAAGAAAAACGATTCAAAGGATTAACAATGGACGTATAAGATCCGGCGGGTCGTGGACGTCACAAGGAAATTGGGCTAATACAGAGAGACGCATCGCGAAGAGATTTCGAAACCACTTCCATATCGATCCCATGCGGGGATATGGTGTGACGTGTCTCTGTATAACAAGGGTATTGCATTCAATCGAACCAGTCAAAAATACTTTATTATTATATAAGATATACTTACTTGTTGTGCGCTATGTAGACTACTCTATGCAGTAAGTATTGTATCGATTATGTTTTTTATAATAGTATTTATCTATATCATATTGTACCTAATGGATGCAAATCCATGTAATTTTCCTTTTTCGTTTTATTTTATTATGTTTATTGCTATCATGTATTCAAATGTGTACGGATTCTTATTAACGTATCGCATGCAAATACTTACTGGTAGTGTATTTCTATATTTATTCATGTTCTTTTTCTCTCATCTTTTAGTTATTAGGTACTATCGGTAGGTTTGCGCGGGTTTTTCACATCCTTCATCTTTGCGGGTGTTTTCCTGCAGTGGTTTTTTTCCTAAGAATTTCTTAGGTTTTTTTGAATACAGAATTCTTCTAATTGTTTCCCGAACTATTCTCTTTAATTTTATTATTTTATAATTAATGACGATGAGTTAGATGGGAGAAGATATTTTTAGTCTCAATCTCGCCCAAATAAAGACAATTATTATTATCATCATTATATGCAGATAGGTTGCCACCTCCTCCATTTGCCATCTCAGCCACTTACTAATATAGCCAGAACTGAGACAAGAAGAATATTTATAACACCTATGAAACCAATTATCTCCCTATTATTTCACTAGGACTTGTGTTTCTTTACCATTTCTTAATCCGTTTTTATCGAGGATATTAAAAATAATATATGTGTGTACTCTCATAGCAATATCACTGATTTATACCCACAGAAACCGTTTACTTTTCGAAATTACCTCGGGAAAAATAGAGTCGATTCGCGGGAAAGAAAGGTTAAAGAGTCTACCTTAGCGTGCGTTTAAAGCAGCGGTAGAAGAAAGTTGATGAACAGACCTGTAGGTGTCGGTAAAGGGTGAGGTTGGTATAAGGGGAGTTCCTACCAGTTATCAAAGCATGCAAGAAACATTTGGAAACATGGCTTCACTTGTAGCAGAGAATGGAAAATGGTAAGTTTAATACAAAATGTACTCACATATCCAAGTGAACGTATGTTTTATATTATACAGAAAATTCTGTTTTGATATAGATTATAATAAAGTAATAGATCCTAAGACGGGAAATATTTTTGTGAAAAGAAAAGATTTTTTGCTCTAAAAACAATCAAATATTATCATAAAATTGCATATAAGTGAATGAGGACTAAACTAAATTCAGGAAAGATTAATTTTTGTGATGTTTTGTATTCATATTCTTCATTCAAGTTAACTATGCCAATCATAATCGGTCGAGTAAAGGGGACATAATAATGGAATAACATATATATCGATGCGCTATCCATGACGTAACGAGATAGAAAGGGCTCGAACCCACGACCTCAACTTTGGAATGCTAGGACGCTATTGAAGTCGCCACCGAGGAGGTCAAATTATCAAGAGAATGTAATTTGAAAATTTTCCTTTATGAAAATTCATCGACAGTAGGTCACTCAACCATCGCCATTAATTAAATATTAAAATATATTGAATATATAGGAATAGCAAAGATAAAGACAAAAGTCGTTAATAAAGAAAAAAGCAAAGATATAGACGTCTTTAATCTCTACATTGGTGGTAGAGGTAACGACGTAGATAGCGAAGATGTTTGAGATATTTAATAAAGATTTAGTTTCTTTAATGAATTCAACCCATAACATAGGTATTTTATATTTTTAAATAAACATCTTCGATGGATTTTCATCTCTCTTTATCTCGATTTCATAGATCTAATACTTCGAACTAATCCACTCACAACGCCTTTAATTTCTCGAAAGGTAACAAATGAGTTTAGTAGTTTTTATTTGACTTGGCATTTGAATAATGCCATTTTAAATTTCAGTATTTTTATTTTCAGTATTCTATTTTAAGAAGCAGTATGAGATCAATTCTCTCCGCATGATGGTTGTGTATAAAATTTAAGGTTTTATTTTCTTGAAAATGAACAACTGGTAATGCTACTGACTTTTAGAGGAAAATCATCGTTTCTATAGACTATAGACTCTAGCTCTAGTCTTTCCATAACGATTTTCTATTACAAGAAGGTTTTTGTTTGGAAATATGAAAGAAATCTCGGTTTTAATTACATTTGAACGAATCAAAGATTTTTTGGGCATACATAACACCTTCAAAGTCCTTTCAGTAGAAAAATTAAACTTCTTCGCTACTTTGTCAAAGTTCGGATAGGAAAGGATTAAGTATGCTTTATAACTAAGTATTCATTTTATACCTTAACGATTAAATTTCGTCCAAAGTCGCTCTTCGTCCCATTTTTTCTACCTTTAGGTCCTCTCTTTCAAATAAAAAAACGTTTGAGCACTCCATTGGTGGTAACTGGTCGTCTCCCAAACTGCCGAAGTGCCAAGAAAGGGACCGAATCGCTTTGTTGCCTTGAACGTTTGCCAAGGCTCCAGAAAATCGAACCTGGATATGGGACATAGACTCCCATTCCCTTCATTTCTTTTTGAGGCTCCCGCAACTTCCTCGTGTAATTCTGAAATATGCGAGCTTTCTTTCCTTTGCATACTTCCAGCCATTGCATATAAAAATGTAATATTTCGGCTAGCGGGTAACCCTGCAGACGAACTTCTCGACTATCGAAAATTTTTAACATTTGTCCCGAGCTCGATAAAGACGGATTCCATCAATGAACGTTTCAATGTATGTTGGTCATTCTCCACCGGTAAAGTAATCAGCCCAAAGGCTTGGTGGTACCTCACCCCTTCTAACATTAGCTACCAAGGGGGAAATGAGTTATTCAGGATGAGGAGTAAGGTAATTTGCCCATTCTTTCTTCACCAAGCCAGTATTCTGTAATGTATTGGTATGTCATAAGTAATGAAAAGAAATCTCCTGTATCCTATAAATACTTGACTCATTTCATTTTTGCTCTCGCTTTCAACGCATAAGATACTTTCTCTGTCTTTCCGCAAAATCATTCTCATCTGCTTCTCTTCCCTATTTAGTTTTTCCTTAATGTCTATGTTTTATGCAAACTTGACTGCTATATAATGTATATATTGTGTCAATAATGTTTTCATAAGATGTTTGTTTGACTATTATTGTACCGTATGGATGCAAATCCATGTATTTATTTTACTTTTTATTGAGGTATTTATTTTAATGTTTACTTTTTGTTTGTTTTATATTATCATGTATATTGATATATTTATTTAAATTTTAACTGACTTTTCTTATTGATATATCACATACGTGTACTTATTGATAGTGTATTTCTGTATTTATTCATTAACTTTTTCTCTCATCTCTTAGTTATTACTATCGGTAGGTTTGCGCAAGGTTTTCACACCCCCTTCTTTGTGGGAGTTTTCTTGCAGTGGATGATTTTATTTTCCTAAGACACCCTTAGGTTTTTTATATCGACAACTCTTCAAATTTTCTTTCATTTATGTATTCTATAATTAATGACGATGGGTCAGATCCAAGAAAAGACTTTTAATGTCAATCTCGCACAAAAAAGACGATTATTATTATTATTCTGTAAGCATAAATGTATTTGAAGCACAATTACACTATTAGTAACACATTTTCATGAACTAACACTTTTTAATTAGTTAAAAATTCAGAAATATCAAAAGCCTATTAACTGCCCCTTCTTCATCTTATAAGGAAAAAAGGTATTTATTGGCTGTATTAACTTGCATTTTAACCTCATTAAATACAGAACTATGTAACGAAGGTTTTGGGAAGCAAAAGTAATTTCGGAAAGAATTTTCTTCGTTGACAGAAAATTATGCTAAAGAAGCCATCCAAATACACCGACTGATGCTCCAAAGACAAAGAGAAAAAGGGTGAAGAGAAACAATCTCCTCAACTTACACCGCGCCGCACGAAACTTGGTTCCCATGAAAGAGAGCGTTAAGTAATTAAGCCCTTGTAGTTTGTGAAACAGAATTTTTCGTACCCAGCAAGCTTGGCGGTATAATTCATTTAACTCACGTTAATTCCATTTGGAAACCTTGTACATCAGAAAGAGAGACACTGGAACGAAAATCTCTGAAACGCAACGAACTGAATTTAATCGTAATGGATAAAACTTATCAAAGATATATGGTCAGATATTATAAGAAAACTGCATAACAAAGAACGCGATAAAAAGTTTTACGGATTTCTCAGAATATTATTTGTGAGATCTTTGAAGGTAAGAAAAGTAAATTTCTTAAACATAATCTATTCATAAGAAGAAGATATGGAAGGTGGGAAATATTACGTCTTTCGACTAATGTAAACATCTCAGCTTAGAGGACCTAAATAGTAGTCCCTGCAATGAAGAGAACTCGGAAATTCCACCTGTACGAATTTACTTTAGAAATGAGTTTTAAAAGTTGGAAAACCCTCTTAAGAATGGGAATTAAATTTAGAATCGTGGGACTACTTATCCGGATAGAGGAAATGAAAACAAAATTTACTTAGCCGAAGTTGGCTTCTTTAGGCCGAAATCTCTTTGTTTAGTTAACTATTTATATTCTTCTCGGTTTCTCATTTAAGGATTTGTTTCCACATGAATGGCGCTGTATTTATTAACTACAAACTATAATTAAATTCTACTAACTATACTTCTTGGTTATTAAGAACTATACTACTAAAAATGCAACTATGATATACCTAGGTTTTTCAACCGTTATTGCTGCAATAGATTAAATGTTGTGGTCCCTAGAATTTTTAGCAGTCTGCCTGAAAACATGTATGGCCTCAGTTCTTTTTGGTGGTTAAAATAAAGATCAAAGAATTTTTTTTCGCAAAGGAAAGGGTAAGTTTTTTTCACATAAAAACTTTTTGCGAAAGGATATTGAATTATTTATAAATTAATTATGTATATTGTTTTTTCTATTTTCTGTTTTTCTCTAGTGCTTTTTCATTTTAATATTTATATCTCACTATAATTTGTTTATGTTATAACCTCAAAGCGTTTTACATAAAAAATGTATTTTATTATACACGTCTGCCGAAAAACATGTCAATGTCTATTTAAAGTGATGGCAATCCCTATAAAAGAATTATCTTCTGGGATGCCTAAATTTCACTTTTTGGTTTTTTAAATATATTTAAGAATTTATTATACAGGAAAGTGAAATAAAAAATATATTATTGTTATAAAAAGTGAATCATTTGTTCAAATAACAGCCTGATTTGTCAGATTAGGCTCAGGGGGACTCGAATGTTTATATTTTCTCACTTGAGATATTAATATTATTATTTAAAACACTTACCAAATTGTACTACTACTTACTACATTAATTAGGTAGTAATCTTCATCACAGTTGAAGATATATGGTATTTTCGTGAGCTAGATTGATCCGTGAATTGAGCGTGGGAGATGAAGCGACATCTTCTGAGTCATTTTTGGGATTTCCGAGACACTCTCTGTCATAAAGATTTCCATTCATAACCTATGTGTAAAGTGCAACACATTCCCAGATCCTTTAAAGTGCGGCATAGTATTAATGACAACCTGCACAAGGGATTGAGAGATTTTTGGTTATTTATCACAATTATGCGCTATGCTGGATTAGGAGTTAGTGTTTGGAGTTGAATTAAAATTAATGTAATCATTCTTTAATTTAATATCGATTGTTTGAATGAGATTAGGTGTATCACTCTTGTGTGTTAATTATTTATTATGTATCGCATAAATTTACTTATTGATAGTGGGCTTTTTTATTTTGTCAGGTTTCTCCTCGTCTTTTAGTTACTACTATCGATAGATTTGCGCAGGTTCTTTACACCCCCCTTCTTTGTGAGTGTTTTCCTGCCGAGTATATTTTTTCCTAACAATACCTTAGGCTTTTTTACATCCACAATTCTTCTATTTTTTTCTCATACTATCTCTTTATTTCAATTATAATATAATGTATGACGATGAGTTCGATGGAATAATAGAATTTAAGTCTCGATCTCACCCGAGTAAAGACGATTTATTATCATAATTATGTGCTTTAATGGACTAGAAATTAGTGTTTGAAGTTGTATTGAAATTAGTTTTATTACGGATTAACTTATTTTGATTGTTTGAATGAGATTTTAAAATATTGTTCTGTATGTTTTGAGCATATGAATATTTCCTATAGTGTATGTATTTAGCTTGTAATGACCTTGCTACCAGGCTTGTAGCCTATCTGCAAGGGTTTCTTATAATAATCATTGTAATTAAAGAACGATACTTTAGAGAGTATCTATACATTCTTCAAGGTGACGTCATGTCTGGGTTCGAGCAAGTTATCGCTTCCACGTGTTCTTTTACTCTATTCTCTAAAGACCGAGATCCCACGTGCGTGTTACGTTACGTTATTTCATACACCTCTTGGGAGTGTGGATGATATGACGTATCTGGTTCTTAGAAGGCGTTTTCCTGTTTCTCTCACGGTTTTGAGCGAACTGACATATTTATTTGTGCAGAACACTTTAAATCTTCTTTGAACATGTACGAAAGAACGGCAAACGTAACAAATCAGGTATTTCTCTCAATTTAGTTGTCTTTTCCTTCTCCTTCCTCGCTTTTTCAGTGAATTTCCTCAAATAGACGTTCTTATTCATGGCGCCGATTTCTTTCCTTATGTAGGATGGAGTAGTTATCGACAAAAATTGCAAAATTTGTAGCCAAAATTTTCCACCTTTTTCATGGAGTATAATCAAAATGGAAAAATTCTTTACAAAAACTTTCAAGCTGGTTTAACTTTGGATTAAACAACAATTAAAAACAATCTGAAACTATTTAAAATTTTGGAAGACGGCAAATATTTTTGAGGTATAACGGAGTCCTTAGAGCAAATCATCTTTGAATGTAGCTTTTATTATGTTTTAGAAGGAAATGCAACAAGAATAGTGAAGAAAAGTGCATTTCCTAGATAATTGTCAAAGAAAAGGTTGAAGGGATATGCAAACAAGGTCTTCCTTATACGAAAAATGTTTTCCTAGATAGTAAAGGACCGTCACTATTTGGCAGGAGCGGAAACTCGTTCATAAAGGAATGAGCGTAAGATGCTAATACATTTTTTAAGAAGATATTACCATAATTTGTATTCAATAAATCATGATTGAAATAAGAAATTATAATAAAATTGGATATGAAAAACCCCTTCTAAAGATAATAAATGTTGATGAAAGATGGGAGAGGATAGGAGAGAAGCTTTATACGAAAATCTAAGCTATCTTTAAATATTTAAAAAAAACAGTATTTTTTATTTACTTACATTGATATCTATATCCTTACATTGAAATTAAATATGTTATGTGATTCAATTTAAATGTAACCGGATCGGAAATCTTCGAAAACTAGCGAGACAATTTTTAACATTCATAAGCACATTTTATCCCATTATCATCACAGAGGGACTGTTCAAACCAGTTCAGCTACTGGAAAAAGTTGGAACCGAGCGAAAAGATAGTATTTGAAATTATAGAGATAAATAACGGGTCGAAAACAGACTGGTTTACTGCCTTAGGTGACCTTCAGATAAGAAGGGAAACGGAAATTCGAAGGCATTATAAAGTTAAACTTATTAAGATAAAATGAAAACGAAGAAGAGAAATAAAATTCAAGAAGAAGGAATAAGTAATACTTATATTTAGAATTCCAGTTAAGTTCAAACATTTGAGCTGCATTACTTATTCCTGCAGAAAACAGCTTACGACGAGGTACATCTCGTGTCAAAGTGTAAGTTACCCGCAATGCTCTTGTGTAAAATAAGTAGTCTACCTTTCAGGATACCGATAACCTACTCTTATTTTGACAGAATGCATTAATTATTTTATGCATTAATATGATTTGTTTATATTTTGTCAATCCTAATAGCAGCAAATAATTATTTTATAAATACATTAGTTTAAAAATGCTACCATTATTACAATACTTCATTTATTTCTAATGGTAATATGGTATTTATGAATTTATGCTACATTTTGATATTGTTAAATATATTATGACAATGAGTTTGATAGAAGAGACTAACAAACCTCCATCTCGCCCGATAAAGAAAAAGGGTAATTAATAAATGAATATTTTTCCTGAAACGTCTACTTCAGAACGTCTTGATGAGGTTCATTCGTCTTGACATAAGTTGAGTGGCTCTGTTTACACATATGGGAAAACATTTACAATTAAAAATACGTCCTGCTTGAGTAATTGCAATTTAAAGTTTGACTCAGATCCATCGCCCACGATTCATATCGCCCAACGTAGAATAACTTGAGTTCTGTAAATTAAATAAATTATGTTTGTCAGCCTTGGCTGTACCCTCAATCAAACTAAAAGTATACAGATATTATAAAAGAAAATCCTTTAAATAGATGGTAGAAAAGCATAATAACACTTAATGAGGCACTCATCATAACTGGGTATAATGAAACAAAACACTTCGTTTTTGGAATATTTTTATTTTTGTGATTTTTCGGAAAATAATTCGAAGTATGTCTATCAATAGAATATTTATGAATCCGTTAATCATGCACCACTCCGGTTAGTTTCCGGTATAGCCTGAAATCTCCACTAGTGAGATTCTTTGAGAGTAACTATGTAACAAACGTTTCAGGCAATTCACAACTATAGTGAACTACCAAAGACACAATGCAAATGACAGTTTTTAAGATTTACCAAGACATAAAACTACTTCTGTATGGGCTAAATTTGTACCGATTTAAAACGTTGGGAGTTGGAACAGCAAGCTCAACACCAAATAACATCCTTAAGTGGCACTTTCGTGAAATTAATTCTTGAGATTCAGAGGTTATTTCAGATGATTTGATACGTAAAACATAAGCTAGCGTTCATATAACAAAAGAATATCGAACCGAAACAAGACTATATGCATGAAATATAATGGATGAATGGACTTAATATTCGTCGATATTATCACAGATGGACACTGAGCGTTTAGCTCACAAGGGTTTTCGGACGCAACAGCACGATGAAATCACAAATATTAATTCTTAGCAGAGCCTAATCTGTACAATAAATTCTTGAATAACCTGCAATGTAGACGGGGAGGCGTGAGAAGAGCTCGACCGCTACCAATAGCTTTACTTCTGGGGCGACAGGGAGGCTTTCCCCCGGTCGGTTGGCTAGCTCCATTGGAGTCGTATCCTCCAGTAACGGGAGTCTCAACATCACCCGAACTCGAATACTCACTGGTGTCTTGCTCACTGACAAAGCTATCGCTCTCGTTCGCCTCTGGGATCATACCTCCATAGCTTGGATAGTAACCGGTACCGCTGGTAGTGCCTGGGTGGTTCATTCCCTGATGGTTATAACCACCACCGTGCGGAGGATAGCCAGCGAAAGCCCCAGGTGGACTCTCCTTGGACTGGCTTCCACCAGAGTTATTTTCCTCACTGCCTTTATTTAGGTTTGAAAGTAAGATGTCGGGAAAGGGTGGGGATCCAGCGTAAGGAGGTGGTCCTGGGAAGGGGGGTCCAGGGTATGGAGGTCCTGGAAAAGGTGGTGGCCCATAATAAGGTGGACCACCAGGAGGTGGAGGTCCATAATAAGGACCACCAGGTGGTGGGAAGTTTTCCGAAGATCCATAGGGCTGGGGGGGTGGAAGGAACCCAGGATTGTACCCTTGTGGATAGGGAGGAAAAGGGGGACCGGGGTAGTACCCTCCCATCATAGGTGGAGGTGGGTATTGCATCATAGGGTAGTCGAAGTTCACCATTTGCTTCCCATTCATTTTGTAACCACCGTCCTCGTCTTCGCAGTCTTCCTCTTGGGAGTGACCGTAGTCGCTACCTTCACCACCGCCAGCGCCGCCGTTACTGTCTTCGGAGAGGGAGGAGTCCCCATCGGTGGCGTTGTTGTAGTTCTCGAAGTCGAGGAGGCCATCTCCGCATAGACTGACCAGAGCGTTCACGGGGCTCAGCAGTCGGGACTGGCTCAGCAGAGGGATGGAGCTCAGGTTCAGGTTCGCTATGTACTCCCTCACCCGTGCCACCATCGACGCACTGTGAGGATCTTGCCCACTCGGCGGAGGTTCAGGGTTCGGCTCTGGTTCCACTTCCGGGTCGGTTTTGACCTCTCCATCGCCTGAAACACGGTTGATGAAAGGAAGTCGATGAAGAATGGCTTTAAGTTTTCTACCGTAGGCGAAAGGAATAAAGTTTGTCCGCTTAGGGCGATTTCTGCTGAATTTACCGTCTTCGTTTTGCCTGTCTGTCGTGGTCTCGACAGCGTGCATACTTTTCGTAGGCTCGGTGGTTGGCTCAGGTGGTACTTCCTGGGTGATGAAGTCATCCACACCTTCTGGAAAAAATTATGGATGGAAACAACAATAATTTTGTGTGTAACCCTAACTAAAGGGATCCCTAGTGGCATTACTTGTTGGTTTCCAATAAAATTTTCCAACACATTTCCAAATCTTTGGATTCCATTAGAGTTTTTGCCATTGGTTTCCTTTTGGTTTTTGGAATACATTTCTTTTAGTGTTAAACGAAATTCAATTGGTGGTCATGGCATTCAAGTTCCATGAACTCTTCCAATGTTTATTAGTATATCTCAGGAATATTCTTCAATATATCTCCTAATGACAAATACCGAGCTTCCTTACAACAATACACACCAAAAAGATAATAAAGGAAACCAATATAACCGAAAGAAAACCAATATAAACTAACAGGGATATTTTTTTAGGATCTAGATTGGATTTTTAGCATGATATTTCACAAACAGTGTAAATTGGTAAATATTATAAGTATAAATACTAAAAATAGAAATAGAAACTAAATACAAAATATTATATATTTATTAATAATAAATAAATATGTACTCTATACATTTCAAATATAATGAAAGTAATTTCATTTTTTAAATAAATTTAAAAAATATATTTTTCTAATATTTTGAAATTGAGGTTTACAAAATATGAGAATAATACATAGGCATCTGTCAAAGATTCGCGAATTTTACATGTAGTAAAAAATTTGCAAAAAACTTGCTGCAACACTCAGATACCTATAACATTTAACTGACGAAAATTGTCATTATTAATTTATAAAAGCTAATTATTCCATAAAAACAGTCCGTTAACATTCTATATATCTCCGTACCTTCGTTTAAAGGTTTCGCATGCGCATGATAACATATTGCAAGGGAAAGTATCGCCAAACCCGCAAACCATTGCTTTAAAGGCGTTTTCATGACCTGGAAAAGAGAGGAAAAAATGATTAGCCACAAAAATATCAAACTATGTATTCAAGAACCACATGTCGAAAAAATAAATAAATGAAAATGGCTGTTAACCAGAGCACTAAAAATAGATAACTCCTTTCTATCAGCATATGTATTTATGGACAAGAATGTGTATAAGTTCTTTCAATTATGCAAGCAATGGAAACAGAAAATCGATTTTAACTTCAAAATAAAGAGAGTCGGTAATTTCATATACTTTAAATTCATTTTGCCTCTTCCAGCTGGCAAAAGTGACCCTCTTCTTGAAAATATTCTGCAGGTTTCAATATATATCTTATAAGTTGAAATGTATTAATACTATTGAAATACTATTAAAGCAATGAATAGAAATTCTAAATTAAAATAAAATATGAAAGGAATGAAATGGATATCATACGAACAAATTAACTATAATAAACAACATAAAGTGCAACATAAAGTGCAACATAAAGTGCAACATATCGAGAAAATATCCTCATTAACAAAAATTGTAAAGGAATTTATAAAGGGAATTACTTTCCAAATAAATCTTTGCAACATCTTTCCACGAAATATACTGCCATTCCCATGCGTTTTCTTTGTCGTTTTGATGAATCGTCGATATTTATCTTCAATCCAGCGACCTAAGCCCATAGTTACATAGGAAAAATCCCATTTATCGATTGATTAGGGTAGGCCATCGTACGAAAGGAAGCTATAGATTTCACGATAAAAATAGCCCGCTGAAATCCTAAACCCGACCTCTGATATACCCTGAAATCTTCCATACATACCCATTAAAGCCTGCAAGTGCACAGTGAGTTTGCATTTATGTCGGATATTAATGTTCAAAGATTGCATGATACGTAACATGCGATCAGCTGCGCTGTTAGAGATACCGGAGAACTGGCGATACAGGCCATATCTTCTACTCGATCGTAGATAAAAATCATTCTGTGCGCGAGAAGCGCATAACATCTGCGTTCTTAACCTATGGTAGAAATATTTATCAGGATTCATACCGCCCTATAGTGGGCCAGAATGGAAAATAGTTGGCCAAAAATACGAAATTATATTTTTTTGAATTCGGGCTTTGAGACTCTGCATGGCTACTATTGAATGCATTTTTCATGAGACTAAGCAAATCTTTTGCGTTGATTTATGTGCATTAAAATTATACAGGGCTCAAGGTTGTTCAATTTTTTGGAAAAATTCCAATCTTCGATTTGTCAGGAAATTCTCCAAACTCAAGCTGATACTGAACAAATGTGAGGAAAATCATCGAATAATATGTATGACTCCATATTATAAAAATTATGCTTAGTCCTTCTTGATAGTCGATTTATAACCATCACAATTTAGCATCTGCATACGTTAAAATACGTGGTAAAACAGTGAAGGGATACAGGATTATATAAGGTTTTAAATTTTGAAATGGCAATAAAACATTCCAACAATTTAAAGTGATATTCCAATTGGATTGATTCAAAAATTTGTTTCCATAGCCTTTTCTATGGGTCTAGTGATGCAGTCATGCATAACTAAGCCTGATTGAAATCAATCGTAATAATAACTAATTAATAATTAAAACGTTATTGATGATTTATACATTCTTTGCGTCTATTACTGTTCAAAATGTCATCTAATTCGTAATTATAATCGATACGAAGCGAGCTATAGAGAGTGTATAAACAGCTCTGAAAAGGATTTTAGATTAAAGCGAAAAATATTGCTTTAAAAAATCTAGGATTCGTCGATAAATAACATTTAGAACTCACTGCTAATGAATTAAATAAGATTTGAGCATAAGCAGTAAAAAGAATAAAAACTGGGAGATTCATTAGATGGGATATGACATTACCTACACGTTTATTACCTACTAAAGCTTCTGTTTAACGAAAAGAAGGGGCTCATAGAAATTACCATATTGGACGCAGAAGGATAGCAACAAGTTTTTAAATGCAAGTAGATGGGTAAGGATGAGGAAATTTCGATGCACTAAAAACTGAGCGTCGATCCATCACTATGCTACCTCTTGATTGGCTCATGAGTCCTAAACACATCCTATACCATATCGTTCTAAAGATACATAATCCCCATTCACTCCCAATTCATCCCGTTTGATGCGCGTTTTAACTAATCTTATTCATAAATCTGTGAACCATTTCCTTCCTCAGCAAGCATAGGACTGAGTGTAGACATTTAAGCGCCTATAGTAAATTCCCATCCACATAGAAAGAAATAAGATTAGTAATTCCTGTTGAGATACATCCAGAGCAATTAAATGAGTAAATCTGCAATACTTTCAGCACTCCCCTAGTGAGGGGGTTCCGGGTTTTAGTCCCGGTCTTGTCTACCTATATTTACGATATACATACACACATATACCGTATATACTAATTTACTGTAGTACTTTTACAGAGCATAACCCGAGGCACCTCATTTTATCACAAAAAATGGAAAAACTATTTGACTCGAGTGGAAGCTTAGGGTGAGCAGGTGAATAATTTACAACCAGATTTTTTATTTATACTCGAGTTTGTACGGTATATTCCTGGGTGAACCTAATGTTGTCAAATTGCACCAAAATCAAAAGACCCAAGAAATTACAGAAAGCGTTGTTTTACCTCACAAAGTCGATCAGGTAATCTCCTGTTTAATATGGACCAGCTCGCCTTCTTCAGAAAAGTATGCGTCTGTGAGTGCTGCAAATATTATATACTCATCCAGGATATTACTGCTGGGTCAATCCGCTTTAATAAACGACCATTTCGCGACTGCCTCCCACAAAACTCCTTCCTCCACCATGAGCTCCTTTTATATACCGTCTCGAATAGGAGATGCGTAAGAACAGGACATAATCTTCGATACAGGAAAGGAAGTCGATGATAACTGGCAAGGCAGTGACATTTTTTCGACAAGGTGAGCAGGTGTTGCTCGCCGATTCCGATGCATATATTTTCCGAATTTGGACGTCCGAAATCCAAGGATACGCCTGTCCGATTCTCGTAATTGCGGTCGCTCGACCTGTTCAATTAGTTTTTTCTGCGGAAGAGTGCAACGTACCATTATTCGGGGAATTACAATTCGCAATCACTAGCGAGAGACAATTCAGAACAAACATTCCTATAATATCTGCATTCATGTCTGAGTAATGAGATTTATGCGAAGAAAACAAATTAAGAAGAAGCTTCTCCGGAGTCTTGAATTAACATTCTAGATATGAAGTTGCGAAAAATGAAGAGAAAAATAATTAAAGGAAGCTCCTCTCCTAATGCGTAATTAAAAGTGAGAGTACGCTATTTCATTGTCACCTCCAAAGCGTAAACGTTATATCATCGTATGTGCATCGGAATCCACCTGATGACTCGGCTTTTCTTGTTTATTTATTTACTACACAAAACCACCACAGTTAGTCGCAAGAACAGGTGGCGACGGTAACTCACACCACAATGAATTCAAACAATATTTATAATATAGATATAATAATACAACTACACTAATTTTCAATTTAGCATAGGTTTACAAGAACCTACAAGCACTGTATACATTATCTTTATTTAAGAATCACTTTAGGAATTCGTTTAAGCTATAAATATGTACACAAATACAGATTATCCAATTATAAACGACATTGGTAACCAACTACATAAAACATAAAATTACATAAATTAAAAAATCATACATATAAAATACATATATACATTAATATAGAAAATACACCACTTTGAAATAGCTATAAGCTATACGAGTAAAAGTTTCATATGAATTATATATTTCTACTTGCCCCTACCAACTATTTAAAATAATGGATTTCTATGTTCTTTGTAAATGAATTATAAAAGTATTAGAAAATCCCGATGTGCACAATGAGTTTTTTTCTAGCATAGACGAATGTAATCATGTCGAGGTAATTTAGAATTTGCAGTAAAATAAGTATCTCCCTAAATATTCACTTAAAATTACACCCTTTCTGCAGTGCATTCCAGCAGTGGAAGTATTTTTTTCTGAGATAAAAATTGTTTCAGTTATTTTTATTTGATAACAAACCATCTTTTTGCCTGATTTACTTTCGATTACTTTCGATTTCAATAGTCTTGAATTTAACTTATTAAAAAATCTGTATGCATTGTAGTTTTAATTATTGGTTGAATACAATCGTGGTTATAAAAAACCTGCGAAACCGCAAATTCCACAAATATTTAGAAGAAAATAGCCATTAACAAACCAGAAACGTAAACACAGATATTGCGGGTGCATTGAAAAAGAGTAACGCAAATTAGGTCAGATAAGGAACGTCATATATAGAAAAAAAGAACAGAAATAACAACGTACAGAGAAATTAAATCCTTGATAACTCAATATGAAACTTAATTATAAGAAATAATTCTTCTGACAACTTAGTGATAATTTTTACAAAAATTAATAACTGTTTTGAAATAAAGAGAAAAAAAGACCTCAAAAATTATAAAAAAATGACACATGGCACATAACGCGGTTAAGATTTGATAAAATTCTACAAATATTCAAGGATTGGTTTATCATTATGCTTTATATATGAATTTTCATTTCTCTGGATCTTGGAAAGGCAAAAACTAATGAAAGCTTTCTCCTTCTCTAAGAGAATTTGAGAAATAAGAATGAAGATGAAATATGAATATGAGCAATGAAATCAACTACCTAACATCATTTTTAAAATTTTATACGCGACTTTATTAATGGTGATTTAAAATACAGAGTATCCGTGTTAAACATGTAATAATAAAAAATTTAATTGCTTAATAATTAGAAGTAATTGAGATATTTATTAGCAGTTTGCTTCTACAAGTTTGGAAACTCCAAATGTTTTCTTTGTTTGCTTGATGATGGCGTACCATTCCATTATACAGTAATTGTGAGGGATTTCTTGGATAATGAGTTCCTAGATCACTTGACTGGGAGAGGTAGTCCGTCGATTGCTTGGCCCCCTAGAAACCCAGACATGAGGCTACTTGATTTTTTCTAATGTTGTTTATCAAGAACCATGTGTACCAGACACCAGTTCGTGATATACTAGAACTGCGCCATCGAATTCCTGCAGTTTTTGCAAATGTTACGATGCAATGCTGCAAAACACTTTAAAAGAGTGAAATACAGATTAGATGTCTTTCTGCCACGAGTGCTGCTCATATAGAGGTGTATCAACTCTGTAAAAAGTATTTTGAGTTACCAAACTTCTAGAAGCAAACCGCTAATAAACATCTCAATTACTTCTCATGTTAGTACATTTGGTATTATTATACGTTTAACTCGGGCACCCGTGTATATAATTTTAAGCGTGAAACTTAATTTTTCTCTGAAAAATTGTATTTGGTAGATAATTACTAGGTATCCAAATTTAGGGAAGATATCATTGTAATGAGTATTGCCAAGTATATCGGTTTCAAAAGACAGTTTAATGGGTAAGCTGTTGAAATATATACTTTTTCAAGATATCAAAACCAAAGAAGTAAATTTACTTCTTCTTGAAAACTTATGAACGTATAAAGAACATCGCTTATAATTTTCCTTGGACAGGAAAAACAAGAAATAAATTACTTCAAAACATCGTAAAGACGTATCTACATAAGGAATCTTCTTTTTATTCTGCGAAAAATGCACTTTCATGTGGCAAAAGCTGCTAAACAAGAAAACCGCTAGATACAACCAACAACATATTGAACTGTTACTTGAATTGAAAGAGATTATAACTAATGATTTATGTAGCAATAAACCCATATGAAAAATCGTAAAACTAACTTTGGGGCTACTGTGGATAAAAATTAATGTGGATGTGGATATGTGGATATATATATTTTTTTAAATGTGGTTCACGGCTACCTCCGCTGTATTACTACTATTATATCGAGTTGTATTGTTATATTCCATCAATCTATATTTATAAATGTGACTATATGGATATTCTACATGTACTGTAATATTTTAATTAATTGACAGATCTCATATATATTTATGTATGAGAGTTCTTATTAATTATTTATGATTTTATTTTTTGTACTTGTAATATATATATATATGTATTGCAGTTTAATTGTATAGCCTACGGAAGATTGTTGGAGGGGTTTCCCTCCCGTCTTTGGGCGAATCATTTATATGTTCCCCCCTGAAGGCCAACTTGCAACGTGAACTTAAATAAATAAATAAGCAACAGAAAATGTTTTGGACAAGAGGTCAAAATACAGTGAGCAATACAATACATACAATTTTGCTCTTAAATTAAATGTAAACATGTTCACTCATGTGTTTTCTTATTTAAGTTGTCTTGATTCAGATTCCAGTTGCAAGTAGCTTTCAGCTACTTGCAATTAAGCAAAGCCAAAAAAGGATATCAAAATTTAGCGGTCGATTTTTATACAATAATTAATCATGCTTTTAAATAGATTGTTGATGATCTAATGAACATACCAAAACTTAATTTCAAATCAAAGGTTGTTCTGAAATATTGGAATCTTAAGTCTCAGTTTTAAAAATATATATTGTTTGACCAAGTCCTTAGCTATCCGTAGCATATAAATGAGAGATTATGCATACGCTAACGAAATATTCCAATTTATAGTTGACTCTACACGGGCAGCCAAAGTAAAAAAATACCCACTCCAAAACACGAAAAATCGATTTTCCATATCATTAATCTCTGAAAAGTAAATGTCTGAAATATTAGTCACTATCTTGCCTAGATAGACAACAGGTAAGCGAAAATAATAGATATTCCTCAAGATTTACGACCTACTGTTCTCCCATCAAAGATTTCGCATAAGATAACGCGTATAATTAGTCTAGCCTTTTAAAGTTTCAAATCTTAACAGAGAATTATTGTGTTAATTTCTTTTAGATTGTAATTTAATAAACGAAAGCAGACTTAAATAGTAAATATCCACGTGCAAAAGATAAAGCAGGATGTAAAAGGCGGAAGCCAGCCTGCTTCAGGGACAAATTTAGCGGAAAAATAAATGATAAAAATTATGATAAATTCCTTCTGGAAGTTAGTATTTATGATAAGATCCCTAATAGTGTACCGTCCACTTAGAAAAAACATACTTGGTAAAAGCACTATTATCTGCTCATTTTGCCACCGGAAAAAGGAGTGTTTTCCTCGAAACGAATTCTATGATCAACGTTTCTAAACAAAAAGGTTCTAAAGATACGAATCCGACGTTCATTTAAATTCGCTAAATTCACAACGTAGTCCAATAAATGCCTACACTCAAACCTTTTTCCACACAAATATACGGGTGATGAAAAAGTGAAGATAACATTCTAAGAGAGAAGTATAATTATCCAGCAGGAAAACTTGATGAATAAGCATATGAATGCTGACACCCGCATGGCCTGTATCTTCTTAATTATTGCTTTATTGTTACCTCTAGGTTATAAATAGAACTTCTTCCGTTGAAAGGGTTAAGTAGACATTAAGAGAAAGAATTACTTTGGGGCCCTCTTTCAGTTACGCAGAAGAAGTAAGCTTTATTGTCCGGATAGAAGGTATTGATGGTAAAATAGCACAGGATTTCAAGTTGTATTTGAAAGAGTAAACGAATGACTAATGAACTGTTATCTTTGAATATTTGTGGAGGAAATATTTGCTGAAGAAAGCAATAGGAGAAAGTAGTCTAAGAAAACAGCAGATAGCATGTAAGTCGAAGGATACAGATGTAGAAACGAATGGTTTTTTGTCATGTAAAAGAGGGTATTCCATTCATCGCGTGTGGACTTTTGCGTCCCGGGCAATTGCGTCCCGGACATTTGCGTCCCATGAACATTTGCGTCCCGCTGATTTTTGCCTCCAGGAGATTTACGCCCCACGAACAAATTTTCTAAAATCTCTATTTGTTAGAGGCTGTCGGAAAAAGAAATAGCTTTGAAAAATTGAAAGATTAAGAGATACAGATATATAATGAAATAGAAATTCATTATAATACATATAATTTTAATAATAAAATTTTTACGGTAATTTACCTTCCCACATTGTTATAAACAATGACAAAAAGTTCCCAGCATTGCCTACAACGTTAGTGAACATTCATACAATAAAATCTTAGTTGTATAATACGCAATACATAAGTGTAATGATGCAATATCAATTCGATAAGTTTGGTATAAGTTAATTAAATATCACATATATCTATGTTCTATGTTCATATAATAAAATGTAGTACTATGGAGCATATAAAATGGAGTACTATGTTCATATAATAAAATGGTTATGTATTGCTCTCTCTTGTCCTGCCTTAGAAGCCTTCGAGGAGCGCAATTAGCGTAGGCTGGAAAGTGAACTGGGTCAATAGGAAAACAATTGAAAAAGTGCTGAGCACTGTGGGAAAGGGCAGTGTTATAATTGAAGATTAAAAACGTGGACAGATGATAAGGGTAATCCAAATAATGAGAGGAATGGGTTTCTAAAGCAAGCAATTAAAGTAAGATAAAAGGGAGACTTAAGAGAAAGCAAACTTTGGATGGTAGATTATATAAAGGGCTGAATAATTTATTGAATAGTAAATGAGAAAATAGATGAGCCTAAGATGAGGTAGAAGGCTCACAGATACTCCATAAATCGGGATGATTCTGAGAGAGGTAAGCGATTGTATATATTCTGAAATCCGCTTATTTAAATGGTAAACATGAATGTGATGGATTTTTAAAACCTACGAGGTTCTGGAGAAAAGAAATGAAATTATCCCCAAAAATTTCCATCAATAACTCAAATACTAGAAATCCTGAAATATTAAAAAAATGATAAGAGCAGGGGAAGGTAAAACTATGTTAGAACGAATATTTTTCTTACCCGGTACCCTTACAAACCATGTTTTGATGATATCTATCATATGAAAGCTACTAAGGTATTAGTAATGTTAGATAATGTCATTAAATGTGAACTCTCCTAGTCGGTGGTAGTGTTTACGTTATTAAAACAAACTGCAAGCCAGTAACACTGATCTTCACTGTTAAACTCTTACCACCCCTTCCCTCTCCTTCTTCCCCCTCCACCCCCATTGATCCAGGACTTTATAAGTCGTGGTTGGTGTTGACTTTTGTGACTTGAGAATGATACTTGTGACTTTTGTGACTTGTGACTTGTGACTTTTGTGACTTGAGATGACGTCTAGTTTCAGCACTCACTTGGGTGCTGAAACTAGACGTCAATTGAAATCAAACTTTTTGTAGAAACCTGAATATTTCGTTCAATTTTGTTCACCGTGAATAATAAACAGCAAGTGGAATATTTTCACGGATAAAACTTAAAAACTCTTTCAATAACGTAACAATAGCATTTTTGAGATTTTAAGCAGTCTCCCTGATTTTTTCCCCAAAAGATATCATGATTTCTAATGGAATCACTCTAGAAATGTTGGTTCTAATTACGTTTGAACGAATTAAAGATTGTCTACCCATACATAACACCCTCCAATTCATTTCAGGAGTGAAAAATTTCTTAGCTACTTTTTCAAAATTTGGACCGGAAAGGGTTATAAGAATAATTTTCGTTTACCATTGCATTTTAGCGCCCACGAAAAAAAACATCCATCATGCACGAATCGATTTTTTGCGATAACACAGGAGAAGAAGATTCACAATTCTGAAAACGATAAGGAGTCGCTACTCACAAAGAGTGCATTAAATCTAGTCAAAGAGTTTTATACAGCAATCCTACACCTCTTCCACGCGAATGTGAGCAAAGCTTCGCCGCATAAAAATGAGCGTAATTCGCGACAGAGGTTTCCGACCATATTTACCTGTTTTTGTTTTTCCGAAAATAATTTACCCAATGAATAATGCCTCGGCTGTTTCTAGTAGTCGTAAAAAGGTCAAAGAAACCAGATGCGCGCTATAACTGCAGAGCAGCCGTCACCGAAGGTTATTCGAGGATGCAGAACAAATTTAAAATTAGATCCGACCGCCAGACCCGCTAACGTGGAATGTAATCCCAACGGACGAAAGGAAAGGTGGATTTTAGGAAGTGACCAACGGCTCACTTTATTTAGTGGAACTCGATTCTATCTAATAATTATTATTTTAATTCCTTCCCCTATATATATAATTTGAAAAAATGACATAACAGGAATGTACAACAGGTTACAGTTTCGGGGTTACCGGCTTTTCATTGACTAAACAAAAATTAAATAAACAAACTTTAGTATTAATAATTCAAAAAAATTAAATATAGGCCATGTTTGCAATGATATATCAAAAATTGTTGCATACAAATATAATAATGAACTCGTAATATCTAACATAATATAGTTTTACACAGTTTTCTTTAACAGAAATTTAATATCATCAAGTTCAAGTAGATATTTCATAATTAATTTGATAAATTTAATTTCTGATGTGACAGTAGTAATATTCTCTGGTAAATTAGAAGAAAAATATCCTAAATACATTAGTGCAGATCTCAATAAATCTTTTTCCCCAAGTTTTATTAAGGAGAACTACCGCAAAGTCAAAGCCGAATTAGCAGATTCTATCCTAAATACAAAAAAGAGTGACGGAAAAGTTCACAATTTGGTGTTTGGATTAAGACAGGAAAATTCCCCCATTTGGGAAATGAAAACGTACAGAGAAAACTTTCAAGAATTAGTCAGGTTCTCATCCTTCACCTCTAAAAAAGAGGTACGACTCCCTCCGATACTTTCAAAGCATGAGTGAGTATAACTCTTGGGAACTTTTTTTAAATGATTGCGATTTAAATCTGTCAGCGAAACATGCATCCTAAAGAGGATGTATATTTTAGGGACAGATATACGCACCTCAGCTCCTACTCTATGAATGGGATGTACTAGACAAGATGAGAGATAAAGCACTCTCGCTTTCCTTGCTGAGTCAGACTGACATGAGTAAAACGAGTCCAAGTTAATGCAGCACAATTGCCCTACACGCAACATTTCCAGTGTAAAGAGAAGCAATAGTAGCCCATACTGACACCTTAATTCCTTATTTTTTATTATGAAAATATTTTTCTGTTCTTTGCTCACATTTGCCTTGGAACAAAGTTAATGCAGTGGAATGACCCTTTGAATAACACACTGTATAATTCATGAAGAAGTGACCAAGATGATGAATATTCTAAATCACTCATACCTATCATACCTCATACATATCAAGTAAAGTCCCACCTTCAGTACGCACACAGTGTATGGGACCCTGCCAACAAGCGTCAGATTCACGAATTAGAAAAGGTACAACGAAAGGTAGTACGATTTGAAGGGAATTGCTACTATAAAACAGTGATTGTTATTCAGATGATACAGGACGAGGGATGGGAGTCATTAGAAGATAGAAGACTAATTCAAAGGATAAACTTACTAAATTAGTCCGAATCGTTTCAAGATATTTTTCAGCGAACCATACGCAGAGGCAATGGATTAGGACCTTATATAGACATCTTATGGCAGTAATGATCTGCGAAAAATTCGTTTTTACCTATCAAAGAAATTAAAAATTCTCCATTTTCTGTAAGGTAACAGGTATTGTATTTATAAATTTAGCATGAAAAAATACTACTGCGATTTTCTTCATCTATGTCAGATTCCTCGTCGTGCACAGGGATCTTTAGACGAGATAATCGTGACTGGAACTGACGGGGACCTCGTTTTTCGGTCATCTGGCAAACGCCACACTATTAAGGTGGCGTTTATTTTTAGCCACTCTGATTATCCAAAGTTTCTCTTACTGAATGAGAGAGCTTCAGCTTTGATCATTTATTATGGGCGTAATTAACACTCGTGTCACAGCATTAATTATAAATTCAGTTTCTACCTAATTGTACGTTCAATAGTGTGGAACCTATTTCACAACGCGCAAAACTTTATTATCCACAAACTTCGAAACAAGGGTTATTTTATCAACCATAAATCAACGACGTCATTAAATGAGCCAAGGGCTTAAGAAGTCTCATGATCGAGATTACACCCCTGCAATCAAGTAATTTGAGAAGCCTCATCTTATCTAATCACTATTCAAACAAAAGATGTGAAAGAAACGAATTTCCCTCGAACTCAGAAAGTACCACAATGCATAGGCCACCTCGGGCTATCTGAGTAAGCCTTCTCTAACTCTATTTCCAAAAGCCGCTAATCAATCTAACAATTGGTTCTATGTCGACTCGCATACCATAATCTTTGAAAATTATAATCTTCAGGGGGAACCTGGTAAAAAAAAGAAAAGCCGTGGTGATCAAAACATCAACCAAATCACTAAATGAAATTTTTCTGATTTATATGCTGCAACCTGCAATTGTAAGAGGAAGATGACTAGCAATGGGAGAAAAGTCTTTTGGGTCAGGTAGCCCCAAATATTTAACTGTGGATGAGGAACATATTTCCATTGGAAAGTCACATTCAGTGTTCGGTCTCATCCATCAGCACAGATGGGAACAACCGAACGAAAACAATCGAATAATTCGATCGTTCTTTTCCATCGAATAAACCGAATAACACGTTTCGATTTCCGATGTTTCGACCGAATGATTTCATTTTATGGATTCGATTTTTCTCCCATTAAGTAAAGGAAAAGAAAATATAATTAAAAAATTGTGTGTGGAATTGGAATATTAACTTCTAATAATATCAATTCATGTTTGTTGACTTTGATACATTATTTTGTTCTCCTTGCTTAATCCAATATTTTACATAGCATTAACGAAGTGAGTTTAACTTTCACCCTTCACGAAGCGCTAGATTGGATTGGGTTGGAGAACATTGGATTTTTGAAGTGACGTCCAAGACACGATGATGAAGCGTCGGAATGGATTCAATGGCCTATCCGAGTAAACCGCTTGCAAGTCCAACCGAGTGGATTCATTCGAATAAAAACAATCGAATAATTATTCAAGGCCGCAGGTTCTCCACTTCTCCGGATTAGAGTAGCGTCCCTTTGGGAGCGGGATTACCCAATTTGTGATTCACTGCTCTATCTCAGAGTTACATTTGCCATTTCTCTAACAAGAATTAAACCGAGCTGCTATTTACGATAACAGTGTCCTAATAATTAAATCGATAATAATATTTTATTTGACACAAATTGGGAAATCCCATATCAAATGTATTATAATAGATTTAAACAAAGATATATTTAAAATAATAAGAATAATAATTTATTATATTTATTTATCCTATAGAGCGACGCAAAATAAAAAATGCTCAGTACAAAAAATTTCAAAAAATACAAAAATATATGGAAAATCAAAAGAACAAAAGAATGCACTGAGAAATGCAAAAATATATGGAAATACAAAAATACAAGATAAATAAAAACACGAAATAATTAAACAGAGAATTTATAACTTAAAAGACAGACAGTAAGAGAGGGAAATAAACGAGATGCAACTCGTCTAACACAAAATACTCATTTCAAGATAATAAAAACTAAGGTACAGAGAACTACAGAAAAATATAAATCATAAAAGATTTGACGATTGGTGAAAATTCCTTCGTATCACCTTTAGCGAGTCACAAAAACGTCCGAATCGCTTAAGGAATTAAAGTTGTTAGTTTCCTTTACAATTCTGGGTGTAGGCGAATAAGCACCGGCTCTGCAAAAGGGTTCATGAAATGCAGGTATTCTCCTTAGCAAGAGGTTAGGCACTGATATTTCTATTTTATTGATAATTTGCGGATAGCCGGTCTTATCGGAGAAAAGTTTTTATAGGAAGAGGACGTCATAAAGACAGGGTGATGTACGGCCTATTAGGAGCCTTGAGAAATCTTGCACGCTTTACAATGTAACTGCTATGTATATATCGTATGATGACATGATGACATAAATAATCTAATAAGTGTCTTATGTACCCTCGATAATTGCAGTGTTAGTATTAATACGTTAAAGAGTTCAGTAAGTAATGTATGTCAATCAATAAATAAATTAGTGAATAATAAGTAACATCACAATGAATATATTCATTGTTGAATGTTGATTAATGAGTGTCTAATTTTGAATGAGTGATGAACAAATATACATTAGTATTTTACTTTTAAATGCTTATACTTGCCTTTTTCTGTTTTTAATATGTCTACTCATTATTTGTACTCTATTCTCTATTACTTGTAAATATATTTAGTGACCATTCATTGAATGATACTAAACTCCATCACCCGGTTTATACCTATCTGCGGATTAAATTTAATTATAATTATATAATTCACTGTCTCATAAATAATTTCTTATTCTTTTCTTATAATTTTGTTTATTTTTATGCATTAATTGTATAAGGCTGCCACCAGACCAGTCTAACTGCGGTGGAATATAAGGAAATAAATAGTTAAATACATAATGAATATAACGATGAGCCAAAGGGGGGAAATTGTAAAAGGAAGGAACGCGGAATATTTGGAGTGGAAGATCAATACTCCTCGAACTGCCAATTTTTTCATCTCGCATACAATTATTCCATTCAATTCTTCCGAAAGTTGGACCACCGCTTGCCTTTCCTTGATCTCTGCCTTTCTCTCTTCCCCTTTGCACGTCTTTCTCCTCTCTCTAAAAGCAAAACAATCGGCGACGCTCAAACCCAGGTCAGGTGACCTCTTTTTATTTACTGTCCGCTCCACTGTTCAGGGTAAAGGTCGCACCCACGTTGCAATTGGCATGCATTCAAACAGTTCGAAGGCAAAATAATACCCAGAAAAAAGATATAAAAACAGCTGGAGGTATCAAACGAGAATCTGCGTTGTTTTCTAATTGCTTTAAGCGAATACGGTGACCATGCATCAGTTTTACAGGTCAAACTTATTTTTAAAGCCCAGTTCCTTCGATTTTTTCAACTTACCAATTTTTTCATGAAGGGTTTATATCTCCGATAGTGGACTTTGTCTGCGTTCCTCGCCTCATTCACCTGTATTCGGAGGAACCAGGAAAAGATCGCCATGACTTTTTAGAAATTCCCAATGCACATTTCGAAAGCGACGAAAAGAAAGGAAAGTTGAGGCTCTCAGAAAGTGCGGTGTCCTGTCTTGTTTTCTCGGAATAACGGGGAATGAGAAGAGGAACGCCGACAAAAACGGCTATTGGAGATTTTAAACCTCTTAATTCGAAAGCGATGTTTTCTTCCTCAGAGGTCATAAAGTACGAACTTTACTACTTTATTTACTTCACGACCCTCGAGTAGGAAAGCTTCGCTTTCGAAATGTGCATTGGGTGTTTCTAATCCCTTCCTGGTTTTTCCGAAGACCGATTAAAGAGGCGAGGAACGCTGACAAAGTTGGCCCCAAAACCTCTTCACGATCTGAATTTCATGAATTACATTGCAATATGAATCATAAAAACGGCCTCTTACAAACATATATTTATCCTACCACTGAATTGAATTGCTCTTAGGAACGTATTTCACTCTTGCCCTTTCATCCTATGAAATTTTATCTCTGATAACTCTTTCTAGAAATATTTCTACTTATAATTTCTCAATTGATTTAAATTTGTGGATGTTTTATCTCGTTTTCAAATTCTAATTTCCTTGTGATATTAATTGTTTTTCTAGGAACGAATGATTGCAACGTTTTCAGTTAATGTTTTAATTAATATAATGTCTGTATTATTATGTAATGTTAATATTACCACCAAGGTAATTTTCTTGTTTTACACAGCTTTCTTTTACATCTTAAATTCTAATCATTTTCCCCTTCTTCGTGAGCATTTTTCTTGCCGTGAGTCTAAGATAATACCTCAGTTTTTTTATACACCCAGTCCTTCTAAATATTTCTCTCTATCTCTATTATATTAAAGGTAAAAATCAGAAGGGAAGACAAAGACAAAAGATAATGAAAGGCAAACAGGTAATCAGGTTTCAGCAAACTGGTAATCTCCAAATCTTCTGTGAAAAAGTAAATATGTCTCTTCTTTCATAATGGAGTGCAATTCTCAACATCTTGGCCGCCTCCGTGGATTTTAAGAAGATAAAAGATGTTGGATGAGTTAAAAGGTGGGATAAACTACCTGGAAGTGAAGGAGATGGCGTTGTACATCCATTTTTGTGTTTCAATTTTGATGCACATATACCTACCTTAAGGAAAAACACTCACGTATAAGTAAATATGTATTAAATCAATCTGGTAAGCTTTAACTTTGTGGAACTCCTTCCTAGTAAATGGGTGGGAATATCTTAACAAAATTCCACTGGTTAATAATTAAACAGTGGAATTTTGCTAAATTATTCCCACCCATTTACTTAATTTATTTATATTCACATATGCATTATTTATGTTTTTATTAATACCATGAATACGAGTTGGATAGAATAAGACACTTTCCGTTTTCAATATCTCCTCAATAAAGACCTTACATCGCATTTGTTATTTATTTTCACCTAGAGGTTACTGTCAACGTGAGTACATCTCTACGGAGAGCAGTAATCGCGAAATTTCAAAATGGCCCTGAATATGGTTGCAAAAGGCAGTGAGGTGTCTGAGCATCAAGCGTTGCCCACCCCTTCGCCATCCCGTCCCTTTATTTGGAATCTTCCATCCACCACCCACATTTTCGCCCTGCCCGTTCGGGTAACAAAGATTTCTTCTTCCCATGAGCATGGTAATGGCACTTTCCCTTCCTCCTCTCACCTCGCGGTGTTAGATATGGAACTACAAAGCTCCCGCAAAACGAAGTTCTAGAACCTCCGAGAAAAGGGTGGGAAGAATGAAGATGAGCGAGGATGTAACCCGTTGAAATGTCATTTACCAATAATCTCACAGCCGGATTCGAATGGATCATCAAGGGCCCATATATCCGCCGTTAATCTCGCTATAAAAATACGGCAATCTTCTTCGAGGAGGTGAAATTTCCCCACTTATTATCTTCTTCGAGAGAGCCTCGTAAAGGGCCGATTCTTTATTGGAGAAAGTTTTAGCCATTTTAGATGCCGGCGGATACATGGAAATTTGTATCCGACCATAGTGATAGAAACATTTTTATCGTGAAAAATTGCCACTCTTTATACGGTTCTCTATAAATGTAAATCGAAAATTTAATTATTATCCAATAACATAGGCTATAATTAACTGTTAAGAGCTCCAAGAGAATGGCTTTAAAAATATAAAGTATTCTACCGGGAGAATTGAAGAATGTTAAGGGTGAATTATTTTCTAAAAGACTGAAGAAATACTTGCATTGCAAGTCTTTTTATAGTGTAGATGATTTTTTTATGAAAGGAATATGTAATTTAGTTTAATTGACTTATAATGTAAAAAATGTGATAAGAACTATAGTAAATGCATTTATTGTAATTGTAATAAAATGTATGGTAGTGTAGCATTTTGGTGATTGTTGAATAACTGTTGTAAATTAATATTTGATTATTGCCGTAAGATTTATGATTTGTAACGTACTTATAGATTAGCTTATACTTTTAGATAGTTTTAATTAATGGCAATGTAATTAATGACAATAATCTATCCAAACAAACTTTGTATGTCCTTAAATCAATAAATTTATTATCATTGTTATTATCATATGCCTTCTTATCTATGTTATTTTAATATATATATATATATATATATACGAGTAAAATGTAGCTTGCATACTGCAAGCAGATCGACAACACTAATTTCATATCGGCATCATATCGGGACGGACATCAAAAGAAACAAAAAATTCAAAATATTCGTAGAATTCGCTGCAATTTAATCACCTGGCAGCGAACCCCGGTCTTCCTGGTGTACTTACTATGCAGCAAAATAGAAAATTACCATATCAAACTATGTGTGAAAATTCAAGCAAAACTATTAGGTGCAACTACCTCAAACGACGTCCTACTATTCACATACACTCCTTATTTGAGAAATTATAATGTGCTCTGGCATCGAACCCAGGAACAGCATGGTCTTATCTATTTTTTTTCTTAAACAAAGTGTTAATATACATCTTCCATCTAAGCAAGAGCTCCCTTACATATCGATAAATGCATAAAAAAATTATGAAAAGATACCCCATAGTATTATATATGGGTGATATTTTTACCGCCCGGCATCGAACCCGGGTCTTTCAGGAAATACTTTCTATGCAGCACAAAAGAAAAACACCATCTCTAACCGCGTATGCAAATTCAAGCAGAAATATTGGTTACAACTGCCTCAAATGACGTCCTACTTTTCCTTTATATTCCTTATGAGAGAAACGTTATTGTGCTCTGGCTTCGAACCCAGGAACAGTACGGTCTTATGAAAATTTTTTTCTAAAACTTATTCGTACCATACATCTTCCAGCCAAGCACGAACATCCTATCATTTCGATAAGTGCATCTAAAAAAATAATGAAAAACGGCTCCCATGTATTTTAAAGGGCAGATCTTTGCATCGTCCTAGCATCGAACCCAGGATAACTTTTGTAAAAGTCATTGATGTTTCCGAAAGTCCAAGACCATAAATATAGGCACCTTGAGTTTTACTTCTCTACCTATCCGGAAAGTATTTTTTTTTAATTCCCGAAAATCACGGCAATGCATTCAAACGGGAAAAATCGGGACTTTGGGGCCCTCTGGAATCGAACCTATGACACTGAGGATCAAAGTCGCTTTTTTCCTGGGGGTTTCACGTTATGGCCAATATGTCATAAAAATTTCAGATCAATGACGCTTGTAGTTTAGGCTGTGAATTTGTAACCTATCTATCTATATAGGTATATATATGAATGAATCCGGAGAAGCATCTATATATAATAGATAGATATATATATTAGTACTAGTGGTATTTATTGTAAAAATTATTAGCGTGAAGCGCAGTCAATGTGTACATTTACTGGTTATTGTATACGTTTACGTAAATATATGAACTCGAGTTGGAATGTGTTATTATGTGTTCTCATTTGATATACGTACCCACTAGAAAATGCATACTCGCTAGATAGATTTTTTAAAGTTTGAATTAGATTTTATAGTAGACTTTTTCTATCGTTGCACTTGTTGGTGTGGCAATGACAACTTTGGTTATTAATCTAATATTGTGGCAACACTTTCTTCTTTCTGATAATTAATTATAATTAAGGATATCCATAAATTATCTATAATTATAGATAGTGTGGTGCATTACAAGAAACACGCGGATTTGGGACATTTGCAGGAATGGAGTGTTGAGCTTGCTAATCAAGATATTTGAAACACATAATATAGATCTATACGAAAATAGTAGTGTAGTAATTGTAGTAAGGGGTTGGGTTCGTTTGAATCCACTCTTTTATCTTTACTTTTTATAAATTTAAAATGTTGCATATACGATTACAACCAATGAATTCGTAACTAGATACTATATTTATTTGGTTCAGCCCCAGACCTTGCCGGGATCTTAGGGCCCATTGATTTTGTGTCCCAATTCCTTCATTTTCAACTATCTCTCGTTGCAGCCCTCTCGAGGTTGATAAATTCATCGCCTCCACTTTGAAAAATGATCCATTAAGCTTCGTTAAGATTAGTTTTATACTAATTCGGCCCTATGACAAAATAGTATCCCACCAAGTTTCATGCTTCAAATTTCAAGCATTTTAATTCAAGCTAAAACGGGCGACTTTCGCACAAACGACAGACGGAAATTTCCTTTGAAACCCAAAACCGTTTCTCCCACACAAGAATTATCTCTCTAGCTTTCTGTTTACCGTGCCTGTCAACCATTCGCATGTCCATATCATCGGTAGAATGCCCGCCTTCCCTGCAGACTGATAATTCATTTTCGCGCATAAGAAACGTCCTTATTTTTACCTTAATCCGTTTGTGATTTTGATTTCTCATTTTTCTTCGCTTCACGCATGAAATTTCGACTTCAGCATCAACTATCAAAGAAATGACAAGTTCAAGTCCTAGTAAGACAAGGGATGTTATTGAACGCTTATTTTTCTCATTACAGATATACTAAATTAGTATTCTGTTTTAGGGAAAAAAATTATTCATCTTTTTGTTCATTTTATTTAATATTGTTAAATTTTATATGCTAAATGTAAATATTATTGGCTGTAATTAAATTTTACTGGCTATATTCATGATCCTCAAAAAATCCAGTAAAAGCAGTTAAATGTAATATTTTTGCATGCATTATTTATTTGTTAGGTAAAAATTATATATTTTTGTAAGGATATAATAATTATAGGTACAGATAACTGTCAATGTATCATGTATGTATTGTATATATATTATCTTTATGACTTATATTATGTGTAGGTAGAAAAAACAGCAGCCTACCAGTAGTTTATTGGCATAATAATACTAAAAATTTTATAATACTTATGTTATTTACGTCCAATTGCTCTAGAACTTCCGAAGCTTTCGTGCTTTCGTCGTCGCTAAAATATGCACAGATGAAAGGATGATAGAAAAGCATAACTATATACATAGAACATATCATTTATGCTATATAAGGCTTCAATACTTATTATGATTAAAACCACTGTTTGGGCCGAGACTTCGTGGTAAGTCACTATCAGGAACAAATGAATAGATTAACTTTTACTAACCACAGGTTATGTTTCTCATTATTATAATTTATCACACAGATCTGTAATATACGAAAAATTAAAATAAAATCGGCAAGAGCTAAAACCTCAATACTTAACCGTTAAATTTATCTTGAAAATTATCAATGGTTTTCATAGTAAATTTTATTCATACTGAGATTTCCTTTCACTCAGACCCAATGTTGGGGCAGAGAAAAGACAAGCTTTCGCCTCCAAAAAATATCTGTATCACGTTTAAACCGTATTTATCCTTCGAAATCTTGAGTTAATTGGAAGTAAAATGTAGATATTCCTTCCCTATTGTTGAATTTTCATCTACAAAATGCCTTTAAGTCGTTTGAATGATATCCATTACCACGTGAAGAACTAGTTCTGTTCAACAATGGAAAATTTTCTGAGATGGGATTAATCGAATTATACTTCTTTCTAATAACTTTTTGAGAAATATATACTATTTATAATATTAATTTCTTCGAGTTTTATTTCCATCTAACCAGATGTCCTTGGACGATCGTTCATGATCATTTACTGCGTTGCTTCGTTGACCTCCCTAACAGCGAAACGTGGGGCATTATGATTCTTTATTAGAAACTAGACGAAGAATAGCTCATCTCTAGATCGAACAGGACACAATGGGAAAAGAGGCGACCCCAATCATTGGATTAATTCGCGGTTCAGGGAGAACGTGACAAACGTTTCCATTCGTGTCTAATGGTGTGCAAAGATGAAAAAGAGTAATAGTAATATTTTTAAAATTGCGTCGATAGCTTAGGCCATTTCGCACATTGGTTCCTACCGGGAATCGAACCCGGGACCGTTTTCACCATAGGCAAAAGAAGAAGAGCCTATAGATGAAATAAAAGGGTACAATAATGTTTTCATAGCAAATGATTCGTTTGAATGACAACAAATCGACGGCTTTTATTAATCTTTAATTCTTAACATATACAGCAGTAGAAATTACAAGCAATAGACTTGCCTAAATTTTGAATGTAGCTCGCATTCATAGAAGTAAAAAGGATGTGCCCCGGTATAAACTACCAATTTGCCATTGCTTTGAATTGGTTATTCATTAGTTAATCATTGGTTAGAACAATTGCTCGGAAAGCGGGAGATCAGGATTCAAGTTCTAGTCATGTCACTATTTTTTACTTCTTGTACTGCGGTTGACGTTTTAAACTACAATTGGAGCGATTCCCTCTGTTTTATTAAGACACCAAAACAAATTAGTAAACGTGGCTACTTTAGTGTACCATAATATGATTATTTTGACCAATCGCTCAATTTTGTACTATAAAGATTCAAAAGATATAAAATATCTATTGGTTACGACTTTCGTATGACTATAAAAAGACATAAATTAAGTTTTTCTCTTGTTCCAAATAATCTGGACCACTTATTTGGGTTCAAGGTAACCTCGCTATGCGCATTCGTTGATCTACATCCATTCCTGTCCTTTCATTTTACGCATTTATTTAAGTGGTATAAAGTATCCTCCCCCTAAAAGGATACTTTGCACCACAATTTTATTGGTTATAACGAGCAAATTCATCTGTGTAAAATACCGGAATTTCGTTAAATGCTTCAGCAGATGTTTGAGAAAATATACGCAGAAACGAAAATTTATACATCCAATATTATATATCATAATAGCATTCATTGAAGAAACAGCAAAAAAAGTGATACAAAGTACGTCTTACGGCACCTTAAAATCTTTTAGAGAAATATTACATCAACTTAAACCAATTCAACTACTCACATCAACATAATAATTAAATATCAATCGAAATCATTGTTGCACATTATTATCCGAACTAAAAAAAATAGAAACATATCATGAATGGTTGAATATCATAATTCCCCTATTTTTATAGTATTATTTTTTCTTAGAATATAATTTACGAATTTTAGATTATCCATGATGATGTTAGATACTTTTTTAAAAGTTATAACGTTTGAGTTTGTCCTTATATTTCATTATAACTAAATGGAATATCTGCTTCCGCTTGTGTTTTTATCTTCATAATGAACATTAATTTACTTACCCTCAATAATTGATGACTCTGTACGTTCACTGTGTGTACAAACTGCAAGCTGACTTAACATAAAATTCATTTCTCCATTCAACAAAATACACCTTTTCTACTAATTAGAATTTTCCGTGAGAAGCAGTTTTAAAAAGGGAAAGTTCATTATCATGCGTGATTAAAAATATTTAGGAATATTATCGTGCAAAATGCGTAATTCTAAATCTAGCGCATGTTTAAAATCCCGCTCACGGAGAAAGAAGTCCAACAGGTTCCCATTACCTCCGAGGAGCGCCGACAGTGACACGAACGCCATATCGTCTGCCGCACCGCCTCGTCGAAACGGTGAACCTCCCTCCGATTATGCATTGAGTTTCTCAAGACTGGCTTTGACTAACGTATCCGCCATCTTTCGCAGCAGACAGTGTTAAAGGATATAATCGTAGAAAGTAGATTGAAATAGGTCGATGGAAATTCTCATCGTTTCACATGTTTACGATATGTTTATGTTATTTACGTAGAAGGAATAATGGAATTTGAATCATTGTTATAAATCTGAAGGTTTGTTTAGTTTCAAATAATAGTTTACTTAAAGTTCGGCATCCTGTAACGTTAATAGTATTTCGGTATCACTTGGATTGAGCTGCTATCTAAAGAAATGAGTCGACCACCAGCCGGGAAATATGTCGTTCCTGATGAACTGAGGGATTTGCTATTGGAATTTACCGTAAGTTATTTATTGGAACAACCCAGTGATTTGATGGACTATGCGGTCGACTTTTTTACCAAGCTGCGTGACAATCGTCGATCGGGAACTGTGAGACTAGGCAGTGGTCTTGCATCTCCCACTGAATCAGTGGATTCTGCGGATGATGAAGGTAATTACAAAATGTTTAAATTTTTGTCATTAAGTATTATTTACTTTGTATGCACTTTGTTGTATCTTGCTGTATAGTTGTCGTCGTATATTGCAACCGTGGTTTGTTTATATCGCTATTTTCTGTTTAGAACCTCCGGTTGCACGGTTTGCTACTCGAAGAAAATCTGTTTTTGCGGAAACATATAATCCAGAAGAAGATGATGAGGAAGGACAGAAAGTTAGTCAACCTTTTTGTGCAATCCTTTGCTGTCAAAATTTTCAATTAGTTAATTCCGATGTTATTTAACAAATGGTTTTCTTGTCAATAGGTTGTTTATCCAAAGTCGGATGAGCAGCGCCTGAGACTTGCTGATGCTGTAAAGAACATTTTACTTTTCCGAGAGCTTGATGAGGTTATTTGAATTATTATTATAAAATTAGGTTTAATGTTTGCATACTTAAGTGTGAGGAGTTTTTGTAGCTGGTTTACTTTGACGGTTAAGTGTTCATTTACCAATCCTTGGATTGATTTGCCCCAAATGAACGGTTTGCCCACCTTTGTTTTGGTTTACATATTAATTAAATTCACTTTCGTTTTGTTTTAAGCAGTTACTTTAGTGAAGCTAAGTGAAGTTTTGTAGTGAAATTCCTTTTGTCTGCTGTGACATCTTGTGAATCGTTATGTATTTCATGTTTTACAGGAACAAATGCAGGAAGTTTTGGATGCTATGTTTGAAAGAAAAGTAAAACCTGGAGAGTACGTAATAAAACAAGGTGATGATGGCGATAACTTTTACGTCATCGAGAGGTATGTCTTTCTTATCTAAATAATTATATTGAGACGCAAATTAAACCGGTTAATGAAATCTGTATGATCTATTCGGAGCTTTACCGCTCGTTATTTATAATTGCTTCAGGAAAGAGTGTAAATAATAGGACCACCCCAGTTTCGCAGCTGTGAAGTTTTGGTGTGCTCAATTCTCCCTGGTCGCTATCTTAAATATGGCAATATGACCCTAGTCAACTTATGTGTAACATCCGAGCGCCTCTGGTGGCGAGAGGTTGTAATAGCCTAAATAACGACTTAAATTTATTAAATAAATCTTAAATAGAATAAATTGCCGTACCCATTGGTGAAACGAAAACCTGTTTTATCTTTCAAAATTAAATATTCAGTCAAGTTTTGATGAAAGTGGTGTGCTGATAGGTCCTCTGCTTGAGCCATTCTCGCTCTCAGGAGGCGTTCAATGCGAGCTTGGATTGTGCAATTAGAGATTTATCGAAAATTATTTTTTTTAATCCCAGTGTAAGAAAATCCCGGAAAATGAGCCTTATGAAATAGAATTCCTATGTTTTGATCTCCATTACCTGTGCATCAAGCACTAGGATATTGTGCTACAATTGGAGCGCTCAATTCGGTCACACTTGTTGGCGTATATTTTTGTAAATGATGGATTTATATTTGGGATTTTGTTTATAACTTTCGCTTTTAAAATTTCATGCTATTGAGTCGGTGTAATTAATTCTCAATTATTTTCTGTACAATTGTTGTGATAGTTTTTATCAATATTTCAAGTGGAGAATGGAAATTGGTGTAACTATATTTTTATGTTTTACTGCTTAGAGTACGAGAAAAAGCGCTAACTTGAATAATTTTCAGTTTCTATCCTGAAACTTCTAGCTTCTCCAGCGTAAGGGTTATTGAGAAATCTCATGGTTATTATGAAACAGTTTAATATACATACATGTTATTAACATATATAATTATAATATTATAATTTGAAATCTTTTAATAAGTGAATCTATGTATGTAAAGGTACCATTTCATTTTTCATAGAATTTTTAAAAGGCGCAGTTTTGAAATGCTTCTATCATCGCTTCCTCAGAATCTATTAGTTAGGCTTTTATCTTCTGGTATTTTTCTCTCGCTGTTATCTCTTTGATTACATTTTTGATCTCCTATATATATGTTGTTGGAACTGACCCTGGAATGTCTTTTGGCAAGCTTAACTTAGCTTTTGGCTCCATACAACTGTGCCAGGGGACACAATCAATTTTACCTAATAGTGTTCAAATTCTATGAATAGAGTATTCTATCATATCATGAGAATTGAGGATAGGGATCCTCTCACTATTTTCAGTCATCATAGCTCCCCTGTCAGGTTTCCAAATACCATTGAGTCATGTAAAAAAATTACATTCATCTGTAACTCGTCATCATAAGGATGTTTTTGTGCCGTGAAATATACTCTATCCATTACAAAACCCAAAGGCTTAGTGAAAAATCTGTAAATAAATCTGAAGATTATGTTCACGACAGAGTCATATTTATTCTTAGCAAGTACTATCAGTAAGTTATCACATCACTTTAATACAAGTATTTTCAAAAACGTAATTTCTGATTAGTTTGGATTTTTCTATGGAATATCTCTAATTAATTATTGAGTCTCAGACTTTATATTTCTTTCCAGTATCCTGATAGTTGAAATATCGTACCAAAATAAAGACATCGGTAGAACAGAGCATTGACCTTGTTAGAGTCTTAACAATAAGTTTCATTTAAAAATAAATGTACTCCTACGTTAAGGCTAAGTAAATCTTCGTGTAGTACATTTGGTCATCACTCGAGATATCTCGCATAATCGGTTATCAGCATTTCATCATAAATCTCGTAGCACTTACCATCGTAATAATTTCATTTGCATGTTTGATTCATAGATATTTACCTCAGAGTATCGAGTATTCTCTGCTTACATTCTACCCTAAAACTTGGCAGTAATCTCGCCTTAATTGCAGATGTAAAGTACGGCTAATAGTGAAATCTAAACGGTAGCTAATCTTGATCGTGACGTATCTAAAAACGCCTATCTACAACCGAGATAATGACGAAAGAGATTTTTACTCGTTATCAAACGCATGATTGCTTTGAAAATCAAAATTCCGAAGGATGGATGACAATTTTCGTGACACTCATCTTCGAGACGAGTGTCAAAACTCTTTTCGTCCAAGTTCTGTTTATTACCGCGAGAAATTTTTCGAAATCGTAAAACACTCCCCATGCCGACCTCTAATCTTAGATAATTCAAGGGAATTTCTCGATAAATCACCGATTGCGAATTTCTCGCATTTAACATTTCCATGTCTGAGGAAACGATCGAGAGATAGAAGGCATGATTATATTTCTTGAATTTGGATTTGCTGTTTTTTCCTGCTCCCATTATTTTTTTTATCGCGATGAAATTCTCCCGGGTATCTCATAACGTGCATAATGATCGGGACGTTGTTTCATCATCGGTGATTGATAAAAAATATGCGACGGCCGTCAGCCCGAGGCTATGAATCCAAGATTTCCTCCTGACGTAGACTCCGGGCAGCGTTCTATAAAGGCTGCTGGAAAAGTCGCATGGACACGTAAACTCTACCTTGACCGGTGGTCTACGAGGCTTCTTCCTTGAAGAACGAATATTTGGACGCGTAGCGTATGCGGCTAAGATTGAACGGGACATTGTTACGTCTTTTATTGTGAAAATCGCCGACATTATCCTCCATTCTAAAGGGATAAGATGGTGTAGTCATAAAAATGTTTTTAACCCTTTCAGACCCGAATTTTTTCTATGAAAAAAAATATTTTTGAATTTAGTTAATACTTCCGTCATTCAATGAGCAATCAAATCTTATTATGAGACTTCTTTGATACAGGATTCACATAATTAATATAATAGAAGCAAAACCGTAAAAATGAATAATTAATTGATAAGAATATAGATAATACCTGTTTAAAAGACACTGAAAATGGTGTCCAATATATTACACAGAGGGTCGGAAAGGCATCAATATAGGAAGAATAATAATTTTATAAATCCTATAGGATCCTACATAGTAGGCGTGACCAATTATATACTTATATATGTACAGCTAATAGCATCAACATTCACATTGATACAATTTTCACTCGTAATTTCCATTGAAATATTCTCCAAATAGTTGATACATGTATGTAGGTAAACTATTGAAGATAATCATATTATACTTAGAAGTAATCGAGTATGAAATTTACTCTTCAAAATTCTTTGCAAATTACGCACGACGCACAAATCATAAGTTTACGTCTTGAGTCAGCATCTCGAGTTTTCCTCATGCTCTGCGGCACGACTACGAACTTTATTTTGTATCTCTGTGATTCATTTTCTCCGCAGAGGTATTGTTTTCCGTGGGTGGAAGTAGGCGTCTCATACGCTAGCCATTAGGTCTGTGGCAAACCTCCTTAGTTTCACATGTCATACCTTCACATTATAATCGCACCGTATGTTTGCGCGTAGAAGAAATATGATCCCGCTCATAAAATCATGAATAAAAATCCATTGCGAAACAGGCTCTCCGATTGTATTTCTCCTCACGTTTAAGGTCAGCGATTTTCAAAATCTCCTTGGATGTAACGGTGACCTCTCGAGCTATCTGTTGCGGACGCCTTACCGCGTCGCACGTACCGATTAAGATGTACAGAAGTATTCCCGTACCGTTGCGTGGCGGGGGTTTTTTATGTCCCGTGTTCATATTTTGACATCAGGAATCTTTACTTACGTCAGTTTCTTCTCATGGGCGGATTTGGGCTATCTGCGCCTTGGGATCATAGCCCAAGGCGCTGAGATTAGGTCGATGTCCTAATTTGAAATCATCGTAGCAAAAAATGGAAGGTAGTAGTTTTCCTATGAAATACGCGAAGATGCATTTCGTAGAAAATTTAATCGCTCCGGTGTCTATAAAAAAAACTATATGTTGAAACACGTTAATTGTGTCAGTTACAGGGAGTACGTACATGACCTCATCCTGCCTTTAGTAATAAGCCTAATTCCCCCTCGTTTGTTCTGAATAGCAAATTTAAGAGGGACGAGGAACCAACAGGTCTTCGGGACGAATATTTACAGGCTTACGTGATAGATATTACCTTACTTAAAGATATACGTGTTTCGTAGCGTCTAATGCAAACCTTTTGCGTTTTCAGAGCTATTCGCACGGAAATTTCTCTCCGAGATAAAGCTCTTAAGCATTTTTGAAACGGGAGAGCTGAAAAGCCGACTGATTTTTGCATTCGCGTAATAAATTGATTAATTTTGATTTTATTTACAAATCCTAAAAGCGGTGTTTTCGGTAAATCAAATTATATCTAGAATAAGTAGGGGAAGGTCGGGGAATGGCGAACACTTAAGGTTTTTCTTTTGTCACGTCTAACTGGCTCACCCAAATTCATTTCAAACTAATCCCAAATAAAGTATGTTCTTAGTACTTCAAATCATATAATTTGTTTTAAATTTAGCACGTTACATACAATTTTTAAAAAACTATTTACTAAACCTTTACACTGTTCGGTATTGCTACGCGAGGTGTGCACCTCACGGAGCTAAGAAAATACGTTACTGGCCGATCATAGAGTTGTGTTCGGCATTACCCTCTGTTCGCCATTACCCGGTTCTCCCTTACTGTTTTATAAATTAGAGATATTCCTCCGTGTTTTATTTCTGACTAAAAGAATCGATGAAGTCGCTTGTTACATCCGTGCTCGAATCCTTTGGTATTCGAAAGTATGTTATTGGGAGGTCTTCGCTAAGCCCCCACGCAGGACGTGACTCTCAGCTTCCTCTTACTGCGTAGGATTCTCAGATTTTAATCTGGACCTGTAAAAGCAACCAAGAACATTAAATTGGTGTCAAAGCGTTTTAATTGATGCTGCTTTTATGAAGTCTAACGCAAATGCGGGATATTCCTCATACCATAGCCTAGCTACTTTGGTTACATATTGTTTGTGAGAAACCAAGAAGTTACCGTAAAATCCTCCTGATTTAATTCTATGTCCTTTTAGACACTCAGTGTATGTATGTGCCACTTCTTGAAATCTTTCGTTGATAAACGTTTAACCAATAAACGCAGAAATCGGCAATTCCCATTGATATCCCATATATAGAATCTAAGTCAAAATAACGGTACAATTTGGACCGAAACAGTTCTCCCCGAAGTTTCACCGGTGATTCGATTTAAACTCGTACAAATCTCGATTTCCCTCTTTCCGCTTCTTTTGTAAAAGAAAACATTCAAGGTGTCGCTAACTCAGTTACCTCGCGCTTGGATTATCCATCTTACCCACCAAGCCTCCCATTCGAATACACGATACATACGAGGCAGGGTCACGAAGTTCATTGACTAGCTGAGGTTCAAAGTATTATCTGAGATTGTAGGTGCACCCTTATAAATGTATCTCCTAGCCCAGCTGTATCCTTGTAGCTCTGCAATTTGTGCCGGCAAATCTTTATATTCGGTTAAACGAAATATTACTCTATATACGAATTCACGTAGTTGCGCAAAATGAAGTTGTATTACGCTTGGTGAGAGACTGATCGAGAAGTTTTCAGTTAAAGTGCAATGCCGTGGATAATCCAATACTCCGCGCAAACCCGGTCGCTTCCGCCGGAAGCCATCCCTAAATGCATTTGGGCCGCTATTGACGTTCTGAGGGACGAAGTAGCGATGAACGAATATCGAATAAGCATGCTCGCTGTTAAGTTGTGACCCTGTTTTCCTCAGCCCCCATCAATTGAAATGACAGCTAGTTTTTCTCCCAGTCCTACCCGAAAATCCATGATTCGTCACCCCTAATGATCGATTACATTGATGACGGTTGATCACTGGACGGACTTAGACAGTGTGTTTCTTCTGTTCTAATAGAGGACCCCACCTGCTGAATCAGCTTGTGGAGTCCTTTAGTAGCACTGGCAATCCATTGGATTTGGGATTAGGATTATTAACTCTGACCCAATCATCAATATCGGCTATATCGTTGATATAATCAATATACTACTTGGTTCAAAATGTTCCTAAACTTATTTTTTCCCGCTAAAATGCCTAGCAGGAGAAATTTAACATTTTGGTGGTAGGTAGCCCACAATATTTAGCGCTGTCTACCACCAAAATTTTAAATTTCTCCAGATCAACGTTTTTGCTGGAAAAAATAAGTTGGGGACTTTTTAAACATACTAGTACATTATTATGAACAAGTTGTTGAACTGTTAGCTCAGTGTCAGGGATGTGTTCATGGAAGGCTTTTAGATCTCTCATTTTATTCCAGGGACATTCCAAGAGTTTGTCTTTCAAAACACTGTGAACGACACACTTCCCAGTAGCCACATGTTTTATGACGTATTTTTAGTAAACCTCTGTTGCCTATTTCCCCAGCTTATTGCTCAGTTTCATACCTGTAGAACTTCAATAGTTTGTGCAAACCATTAAGAGGGTCATTCCAAAAGTTCTGGGCATGACACAGAAATGGTATGAAGGTAATGAAACTACCATGTTATTTGTTAAGTAGAATTTTTTAGTTGGAGTTGAGAAGTTCCAGACACATTAGAAAGCTTTTCTCGCAACAAGTGTCATGACTGTTAACAATTAACCTAAAATGGATTCTAATGAACATTTCTCAAGAGTGTTTAGACAGGCTGCAGTGAATTTCCAGTGAGCTTCTCTGAAGATAGCAGTTAAGATACAGTAGATGGAACATGAATTCATCATAACTATGTTAGCAAGGCCGGCTTTATGGGCAGGCAAATAAGGCGGTCGCCTGCTGCCGCCAAATTATTACAATACAAGATTATTATTATTATTATTAATTGGCTCTCAAATAACTCACGAAAACATTAGATAGAAAGAATCATAATAATATAAGATAATAATAATAACAATATAAGAATATAAGAATATCAAATAAGTCTATTTATGGCTGGAAACCATTTAATTTATTTAATTGTACAAATTAAATTTAGGCAACGTCTCATAACCCTCCATAACGAATTTTTCTTACCACTCCTGTGACAGTGGCCAGTGGAGAATGAAGCTTCTCAAAACTGAAACTGATTAAGACATATTTGCACTCCACGATGGTGCAAGATAGATTTGTTAATCTATCTGTGATTTCCATTGAAAATAGCATTACCCGTAACCTTAACTTTTCCAAACTTATTAACGATTTTGCTACCAAAAAGACTAGAAAAGTTAAATTTTAACACTTTGTATTTGATATGATGTGATAATCATTAATTAATATTTCTTTTGATCAGTATAATTTGTATTAAACTATATTAATCAAAGAAATGAATAAATTGTTACTAAATCACAGTTGATTTAAATGCATACTGAATACTGTGACAATTTTATATTTTAATAATTATTATTTATTGATATTTCATTGTAAAACATTTCATAGTTTAATTATTTAGTTTATTATTCAATGTAAAAAAGCCTGTTGTGATATTTTGTCAGGTTTACACCATTATTGAATTTGCAATATTACAAACAGGAGGGCCGCCAAATGCGTTTTGCCTGGGGCTGCCAATTGTCTAAAGCCAGCCCTGTATGTTAGTTAGGCTAGTTGCAGCATCAGGTGGAAAATGGTGAAAATGTATAAAAAAAAAAACAAAAATGACTCCATCTGCATGAAAGGCTATGATTGTTTGGGATTCTCATGGTGTGTTGCTTCTTGACTATTGACAAAAGGGCATAAAAATCTCTGGAGATAATTGTGCTTCAATACTGTGCAGAATGAAGACTGTTATGCAAGCTAAACATTTACATCTAGTAAAGATGGAAGTGCTCTTTCATCACAATAATGCTCCTAAATACATCTTAACTGTATGACCTTTGCATTGAATTGCTTCCATGTTCATTGTATTTGCCAGATTTGGCTTCATAAAACTTCACTGAGTTTATTTTATTCTGTTTGGTATCTGTAAGGTTAAATTATGCTGAATACTTACAGAATTTGGGGAAACATGTTAGTGACTGATGTTTTTCTTTCAGTGGAGTGTATTTCACATACGTGGAAATTGAAGGGGAGGATTCACCACGCCAGGTGCATAAATATGAGGGAAGTGGCAGTTTTGGAGAGCTTGCCCTGATGTACAACATGCCTCGGGCTGCAACTATTCAGGCAGCCGAAGAAGGATCCCTGTGGGCAATGGATAGGTTAACCTTCCGTCGAATCTTGCTCAAGAGTGCCTTCCGCAAGCGAAAGATGTACGAATCTCTCATTGAGAGTGTGCCGATGCTGAAAGCTCTTGAGGTAAGGCTTTATCTTTCTTTCTGTTCTTTACCTCCATTCTGCACTTAAGTAGTTGATAAATAGATAGTCTTAATTAATCTTGATTGAGATGCTGTTTTTCAATTGTCAATGGCAGCATAAAAATTGTTCTGAGTAGGGAAAAGTAACATTGACAAAGACTTAATGATCTTCTTTGAAAATAAATGTGTTTTTAATGGAAGTAAATGGTATGTATCATTGATCATCGTGTTAGTAGTTTTGTAGAGAGACTATTGGGACACAATAAGATTTGAGATTTTCAAGCTGTCCTTATAACTGGAATATTTTGGCAGAATAACCTGTGGAGTTTGTTAGCTTCTACTATTTAAGGCACTATTAATTCATGCGCTCACACACCAATGCTCAAATTGAACAGAAAATGTCACTAACATAATATTTGGTAAGTCTAGTCTGCCAAATGTAGGCAAACTTGTTAATAGATAGGCTATCAGCCAGCCAATGAAACCTTTTAATTGGCTGTTTTTAAATTAGTAGATGGGCACGCTCACCCCTTTCTTGCTTACTGTTGTTTTCTTGCTTATTAAGTTATCCATTAAACTGTATACCAATGAAAACCCCATAGGGGATGTCAATATTTATCTAATTGAAAGGATTGTTAAATAAAACATGTTTTTTAAAACAAAAAAGTAACTTTTACTATTCCACATACAGAGATTACAGTGGCTACTAGTTTTGGCTTGTAATAGCCATCTTCAAGCCCAGGGAAAAGTATTGAGAAGGGTTCCTCCCACCTTTCCCCTCCCTTCCCTTTTGCTTATATAAGCCTTCTCAATATTTTTTCCCGGGCTTGAATATGGCTATTACTAGCCATAAACAGTCGCCACTGAAACCTCTGTTTGTGGAACAGTAGAAGTTACTTTTTTGTTTTATAAAACCTGTTTTATTTAACAATCCTTTCAATTATGTCGGAATTCCACTATATTTTGGCCTCTGTGAATTTTAATGTTCATCTATTCCACGGAGAACTAAAAGACTGCAAAATGCTACAATACAGTAGAACCCCGGTAATCCGGAACCCTCGGTAATCCGGATGGTCCATTGGGAGTTATGCAAACCCGCAACTTCTTCTTTTGAACATATAAACACGCATATTAGTAACAAGAAACGAGAGGTGGACAGACTATTTGAAAAATTTTCCATTGGCTGAATGATGTGATAGAGATTGAAGTATTTTGTTTATTGTTATATCACACCTAAGTTGTGATACTTTTCAGAGACAGCATTTTTCCATTAGAGGAATGCTTAATATGTGCGAGACTAAACAAATCCAAAAGACAATACATTTTCAGTTGCAACACTTATCAAAACATCACGTTCATTAAAAAGCTATGAGAGAAAAGGCGTAAAAAACAATCCTTCCCTTTTATAGACGTCCAATGAGGATGACCATGCACGGGCTATAGAGTGGGTAGCATTATCTATACAATATAATTTTAAAAAATGTTTTTTATGTTATTTTTTGAAAACCTCACTAATCCGGAAACCCCGCTAATCCGGACGCCTATTAGCCTGAATTCGTCCGGATTACCTGGGTTCTACTGTAGATATAACCAGTGATTCAAAAAGTAGTCAATAATGCCCTCCTATAGGTGCTGTAGTAATCCTAGGTGACACTTGATGCTAAAGTATTTTATTCCAATTTATTCATATTTCCTTTCCTACTCAATTTTACTGGATTGTAGGCAGTTATTAAACATTAGTTATGAAGATTTGGTGAACATTTTGTACATAGTAGCTTTTATTTACTTTTAATTTATTCTTTGGATTTGGTCTTACAGAAAATGTATTTTATAGATGCCAGTTGGCGGCTGTGGTAAGAGAATTAAGGGGCGGTAGCATGAAAAAGTTTGGGAAGCACTGGCTTGAACTAAAATATTGTTCAGTTGCTAGTTCAATTAAGATAAAAGTCCTGAACTGAAGGAAAGATTTATTATCTTATAATTAAGTAACTAAAAGAATTTCGTAGAAGACGCTTATTGAAGAATGTTTCTACTTATTTTCAGCCATACGAGAGAATGAATCTTTCAGATGCTCTCGTTCCTCGTAATTTCCCCGATGGTCAACGCATTATTCTGCAGGGCGATGCAGCTGATGGAATGTACTTTGTGGAAGAGGGCAATGTGCGCATCACAATAAAGAATGAGAAGAAAGAGGAAGTGGAGGTAAATTTGAGTTATATTCAACACTCTTATTTGGTCTGTATGTTTGAAAATTTTATTTGTTTTACCATTATAGTTTTACTTTAAAATCAAGCATGTCCATGTGTAAGTTTTTACTTATGTTGAGTATTTTGATACCACATGACTCACTTATTAGCTTTAGGTCTGAAAATATTATCGGTATTTCATAACGTTCTAGCAACTGTGATTTCATAGATTTTTATGAGAGTTTGTACTTCTTTTACAGATAAGTAGAATTGAAAAAGGTGGATATTTTGGTGAGCTAGCTCTAGTCACTCACAAGCCAAGAGCTGCTTCAGCTTACGCCTGTGGAAATGTCAAACTAGCATGTAAGTGATCCTTTCTTATATATAAATTTTTATTTGTAACTCAGTTACTATTAGGATGAAATTAAAATACATCTCCTAAGGTCTATATGAAAGGGAAATGGCATTAGTTTGGCATTGTCCCGATTTGGTGACTGGATCTCTTAATAGATTTCCCTTGCTGTCTTTAACCGTCACCATTCTATTACTAATTTTATCCCCATCAGTTGCTTTATTTACTATATATTAGGTTGGCCCTCCTGCTTTCCACCAGCTTTTCTATTTCATTACACTGCCCCTTCCACCACTGTTCCCTAGCCTTATTTACTTACAGTTTCCATTCTTAGTTTGTTGTTTAGTCCTCTGTACATTCTGCACTCATGCTTGGTGTCGACTCTTTTCCATTTCCTTCTTTCCTCCATTTTATTTAACATTTCCGCTGTTACCCATGGTTTCCTAATTTTGGTTTGTTTAACTCTCCCAACAGTTTTTTGAGCAATATCCTTAACACACCTTTTCGACTTTTCCCATTCCTCCTCAGTGGTTTGTTCCCTTGCCTTACTTGCAAGAGCCTTGCTGACTGACTCTTGAAATTCTATAGACTTCCCACCCCTTGGAGCTTCTAAGTTCCACTTTGATGTACGTTTTGGCCGAGTGATCTTTTTAAACTTAAGCTCAGTTTTCATCATGATCAGGTTATGGTCCAAATCAATATCAGCACCGGGATAATTTTGCAAGTTTCCTCTTCCCCATCTTTGCCTTGCCCAACATCCGAATTTCAGTCTCCCATAACAACGAGATTCTTATTGTCCTTAACCCTTCCCATAACCTCCTCTATTTGTTCATAAACCATGTCTCCATCATCTTCACTGTAATCACTAGTGAGCACTTACACCTGAACTATAATCGTGTTTACTGGTTCAGACTGTACTTCTACCGACATAACCCAATTGCTTATTAGCTCAGTGGCTATCACAGATTTTATCGCTTTCTTATCCAGCATTACAGCTACTCCCCTCTGGCTAGTACTTCCCCCACTGACAATGACTCTAGCATCATCGCTCCAGAAGTCTCCCTCATCTTTCCACTGCACTTCGCATAACCCTAGTACATTTATGCTGGACCTTTTCATTTCTAACTTTACGTTTTCCAATTTCCCTTTCCTGAGCATTGTCCTAACATTCCATGTCCCCCACCCTCGTTTCCATCTTCTCTCTTCTTTTGTTGTCGTTCCTTGTGTAAGGGTTTTGTGGAATGACAACCGAGATGGCCTTACTCCCATCACTGCCGGGCATGACACTCATCCTAGAAGGCTGAGTCCCTTTGCCAGTACAAATATTATTATGGTTATGCATCATGACTTGGGATAAGTAGTCGAGGTGGTCTCCCATTGCCTTCCTCAATGGTTTTTTTTTATTGTGACACCTTCACTCATAATGGAGCGGCCACAGACGCCTTTGCTGCCGCCTCACTGAGATACATATTCTATGTGGACTGCCTTTCGTCTGGTTCCTACCTATTGATCTTTCTGGCATGGGTGACCCTACCAGGAACTATATTCCTACCAGTCTTGCTCTTTAGGTCACATGAACTTGCAAGCCCTTCCACCACAACAAGGTTATAGTCCACAGGAGGGTTTTGACTTTTACATATATTTACATATCGTATAGTCCAGGGGAGGGTTATGACTTTTACACATGTTCATATGTGTTCTACCATTCTGTAAGTTCTTGTGTCTAAATGTTCCATATTCAGTGCCATTTCTGTGGCTTCTGATAACTTATCCCACCCATTATGTCATCTTACATATTTTGCCTCTGTTCATTTCCTCTATCTAAAACCTATCGCTCTACCCTCAATTACCTTCTTTAGCAGTCTCTCTCCTCTCAAAATTTGCCCCATCCATTTCCTCTGTTGATGCTTAATTAAATTAAACTTAACTGAAAACAGATTTATACTTTTCCACAAAGGTTTTTATTCAGGAACTACCGTTTTCGATGTATTACCATCATCAGGTTCAAACAAAACTATATCCTCAACCGCCGAGACTTACATTGTAATTTTGGTGATGACAGATAAAAATACAATGTAGAAGAGTTAGACATAGATATACATACAATGACAACCAATCAGGAGGTAGGAGTGGGAGGGGAAAGTTTACAGGTGACTAAAGGATGAGGGTGGATTCCAAGATGGGGGAGGGAAAATGAAAAAGATACTCGTTAGTAAGGGAACAATGTGGGTAGGAGAGGTGACGTTTAATTTCAAGCTGTTCTAGGGCATTGAGTCGAGGACTTTTACTTTGAAAGTGAAGGATTTCTGGGGAAAAATCACTTGAATGTCCATTTTCGAAAAGGTGTTTAGCAAAGTGGGAGGGGGGAGATTTATGGAGGAAAGCTCTATGGAGTTCTTGTGTTCTGATATTAAAATTGCGGGTTGTCATCCCAATATAAATTCCATCACAATCCTTACAATTTAATTTATATACTCCCGGTCTGTCTAAAGCTCTGAATTTATCTTTCGAATTGGCTTGTAATTTCATTAGCGTGTTATAATTTTTATATCCTGGAATCATGTTATATTTTTTAAAAAGGTTTTGCAGACTATAAGAAATGAAACCTATAAATGAGAGGGCCACACGTCAAGGGGTTTCTATATCAGTTACAGAGGTAAGGGGAAAAATTCGTCAGGTAATGAGGTTCTTCTCTTTCCGTGAAAGCAATTTGTCAATTAAACTGGTAGGATATCCATTGGCAATGGCTATAGCTTTAATAGTATTTAGTTCGCAGGAATAGTTAATGGGGGAAGGGGTATCTGAAGCAATCTATCGATAAGGCTATGGAAAGAGGCTAATTTACGAGAGTAATGATGGTTAGAAAACCGGTAGTTCCTGGATAAAAACCTTTGTGGAAAAGCATAAATCTGTTTTCAGTTATGTCTTTCCACAACATCTCGCCCAAATCGATAGATTATAAACTATTAAATTAAAACCTTCTCCTCTCCAGTCACCTCTATCATCTATTTGCTTGTTTCTCTACTAACCCAACTTACTTCTATTCTACGCCACACTCACATTTCGAAGAGCTCCAGTCTTTTCCTCTGTGTATCTGTAGGTTAAAAAAATACATTCAGTTGTACAAATTTAGTGATATAAAATCTTAAAATGGAGAACTTCAGCTAAGATTAAAATTCTTTATTTTATCTTTTAATGTCTGATTTAGATTTTTATGTTATCTTCTTTTTTTCTATGAATAGTTCTAGATGTGGAAGCTTTTGAACGACTTCTGGGACCATGTATGCAGATCATGCAGCGCAACATAGGCGATTACGAAGATCAGCTAGTTCGAATCTTCGGATCCAAGACCAACATCACGGATATTCGATGAGAAGAGAACGAAAGGACTGTCAAATAAAATAGAAAAGGTTCCTTTTGAGGGTAACAAAAAAATTATAAAATCATGAATATAACCGTTCAAAAAAATACATAAATGTTTACGTATATCATGACATGCTCACCACTTGACTGGTATGAAATCAGAAAATACTTTTCAGCTGGTGTATGTATTGTTCATTTCATGTCTGTATTCTCCGTCTTTTTTCTCCTTCTTAAAGTCTCAATTTCCTAAGTAATTGCCCCAACCCTTAATTTTTTAATAGTGTCCCATCAAGAAGGATAAAATAGTGGGAAAGTTATGGAGAATAGCTGGTATGCCTGAATTTTTCTCACTTTAAAGGGTCCTGCTAACCTTTATGACCAACTAGATAATTTGAACACAAAGCTTAAGTATAATTGTGTCAAAATTACTAATTCCTTTCATACAATAGCATCCCCAAGCATTTTCCTTCTTTTCGTACCCAGCATTCACTATTTAAATGTATGGTCTTCAGCCTTGAAGGGTATTGACCAAAAATTAAAGATGCCTTCAATGGTTAAACGTTCATAAACTCTCAGAAGTGATTTTATTTTGGGTGAGAGAAATTCTATTCGTATGAAGTATCAATCAAAACTTTAAACTTTCTCCTCGTCTCCAATAATGAACTACATTCCTAAAAAAAAGAAAAAACTCTTATTCAGATGTCTATTTTCATACAGTCCCACTTCTCTGCTTAAACCCTTATATATTCGTTAGTACGGGTAAAAATAGCAGTAAGGACCAGGAGAAAGGCTTCTGCTGCCATATGTTGCTTAAGGGTGTGAATTTATGCCGATTTACCACTTATTTATCATCATATCGTTCTAGTTCGAAATTGATTTGTATCGTTTCCAGTTTACAAGAAAGCTTGCATACCACTTTGTTGTAGCTTGTTCTAAAAAAGACCTTTTGAGTAAAATTTGAGGGCAATTTTGCACAAAATATTTTCATAATTAGGATTTACATGCAATTTGTTGTCAACTGCCAAAATCCAAGATATGTACTTCGGAAAATTTGAGACTTTATCAGTGTTATCTTGATGGCACAGGCAACTGTAGAACTTCTCATAGTTTTTAAGAAAACTGGAAATTGTATGTCAAAACCAACAAATGAATGTATAATAGTAGGACTGTAATGACAGTATTAATAATGCTAACTTTAGTAGCTGTGAAATAACATAATAATACTCGATTTTGACGCTTCATTAGCATGAAATATGGTTAGAGCATGATGATTCACTTTTTTCTAGAGAAGCTGAAGTAATCGTAATGTTTCTGTTGTGGAATTAACCCAAGTATGCTTTATTTCCATCTCTTAGAGTTCAACTTCTATATGGTATATACATTCATGTAATGATAGAATTCCCTCTTATTATTTCACACTTTGTGTAGGAGTATCACATTTTGCCCTCAATTTTAATGGTGGCAGGCTTAATATATTTTGCCACTGTATTTGTACATTATTGTCATTTATGTTTACTTGTGGCAGTGTTTGTCGTGTGCCTGTTATTTATGTAACCTCTCAGTCAACATTATTTTCTGCTGTCAGGAATTTAAGTCCCAACTGCCATAATTTTAGATATTAGGCCATTTCACATTTTACGTAAATGATAGGCATGTGTGAATCTGTCAAAATGTTACATTTCAAAAACTGGTTGAGAATTGCAGTTGCAAACTTCTGTGATGTTTCAAATTATCAAAGGAGACGGTTGATCCAATCACTTAATGCTTCAAAAGCATTTCAGAAGTACAATATTTTAGGAAATGAAATTTTTGGTCCTCTAACACCTTTTATGTATCAGAAATTCTGAAGCCACGGCAACTGCATTCATTACATATCTCGATGAGTAGACCCACCACATAATTATTCTTGGTGCTCATTTTTTATTTATTCTAAATAGGTTTTATCTGCCAAACAAATCACTTGTTGGTGCTTCAAGAAGCTTGCACTGTGTATGATTTCTCTTGGTATTTTTATTATTTGATTTCCAAGAGATGTTAAAATCCTGTTCTGTTGAAAAGTACAAAAAGAATATTTATTGAATGTTGTGTTTTTTCAGATTGCCAGTGCTGAACTCTTCATTTGAGCTAGCCTATATGTTATCTGTTTAAATTTCTGTAAAATATCTAAGAGGATTACATTGTATATTTTTTGTTAAGATTATTTTTATTTCTCTACCTAACAATTACTGAGATATCTGCTCTGAATTTCCATTGTGGGCCCAAAAGATAAAATCACAATATCATTGTACCATAATTTTTCAGTTATAATATTCTGCCATTTAAGTACATAACATTTGAGTTAATTTTCTCAGTGTCATCATAAGGGTAAATTTGCATGTGGGTATGATTGAAGTTGAGAGATCAGCCCTAATTTATGGATGCTCATGTTTCCATACATGACTTGTTTCTGAATAGTTTGCTTAGCTCTAGTACACCTGATTATACTCAATGTAATGTAATAAAGGAGTGTATTATTGGCTGGAAGATACAGAAAAAGCTATTTGGTGGGAATTTATGTCTCTAAAGACATGTCATTTGAAGATGATTAGTTTTAGCAATGAGTTAGACCATATTCATTAAAACCCTAAATCTCTGTGGAAAAGGATTAGTGATAGCATAAAAAGCACTTAATTCCTCAACTTGAAAAATTATAAACCTCCCATAACAGTTGTATCATCATCTTTTAGTAAGATATCACAATAACTTGTCATTGATTTCGTAATTGTGGGGTATTTCACTTTTCTCAGTAATTATTGAGGTGACCACATTGTTGGTGTTTCAGCATCCTGTCTGAATAAGCAATAATAGTTCAAGCATTTCATCGCTTGTAATAGTTAATGCTGTTTAAACCTTATCAGATCATCAAATATTATATTTATTAAAGGGTATCCTTAAACAAGAAATCAGTTGACTTGATGTTATGGAAAGTGAGAAAGCACTGAACTTTGGGCATGACAAGTTCTGTGATTTTAAATCCTTAACCACATTTGATGGCATAAATGAGAATCCCTATTATATTTTCTTTCTTTTGAATTTTGTGCATCCATTATTTCTTATTAAATATTCCTAAAAAAAGATCTGCATCAAAATGCAAGAGGAACATCACATATTTTTTCTTATGAAATACACATGGAACACATTTTCTGTAAATGTATATTATCTTAATAGTTTTATTCATTAGTTCAACTCTATGGTAAAAATTATTTTATGCTTTGTCTAAAATATACTTCCGGAAGTCCTATTTGCTCTTTTTACATCCTTGGAAGAATTTATTAAGCTTTGATAAATTAGGCAGAGGGGTTATTGCTTTAGTAAAGTATTTTTATAAGCTCTCTGGAAGAAAACTTCATGGTAACAACATTTTCACGACCATACTGAATTACATTACTTAATTATGGTGCTTTTCAATCAGTTTTATAGCAGTTATGCTTCTCATAAGGTATATGATCTGTAAAAAGGCTCAGCCAATATTTTAACATCCAATAGTTCATTAACGCAGATAATAACTATTTTTTACCATATTATGATTATAAATCAGGCTATATGTTTACATTGTGGCAATAAAATTTCTCTTTATCTTATATGGTCACCTTGAAGAAATGAGAGGTTTGGAAGATTTACTGCAATGATCATGAGAAATTCATAGGTTCTCCCGTTTGCAGTTATAAAAATTAAGATGTAATCTAAGTAACCTAGTCCATGTCATCTTTATGATGCTGGTTATTGGACTGTTATGCTGATATATGTCAGCATTTTCTCATTTATTGTCTGTATAGCCAAACTTGTGTTCATTGCATTCATCCATCTCCACCTGGAATCCATATTTATAGGAGTGAAACTCCAAGCTCATCTCCTCCATACACTGGCTAAGACTGTATTTTTGAGTTTTGAGGGCGGCAACACGTATCACAGTACTGTTATTTGCTGGTCACTGCCACTTTCATAATTCTAGTTTTCTGATGCAAATCTTCTCTTATGCTTAAAAGAAATATAACTATCTATGGCAAAATTTAATTTTCAGGGTGAAAAGGAATTTGCTCGGCTAATTTTGTATCTAAATCCTACGCTTCCACTTATTAGACACTCCTTAAAAATTACATTATAAATGGAAAATTATGGTAGAATAAAGATTGGGTTTGTTAGGTAGAGCAAAAATGTTTATTTTTTGTATTTATCAAGACTGTTATTGTGCATGCTATAAAACCTCTTGAAAAGGTATTCTTTCCAAAATTAGATAAACATGTTTCTGAGATCACACATTAAGAGCCATGCTTGGTAAAACAAGATTATTGTATACTGTACCTGGGAGGCTTGAGGTTTTTCTTAAGATTTATTGTTGTGCGAATAATACATAGTTTTACCTGTTGAACATAACTTGTTGCTATTTCTTTCTAATGTTTATGCAATGTTGTGAAGGTGTATAAAATTTTAAAAGGAACCTGAACACTTATTTGTTTTTATTGTAATTGGATGGGTTCTATTCTACAGTAGCATCACACAAGTGAAGTTTTCTTTGTTATAAGAAGTGGGATGGAGAAGGTTACAGAGTATTGCCTCAGTTAAAATTAGCAGTGCAATAATTAATGGATGGAAGCATGTATGCCCAGAGTCATTCTCGAGGAACTATCAGGGTTTTAACACTAAGGCATATATTTCTGGAGGAACCAGTAATTCATCTGTAGTATTTGCATGTCTGTGTGAATGAGGATGGAAGAGTCATCACTATCCTTGTGATCACGATTGGATCAGAGGTCATTGTAATGAAAGAGGGAAGTGTATCTGAGAAAAAGTTTCATTTTTTTATAATGTAAGGATGACTTGAATTTATGTTGGCTGGACAGTATATTAAGAGATTAATAATCTAATAAAAATCTGTGGACTGTGTTTATATAATTTTTTTGTTATCTTTCCACCTTAAGATGTGAATTGAAAGTCTACTATCAACCTATTTACTGTGGATCATCTTTTGCCCTGTTCTAATTTTTTTCTCATTGATGCGAAACTAGATGTTCCTTTGATACTGGAGAAATGGGAGATTTATAATGAAAGAAAGTAATGAGAATTTGCTAATTAGTTCTGTATTCTCATTTCCCGTTTGATTTCCAGAAGATATCTCAATGAATGAATACCAAAGTGGCTTCTAAATCCCAATACACAAGCATCTCTATTCTTTAAAATGGAGTTGAAAATAATTTCGTGTATGCACATAGGGAATATACATAGGGCAGAAAGCTAGATTCTCTTAAAGAGTACTTTGATGACTTATTACTATAGTACTCCCTCATGATACAAACTTGCAGAACATTTTTCATTTCTATTTGTATGACAAGGTTTCATTTATCACAATTTATTCCCCCTAGGTTTAGGACCACAATTTTGATGATGAGTATGAGATTAAGAAATTTAGGACACCATCAGTTTCCAATTCATGCGTGAACTGAATCCCCGGGTTTATAGAGTTTAGTAGGTTTAAAAAAGAAGCCCTCGAGAAAAATTCTTTCTTATATCAATGAATCCACAACCTCCCTGCTTATATGGTCTTCATAAGGCTCTTATACCTATCCGTCCGGTGGTTTCCGCAATATCGGCTCCTACACATAGACTTGCAGAAAAACTGAATATAGTGATCCGCAGTGTGACAAAATTTAAACCAAAATATGGTATAGTAAGTTCTATTGATTTCTCGAAGGATATATCTTCTCTCCATTTTCCAAAAGGTGCTGTTTTAGTCTCTTTTGATGTCTCTAATTCCCTCCATCCCGGAAACGTGAAACTCTAAAATTACTCAACTCCATGGTCAGACGAATGGTGCTACTGATGAGACATTGGAGGAACTCATGAGTTTAGTCAATTTGTGTGTATCCCAGAACTATTTCCAATTCAATAATTGGTTCTTTGAGCAAAAGGAAGGATTAGCCATAGGATCGCCACTTTCGCCCATCCTGGCGGAGATATTCATGGACCATTTAGAAGAAAAACTGTTTTCATCAGGGAATAGGTTAGTGAGAAACATAGTTTTCTGGAAGCGTTACGTGGATATCTTTTGTGTTTGGGATGGAACTGTCCGCCAAATTTCTTCTTTTTTAAACCTACTAAACTCTCTAAACCCGAGGATTCAGTTCACGCATGAATTGGAAACTGATGGTGTCCTAAATTTCTTAGATCTTTCTATCCACCTTAACAATGACAAAGTTTTGTTGGAAATCTTTAGGAAGTGCACCTACACTGACCATGTGATCCCTTCATATTCTTTTCATCACCATTCCCACAAACATGCATCTTTCCATGCTTTAATCCACCGTTTAGTGAATGTCCCTCTCTCCCCCAAGCCATTGCAAAAGAGTTGAATACCTTAAAAACTATAGCCCAGAACAATGTCTACTCTTGTGGAGAAGTTATTGCAAAAAAAAACTAAATTGCTATCTCCTCCATCTTCCCTTCCCTTTCCGTATCCGATGACCCCAAACCGAAATGGGTTAAACTCCCATTTCTAAGAAATATATCTTACAAATTAGCCAACCTTCCCAAGAAATTTAAAGCAGGGTTTTACAATCCTTCAAGTTTAAGGCACTCCTTATCGCAAACTAAGGACAAAAGGGATCCCTCTTCTCAGTCAGGGGTGTACGAGCTGAGGTGAGATGATTGTCCGGCGATATACCGCGGCCAGACTGGTCGTCCCATGAAGATAAGGGAGCAAGAGCACCTGTGGAGCTACCGCCTCCAAAATCCAAACTCTTCAGCCTTTGCAGCCCCATCCTGGAGAGCAGCCACAATAGTTCCTTTTCTGCGAAACTCCTACATCGTCATCCCAAAGGAAAGAAGCTGGACACTTTGGAAATCATAGAAATAACTTCCGCTGCCAATCTGACCAATGAGTACATCTTTCCCAACCCTTCCCCTCTCCTTACTCTTCCCTCAAAACTGCTTTGATATATGTGTGTGATTATCTGTACTCTTACCTGAGGATGGCGTTAGCCGATACCGGTCGTTTTTTTAATAAATAATATTGTGGAAATTACGAAGTGCTCTATTAATTTATTATTATGGCTTTCCACGAAGTCCGGCCTGTTACCATAGAATTTATACTTTACCTACTTATCCTACAGATTATGTAACAGGGCACAGACAATTTCATTATTCCAATGAAAATATTTTTACAAATACAACAAGATAAATGAAATACATCATTATGACACATTTCAGTAGTTCTTAACAGGTAAATCAGAGAACCTCGACATTATCATATCAGCATCTATGTGTAACCAACAGAGAAGGAGCCAGTTCCACAAACTCAGATAAGTCTAGGAACAGATTCAAAAACCGAAGTGAACTGGAAGGAACCTACCAAACCCTACTCATGGAAATCTAAGACACTTCATAATGCTTTAGAATATAGAAAATCCACTGCCTTAAAAATTAACACATCTTAATTTTCACCTCAAGAAATAATCAAGATTTATAAAATTCCAACTTCACATCTACAGAAAGGAATGACGACTATTTAAATGTCTATAAATTTAAATTAAATGGATTAGGCAAATTATTAAAATTGTCAGCAGTCAAACAACCAAGTTTACTTCAGCTTACAAATAATGGTACTGTACCATTACCAGCTGCTTATTGTATTTGCACTACCTGATCCTTTTCTGAAAGAAGTCATTTAAAGATAACCAAAAATTTACTTCAAGATTTAATGATTACCCAGACAAAAAATGTAATATTTCTCTAAGACAAGACTTATCTTTAGAATTTCTGGCTGGGACACCAGGGAGTTATGGTGGTCCCATATTTGTTACATAGACTCCACTATAAAATTTAATTCTTAATAGATAAATGTAAGCTTTGTTAATATATATCGGATTTCAGTCTATTACTCTCTGAATCATCACTGGCAGAACATCACTCTACGTTCAGCACTAGATTGACACGAGCCATTTCATTAATTAAAAGGTTCACCATCCATCAAGTCAATTGACTCGAGTAATAGAAGTCGTTTCATTGAAAGTCAAATTTTAATTTAGGTAGCCACATCTGTAACACACTACTTCTAGAATTAAAGGATAGCTAAAATCTGAATAATACTTCTTATTTTCAACCTTAACTAGGATCCATCATTTAATGGCTGATAACTATTAATGCCAGATTGGATTAAGGTTAAAGTTAAGGAAGATCATACCAATCAGATGCTTCAGGATAGAATCAATCAAAACCCAAATTTAAAGACAATTTACATTCTTTTATTTTTTGTCACACATACAAAATGTAACTTGCTCTCTTGAAAATGAAATTTCAAGTATCAGTAGTTGATTCTGGTTTAAGTGTCCATTCATAGAGCTGTTGATTACCAGAACCAAACTACATAGCCTTGCAGTAATACTAACCATCATCAAAAATAATGGCAAATGTGGTCAGGAACTGAAAAATTAAATAACCAACATATATCAATATGGTTAACAATGAAAACACAATGATTAATTCACAAACTAACATACCTTCCAACTACACGGACACATTGCATAAAGGAACAGCTCCACCAATACTTTCCAAGAAGAATCAATCCAAGGCTACTTATCCAAGGTTATCACTGCACGAAAAAGAAAACAAAATACGAAAGAAAAAGTTCTTTGGACTAACCCTAATGTTAATTTTGACACCTGAAGGCAAGCAAAAGAAATCCCTTTTCATCAATTAATCTACTCAAATTTGCTACTTTAAAAAGAAATGCTTTGAAATCACAATTATGTGCATGAAAGAATATCATGCATACAATGAAAATCAAATAAAAAGCCAAACAACTATCCAGCACTTAAGATGAAAGCAAAAGATTCCCACTGTTAGTGACATTTACAACTAATGATGCTATTGGATATATTTTGATTTAAGTAGCTACAGCAAAAATAATTTAAAAAGCAAAAGAATCACAAACATTTGATACTAAATTATTAAAGCAAATCAATCTTTCCAAATAACATTAAGCAATATTCATTCAATGTTAGCCACTGAAGGAAAAAAAATGAAAAATGTAAATTACAAATAAATGCACAATTTCTCTTTCTCAAACTCCCATAGCGATTTCTTGATTGGCAACACTAGTGGGGACTTTTCCTGTGTGTTTATTCTTACATCATCAATAATCTTTGCTAAGTTCAATTCATCTAAATAGAAGCTCCTTGTATACACAATATTTACAAATGCTCTTGGAGATGAATTTCGATTCTGAAGGAGTAAAAAAAAATGTTTCAGTATATAGAAACTGTGAAAAACCAATCAAAGCTTGAGTAACATTAAAGAAAATATGTCCCAAAGACCCTATTAGTATTGCCTAAGTATACTTCGAAATGTCTCTAATGGGGCATCTTTTAAGTTCCTATCTTAACGTCTACAAATGCTACATTGGACTAAAATATCTGAGAAAATAGTTCCAACCACGTTACCTTGATTATGCTAAGGCCTGACATTCCAATAGATAAAAGGTTATGGCCTTACTCTCGCCAGGGCTGTTATTGACACCTTCCTTAATACTTTCAAATCCATTCTAATGGACCAAGATACTGTTTTTACTAATATAACTTACAATCATTACCATAAATGCCAAGATCCCTTAAGCCTTTCTTCATGGTTTTCTACTTCTGCTCTGCCTGCCTTTCACCACTGAGAGTTCCATAAAAACATATAACACCTGAAATACCTAGAAATTAAACCCTGAAGGTACATTTGAGAGAGGAAGTCATACGACTACCATCGACAATCATCGTGAATAAACTTGTATTTCCTTTGAAGGAATTGAACAATAACAAAATCATGTCACTCCACAAGAAAGGAGAGTTACATCTAAATAAACCTATATTCTAAATACTCAATCTTGAAGACACTGGTTAGCAAGATCGACAATTTAAATAATCAAATAACAATCATATCCGGCTTCACCTTCACATAAGGGACTTCAGGAATAACAATGGGGCTAAACAAGGAAGCATATCTGCCTTAATTGCCACTAAACTTCTTATGTAAGCATGAGAAACATATAATAAAGCGCATAAAGTGAAATTATCATCGGCAAAATCTCAAAGTAAAATTTAGGCTAAAGTTCCATGACAACATGAGCTTAGCACAATGTGAGCTTCCTTCCTCTCCCCATAAAACTAACGAATTTCAATACAGTAAACAGAATAAAACCTTTCCTATTTATCTTTTTAATCACATTCAGTAGGCTACATACACAAATTGATGCTTAATCACTTCTAGCCTCAGGCGATCATAACATTGCACTGTTCAAACACGATCATAAACAATAGAAAACATACATAAATACGCATCCAATGCATAACCTTTGCATACATATTCAGACTTACAGTAAAAATTACGAAAAAAAACAGTCTTTGACACTAATAATCCTATATGGCCATAGGCTATATTTAGTGATTGGTCAAGTCGTCACGTCCGAAACATTACAAAACACTAAGATTTTGGTATATATATCCACTCATGTGTATATACTTTATATATATACGTATATGTAGTACTTTATATATTAACTGTGTGTAGAAAAAGAATGCTGCCCCCAGACATCCTGGTGCAGACCTCCGTGTCCCTGCCTGGCCCAACCCACTTCCGCCTCTCGGTTGTTGCTCAGTGGGACACAAACAAAGCCCTTTCTTTTTTCCCTGCGCATGCCTTTCCCACATCCCACCCCACCTGCCTCCCCCTTGGCTAGCCTGGGAAGAAGTAGGGACACTGTGGAGTGCTGCCACCACTGATGATGTCCCTATCCTGCACGCCTAGCCAATGCAACCAACCTGCCTGCCTTCCTTCCCACTCTGACCTACAAACACACCTATATGGCAAGTTAAGAAATTGAGGAAAAATATCATTAGTGTAGAGATAATTTGCCCTGGACACGATAAATTCAGCACTGCCTGAAATTGTTCTTTTGAAAAATTTCAATCACATCCACAGAGAAAGAAGCATTTGAGACTTGTACAAAACACTTAGCAACCGCCCACTCACCTGATTATCCTTCGTCTGAGGGCAGTTCGAAATGACATCGTCATTTCTAGTATCTCCTTCCTCCGCCATAACCTCCTGGTCCTCCATATCCACCGCCGGATCCTCCTGATGGAGAGAAAGTTACCACTTGAGCATTCCATGTTTGATATAAGCCAAAGATTGAAGAGCAGTAGAAGTTACTGATTTCAATAAGTTTTAGATAAATAACCACTACCTCCATAAGGAGCAGCACGTGCGCCTGAGTTGTAGCTACTCTTTATCGGACCTCCGCCATAGCTCTGCTGGTAACCTCCTCCCCTCTCCTCATGGTCATCCCAATTTGACCCTTCAAATAAAAACAAATTTTAGTACCAAACAAAGAACAAAATATACACAATAGTTAACGTTTTAAACAAATATATGCTACTGGAAAAGATGAAAGCAGAGCTTGTTGAAAAAATAATAAAATTTTCTTAGATGTTGTAACACACAGCAGATTGGAGCATACAAATTTTCTATAATGTATTATCTATAAGCAAATTCTTCTAAATGGACCCCTCTTAATGAATCTGAAATCTTCCGAAATTTATACTCAAGGAACTGACTGGATTGAGTTGGATAGATTTAAACTCCAAATCAGTTCCTTAAAAATAAATTTTAGATAACTTTGGATTCATTAAGAGTGGTCCATTTCGTAGAATTAGGCTGTAACAATTGCACTGCTCACCAAAATTAGTTTTTTCAATGAACATTTAAATTCCTAGTAAACATTGTGTGTTTCACATTACCTAGTCATACATGAATATCTAACAAAATGCAGAGAACTAGTAAATAAACTTTATGAATACAAATTGTTAACCAGAAAAGCAAATCAACTATTAGACTAGTAAGGTTACACACCTTCATTCAGAATGAATGGGCATTCAAAATAATATCATTTCCTTAAAAGATTGTGCTAATTTCACAGGTCAAAAAAAAAGTACTCACTGGCTCCTCCACCACCTCCCCAACTGCCACTTCCTCCTCCACCTCCAGAGCTCCAGCCGGAGCCAGCTCCACTGCTCTCCCATGGATCTCCGTTGTAGTTACCAGAAGATCCCCTCACTGGACCGCCACCGCGATAAGTGGGAAACCTTTCACCACCTGTCGAAACTTTGTCCTCAGTGAATACTGCTGTGTGACAATTGTATAACGATTAGCAGAACCATAAAATATGCATAAAATCACTTTCCCACAACCAAAACAAAAAAAATAAGGCCCAGACATTTTCCAAGAGCATAAAAAATGAGGTAAACTCTGGAATGCACTCCGCTAGTTCTGAAAAAGCATATAAACTTTAAAACGAGATAGTATCATACGTTGAAGACATCTTTTTTTTAATTAAAAATGTTTGATGGATATCCCAAAGTTTAATCCATCATTTAACAGTTAACAGACAATATTGTAAAGTAAGAATGTTAGACTACATAAAACTATCACTAAGGTACATTAGAATGCTGCCAAATGGCATTAAAGAAAACAAAAATTTAGAGCATCGTCGAAATTTTAAGAATAAAAAAAAGGGAAAATAAATACGGATCCCATTCATAATCTAAATAAACAGTGCATTCTGAAAACTGAACTTAGCACAAAAAAAAGTTCCCTGTGAAAACAAAATAGTTGAGACATTATATACAATCCAAATATAATTATATTAAAGAAATAAAAATGAATATCTCACCTCCCCAACCAGATCCTCCTCCACCACCACCTCTGCCGCCACCCCATTCTCCATCAACATCCCCGTCCCTGTAGGAATCTCCCCTTCCATAACCACCACCACCTGCACCACCACGAGCACTGTAGCTGCCTCCGCGGCTAGCGTAACTTCCTCCACCGCCTCCGCGACCCCCACTCCCTCCAAAGCTGCGCGATCCTCCGTATTCACGGTCTCTATCGCGGGATCCTCCGCCAAGGCGACCACCTTCCTGAATAGTTGCCATTTCGGCGCGGCTGAGGGCTTTCTTGACATCAACATGTCGTCCTCCAATCACGTGATTTTTACTCACTGTAATAAAATTTTAGTGATGAAGCAATACTCATACTTAACAGGTTTCAATGCCATAAATATGCTAAGATGATATACTCACAAACAACTTTGTCCACGGAGTCGTGATCAGCAAATTCGATAAAGGCGAATCCTCGCCTCTTCCCAGTCTCTTTGTTTTCCACAATATTAACGGAAGTAACTTTGCCAAAATCTACAAAATAGTTCTTCAGGTCTGACGCATTGATGTCGTCCTTCAACCCACCAACAAATAATTTTTTTACCGTAACACCAGCTTCCGGTCGGCCAATATCCTGGAAACAATTTTTATACTCATAAAATAGTGTAGTTGGCATATAATATAACTAAAGAATTTAATTGAAAACCACCGCAAATGTAACTATGATAATAAGAATATTCAAGTAGCCCCTGAGAATATTTTCTTCACATGAGAAAATCTATCGAAATTACTGTAATGAATCAATAATCACAAACATCCTCTCGCGTAATGGCGAAACTTTAGAATTAAGCCAGAGCAATTGTACGTTACAGGTACAAATACGTCATAATTGATGATTACATAGGTAGACTTGATTAAAATATCCTTAACCGCAACACAAAGTTCTATTTAGGGTTGATTCATTGTAAAATACTAATTCTCACCTCACGAGGTACGGCTCGTTTAGGTTCCACTTCCCTGCCATCAACTCTATGAGGACGAGCAGCCTGAGCACTGTCTACCATGTGCGCACGGGAGTATGTGATGAATCCAAATCCTCTCGATCTATTCATGGAAAAAAAATATTTTTCAAGTCATTCATCACATACAACGGAAAATGGCTCCGCCATTTTGTCATTTTGAGCTACGCCAACAGACGCCATTTTCCGAAATTTTCAGCTCACAAGGAAGTTACCTTTTCGTTTTCGGGTCTTTCATCACAACAACGTCAACAATTTTGCCCCATCGTTCAAAATGCTGCTTCAAGGACTCGTCGGTCGTTCTATAGTCTAAACCCCCAATAAATAATTTCCTAAATTGCTCCGGTTCTGTAGGCTTCTCATCATGGGAATTAGCTCCTTCCCTTGTATCTTCATCACTCTGTAAAATTAAAATATCAAGTCACTTTTTTCCACAATAACACTTCATTTTACCACATACTTCACCAATGGACAAGGAATAAGCATTATAATATGACTTAAGTCAAAAGTAAGCTCAAAAGGAAGACGCTAAAACAAGCTTAATAATAATTTGTAATAATAGAGCCGTATATTAAGACTCACCGCTCGTTCACTCATTTTGCCTTGTATAGGAGATCACAAAATAACTTCAAATGTATAAACTCAACCGTCGGCGAAGAGCTACAAACTCAAATTGCGGAAAATGGCAGCAAGTCGCATCGGCAGGAGCGGCAGCAAGAGAAATACTTCTTGATGCGCGCTGGGGCAGATACCGGTGCGGCGTTGCCTAATCTCCTACCACTATTACTGATCAATCATATTCTTGACTAATATTAGATCAATTTAAACTATTAATTGCAATATTAGCGCGATTGAAAGCAAAATATATTAATTAGAATTTATATCAATAATAAATTGATTTTCAATCCCCAGACATCCTTCAAAATTTACCATTTCCTATCCAAGTAAAAGTTATAACCAGTATAATTATCTAGGAAACGATGTTAAATTAACACGAAAATTTTTTAAATACTATACTAAAGATTTGAGCTTAATAATATCGTATACATGACTTCGCTAAAAACATTTCATCTGAAGGGGAATATTGATCCGGCGAAATAGGCACCAATGTTGCCGGGGTAATCAACGCCAAGAGTGAAAGACGCAAAAGATGTATTTTGCCATCATTTTGGAAGGAAACAGAAATTAAAACTTTCTTGAGAGCCTGTTAACAAAATATCCATATTTTCTTATGGTTTTCTATGAAATAAACAATCACTTACCAAATGTATTGTCAGCAGCATATTTAAAAATTACAAGTGATAAATTTTTCTCGTAAAATACTTTATTTCTTTGTAATACGACTAATTGTCCTCTATGAAGGCAATTGAGAGTTTTACAGGGAGATTCACAAGATCACAATAGTGATAGTACTAGATATTCGAATAGTGCGTCCTATATGGCAACATTGAAACGTTTGTAAATAGGTTCGTTGATCTTGGAACGTGAGATTGCGAGAACCGGCCGGCGAAATTGCAGCCAAGTGACAATTGTGGGTTCAAGATTAGTTAAAATCTCCTTTTAGGCAGAATAAAGTTCTTATTAATTTGAGTTCTAATAAAATATCCCATTTCATAGAGCACCTAGTAGTAGATGAAAGTTAGAAATAAAACTGAATAGCCATTAGTTTACGCATTACTCCGATTGTTTCGTCTTAAATTGATTTCAAATTAACATTAAATTTACGGGATCATTAAATCTCTTATACCCTAGCCTTGTACTAAATAAGCTTAAAATCCACCTGTCACACTTCTGTTGGTAATGAAGTCAACAAGAACTACATTATATAGTCTGGCCTATAGACAGATACAAATGCATTGCTGTTTTCTGATTGTATTACTAAAGTGATCAAGTCTTGGAAATAAATCCTCGTTATAGTTTACTCCTTTCCCACGTTCGTTCAAATTTAAGAGTCCAGTTGAATGGATTTCCTTTGTCACAGACATCCAAGATTTTTGCTTTCAGATGGATTTTTTCCACTTATCGTATTTTAAATTTGTGGGGAAAGTAAGGTTACATTACTTCGTTTTGTATAGTCGCCTAACCTTTTCATTGGTAATGGTTTAAGGCATACTTAATACATACTTCTTCTTACGGTATAATCCTCCAATTTGAGATTACAGTGGAACACCTGCGTAGTTTTATAGCTAACTAGTCGATGCAACTAAGGATTCATTTATAGCACTATTTGATTTCCTGCATATGTATCCCATGTAATAAAACGAACAAATACGATAGTTTGTGTGTATCATGTGGAGCAAATAAATCATGAATTTCGGGACAGGATGTGTTACTCATCTCCTGAATACTTAAAAAGGTCATAAAAATCAATTTCCCTTTTTTATAGAACTTTCAATACGTACAGGTTACAATGGTCATCAAGCTGATGAGGTAACACAGATTGCATGCGTATATTTAAAGTTTCTGCAGTATATAGTGATGAAACTCGACATTTTTGGTGCTTTATTACTAGAGAAATTAACATGGGATGCAAAATGGAAAGCGAAATCTCACAACAACTCTTAATTATAATCAGGTGATACTTAATTTATTTAATTATCATAATTCATACGAAAATTTCCAACATTGAAATAAGAGATGGTAAAAGAAAGAGAAAGTTCCGGTGCTCTTCCGAAATTTTACCTAAGAGATTAAGAACTCTGAGAGAAGTACATAACTCATGATTACTATTCTTAAATTTCAACTCTCAATGTATCTGATCTTGTAAACAAATTTGATGACAGCGGTTACAGTGGGATGCTATCGACATCTTGGAGCTGAATTAGTATGCTAGTTAAATAAAGTGGAATGGAGGCGGCAGAAATAGAATTTGGTTTCCTTGATATCCCTGAAGTTGAAAAAATCCTATATTTGTGCCCGTAACTCTTGAAGTAATGAATATATGGCCATGATATTGTAATTACTTGTTTTTCCATAACAAAAAACCATATCACAATCTCTTATGTAATTACTTGTTATCTTTCAGTGTATGCACTTAAAAATTCAAAGATGAAGGTTCTACACTGGACAAATTCTCATCAAGGAGAATATTTATAATGTAGAAGCTATTTGAATCAACAAGTATTCTGGCCCACAAGTTTCTCAGATGCCAATTTAAGGTTCTCTATGCAGGCATCAAATTAAAATTGTAACATTAACTGTATTCAATGAATTGAAGGTAATGTAAACCCACAAGCGATAAATTAGAATCTCCACATACATTTTATTTACTTGGCTCCAAAATTGATATTTTGACAGGTCTGACAATATTGTGCTCATTCAGAACCACCATTAAATTAATACAAGAGATCTATGATCACAAGATCAAGAAAATTGTACAGATCTGCAAGCAACTGCTAAAAGTTGAGTAACGAGCATCTATTCATTCTAATATCAATAGAACTCTGCAATAATAAAAGAATAAGAGTTGAAAAACAGTTAAACTCAGGCTATTCCCAAAAATAGCATGAGGCCTATAGTGAAATGATCTTTGCCCTCCATTACTAATAATATTCACTAACTGACGTAGACTACATCAACCAGGAATCTCCAAATATGTTCTGAATGACTAACTAGCTATAGCAATATATAAGTATAATATTAATAACACTGGGTGATGGACGGGGATTGAAAATTCATTGCATAAAAAAACATCATACACAATGAATACAATTTCACAAATTTTTATTGACAGTTCTTACACAAACAGATTTCACAAATCAACATACAATTTTTATATAAAATCTCTAATTTCTGATAGAAGAATCTAAAAGAAAGATATTAATAGCATTCCCACATATGATGTAGTCTATTTATTATACCCATTCAAATAGGATTGGTTAATTGAGTCAAGAGTCACAACAAAAAGTAATTACTCCAATTAATTCTACTTCTATATTGACATTGTTAGGAGAGAAAAATGTTTAATTCAAGAGTAAATTGAATGGATTACTCAAAGAAGAATTATACACAAACTAAAAGGGAATCTAATACCGGGGAAGAAATGATTAAGTAAGAATTGTTTGAAAGGCCAAGACTGAGGTGAAGAATGTAGTTTCCAGAAGAGGATTGCCTATTAACAGTAACTTAATGAAATGGGACCTTCTTCGGACTAAGGAGAAAAAAACTTAATACCATTTTGTGTGAACACGATGGATGACACACAAAGAGAATGAATGGACAGAATGGTGAGAGAATCACGAAAATGTTTATATGGAACATGATCCTCAAGAATAAAGTTCTGAAGGTAATGAACCCCAATGGAAGATTTGCATGAAAGGATGTGTAAGTTATGAAATAAAGGAAGAGGTACGAAAAGAAAATTTAGGCAGGGCAGTTTGCTTTCTGATGAACGTTACAATACTTACCACTTACCAGTGTCACATAAAATCATAAAAGAAAACTGGAAACTTTATGCCAAAATGAAGACAAAATTTATAAAATGGAGCATTCTTCAGCTTTTACCTGAAAAAGAAAACTAGGTTAGAAACAAAGCAGAAGGTAAATAACAATAAGGCAATATAAATCAGGAAATTATTAATTTAACTTAAATTTAAAGGTGTCCTGAGACAACATCATACATTTGACGAATCTACTAAAAAAATCACTGAATACCTGAGAAGGAAGCCAAAGTAAATTGAGATGGAGAGGAATTGGAAGCAACTATGTTCAGCATTCTCAATGACTTGACTGAAGTAGTTTCTGAATCACTGGACCAGCCTTACAGAAAATAAAAAAAACCTTGTTAGAGATCATCTATGGAAAAAAAAAAATCAAAATTGTAACATAAGCAATCAGTTACATAAAATTCTTTTCATCCATAATCAAAGGTGTCCTAAGGCAACATCATCTTAAAAATAATACTAAAAATAACAAAAAATTAATGACAAAATACACCTGATTCTGTTATTACACAAACACGTGAGACAACTGTGCTGAGAATTTGAGACGAGAGATGCTGCAGATTTACTTTCTAAAACAATTTCCCCGCGTTTTTCAGCGACTTTTGTAACTGTCCAAGATTTTAGAGAACATAAGTTTTGAAGGAAATCATGTCTTAGATAATCCATCTGATGAACACAAATAGTTGATAAATGGGGTTTTGCAGACTTAACAGTTGATAAGTTCATTTGTACAGTTACAAATGTAATATAAGGTTCAAAGTATGGCATAACTTCATAAAGGCATATTAAGGAAAGTATTAACACTATCTATAATAGAGAAGAACATTTTAAACGAATGGCAAAAGTTATAAAAAATGCAATAACTACACAGATATCCATAACTATATTGTGCATTTCTTCGTGGAGATCTGGATTATTAATCCTGTTGAAGATAGGAAAGCAAACCCTTTTACTCCATAACCTTTTAACAAGGCTAACAAAACACTTTGTACACAGTTCAACTCAATTGGTGTGTAAAAACATAATCAGATATATAAACGATCAAAATCAATTTAAGTATATTTACCTAGATTTCCCTTTAAATTGCAGTAGACAATAGTGATGAGTAGTTGATAATCGTCACACAAGCACAGCATTGCTAGAGACAAAATAAAACTTATAAGGAAAGGAAATACCAATAATTTATGTGAATGTTTTAAGTACTATTCAGCAATAAACATGCACTTTTCATTATTTCTCAAAGGTGTCCTAAGGCAAACATCATGTATAACTGTTAGAAACATAAAATAAAATGCATGCATACCTGACAGGTTTTGGCTGCACTTGCACAGAGCATCTGACATACTTAAATTTGCTTCAAATTTTGTTTTTCTTCCATAATTCAAATGCAGCATCCTGTAATAAATAGCTTGATCAGTTAAGGAATGATTAAATTAACACCATTTATACAAAAAAAATAGCAGAATTCAGTATTACGAGATATTTTCATAACAATCAAAGGTGTCCTAAGGCAACATCATTTAGTAAGTATTTACAAAATGTTTTTTTTAAGCTATATGTAAGTAGCTATACTAACAGAGAATCTAAGCAAACAATAACATACCTTTATAATATCAGAGACACTGGTAAACTGGATGAGATTCTTCCCTCATACCCTAGCCACTTATAAGACAGCATTCGCCATTCCAAATGAGCCTGTAAAAGAAAGAACATACTATAGAAGGAAGTAATCTGAACCTCAAAAACGACTGTATAAAAACAGTTATATTCAGTATTAAATAGAATTTTCATACATAATCAAAGGTGTCCTAAGGAAACATCATGTTGATTTCAAATCTAACAAACTAAAATGGTCCAAATATTAATTACCTGAGATCATTATCAGCCTCTCTGAGTTAAGTTGAAGCCAAATTCCCCTGAAATGGAAATGCATTTAAGTTGAAAAAGTCAGTAAGTAGAGAAATAATAAATGCTATTAATGAGTTAAACGATAAAAACTTTCAAAAATGGGCTACTGTCAGTACCTATTGAAACAGGGCAAAACAAAAAGATGCATTAGGGAATATGTAAACATCTGAATAAAAATTCCTGTAAAATTAATATTATGCCACTAATCCAATAGATATTACCAATTAAATTCATCAGGACTGGAAAATTAGTGATTCATAGAAACATTCTTCAAAACAACCCATTGAGAATTTGAGTTGATTACTCCTACGAGTTTAATTTATACACCCTTCAGTCACATGCTGTGTTGGATAGTGACATATAGGCTATTAGGTTCAATGATTATGGAAACTCATGTCATCTGAAGCAAAAAATTAAATATTACCCAATTGTGAAGGAATTGTCAAAATCTAAGGACTAAGTTCTTGGGAATCTCCCCTGGAATGCAGAACTTGGATAAAGTTAACAGCAATTGCCCAATAAGAAATGGCTTTTGAAATAGGAATACTACTAAAGAAGATTTCAACAACTGAGGATATGCAGACACTAGACTGCATGGAATTTACAAACTTAAGAAAAAATTTGCAGTCCCTGTAATTCCAATATTACACTGTTAAATTACTGAATTAGGAAGTGTGTGAAATTACATTTACATGTTGGCCTAGCAAGCTGTTACAGGAACTGCTGGCACAAATCTCAAATAAAAGAGGATGTTACAGGACTACTGCTACATACTTGGAGATACAAAGCTAAAACTTTAAATAAGCATGCATTGTCAACAAATTAATTAAGCAGGCTTACCGTAATTTTCCAATTATAATACCCACCCACATTTTTACGAGCGCAATGCGAGAATTTTCTTATCACCATGTATAATGCGCATTTGGCTTTTAGAGAATTGAATTCTATACTATTATTCGCATATGGTCATCTGCCGGACCGTTCAGCACCCTATCACTGCATAAGCATGGAATGCTGATAATGGATGGCTTTCCCCCTTGCTCTTACATACCCCTTAGATTTTTCAATGTGACTATGTATCAGTAACAGGTTCTTCCCCTCTCCAACTTTCATGTATGTCAATGAATATATGACTGAATTGCTACACTGACGCTACAAAGTGATATTTGTTTGCTAAAGGGTATTCAATTCTAAATTTGGTCCATTCTTATCGGATTCCGTCTGATCAACCTGTGGAAATTACTCTCTAATTTCATGATGCTACATTTGTGAGATACTACATAAGCAATTATCTGAACTGTTGGGGGACTTGATGCTTCCCAGTAGGGTAACAACTGGGAGGCAAGGGTGCTTTGCCCTTGCCCAAAATGTTTTGGGCAAGGGCAACGTCCACTATACTGTGACTCTTCAGCTGAGAGTGAGAGAAGTGGCGGAGAATCTCGGCAATAGGGAGGCTGCACGAAAACTCTGTATCAAGGAGGCAAATGTTTGTCAATGGAGAAAATCAAAGGAAAAACTTAGTCATCAAAATAAACTCAGCAGAGCTCCTGGACGTGGAAGAAAAGAGCTGAACCCTGAGCTGAAAAAAAGACTACTGGAATATTTGCACCAGAGAAGTGCTAGTGGTTGTGAAGTTAGTACTGTAGATATCCACACGAAAGCACTTGATTTTATAAAAGAATTGGAACCTGAAAGAACATTTAAGGCATCAACAAAATGGTGTTTTCTTTTTATGAAAAGAAATATTTCCATTCAACCGCAAACTTCAATCGCTCAGCGAATGCCTAACAACTACAAAGAAAAATTGAGTACCAGCGATATATCATTAGAATGCGCCAAATACATCATTATAGTGACTGAAATTGCCAATGCCAATCTAACACCTCAAACGAACTTTTGATATTCCATATGTACAAACCATGGAAAAGAAAGGGGCAAAATCTATCACCCTGAGGTTAACAGGCAACTAAAAGAAACGTTTCACTGTGATGCTGGGTGCTTATGGGGATGGACGCAAAATGCCTCCTTATGTAATATTTAAAAGAAAAACTCTCCCTAAGAATACGATATGGCCATACGCGTTAATGAAAAAGGCAACTGAAATATGCAGCTGTTCTTTTCAGAATAAACGTGAAATCAGAATACATACATATATGAATGTTGAGTTATTTACTTCAAATGTCATCTACAGCCTGAATAAACAGATGTTTGTAATCATGTATAATATGCACCCTACTTTTTTGAAGTATTTTCGTAGAGAAAAATGCGTACTATAAATGGAAAATTTCGGTATAAAATTCCAGAACATGTAAGAATTCATTAGCAACAAGACTAAGTAGAAATTTGTCATGGAGACAATCACCAACATAAGGAGTCTTATGCCACCTGCCACACACCATGCATTATAATTCATAGGAGACTGGAAAAACAACTCTGAAAAATGACATAGATAACTCAATACCAAGTTTCAAATGAATGAAACTGTTGATCATGATAAAGATTCTTTAGTTAATTGAAACAATTATTTAAATGAAATCTGACTGCTAGCTGGACAACAATTAAATCAATATGTGTAAGGGAAAGATCTTCACTTCTCTCTACAAGGAACCATCTAACTTTGCTGTCAGAGAATTTCCCTAGAATTTCTTTGTTACCAATGCTCATTTAAAGCTACTGTAACTGAACTGTATAAAATTTTAAAGCTCCAGTAATTACTCTGCTCTTTCAGAAGCACTTACACAGAAGCAGAAACTTTTAACCCCTTGTTGCTTATTTGAGTAAAACATTTCCAGAAACATATTTTACACAATCAAATTTAAATCTATCACCAATCAACATGCTAATTTCTATGGCCATCAGAATTCATTACAGCCAAACCCTAACAAGGCTACATTGATCTCTAATAATCATTCCTTTAATAAAAAATAAAGAGCTACCCCCTGGAGTTATTATTTACAATTAAATCATACAAGATCATTTGTAGCTGTACTTGCAGAAAAAAATCACGTTTGCTAAGCTCCAACAAAGATGAGTAATTAGGCAACTTCTTAGTCTTGATAAGAATCCTCTTGAATAAAAAACAGCTATCTCTGACAGCTTAATTCAGTAACACGTGATTCAATCCCTTGAACTTACCAATTCTAAGAGGAAAGCTCAGCTCCTGTCTTCTTACTTTGGGCAAATTCTTCTGGCAACCTCTGCACATCTCAAATTCCAGCTCTTTCTATACCCGAGGACAGCTTAACCAAGATACTGACCCAGTAATCCTCAGCTCCTCTATCCAATTGAATGCTCATCTGGACTATTGTAAAATTTGGCTTCTATGTTCTTCATTAATCATACCGCACAGCAGTATTAGACCCCCACTTCATCATTAAGATATAGAAAAGGAAACAACTGAGGGAATACCCATTAATGGGTGCTAAGCTCATGGCATGCTGTTCAGTGTCCAGTTTGTTATCAAAGTGATCATTAGAACACTATATCTCAGCAAGGATGTAGTCCTCAATTTCCTATCTAAGAGTGCAGGTGAATCTCATTACCTAGTCACACTTATTTTATGGCTACCTCAAGTGATGGGATATATTTCCCTAAGAGATTATCTTTTACAAGCCTGAGGCAATATTATACAATACAACAAATAATCAACTGAGAGCCCACAATAAGATATAAATGCCAGTATTCTTTACCAGGAATACATCTTCTTAATCCTCACTTACTGCTTCTATTGTTAACAGTCACTTAATATGAACAAGCATGGCATGCACTAGGATTGGAAAATTTCGTAACTTTTGCTATGGACTAAACTCAGCTGAGTGTTCATCTCAAATACTAACAGTACTAAAGATAGTTAATACTATTATAGACCTCCAGATAATAGTAAGATGGTAATACTAAGACAAAAAGATTGCTTAAGAAGTCATTTAATTAAATACTTCCAGGATCCTTAAATCCATATCTAATTAACACTATAATCCACATCCTTTATAATTTTCTATTCTTTTGAAAAAAGAGGATGATAGAAAGCCAATGGCAAAGGAGATAAAACCAGGTGCTAATTTAAAATTATCAAATAGAAATTAAAGAATTAACTAATTGTACTGTGAATAATGACTAAAAAGAAGATGAACCCATACACAGTGAGACCTTCCCAAACTTTTAGCATCTAGGAACACATGAATTAATAAAAACTACATACCCACTTACTGCTTGTCTTCATAAGCTCACTATAATAAAACAATCAAACTAAAACTGAGTGTATGACCAAGAATACAAAAAACCTGCTAGCACATTAAATAGCTGTGTATGAAGGCTAACATGATTCATATTCTGTACTGTACACATTCTCTGATAAACATGAGTAGTCTGATGAGTGTTGCAATGAATTTTTAAATCTGTTAACTGAGTCAAAGCACCAAAGTATCACACAAGTAGCTCAAGAACGCACTTTGGAATGACTGCAATGATATACTTTAATACACACTGAGGCATGTAATGAACTCTTGCATGCTACTCAACTACATGATACTGAACATAACTAAACCACCAAACACCTGCAACTTGGTTCAAGGCACCTTTGCCTCAGCTAGTCTGTTTTGATATACTCAACAAATTTCTACAAATGTTCAACTCTTCCCTTCCATACTGAACCTTGTATTTGATGCATACTTGTTTCACTCACCTTCATATCTTTAATTGTCTTCTAGGAACTCCGCTGAGTCGAATCTCCAGCTACCTGCACCCTTTTGGCACAAAGTTCCTTCTTCAGGCAATACATCTTTTACAACTTAACCTAAACCTTCAGCTTTCTGCAGTATAGCTATTCACCATCATTAATATGCAATGCTCAAATGGCAGGGAAAACATCTCTAGAAAACAGATACAATGTAACTGATCTAACTTTTCCATTAAGCCGGAAGAATAACTAAGATAATCTAAGTTAGACTATAAGTCTTGCACAACAATCTCAAAAACTAAGACACATTACAATAGACTTAATTCATAACCTTGCCAAGCACAAAAATGCTAGTCTGGAATAAATCTCATTACATATATCCATGAATGTTTCTCTGAATCTTCCAGTGGGCAATCATCCAAAAATCTAGCTTGAGTTGTAGCCATTGCATTAATACAAGTGATGGTGAATCCTTAGAAGCATTACTGAGGTAAAGATCCCTGAATGTACAGAAACTACCTCATACTCAACCTCTAAACTAAATAAACCAAAATGAAGACTGTATTGAACACATTTATTTGGTGCTTAGTCAAATTGGATGAACATGTCACTGACCATTAAAGCTTAGAAATGAGAAAAATCAATGAAAAAGCACATCTCATTCAAGTTCCCTGACCCATCACTAAGGCAGGGGTCTACTACACTTTGATGGAGCCAGCTGCTCACTAGACACAAAGAAACACTAATTCTCCTCCATGCTGCTTCCACGCGTGAGCTGGACGATCCTCCTCACTGGACCATCTTACACCTCAATTCTCCTCCTGCTCACCTCACCACTGCACATCCTCTTCTCTTAGCCCTCCACTCTTCATCATCATTACCATGTGACTCCCTCACATCCGTCCAAGATACTGTAAAACAAATGTTCGAAGATGCAGAAGGCTACCAAGCTGGCATTTCTACACCTCTTCCACGGCCTCACGAGCCATTTTCAATGGCAGCTCGACCTTATTAAACCTTTTTACAGCTCGACTGAGAGCATCTTCACAAGGTGAAGAGCAGGGCAGTTTCCAATACTGTGGCCTGCTTCATTAAGGCCAGTTGCTGCCTACACATTAACTTTCTCTTAACAATTCAACAGAATGCCTAGTTATAAAACAAAGAAGTTGTCTGGTAACTGAGCATAAGATAGCTTAACTTGAAACAAAAAATCTGAAATTAACAATTCCCGCTAGATAAAAATACTGAACTTAGGAGAATAGTTACTTCTCAACAAAAACTGAAAAACTGAACTGTTTCTTCTCTACCTTACAGTCAGAGAATGTTTAAGAAAATAAATTCCTGAGTTACAAGAACAATTTTGCGGTATTAAAAGAATCAAAGTTCTGAATTTCATACACTCTTCCAACCTAGCAAACTGAAAATTGGAAACAACCACTTGAACTAACAAAAAAAAAAAGATTCTGAGCGTAGAAACTGTAAAAAATAACTATACACGATTGAACTACCTTCATTTAGAATGGTGCAAAACAATTTACTGAAAAATATTCAAGCACACACACCACATTGATTAAAAAAAGCAGGGGCTGAAAATTAAAAAAAAAACATAACCCTTATACCACAGACCAATATAACATAGGTTTATCAGTCCAAAAACAAATTGAATATTAACTTAACAGTAAATATACCAGCCCCAATATAAATTAGAATATTAAAGTTAGGTATCAAATATCTCACAATCAGCAGAATAACATTAATAAATGACAATTACCAGTTATAATTGCAAACGTAAGGAACTTATTGAAACTAGAGAAACTAAAAAAATGTCCCTTCAACATTTCCTTGAGTTTCTGATTATAGTTTCTAGACTATATTTATGAAGGGTTGTTGATATCTATAGGGCTCATGGGAAACCATAAGAAACAAATTGCAAATAATAATTTAGGTATGGAGCCTTATTAAATCAATTTACACCATTAGCAGAGGGATATAATAAACAATTAGAAGGTATAAATATAAAGAAAAGAAAGCACCTCTAAGAAAGGCATCACTTTAGAATTGGACTAAAAGACATAGAATAATTATCAGAGCCATTAGTAGTGCATTACTTTGCAAGTTCGACTGGATTATGACAAGATATTAATATAATAATTCCAGACCTAATCACAGGCAATTAAACACAAAAGCTGCCTCCATCAGAAATATACTACTTGAGAAGAAAAATGCAAGGAAATCCCAAATAGTTAAGTGAGAACACATCAATGAAACGGTAATATCTAATCAACTTAATATAAATTCTGTTAACCAAAAAACAGAACTTATTAAGCAATCAGATAATTCTGGCTCGAATTTAATATTACTGAATAAACCACCCAAAGATTCATATTTCCCATGAAAACCCCACTAAGGTGAATAAATCAAACCAAGCAGGAGTTTGAAAATGGAACAGTAGAGCCACATTTAAGAAAAACACCAGGCATCCCATCGTGGGGAAGATAAAGACGGAAATGTATGTAACCTATCGATATTACTAACACAACAAAAAATTCCATGGATATACTATACCTGAAAATACCACAATGGGAGGAAACAAAATATTCTCAGTAACGGCGAGCACTACCAAAAGAGCGAGAACCTCCATAGCCACCACCGCCACTGCCTATAAAACCAGGTGCAAAATCTTAATTAAAGATCAAGACTTCGTAATTAAATCTCAAGTGAACTACAAATGCTTCTCCAAAATTATACCAGTAGAAATTTATGAAACGGCGTTAAATAGTGAATATCTAACGTATTTACCTCCATAAGGAGTCGCTCGTGCTCCTGGAGCAACAGAACTCTTAATTGGTCCACCTCCAAAGCTCTGCTGGTAATTGCCTCCAGGGCCACCACCAATTCTGTCTTCTGCCCAGTTAGAGCCACCTAAAAATAAATTCATAAAAAGAACATTGATTAAGAAATCATAATAAATACTACCTAAATAGTTGGGAGTATTTTTTCTCCTCTCGGAATATTCTAAACCTATGTACTTAAAACAAAGTACCTACTAACTTATAAAGGAAAACACAAAGATAGTATTCGTGCAACCATCAGTTGATAGAACATGAACGATGAAAGAAACTAGGGGGGTCGTTAGCATAAACCACCTCGCAACGTTAGCAAATTCAACTTAACTGTACTGTCACGAATCATGAGCGAAGAACTGGGGCTAGCATTTACGAGAAAATTAAGCCAACTCACCTCTCCAAGAAGATCCTCCGGCTCCTCCAGTAGGTCCACCGCGGCCACCTTCGGGCCAGTCTCCGTCAATTCCACCACGGAATCCATCTCCGCGGAAAGAATCCCCACCCCTAGAAAACGTCTCACCCCCTCTGAAATTATCATTGGCAGCAAACGAATCTCCCCCCCTGAAGGTATCACTGGCTGGGCCACGGAAATCGTCACGACCTCCATCACGATAAGAATCCCCTCTGTATGGACCATCTCTTCCTCCATAACCACCACCGAACCTTGCTCCAGGGCCAATATCGCGACCGGAAGGACCACGCTCATAGTCACGCTCCCTCTCTCTGGGACCTCCAAAGTCCCTTTCTCTTGGCCCACCAAATTCACGCTCCCGTTCTCGAGGTCCACCGAAATCCCTTTCGCGGGGACCGCCATAATCTCTTTCCCTAGGACCACCGAAATCTCTATCGCGGGAATAGTCTCTCTCTCTAGGCCCGCCGAAATCTCTCTCCCTTTCCCTAGGTCCGCCAAAGTCTCTTTCTCTAGGCCCACCGAAATCCCTATCTCCCCGGGCCATGTATTCCCTTTCCCTTGGTCCACTAAAATCGCGATCCCTGTCTCTAGGACCGAAATCTCTCTCTCGCGGACTGCCTATTTCGCGGTCCCTTCCACCTCCTGCATACATTGGTCCCCTGCCGCCTTCGCGTTCTCTTCCTTCCCTCCCACCGATTCCTGGGATCCTACCAGTCTGCTGTAGGGAAACCATATCGGCACGACTGAGGGCCTTCCTTACATTCACCCTACGTCCACCGATGACGTGATTCTTACTCACTGGAATGAAGAAGATAATCATTAACCCGAGATGTTAATACAATCATGATTAGTCTTAACTGACAAAATTTAAAAGCTGAAGGCATCAGGAATACTGCGCTGAAAATCTTAGGAGTACTTACATACAACTTTATCCACAGCGTCATGGTCACTGAATTCAACGAAGGCGAAGCCTCTTTTTTTTCCAGTCTCCTTCGCCACCATAACATGAATGGACGTCACTTTACCGAAATCGGTGAAGTACTTCCTAAGATCCTGCTCCTCCAAGTCATCACTTAATCCTCCAACGAAAAGTTTTCTAACCGTAAGACTGGCTTCGGGCAACCCCATATCCTGTATAGAATAAGAGCGGATGAGATAAATAGGCTTACAAAAACAAAAGATGTCCTAAGGATCAAGACGTTATTTAAGTTTTATACCTCTCTCGGGACCGCTCGCTTCGGTTCGACTTCGCGTCCGTCCACTTTATGAGGTCTTGCGGCTTGGCAATCGTCAACCATGTAGGCCTTCGAATAAGTGATAAAACCAAATCCTCGAGACCTAAAATAAAATAATTCAGATGATTCCAGATAGATAATTTGCCTCGCCTAACAGTTCCTCAAAAACCAAATATCTGAAATTCTACTTCCATAGTTTTAGGTCACGAATAGTTTCCCATTAGTAATTCTTATTATAAACTTCAAAATCTCTTTCCCGCAATAATTGCCCAAGATGAAAGCTACAAAATACAGCATCACTATTGGATGTTGAACAGACCGCCATTTTGAAATTAAGAAACGCTTCTCTGACGCCATTTTCTACGCAGAAGCCGGCATCAGGGAAACATCCATTTTATAACTATAGATTACTACAATAATTACCTTTTGGTGATCGGATCCTTCATCACTACTACATCAACGATTTTTCCCCACTTCTCAAAGTGTCTCTTTAATGTCTCTTCTGTGGTTTTGTAGTCCAAGCCCCCAATAAAGAGCTTTCGAAATGATACTGCCTCGCTTCTATCATCATCGTTATTACTGTTTTCGTCGTTGTTGTTGCCCTCCATTTTTTCTTTCTGCAAGAAAATGTACGAAATGATACTTTTAACGTATTTTTAATTTAATTAGCCACCGCGAGATGAGAAATAATAGCGCATTCACTTAAAGTTACAATTATATGATTTCTGAAAATACGAAAATGATTGCAAAGATACTTACGTTTTCTTCGTCGCACTTGATTTGGGGAGAACTCATTCTCTAAGCTTCAACGATTTAAGCAGTCCGTCTTCAGGCGTTAGCGAAGCTCATCCAACGGCGTCCGGCATGAACTGAGGACGAGTCGTTTGATTGGTGTTTCCTTGTCGGTTGCCCGAAGCGCCCGAAGTTACAATTCCCAAGATTCCCTACGAGTGCCGCCACCATCCGCTGTTGCCAATCACATACGGCTACCAATAAGTGTTCAAAAGTGACACAAGATGTCATTGCTGTATTAGATACAGTACGCAGACTGAAGAGCGTAAGAAAAATAAGCCATAAGGAAATTCTCGTACAACGCAGTTAATTGGAGGTATTTTCGTCATAGCCTCTTTTCTTATCAATAACAGTATTTCATATAGAATATTTTCCTTGCACTTTATCTAGTTAAGTTCATAATGTCTAACGTTATTGACATTAATATGGTAAGACCTTCATTTTTGCGGAAGTGATTTAGATTTAATTTCGTTGACAACTTTCTTATTGAGCTGCGTTGAGATTTAAAATTAGCCCTGCAATATCGCATCGCCTACTGCATATGCAACCTGCTTCTGTGGGTATTGGAACGAATCCACCGTTAACTTGTGTGACTCATATGACTGTGACGGGATATCAGATTTTCGCAGTTATCAGCCTTCTGTTTATGGTGCAGACCTTGACCCACTGTTACTTTCTCGTATTGTAAACTATAATGAAATCCGTCGCCTTATATAAAATTTACCTCAGATGATACAATTCGTGTTTCATTTGTGTTTTTACCTTTATTACTAATCCTCGACGACCTCTATTTCACTTTTGTCTTATTGTTGTTATTTTCTTTCAGCGCAGGCCCTTCTTAGTGAAGGCTGCTCCAAGTAACCTCAGGACTTTCTCCTCAAAGTGATGCTGGTGTTTCTTGTTCACATTTTGTCTCGAAGCTCGGTCAGGTGGACCGTTGCTGTTAGCAGCGTACATTTTCTGCATGCTCGGTATGGCTGAGTCTGATTTGCCTTCTTCCACTGTTTATCCTTGGACAACAACTATCTATCCAGATGATAATAATGCCACAGATCCTTCAGCTCCCATATATGACGAGCACTTCTGTCAGTGGATCCTTTATGTTGAACTGGGAAACTCGAGGTAACCTCAGGTTCTGTAATACTCATAAGTTTTACTTCATAAATTTGATGACTCACGTAAAATTCCCAAGGTTTAAGTGCTTCAGTAATCAATTTCTGTAAGCCTAAATCTTTATTTTTGAGATATGAATCTATTTTTTCCTGTTAGTCTTCTCTAGTAACTAGGAATAATGTAAAGTTCTTTATTTTTCAGAGTAAGAGCATGGGATCTCATCATCCTTATTCCAAATGTATTATTCTTGTTGTTACTGGCTGCCAGATTCAATCGAGCCCGCCTCAAACTCCGAGCCACCACTAGTCCTGTCTTCCTCACATTTTATATATTGGTATGCTTAATTTTTATCATCACTAAAATTCTACATGGTATTGATGTTCCGTTACCCAAAATAAATTAATTATAAGAACGAAAATCCAAGGAACCCACAAGTATAAAATCATATGTAATGTAAAGAAAGGTCATACTTGAATACCAATATTAATTATAATATTAATTTATACACCAAAGATCAAAAGATATAGGTTCTCTCAAATAAAAATACGTATAAAGGTGAAAATTACAAACAAGATAACATATCAAATGAATGTACAACGGCTAACAGGAGGTGACTGACTGAATTGTTATTTCCCTCCCTAAGAATTGATTAATTTTATTTGAGCAATAATTTTACATGGTTCAAAATTTTTGTTTTCTCTTCAGTATCCTGTTTTGTAACTGAATCCTATCAAGTTTAATATCTTATCTACTATGAAGGGATTTAATTTTGGTAAAAACCAAGCTCATTTTCCATTGGTATTATAAAGTTTCAAAGCTTTCATAATTTACTGTCTTGAAATTTGCTTGCTCGTCCACTCATTTATTCATTGATTTAAGTCATTTTCTTTGAGGTTTAAATTTAGAAAGCATCGTAAGCTATGTGATTCACAGCAACTTAGTTCATATTTTGGAATATTCATAGTATGGAAAGATATGTTATCAAAACTATTATAAAAAATGAAACATTATTTTTCATTTATTTGTTCAGTATCTATGGATGGATAACATGGGATACTAAACAGAGGCCATATTTTTCTATCTTCAGCAAAAATAATGTAATGTTAATAATAAATCTTCATATAATGTAATGTTTGGATTTAAATTATCGTCTAAATTTAGAATAACTTTGAGAATGGTAGTTCTGGGATTACGGTTACTGTTAGGATGATAGATTTGTCTTTTCTTTCTTTCAGGTTTGCATATGTAGTGCAATGAGTGTGGCAAGGTGTATTGTTTCAATGGGGGTTAGCGGTGAATGGGCTGCTGCTGGTGACAAGGTGCTCTGGGTTGCTGTCAGGTTCCTATTACTTGCCACAGAAATGAGTGTCCTCTGCTTTGGATTAGCATTTGGTAATTCCTTGCGGTGCTGCTTAATTTCTTGTTTTATATCCTGTCTTGGATATCACTTTCCATACCTGGTGGACTTGAGAGACTTATCAGTCATCCAGTTGATAACTGGCATAAATTAAGTGCTTCATAAAACATATTAGCAGTAAGATATGTAGACAGCAAAGCTAAAGTATGTGATACCACAAGGTCTTTCTAGTTCAAGCATATTTTTCAAATATCGTATAATTTTTAGCCATGTATGTAACTTCTTTTCAAAATTGTACCCACTGCCACCAGATTGTGCACCTACTTTCTAATAATAATAATAGTTAATTAGTTAGTTAGACCCTTTATTGTCGAGGTTAGGCTCACGTGGGCCTCTCTTCCAGCTAACCTTGTATATTGTCAGAATATGTACAGATGTAAATTAAAACAAAAAGACAGAGTTGAGTGTGGGAAAAAATCTCTGCAACTGAAGGTTGATCAAGAAAAAAACCCATGTTGTGGGAAAACACCCACGGAGAAGGGGGTTGAAAAAAACCTGTGTAAACACATTAAAAATAACCATGAAGTATTGAAAATTATCAAGATTCACTAATTACATATATATAAATGAATGAATGTACAGGAAAATAAAAATGTTAAATTAAAAGAGAGAAAAAAACATTCACTAATCCTGAGTGGGAAAGAAATTGAAAAAAAATCACGCATCATAATGACGTATCCTAATAATGGACTATCATCATCTGGTCTTCAGCCTGTAGGCAAATCCCAAATATCTCTACTTTGCCCTGTTTCAAGCTTCTTTGGTCTCCTTGCATCCTCCTCTCTTCACCTCATCTATTACTTTCAGCTTTCTCCTTCCGCTATACCTTCAATTGCTGTAGTTATAATCCCTTTCCCTCTTACAATATGTCCAATCCAGTTTCCTAGTAGTAGTATTGTTAAAAGTGCTTCGACAGCTTAGGTCATTTCGCACATTGGCACCCACCGGGATTCGAACCCGGGACCGCTTTCACCAAAGGCAAACGCGCTGTCCACATGACTATCCGGGAGCCTTCCAGTTTCCTTTTCTCTTTTGTAGTGTATGGAGTAATGTTTCTCCCTCTCAAATTCTTCTTAGCGCTTCCTCATTTCTCATTCTATCCATCCATTTGATTCTATCTTCCTCCTTACTTCTCAAAAGCATCAATAATACAACGTAAAACATAACATGGTTTGCACAACCATGCATACCATAAATAAAATAGACTAAGTATCAATAAGAATTGCTTAAAAACTATTCCTATGCCTACATGGTTTCAGTGTAAAGTATAAAATTTTCTTGTTTTTGTTTTTAAAGGTCACCTTGAAAGTGGAAGCAGTGTTCGTCATGTTCTTTCTGCAACTTGCTTCTTGTCTCTGGCATTTTCCGTGGCCCAAGGATCTCTGGAAGTCAGGTCTGCGTTGGAGATGTCAACAGAGCCTCCAGATCTTCTTGGGACTCTTTCTTCTACGCAAAATGATCACCTATCAAGGCATAAATCACCTAAACACATACGAGAACAGGATTATCATCTCTTTGCACATGGTGGAATGTTGTTCTGGTTTGTTTCATCCGTGATATTTGCAATGGTGAGTGTCTTGTTATGTGTATTTTGTCATATATTTTGTATTCAAGTATTTCTAATGTAGGTAAATTTCATTTATAATTTTGCTCAAGGGGTTTATGCTAAAATTAAACACTTGTGGTGATACTCCTTGTATCGCCACCGCGTTATCTCTGTATTGTTGCTTGTTATTTTAGTTAAAAATAACAAGCATTATTAACTTGGAACTGAGAGAATAAAGACGATCTCAAAACTCGTATTTTGATAGTCTTCAAATCTGTTACACGAAGTCGAGGTCTTCTCACGCGAAAGTTTCAGAAATTCATATTTGATTGCGACAGTTGTTTTGTTATATGTCTAAGTCGTCGACTACATTAATCGTCGGCTACACACTCATTGGTGTGTTACCCAAGTTCTACTTGCAGTTTCTACCGTTTGTTCAAATTATCTTGTCTATAAGTATTATACACAAAACCTATACTATATATAAGAGAGTTGTGGCCCTGAAGAATTTTGTTGCAGAAAGACGAGTTCTTGTCATTTATTTTACCTTTGTTACTCAAAATTGTTGATACTTTGAACAAAATCTACTTCTCTGAATAAGATGGTGGGTTAGGGTTTCGTTTCTTCTTAGTCAAAAATGAGGGACTTTGTGATAGAATATAACAGAACTGAAAAATAAGTACTTGCACGATCACAGGAATCTTCTACTGATAAAATAATGTTCATTTTCTAATGTACAATCAGTTTTCGACTGAACTTGAAGTGTGAGGTGCTTCTCAGCTGGGTATTGCATGTCTTAAGAAAGATAATGAAAAGGTTGAATAGTTAAACACAAAGATGATTTAATAGTTTGGGAAACTGCTCTATGGTATCATGACTCAAATTTAGGGGAAGACGTTTCAGTATTGAGTTGTTTCTGTCTTTTTATTGTGAAGGGGCATATTTGCCATAAATCCTTGCCTCTATGAAATTTTATAACATCTAATTTTTTGTTCTGTCTACAGGTTTATCTGACTATCCTAATACTTCCTTGGACTCGCCTTAGGGAAAGACTGGCCCTCCCAAGTAAGTTTATTCTTCATTTCTGTTCCACTCTAAAATGTACATAGTTTTCTATAAGCTTGAGTGTCCTAAGTAGAGTTACTGATACCTTTTCAAATTCATCTGCAATTGAGGAAAAGTATACTTTGTTGTTGATATCTGTGTGTGATAATGAGTACTGTTCAGGAACTGATCATTGTTGTATTTTAATTACATTGTCTTGGCTTGCCATATGGAATAGGGACAAGGGAAAAGAGCCTATGTTTAACTGAGAAAGGAGCTGTAAAGATATATAGATTCAAATCAATGCTTTCATACTATTAAATTTATTCCAATTAAGATACTTAAAAAATACTAATACTTACTATGCGGTTGTTGTATGCCTAGTTTGATAATATCTTAATGTTGCTGGACAATGATTTTTAAACATTGTATAAACTAAATAGCTTAAGATATTTAAGTAGTGGTTAGTACAACTTGTAAAAAAGCAGTAATATTATACATACTTTACAGTAATTACTTTAAGTATAGATATAATGATGCTATTTTGCCGTAAATTAAGGTGAACGTCATTAATAATAAATTACCGTGAAAAATGTCATTTAAGGTGAAACGAATACCTCCAAAGATTGCATCCTATTAGATGTAGATTAGACCTACATGGTGTCGCGCATTGCTGAATGTATTGTACTAATAAATTATCAAATAAGGAATCTTGTATTATATTTAATTAGTTATTAGTCTGTTATTTCTGTTGGTATTGGTACATATATATGTACGATATGTTTCAAGGTGAGTTGCTATAATTACTTATTCTTATACAATGACAAGTAGAACATACTATTTCTTTTCATTTAAGGTATGTTAAGCTGCTTCTATTATTAGTAAGTAGTATGTTTATTGAAGATTGTTCAGCAGAGTGCGAAAGTTAGTGAGAATATTTGGCTTGTGATGAAGAATAAAAACTATTTAGTAAAATAAATGTATATCTGTTTAATCTGAATTATTTTTTCGACTATGTTTTCAGCCAAGAGGTCGTTTTACATCTATGTCCTCTGCCTCTTCCTATTGGATTTGACTCAATCTGTTGGAAGCGCTCTTCTCTTGACATTTGAAGATGATGATGCTCCAGATCGTGCATCTGGTCTTCACAGTCTCCAAGATGATGCTGCATTGGCTGGACTGTGCACTGTGGACTTGACTTCTATCTTGTACTTCACCTTACTAACACCTCTCGTGTATCATACGTTCCTCAGTGAATTTTTTGGGTAAGTGACAATGAAACAAAGGCTCTAAATATCAAGTTTCTCGATTTGATGTCCAAGGAGCTTACCTTAGGAATTAAAGCTTTTGGGGTAAAGACTTATTTCAGACGTAGCTTTTATTGGTTGATGTTAGGTCACAAGCAGTGTATGTTTAGTATAGATTCAACAAAAATGCCAACAGGTTTAGGTTACTTAACAGGTTTCAGCAATCATTACGACTAATCACCTTACCCACTGAATGTACAATGTTCAGTAGTTGGTTTTTATGTTCATATTTTTCATTTTTAAGTACAGTTGTTTAATTTTCAAAGCAGTCTTTTAGTAGCTGCTCAAGAATTTCTGCATTTAAAACATGCAGATTTAAAAATCATCCTTTCCAAAGTTCTTTTAGATTATTAATTTTTTATAAGTCACAATAAGGATGCTCTTTCTGCTGCTGTCCTAAATGGGTTAAGTTTATGTTACTACGTTTTGTTACATAGATAACGTAGCATTCCTTTGGGCCATGTATATTCCTTTCGGTGAAATATCCCAGTTAATTATCATATGAATTTATAATGGTTTCATTCTTTTACGCTGTAAGGGTACTATTCACTTAATGAAATTGTATGTATTTTAAATGTATCATTATGCATAAAAAATGCATCCTAAGCCTTCATTTCCAACTCTCTTGCAGCAGAAATTATTTCAGGAGCTTCCTCTGAGGAAATACTAAATAGCTTAGCTAATAGCTTTTCCTAAAGACACATGCAAGATATTGTAAGATCATTTTAACATAATCTACTAGTAGTTAAGAGACCATAAGAAGAAGATAATCTCATTAAAGCTTTTAGGTTATGGGATGAAATGTTGCATGCACTCTCTCATCATTTATATAACCTATCTTTACAGGGTTTCACAGCCCAGTATCCTGTTCTCTTACAAGGCTCAGGTAGATGATACTATGGAAGGCGAAGGAGAAGGGGAAGATACAGTGTCCTTGCCACACCATCATTCCTTCTCATCGCTCAAGACTGACTCTGATTACATCTATCAGGTGCTGAAATATCGTACTGAATTTATATGCCTCAATGTGTTATCAAAAATCTAAATATTAAGTGTGTTACGATTTTCATAACATTGATTCTGCTCTCACTTTAACATCCTGAAAATGTATGTAATATATTGTTTTCAGATGTGGGTCATTTTTAGCCCTTCTATTTTTAGGACAGAGTCAGTTGTTAGGTAATTATCTGGGCGATATCTCAGTTAATATTTTCTTTTTTGAATCTTTAGCTAATAATTTAGTTTGTTGATATCATGATTGACTGTAGTACTGCTTGACTAAGAGAGACTAAGGTGTTTCTATATGGAATGCCTAGAAAAGTGGTATTCTTAGAATCATTTTGCTACAATTAGATACTCTTCACTTGAATTCTTTCTGCGTGACAAAAAACAGAACATCTTGCCTATTAAGCCTCACTCACCATCCTCCTCCCCCCCAACTCGTCAATACAGGTTATTTACAACCTATGCAACTTACAACTTTTCAACTTATAACTGAGCATCTGGAAGGGGCATGATGGTGCTTCTCAGCTTGGTAGTGCATGTCTATATAGAGATGATAAAAAGATTCCATAGTTAATTGAAAAAAATGGTTAAATATTTATTTATTGAGAATGGTAAGAGGCTATAAAAGTAATTTAAGGAAATCAACAAAAAAAGACACAAGTATTGTAAATAACTTATATCTTTTCTTGATGTTAAATTTAAAAAGTTAGAAATATTTTTAGAAATTTTAGCAGTCTGCCATTTTGTTTCAAAATGGCATGTATAGGAAGTATTTATATCAAAATCAATCAAACAAAAGAGTATATAATAGGATGGAATGTTTTTTCACTTTTTTATTGAAATTTTATACCTGGCAAAAGTGGCCCACCCATATGGACATTACAAATATTAATTTTTTTATCAAAAAATATCTTGTTTGAATTTTTGCCTCAAAGTTTTTAAATTTTGACAATATCATCACAATTGTTATTATTTTTTTGGTCAAAGTCATTGTTTTTCTGTAAACAAATGTCTCTTGCAATGAAAACTGATAATCACTGATACAAAGAAATACAATGCTTTTGACAAAAAAAAATTTATGGCAATTTTGATGCTTTTGTCAAAATTTTGAAATTTTGGGGCAAAAATTCAAGCAAGATATATTTTTATTTTAAAAAATTTATATCTGTAATGTCCATATGGATGGGCCACTTTTGCCGGGTATTATATTTCAATTAAAACAAACGTGGAAAAATGCTCCATCCTAGCATACATCTTATGTCCAAATCGACTAATGACCTGTCTGTTGGAACTGAACATGGTCATAAGTTGACGACTGATTCTACTTTACCAACAGTTTAATGAGATTTGTTGAATTTATTTTCAGCCTTTTGCTTCAATGTATAAGATGGTAACATTCTAATTTTTTTACGCAGAACAACAGTGTTTACGACAGCACCCAGTTTGATCATAATGGAAGTGGTGTGACTCCAGTCAACGCATTATATGCAGCTTCTCTTCAGAGTCCAGATAGTATCACCGGATACTCCATCGACAGCCTTGAGGCTCAGTCAGGAATTAATGGAGGAAACAGCGGAATGCCCAACCACCCTCCATCTGCCGTCCTACCTCTTCACGGGCGAGGTTACCAGCAAGAATAAATTCCCACATCTGTTTTAATTACCAATGGGGCAAATAGAAGGAAATTTCTTAACTCGATACAAACCAGGAACCAGTTAAGTCACATTCACTTCTCGTTCTTCAGAAACGTTTTTGTAAAATTAAATATTTGGTGGTATACACAGAACTATGCATCTCTGAATTACAAATTTTTCCTATCTTTCCTTCTCGTTTAAATGTGTGACTGCATTTACTGTGGGTAAAGTTAAAGTTAGTCCTCTGCCAGAGGCAGTTATTGCTGGCAGGTGCAGAATGATCCAATTTTGGTCAAACGTAAGGAGATTCATTCCTTGTGGTTGGGCCAGATGTTACTGTTGAACGCCTCTGTTCATACTTTGATGGCTCACCAGTGGCAGCAACTTTGTGTGATATTACCCCTGAATTAAGTCCTCCCTCATGCCATTTCCTACCTTAATCGTGTTTTAATGATTAATAAGTCTGGATTAATTACAGAAACTGATTTATAATCATCTTACTTTTTCAATAAGGTCTCTGATGCGATGGTTTCATCATCGAATCAGGTGGTTTACTGTCAATTGAGATTTTTCCAGGTTCAATGCAGCCCTCAGACAGTGGAGTTTGTTGAACTATGGTCGATACCAATGAATTGTTAACTAGTTATTCAAAATCGCAAGAATTATTATATGTTGTATGTGTGTGTGAGTGTAATATCTGTGTGGATGTCTGGTAATATTCCTCTATTGATAATTATTGCAAGCTTATGGAAAACTGACTTTTTATGAAATGTTTTTCCAGAAGTTATAAGTGTGAATGAAACAAGCATTGCCTGACCTATTTTTGCTTGTATGTTGAACAAAGATAAATAAGAATCATACTTCACGAAGAAAATTTTACAGACAATCTCAAGAGTATGATAATCCAAGCTGAGGAAAAAAAGATATTAAAGTTGCACTAATTGAAAGATGTGGAATATTCAAGTGGTGAGAAGTAAGGATTGTACCAAACTTACTGCAATGTAACATTGTTGATAATATCTAGTCTTTTATTCATCTTTCATAAACTAGCCTCCCTTGTACTTATTTGTAATAATTGCCATTCATTCAGTTATGTAAACTACATACTCTTTGTAGAGAATTGATTGGTTTTGTATAGCTGCGGTAGTAAGCAGCACTCTAAAACATAGCAGTTTGCTATTTTGTAGTTATAATTGTGGAACGATTCGAGTTAGTGAGCAAATGCTTGATATTGATGATGCTGGTTAAAGCGTATTTTATAGCTGTGCACTAGAAAATCACTTTTTGTTTCTTTGCTATCTTGAATTCTAAAGAGAGTTTCTGAAATTAGATATTGGGGAAATTTTCATGCACATTCATGCATTTTAACTCAAGCCTATAAAATAAATACTCCTTTCGGTTCCTTAATTAGAAGAAAATTGTTTTGATTTGCTAAATTTGTTGCCTCGTGGATTGTATCTAGGAATGTTTGCAAAGCAGCTGTAATTTAGGAAGCACGATCCTCAATGGATTACTCTTTGTTTGGAATTTGTTTACTTTTTATCAAGCGTAACATCATCTATCACTGCTCAGATCAAAATCACTGCATTTCAATTCCACTATTTATTACTCATTGATATTATTAACTCTAATGACCAAAGCACTGACCATGACCATGTATATTTGCTTTATGGTACTGTTGCATCACAAAAGAAGGAAACATTGGCAGTGGCAACAAGCAGCTGTACAGTCTTTAAGTGGAATGAGATGAAAATATGTGATAGTTCAATTATCTTTGGAGCATTACTCAGCTATTTATTTAAAAAATATTGTCTTAACCAATCCTTCTGGATTTATTTTGCAGACACTTATCACAACATACCTTGTTACTCTGTCCAAGCATTGTTTACCTTATATCGCATTGGTATCACTTAAATGTATAACATTATTATTATATTCTAGCAGTTAGTTGAAGAGAGAAGCATAATTTCCTCATAATACCTTGTCAGTTTTCTTTCAAAAGTAATATTTTCAGTCAGTTTCCCACACTTCCCCATCAATGAACATTAATACTTTTCTTCATTCCGTACTGCATCCGCTTTTGAAAAATTCATCTTCCCTTATTTTTTATATTTCATAAAATAAATAAATTATATTTAAAAATATATTGTAAATCTTTAGGATGAAAAAGCATTGAACAAACAACTTATACTTAAGCTTGAACCCATAGGTGGCTGCTGTGATTGTTTTATTGGTGCCACATATTGATGTGTATATGTATCATGTATGTGAAAGAAGACACAGAGCGCCATTCATTGATATCAAACAACAGATGTTCAATGTTAATCTTCCATAGTCATTTAATTGCCTGGATTCCTTCATAAAATAATTTATGGGTTTGCATATACATTGTAAAGCTTATGAAGCTATGGTTGATACTTTGGTATATTTTTCATATTTAAAGAAATCCTTCAACAGTTCTGTGCTGCCAGCTGATGAAAGATTGAAAATGTTAAGAAGATTTATGTTGCTCTATTTTATAAATGACATCCTTTCAAGTTATGATTTGCAAAGCTTTAATTTTTTATGTATGTAAGAATGATTTATCAGAAAAATATCAATTACGAATTTGATTTGGAAATATATCAGTTGTCTTTATGTATCATTCCATTATGTTGTAATAAACTTGTATTTATTGTTGGGATTTTGTGTGGAGAATATTTTTGCCTTTTATTTGTTTTGAAAAATAGTATATATTTATTTGTTTTAAATTTCAACAAAGTTAATTTCGTCTTTAATTCTCCAAATTGGTCTAGAGTGTTCTCCTAGATTTTTTTAGTTTCTCTTGTGATTTCATTTGTCAGTGAAGAGTTACTCTTGGACTCTAAAATTAATAGAAATATGCATGGAAAGTTTTGATCTGGTGATTGATTGCAAAATTATTACGTAAAATCAAGTAGTATGACTGGTAGGAACATGTACCACAGGCTGATATGTATAGATGCTCACAGGAATGTTTGGTAATGCCTCATTGGATTCGAAGTCTTCTTTATTAAGAATATTATTTTATCAAAGCCTTCATATGTAATATTGTGACGAATGGTTTAATTAGGTTCATGAATGGGTGGAAAATTTAATTGAAGTTGTGATGGAAGCCAAAGGTTTACTTAAAAACTTGCATCTTGGTGTAATGTCATTGTATGCTTTTATTGTTGGTACATATTAGGCAAAAATTAGGAGGCCAATTTTCTTTGTGGTTCATTCTACAGAACGTCACACTGAATAACAGACCCAGTTTTCTAAGAACGATTTTTTAAATTCATCAATGGAGGCATATTGTGATCTAATTTCTTCAGTAATGTATTTAAATTGCTTTACGTCTTCAAATGCCAACAAAAAACGAATTTTTGTATGCTTGTAAATCCTGTGTTTTGCTCATACATTTTTCGAAAGTGTATCTTTGGAAATGTGCATTTAAAGTAATGATTTTCAACGTTGTACAAAGATGGATGTCTGGAAGAAAGATGCATACTTGGTTTTGCACGCTTCCATTTGTGCTTGACATTATTCCACTTGAACAACATTGCTCAGAAACCTATTGATGCCTGATGCTGAAGTCTTTTTATGGACTACAATATTTTGGTGCACAGATTGCCACAACATCCGTCCAATAGTTTCTCCTCTGTATTTAGAATCGTGAACTAATTACACAAAGAACGAAGCCTGATGTCATATATTGCACTTATTTTTACTTGTATGTATACCACTATTCCAAGTCCATGTTCATTACTAATGAAAATGGCTGTGTGAGATTAATTTGTGAAATATTGATGGAAATTGGAGTTATTGATTGTTACTGGAATTCATGAGATATCCCTCATCAGTGAAGTCTATTATAACATCAAAGTTGGTGTATAAATTTTAATGGCTTGTGTGTTTTCTTGATAATAAGTATTCAGACAGGAAAATTTCACAGTTTTGGATTTATTTTCTTAGATTCATGGTCAGAGATATTTTCAGCTGTGGATTCAATGTGGATCTTTGGTAAAATGTTTCTTTATTTTCACTCAATTTAGTTCATTTCTTCTATTCAATAATGATTTCTACATTCGATATATCAGTCTTATTTTGATCCATTATGGTTGAGGAATTCTTCATGTCCTTGTATGGTAATCATTTCCTTTTTTGTATTTTCACGGGCAGTTTCATGATACCATTTTTGCAACTCTAGTGAAATGGCAAGTCTGCTACTTCTGTGTTTTGCTTGGAGTATTGTTTTGGTCAAAGTTAATTAGGGTTAGATATGTGTACATTGTCCTTACTAATGCAGCTTAGTTAGAAGTATGTGAATGATTGGCAAATCACCACTTACATGTTAACTATTGGGATTTATATGTAAAATGTATCTGTATCATTTCAAACATGGTCATCATTCAAGGAATATTATTCATTTTTTTCAACAAATTACATAAGCACTTTTTCAAATTGACATAGTTGGTGTACAAAATGGTACAGTGTTGACATGAGGCTAATTTGTGAAGAAATCACTCCAACCAGTTGTAATACCTGTAAATAAACATTCCTCTGGAAGATTCTGGCTTATTGATCATACTTTCAGTTTCTTAATTTAAGAAAATGTTACCATATCCCTTTTATTTGGAAGTTACTATTGTAGAGGCTTTTTAATATCGCTTTCATGGTATCATTTTCCATTTTACGAATTCCTTCAAGGCTAGTTTTTATTTATCATCTAAGATGCGTTCAGCAAGTCTGTTTTCATAACATTCTTTTATTAAACTAAATAGGAAGTATTTTCGTCGGCTCAAAATATTACTTATTCATGATGTTCCAATAATTCTTCATGAATATTTAATACTGATCAGCAAGGTGGAAGGATATTAATCCATAACATATGCTATTAACAAGTTATATTATGATAAGACTGAATTAGTTTGTTATGTAATAGATCTTGCACAAACGATTTGTTTTTCCTATATAAAATAAAGACTCATAGCTTTCAATTGGTAGGCCTAATTGCTCACATATCTCTATGTTTGTTTTAATTCAGAAAGATGTTCAGAAATATTCTTTATCATTTCATCCACAACATAATTTGTTGCTATTTTTGTAGAAATCATAGCTAATACAGTTTAGGGGGTTGAAAATTTTGAATAAATTGTAAGGAGAAATTTTAATTTTGATAAAGTTTTTCATGCAATTTTTTATTTATAAATCCATTTTTCCTGTTACTAATCCTTCCTGTCATTTTTTAAAGATTTTTCTAACAACTTGATTTAATTCATTAATTGTGACTTGTTAAAAAAAATGAGAGACGGTGTTAGAATAAACTTTTCATACATTACTTTTACATTTTATTATTGAAAGACTGGGAAAAATTTTGTTATTTATTGTAGTTATATTCTCAAGTCTATCTTTACCAATCATCTGGATAAGTCCAAATATGATTGGCACAATATACCCTCATCTAATTGCTATAGGTATGCTGGAAAAATATTAATAGCACTTAAAATTTTATGGGTTACCTAACCTTTCTCCTCTGTTTATGTTGTATTTTTGCAATTCAGAACCACTTCAATCTTCCTAGATTTACTCAAATTTATTTCTTCAAGAAATATCATTGTATAAAGAGTTCTTTAGTGTCATATTAAGAATTTAAAATGAGTAGAAACTTTAACTCTCTCCTGTTTTCTACAGGTGAGCATGTTTGCTAGTAATCATACTATCATCCTGTAAAATGGGTAGGTAGCTTAATTTTATGGGAATATATTATACTAGTAGTTCATTTATGAGCAAATGTTGCCCTTTTCAAAGAACTACATGTTTACCCACATGGGTTCTTTCAGTGAGTTATAAAATACAAAGACATGAAAGATAAGAGAGAGGACTACATAACAAGTACAGTAATTACACTAAGAAACCAATGGATAGAATAAGTAAATTAACTAGACAAACAATAAAGAATACAAAAGAAAGTGGAATACACTAAGATACCAATGGATAGAATAGGTATATCAACAAGACAAGCAATAAGGATACAAAAGAAAGTGGAAATACAAGAATAATAGAAATATATAACATACAGATAGACATTTCTCCGGATATACCTATATACACATTCATTCATAGGGGATCAAAATTCTAACTTAAAATTTTTACGAGGTACTGGCCATAGCGTGTAACCGCCAGAATAAAAACGATTTTGAACCTCAGTGGGTTCGATTCCAGAAGGCCCTGAAATCCAGATTTTTTCCATTAGGATGCATTGCGGAGATATTCGAAAATTTTTCTGAGGCACTTCTCGAAAATTTAGAGTTGAAATTATAGGGATCGCTTGGAGTAGAGGTCTGCATGTGCCGAAAATTTCAGCCCGGCTCGTTCGTTGTTGAGCCCGACCCGGCCCGAACGTTGATACTAATTTTCGTTCTCAAGCCCGACAAGAGCCCGAACTTTCCGTAAATCGCCCTGTAATAAATTGTTGTGAATTGTGAACAAATGCATTTTTTTAACCCTTTACGAAGACCGAGCAATTTGTTTAAGCATTGCGTTGCAACTCTAAGAGGCTTTTGCCGCTATACAAGAAACTAACGCTCTTTAAGAATGAATAATTCTCTCCTTCCCGAATTTTCCATGGGCCCGAGCCCGATAGACTGCCTGCTTAATTTACCCGGCCCATGCAGACCTCTAGCTGGAAGTCATGCATATCCGATGAAAACTACAAAGACATCTTCTAGGATTACCCTTGGTTCGATTTCATATACACTGTTTAATGTTTCCCTGATTGTCCTTGGTTCGATCCCAGAGAGCCATTTAGATTACTCTATGCAGTTCAAATGGGGATAACGAAGTCCTAATGTAGGACCTTCCCGGTAAGATATCGACTTCATAATTTGAATTAAATAAGTTTTATTTCTACCAGGGCGTTATATGTATTCATATCTCCCGAAAGATCCTGGGTTCGACACCAGGCAGCTCTACCATTTGAAATGTATGGCAGGAATTTCAAATTTTGTAGGATTGATATGCAGAGAAGGTGGAAATTCTATGACCATGCATATGAACAGAAGTAATGAATAATTCATAGGAACTGTTTATCTTATACCTTATAATCATTGGTTGGACGCCAGTGCACGATTTGCAATCTACCATTCAATTAAACGGAATTTCGGTTGAAGACATTACCGATATATCTACTTAGAATTATAGAAACGGCCAGTTGCCCAAAACAAACGGTCAAATGCTATCTCATCTTACAAAAAGGTCCTAGATTCGACACCAGGCCACTTGGCTGCAGGATTGATTTAAAAAAATGGGGATATTGAAAACATATTTTAGGTTCTTCCTGGCATGAAATCGACTTCAAACTTTCGATTAAATAAGTTTTATTCCTACCAGATCGTTATATGTATTCATATCTTCGATAAGGTCCTGGGTTCGACACTAGGCATCTCTACTATTTGAAACATGTGGCGGAAATTTCAAATTATTTATGATTCATTTACCGAGAAGATGGAAATGCAATGGCCAGGCATGTGAACAGAAGCAAAGAATATTTCATAAAAACAGTTTATCTTTTACCTTATGATCATTGGTTCGACGATGGGGTACCATTTGTATTCTACCATATATGTATTTCAAAGGGGAAATACAGAATTAAGTTTGCGGACTCTCCCGATATCACATTGACTTGAAATTTTTATCATCAATATGCTTTCAGAATGCAAGCTACTTTTACTCGTATAACATACAGGATAAATAAAATTTACGTTTATAGCTATTTTGATCTATTGACTTATTTAAACAACATGTAAAGTTGAAAATATTAACATCATATCAATCATTATTTTATGATCGCATTATTCGATATATAGTAGAGATAATTTTTTGGGAGATAGAGGAACGTAAATAAATTATTATTACTTATTATTTTAAGGAATTTGAAAAGATATGAGGGATCCTAATAACTAAGTTAATTAATATTCTATACAAAAAAGTATGCTAGTATACTCCCTATGAACTTGAATGGAGAGCAAATCAAGTACATTCATTATGTTATCATACTGACCCAATTCTCTTTCAATGTGAAATTTAAATGCTAAAATTCTATAAACTAGTTTTCGAGTCTTTAATGGATTGAATGCACTTGTTATGGGAAAGAATCCAGCAATATTCGAAGCGGGATTATTATGTGGGGTGAAATTATCTCGAGTATACAACCAAAGGGAGAGTTAACTTATCACGTCTTGTCGGTAAAGGAATGTTTGCCACGTTTAATTATGAGAACTTTATTTCCCCACAATTAATAAATTTGAATGCCTTGAATAGTTCTTACACTTGGTTGAGATGCGTAGCCGCCGCGATACATTTTCCGCCGACTCCATTGTCAATTTTTCTATGCGTTTCAACATTTTTGGCGCCGAGTGTTGTTGCGAAATTGCCGCTATCTTTTAACAAGCTGTTGTAATTATTGACTATATCTCTCTCAATTAGCAAACAAACTATCGAATTCGGTTATGAGTTTGCACGCTGCATTAGATGTAGAAACCAATCGTCATCCTCAATTTTTTCATTTGAAGTGTAACGTATTTTAAGAAACTCGGCTTTTTACAAATTTTAGTAAATAGCTGATCCTCAGAATATTTTCATAGTGATGCAAGCCTTCGTTTTAGACTCCGTGAAATATTTACAAATTTACATTCTTGGTTGATGCGTTGTCCATCATCATTGGCGAATCCATGTGAACCCATGTGCTAACTGATAAGTCGCTCCCTCTTGATGACTTTGCAGGATAAGCAATTTACTATATGTTGAGGAGCCAAATTAAGGGCGAGATGTCTACGAATTCTATTTATTTTTCATCATCACTGAAAACTACCATTTGGTTACAATTGGTGATTGGTGACAATTGAGGTACTTATTTTATTGATGCATGAAGCGGGGTGCATAAGGAAATTACCTAAAATAGCTTCTCCCTTGTCAAGATCCTACATCCGCCTCTACTCATCAGTGTTACATTGCCTGCAACGGATTAAAGTGGCCGAAATTGTGCTGAAATATGCATTCATTTGAAATCAGTTTTTAAAATTTTCTGGAAAAAATCGAGGAAACTCCTCATTGAGGTATTGACGAAACGGATGAAGCAGTTGAAAATCGAGGAGGATCTTTGCTAAAGATACAGCTTAGTTTTTGCGGTAAGTTCCAAAACCTTGGCTTCAGCGCTGTCGCACGGCGAGTCAGTCAGTCGATTAGTGAGTGAAATTGAGTAGTTAGTGGATGGGTCTGCAATTCCCTGCGATAAACAGGAAGGATCATTTTGAGAGAAGGGTTGGGAGCGGTTCGTATACCCATCTCGGCTCGGTGGGGACGTGAATTTGATGGACGGACCATATCACCGCGCGGCATTCAAGCCACATGTCGCCAGTTCCTCTCAAAGGCGAGGAAATCGCTTCTGCGCTAAATCTTCCAATAATTCTCAAGGAAGGGATTGGGAAACGGAGGCGTTGAGCTGATCCCATCGTGCGATTTCTTGCGGAGGGACGCTGTTTTTGCCGTGTATTTTTTGCTGCTTTATCGCTCTCAGTGAGTTGATTACGAATGCCTCGATGGCTTGGGAAAGCGGCCGAAACGGATACTTCAGTGGAGAAAATGAAGAAGGATTCACGCATTGGTAAGTTTTTCATGCCAATACTCCTCGTTTCACCTTTAAAACGACTGATCCCAACTAGGAACTGATACTCTTGGTAAACTAACACCCCTGTGCTTAGCATTGATAAAAATAATCGTCTTAATCTTGATATCCTCTTCATCAGAAAATATATTAGCATTTTTTTGACAAGACTTCATTGTATGAGTTTACTTCATTATCTTGCCCGTAAAATAAAGACTGTCTTGTGGTTATAAAAGATATAAGAATATCAAAGAAGTAAGTAAATTGTGAGAATTTCTTTACAAGCTACATTGAAAATTTGTAGCGGAAGTTGAGCATTTCACATGGGTTCCAAAATCCAGGAATATGGCTTATTTGAATTACACGATGTATAAATTACATGTATGAATAGGAGAACGGAAGACCTACGAGGAAACATCAATGTAAGGCTTCGACAGCTTTTTCTTGCGCAATCAATTTAGGTGTAGTGGAAATATATGAAAGAATACAGCGCTCTTGAAAGTGAAAATTTCAGCTCTTTCATAATTACTAAGTAGGATGCTGTGTTAAATTTGATCTCGATTGTGTCCTGTGTCCTGGAAGACTTCGCTTGAAGTACGGGTACTTTAGGTAGGGTTTGAATATTTCAATGACCTTCTTTGAAGGAAAAAGAAAAAAAACTAGGTTTGTAAGCTGTTATGTACCTTCAGAGAATTTTAAAATTATATTTTAAGTTTTTATTTTTGTATGGTAAAACGAAATCGAACTCTTTAATGATATTTGGTGGAATTCCATCATACAAAATAATTTATTGTAACAAAAACACTTGTAACACTAACGTGTGTTTTGAATATTATTGTAATAAGTGTCTTGTTACGATAAATTGCATTGTATGGTAAAACGAACTCCGGCAATTAATTTGAAGAATATTTACTTTTTAAGTTAAGAGTTTAAAGTTGTTTCTGTAAAATCTATGGAATGAGAACTGTATCGCTTATCATAAGTAAGCTTTACATAATGATAACTAATTTTAGTTATGATAGGGTTATGGTCTAAGGGTTGTTTTCAAAGTTTTTATACCGTTCAACACATATTGGAATGTGGTATTAGTTTCATTGAATACTTTATTACGTTCATCGTGTTTGCGGTCTCCACGGAGGCGATTTCTGATTGTAAAAATCCCTATCATCGTTTTTATTTTCACTCTCACGATTGGTGAGTGTGACCTTCGAAAGGAGCAGGTGGCGCAACGGGCAGCTGCTTCTCGCTGTATATACTTGCATGAGTTACGTACGGGTAGACAAAATAACACTTATTTCCCAGTAAGCATCCGATTAATTTTCATCTTGTATTGTTAATTTCCTATTATCCTAGTGGAAAAATAATTTCCTCTCTTGAAGTAAGGGAAACCAATGCTTTGCAGCTCAATAAATAGTGATGCTAAGGTATGATGATGCACAGAATTCAGCGTTAATTTTATTCGAAGGAAAATACGCTGTAAATGAACCGTCCCGAATTGAGCTTTAAAGTAGAATTGGATGTAGGAGTGCGGATTTATATGGCTCTCTGAGAAAGAACCATTTAAAACGAATACCCATTAAAATGTAGTAACTTATAAATGGGCGCCATCTGCCCGTGCTAAAGCACGAATAGGCTTCGTTTACCCCGTTACCCGCTAGATGGCAGCTGCTGTATAGCAACCTGCAACGGCCAAAACTTGTTTGTTAGCAACGGCCTATCCCGAGCAACACAGGGAACACAGGCGCAGTCGTGCAGTGTAGTTGGCGGTTGAATTGCTGGCGGTCGCGTGCCTGCTATGTCTTATAAGGAAGTTTAAAGTATGCCGTGTACGCTTAAATTCGCCGAACCTCGATTGTGAACGTGATTCTCATCATTACAGTGCTAAGTGTTGCGTGTGTGAATTTATTCGACTTATTTTTAAAGTAAACCAAGCATGGATGAAGAAGGAATAGACGATTTGCCGTTGAAGTCACCCATGAAAAGGCTGGGATCAACCAGAAAGCTTCATCTTTCAAACCGTAAGTTTATTTATATCTCGACAAATATGAAATGAAAAGTTGTATAGCATCTTTTTACTCATCGTCAAAGACGCTTAGTTTTTGGGTTGTATTAATCGTTAAAAATCAACGTTTCAAAGTCTGGGAGAATTGTTGTTTTCATTCAGTCTCTATTATGAAATTCTAAATCACGTATGCAGAATAAACAAATTATGTAGAAATCGTGAATGAGAGACGACTTTACTGTCAGAATATTGTCCTTTCGATACAAAGTTTGATGTTTTGTTTAAAGTACGGACATTTCACGATTTCAAAACGAGTGTATCTTGAAATAATGAAAGTCTTCTCCCGCGTTATTCGAAGTTCTTTGAGTAAAACATATTTGTTTGTTGTGTTTAAACCGTAAACTGAAAGTGCTACAATCTTTTCATTTCCAGCGATTATTCAAATTTCACAAGGAAATTGGATTGTGGTTACTTTCTCAGAGATTTATCCCGATATCTTTCTTTATTGTTTTCAGCGAATATTTTACGTAATCCAATTATTGTCTGTGTAGATGAATGATTCGTGACGAATGTTTTGGTTAAATATATATTTAATTGCGAATCGATTATTCTTAATTTGGCGATAAGCTAATTTTAGGTTCCGGAATTATCATTTCGTATTATTTCTGTCCAACAGTTCAAAATTTTTGAATAACTGAAACCAGTGTTTCCTCAGTTGGCAAATTATATCTTTGGAGTTGTATTTAATTTATTATTTTTTGGTTAATTCAGACTGAAAAATAAGGTATTCCTTTCGGCTCATAAGTAATTGGTGAGGTCTTTCTACTACTTCAGTTGTAGCGACTGCATTTCAGGAGCTTCTTCGGGTCTTGGTTCTCTATCGCCCACAGTAACTCAATTTCCGCGAATTTTGTCTGAAGGAAGTATCGTTGTATTGAGAATGTCATTGCGTGATTTCGAACGTTTTCCCAAACATCTCGTCTCAACTCTCTTCAGAGCTCCTGTATCACACCGTGGTTTAACATTTGCGAAAGAAAGAGAAATCAATCGGTTTGTTTATTCGAGGTATTGAACGAGACGTTAATTGATGCGGCAGGAGTCAATAGTGAAAGGCTCGTTGACGGAACTGTTCGTTTATTTGCCCCGCTGTGCATGTTTTGCATTATGGGTAAGAACGTCAAGGTTAACTTTTCTCTCTTTCAGCGGCAGGCGAAATTTTATTACGGATTACGGGATTCTGTCGTCTCAAGTGGGGTTAATTAATTGGAGTGCAGCTTTCTTACTGTTGGATATCGATTTTTTTGTCGATTATTTCTTTTAATATATTCTTATTGTATCATGATATGTATCTAATATTTTCGATAGAATGGAAGCGGAGCCTCTCTTTTTCACGTAAATTTATTTCTCTATAATTATTGGTCATCATTACGCTGTCTTTGTAGAGTAGAAATGTCAGATTGTTTCTTTGTTACTCATATATTTCATATTTTACTATTATGCATTTTACATCACCTTATATTGTGTATATGGGAATATGTATTCTTGCATCCCTCGGAATTTTTATCGGAAAGCAATTTAACCCGATTGTAGATCGCATTTAATCATCTTTCAACGGCGTCATTAGCATTCTGAGTCAGTGATTGTTTAGGTGAAAGATTGACTCGGTCCAAGTTTCTTATTTTGCACTCCAGTCATCTTCGAATGAGTACCTTCAAATCGTTTCGAAACACGTCCGTAATTTGAAAGCATTCCAACTTGTCCAGTCTGCCTTCGCGGTTTGAAGCGGACGACTTGCATTATCAGAAATAAATTCACACCGCTCTGGATGTCTTTTCGATCACGCTATCTCTGTTCCCAATCAGTTGCGTCTCAGTATTATCTAATTTCCCAGCGGCTCAAGCAGTTCAAGCAGCGAAGGGGGAAGTTTTTATTAGGAAGGGTCGTCACGGAGGTTTGAGCTGGCATTCATACGGCAATGAGTTATGCAGCAGTAACAAAAAGTGACCAAGGGAGTAAGAACAGCACGAGCTCTTTAACTTTTTTCCCGCACATATAACTCTTGTTTTCGCCGTACCACAGTCCGGGCGTTTTTGCCAACTTCTTTCCATACTCTTTCCCATGGATTTTTAGTACAATTTAATAATTTAAAAGAGTAGTAGTGGTTTTAAAAACGAGGTCTTTGAGTATGGTCCCCGCTGGGATCAAACCCGGGACAACCTTCACTAAAGGCTAGCGCGCTTCCTACTTGGCTCTTCGGAAGCCTACAATGAGTTGTACGAGTTATGAAAGGAAGAATATGTATTTATTTATATGAGTAGTTTGATTTGATTTTTATAACTGGGGAATAAAAGTCCGTCTCAACAACACTAATTGTATAGAAAATTCTCTCCGTCTCTAGCATTTCATGTCTCGGAGAAACTTATATTATCTCGTACTCTAACATGGAATTGGTAAGTTTTATTATTCGCTGTAAAATGATTATGAAGGCTGGTTATTTTTAGGTAGTTCATATTATAAGCAATAGACGATTTTATGATACTCTACACTGTTATAGAATACAGTCTTAGCCATGATACTTGTCTCCGAATCATATCTATTATATATAGATGCTTCTCCGGATTCATTCATATATATACCTATATAGATAGATAGGATACAAATTCACAGCCTAAACTACAAGCGTCATTGATCTGAAATTTTTATGACATATTGGCCATAACGTGAAACCCCCAGGAAAAAAGAGACTTTGATCCTCAGTGTCATAGGTTCGATTCCAGAGGGCCCCAAAGTCCCGATTTTTCCCGTTTGAATGCATTGCCGTGATTTTCGGGAATTAAAAAAAAATACTTTCCGGATAGGTAGAGAAGTAAAACTCAAGGTGCCTATATTTATGGTCTTGGACTTTCGAAAACATCAATGACTTTTACAAAAGTTATCCTGGGTTCGATGCTAGGACGATGCAAAGATCTGCCCTTTAAAATACATGGGAGCCGTTTTTCATTATTTTTTTAGATGCACTTATCGAAATGATAGGATGTTCGTGCTTGGCTGGAAGATGTATGGTACGAATAAGTTTTAGAAAAAAATTTTCATAAGACCGTACTGTTCCTGGGTTCGAAGCCAGAGCACAATAACGTTTCTCTCATAAGGAATATAAAGGAAAAGTAGGACATCATTTGAGGCAGTTGTAACCAATATTTCTGCTTGAATTTGCATACGCGGTTAGAGATGGTGTTTTTCTTTTGTGCTGCATAGAAAGTATTGCCTGAAAGACCCGGGTTCGATGCCGGGCGGTAAAAATATCACCCATATATAATACTATGGGGTATCTTTTCATAATTTTTTTATGCATTTATCGATATGTAAGGGAGCTCTTGCTTAGATGGAAGATGTATATTAACACTTTGTTTAAGAAAAAAAATAGATAAGACCATGCTGTTCCTGGGTTCGATGCCAGAGCACATTATAATTTCTCAAATAAGGAGTGTATGTGAATAGTAGGACGTCGTTTGAGGTAGTTGCACCTAATAGTTTTGCTTGAATTTTCACACATAGTTTGATATGGTAATTTTCTATTTTGCTGCATAGTAAGTACACCAGGAAGACCGGGGTTCGCTGCCAGGTGATTAAATTGCAGCGAATTCTACGAATATTTTGAATTTTTTTTTTCTTTTGATGTCCGTCCCGATATGATGCCGATATGAAATTAGTGTTGTCGATCTGCTTGCAGTATGCAAGCTACATTTTACTCGTTATTTAATATCGCCTACCAGATCTCAACGGTATTTCACTATCACATTTAGCTACTGTCACAAGTTATTTCGTAAATTTTACGTAAGGACCATCGACGTTATTTACTTTAATTAGCTCGCTATGCAATTAGAAACCATGGTGTTTATGACCTGATTCCTTATGAGTTTCATTCCCACATTGAAAATATAATTTCCTTCCGCTGTCTACGCCGTCCGCACGTTCACGAAGATAAATATTTGTACAAATGGAGCTCCTTTCGCTTTTTGGTAGTATCCACAAGGACTTTTTATGAATAAATGAAACCGTATATTTTAGCGAAATTAAATCTGCGCGTATGCACGTTTTGTAGCGATGCACTTGAATCACAGGTGGATTTTTTTCGCGATTAATCCTTGAAGCTTTAACCAGCCGAGAAATTCACGTGGGTGACGGCAGGAGCCCGTGTGAAAGTATCACGCGAGCCACGCATTCCCCGCGAGCCTCCGTGATCAGGAAAGATTCGGATTTAAGTTTCAGAGACGCTGTACCAATTTTCTTCGCGAAATCTTTCCTTGAGGAAATCTCCAAAGAGGAACCGACATGAAAAAAGTCGGTCTCATATTTTCCAATTGCCGGTATCTGTAGACTTTGTAAGCTGTATGCTGTGTCCTAGCATGAATTTTTTCTGTTAATAGCAATAACAAATATAATAACAGTTAATCGTATTTATTTGGGCGAGATTGAGACTGAAAGCCTCTTCGTACGTCCAACCCATAACGGTTAATAGTCATTTAAACAGTTAAAACTTAACAGTTAATTTAAGTTAACAGATTGATAAGGATAAGATCCAGCATATTTCACAAGCTTACATGTATAAATTTTGTTATCTTTTAAGCTTATTTTTAAAATATTTAACATTTTACTAATGTTAGAAGGAGTGAAGAGACCAACTAGCGGGATGAATACTTTTCAGACAGACTTTTCACGACTTCCAGACTCAACCGCAATGCAATGACAGATGTAAGAAAAGTGGCGCATTGAGTAGGCACCAGATTTTTTGCGCCACCGAAAAAAGCGTCGACTTTATCCGGTCGCTTCGAAGATAGGAACGGGGAAATCCGATATCGGACCGAATCATCGGGAGACATAGTTTTTAGCTTTTCCCGTCTCTAGGGTTGATTCTTTGAAAACCCGCCATCCGAGAGCAATCTCTCCCTCCGCCCTAGACGTCGTGGTGTGGATGGATGCGTTGCGGGTGTTCCCGGTCCCTTTTTCCCGGTAAAGAGATAGTGGAAACGAGGAGGGAGAACAGGGAGTCTTTTCCAATTTTAAACTCGCGGAAGACTCTCGCACTGTTTCTCTCACTCTCAGGCGGTACTTCGGGACCCTTCTGCCGCGAGTCGCTCCTTTCTCCGCTCCCTAAAAATCCACTTCCTCTCGACGTTTGGAGAACGAGCTCCTTTTAGGATCGCTCTCAAGATGAGACTAGCCGCAGCGGAAATTTCTGAGTGGTTCTCCGGGGAAAGTTTTCACCTCTTGGCTTTTTTCCCTCTCGAGCGGGCGGTATCGGAGAACCATATCTTATTATTGATTCAAATGTACTGAGAGTCCGGTGGTAACATTAATACTAGTTTATATGATCAATTATCCATTCTGTACACTGATACAATGCTATGAACAAAAGTTATCACAACAGTATGACGTTATTGGATATCATGGAACATAAACTAAAGTTAAACTTAAAATATATAGTTTGCTTTGGTTCTTAACCCTTTAACGCATTCAGACGTACGAGTCGTACTATTACGCCCGGCGTTATTCTTTACTTCCTCTTATAGAGCCTTTATTTTCGTGTTATATTACATAGTGTACATTTATTCATGTTAAGGAAGAGTCTTTCTTTGCATATATACGTGTTTTGTATTTTTTGTTGCGTGTATTATGTATTAAATTCAAGTTTAGAATATTTATCCTGAATTTTTCACCCGTATTTATTTTTATAGCTACTCTATGCCAATGCAATGTGATATTCTGGTTTTTCCTCTCAGTATCATGAGCACGATTATAAACCACATCTTATTTACTTTAGAAAAACCAAAACTTAGCAAAAAGTTGTTTAAATGGAAAGTGATCTCAGATGGTGATACTTCCTTAATCTTGTGTACGCGTTTGCAAAATTCTTTATAAAATTGGGTGATCTAGAGATATTTGTTGAATTTATTTGCTCGCTTCTGGAAATAATATTCGAAGAGCGATAATGTGCGTGTTGTGGAGTTTAATCGCTGATTGAGGTAGGAAACAATAAAATGAACTGATATAATTATAATGTTTTCTTGGTCAATGACAGAGAAAAGTTGGTATATTTCTCCACTATTCTCCAATTAAAAGATTTTTAAAGGATAATATCAATTTAAGTAGGAGATTCGGTGATGAGGAGTCAAGTATTGTGTAATTTAGTTGCGACGATTCATGTGCATGATCTCAATTTCTGCTAATATAATTCTAAGCAAATGTACTGGGGTATCCTTCAATGATTTTCAATTGAAATATTCACCACCGTAGTGAGTTTCCATTCATATTTTTTATAGTTCAATCAGTACCTAATGGGAACTTCACAGTACAGCTTTTACAAAAAGAAAAGATATTGGTAAATTCTCGTTGGTAATAGATCCACATTGGAATGGAATGAGTTAAACCTGAAAAAATTTAAATCCCTTTCCTGCTAATGAAAGGAAGTTTAAGAAAATCATTTAAAAAATAACATTTAAGATGTGCATAATTGTAAAAATTTCTATAAATGTTGTGTGTGCTTATGGTAATATGGCATATAGTAAATATAAGATTTTTCCAGTAATTCAATTGTCAGTCGATATAAAGGAATACGCCAATTAAGTAATTTAAGCTAATTAATAATTAATGTTGTACATATTGAAAATTTCGCTCTGTATAATATATCTGTATAAATATTGAATACTCTATATTTTTTCGCATGGCTTTGGGATTTTGTTATATTTTCTCATTCATTGTATTCGTGTATGTATGCTGGTATGTTTTCCTTTCATAATCGTGCTATGAAACAGGCAATGCCACCTGGTTTTTGCTTATCTGCGGTGTATGTGTAAATATAATAAATTTGGCCGTTAGATGTGCGATATTTATGCATTTCGGTTCTGTTTTAGTAATATTTTATTCTATTGCGGTTGTAGCTTTTTAATCCATACTCCAGTGACCGCTGTAATATGGGCAGCATTCATTAAGTCGACTCTCAGCTGCTCGTTTCATCACCAAGTTGTGCACAGATCTCTTCCATGCGACAATCCTCTTTGCCTTTGTGCGCGCGTGGCATTTTCCCATCAGTCCTCGTTAGAAAACCAGCTGTTTAAGTGCCAGTAAACAATTTAACTGATACCCAAATACCGTACCCATTTGTCGGCTGGAAATAGCCCGTGAAGGATGACGCAGTGAAAATCTAGGCGATCACTCCACTAAATCCAATCCTGTTTCCTTCTTTCCCTACGACACTTCTTCCACTTCCTGCGTTATTCTCCATCACCGCTCCCCCAATCCGCTTGTCTCCCCGCTCTCTCTGAAGGGGTTGGAGAGGCGAAAGGAACATCTGCGTCTCGTCTATGGGATCGTGGTTTCCTATCCCGCCAGTTGCGAGGCCGTTTGCGGTGTCTCGGACCCGATTTCATTAGCCCATCATCGGTGGAGGAGGACGATTTCCTCACGCAGCCGTTTTGAAAGATCAATCGGCGAATTATGCTTCAGCCCGCACGGAAAATCTCGTGCGGTTACCTGTCGGATGAGTACGGTTGGGGTTTTGCGCTGCTGCCGAAGAAATGAAAATTTTTCCCCTCCCGGATTTTATATAAAGCCCTACAGCTCACCACTTAATAGACTTCTTTAAGCATTCTACTAACAGCATTAGTTCTTTTAAATCGCGGTTAGACTTAATAGATAACCAACACGTTAATACCCTCTGGCGACCGCTTACAAAAAAGAGAAAAAATAACGAACCAGAATTAAGTTTCCAGAAGTAATCTTGAACAGCCTCAAATTATGTCTCAAATTTTAAGTAGTTATAAGTAACAGTGCTCCAGAAGGGAACTTGTCCCCAATGATGGATCACTATCTCTGTAAATTCTCCAAGAAACAATGTATAGTAATCTTAGTTTAACCTTAGGCCAACCTTTTACATTTGTAATCAAGCTTTTGATTTGAGCCTTCTCCTTCAAAACACTTGGGCAAATATGAGCAAACAATTTGGATTAGTTATTTTTTAGTGATAATAAATAAACGTAAAAATCCTCACCTTTACTCACAATTCTTATCATTATTGTAAATGCAACTTGAGTTTATAATGTTAGGTTTTTAGCTTCCTAAGTTTGAGGTTTAGTACCTTAAATTTTACTGGCTTGTAAAAGAAATGGGTTCTAAACTAAACTAAATCTAAAGCATACACGAAGGTGCTAGAGATTATCGGGGAAGAGGGTGTTTTAATGGAAGTAATTAGGCGTCTGCAGTGGGAATTGGTAGGTCAAATATTTTGAGAGGGGGGACTGCTGAAGAAAGTAGATGAGGGTAGAATGCAAACGTGCAAAACTGTGGGAGCGTTAAGACAAAAGATGTTAAATGACATAATGGTTGGGGTAAACAAACAAATAAATAAAAAAAATTGTATGGCAATGAATGTGGAATATCGAGGCAAATTAACCTACCAAATGGTATAATACTTTTGTACTATGTATTGGCAACGATTCATCGATTGATGCTAATATTATTGCTCTTACGTAGCGACATGTAAAGAGCGTCTATATTTTATCTTTTTAATGTAGATTCTAACCAACATTAACTTTTTTCACTTTAGTTATCACTGGCTATCAATGAATATTTTACAAAATAATCTGGATTAAAAATGAAGTATGTGGTAAGGAATAGATATGTAAATTTCACCAACTCGATTTAACTTGGTATGCGAGGTAATATTGGATAAATCTATCCTATGGAGTAGCTGTTGGATGAGGAAGCTCTTATGCTTCTTTAATTTCCTCCCCGCTATGTATAGGGAAATCTAATTTAGTCAGCTTTTTCCTTATAGACGATTTAGAAAAGGATTTGGCCCGTTGTATATGACTTCTGCATAAGCTCATAAGTTAAATTTAATGTGAAATTCATCGAAATATCAATATCAAAACAGTGTTCGTGAATTAGTAGTTAATTTCACGTTTGGACAAAGAAGTATTTACGGGAAAATTATTTAATTGCTGTCACAATCAATAGATCGTGCAGATTACGGAGCGTGATACATTCATCATCCCTTACTCCATTAATTCTTTCACTTTTTCCCTACTTTGTTCGATAAAAGTTAATGTTTTCAACTAAATATCTGGTAAAGCAATTATTTTATTCCGATTTCTGATTTAAAGTGGATATGTTGGAAACATTTCAATGTCTAGAACAATCTACAATGTTCTTTCTCAGTAGGTAAAATCTTAATTTTCTCTCTTATCAGAAATAAGAAGGAAGTACTTGGGTTTGTGCGGTAATTATTCTCGTTCTTGAGGTGGTTTTATCGCGGAACAAAAGTATTTAATTTTATTTTAATATTCTCCCTGTCTATTATACCCGTTGTGTGTTATTGTTTACATTTTGTCATCTTGGCTACTTTCCATTGTTTACGCTCCTCCATCAGAAGTTTTGGAGCGTTTTAAAACCTCTCAGCTCGTCCCATTTATCCACGTAACTTACTTCTTCCCACGTGTTTTTAAATGTCATCTTTTTCTTTCTCTCTCTGAATGTATGGAAATTAAAAATGTGGGGAAAGAGGTTGATACTTTAAAAAATGTGTATTAAATTATTTCATTTTTCCGCAACTTTGGAATGAGTATAGCACATAGCAGTTCTTTGTGTGATTTATGTGACGCAAATATTTCTTCGGTTGGCGAAAGGTGTTGTTTATGTACCATTAGATCTAGTTTTCTTTAATTAAAAACGAAAATTAAAGAACCTTAACTCAAGATCCAAATTAGACCGCATCTGTCCATAAATGCCTTAAGATCTAAGAAAGATGTTTCTAACGTTTGTATTTACACAAATAAAGCAATTATCAACCGATCTATAAAGTTTTGATGTAGAAAAATTTCGCTTTTACAAAGAAGGATAATATATTGAGAGTATTCTTAATTAATTCTCTCAGATGCATAATTGCGTGTTTCAATTAAAATATCAAAGTCATATAAGAAACTAAGATATTAAGAGAATCATAAATTAATTGTCTCAGATGCGTTGCATAGATGCGTAACTGCGAATTTGATTAAATTATTAAATTCATTTTAATTCACATTAAATTTATTTAATAATTTAATAATTAAATAATTCTTTTGATGTTATAATTTCATGCTTGAAATTGTCTAATGTAATTATTTTCCTAGGTATTGATTAATTCACAATTCTGCAATTAAGACCTGATGTTGTGCATATGTTTGGAAAACATCACTAGCCTATAAATTCAGTATATTTCAATTGATATTAATCAATCCTTAAACATGGCAAAATCATGGACTGTTGACTATTATATCGCTTATAAAAGTGTGATCTGAAATCATGATTAAATTTTAAAATTGATCCGTTGTATAAACTCCACGACTTTCCCATCATTAACATGCATCCGACGTTTTTGGCATGCAAATCAGTTACATTTTCAATATTCATTTCTGTCGAAAATCAATATCTGGAACGCCAATGCGTCGAGGACCGACACAAGTTCTTTTGCTGTTGTCTAAAAAAGATATTTTTTGCTATATCTTTTGGTGCAACTGTATGAATATTTCTCTATATCAGAAAATTTTAATTATGAAATATTTTTGGATTACGGGTCCCTCCCGATATTTTTTACCAATCGAAATATTTTGCTAGAAAATTTGAGCGATTTTTCCTCGATGGACAACGTAAAGTAAACACATCTCTCATATCAGAACAGTAAAACGTTTAGAAGGAAATGATTACCAAATATCTTTAAGATTCAGTTCTGTGTGGGATAAACGTGGGTAAAGCATAATTTATTCCTTAATTATCGTTGCATAATTTAACAATTGGAGAGAATTTAATTTATTTCCTTCTTTAAATCATATTGTAAGGCACTATATCAGTAGTAGTAGTATCTTTTAATGTGCTTCGACAGCTTGGGTCATGTTGCACATTGGCTCCCACCGGGAATCGAACCCGGGACCGCTTTCACCAAAGGCAAACGCGCGGCACTATATCATTACTACAGAATTGTTACAGTATACGATGCTGTTTGACCTTACATTCCTTCATTCCACAGCGAAATGTTTTCACTAGACGTTCTATTGTGTTTATGTTTGGAGTCCATTGCCCTTATCCACTAATTACGGTTCTATACGTATATTGAGTCCGGAGACCTTCGTTTTTTTCATCGATTCTAACAAAATGGATTTTAAATGCATTTATTTTCATAAAATTTTATTATTTCTAATGATGGATAATGTAGTACATAATATTTTATTCCTGTAAAGAGTTGTGAAATTATCACGAAATAAAAGACAGGTTTTTGGTTGAAAAACATTGATTTGTGGATAAATCAGAATCCTTTTTGAGGAAATTGATATAATTAATAACTACCACAAAGTTACGCCTGATTCCGTGTCGTTTATTTGTGGATAACTTCCGTTCATATAGTGTTTATAGATGAATGCACAGTTCAGTGACTCAAAATATATCTCAGTTGATTAATAGTAACTGATTTAGTAGAAAATAAAAGATAAACATGAAATTTGGTAGTGCCGAAAATTTATTTCGGGTTTAATTATTAAAATCCTGGAAAATCGTCCATGCATAGGGACGTCTGGCTGCCTTATGCACGGATCGTATCGGTCATGTGCAATATCTGTCCGCTTCTCATTCCGCGTGTTGACCGCCACCCAAATCTGCCCTCTTAATTAAAGTTGACGGAGGACGGAAAATCCTCTTGCTGTTCCCTCGGAAAGAAAGGGCTCACTTCTCCGTATGATCTTATTAATACCTTGCGTTGTCAACGAGATATCGCATAGCGTTGAATCAAGTCTTTTTTCCCTCCAAAAAACGTTGTCTCCGAAAGTGAGAGAGTGTGGTTATTTTGGAACGGATGAGAGGGAGAGTGGAGAGAGGTCAGGAGAATTAATGAGGGATGGGGACGGGATGAGAGTCCCAGTTCGCAGGTTTTTTTATACCGAGGAGAAGTAGGCCATAAAAGAGGGATGGTTATGCGCTGGACCCTATAGAATGGGTTCCAAGGGTGGGAGATTGTTTATTGTTTAAGAAACGCTGTCAGCTTGCACGTTTAATCTGGGTCGATGTTAAACAAAAGGAATGTGTCTTCGAAACATTACACGGCACGTACGCAATAGAAAATGTTATTTTTTTAACGCATGCCACGTGACTTTCTGCGCATCTATGTGCAATGAGCTTTTGCGAGGAAATTTATTGGTGTGATGTATACCGGATCATTCTGAGGATGGAAGATACGTTTTAGTTGAGCGATATTGCGATCTACACATCTGTGGGGAAAATGCAGGAATGAGGATAAAATCCACTTGAAAATAAGATATCGTTACGAAACATGGCTTAAGAAATTCTTATCTAAATTGAGTTAAAGTTGCGAAGGAGTTTATATCTCAGAGGCATTTAATCAACGAAAGCTTAGAGGTGATAACAAAGATGCTTCAAAGTATTTACATAAGCCCTTTTTTATAATAAAAGTTATAAAGTTAGTTAATATAGTAAGTTATCTGGTTTACAAAATATTTTTGGCTTGAAGGAAATCGTTTGTTTTTGTCGATGAAAATAGGGCTCTCCCAAAACTGAAATAGATTCATTTACAGGATTATGTTTTTCTTAATTAATTTTTACTCAAGTCTTTATAAAATATGAAAAGTGCCCATATTTTTTTCTGTTCATGGCTATTAGAAATTATTTTTTTAATGATCCTGTCTCGTGCTTTGTTATGACCTTAATGGTAGTTCTCAAGGAATTAATGTTCTCGGGTGTGTACTTAAATGATATTATTATATTTAAATATTATAAAAATTACGAAAATTTTTATTGCGCGGATGAATTAAGGAAGCAGTTGTGTTATTTGGTACTTATTCGCTACTGTCAATTTAGCTAAAAATTCTTCAATGTTTAAGGATGTTTATTCAGAAAAGGGGCTTAGTTTATACATACGAATTATTCCACGTCCATGAGCGACAATTTTCTTTTTAGTCAATTAATAAATCTGAATTTTACTACGTTAATTTTGAACCGGTTTGATTTTTCAATCAGGGAATCGACTTCTTCATAAGAGCATTACGCATACAATATGTATGTATGCTTCACGTTTATCGTTCATCTGGACTTTTTTCACTAAGTTCTCCGGAATCTCGAGGAAAAACTAATTTTCTCATGGTTGACGAATAAACAGTGACAATTACGTGGAACTGTTTTAGTATACATGGGACCTTTTCCCCTGTCATTATGCTACTAGTGAAGACTCTATATCAATCGTTTTACATTTCCCCCTTATGGAATGTCTTTTCCTTAGCTTTCAGGAAGTTTCTAGAGCACTATTATCGTCTTGAAGGTATTTTTGAATAGACTACCGAGCCTAGCAGCAAGGCCAATAAAAAACAGAAGTACAAGATACTGACCAAGGCAAAACATACCGTAATGAATGTTCCCTGATCAACTACTTTTCAGCGATGACTTAAATACTGTTACATTATCACTACTACCTTACCAGCAATATTCCAAATATTTGTAGGCAAAACACAATTTTGCAACCTCTTACGCAGTCACAGCGCACGTAAGGGTTATTGGGTATTTGGTAGTAGTTCAATTAATAAAGAATCCGTCAACCCTATCCATTTACCCTTTCGAAACGACAAATGTGATGGATATAAAATCGGGGTATAGTGGCACTTTAGTTTATGAAGATAGTTCGTTCCAGAAGCACTTAAGTTATCCATAATCTTTATATGTCGGAATGGGATTCCTGTTCGGTCAAAAATCGTAAAATACATACAAACATTTCCGGAAAAACTAGCATTCTCTTTTAGTGTAAGGCAAAATTGAGCTGATCTTAATATGCTTTTAATTATTGAGTTTCTTGTGCACATCTTCATGTATTCACAAAACCATTGTTACAGATTCATTTGCTTTAGTCGAGTTCGAACAATAGTGGAAAAATCGTCTATGTTAATTTGTACGAAAATATAACAAAATTAAAATTATGAATGCGAGATTTTGATCGATCGATACTTTACAACATGAAGGAACATTTCCTTGATCCAATATACAAGATTGATGTACTAGTTTTTCTTCAGAAATAACATGACAAACTACCTATATTGATGTATTCACGTCATCTTCAGATGTGATTAAGTCTGGCGTGAAGACGTGAATACCTCCAAACCGGTAATGAGTTGTATTATTTGTGGAGTAAAGACTAAGTTGCGTATCAATCTTGCACTTCGATTACAAAGTTCCACAAAGTTTACGTAATCCATTTACTTGATTTTGTAAAAGCAATGACTTTTGGCTTACGCAACACGATTTTGAGTGTGTGTAGTTAAAACTTGAGGGAATCTACTCTTTCTATATATCTGAAGCAACAGCTACGAGTCTGCATGGGTCATCTTCTTGTTTTGGAAAAGCAGTGTGCGGCGAAGAGCGTCGGTGTCCCTACCGTAACTCCAGACCTCTGATTGCGGTAATTAATTCCCCATTCATCATGCTTTGATGTTTTGGAAGTCATTCAAGGGGAAACAGAAACCGATGACACGTTTTTTCAGCGTCCCTCGTGTGCCAATGGGTTCTCCTGGTGGTGACTAACAGAGTGCTGGGGTTACCGGAAACACCATCCCCTCACGCTGGGCCATAAAGGGACGAGGGACGTGTCTGCAAGAGAACGATGGCGCCACAACTTTCCAGCCTCAACCATTCCTTCCCTTCTTCCCTCGACCCATCGGTTTATTATATTTCCATGCACATTAATTCGGACCTTTTATTTGCCCTCCACGCCCTTCATTGTGTGAGGATCGTGGGGACCTTGAAGGGCCGACACTGTCTTTCCGGCGTTGTCCGTAAAACGGAAAATTAGGTTCAATTTCATCTAAAGGCTGGTCCTTTTCAAAGGGGTGTTGTGACAGGACCTCGTCGTCAAAGTTTTGTGATACCGTAACCAAAGTTGATGTTATCAAGCTTTTTAGTCGCGTTGGTTCCGGTCTCGTATACGGAGTCCAGACTGTGTGAGGAGTAGGCGTTGTAAATACAGAACTGCTGGGGTGAAGGATTGGCTTAAGGTTTTTTTCGAGGTAGAAATTATCTTGAATGATATTTAAGGAAAGTGTAGACTGTATTCTGCTCTGTCCTTTCATTGGTAAATTACTTTGAAGAATATTGCCCAGTAAGGAGAGGGGGTTGAAAAATTGTCTAAGGTCGAATTTGAAACTGGGGCCTCAACGTTGGATGGGTTTATGAACTGCCAATAATAATAACAATGGTCTTTCTTTGGAAGAGATTGAAATTGAAAGTCTTTTCTTCCATCTAACCCACCGTCATTAATTATAGAATAATTAAATTAAAGAAAATAGTATGAGAAAAATGAGAAGAATTGTGTATGTAAAATACCTAAGAGATTCTTCGAAAAAATGACTATCCACTGCTGGAAAACACCCTCAAAGTAGGGGAAAGTGAACAATCTGCGCATACCTACCGGTAATAATAACTAAAATATGAGAAAAAACATGACAAAATATATAAATACACTACTTCCAATAAATACATGTATGCGATAAATCATTCAGAATAGTCATATAAGCTACTATAACGTTTAGGTATTATATCGAAATATTCTAAATGAATTAAAATTGCCTTCCATTCTAAATTAGGAGAAGGCAAAGGCAGTAGATAGTAGATACATGAAGGTCGGTGTAAGCTACCAAAAAACGAAAGATTTGGCGTTGTATAGGGAATATTGAGGCTCATGAACCTACAAAAAGATGGAGCACTCCTAGTATCTACCATCGATAAAATTCTGTTATTGAAAAAAATATTGCAATAATTTATTATAAATATTCAACACCATTTAATCATGCTAGGTTATAAATCATCATGCCCATTTTTCTTAATATGTGTGTATATGTACAGTCAGATATTCCTTAAAATTTTTACCATTTTCTCTCAACATGTCTAGGGTTAAACTTAAGGTGTCATAATTTTTCCGAAATTTAGATCGTATAAATAGAAACAAGCATAGAATGAGTTTTGATGAATGAGGTCGCCATCGTAAATTATATTCTTTTCCAATTTGACTGACTTCCTGCGAGATATCAAGCCAACAAAGAGGGAAAATATATTAGAGCACGTTATTCGATCACCGAGGGATCAAGAAGTTATTTTTTTGCACTTGCTTACTTTACCTTAATAAAAGACTGAGTTTTAATGAGATTTTTTTCACGACGTTGATTTTAAGTGCGTCTCGATCCAGTCGTTGTCCTGATTTCGCCACCAGCTATTCATTTTGTTTCCGTTGGCTTCTATCCAGGAATAGGTCGACGGTTCCTCAGGAACATGGAAATCGCTCTCGAAAATCTCTTCGCAATATTTATGTCTCCCTACTCTCGTTTGGATACAGGAAGTCGATGACTGTATTGTGGAATGAGTCATCCTTCAGACTGTTTTTGCTACCCTTTGCTCTCCCGCACCGCATTTGATGTGCAGACGTGGCTAATTAGCACATGAACTTCCCAATAAAGAGCTCGGTTCTTCTAATTTATAAGCACATATATTTTAAATGTATTTCTAATTTAGATGTTCTCTTTACCACATTAGACGCAGGCTGCGTAACAGTTCGAAATTGTAAACGTGATGTTGTAATTTCAATAAGATGTAATATCTAATAACTCTCTCAACTGTGAGTTTTATTTTCAACTATAAGTATGGTTTTTAATTATCTGTTGGCGATGCATCTATACACAGGCAATAGTGACTTTGCCGTTACAACAAAATTTTTAAATAGACGATTATCGTCTCTAAATATATCGTCATCTTGGAGTTAATCTAATTGATGCATGAACTTATATATTAAATTAAATAGTAAAATAGCTACACTATTCCATCAAGTAGTACTTATTTATTTTTCCAATTTTATTCAATTTACTATACACATTGCATTGTTAAATGATTATATCAGTATTTCCAGCCTGATATCGGTTTAGAAAATTAAAATACCTACGTCTAAGTATCTTAAAAGTATCTTACAGAATTAGGTAGTTGTAACATTACTATTTAATTATATTTTATCATTACTACACAATTTATTTGAAGAAGTGCATCAATATGTATTTTATAGGTACATTTCCATGTGTACTATTTCCATGACGATAAAATGTTTCCAAAAAGATGTTTTACATTAACATGTCGGTTGAATTACTTGATGTCAACTGGTTGACGAAATCAGTCGTATGAAATTTATATCATGGAAGTTATAAAGTGTTTTTCTTTTAAGTTTGTTTCTACGAAATTCCATCAAGCCAGGATTTACCACATTAATTTTATTTTTTTTGCTAAAGTGTTTTGAAGTAAGGGATGAGTTTTATTATTTTCTTTGTAAAGTTTCCGTGCTTTTTATTCTATACAAGAGCAAATCTGCCTCCATATCATCCCATTTAAATCATTTGATTAATTTGATGGTGCATAACGCTGAAATAGGGCTCTAGCTTCCTTTGGGAAGGTCAACTCGTTTCGAAATACGAATAGAAGACTGTTTTCCGCTGGATAGATCTCTGAGTTTCTCGGAGTTCTAAGAGTAGAATAGGTTGAATCATGCCACTTTTGGGAAGATGCTAATTTATACCCGCTTTCCTTGATGTACTTTTTGTCCCTTCCGCCCTCTGAATACCTCGTTATTTCCTGCGGATGTTTTCCAAGCTTCGAGAGTATAAGTTCTTTAATTGACACATTTTACGCTTTATTCTTTTTTCTGATAATAGCCTTTATTTCTGTTTAGTGAATAGTATTTTATTTTGATACCAATACAGAAGATTTACGAGTGTGATTAATAGAGTAAGTATTAAAATCATGGCTGGGTCGAATACATTTAAATGTATGCTAATTGCAGAATTTGAGTAGGAGTAGGTGTTTAATCCATGGAGAAGATCTCAAAATGTTTAATATAATTATGTTTTACCATGTTAGGTTCCGTTTATTTAAGAATAACAGATATTTGGAAAACAATGCCTTGGTTTCTTCTGCGCCTCCGTACTTTTCTAGAACGTTTGCAGTTGGAATGTAAGTAGTTAATAAAATCAAACGAGTCAATAACCTTTAATGAAATAATTATTTCTCTTGTCTCGATGATAGGTTTTTAATTAAGATTCCTTACGTCTATATTTATCGAAAATACCAACTTTCGTCTATATTTTTTGAGGAATATTTTGTACTCAGAGTGCAGTGTTTATTACTTTGTTTATTTAAAACATTACGTATTCTATACTTCATATACTACATATAAGTATCTGTTTTTATTTTGTGACACTCAATTAAATTAAGCATTTTATAGACTCACGCAATGAAAAAAATCAGCATTTTTAAGTATATAATTGTTTCAACGATTCGGAATTCGGAAAGGCGGCTTTAATTTTTATTTTTATGTCTTCCGAATTCTGCTACTACTCTATATCTTTCTTAAATGTTTTGTTTAAATAATTGAGGCTTCATTTGAACATTATAATTTACCTTTAAGAAGCTCTTACATACACTCTTCAGGTGCGAATGATACTTTTTCTGATGGGGAAACCAAATTTGATCTCTTTATAATAATAATGATAAATCGTCTTTATTTGATCCAGGTTGAGAATAGAAATTTCTTCTATCCAACTCATCATCATTAATAATCGAATGATATAACTAAAGACAATAGTACGAGAGAAATTTTAAAGAATTTAGGACGTAAAAAACTAAGAGATCCTAAGAGAGGGGAAAAAATTATCCACTGCAGGAAAAAACCGCAAAGAAGGGAGGTGTGAAATACCCGCGCTAACCTAATGATAGTAATAACAAAATAAAATGAGAAAAAACATGACAAAAAAATAAATAAACAATCAATAAGTAAATGTATGTGTTTCATCGGCAAGAATAATCAGTTAATATTTGAATAAATAGTATCGATGTACATAATTACATAAAGCAGACAAAGAATTAATCAAATAGATAAAAATTAAAAAGTACATAGATTTGCATCCATACGGTACAATGATAGACAGATAAATGCATATTATAAAAAAATCGATACATTGCGTATAGTATATGTTAGTCAAGATTGCATGAAACATAGAATCTTTATAAAGAAATACCTAACAATATGACTCTATCCTATCTTTGAATTAGAACATAAAGAGTTTTCGCTTCACTTCATCAGCAAGGGCGATTTTATAACCTGTATCATTGGAGTGCTCGATCAAAAGATGGAGAGATCTTACCCCTGTTATCGCCGTCTAAAGATTTAAATCGTCTACGGATGCTTGTTGAACAGCAGCTTACGAGTTTACTTACTGCGGACGTCATCGTCGACAATGAGACCTCATGTCGAGATTTTATCGATTCGTTTTCATGGCTGGAATCAATGCGGAGATAAGTAGCACTTATCTGTATCTTAAACGCTCACTGTCATTTGCATTATCGCCTATGCCCGCACTTTTCTTAAATACCAGCAGCGGAGTACGAATCTGGAAGCTCAAATACTCCGAGTTTGGGATGCCCATGCCATGCCGTTCGATGCAAATGTTTCGTATTATTTTGATGATGGATAGGTGGACCTGTTTTGTCGAGGCTCATGAAGCCCCTCTTCCTTCTAACCTCGAATAACCACTTATATCTTCTTTGATTACAAAATAATAAAAATATAATTATAAGTTTGGGAGTGGGAAAAATACGATATTTGCATCTGAAGTTGGTAAAGATAGAATAAATTTTAATATGAAAAATTATGGAAATGAAATTTAACTTACAAGCACAGGGTAGCGTGCGACTTAACCCAAGGTTGTACAAGAAGTGAAGAAAATAGTGCCTTGGCTAGGACTCGAACCAAGGTCTACCACTTTCCGGACAGGAGTTCTAACCTTAGGACTTACGGACGTGGCTCGGTAGTTTCGTTCGTTAGAACATCTGCTCGGAAAGTGGGGAAATGGGTTCGAGTTCCAGCCAAGTCACTATTTTTCACTTCTTGTACAACCAATTCAATACGAATATTTTTTATTCATAAATACAAAAATTAAATTAAAACTTTTACACTTCCACGAAGTAAAACCTGAGCTAATTGAGTTAATGAAATACGATTAAAAGCTTAAATAATAATTTTGATAAATAAGAAATATTACATAATTTTAATATTTATCATTTAGAAATATTAAATGCAATTGAAGGTCTAGAAATGGAGAATATGGTTTTGTATTTCTGTGGATTTTTATTAGTTATGATTATAATATTGTAAGCATCTTATTAGCTCCACGTAATTCATGCCAGAGATCTTAGTTTCACAGACTTTTGTTTCATTCGATGCGTTCGAAATGCTCAAATCGGTAGAAAGGAAGTATCAACCCTTTCCGAGCCCACGTTTGAGTGGTTTCGACCGAAGGAGAGGCAAAGACAGAAGGCGTAATCTCCCGGACTGGATAAGCGGTAATTCGGAAAACGACGTCGTCTCCGAATGCTAACAGCGCTTTTCTGCTAATCACGCTTCGGTAATAGGCTTTTTTTGGTGCAGGCGAACCACTCTGCGGTGGAAACACTGCATCTTCACTAGTAATTCTTCGTACTTATCCTCCAAACCGTCTTTCGGCTTGTAGCATGGGGTGCATGACTCCATTCTTCTAATCGATTACTTTCGCAGAACAAATAGAGTTTTGAATAATTCTAGAATGTATATCACTGATCTTACTCACAGTGTCTCACAGGTCTATAACCGGAAGGATGCTTAATATTGGCTACATTCTTTGTGAACTTGAAATATTTTAAAAGGTTAATTTAATCTTTGTTGATATCCTCTACCTTCTAAAGGTTCTTATCTTGCATTTTGAAGCATTAGAAAAACGTTCAATGCTTTGTCCTAACAATTCTTTACAAAGCGTATAGCCAATCGTGTATGTACATAAAAATATTTTAAAAGTTAATTTCATTTTTGCTCATACCTTCTAAAGATTCCCATTCTACATCCTGAAGAATCTGAATAACGTTCTGTGCTTTGTCGCGACAATTCTTTACGAATCGTAGTTATAGCCTTTACATGTACTCTTTTCAATTCACGAATATAACACTTTTCAGCACGGTCCCATTTACTGGATGCTTACTCTAGGTATGACTGTCCTAATGCAAAATAACAGTGAAAATAAACGAAAAAATGAGGACCAAATTACCCGATGGCTGCCAAAGAAAAAATAATGTTGAAGCTTCTTTATTTGATGAGTTTTGGACTATTAGGTCTCTTCGTCCATCTTAACTGAATCCACCGCTTTGTCGTGATATTTCTCTACAAAGCCTTTATTCTCTATAGCCTTTCCAAGTACCAATTGTAATTCAGTAATACAGTTCCTTTATCGTGTTTACTCAGTTCTAGACTCAACTGCCATGTGTGAATTTCCATGAAGTAGGCTTCTATATTTATAATTCGAATATTTTCGTAGTTGGAGCATATAAAACCTGTTTAAAACCTTAATAGGTTTTTATAACATTTTTAGACCCTTCGGGCATACAATAACACCCTTAAGTCACCATTACACTCGAAATACCCAATCTGTCTGAGAAGTATTCAGCCTGAAGGCCGGTTGGTGCCGCACCCTCTCTGACATAAGCTACAAAGAGCTTCTAGAGTGAAATGAGGTTTACTAGGCAGGATGAGGAGTAAAGTAGTTAGAACTTGCTTTCCTCACTGAGCCTAAATGCTATAAGCGGAACATATCCACCCAAGCGAAGCTACGAAGACTCTACGAGTAACACATTTCGTGGCATTTCATAAGGAAAGACCTCAATCAGTCCAATTATTCACTCATTATTATTATTATTTGCTACAGTTAGACAGAAGTCAGGTGACAGCCCCAAACATTGTTCATTTACCTTTCGCATTCAAATTATTACATTTAAAATTCCTAAATGACATAACAATTAAGTCACGCTTTTAATAACATACAAGGCTAAATTTAATAAAAATTCCCCTATTTTTCCACCTAACACATTTACATCAGATATATTTTAATTATGTATAATAATTCATAATATATATTACTTAATATATATTATTAATATTATAATTAAATAAATAAAATTATAGTAAATTACCTTTGCTCATACATCAGTAGATTTAATTTCAGCACAGCCATGATGAAGACGGTGACAAAAGTTTTCTCTATCCTGTAACAAATAGCAAATAAATATATATTAAATTCGTCAGAATATGGTAGCAAGCCATTCCTTGTACTCCTTCCAATTCACGAATACAACAATTTTCAGCAGGGACCCACACACTACATACTGAAATACAGCGTTAATATCTCTCCGCTGCTAATTGCGTTACCGGTTAAGGTAATGGTCTTGTTTTTTCGGTGCGGGCGGGAACACTGTCTTCTGTGTCAATTGCTGCGTCTCCCAAAAGGCGAGACATGAAGCGGAGACGGATCGTAGTGCGACGGCCGTGAAATTTTGATGAAGGGAAGTGGGGAGGGAGCTCGGGGAGGAAGTGCGGAGGGCTAGACGTGGGGGGCTCAGAAATCGTCCTTGGAAGAGGCGTGTTTGTTAAGAGTTTGTGCGTGTCGCGTGTGTTCCGTGCGATCAGGCGGGGATTTCGTGTGGGCGGAATTTTAGTAGGGTTCGGCAAGATGTTTTAGCCAAGCGGCGGTGGGACGATGCGAAATACGCCGCGGATTACTTTGACGAATTTTATATCGGAATGAATGATCACGGATGCGCTGTTATTGCCAGGTGCGTGTTTTCACAGTTGAGTGGCCGAAACGATATGTGGCCCCCGGTTTTGTTGGCGAATGGCTGGTGCTTCCCGGTTAGCCTTGTGGGCATCGCGTACGGCTTTGGCGAAAGCGGTCTCGGGTCGATTCCCGGTGGGAGACCACGTGCTAAATGAACTTAGCTGTGTGCTAAGCACTTTTAGCAATGCTACTTCTACGAATTGCTGGTTAATTGCTACAGCCTTTATTACGTATGTGCTTCTGCGAAATTCCTGCGAATACCTCCAGTGTTGTAAAGTTGTTCTGTATCATCAACATTCATCTGAGGGAATAAGTATCTTTCGCTATTAGAGTATTTATTTACTACATAATACCGCCGCAATATAAGCATAATAGTTGCAAGGACTGGTGGCGACGTTAACTTTACAATATTCAATCCATAACCAATTCTAATCAACATAAAAGCATAAGAAAGTAAAATTCACGGAGGAGGCCGAAATATAGCGGAATTCCGACATAATCAAAATGATAGTTAAATAATACAGGTTTTATAAAACAAAATGGTAACTTTTACTATTCCACGTACAGCGGTTACAGTAGCGACTAGTTTCGGTTACAAATAGCCATCTTCAAGCTAAGACCAATCAACCATTTTGTGTTACAAAACCTGTTTTATTTAACAATAATTTCGAGAAAAGCATGCGCTTGTCCATTGAGTCGTTCCTCAAAAGTGGATCCTTATGTAGCTTTTCAGGAGTTTTAAGGATGAAAAATATCTTTCGCATGTTTTATATATAATACCCAATTCCCCGGTGACTACGCCACTTCCTTTGTATTCCAAGACAATTTAGCATTTAGTTAAACCGCCCAGTTATAGTATAGATAAATGTGGAATTACGTCATTACTGCTTTCGCTTGACTTTCTGGAGATGTGATACGTCGTTTGGAGGTTGACTTTGTAATTATTGCTCTTCAAATGGTATGTCCGAGACATAAAAAGGGGTTGGAAGTAGTTTTGTACATTTGATTTTTATTTGTATAGGCTATGGATATAGTTTTTTCGTTTTTAACCCTCAGTATGTAAACACCTTTCATTTTGTTGGCAGCTGTGATACGCCCGTATTGGTGAAATTTTTTTGTCATTAGCGAATCCATATTATTCCAGCCGTGGGTAAATATTACGCAATCTTATCTTAATTGTTTACACAAGTCGTCAGGGAGGACACTCGGAGAATTCGCTAGGAAAATTTTGAAATTAATTATTGCTGCCAGGGTAATGATGACGAACTCTATTACTGGTAAAGAAGATGTATTCTTGTGTTACACAAGGATATATGGGTCGAAAATAGCTTGAATTTGTAAATGTAAGCTTCGAAAACGAGGTTGTCGAGGAAGTCGTCTGGCGGTCTAATCGACTTAAGACTTTCGTGGAATGTCCGTGAGATTTGTCGTGAATGTCGCAACTGTCGTCCTTGCGGTAGTTATTTTCCGGTTCGTCAGTAATTTGGTTTTATTTGTCCTTTTCCTGTTTAAAAAAGGCTTCCACTCGCGGTGTTAAACGTAGACTCTCGTATTAGATGCCTCATATTAAATATGGGTTCAGCACACCCAAGGGATGTTTAATACGGAAGAAGACATATCCTATTAAAATTCAGGCAACAGATAAAAAGATAATTGTTGATGTTTTTTTCTTCAAGGTGCATCAACGGCTTAGGTCATTTAGAACTATTTACCGATTAAGAGTCTGACCTCTGTATCATAGTATATTCATTTTCAAGTCAGGAAGAATTGTCAGTTAGTTGAAAGTAAATATGCAATGAATGCTAAGAGTTCTTGCGATTTAAAATAAATTAAAAGTTGAGGTTGATAAAAATTTAATTTTTAATTAATAAAGAAATAGTTAATAGGATACGCAAAGCTAAACTTAAAAAAATATTACATAAGAAAAGATTAAATTCCCAGTTTTCTAAATTTCTAAATCAGTTTTTCTGGTGAAGCACAATTCGCTAGAGATGACTAAAGGCTAATGATTAATGCCTTTTAGTTATGATTAAAACTTTAATTCCGATGTGCATTGAGAAGTTCTACAAGCTAATGTCAAAGCGGTACACTTAGTTGAAGCTGATATATTCTTCTTAGTTCGAAAGAGATTAAATTCATGAAGAAAACTGTGACACGAGTAAATGAAAGATCAATTTTCTCTACCCTGTACTAAATGACACATGAAAATATTCCGTTTATCAGAATATGGTAGCAGGATAGTAAATCACCCACCTAAATTTAACGTGCGCACTACTACGGGATTCATTTTCCTATAGCTCTCGAGGAAGTTATTTCAATTTCTCATCGTTTGACGTGGGGGTCATATCCACTTAACCGAGTTTAAAGAGACGATTCCAAAGACGTGGGCGGTTTTTTTTATCTCGCGTGGGCATCGAGAGTTGATTCCGAGGTCTGTACACGCGCGCACGCCCTCGCGGGGGAGACTAACTGGGCTCGCATGACCTTTTGGCGTCTGCCTTCAAAGTTTTGCCGGCAACAGATTTGCTCGCCCTTTTTTCGGCAAAGGGTTGCGTTGGCGGATGAAGCCGAAATATTACGTAAGCACGAGATTAAAGCCAAATGTTGCCGTACGCATTGAATTCGAAGAAGACGGCTGGCGATTGGGAAGTCGTACAATAGACAATGAGATCGCTTAGTCGGTTCTATTTTAGGATTAATATTACAGCGAAAAGAGGCATCCAAAACGGGATAATCTCATATTTTGTAAATCGTGCGTATTGTGAGTCGTATGAGGGGAAAATTATCGGGACTGAGAATAACGAGTTTTCCTAAAAGTATCAAACATTTTGTTGGTCCACTCTTATTCCAAGTGGTAGAGTTTAGAACACAGCTGAAATACAAAGTAATGCACGATATTTATTTTTGGTGAATTAAGTTCCTCAATTTTATCTTGAGGTTTATCAGCTTAAAGCATGGAAAATAATTGTTTAATTGTAAATTTTTAGCTATCCTATCTCAGCCTGGGTGAAAAGCTTCAAAATCCCAGGATTTAGTTTCGAAGCGATGTATTCGCACGTGCAGAAAAATGGAACAACATATCTTTGTAGTCTTATGAAGGTAGTAATTACTTAACCAATACTTACAATGCTTTTGAGAATATCCTCTGCAGCTAATAGAGTGAGAAATTTCTTATGTTGATATCATTAATTGACAATCCCATTGATAAACCCTCACAGTTTCTTGATTGTCTTCCGAAAATTGTTTTTACGTCTCATAAGACCTAATTGGTTGTAAAAGTCAACTTTCTGTTTTTTTTTATTCTAAGACATCAAGAGAAAAATAAATGAATGTTGTATATGCCTGATTTACTTGCGGATAGTTTAGATTCTGAACAATTAATTCATCTCTCGAGTCATTTTTAAAATTTTTACGATTTAAAAAAATATCTTTGCTAAATTCCATACATTTGTTGGCCCCTTATTTTTATCAGGTATTCAAGGCTACTTTAACTCCATTTAGGAAATTGAATACCATAATTATTTAGAGAAATCATAGAAATGTTTGTCGATCAATTCTTACCTCATGAAAAATCAGTAACTTTATAAGAAAGTTGTTTATTTAGAATATTTTGAAACGTCTTCATGTATTAAGCAACCTCTTTTCCCCGTTTGCGAAATAATTGGCCTTGTGAGCCATACTTGGAATTGATACAGGATGAGGACTTGGTTGTGCACAGCTGGAAATCGGCGAATCGCTGCAATGCATCCTGAAATAAAGGATGGAGAAAATAAGGATGGAAGAAATCTGCCGCTTTGATCGGGTAGTGACATGAATGGCCAAAAATCATTACAAAATTAGAGAATAAAACTTTGTCATTTATCTTCATGTGATGCAGTTCGAAGGGTAATAACCACAGATATTATCGTTTAAGCTCAAGCTTAGTCAAATTTAAGATATACTCAGTTCAAGCTTAGCTTAAAGCAAACAAGTATACTTGTAATAAGGATAAGCTTTATTAGGGCTGGACATACATATAGGACATAAGCCTATCACAGGACTGAAACAACCACGCAAATTGAGAGAAGCAATTTATAATAATAATACACGTCTTTCATGAGGGCGAGATCGAGACTGATTAGTCACTTCTTACACATTTAATACATTGGTAATATTATTTTTGTAATTAACACCTTTAAAGTTAATCCGTGCCATTTATCCCTAAACATTAATTATCTGTTTTGGATCGGCACCCAGAACTTCATGGTTGCAAGGATTGTATTTTTTTGCTCTGAAGCAATTTTAAATTTCTGAAGTTATATTAAGGTTAAGCAGGGATATAGGATAATAGGATGTTTTCTGTTTTCATCTACGGATGCGAAAGGTATCCTTATAGCAACTTTGGAGTGGTAGGAAAGTCAGTATTTAATATTAATCCTTATTGATCATATGAAATCATCGAGCATCCGGTCGATCGAGGTTATCAAGTTCAAGTCGCTGTCATCATACTTTCGTAATTTCGCGGTTTTTTATGCTAGATAATTTTGTGCTTTCAGTGAGTATACGTCACTAATTTATTTGATAAACTTTTAAATTGACTGAATATTAATATCTCATCACTGAAATGCTGTGTTCCTAAGCTTGTAACAAGTGATCGAACTCGGAATTTCAACATTTCGGACTGTGTAATTCTTAATTTAGCGCACGAATCAAATGGTCGAGAAATAAAGAAAAATAATTTCACTGACTTGAAAATATTAAATTTTTTTGGCCTAGAATGTGTGATATTTATGAGATTCGAAACTGTGCATTCAGAATTCCGAATTATCAGGAATGTATTTAAATAGCAGTGGTGTGAAGTTAAATTTTTTTATTAATTTTTTGAGTCGGACTTAATGAAAATGCATTTTAAGAGAAAGGAAAGAAAACATTTTTCGTTTGCCATCAAACTTTATTAACAACAGAGTCTGGTGACAGATGCGGTACACTCCAAAACTGGTCGGACTTTGATATGTTACCGAAATTGTTGTTATTTTTTGGACGTAATATGTAGACATAATTGCATGCGTTACTACAAGATAATATGAATATTAACACTTTTATAGTTATTACAACAATTTAAAGATGTTACATCTGCTGCAAGTATTATTAATCATAAATTTATGTATATTTTTTTAACTTTACTTAAGGTCTCTAAAACTTTGGAAGACGTGTGGTTATTGACTGAAGGAAAATGATGACTGCAAAGGAAATAATAATGCTTTTTCTATTCTTTTCTCATAATTGGTAAAATTTTTGTGATGAGTATAATAAGGGTCTATGAATTTAGTAAATTTTGCGTTGTTCTAACTCGAACGTCAACCTTACTGGCTTATAGATACGGTTAATAGCAAAATCTGGCCCGCGTAATGCTTTGATGATGCCCGCAACTAAGTCATAGTTGACTGAACTGTAGAGAAGAGGTTATGTCAACAAAGATAATAGGACTTTTTTCTGTACAAAAGCTTAGAAAACCTTGCTCGAGGTAATATTCTGTAAGAAGCAGCTCATCTGGAATCATACAATTTGTTTTTCGATTGAAATGTTGGGCATGAGAAAAATTTTTCTGCTAAAATGACTCTTGAAATAGTTTTAAAGATTAAAATATCAGGTAATTGATTATCCTTCGTAACACGGCGCTATCCTGTTTGTTTTAACGTTAACCAATATCTGATACGCGGGTGAAAGGAGGATACGAGCCCTTCGGTTTGCAGAGAGGGTGAAATGGCTTCCTTATCCAACAATCGAAACCTGTCTTCATTCGCCTTTAATGGACTGTTTGTTTATGAACGGAGGAGAGCATTGGTGGATTGACATTTGGGATAGAGTGCTCCAAATGGTAGCGAATGAGCCACACTTTACATAGGAAGATCTTTTGTTCGCTCCGCGTCTTAGGATCCTTTTTTTTCTACTCCCACATCCTCCAAACCATATTCCTCTTTGGGATGGAACACAATGTCCCTCGTTCCTTCACTCCCATCTGATGAGTTTTCCTTCAACGAATTTTTTCAAGTTTTGTCCCTTAGCAGTGATGGTCGTTTCCTCCGAGGGAAACGTTAGTGTTATTTTTCTTCGAAGGGCAATGAATAGGTTTCCTGTCTTCGGTGAGCTTCTTTACCCCCAACGATTCTCCGCCAAAGAAAATTTTATGCGGGCCGAACTTCCTGGGATTTTAAGCGCTGCGGTTTTATTTCGGTGTTGATAAAAGTATTTATGAAGATTTTCCTTCCTCATTGGAGATGAATTTGAAGTCGCAGTAAGCGCTTCAATTCAACGAGTTACAGTGAATGATTTGTAATCGTATTCCATTGCATATGCTAATGTGGTTTGTGACCTTAACTCACTCATCTAAGGTATTTCATTTTCTAGGCTCTCGTCTTAACTATTCAAGCATAAATATTTCATGTTTGATTTCATATTTTATGTGATTCAATAACCTGCTATTTTTTATCCAAGGAGAAAGATTGACTTTGTTGGAACCCATCAGAAAATGATACACTTTAACCTTAGGTTCCCAAACCTTTTTCCTGTGGAATTTTCCATATACTCCCTAGCCAGCCTAGTATTGAATTGTTTTGTTTAAAAGCCATATCTGATTATATTATCTTTTAAAATGGGATCTTTGTCTTCCAAAACCTCTAAAAAACTCTCAAGATTAGAAAAAATCTTGGACCCTCATTTTTCCCCTGACATTGAAATTCTGTAATTCTGTATGGACCACTTTGGGAACCTACGATTTAAAAAATAGCCAATAAATATTTTCCAAATGTAAGAAAATATTTCTAAAAGCTTTCGCAAAACTGGGAATGATTGTTATAAAATTTCCTCTTGTGGAATCTTGTGCTTGACAATAAGCGGTTAGCTCGAAACCGGTTGCATTTTAAGTTTTGTTTTGCGGAATTATGCATCTTTTATATAATATGATCCCGATTATAAAATTTTCTTACAGGCATTTTAATGTAAACTGTAATTCATCAATCCGAATTTTAAACAATGAATATCTCCAGTTTCATTTTAAAATTTGCGTTCTTCTTTATTTACCTTTATCATTTTCATCATACATCGATGCAATCTCTCATTTACTGCATGAAAGCTTGTTAAGTAAAGTAAAGTTAATTACTCGATATAGCTCCTTATTTTCTATATTCAATAACATCTCTTCATTGTTTTCATGTTAATAATTGGGGGGGCTCAAACCAGAAAGAGAATTTTCTTCCTCGTAAATTCATTAACCATCCCAACTGATACATCTTCATTATTTATATCTTCCTGTTCTGGACAAAAGAGGAAAGCGAGATCTCGGCTTGAGGCCGTTCACTTACTTTAATCTTCGCTCACTTAGAGCTAAATTCGTGATGACCCACTCAGATCATCTCATCCTCTAACGAACCCACGCTTCGCGGCTTTTCTTTCAGCGTTGCCGGTGTTAGGCACCCGGCTGTACATGTTTGTGTGGGTGAGATCTTTTGCAGATAAATTAGAGCATCCGTTGTTATTCATCCCACGAGTCAAACGTGAGTGTTAAGGTTTACAGTGTTTTTATATATAGTCTTTCGCCTACCTCTGTTGCCTTATCGATGAAATTAGTTAGTCGTAAAAACAACTTTCAGTGGTAAAGTCAAAAGATAAAACTTGTACAAATTCCACAATTAAAACCCGAATCCGAAACCGGTAAACCTCTTTTTGGGTTCTATTTGTGGAATTTGGACAAGTTTTATCTTTTGACTTTGCCATGAAATGTTTTAATATGAAATTGCACCAAGCTACGCTTGACGATATTTATTTTAGTCGTCATTCACTTAATTGCGGGAAGGTGGGAAAAGGTTGTTTTTCGTTGAGAAACATCATACTCTAATATCCTCGAAGTAAAGCTATAAAACACCTTCAGTAGAACTCATAAATAATTATATATACAGCGAAATCCCGATCTAACGTTTTTTATCGGATTTATGGAAATTGGGTGTCGATGCGGAAAACGTAAGATGCGAAAAACAAAGGGTGTAGTTGCTGTAGGTGGGACCTTAAAATTTCAACCGAAGAGCAGGGAAAACGTTAGAAACGAGAACGTTAGATAGGGATCTCGATGTACAAAAAAAGCGTTATTGGCTTTTATAGGACATATATCTATAAAGAATTAAACTGATCCGATGTTACTTGATGGAGTTCTATCATACAAAATAAATTTATTGCAATGATAATTGCTTCTAAAAGAGAATTTTAAATATTGCTCAGTTTCTCCAAAAATACGGAATTAATCATAAAAGAATACTTGTGGAATTTTAAAAGTTAAATCAATTTATTCTTCACGCAATTTTCATTGCAATAAATGTATCAAATAGCTACAATTACATTTAAACCCTGAAATCCGCCAGTGGCGCGTGGCAGGGGGTATAAAACACCGAAATCTATATCTAACCTGGAGAGCTATTAGCTTATGTAATACTTCGCGTGCTACTAGAATACAGTATTACTATAGACTGTCACCTAGATGGATTTAAGTAAAAGTTATTCATATGCACAATACTGTGTGTATGTATGCGGCCCGCATTGGTGCTGGTCAGTCCACAAGAAAAGAGCTCTTGGTCATCTTTAATCTTATACCATTACGATTTTATCAAGAAGTAAATATATGGGATATCTTGCATTATGTAGGCTTCAGATGCTCATCCGTGAGTTAAATATAGATAGAGATAGTGATTAAGTAATTTTACTTAATCTCCAGGTGGAATGAGCAAGTTACACAGTACTCATATCAAGAGTTTAACCTTTTTCTTTTTCAAGTTTGATTTATTTCCCATTGATTCATATCAGAATCATTATTTGATTTACAACCTTATGAACCTATTGCCCCTTTTTCTGCCAGATTTTTCCTGGAAAGATTCTTCAATCCAAAGTTCAAGGATGAGAATGAAGTTTTCATACTTTTCCTCTTGCAAAGGCTCATAACTTTTGATTTCCCCTCGAACTTGACAGGTTTAATTTAATCTTGGTTCTTGAGTGAATCGTAATAACGCTTTCTAATCTATATGTGTTATATTGGCCTTTGTCTTATAGTTATTAAGTATGAGAAAATGGCGTTCATAGCTGTTTCATATTTAACAGTTGAAATATTGCTACGAAAAAGCGGTGAGCGTTACTCTGGATGCTTGAGGGGAATCTTCAGAAGGTCGGAAGGTTTAAAAAAACAATAAGACTAAAGTTACTCAAGAAATTCAGCGAAAGTAAGTTCTCAGATGATGTAGCAGAGATAGATGCTAGAACCTGTCGCTACTAAAATTCATTTTTTCCGTTAACCATACTTAAAAATAATCGATTAGGTAAGTATAGTTACGGTGCATGCACTGTCACACGCCGAAAGGCGGTTTGCAGGTTATATAAAATATTGATATAAATATAGAATAGGTTTTGTATAAGTATTTCCCTGTTACTATACCTTAATGAGTGGATTTTTTCCTCTTTAGTGCAGGATAAAGAAAAATGTATCTCTCATTTACTTCTAACACAGCCTTGTTCATCGATGTGACTATAGGAAAGTTACTCAGGTAGCAATGCTCCACTCTAATGGTCATTCTTTATTGAGTGCTGTAAAACGTGTCATTCGTACAATCATTGAGATGCACTGATGTAAAATTTATCCGATTGCAGAATTTAGCTCTGTAAAGAAAGGAGAGACAAATTGCATACTTATGCGACCTTATCTTACCTAGCAACTATATTTTCATCTCCATAGCTATACAAGAGTATAGTAGATAGTATATAACCAATGGTGGAGGGATATTGTTCCAATCGGTTAGCTCAATATTAACAATTAAGTTTGTTTAAAATCAGGGAAAATGGTTTCTTTGTTCGCCTAAAATTCGTCAAAAACACCAAATATAGAATATGTAGATAGGGTGAGTCGTCTTGCCACTTTTATTTAATCGAAATATAATATCCGGAAAAATTGGCTCACTCACATGGATATTACAGATGTAATTTATTTTCCAAATCAAATAATATCTTCCGTGAGAATGTTTGCCTCGAAGTTTCTATAAAAGCGTCTAAATTGTCCATAATTTTAGTTCGGTTAAAGCGAAAAAATATAAAGATATTTATCGCTATATAAATTCATTAATTTATCAGCGGATGTATGCACGAGCATTAAAAAGGAGCTAGCACATTCAACATGCGCTATTTACTTCTGAGTGGAGTTATGAAATTTTCTCTGTAAAATCATTACTGTGCATTTACACCGCATGAGTCAAGAGATATCACCACCACTTCGTGATCAAACAACGGAGATAGTTTTCTCCCCCTCACGTGTATGTCAACATTTTTGTGAGCTTCGCTTCACGTATGCTCACTTTAAGCCGATTAAAAATGCCCCTTAGGAGTTGCAAGGTTGCTAAGGCGAAGTGTGTTGCGTATGTATGTACCGAGAAAAGCACCCGCAGACTGACCTTAAGTATCTTCCGTTATTCCTTATTCCGTTTCAACCGACCTTTCATGATCCTTTTGCCTTCGTTGGAAATATGGAAATTCAGAAATATCACATGACTCTCTGTTCTTAGAAAGAACAGAGAGCTTTCTAGAGCGTAAAGAGAGTGTTTTGTATTTCCACATATTTTGTAAATCTAAGTGTATTATTTTGTTCTTTTGATTTTCCATGTATTTTTTGTATTTCTGTCGTGAATTTTTTGATTTTTTTGTACTCTTGAGCATTTTCGTATTTTGTGTTGCTGTAGGGTAATCTACCCAAAAAGTAATCTATAAATGAATCTATTATATATAGATGCTTCTCCGGATTCATTCATATATATAGGGATATAGATAGACAGATAGGATACTAATTCACAGGCTGAACCACAAGGGTCATTGACTTGAAATATTTATGATTTATTGGCCATAACGTGTAACCGCCAGAAAAATTGCGATTTTGAACCTCAGTGTCATGGGTTCGATTCCAGAGTCCAAAGTCCCGATTTTTTCCATTTAAATGCATTGCTTTCATTTTCCGGAATTTAAAAAAAATACCTACCGGATAGCTAGAATATCAAAACTTTAGGAGCTTATATATATGGTTAGGATCTATCGAAAACATAAATGACTTTTACGGAAAATATCCTGGGTTCGATGCTAGGGCGGTTTCAAAAATCTGCCCTTTAAAATACATTGAGGTATTTTTTCATTATTTTTTTGAAGCACTTATCAAAATGATAGGAAGTTCGTGCTAGGCTAGAAGATGTATGGTGAGAATTGGTTTAAGAAAAAATTAAGATAAGACCGTACTATTCCTGGGTTCGATGCCAGAGCACATTAACATTTCTCTCATAAGGAATATAAGGGAAAAGTAGGACGTCGTTTAATGCAGTTATAGCCAATATTTTTGCTTGAATTTTCACTCATAGTTAGAGATGGTGATCTTCTGTTGTTCTGCATAGTAATTATCACCAGGAAGACTTGGGTTCGAAGCCAGGCGGTAAATATATCCCCCATTTAAAATGCATTGAGGTAGTTTTCATAATTTAATTTGATGCACTTATCGTAATAATAGGAAGTTCTTGCTTAGATAGAAGATGTATATTAAGACTTGGTTTAAGAAAAAAATAGATAAGACCATGCTGTTGTTGGGTTCGATGCCAGAGCACATTACAATTTCACACATAAGGAATATATGTGAAAAGTAGGACGTCGTTTGAGGCAGTTGCAACCAATATTTTTGCTTGAATTTTCACGCATAGTTAGAGATGGTGATCTTCTGTTGCGCTGCATAATAAGTTTACCAGGAAGACCCGGGTTCGATGCCAGACGATTTAATTGCAGCGAATTTTAAGAGTATTTTCAATCCTTTTTATTTTATTTGAGGACCGTCCCGATATGATGCCGATGTGAAATTAGTGTTGTCGATCTGCTTGCAGTATGCAATTTTACTCGTATTATAAAGAAGCTCTTTCATGAAGATAAAACTTTTAAGCTCCATCTTCCATTTAACCCATAAAAATATCAAAAATTACAATGAAACAAAATGTTAAAAAATACTAATAATAAAATGCAAATTTATAGAAATATTATAATACAAACATATAGAAATATGGAACTACAAACCTAACCAATACAAATATTAAAATACAAATATCAAAATACAAATATTGAAAACAGATTTTACAGTGAAAAACAAAAGAAATATAGAACGTAGTTACGTTCTCCCTAAGTTCAAAATAAAAAGTTTGATTTCAGACTCTTCCTCGTGTGTAAAAGCATGTTTCTAGCGCCTTCTACAGTCGCTCATTTAAATTAATTCGCCTTTGGTGCTGCGAAAGAATTGAAAAAAAAATCTGAGATTACTCCCTTCAAAAATTGATTTTTCCGCGGATAATACGGTTCTATAACTAATTAGGAAAATAAGCAGTGCGCCCATCCCTACCACACGCCGAATAGATGATATTAAGTAATAAACTATATAGTAAACTTTCATTCGCATTTCAGTAAAGAAATCACGCAACGTTGCTGGCATGAAGAAGTAATTAACGGCTATTTCTCTTGCCTTCTTCCTGATGTCCTTGATCAAATAATTACCATCTCCTCTTGCAATGACGCGTTCAACTGGGAACGTACACTCCTAATCCTTGTTCTCTCACTGCTCCACGTAGAATAATTGCCATATAACTGACTGAGGTCAAAAATCGCTTTATAGTTACAGCGCCCCGAGAAATAAACGATAAACTTTTAAGCGCAACTTTGGATATTCTTTTGTGTTTACGGAATTAATAATGGTTATGGTAATTACAGCGGTCCAAGTTCATTATTTTTAAGGCACGTAAACAAAGGAAACTTAATATTTTCAAAATTTACAATACCCAACAATTTCATTCTGACAAAACCCTCTTTGGGAAAACTACCTTTCCTTGGTTCTCTCAGCTACCGTGTTGCTAACACTCTCATTTCACATAACATCAAAACAGCCTCTTAAAACACCACATTAAATGTAGGAAATTTATTACAACAATAAAAACAAAATCAATTTTATTTACAAAGCAGGAATTTACAAATTAAATTGCAATAGTTGTGGGGCAATATACATCGGACAAACTAGTAGACATCTCCAAACCAGAATACACGAACACGAAAAATGCTTCCATAACAAATCCCACGCTTCACATTTTGCCAAACACCTACTTGAGGAAAAACATCATTCAGATTTTGCGGTTAAATTATTACATACTCAAAAAATGGGTCAAAACTTAACATCTTAGAACAGATTGAAATCACACAGCACTTACAGCGTAACTTCACTCTCACTAATATACACCTGTTTTCAACTCAGCCCCCCGTGCTGTCAACGGTTTCTCTCCTGTCTCCCCTCTCTCCTCCTCCCACAATTGGTTTGTCTTACTCTCCGTAGCCTCCCCCTTCCTTATTCCATTTGGTTGATTTGGTGATGCCCTTTGGTATATATTCTTGTAATGTTTTGTGATCTTTGCCTGATGGTAACTCTGTGAGTTGAATCATGTCGCAGTAGAGAAATATATTTTTGAGGAATTTTAATAAGTGAATTTTCCTTTTTCCATTGATATGGAATTCCACCTAGTAACGGCTTCTACTATTGTTTATAATTTCATTGAAGTAACCTTGATTTGATGGAATAACGAAATCGAGATAATATTGAAATAATCGTGTTTGTGGAGTTTGCATAGTTATTTCATTACGATCCCGTTTATAATTTATACTGTTTTTATCAGTAAGCCTTCTCTTAGCTTTTATATACCTTATCAGTTGAGTATTTTGTGTCATATGATAAAGTATGAGGATTGTATGAACAGCAGTTAATTTATTCCGCTATGTCTTCGTAATTAGTCGTGCACGATTTAGGAGATCGGAACAACACAATACCGTTATAAATCTCGTATTACGCTTATAATTATTTACTTAGTGTACTTAAGATTGCATTGTGCAAGAAAGCGGTGTCTGGCTTTATTTGGGTTTATTCATAGAGAGCTAACGTCCGAGTAGAGCACTCAGTCCAAAAAATATGTAACTATGATGTCAAAAATGTATAAGAAATGCTTTACTGTATCTTACAATTATTAGTAATTAAAATATGCTTTGTGTCGTGACGTTATTTCTGTTACAAACTCGTTGCCTTAATGTTTTACTCTTTCTCCGTTCGTATAAATCAAGGAGTCAATTGTGGCATCTGTTATGAAATTTTAGTATATTTTTCTTATGAGGTATTTGATGGGTTGTATTTTAAGATTCGACGGAATTAATAATGAAGCTTGATGGAGGAAGGATGGTTAGTAGAAGTTGTGACGATCGGTGTGGTTTTATTTAAACCTTTAATTAATGTAGTCTCCCAAGTTTGTCTATATCTTACGGACTTACTCGTAGAATCTGCTTAACCTTATTCTTTACTTATGGACATTGCAATATATAAATTGTGAATTTTTATGGAAATGAAAATTCAACGAAATTTGTTTTTGCTCAAAGATTTGACTAAAACTTTTGCATGATAAACTGTGTTAATGTTGCTGACATTTACGACTGTTATTTGCTATTCGTTGTTTCATCAATTTTGAGTGCGGCGTTATCTCTAGAAATTTTAAGCATTCTTCTAAAGTTGGCATATCATCATTATTCCATGAACAATCAACAATTCTGCATTTACTCTTTCCGCTACCCTTCATTGGTTCTGTGGAGGTTACCTCACTTGCTCACCGTCCGAAGCAAGTTCGCCTTTGACTTTTCTCTTATTGATATGCCTAAGCTTATAATTATGATTAACGACGTAATTTTACCACCAAGACAGCGTTGGTCCGAAGTTTTGGTTCCGCCCAAATTTATGGAAAAATTTGCACGGGAGCCCACCCCGATGGTCCCCTCCACTCTCCGAGGAACACCTTGAAGTTTTTCGGCGAAGGCCGGCGGGGAAAGTGGTTCGGGACATCTGCACACCGCCGGTCGTACACCTGGAACAGTTATGACTCTTCTTCGGAAACATCCGCGGTGGAATCGCCTCTTTCCTGCCTCCTTCAACCTATTTAGCCCCGTTCCTTTCGCCGCCATAACCAGTCTCGTCGCCTCTGTATTAATTGGGGCGCTCCGTTCGGTTCGATATCATCACCTGGCCCCGACGAACCGCCTACTTGCCCGACTTGGGGTGTTATTGGTTAAGTGATTTCGGTTTCGGTATCGACGACCGAGTCGAAAATACGTCACAACCGAAGGGATGCGCTCTTTATATAGACGTAAATTTCATTGGCTGGAAACGGGGACGTCATCACCTTTTTCATGATCTGTTACCTCACTTCACTCAAATATGATGATTATTGATTAGTAGACAGGGTAGAGATGGGCGCCGCGCCGATTACGCCAGCCGCCGACAATATCGGGCACGCCGCCGCCGCCGAAGAAATAACTACGGCGCGCCGCCGCGCCGCCGCCGGAAATTTTATCGGCGGCGGCGCGGCGTGGCTTAGATTTAAAAACAAGGTCCCACAGTCGAAAATATGCTGACAAGTAGTTCGAAGAGATACGCTTTGAACTGATAGAATACATCTCTGGTTTTCCACGAGGGCGCTGAGTTATACGTGATATCGATACGTGTTACGATTAGGCCGTTTGCACACGTGCCGGCAAAATAGGTGCCGGTGTGGGAGTCGAGGAGCACTTAACGGGCAGGAGTCACTGTACAGTGAGTCCCACCAGAAAGTGGCGTTCACTTGACAAGTGTGCCTTGCCCGGGCGGGGTACATTTTACTCAGGCGGCTATCACTTAACGCATAGTTTTCCTCACATATTTGTAGTTTTTTGTCTTAGAATTTGCGGAAACTTGTTTCTAATTATCAGACAAGTTTTAAAGGAATTATAAATTATTATATCATATCTTATTAGTAAACAAAGTTATTAATTTTAAATAAATGAAAAAGCTATTTATTGCCGGTCTTTCCATTATAGTAACTTGAGTTTTGAGTTGAATAAAACTTAAACAAGAATGTCCACAGAAAAACAAGTTCTACCAAATTTTAGCTTGATACGAGTAAAGTGCTGCTTGCATTCCGCAAGCATGTTGTAAACTAAATAGCTGATGAATTGAAAATAGCTGATTAATTGAAAAAGTTTTTTAAGATACGTGACAAAAATTTTTTTTATTATGAATTTTTTTAAAATTGCCCTCAAAGATTTCGTCAAAGTTCGGAATTTTGAGAATTTAAGAATTTGAAATTTTATTTTGGCTAAACGGTATGAGTAAGGGTAAAAATATTCTCTTGTGAGTTACAACAACTATTTAGCATTTTTAGAGAAAACATTAAACAATGCATCTCAAATACTTACGTAACCATGACCACAAATGTCTGGAAAGTCATGGTTTTCTCAGAAAATACGAAAAAAATTCGTAGCTCGAAAACAAAAGAAGATCGGACAACAAAATGAATTGCAAACCTGTAATGTAATGCCCATGTAATGTTCTACCTCTGTGTTTCGTTTGGTCCATGACTTTTGGGACACCCTGAATAGATTACTGAATGTGTAATGCGTAACTATGTAATAGAAATTTTTTTGTTTTTATCTTTTTGGTACTTTATCGCAGTCAGAAATAAATAAGTTCCCGATATTTCACGCTCTAAAACAGACCGCTCAATTTTAAAATGATATCGCAAAAAATATTAATTTAATTAACACAAAATTTTAACATATTATTGCGGTATATATTTTGAATCAAAATTAAAAATAACTTTTTCTCAGCAATGAAAGTAGGTACGATTGCAAACTTGATTTCGTTACCAAGCTCTTGGTAGAATATTTCATAATAGGTATATATAATAATATATTTCATACGTAATATAATTCATAGAATACATTACGGAAGATGTAACTTCCGCAATGTATGTTCGTTTTCGAATGTTTATGATAGAAAATAGGGATTTAAAATAACACAAATAAAATTCAGTCTTTTCTCAGAATACTATTTCGCTGGATGTTTTTAATGAATGAAGTATAGCGAAAAGTAGTAAGCAACTACTTTTTTGAACGCATTTTTCTCAAACCTCTCGACATTCCCTTGAAAATTTTCAGATGTATTTTCCCAGAATATTTACCAGGAAATTTAAAAGTATCGGAAAAAGATCATAAAAGGAAGCAAATTATCAAGAATAAGAACTTCTTCGTTTCTGAAATGAGAGTGAGTATTAAAGAACAAGTACAAACAAATTCCCTACGATTTTCCAAATTTTTCAATTAAATATTTTTCTTTTCTTATTTTTCCTTGTAAATATGATAATAATTAATTATAATTAAATTTCACTGAACAGCTTTCAATTACTTATCTCCATGTGGTATAATATTAAAATTTATTTAGGCTAACTTTCTCTTTCATCGCGTATATTTCTACTACGTGCATCAATCTCTCTTATGAACATGGGGCCGTTTGAGATACGTTGGGCTTTTTAGTAGTGGCAAGCAGGGCCGGCTTTATGGGAAGGCGAATAAGGCGGTCGCCTGGGGCCGCCAAATTTTGGCCAAATTATTACATTACAAGATTATTATTATTAATTGACTCTCAAATAACTCACAAAAAAATTAGATAGAAAGAAACTTAATAATTTAGTTTATTATTCAATGCAAAAGAGCTTGTTGTTATATTTTGTCAGGTTTACACCATTATTCAATTTGCAATATTACAAACGGGAGAGCCGCCAAATGCGTTTTGCCTGGGGCCGCCAATTGTCAAAAGCCGGCCCTGATGGCAAGCAATGTGTATTCATTACGTATCATAATTTATGTGAATACTTTGATAAAAACCATCTTGAACATATATGTAAACCAAAATGTTAACTCCAATAAGATAATTTTCTTCATAGGGTACAACAGTATTTTCCTGGATTAACTTCAATTCCTAATAATTGAGGCATCTTTTGATTTATAAAAAACGTCTAATTCAGAGTTCTTAAACATTATAATCGGTCTGAATATCTTCATTAGAGCATAGTGTACTCCCGCAACCAGCACTCCCATTGAGAGGAGTTTTAGTATATGAGGGCTCACTCTCAACGATAAGAAAAGCAGACTAGAGACACAGAGATAGAATAAAATGGTATTCATCCATGACAACTATGCGTTGTGCAATGATTTTGTTGACAGAGTGTAACCTACTGATGAATGTTATAAATATATTTATTTTAAACTCCTCTCATTCATTAATTTGCTAATTATTCTTTTAGTTTGTTTTAACTTAAATGTTTTGATTTGCGTTCATCATTTATAATTTTTTTATTTTCTGGAAATTTCAATTGAACGTCTATTCCTGGATTCCATACTTCAAAAATATGGCGCAAATGTGATGTTAAAACTAATTCACAACAATACTACATCCATTGATCGACATTCTACTGGCTATTTGTGCCCAATTTGTGATACCACTCTTTAAACGTTCTTAAAGTAATGTAGCGTAATTATAAGAAGCATGCTTTTGTGAAAATAAGGAAAGCAACGTATTGCCAAATTAACCCCTTTACGGTGCAGAGCGAGCTAGAATCGAAAAATGCTAGCCAAGAATAAGGAAATATTTTTTTAGTGTGAACTTTGAAACTTCGCATTGCCATACCTCAATAAGTTCTTATATAATATTCCCAGACAGCGTCTTATGTGAGCTCGTTTTCCTTAAATTGGAGGGTCCGAGAGAGGATAAGAGAAAGAAATATAACCTAAAAGACATGTTGCATGAAGTGAGTATTTCACCAACAGAAGCTAATTCAGAGATCTGATGGAAGTGATGCAATAATTCAAATATTCAACTGTGATCACTTAAAAAATCATAATTAAGCTTAAGGGTTGATTATTTAACACTGTATTGATTTTCCCAATGATTCTGCTCATTTGGGTTTGGTTTGAGGCTGAAGAATTTTGCAGAAATCTAAACCTGGCATTATTCGTGAATTTTGGTCAATTTTTAACCTGTGGAATTTTAATAGGTAGAAATCAGCGTAAATAATTTGGTAGTAATAGGCAGGATTTATTCGAGAGTTGCCAGTACTAAAGTCCGCACTCAAGAAAAGGATTTTTTGCCAGTTTTTTTTCGATTCTAGCCCATTGTGCTGCGTATTCAAGATAGCTCTACCTTGTCTTTATTGGTATGATATAATTGTAATAATGTACTCTCAGATATTCGAGTTATTCGCCTTTTTTTCTGCCGCATACGAACGAAATTTTACACGCCGCCGGTTACGCCGCGCCGCCGCCGACGATTAAGCAGTCAGCGTTCACGCCGTTACGCCGCCGCCGCCGGCTTCATTTTCCCCCTACGCCGCCGCTGACAAAAATCATAACGGCGCCCATGTCTAAGACAGGGACCATTTTGATGTTAGTATGATTTTTTCTAATTTCTTCCCTTTGTATTAATAATAATATTTTTTCTTGTTATTAATCTTTTTTGTTATTCTGCGAATTTATCCATTTATAATTTTATATTTGTAATTCACCATATTGCTGTTTTTTTCTGTGCCTTCGCGGTTTTTTCACCCCCCCATCCTCTGGAAGTTTTCTTGCTACGTAGATTTTTTTTTATCAACCTTCAGTTGCAAAAAAGTGCATTATTTTTCCCACGCTATACCGTTTCTATTTGTTCTAATTTATATTTGTACATATTATGTCGATTAGGTACGATTTTAAGTGGAGGAAAGGACCGCATAGGCCTAACCTCGCCAATAAAGGGTCAAACTAACTAACTTCGGAAATCTTAACGAATCGAACTGTGGCGAGTCGATTGAGCTTACGAGGTCGCACATCTATTACAGAAATCGATTCTATTGCCGATTCGGTATCCGAAGCTTGCACGCAATAACCCCCAATAGGTCGTGGATAGCGACAACTTTCGGTCTTACTCCGTTTAATCCGGAGGCCGCGTGGGAAGCCCGAGAATGTCGGGCGACGATCCATCGGCGAGAGGGTTATCCAAGCACGACTTCCGGAATAAACAGGCCCGTGGCCTTCGTCGGCCGCAACGCGCCAAGAAAAGCCTCGGAGTTCAATATCTCGATCGGTATACTTTGTCGTTTATTTTCGTTGAGAACAGTAATCCAGCCGTTGTTTATTTGCCGGTAAGAGCACTGTTCATGGAAGTATCGATAAGGGATGTTTATCCTCGAGTTTTTTTCTGGTTTTTAAGTAATCTCTTCCGTCGAGATCGTGCCCTCTCTCATCTCTTTAGTGCCAAAATTACCGCGTTTCATGGTATATGGTATACTGGATTACGAACATAAGAAACTGTAACAGCTATAACTGACTAGGTAATGGAGGTACTTACTAGATGAAAGGTAGTTGAAATGCCATTAGCGATTCCATGATCACATAGCTATGTACTTGTTAAAATTTCGTTTGCGAGTATATAAATTGGAGGCAATTAATATAATCTTGAAAATATTCATTTGTGCAAAAATGAACGAATTTTCAACTCATTCATTCCCATTTCAAATTTCGTTATTATTTACTTTTTTGTATATCTTGTTTCCATTGCTAGTATATTTATAAATATTATATTATCCTGTTTCCATTTTATACAATATTATTATATATTTACGTCGTATCTCTCACTTATTGGTTTTATCTTTTTTTATTCTTCGTGAGTAAATAACACGCTTATCCTTTCAGATTGCATGAAAAAAGTACATAACTACTTAGGAAAGTACAGTAAAATTGTTTCAAATTCTATAGCTTTTAATCCCCAGTGACCGCTGGAAACTCCCGTAACTGCGACTTAGTTCAGTGAATTGAATTAATGTTTAATTGACTCAGTAAGTGGTTGCGCTGGATATTCACTGCAAAAAAGGCCAAAGGGTGGATTTTGGTATGCAAATTCGTCACTAAACTAAAATTGTGATATTCCAGTCATGAAGCTATTCTTCGCCTCCTGCACAACTCAAAATTATGATACTCATTCACTGAGAACATTAAAGTTATAGTTTAAGTAGACAGAATAATTGGAAAAATGTCAACTCTAACCCTTTTCAACCTGGATATTCATTTTTAGTGAGACACTTTTTTTTAGCTTTAGTTTGCTGCAGAACTATTTTCTGTGCTGCCTCCATGATATAGTTCTCTAAACCAAGTTTTTCCATATTTCCTTGATGTTGTTTGACACCAGCCTTACGCAGAAATAACCAAAGTGATAACCTGGACTATCAATAACTTTCAGATACCTTTTGGTAGCCATAAAATGTATTTCTTCATAGTTTTCCCTATCTCCAGATCTTTTGATGCTATTGGCACTGCTATGATCTTCGCTGATTTTTCCCATTATTCTCCAAAATTATTAGTAATATTCAACAACCACTAGTTTCCTATGTGCCCGGGTAAACTGATGTATTTATTTTAAGATTGAGCACTTTCTATGACTCATTGTCTGTCATTTTTATTCCAAGACGTTAATACTCCTCTTCTGGTGTTTAAATTTCATAGCACGGCAGATTTTATTCAGAAGTTCTCCCTGAATAATCCTTATCCTCGACGGCTAGGAATTTTGTTGCATTTCTAAATTCATCCCATATAAGTCATTGAAATGTCAAAGATGAACGATAGTGCTTTGACTCGGCTGTTTTATTCCCAACTCTAACGTCGACACGTTCTCTTCTCCTCGCGACTGAGCGTGCCATTTGGGATAAGGTGGCTGCAAAAGCCTTCAAATCTCCTCTCCAGATGGAAGGATGCCAAGAGAAACAGTGCTTCAGAGATATGACCGTCAAAAAGATTACACCTGTCAGACTTTCACCTCGCAGTCTCGTCGTATTTGAATTTAAGATTGGGCTTGGATTCCTGCACGACGGTTTTAATCGGTCGCGGTTTTGGGCAGGTGATCCGAGAACTTTCCGTGTTTGAGAAACACCTGAATCTTTAATTCCTCGAACATTAGGAGTTTCCCTCTCTCTTGCCTGTAGCGCTCTTCTATAATGTTGCTTGTAATTTTGAAAGGATGTGTCAACTCTTCAATGCATTTGCTAGGAGATAGAGCTCTTCATCTCCGAAGAGGAGGCTTTTGTTAAGCTCAGTAAGAATTTCTCGTTCCCTAAATCTATTAGCCACTCCTCTTCTTAACATGAAATTCGTTCAACATACACAGAATATTCACCTTTAGCAGCCCACTGAAATAATAAACATATTTTCGTTATCGATTTATTTTGATGAATTTATAGCACCAATGAGGAATCGGCACAAAATTTAATTATGATTTAAAATTTACAATTATTATTTTTACGAAAACATGGTTTCGATATTATTATTATTACTGTTATTACATATACGTTACAATTGGACAACTGTCCGGTGGCAACGTATTGGGTCGCTCTACGTTAACGACTATATATTTCCCTGTGGTAGAAATAATTTTTATGTTGTCAAAATTATCAGTGTTTTATTTACTTCACTAAATCATTCTTTCTGCCCATATTTTCTTTCTATTGCTGCATTAAAGTTATACTCTCGTTTTTATTTATTTTTATTAGTCTAGAGTTAGATAGAAGATGGGAATTCCATGTCAGATTTACGTTATAAATAAACGTGTATATGTATCGATGAGTGTGTGTGTATATTAGGCGAAGTGTCTAGTATTTAGCTACCGCATTAGCTAAAAGCTATAGGAGCGCGGCTAGTAAGTATGTTATATTGGTATTTTGCAAGTGCAAATAAGTGCATCAACGTCGGTATAGTTACCGTGACAACCGTCTTTCATCAGTTGGCAGGGAGTGCATAATTTATGTATCTTCTGATGGATTCATAGTTTCGCTTCTTGATGCCTTTGATGTTTATAAAAGGCAAATGCTTTATTTGTGATAATTTTACTAGAGACCTCTGAGGTGATAAGGTTTAAAATTATTCCAGGTTGTGGGAAATATGTCTGTTAATTTAACATTATCTTACAAAGAACAAAAACAATAGTATTTTCTCAGATGTGAAAGGATCTTGTACTTTCCCGGTGTATCTGCTGCTGTAAATTTCTCAGAATTCCAACCGGGTTACAAGTACGGATATCTCCGACATTTTGGCTGCATAAGTGAGGTTTTTTCAAACCGTATGAAGTTGACAGGAAGAGGGTCTTAAAATCTCGGGTTTTTATCACATCCTTTGATAGAACGACTCATTTATATCTTTAACTGTTAAAGCGTGGAATAAAGTTTCCTCCCCGGATTATTTTCACATTAACCACACCTTAAGGCACGTGTCCACCTAAGAGTAAATAGTAGAGTTTATCATGTCACATTCCTCCGTATTCTTATCTGAAATAGCCGTATATTAACATTTAGGTATTATGTATACTGCGTTAAAGCTTTTATTATGGATGCGTGTTATCATAAGCTCCAATCTGTTGGAGTTGGATTTTATTTTTCGTTCACAATTTCCAAGGAAAATAAGTTGATGGATAGAATAGTTTTATTTAATCGACACCAAAAGGTCTATAATACGTAGCAGTTCTTGCGCGGATAACTAATTGTTTTTTTAGGATCGCTTCTGGTGAGAATTTTCTCATATGTTTTTAGAGAATATGTTATTAAATATTAGAGATTGAGAAAAAAGAAATCGCGGTCTTGCTTAGCTTCTTACATAGCTTCACATTGAAAAATGACCTTGCGCTTTATAAGGGAAGATTCTTAGACGAAGCAGTTTCGAGCCTGCCTCAACTGTTCGGTGTTCTATTCCATCACCTTATGAACCTACCGAAAGGTAGAATGTGAATGTTCAATCCATCGAAGACTTACCATATATAAATGCCATAACCCACTTTTGTATCATATCTTCAAAAAGTACGTACAATAATTTGCTTGATACCTTGGTCAATCTAATGTTTCCTGATCACGGCTGTCAACTTAAAAGAAATAACTTCTCATTAATCATCATATTTTCTTCCACAAAAAAGTTGGGTCGTGTCTTCAGGCTATTCCTGCTCACAGTATTTTTATTCGCGTCAACATTTTGTTCAGGGTAGTAACGAATTCACTACATATTAATCTCCCGGACGCACGCAGTATGAAAAAGTTGCCCCAAAGAGCGGCAGATGCTACTGATAAGGCTTTGGCTGTTCCCAGAACTCTCCCGCGCTAATTGACTTTCTCCCCGTCGGTGCGGATTCGGAGAACAGGATTGTTCACGGTCCGTGACTCCTTGTTTTACGTTAATGAATATCCATCCGTAAATTTTTACTCGGAGGATTATCTCCGTGAGAGCACCACTTCCATGCTTGCTACTTCATTTTGCGTAGGCATAGAGATGATATTCCGTAACGAATAGAAAAAAGCAAGGCAATTATTGCTAATAATGATAAAGCGATTTTTTGGGCGAGATCGAGACTAACAAGTCTCTTCTCAAGTCCAACCCATAGTCATTTTAACTTTTTTAATTCTACGAAAGGAAATACTTTGAGGGTTTTAAAAGGAAAATAATCACAGCAGCAGAAAAAACATCAGAGAGAAGGGGGTTGGGAAAAACTTCGAAACCTACGGATAGTTAAGTGAACTTAGAAGGAGAAAGCAAGTTGAGACGGATGCAAATTCAATGAATGTATGAAATGCAAGCAAAACAATATTGATACATATTCACATCGATATGTCAATAGAAATCTAGTGTGGATATCTCTGTATCACATTCCCAGTTCGGAGACTGACAGGTATTTTAAAGGAAAGTGCATAGAAATACATAGAGGAAAATAACTTGGTTGGTGTATGAAACCTAAGTCAGTACTTACTCAAAATATTCAGCCCGAAGACTGAATATTTTGAGTAAATCCTGACCTCACCACTTCAAACATTAGCTACCAAAGAACTAACATAGGGATGAGGCTTACTAAGGAAGATGAAGTAGCTCTCCCTTGATTTCCCCATCAATCCAGAATGCTATACTGACAAGAGCAAAAGGAAGATACAGTTTTCTTTAACCTCTACCAAGAGACAAAAGAAAATAACTCCATTCATCAGAATCAGGATCAGGAACGAAGTCAATGTAGATGCTCTTTCACTATTTGGTACAAATAAGGATTAATACATATTCAAAATAAAAAGACGAGTAACTGCGTTAATTTTTCAACCCGCTATCATTTGAAAGTGAATGAACTGAATTCACGCGAGCTTTACTATAAAGCAACTTTTTTCATTAAAAACTGTATGGGGAAATTGACCGATGAAATTCGGTGGAAGGGGGTCTCGCAGTATTTAGCCTCGTTAATGATCTTATACTTTATTAGTTATACTTACAATTTCCATTTAAGGGCAACTTTGAACTTGATGAATATCAGACAGTTCTGCGCCTAATCAAATCCTTTCCTCCGAGATTCAGTTCTAGTACCGAGTAATCTCTAGGTCATTGCGGTAACCACTCCGTCGCAAGCCCTTGAGCTGATCATAGCTTATGATTTATATAAGTAAAGCTCGATATTTGCTCCAACGAAAGATGGAATCTTCAGAATTACGAGTAGATCGAAGGTTACTGTTGAGCAATTTGCCCTTCAGTTAATTATGTGCGAATCTAAGAAGATTTTATCCTCTAATGATTTTTTCTGCCATCGATCTCAACATTGATATTTTTGGCAAGGAATACTATTTATTGGATTGGAATTAAGGTAATATAGCTAATGCAATGTGCACCAAGTAAACTCTTAAAGATATATGGACGAAAGTAGTCATGTGATAGTATGGAAACCAGGACTTGAACCCGGATCTTCTGACAGTTGAAAAATCCTGATTTGACTTCGTTTTGGTCTCATAAGACCTTTAACGTCCCTGTATACTTTTGATCATATTTTTGTCTAAAAATCTCTTATTTATTTTATCTTTTAATTTATCAAGCCATTAATATTCGCTTAATGAACAAGAATATTTCTGTATTTATCGGGTAGATTTTTCTTTTTTCGATATTAAATTGTAAAATTTATAGGTAATATTGACCTCTTGTATAAAACTTTTTAAAGACCAATATTTTAAAGAGTCAAAAGAATTTCCGTCCTGAAGATGTCGGCAGCTTTTGATTTTATCAGTTCCAATTTGCTACTAAAAGAACAACTAAAACAAGTTTTATCATCGTCATAAATTTGATTTGAATTTTCAGTAGCAAGCAGGACTGGGTTATTGTTGTAAAAAAAGATTCAGAAAGTTTCATGTGTATTTCCATCGCTCAACTGAAACATTCCTGGGAAATTAGAAGCTTCTATAATTCATTTTATTCATTACCTTCCATTTTCCATTACACGCCATTCGAACATGGATATTTTAATTTGTGGAATGCAAATTAAATGCTGTGAGTTTCGAGTTTTGGCGATTCATGCATACATAAATTGAGGTATACGTATTAAGGTAGGAAAATTGCCTTTATAGAAGCATGAAGTTTCTCAGTAACAACTGTGACTGTCTCGAAAGTAGCGAAGTTTGTAGATGAATGATACTCAACGAAATAAGAAAGAATTTACTTACTCCATGTACTATGTCTGAACGCCAGACGAGTTTCTTCGTCGGTTTTTCTCGCAAAACAGTGAACTCAAGTAGAACAATAATGCTCTCGATGTGACTTCAATCTCGCATACGTGCATCGCAGTTGGGGAAACAGTCGTAAACACGCATGGGGACGGGAATTTTACGACGTCCTAACCGCGGGTGGTCGTAAAGCGGAACGTCTTTAGCCGAATTAGATTGCTTATACTCTCACACAACATCGTGCATACCCAGCTGGAGTTTAAGGAGCTTTCGCGTTAAAAGCTGAGATGCCAATATTACTTCGGAACTTCTAAATTTATTCCGGGAGCAGCTGAGGGGTTGCGAAAATCTGGAAAGTATCGTCGAGATGCTCAAAATTTGATACATTAACGCTTTCAAAGAATGAATTTTTGATTTATGGATTACTCAAGCATATTGTATGATTCTTCTCCTCAAATATATTGCATGGAGTTTAAAATAGTTCTGCTCGGCAGTTGAATTCAAGCTATCAAACACTTCTTAGGTCTTTGTAAAATTTTCTTTCTATACAGGAAAAAGTATTTTTGTACTATTTATGTACCACATAATGGACATCAGTCATAGCTAATTTTTATAGTGAAATTATAATAATAAATATCTATTATTACCATATATCTGTTGCCTTGCTACAACACTACGCTGTTTTAATACTTTATTTCCCTTACAATTTGTATATTTTCACGTGAAAGCAAATCTCTTCACAAATTCACTTGTTCAGTAGGACCTGGCTTAGTCGAAAACCTCCGTAAATCGAATTACTCGAGTGTCAAATTCCCATAAGAGCATTCTTTTTTGACCTCTTTACCTCGAAGAAGTTTCGGCTCCAGCCTCACTTAGTCGAATTTTCCGAGGCCTTCGGGTTATTATTCTGGGGCTACATTTCAGAACACCTATTTCGGAAAACCAAAGAAACGTACGCAAGTTCTTTTCTTCTTCATATATTCGTAGAAAGCGACAATGTAATAAATGGTTATAATGATGAAGCCTAAAAACATTATCCTGGATTAACAGCGCCTATTTCGCCTGTTTTCCTTAATAAAAAACTCGGCAAGTCGAATATACGATATAATAATATTGTATTAACGTTTATTGTCATTAACTTACTTTAAGTTCCTTATTTATCATGCACATATTTTTAGTTACTATTTCCCAGAATCCATATGACATGGATACCTCATGAGCCATTGATTTGAATCCCTGGAGGCGATAGCTTCTCCTTGTTTACTGTCTGCAGTCCGCCCTTTCTCGATTTCATCCAGATCTCTTTATCTTCCTCGCGGTTTTTATAGTATTCACCATCCTTTCCACGGCGGGTCGTTAGAAGCTCTTTTCCTCCCCCGTGCCATTTTGACGTTCGCGAATCGGCAGCGTAATGAGAGGCAGCTGTCTTAATAGATCGCGCTATGCTGAGAATCGGTAATCCGAGTTTCACTCTTATCGTCCTTGAGGGAGAGGGTGGGGATAAGACCAGTGGAGGCGCCAACGCAAGTCAGGAAGTCGACAGAACAGAGACGGATATATACAGATGTTTGCGCCGTGGAGGGGCGTGCCCAGAAAATCAAATCCAACCCTCCTTTTCCGTCTGTTTCCATGCGCGATTTTTGAGAAGGTTCTCAAATGGTAATGGAGAGTCTTCGTGCGATGTTTAGGACCCCCCTGTACGGGATTTGAATTATATATATGGTAGATTTTGAAGCTCGATCAAAAGGTGTTTTGCAAGCGTTTTGGATGGAATTTGTGATTGGTTGGGGCGGAAATGTGACGCATTTCATTGTCGTTTGTCGGATTAGTGTAAGAAGGTATACGTATTTTGAATCGAAGATTGTTAAAAATTCAGTGCTCGGGTTGTTGATTGGGTTGAATTAGTTGATGGAACATTCTCGTAGATTGTTTGTGTGCTTATTCCCTGATGTGAGTTTATTTTCATTCTAATCTCAGTAGTATTGTTACAAATCGAGCGTTGCCACATGGCCAAAAGGCCAACTTGCAGCGTAAATTTAAATAAATAAATAAGTGCTATAGCAGCTGATGTCACTTTGCTCGTATGGGCTTCCTACGGCAATCAGACCCGAAACCGATTTCATCGAAGGGAAATACGCTACCTACTTGGCTTTCGGTTAGCCTTATTCTAATTTTTATTTATTTTTATTATCCGTCTTCTATTGACAAAGCCCTAACTTAATTGAACTCCATGAAGTTTAAATTAAAAATTCACAGTGTTAAAAATTAAACTCTATTATTTTAATCGCAAGATTGGTTTCGAGCAGTGGTAGCTCATATGCATATCCCTCGTGGATTTTATTTTACCCATATCTAATTATCATTTCTGTAGAATCTACTTATCTAGAGATTTTATGTAATCCGCAGAGCTCCCTATAAGATCAATACGTACTTGTTTCCACAGCAAGTTACTCGATTATTGGTTATAAATATAATTAAGTGATATTAATAATTAATTTAGTTAATGTTATTTATTTCTTTCTGTTCGATTGGTTTTCCTGGGTTTTACCACATGAATTACACGAGAATGCTTCTTTATTCGGGAATAAATACGGAATTAACTCAGTGATAGTAGTAACCTAATCAAGAGGAAGACGGAATACAGTTCCTGGTATTCATTTTATTCGTGAGGATAACCCTTCACAAAAATCTCGATGGTTACAATTTGTGGAAAAATCTAATTGAAACAGTATGTAAAATAGTGAAGGTAGTGAGTGAAAATGTAATGTTGAGAATAATTATATGTGACGCCTAGAAGAACATTTACGTATTTTAGTATCCTGGTTAGTTTTTTATTCTGATGGGGTAATCAGATCTGTTCCTTATCCACGAGATTATTTCCCTTTTCCATATTTAACTGCCTTTCGAGAATTCCTTGAAACCTCCATGGGCACCGGTCGTGAAGTGAATCATATTTTACTACTCATTTCATCCTCAGCTCTCAAAATAAATGAATTTTATTTATTGACATCGCAGCATATGTGGTAATTTACAAGAGAAATTACTGTCCAGAAACATTCCATAGAATTTGAGGTCTTTGTTGGTAAACACCGGCTTGGATCTTTAACCTCATCGTAAATAAAAAATATTTATTACAAAAAAATGCATGTACCGTTAAATTTAAAAAAATTTGTACAGTTCCAAAATATATCCTAAAACATGACCGGTTTCGGCGTACTTTGCCATCATCAATTACATGGCAAAACATTGAGGCACAATCGTATTTTTGGAAAACAATGTGGAACTATACAAGTTTTTAAGATTTTATGGTGCACGCATTTTAGTTGCAATAATTTATTTTCTATGATGAAAATCCACCAAATATCTTTTGATCGGGTTAATTTTCTTGTGGTAAATATTATCTACCTCGAGAAAAAAATGTCTATATGAAATCGATGATTGGTTATCATAAATAGCTAACGTAATAAGTAAATATTTTCAAGCGTTACTAGGTGGAATTTTATTTTAAAAGGCTTTTTTATTTTTTAGTATACGTGATATTTTTATAGACCACTCGCTTTGTACGATTTAAAATTATTTTACTTGTTTTGAATGAAGCGATTTGTCAAAGTGCTTCGTCGACAGTGGTCACATTACAGTAGGATTGTTGGCCCAATTTTTCCTCTAACAATAAGTTTACTTTGACGTTTTATGTTTGGGCTGGCAATTTTTCTGGCTTAGGGACTACTTTTGGAATCTCGGATCCACAATACATGGACGTTCCGTTACGAATTGTTTTTCCAATTTCTTAATTTTTCTTGGCCCAGGTGCTCATTGCGCAATTTACTTCGTTAGCTAAAAAGCTTGCTAATTATCGTAGTCAACAACTCTTCAATAGTCAACGTTTGTAGTTCTCCTGCTCGCTAATAGGAAGTTTGTTGGCAAACATGTGAGGGCTATCTATCCGTTGAGACGTGGAATACCAATTACGAACGCCGAACAAAAATATGCGCGGAACACTTGCAGCATTATTTATCGGAATCTCATGCCCGTGAATCTTTTTCAAGGACTTGCTTTGTCTCAGAACCATTGTAGGCTAAGTAGCGTACAGCGAACTTAAACTTTTCGTATGTAAAATGCTTCAACCTCTTACGAGCAATTTTGGAAACTTATCAATGCATTGTAAATGAATGTGGCATATTTAGCTCCGCAACTTGTCTTTCTACTCATTTACCCGAAGGATGGCTGTAACCTCAATACTGTCAGCATAGCAGTTGTAAAAATGACGCAATTCAGCTGTAAAAGGACAAATACTGTTTATAAGACGAACAAAACTACAAACAAAGCAACATTTTATCAATTATTGTGTACCTAATATATAAGTATAATATAATATTGTATTTTGCAATACAACAATAATTATTTTACGTATTTTCGAGTTTATTTTTTCCCGTACACATTTCTTTTCCTGTTATGGGTGAATTGTGTCTTGTTGTAAGATATATTTACACACCGTATTTTTTTATCTCAGTTATTTGCTTCCCTCAACCATTAGCTACAGATACCTTTGTAGAGGGGGTGAGATCCATTGCATGAGGAGTTAGGTTACTGTCCTTAGCCTTTCTGACCGAAATCAGGATTCTGTGAATGGAAAGCATTCTCGAAAGTGTAGCTAAATGACTTTTTGGTTGATTCTTTTCATTTTCTCATTTCATTCGATATTTCTAGAATCCAGGACGTAAGGCATAATTTTACATCACTCTTACCTCACTAGCTTTCTTATCATCACTGTCATGTACTGGAATCAAGCGAAAGTATATGAAAGATACATTTTCCGCTCCTCTGTACTGTACACTCCTGGCCAAAATTAACGCAGCACCTCCCTAGCGATCCTTACGGCCGGTGCTGCGTTAATTTTGGCCAGGACCGTACAAGAAAAAATATTGCATTCATCACGTTATAGTAGCAGCATACACTGGAACCTACACTTTCTCAAATTTAAAGTAAATTTAATTAATTGAGAACGTGAGAATATATGTAAGTTGAAGCATGAAATTCGTCGTTTCTGAGAACGTTTGAGAGAATTTGTTTGATGTTAGCGCGCTAAAGAAACCAGTCGCCGAAAATATAGAGAAATTACTAAGTTCTACGCTCTCTTATCTTGAGACAAAATTTTGGATTGTTTGCCTGATTTGCCTGATGTTTGCAAGTCGACACTTACCCACTCTTTATAAGAATATCCCTGGAAATAAGTTTAAATCTAATAAAATATTTCACTTCCTAATGTAAATCCCGACTAAAATGAACTTCTTTCAACTTGGGCGATGAAGCTTCAGGATAGAAAATAGTTTGAAACTTCAATAAAGTATTCGAAATTAGGTTCAAGGAATTAGTGTAAGTACCCCTGCTCGGATCTTTCTGATGGTGATCATTGCTATCTAGCTGAGCTATTCACATTCAACGTTAATGCTAAGCCATGCGTTCCTGTTAACGGAACGCTTCTTCACAAAGTTCTACTACTACGTTGGTTTAGTTAGCGACAGTGTATACTGCCATCTTCTAATGGCTCTCATCCATTTAATTAAAAAGAGACGATCTCTCTGTGTATTTGTTACGGTTTATAAAGACCGTTTGCTAATTCGCGTGGGAGAATGGGTTGTCAGGATGTTAAGTTGAATGTCCCGCAGTCCTTGAATTAAATCTCGAAAACCAGTCTACGTTTGTCCCTCCCTTATCCTCGACTCGACTAATTATCACTCTGAATGAGCTATTGAATTGATGGTGATTTTATCGGGACGAACCAAAATTAATTCATAGGTCATCCAAAATGTTCGTTGCTGAAGAATCGATTGACCGGTCTCTCTATTTCCTTGAATAAGGTATGCAAACGTCTTCATTAGGCATATTTGGGACTCCAATCTTCCATTTGAATCTTCTCTAATTAAAACACTCATAAAAAGAGAGTATAACCAATAATATATACAGATATTTACAAAAGATATCTGGGATTGGTAAGGATGTATGAAAAGAAATAATGGTTTTTATTTGCTAAAATATTATAATTTTTATCGCAGAAAAAGATTTCCACTCCAGCAAAACAACCTCAAAAATATGGATATGTGAAAAACCTGCGAAATGTTTAGGGATTATTGAAAGAAAAAGAGATAGATCACAATATAAAGGACAACGAAAATTGCATAATATTTTCACGGATTAAATTAACATAAGAATAAAAATGTACGTTGCCCTTGTCTGTCAGTAAAGTATCCAGCCCCAAGGCCGGTTGGTACCTCACCCCCTCCGACATAAGCTACTAATAGCTTGCAGAGAGGAATGAGGTTCACTAGGCAGGATGAGGAGTGAGGTAGTTTATCATTGCTTTCTTCACTGAGACAATGCCATCATGAGATCATGTCCACGAAAGTGAAACACAATGACTCTAAGAGTATCACTTTTCTAGGCATCCCATGACGAGTGAGTTGACCTTGATCAGTGCAATTATTTACTCTTACCTCCGAAGCTTTCATATCATCACAGCCGTGATGAAGACTGAAAAAATAAACGAAAGATAAATTTCTCTTTGCCCTATACCAAATGACAAATGAAAATATTCCATTCATCAGAATATGATAGCAGAAACGTCTTAGTAATTTTAACATAGAAAACTTTCTTTAGTCTATTGTTGTATAAAAATCATAATCACAGTAAGATATATTTTAGATACTAATATAACAAATAATTATATTATGGAATTAAAATTAAAGGCTATAGGAATCCTTGGGAATAACTTAACGCCATACTAGTTACGTCTGGTATGACTTGGAACGCAGACCTTGTCAGCTTCGTTGAATAATAGGTCTTATATTGCATTCATAATTTAATGTGTTCTCTCGGTAAATGCTCAAAGGCTTTTCGTTTGTTTAAATTCATTGCCAGCGTGTCGTATTAAGTTACGTACGGAGTAAATATAATGAAACCGGAAAGGTAGATGTCATTCCGTTATATCTTAGGAAGAAGGGAATAATAAATGATCATATTTCCATTCATTTCTCGCGCGATGCATTCAGGAACTTTTACGACTTCGTGTTAATCTTCGAGACAATGCTCGTTTAAGAATAGATACGGCTACGTTATGGAAATAGACGAGGAAAATAAACATTACCATGGGATGATAGTTCCTTATCTTATTGCCGGAGGTGTTGTATTCCTTAATGCTTCTTCAGCTCAATGGTCAGTGAAATGTATGGATTATTTATATTCGTTCCGTGTATCGAGTTTGGGGGATTCTTGCGTACGATCGATCACTGTGCTTATTGGTCAATAATATATTCTCCAACCTACCATATAAACCTACGGTTTATGATGTACCTGCGGTTTATTCACCAAGAATTATTTAAATAGAAAATCAATTCATTTCAATACAAGGTTAATTCGCGGACCTTGGGGTTTAGCTTTAGGTTATGTACCCAATATGTACAAGTCGGAGTCAACTCGAAATTTACTGATGGAAATGTTAATTTATCTATAAGAAACACTGATCAGCAGGGCTTCCTCTCTATAATTATCTCATTAATTTTATCTTACGATGGCGAATTATAATTGAAATAAGAATAAATGGCAGAGATAAGTTTCGATGATGACTAGTAAATATTGAATGGAAATTTTCTTAATTATTGTAATGTTTGGAGCCGTTGAGTTCAAAGTTTTTTCTAAGGTACCGAATTATTATTCTAATTACCGAAATTAGTTTCATTTTAAAGGAGCGATGTTTGATATGAAATCTTTGGTGTAAAAGTTGATGAATGAAATTTAAAATTTTGGGAATTTAGGTGTTCTGAAGAAATTACGCGGTATAATAGAGGTGATGTAGCCTCAAAGGGGACTTTGATAGTAATACGTATCTTTTTAATGTTCATGTGTCTACAACTTCTTATGGCAGAGGCTCATATCATAAAATCATTTTTCGCATTTTAGAGATATCATCTGTAATCGAGTCCGGTGTAGTTCATCCTGGAAGAAGGTTCTTTAATTAATCTAGTATTCAGGAGCACTTGAAATGCAAAGATTTTACTGAATACGTTTTATACGTGGATGCTGAAGAGCATCACCTCTCAAATTTCAGAAAAATATATTTGTTGTTCGTTATTCTAACTTGTATCGAAACTAAGAAACATCACTATTATATTTATTTATATTCGCTCATTAAAAACATTTTTGAACTTTTCCTGGAAATCGTCAACCTTTGATAGATAGTGAAGCAATTCTCTAAAAGCTCAATTTATAGTTTGTTTATTCTTGCATTTTCATTTTCGATTAATTAAAATGATTCCTTTCTAATGTTTGGCGATCTATATTTTTAAGGAAAAATCAGCATTATTTTTTATTCATGTTTCGTTGACAAGAAATCACATAGTCGATAATTGCTGTTTGAAATTCTGCACTTCCATGTGACGAAAAATCTCTTTGTTCGCTTTCCGCGAGTCGTTCACATAGTCGTTCGAGCTGCGTATTTCACTCCGATATCGATCCGAAAAATACGGTTGGAAGGACAAACGAGCCTCGGAATAATATGATTAATTCCTCCCTCCTTGCACGATTCTCAGGAAGGCAATTGTAGCCAATGTCGGGAAATTATCACGCAATATTTCAGGTAAAGGTCGATCCAAAAGAAAGGCCAAGAGACAAGGAGAACTAAATCCAGCTATCTCGAAGTCCGCTGATTATAAATGAAATATTCATTGGAGTTATCAAGTTGCGTGTGACAAGGAAACAATCGAATTTTCTCAATCATGAAACGACGATAGAAGGAATGCTAATTTGAAAGTTAGAATTCTTCGGAAATGAATCAGGGATTATATTCTACATAAAACTTGTCGTCAATCATAAGTAGTTAAAATATATTGTACTAATAGGTTCATTTTTAAAAAGGGGTCCACTGGTTTCTCGTGTAACACTTCTTTCAAAAGAAGTGTATTATTTTATAATTTCTTTCTCTCCATTCGTTTGAAATTATTCTAATAACTACCTTTATTTCTATAAAACTATTTACATTCCTTACATTAAGGGTACTTGATATGTTACACTATATCTACCTTATAAGCTCAAAGAATTGAATTTCAAGGCAATACCATTGATTACACAGGCTGACAAGGTTTTGGTAACATTGAGGTCGTTAGTTGTTTCTTAATATATTTTTGCGGTAAATTCAGAAGTGTTTATGAAAGTTGTCCTCTACGTACATTTTTCGAGAATTCTGGATAAACAATAAATAAAAAAAGTAATTTCTTCGTTAATTTTTATCTTTATATTCTTATTCTTAAACATTCTTTTGTTTTTCGTAAGGGAAGACTCATCTCTACACTCATCACAAACAAAAGAAGTTAGGCAGAAAAGGGATTCCGGAAATATTTTAGAACACTTTTTGGATATTTTTGACCATGTTCAAGGATTAAGTTCAATGTTCAGTTGTACTTCTTATAGAAACTATACGCAAAATTTCGATAATATTTCCCTTTTTGTGTTTATAGTGTCTAATTACTTCGTACAACAATGATGAAACGAGAAAAATACTCTAACATGATAATTGTGCTGTGAGCAAACACTTGTGTGGAATAAAAGGTAAAAGTCGCCATAACAAAAAAATTTGTACCTGTTTGAACTTTTTCGAGTTTATATCTGCAATCAGCAAACCAAAATTAGAAGAGAATAGCTTACTATTAACCATGTTACCGAAAAAAAAATATTTTTGTGCTATAGGCAAATAAGTGCAGAATAACGTAAAACAAAAAAGTATAAGTTACAATAACAAAAAGACCTTACGTGGTGGGACTTTTCTGAGTTCCTATCTGTAATCAGCTACCCAATATTAGTAATGAATAGCTAATACCATCCATGTTACCGAAAAAAAGTTAAAATTTGTTAGCCTGCGTTATGGAGGATGACATTTTAGTTTGTTTTACTGAAAGAAACCACGACTCGAAAAAGATAAAATGCATTATTAATACAAATTATCATCTCATGTAGAGAGCGTACATACATAAGTCCTTCTATATCATTGTATTTCACTTAGGAAAGGACTGAGTGATGGCAGATATATCGTATAGTAATCTAAATAATATCAGCATAAACATTAAATTCGAGCTTCTGCTCATGGAATGATTTTATGGATTTCTGTTGTAAATTACTCAACGGTGTTATCGTTGAGACATTCAAATATCTATTTTGTAATACACTATACGTATTATTCAATATATCGCGTTGATGCGCGTAATTTATTTAAAATATAAATCAGGATCGTTATTTATGTACTATTTGTTGTTATATTTTGACAAGTTAGGGGTCTGTAGAGTATTTTGCTAACTTCAAAACCTTTAGTGCCAGTAGCGGTGAGACGTGAAGTTTGTTTGAAGTATTAAATTAGCATATTAAACGAACTTCAATTTCCTTAAACTAATCGCAACCTAACCAATTACTTTTTACGGAAAAAATTTTATTACTTTCTTATCACGATATTTCGAGGAAGTTTCGTCATGAATAAATTTCTAATCCGGATTCAACCACTTTTGGTTATTTTAGGCCCGCATGGCCTTGAACGTGCGGGATAAAATTCTAAAGTTTTGTCTTATTTAACGTGGTCGAGTCCCCAAGATTTGGAATCTCCCAGAAATGCCAAGGTCGAAATTTGCGCAAAATTTGTATCGCCGCTTTGCCGCCGATTTGTCGGTAAATCTCGTGAAAGTAGGAGAGAAGAGTAAGGATCGATTTTGCGTGTTCAGAAACCATGAGCGATGTTTCTTATCTTGATTCCGTACTTTGCCGCATTCGAGTTAAACTTCGCCGTTCCCACGCGCTGCTTTTTTTCGCGGTGGAATATCTTACAATGCCGCGCCACTGTACGAGAAATAAATAACGGGATACGTCAACATATAAAAAAATGGAAGAGGAGATAAAAATTAACCCCATCAACTGCGCAGTAGCATGAACTTAAACGGACTTTCACAAGGAACTTACCGTATATACTAAAGTATAAGCCGACCCCGATATAAGCTGAGGCACCTAATTTTATTACGAAAAACTAGGAAAACTAATTCTCGCGAGTGTAAGCCTAGGGTGGGAATTGCAGCAGCTACAGGTAAATTTCAAAATAAAATTAGATACCGATAAAATTACTATAATTGAAGCATCAGTAGGGTGGCAGAAGAAAATTGGCAAAGAATTGTAAATTGAGAAAGTGAGGAATTTATAAGCCGTTTCCGGCTATGGCAGACTTTTTCTTTTTTTACCGAAGGACAGGTAAGCGGGACCCTAACTCGAGTGTAAGGCGAGGGGAAAAAATCCTGAAAACTCGACTTACGCACGAGTATATACGGTACTGTATTTTTTATTTTGAAAAAATCTTTGAAATATCGACCTGTAATGTTTAAAGATGTTCCTTCCATCCAAAATTATCGCCAGTTTATGAAACTTATATATTCTGTTCCTCATCAAGTTGTACCGCTGATTTCATTCTGAAAATCACTTAGGCAAGCGCTCGGTTTTATTCTAGCTTTTTTGCATGTTTATCAGAGATATTTTTCATATATTTGACAATTTTTAACTACTGATTTCGATCATTAATTTTCTGGGTAGTCATATCTGATATATTTTTTCACTTTATTTATCATTTATTTACTTTCTACATCTTTCCAAAATGAGAATTGTATACTTCTGGAAACTTTTTGGAGTTTACGGTATGCTAAGGATTGCTGTACATCAAAATGTTGTCAGCTGATATTTTCACAATCTATGAACTTGTAGTGTTTAATTGAATATTGAATTGAAATTTAATTTTGCCTCTAATTTGGTAAAATTGGCTGAATAACAAACGCTTTGACTCCTAATTGGAATTATATATAATTGCAAAATTTACTGTCTAATTTTTTGTAAAATTCGGGGAGTGATTTTTATTCCGAAGTTGGTTACCATCGGAAGAAATACGATGTAAATAATTAAGATGATACTATGGAATTAATGTAGAAATCTACTAGGATATTATCCTCTTGAGGTTTTTGGTTTTTCGATGAAGTAATCCTATCCATATGCACCCCGTCATAGTTTTTGGCAAAAAGAATTTTAGACTAAATTTTAGTCATACTGAGATTACTATAGTATAGATTTTAGTGGAATTGCTGTGTGGAACTGTTGAATTATATCAACTTCAAGGCAGAATATTAATTTTTCTTTTTGTAGCAGTATTTAAGTATGATTTTTCAATAATATCCTATACAGTTATTTTGTAGAGTCTTTTATAAACTTTCTTGAGGTTTCTGTAAACCACATACGATATCTATATTTTCTCAGGCGTTTAAGGTTTACTTTACGCTAAAGATAACGTAAAGCAATAATTGGAATAGTATTTTCGTTTTTATGCTACTTTTATTATATAGAACTCGGAGAAAATTTCACACATGCGAATTCATTTTTTTCAATAGTTAAACAGCCAAGCGATAAATGTCTTGTGAATATTCCATCGCGAAGTCGGCATATCTTGCTGTCATTTCGGGAAGGATTGCCTCTACCTAATGGAGGAACAATGCTAGTGGGTGAAACATTTACATTCAGGTTTCAATTGGAGAAGACTATTGATTTTCTGGATCCTAGGGGGAATTCGGAACCGTTACAACTCCATTCCATTAGCGAAGGAAGGAATTCACCGCGTTATTAATTTCCCTTTCAAATTATACCGATCGTCACGCGAATTCAAGGGTCTAATGGACTTCAATTTTTTCCGACAAATTTTGTAATGATTCGTTACGTTTTGTGGCGTTTTCTTCCGTCATGTACACCCTGCGTCGAAAATAAGATCTCTCGAACGAAGGAACTAATCGACTTCATAGGTCTATCTGTGTAATTTCTTTTGCAATCATATCTTTTATATATAGATATAATATATATATGTAATATAACAAATCCCATCCATACATACAAATCCATAACTCCCATATAGCTCTACAAAATCATAGTACTAATACGCGTCAAAAATATTTATCTTACTTCTCACTAATTAATTATTTACACAACTGTATAGTATAATGCTAAAACGAGGGACTACGTTTTAAGTAATACTCGGAATACATTGGTGCAGTCAATGTTTTCCCAGGACGAAAACTCAGTGTTTTGATTTTAAACTTTTACGCCGATTTAAAACAATTATTGAAAATTCAAAAATATTAGTTCTACCATTTAGCTTAGACAGAAAAAGTGCAACTCATGATGCAATCGCATCGACATGAGTAACTCCGTTTCTTTGTTATTCCTTTTAAACATCTCATAAAAGCCACCTTTCGCAAAAGGTGCCGATTCTGGGGTGCCTTGTTTTACTCATTTCCTCATAGAAAATATATTTGACAATCTAACAAACTATAAGACCGGAATTATTTCCATAAAGAGAAAATAAAATTTTATTTTTAAATTGAGGTAAAGGCCATGACATTATGTTTTACAGGAAGCCTGCATTACATTTGTAGTCCAGGGGCAAATAATTTTCAATCCTTAAGTAAGCAATGACTGAATATGACGATCTCAATATGACGATCGTTTCACAGTGAGCAATACCTATTGAATGTTTTGCGGACTGCTATATCCTTGACAGGTTTCAATTCCATGACAATGACATAGGAAGCCATACAGCGTTTTTCTCCACTCCGGGGTTCATTTCCCTTAGGGTTCATGATACTGCAGCTGTTGATAAATGACAGCGCATTTTTTGCTCTAATCTTCTGTGAAGGATATTCAGTTTGTAAAAAAGCCAGGGTTTACAGCGTTGCATAAATATTTGATTCCGCATTCTTCTCTGCAATTAGAGCCAAAATTGTGGATTTCGGGATTTCTAAACGCCGCAGAATTGTTGAGTCTCAAACTACTCCGCGTGGATACTATTTTACATACCTAATTGACTACTTTGCTGATTCTTAGCGTAAATAATGATAATAATAGTGATAAACTTTATTAAGGCTTTATATGCCCTCGCATATTTTAAAAGAAAATATAATGTAAATTATAAAAAGTAGAATTAAAGGAAAAGATAAAACTTATTTTCAATTATGCATATCTTTTCATAAAGTTCAATAAAAACTACAATAAAAATAAGTTAATATAAATTTGAAATATAAAATAAGTCATATTGGTGGTAAAGGCCACTCATTTGACAGTTAATAGAATTAGATGTTTAAAATCCCCAATAGCCGTCTTTGTCGGCGATCCTCACCTCCTTTTCCGGTATTCGCCGCTCTTCATTAACAGCCGTGTTCCAAAGTTTCTGTCTTTACATTGAATAGAGTATTTGGAGAAACTTTAACCATAAAAAAGAAGGGAGTTACAGAAGAAAAATTTCATGATAGAGCATTACATACCAAAGTATCACTTTTATATATTACAGGGTAAATTATAAAGCAAATTACAGCACTTCAAGTACTACCAATAAGTTCTGAGTGTGGCATTATGTCTTCGGAATAATCAAAATAATAATAAAATATATTCTTAGCATCATATTTAAATCGTTATAGTTATGCCGGTGCTTCCTCTCTTTTCAATTTTTACCGTGGTTTTTTTTACGCAGAAAGAAGCTGTAGCATGAATTTTCAGGATATTCTTAATGTTAGTCATAATCGAAATCGTCTGCCAGATGTACGGATTTCCGGCTTCTGTTGAAACGCGATGGACATATTGAATTAAAAAGTAATGCAATTATAATATATGATTTATGTAATTATATGTATATATACTTATAACGTTAATATTAGTGCTTCAAATGAACGAAAACCAATAGGAGTAGAGCTCTCGTCTCTAGATTAGTGTATGGCGAAAACCAAATAACGATTTCATGCGTTAAATAACCTCAATTATACCAGCGCTAGTGTTATTGATGATAATAGTAATTCGAATGCGCTCTTATGATCTATTGGAAAATATATACTTGTGATGAATTAATAATGATACGAAATCATAACATAATGGTGATAACAAATTATGACATAACTATGATATGAAATTACGCCAGAATGATTTCATGGAAAAGTTTCATAATGATGATATGTAATGATGTTATAGTAATAATATGAAACATGAACTCGTGGAAACCTAAGACATATTTATGAGTAAAAATCAATCAATAATTTAAAATCAATGATTGAAGCCGTCACTTTGTGAATCTCCATGAGGATGAGAATGAAATAACCTGGTAAAGTTCACTAATTTATTTTTTGAATGCGACTAGTTTCAACTCATCTTCGAGACATATTCGGACACTAACAACAACGTCATTTTATAATTAAAAATATATGATAATATAAATATATAATTTACTATAATTATATATTTATATTATTTAAAATAGTAATTTATAAATATTAGTAAATCGTTGCTTTTACTCATTAATTACTTATACATTTTACTTATTAATTCTCATCCTAATTAATACTTACTTTTGTATTTCAGCCTAGTGTTGTCTATAGTTTTACTACGAAATTAGCATTAAGGAAATTACTTTACGAAAATAAATCATAAGTAATAACTCAATACTTTTAAATTTACGAAATCTCTAGAAAGTTACTAATGGAATCGTTCCAGGAATTGTAGCAAAAACAAAAGGCACATTAATGAATCACATTATGAAGTAACGGGGAATGAAGATCCAATTTTTAGAGAATATTTCCTTTGCTTTATGTAGAAAACGGGGGGAACCCATTCCCCGTTTACTCGGACGTTGCTCCCAATTCTCAGTTCGCTAATTTCCTTCCCACTCGGGGGCATTATTTTTTCCCGCTTATCGTTTCCTTAGTATTGGACCCCGGAACTGGCCTCTCTTCACTTCCTCTCTGAGCCGTCGCATGCATTATTCTAATCTAGTCGAAGGAGCCCGAGAAGTTACGCTTCTCTTTCATAAGAAAGGTTACTAACAACGATATGGGATTGCGAAATCTATGGAAGCTTTTTCCCTCGCTTCAGAATGATGTGGCAGGTATTGAGGGTGAATAAATACTGCAATCTTCGCTCTTATTTGAAACGTTTCCGCCAGCTTATCTTATGAATGGAATATTTTTGTCTTATGTTACTGTGGAACTTGAATAGTTCGAACTTCGATAATTCGCAATCGTTTCTAATTCAAACATTCTCTTTTATGCTTGGCATTTTTTATCTAAATATTTTTTTTTAAATCTTAGTTTATTTATTGTAATTTTGTTTTGGTTAATTTGAACTATTTACGACCAAGATAAAGTAATTTTACAGCAAAAACGTCCCAAAAACCGGCATACGACATTAAAATGCGATCGAAAGTCGTTATGACTTAAGTGAATTCATTTGCCATTTACTATATCAACTAGAACCTTATATAATTACTAAAAGACAGAAATCGAAGAAGCAAGTTTAACTCTCAGACTTTTTGAGACACTTTAAATATAGTTATATTGTTTAAATTCACGTACTTAACTATACTGTAGGTTTAACTTATTTTTGCTTTATTTATTTTTATCATTTATAATTGTTTCATTTTCAAGAAAATAATTAAAATATGTACGTACTGAAAATTTAAAGATAAATAAATAAAATTCAACGCTCAAGCTTAAATTCGTGAAATACAGACGTCTTTGAAGAGGTCAATCCGTTGTCGAAACCGGTAGTCTATAAAATGAATGTGAACTCGCAAAGTTGTTCTTCTTCCAAGAATAAATAGATATTTGTTATAGATACTATGAAGCGTGTTTTATAATCCTTAAAAAGTAACTTCTCTTATTATAATTTTTCAACTGACTCCCCGTGGTTCGAATCATCAAAGTTCCACTGAACAAGAAAGAGAAAAATGTACCGATCATTAAAATTATTTCGATCTTGTCCATATCTATATTAATTTTGATAATATTGTGGTATGATAGAAGCTGACTAATGGCATTCATTATAATTACCTGTTATTTATTACTACGAAACCTTTTGATCAAAGGTCATTGTGCTGTTCTTGGGTGGATGTCTCCATTCATTTTGTACTCGCTCTGTGAGGTATTAATGGCAAATTACCTCACTCTACGTCGTGTGTAGCATGCCTTATTCCTTCCCCTGGGCTTTAGATAGCCAATGGTAGGTAAAATCCAGCCTTCGGCTAATTACTCAATTGAAGGACTGGAAGTTTTAACACTGTGACTAGAATTTTTGTTTCATCTTAAGGATATATATTGGTGCCATATTTATTCTATTTTTTCTCATATATATTTTCGGTTTATATCATATGCGTTAATTAGATAGCCATAAATTGGAAGGATTAGCCATAACACATGAGATTAATTTTAATTTAATTTAATTTTAACTAGCCATAACGCATGAAAGGAAGTTAAGGGAGTAAGAGACGAACATCTTGGATGAACACCATGGAATTCTTCTTACTTCACGAGAAAACAGCCGATGACGAAACCAGTTGCGTATTCAGTATGACGTGTTGTGCTCATCCTCAGTATTAGCTGATGCAAATTTCTGGAGCTATAAATAATATTGAAGAATCGCTACTAATATCGGCTGACTAGCGTTGGTAATGAGGAAGTTTTTACGTCTAATTTTCCTCTGCCAAAAATTGATGAAAAATTTAATGGAAACAAGGTTTATGCTCACATCTCGTGACGCCTTTATGTTTCCCTCTAATGAGTACTGGCGGATGAATTAAATTTAAAAATTAATTTGATTAAGCTCGTGAGAGGAATTCCTCGTAAGGTAATTTTATAGCTGTAGTATTTTAGTTTTAGAGGCAGCAAAGGAATTAAACTAAAGAAACTGGTCGAGGAAGACAATGAAGTAGAATTCTAATGTGAGCTTAAAATCGAAGTTAAACGCATCTCCATAAATTGGCTACAACAGATCGTATACTACTAGCTAATATTAGCTGGTAGTAGCTAGCTATATTACTTCCTATCTACAATATTATAATGCTGGCGTCCTTACATATATAATATATTCTTATTTCTTTATTTCACATATTTATATTTACATAAATGCTAACATAATAGAAATTCAAGTTCAGCTCTGATAATGAACTCTCAAATTTTATGAAATTATTTAGTGATTCCATCAATACAATTTTATCATTTTGTCATTTTTATTGCTTTTATTACTGACTGCATTTTTACTACCTTTTTCGTATTTTATGCCGTCCTTTTTAGTATAACTCATGTAATTTGGGTTACCTGTACGCGCTGAAGAATTATTGTTATTATTAATTCACTTACGTCGAAAGGTGCCTCTTATTTTTTATTCCTTATTTGACTTACAAGGTTTTCGGGGTTTCTGCTAGTCTCAGGTCTCAGGGACAAGTCCCCGCCATGCACAGTCCCCAACTCCTCCTGCACTTCTCAACGGTAAATTTATCCCGCAATCTTCATATTCTGATTGTATTCCAAGTTCAAATAAAAGTTCAACTACCACCGATTACTTCTGACTGAGCGTTTCGACACCAATAGCGCATTCCAACTGCACATCGCATTGGTTCAATGGATATTTTTCGCTCCATTCCCTTCATATAATTAACATCCATTGCTCGCGAATGTTCGTGGGAGTCTCTTTAACCATTTTAAAGCGGAAAAATCGAAATACAGTTAATTGTACGGTTTTTTCTATACTTCCTTTATTCTATGTGCGGTAACTGTTAAGTTTTGTTGCCACATCGACGATCTCACGAACTTTATTCTTTTCTTTTCGAAGTTTATTAATCTTTCGCGCATGGAGAATAAACCGAGAAGTGGCCTCTTGACATAGTTCGTCAGGGTTCGTTTTCTCGAGAAAGACGCAGTAAATAATACTGTTTCATAACAAGTCGGAATGACACGCCCCTCAGCTCCTTTCAAATTGCTCAACAAGTGGCTGGAACATTGCTGCGTTTGCAACTTGTCGAATGTCACCCAATATTTCCTCGTCGCGTAATCGGTAAAAATGAGTGGGAAGAATCCTTCGCAACACGTCTCCGCGTCTCTGTTAGTTTTGATATCGAGACAGCGTGTGTAAACAAGTGCCTATCACGGATGTGGTTTTTGCGTTAATTCTCACGATTTCTGATGAACGACGTTTGTTTTGCTATGACCTACGTCTAAAGGAGGCGATTGGTGCCGAATATGTTTCCTGAGGGAATATATTTATATTACTGTAATATGTATTTCATTTTGTATGTTTACTTCCATGAAGATGATATTCACAACTATTTGATATAAGGATATGTGTATGGATTAGATCTGTGTGAGCATGTAAAACGGTGATGCTCTTCTAATTTCTCCCAAGCATTCATGGTGTCAGTATTTTCTCTGAAAATTTTCAGCCGCAAGGGTGGTTGTTACCTCCCCTCTAACATTAACTATCATGAGCTATTAAGTGGAATGAGACTTACTAGATAGAATGAGGAGTGAGGTAGTTTTCCTTTCCTTTTCTCACCGAGCTAAAATGTTATAGGCGGTTCATATTCACGTAAATGATACACAATGACTCTATAATCAGCATTTTTCTTAGCATGCCACAAGAGAGTCTTTAATCAGTGAAATTATTTACTCATACTTCAGTAGTTTTCATTTCAACACTACCATGATCAAGACTTCGACAAAAGTGAATGCCAGATATATTTTTCTCCATCCTGTACCAAATGCCATGAAAAATATTTCATTCCTCAAGATTTGGTGACAGGAACTGTTTCTAAAGAATACATATTTATATTTATACGTGTTATGTTTTTATGGGTAAGATATTCACCATTATATTCACATATAACAACTTTGAAAATTATAGATGTGCTAGTTAGATATGTATAAAACGTACGGTAATGCTCTTCATTATAAATGAATAACTAATTAAGTTTTACATATCTTGATCGTAAAAAATATAACCCTTCACGTGCAAGTGCAATAGCTACTCTAGTCTGAAAATATTTAGGCCTGTAATCAGTTTCTTGACATCGAATCCGCGAAGTTTGAAATTCGTCGTTTATTTTGCGTGTGTCTCCATTTACTCTTTTTAAATTTTTTTCCTGAATATTTCTGAATTACGGAAGTCTTATTTGTTAAATCCCAGTTTGATGAAAAAATGTTTGATATCTGTTGGTTAATATCACGAAGTGTCGACCAAGATATTCATTAGATAACATTGAATCCCTGGAAAGAATTTTTCTCCTTAATCGTACAAAAATGTATTTATTTTCATAACTATTATTTAATTGGATATTATTTTATAATGTATCGTGGCATCTAGAAGAGGCTACGACCAGCGAACATTGAGTTTTTTTTTATAGTATTGACCTTTGAATTGTTATCTCATTGCGCGCCATTGTTTTATACAACGAGAATACCCTTTTCACTGGCATTCGCGAGAGGAACTAAAAAAAATTTCCAGGGGAAAATATTTCGCAATAATTTAATTTTTATTTAAGAACTAATATTTTCTTATCTTTAAAGAAATATTCATGACTGAGTAAACGATAAATTATTTTTTCTGCATCCTATTTAGTCACTAAAGGCTCTCATAGTGAAGTAAAGCATTATTCATTGTAGTTAACAGTTGAACTTTCTCTACTAGTGCTCTTAAAAAAGAGCATAAATGAAATTATTTGAAGACCGTGGCAGATATTGTGTGCATTCGATTTTTTCTGAAATGCATTTATCTGAAAATTCAAAGAAGAAAATGCTGATTCATTTCTTATGAATAGAATTTAGAATTCAAAGATTAATTTCAACCTCGATTTATTCTAGTATTTTTAAATATTTTCGGCATGCATAACGTAAAACGTACATTTCAGGAGTATCATCAGATGTAAACTTTCGGATGAATAAGCTCGGTTTGGCGCAAGGACTCGTAAACAGTTTACGTAGTAGTCTAGCACCTCTCCACAAATAAACTGGCTTTTCTTTGCTTATCCATAAGCAGTTGAGTATAAACATGTCCTCACCCGGCCAGTTTGCAAATTACCGGTCCTCGAGCCGATAAGCGTGAGGATAATGGAAACGTGTTCAGTTCTGAGAGACAAGTGAATGACTTGTGTATACCTTCGCCCATTTCGCCTCTGCATGCAAGCAACATTATCGCACCGCTACAGCGACGATTTATAAGCGATTATCTCGTCTGAAAGCGTCTTCGACAGGATGGGCGGCGGTCTTAACGTGTACTTCGGGGGCGAAAATCCCCACCTCTTCAAAGAAATCACCTTCGTGCAATAACTCCGACGGCTCACTGTCACCGCTCGGGTACCGTGCCAATTTCCCTTTCTTTCCAGTCACGGCACGCCAACTCCTTCCCTCGCAAAAGCCTCATATTTGTTTCCTTTGACACTCGCGGCAGAAACAATTCGCGGTTCGAAATGAAATGGCGTCCGCGAACAAAATGAACAGCGTTCCAGTTCGATCCATCCACCTAGTTGCGGATGCCCCGCAAGAGATGTCCTCCTCGTCGCTGATCTGATTTCGTGAAGTATGCGGTTCGGAATTCGGTCGCGTGGCGCCGCTCCCGTCGCAGGCTGAGGAAGCTTGGGTCCGGCGGGAGGAACACGGACGTCAGTTGAATCTGGAAGCTCCTTGCTAGCGAGGATACTGTGGTGCGGGCTCGCCGTCGGTGTGGCCCCCTTGTATTTTGGCAGTGCGGTCTCGACCCATCCCCCCCCATAGTGCGCCAGTGCGGATCTGACTATCAGGGACGTGTTACTTCGCGTTCGGACTTTTTGAAGTGCGGTTTTGCCGACCGGCCGTATGGTGTTCGAGGGATAAACATTTCTGAGTCTGTGAGGGAACGTGTGGAGTTTTTCATCGTGGCGCGGATTTGAAATGAGCACCTCGTTCCGGGGCCATGTAGTCAGGAAGACCGATTCCGTTCCTCAGTCGGCGGGGTGACCCCCGGTCCCTTCTCCCTCTTTCAATCTCTCTGGCCCTCTCTTCCCACCTCACGAACCCCACCTTTTGTCACGAGTGGCCCTCGAGGAGGCGGGTGGATTTCCCAAGTCCGTCTCGACTTCTCATCCCTCGTCTTGGACCGTCCGACCCCCGCGCTAAACCCCCTTTCGGGCCGGTCTCCTGCCCTCCCCCAAGTCCCCCGTGGGACACCGAAGTCCTGAGGAGGTCCTACCCGACGCTCCTGGAGTTATCGCATCGAAGGAAGCCCCCAAGGTCACGCCATGTTCCAGTGCATCATCCAGCAGCGTAACGGCTGGATCCGGGGTAGTCCGGAGCTCCGAGACGTTTTCCCAGGTACGAAAGTCGGTTGGGTCAACGTCTTGAAAATTCTGCACGTTTTTTTGCCCGCAACCCTTTTGCGGCGGAAGTTTGGGTCCTACTGGTTTGATCACCCTTCCAGTGTGGTGGAATCTCGTATTTTTTTCTGTTTTAACCCAGTGAAAGTATGTGAAGAAACATGCTTTACATGCACATATGTGCGTCTCTGTAGGAGTCCCCCAAAGCATCGTCGCCGGCCCACGGAAATTAAATTCATCGGAGAACTTAGCGGAAGGATCTCCAAGCTCGCCGACAAACACGTTTGCGTTTCCCATTCGCATTTCTAGGAGTGTTTTTGCGATTCGGTGTCGTTGAACCCCGCAACGTCACGTCGTGTAATGGGAAGCGGCGTTTATCGTTACATCGGGCCGTAATGATCGGAGAGGAGTACCGGAACAGTTTATGGGAGATGCGAGGGGAATGACGAGGAAGGTAGCCGCCTTTGGAGGCGTGGGTGTGCCGGGAATTTTGAATCCCCCCTCTCCTCCCGAGACCCACGAGGGATTCCTTTTTATCCTCCGAGGGTGAGGCGACACCCTGGCTACCCGATTCCGCACCTTTTACCTCGAATTTCTCTCCCTATTCTTCCCTACGTCCTCCCTCAAGGTCGTTTTCCAAGTCCCTTTTTGTTTTGGGAGCCCCCCCTCTCTCTCCACATCGGGTGTACATCTTTCTCCACCAGAATCGATTTTTACTTCTTTGGCGAATCGGGTTTTTTAATGGGAATTTGTCTGAAAGATGGCAACATATGGAAGGATTGGTGGAATGAGGGTCATTCGTGGCCACCTGGGAGGGGTTTTATCAATTTTTTCCTCGGGTCCAGATTTTTGCAGTGATTTCACTCGAGGAAGCTGCGAATTCCTGGAGCGGATTTGATAAATAAAGCCAACGCCCAGTTCATCTTATTGTTTTGCTCGCGTCTTTGAAATGAACGGCTGAATTCGATCGTTCCAGCTAAACGGGGAGGTTAACGAAGGCTAACTAGTTTGCGATAGGACAGTATGGAGTTTTTTCTGAGTCGCAGAATCTTTTGAGAGCTCTTTAATGAGCATGGTATATTTACTGATGCGAAGTTTATGCAATGAGGAAAATTGTCGCGATGAAAATTTGAAAGTTTGTGCGTTAGACATTTTTAATACACGTATATAGTTGAATTTAGACGTTTGAATATTACGAAATGTTTTCAGGTTGGTTTGGCATGTGAATGGATTTGTTAAAGATGCATGGGAATGGTTGAAATTCTTTTCTTTCTCCGACAAGTGCGTGATTTATATATCCTGATGTGGTGTTGAAGCTATGAGAAAAATTGTGGCGATGCATCCAAATTTTGCGGAAGGTTTGTGCGTTAGACATTTTTAATGTACGTTTATATCTACTTGAATTTGACCTTAGAATATTGCGAAATGTTTTCAGGAATATATTTGTTGAAGATGCAGGGGAATGTTTGAAAGTCTTTCCTTTCTCCTATAAGTGCGTGATTTATGTATTGCATTCGTTCTCCCCCATTTCCTTCCCTGAGTAGGTAAACGCTCCCAGAAGAAAACGCCCCCGAAATTATAATCAGAAAGACCATAAATGCAACTCTGTGACTGGCATGATAAAACATCGTCGATTTTTGTAGAATGCTCAAGGGAAGGAGTTTAAAAAAATTCTGTAGGTGCATGATGCGTTAAGATTGTGATTTTAGGAAACAGAATGCTGCTTGAAATTGCTTCGAAGGAAATAGAATGTTTTGTTGAATATTTAAAGGTATTCGGATTTTTATTGGAAAGTTGTGATTTCGATCCGAAATCTGCTGCAAAGAAGTCGATTCGATATTTAATTAAATTGCGTTTCACTGAAATTTATTTTTACTATCCGATCTAACTATGTCTTTCAGCATCTTAATCCCATGCAATGCGGATCCGTCTCATAACTTTCAAAATATTAACCCTAAATCAAATAGAAAAATTCGGTAGGAAGTTCAAAGAAGGGAAATAAATATAAGAAATTGTGCATTCATTTGTCTGATGCGAAATATCTATTTAATTTTATTTGCAATTGATAGAGGAAGCCGTCACTTGGTAAAACTTTATTAAATTATAACTTCATCATTTCTACCGTCATTATAATATTTTAATTTTTTAAAGTCTTTATTCGAAAAAAAAAACAAAAAATAGCGCGAGGTCTTTACATATGACATAATGACGGATGTATTAATAAAAGTCCATAGATTTATGCATGTAGTATCCGGAGCATAGCGGACTAACGTGAATGAAACAGGCTTTTACCCTAAAGTAAAAACCGTGATCGATACGTGTTGGCATTAATCGGTCGATTTGAAAAATGGATGCTCAAGACGCTTTCATCTTTGGCACATGACTGCCGCCACCCGCTCGAGATGCATCTCTCGCCGGCGGATTCCTTTTTAAGAGACCGCAGTGTGCAGTCTGGTATCGTCCTTTCTCAGACAGACGGTAGTGACATTCTCTAGCAAGGATTCGATTCTCGACCCCGCCCGAGGCGCCACGAGGGGGTCACCGGCCCCTCACTGATGACCCCGGATCGGCCGTCTTCCCCCTCCTGGACCCCCCTTTCCCTGTTCTTCCCCAACCTCTTTCGTCGCGGTACCCAAGGCGTATACCGGGTTAAGTTTTGGGACGTGTGCCGCGTTTTAATACAGTTTTTCGTACTACTATGCGGTGGGATTGGGAAGGCGTGGTGATCTGCGGGTTGCAGGACACTTGCGGTCTTTTTTCTCTTTCGATGCAGCCTTTTCTTCGACTAACTGCTGTTGGAATTAAGATAACGTGTCCCTGGTCTTGACGAATTTACTGCAGTATTCCTGTGAAACGAATTGTGAATGTCTTCACAAAAAATTAAAGAAAATTTAACATCCTCTTTATGCCAAGCATTCCGCTTGTAGATATTGATTATTTTATTTTCTGCGAAGGAATATTTAAACAAAGGTAACCCCCCCAAATTGGTACTTTTTGAGAGAGACGGCTTTATCGCTGTTTGAAAGTCGATAACAACGATTCGGAGCAACATATGGCGATTTAATTTCAACCAGAGTTGCTCATTCGCTGCTTAAGCGGAATGAATGTTTAAAAATTTTAAACTGTTCATATAAGCGTTAGTAATCGGCGTTAAGGTTTAAATATTTTTTCGATATTTGAAAGTCAATAATAAAGGATCGGAGTGACATGTGGCGATGCAGTTTCATTCTGAGTTGCATGTTTTCTGCTTTAGCGAGAGGAAAGTGCTAACATTTCCGAATTTCCATTTAATTGTTGTTAGCGTAAAAGTTAAAATCGATCTAGTCCTACAGATTTCGTCTTAAGAAATAATTTAATGCACCATCCTACTTGGAATTTTGTTTCAAAATGTTCTATGGTATCTATTCTGGTGTTCCTGTGAGCCTGTTGAAATTAATTTGTATAAAGTGGACGTAGAATGCAATTCTTCTTTTTCTAACTATCTCTGTAATTTTCTCTATACATATATGAAGATCGATGTTGTGGCGTTTTCTGTATTTTTTGCTCTCTTTAACTCATCCGGGTATTTCGTTAAATATCTTAATCATAATATTTCTGTATACAGCTGTGTATTAATTACAATAATAAGACATCGTTATTTAGGCGAGATTAAGACTAGGAAGTATGGCGAAAAACCATCTGTAAGCTCCGCGAAATTAGTTTAATGTGACCGGTTTCAAGCAAACATTTTCATCATCAGGCAAATGCGCGATTGAGAAGTTTTCTATTTTATCTAAGGCATAGTTCATTATATTATTTTAGAATATTCGTTTTCATGCGAAGAATTTCTATGACGGAATTTCGAAATGGTGACAACTTGCCACTTATGTGCGGCCGGAGAGGTTACCATACGCCTATCCTATAAAAAAATACTCCGGCATATGGTTTACGGTTTATTTGAGATGTGTTTGTTTTGAGAGTTTTTTTTTCTTCTCGGTGCGGCTTTCCTTCACTTCCCTCATTTCTAGCGTTTAAATTATTTTGTTACCCTGCTGTTCACATCCCTATAAACAATAATTACTGAGTAAATATTCCTTTGTTGGTTAAAATCGTATTTAAAAAATTTTATTAATATTTTATATTCGTACGATTTCGTAATCGTACTTTTTACAGATTTTAGTATTAAAGTATTGGCAACGCAGCTCGAAAACGTCCTGATAATTTCTTAGGTGGCCTTCCTATGATAAGTGTTCCTCGAATGCTGCATAGACCAAGTATCAATCTTCACGAGATCTAATGGTACTCGTCCACTTATTCAATTGTATTCTTCACCGACTTTAAGGTTTTATTGTCTGTCTTTTTGAATACAAAAGTCTAGTCAATCGTTTAATAAATGATAAAAATTCCCGGCAAATATGTAGGGTGTGTGCCAATCTCTTACATTCTTTGGGATAGTTCTAGTCACCTTAAAGATATGATTCTTTCTATCCTGATATACATAAGTTCGTCACGAGTTAATTTCATTCCAGATTTCCAAGATCTCCAAATTACATTTAATAGTTGTATGGGGCAAATCCTTCTGAATTATTTTGAATGAAGAAACTTAAATCTAAATTTAATCAAATGGAATGTCTTTCTCGGGGGAGGTACAAAATTTATACAGAAATACATAGTAACAAACTTTTACCAAACCACACAAAATAACAATGAACGACCAGTTTTGTGGTAAGGCTGCAGATATCGAAAAATCCGGAATTTGTATGGTTTATTGTCACGTTAATTAGCGAGAAATTTTATTTGGAATACATTTGAATTTTTAATAAACTTTACGTAAGTTTATCTTACGTTGATTATTAGAATATTTTTAATTTGCTATAGTTAATTAACTACTGGATGGAGGAAAACCTTTTCTTTTGTCTCATTCTTGTTCCTGGATGTTATGTGAAAGTTGTTGAGGTATGTGTGGCGCTGATTTAATAGAATTCATATAGTTCCTTCCTTAATGAGTAAGATGAGATGTCATTTATATAGTGCTACACAAATGTGGACTTGTTCAACTCGTACCATTCTAGCCGTGTGGGAGGCGTAAAACCTCCTTCATTGTCTTAATTAGTCCCCTCCGCCTCTACTAAAGCTTTTCGTAGCTAATCGCGAAGTGCTTGATCGGGCCAATTTCCGTGCGTATAGAACTGTGTATACGTTCGAAAAGAGTTCCTGAAATGGGAAAACTTTGGACGAATTTCGGTTAAGATGTGAGAAGAGTAACATTCCAGAAAGGGATATCATGAAATGCGTGTGTGCTTACACAACACGAGGGTCAATTCGTTCCACAATTAACGGAGAAGTGACAAATGGAAGATGGAAGAGATTTCGTGACTTCGCCTCTTTAATACAATTACGGCGAGCGCGTCGCGGATTTTTTTGTCATCACAGTTCATTTCGTACGCTCGCGAACAATTTTCCCCTCTCCATTTTCTCTCGCTAATTGCGAGGGTGTACGCGAGTCTCCCTGCTTCGAAGAGGGTGGATTAATTAAGGGTTGCGATCCGTTTTTTTGCGTGTCTCGGAGGTGTGAATTGCTCGCGAGGCGTCGCCCGCCCAAACAGGGCTGCGTATCTGACGCCTTGCTCGGTCTTTTTTATCCCAGTCTGCTCCTGCGTTTTGTTTTGACGAATTCAAGATGGAGGATCCCTTGAAGAGGCCTTGAAAATGTTTAAAGGAGCTCGCGCGGGTCTTTTCTGATGGTTTTATATCCTTCACGATTCTTTCCACCGTATGATTGGTGTCATATATGTCATACCTGATGAGGGTTGCAAGGCAGACGCAGGTCGAGTATTAATTAAGAAAATCTTGTGGAAGATATTAGTTCGGTTTTATCAATTATTTGGGAAGTAAATTTTCGGGATCATACAGATTCTTCGGAAACAAATTCTTCGTACGATCAATTCTTCAAATGATTAATTTTTCCAAATTTAGACCATTCTAATGAATCGGTAGTTATCCAAAATTTATTCTAAAGGAATCGATTCGGAGTTGAATTCTATTAAGTCAAACTGCAAACCTCCTTGAAGGTTCGTTTGGGTGTGGGCATTGCATGCGGAATTTTTACCATGGTATTATTTTCGTAGAATTTGTCAATTTATCTTTCGAAGAATTTGCCTGTAACCTCCATATTCACCACGTTTGGATCAATATTATTACTTCTTTTGTTTGTTTTTATTGAGTAAATTTGAACTTAAAAGTCCGGTAATATTGTTTATGTTGAAAGCTATACGAAGAAACTTATTTGTTTTTTGTTGGTGACTAAAACTGTTGTGTTGGATACGATAAATACATTGTTGCGTCTTGCTTGAGGAGAATATGTCGTGCCCGTTTTTTTTCGTCTCTACCAACTCATTTTAGTACTGTAATTTAAGAAATGGGAATACAATTGAAATTAAAGCTATTAGATTACTCGTAAAGATTTATTAAAATTCGTATAATTGTCTCACAGTAAGGTCGCGTCTTAATCATAGAAATGGTTCAAGAATAGGAAGAATAATAGAAACTTTAGTCGTGAAATTAACAAATAGAGAAATTAGATGTTCTTTGAACTCATATTTATACACCTGCCGTGTGAATATGTGTTATGTATGGCAGGAGATGTAAAAAGCCACTCCCCAATTCGTGGGATCCCGGATAGCCCAGTGGACAACGTGTCCGGATTTTGTGCAAGCGGTCGCGGATTCCGTTCCAGGTGCGAATTGATCTAAGAATGTTGTAAAATAGTCCAAACTCTACTATCAATATCATAACATATTTTTGTTCTCTGAATTTACGGCAACACTCTCTGTGTAATCGTGGTATAGAATTGTATTGCAAGTATTTTTTCCTTGAGATTCTGAACCGTTTATCACGGTGTGTTTCTTAAAACAGTGCCTCGAAACATAGTTTCCTGCTCCTCATGTTTGTGATAGGACGCACATTTCCTAGTTCTCTATAAACGCATTTCGCTGACCTAGTACAACATATCCGGTAGTCCCCCTTTGAAATCAGAGAGAGGCACATACATTTCATTGCGGCATCAAATTTTCGCAACATTGCGGAGAGTTTACATGGAATAATTCACAATAATTCACGCTCGTCGGCAATGTAACGTTGCAGGTACTCGTTGAAAACGTGGTATGAACCATGAATCATCTCGCTAGGTATTAGTTTAAAGTTTCTGAGATTGGGTTAATATCCTCTCTCTATTTCTTTTCTCAAAAGCGATTATACTCTCAAGGAAGTCAGTACATGATGGTTTGCCTTCTGCATTTCATCTTTAATTTTTTTATTACCGTAAGAAATTCAATTATTGCTTGAGTCTTCACCTACATACTGAAATGAATTTAACGAATATTTGCTCTGGTAAAAGTACAAATCTTTTCCATCATTAAAAAATATAAATAATTTATTTAATTGGTCACGATTTTTGAAAATAATGATATTAATATCTTAAGTGAGAAAAAATATACATTCGAGTCTCCCTGAGCCAAATCTGGGTGTTCTCTATTTAGAAAATTGGACAATTGCCTTTAATTACGATATTTACCTATTATTGCATGGTATCAGTCTATGATTTGAAATTTCATGTTGTTACAGCCATGAACAAGACAGTGACAAAGCAAATGAGAGATATATTTTTCTCCAACCTATGTCAAAGTACAAAGGAAAATATTTCCATTCATTAGAGAGTTGTAGCCGGAACACTCCAGTATTCTCATACAATTATCAATACGTATTTCAATCACTAGTACGCATTTTAACTATCATTGCATCCAACGAACGTATAGAAATGTCGTATCCCCGAAAACATGCAACCATTATCTCCAGTCATATCGTGTTCGACGACCAGTTAATGCAAAAGATGCACGATTAATTCTTCCCCCGGGTACACTCTCGTCCATTCACTCACTCCTCGGAAACTGGACGGACGGGTTTGGACCGAAATTCTCGAAACATTATCCCGGGCCATCTGCAGATCGGATTTTGGAAAATCAAAGTCGCCGAATGCCCCTTTTCGTCGCGAGTAATATAATTAGCATAGGTATTGCCATTTTGTTTTTCGAGAGCATCCCCGGCACAATTTCGCGAGGGATAATTTGGCCATGGTTGGAGGTCGGGGAAGATTAGAGGGATATGCGTACTGGGGGTAATTTTGGGCGCCTCTTGTAACAATCCCCCCAGCTGCCGTAATTAAATAGATGGGCCGATTCGAAGTCTCCTCGCGTTTCTTTTTGCTCCAATTAAATCTTTCACGCTCGTTCAGCCAGTACGAGATTATCGCTTCTGTCCCCCCTTGTCCAGATGATTGGGTTCCCCAACCCAAAATTCTGTTCCCCTACCCCGAAACGGGGCTTTTTCGACAGGTGTGGGGAGTTCCTGGTAGGGTTGCCGACTCTCCTGTTTTCGCCGGTAGACTCCCGGAATTGGGAAATATTTTAAAATTTCTCCCGCCTCCCGTAAAGAGGGGTTTTCCTCCCGCTTTAACTATCTCAGAACAGTAATCCAAACATAGTAATGACAAAATTAATATGTACAATCTCAACTTCGTGGAAAGGTGATATAATCATCTTAAAAGAAATACACTTTGTAGCTTCCACAATATATGCATATAATCTTGCGACCGGTTCCGTTAAAGTATTAACATCATCTGTCAATCATGTACAGGAAATTTAGTCTTTCACGAGTATACATATGAGTAAAATGAGGAAGAAGGAGTTAGGTGGGGGTTAAGGTAACAACATTGTGATGACACCGCTCACACGTAGCTAGTTTTAATGAGGGTCGTGTTTGTAAGGATGTTACATTGTACCATTTCTTAAGGAAATAAACTCAATAGCATTAAATAATATTTAAAATTGTTCATTGCACATAAGGGCGTGCACCCAGGAAAAACGGACTTGAAAAAGTATAAAAATTATAAATTTTATGGATGTCATGTATACTTGTTTTCGAGTATAATTTTACGTCAACAATCCTCCTGATTGTGAGTAATATAAATTATATTCCATCTTCATGCCAAGATATTTGGATATTCGTTAGAAATTTTGGGCTTGCGAATTTCCATGATTCTGTCGAGAAAGTCCTCTTAAGTCATCTGAAATTATATTTATAGGAAGAGCTAATTTAATTGTTACCAAACTGCATACTTTTGATGTTCATCATTGGGCGATAGAGATTATGTGGTTTTAATTATGTTTAAACTTAATCTCCCATAATTTCCTACCCTCGGAACGGAATACTCCCTGAGTGAACCTTTAAGGAGTTGGCAACCGTAAGTACCAGGTGTAATGATGGCCGCGGGATTCAAACGAGCACTTTCTCATTTTTCTGTTCGCGGCGGGTGGGTGTTTAGCGATGCACAGATACGTAACGAAAGGTCGATACTCTTGGTGCGGCGGGATGAGGAATTGACGGTGGCGCCAGAGACGGCGCGAAGCTTCGGGAGTTACGCCCTTACAATCTGCGGAGATGGAAAAATTATTTTCTCCGACTGATGGGAGATAGCACGACACATGTGATTGGGTTAGAGTTATGTTTTTTTCTACAAAATTGCACGAATTCCCATAAGATTCGCCCGTGATGGTATGTGCTCATTAATGCGATGCAATGCTTATGCCCCCGGGTATGTCTGTTTTCAATTTAAGCGTCTTTGATTGCTTCGAAATCATGATGTGTTGTTACATCTCGAATATTCATAGCTCTAAAAGACAATTCATTGCAACAAAATACTTCAGCAATAACATTCAGAAACATGTAAGATTCCACACTGTTATAAAATAGCGTGGAATAGTGTACAAGTTATGAGTATTATTGTGCAAGTGTTTTGTTAGAATAAATTGTTATCCTTGATAGAATTCCATCAAGTGTAACTTTAGCAGTTCAATTTATTTTTGAAACATTTTTTAACAATTTTTTAGCTCCATTTTGGGAATCCAGTATAGAGAAACTGAAATCTACTATCTTCCTCCTTTTTTAGCTATTCGTTCGAATCCATACGTATCATAAGTCTTCTACATCTTGGTAAATTCAAGCAGCTGATATTCTTCCCTTTGATTTTTTACAAATAGCGACTGCTTCTGAATTATTCAGCAGCTTTATTTCTAAGATGTTAGGTAATGAATGCCGTATTGGTTATGGAATATCGTTAACTTCCTTCCGAAAGATTATCATCATTAAAAATTTAAATCTTTTGTTATGACGTTTCAAGTCAAATGAACGCTCCTTTCGTGCTTTGTATTATCTGCTGCAATTGTAGTTGTACTGAAAGTTATGTTAGAAACCGGGTGCGGCCAAAATATCTCTCAAAATAATGAAACACGGGCTAAGTGTTTAATATCCTGATTATTTAGGAATCACGCGTGAGCTTTTCTATATATTTTAATATTGCTCGCGAAATCTCTACCATATTAATATTAAGAGCAAATTACTTTTCCATGTTTAAGTTTCCATTTATAACGTCGAGCGTAAGGGCGTGGAAATACTAAAAATCCAACCTTTATTTACCTAACTTATATAGGTAATTGTTCGTAAAAAATATAGTATATATCATAGTAATATGTAAATACTGCATATCATTGAAAAAACAAGTCGTTCTATAGTCCTCTAGGCGGTTCATCAATTTTCGGTCCTATGAATTCGCTATGAAGTGCTTGGTAATTAATTCTTGCACGAAATGGAAATTTTTAGTAAATATTCGAAGAGTTGACACACACACGAGCTTATAAGGTAAAAGCCCCTCAATTAGGCACCTTCAATCCTTTGGAAATTAAAAACTTCTTCAAATCAGAGGGAGATCCATATAGAGTAGCGTCTGAATCAGACGCGAAAGAAACAATTTTCGATGGAAACATCAGAGCCGATGTCACGCGCAAGAACGCATCCATTTCCGGAATTGAAAAACGAAGAGGGGGGAAAAATTCGGGAAGCGCGGGACCAGCGGGGACGTCCACCGCATACTCCCACAAGAGGCGCTCGGATAACTCAGAACAAACGAGCCCAAAAGTCGTTCAGAGGGCAATGCAGACAGAAAGGCCCTTCCCGCGTCAGTTTTTGGTCCTTTCCAATGGATGTGTCGGAGCGCCTTTTTTGTTCCGAGGGTTGGATCTTTCGGGAGAAGAATGTGGCGATGCTGTATCTGGATTGATGAGATATGGGGAGCGAAGAGGTTAGGGGAACCGTGGATGGGGCGATACGTTCTCGATGGGGGAATCCGAGCGAATTGCCGAGGAGTGGAGGTAAAGCTGCCGCTAAGGAAGGATATTGCGGGCTTAGGAAGGGAAGATTGCTATGTAAACTCCGTTTATGGGATTTTTATTTCTCGTGCGAGGAAAAGCCTCGTCGTGTTTGTGAATGCCTCCCTCAATCATAACATACGAAAGTATTCAGTAACTTTATGGGGATTCATCATTTTTGGAGTCATCTGCTCGAAGGCTTGTTATTAGGTTTTTAAACCCACATAGTAGTTTTCTTCTCTGTACTTTTGCAATCTATCTATTTCTTTCTGTTCCAACATGACAAAGGGTTAGGTGTAAGAAGAGACTTGATAGTCTCAATCTCGCCCTGAATAAAGTCCTTTATTATTATTATTATTATTATTATTATTATTATCTTCAAACTCTCCACCGTTAGCTATTCAGAGGGTATGAAGCAGCTAGAGAAGATAGTATTCTATGTAGTTAACCGGAAGATGTCACGCTGTAGCGAAACCGATGTTCTTCTTATTAACATTCTTTTTTTGAACTCTACTACGTTAATTTTACCTTTTTATGATTATGAAGGAGTTCCGCCAAGTGACACCTCGAACCGTCGTGATAAAAGATGATGAGGAATGAACTCAAGGTATTCTAACTTTGTGGAACGATACTTAAATTAAAACAACAAAACTTAGTATTTTCGTCTAGATTTATAGGGACAACCGGTTTTGATTTTCACGAATATCTTCAGGTGTTTTTAATTGATGAGGAATGAGGCACTCCCTCAATCCCTCCACCGTTAGCTATGCAGAGGGGATGAGGCAACTAGGGAAGATGAGACTTTAGATAGTTTGCCCGTACTTCCCCCATTGTCCCAGAATATTACAATTACTTCATTGTGGTAAATGAAAGAATTGAAATTGTCATAGCAACAGAACTCCGGAAATATTTCAACCAAATTAAATTCCCTAAATAAATGTAAAGCCACTTATTTCGACACGCAAGCGTCTGTATGTTTCTTACAGGAGGTATGTTCGTTATTGTAAGGAAAGAATTTGAAGCACGGATGATAACGAATTAGAGATCTAAAACTCTCCTTTGAAAGTCAGTTATCCGGGCCTTCTCGGAATTGATTACAACGTGGTACGGGACGCTGAAATAGACGGCTTATGGATAGCTTTTTTAACCTCTAATGTCCGCTATACGTTGTTGAGAGAGTTACTCTGATAGTTATCGAAAAAATTAGTCTTTATTTCGTTGCAGTTAAAGGGTGGTTGGTTTTATTTTATGGAAGTGTTTGAAAGTTGGGTGGAAAATTCAGGATTTTAGATTTTGTCAGGACGGTCATTTTCATTTAATCTCATCCCACGCTCTTTTGCGAATGAAATATAAAATTAAAATCAAGTTAAAATTATTTCACCAAATTATGGGTGCAGGAAAGTGTTTTCGAGACGGAGCGAAAACATTTTTCAGGTTTTTTGTCGGCACTCATCCAGGCAGGTGTCTTTTATAGGCACTTTGTTTCTTCACGTGTGGAAGAAGCAGATTTTTACTCTTTGATGATGCAGGTTACGGTGCATAATTTGCGGAACGAGTTTATCCTTTGAGCGTTTATTATGGGAGCAAACGCTGTTAAGTGGCCTCCTTCCGCACGCATGCAAACCTCGTAGACGAAGCTTATTACATCCGTCAACATCTTGGGTCGGATAGCGCGTATCACAATACCTGGAGCAGGAAGTCTGCCTCATCTACACCTTTGCATTGGATCGATCCACAAAGGCGATGTTCATGGCCATCGTCGCTCCTCTAAAAAGGTTTCCTGCTCAACACGTGGAGTACTAGTTGATGGGTTGACGTTTTCAATTGCTCCAAATACATCTCTGTGAATCGTGTTTAAGCGAGCTGCTAAGCTTATCTGAATTGAACGTATGGATGTGTTTATGTTTCTGTGCAGTTTTTCAGATGTTTCACTGAATCCATGTTCAGACATTGAACAAATAACGCCAATTGTTCTGTTCTAATTGGCGTTATTAATTGTCTCCACATCCATGTACATGATGTGATCATGTGTAAGATGAATTAGAGAGTAAAATAAAGGCCATGCAAATTATTAGAAAACTGGATGTATTTTTATCAATAACACAAGAAAATTTTCGTAAGTTATTGTATCGCATTAGTGTGTTATTGAGCATCTGATAGACTTTCTTCATCTAATGATGGCTTGTGTTAGATTCTTTAAAGTGCTCGCCTAGAAAGCTGGATATAATTTTTTTAAAGGAATAATTTCCTTATAGAGCAAAGATAGAAGATTCCAACTATCCCTTGTTTCGTATTAATAATATGAGCAAAATACTTCCTATCAAATTCGTTGTATAATACCATAGAGTAAGGATGGAGAAGGATCCTTACTCTATGATAATACCACTTGCACAAACATCAAATTGCAACGAATTATATATGAATGAATAAAACCCAGAAACTCAAAAAAACATAGGTGGTAATGAAACTTTGCCCATCTTTCGATTTCTACATCTCACTGATATTAATCTATTCTTAATCTTGTAAACCTGCAACCAGGACGGTTAGACTCAAATCGCAAAAGGACCTTCGGAAGAAATGCATATGCATGGAATGTGTAGGTAGTTATAAATAGAAAGATAAATCGTATTTCTTCCCAGAAAATTATATAGAAAACCTAACCTTTATTCAATTTTGCATCATTGGAACTGGAATGCATAATTCATTCAGAATTTTATCTTCGAAACTTACGTACGATTTGAAATCCAGCAAACATTCGTAAAGTATGCCCACATTTCGTCAAGAAGTATCACTTCAAAACGATGTCTCTTTGACGACCAATACCATGTGGAAGTTGAGCTTGTTTATACTCTCACCAATTTTTATGGGATTACAAGGTATGTGGGCTTTAGAACTTCAGAATTTAAAAACAGATGCGCGTACTTCTGTTTCCGGGCCATTTTTTCCAAAGAATAGCCTCAGCAGGAGATAACGATATATTAATGTTGGACGGGGCGTGCACCCTTGTCACTCAACGAAGCGTGGCTCGAGGGGTCATCTCTATAAATGTAGATTTAACGCACTGTTCGAGGGAGAATCCTTTAATAATCCAGGAGAGCACCACCCGCTGTGCCGATGTTACCCCGCGTCCGGGGCAGTATTGAATTTTCGCTGGAATCCCTAACGCACCGAGACGGAGTTACAGTTAGGAGGAGGGGTGGGGGAGAACGGTGCACCAAGGAGCAGGCCTTTGCTGATTGGAAGGAGGCTTGTCTGGGCTGTGGGGTCCGGCGGTGATTCATTCTTATTGGGGAGGCGGAAGAAGTGCCCGGGGGTGGAATCAGAGGGGGAGATCTAGATGGTTGTTCTCTTTGCCTTTTCGAGTCCTGTCAATTTGGTAGGTTTTCATCCCTCGCAGCCCCCCTTTATTGACACCTTTGCGGGGCTTCTGTAAGAGGAGTAATGGTAAAGAGGTTAGGACGCAGGGTCGGTTCCTGTCTTTGTCGGGTGAAAGTGATTTTCTTTTTTCCTCACATGGGTGGGATGTTTCTTCCTGCCCTCAAGGAAGTATTTTCTGGTTTTTTATCTGCAGGTTACTGTATCCTGCGTGAATACCTCATTCACGCAGTTAACAGCTGCGTGAATGAAGTATTCTTCGTGTAATAGGGATGTATTCCCTCCTACTCGAATAGGTTTTCCTTATTCAGAAGCGCATTTGTTATTGAGGCGAAATTGGTCGGTTTACTGAGTCATTGGGCGAGGTAATTGAATAGTATGAGTTATTTGATGTGTTAATCTACTATTTGACGTGTGATTTCCTAAAAATTTCCTCTATTTTATGGCATTGTAAGTAGGAGTGGTACCCAAGTGGTGTTTATTTATACAGAAGGGTGCGGGAACCTGGAAGGCTTTTACTCAGTTGATACCAGTGCTTTTGTAGCTTCTAAGTAATAATGATTCACATAAATTTATTCATAGCTTACTGTCGCATTCTACTCCACAATCCTGGTACAGTATTATATTTACTTGAAATGGCAGATAATTTATAGCATTGTCATTGTGTGTATATTTTGAAAACAAGTCTTTCAGTTTGGAGTACTGTGCATTAGATTCATCGAAATATGTAGAATATTTCGATAACTTTAAGGCGTTTCAAGTATTTGCTGATTCTTTAGGTTGGTCCAAAGGTTACTTATTATTGAAAATAATGTGTAAGTTATCGTAAAATAATTCCTCAATCTACATTTTATGTAAATATTGCTTAATATCATTAATGTGTGGGTTGATGTTAGCTGTACCATCGTTTTTATTTTATGTCTGCAAAATGATTTATGTTTCACGTTTCTTGGGGAAAGCTCCCGGATAGTCATGTGGTAGCGCGTTTGCCTTTGGCGAAAGTGGTCCCGGGTTCAAATTCCGGTGGGAGCCAATATGCAGAAGCACTTTTTCATTAAGTAAGATACAGAAATTGAAAAAGTTGAATTTGAAGCCAAGGGGCTGGAAATTCAATAACGCCCAAAAACTAAGAGGGCAAACAGTCTGCTGTTTTTTTTCTTGGGGAAATATTTTCCCTACATCCACAACCACGAAAGAGAACTATCTTTTTCCCATGCTCCTGGATTAGAAGCAGTTTAACCTAGAATGTCTAGCACCACTTTCTATTAACCAATATAAATTGAAATCAAAGCAATGTCGATTTTTTAATCTACCATGTTCTTTTATTCGTTTGTACTTAATCCATTTTCCCATGGCTTTTTTTCCGATTTCCTGTCCTTTCCATTTCATTTATGGTCCGAATTTGTTTATTTTTTCTGATATTTTTTCCTTAAGGCGTTCATCTCTAAATCAGTGTCAATGGTATCAGTGGTGCTGCACAGTTGTGTTTCAGCCAGAGCGGATGAAATATCTGTGACTCGACTGATAAACGGTTCATGGTGACTACGAAAGCGACGGATCGTAAATTTCGTGAGATAAGGAAAGCGTGGAAGAAATTAGTTTTTTTGAATTTGGAAGCTATTTAAAGAGTGTGGTCTCCCCGACGTTGATTTATTCACAGCTTATCGAAGTTCTTATAAGTTTCTTTAGAGGAAGTTCCCATTCGTAAGAAAATCTCTTGGGGTCCAGCAGAGGTTGCGATAGGAATTCTTAGACTCCCCTAATTGTTCACCAAAGCTTCAAGGTAAAGCGTTCAAGGATCTTTATACAGAGTGGGTTTACTGGAGAATTCAGAGGAACCCATAACGATTATAATTTAACTGTATTTTGGCGCTTATTCATTCAAGACGTTTTGCTGCAATAGTTGTACCTCCAAAATTCAGTTAACGAGCTAAGTTCAAGTTCTCTCATTGTGCAAGGATTGTTTTTAATTTGCCATGAAGTGTAAGACTTAACGTATTATATAGTACTAGAAAACTGGTATTATATAGTACTAGAAAATTATTAATGGAGAGCACTGGTTTAAGAACTTGCCAATTAATAGATATTTGATAATTGCCTATTGATAATTATAATAATCTCGACTTTATTTTGGCGAAGTTAATTATGCATGACCACTCCTTCAATTCATTCTTGCATATCACGACTCAAACAATCATGCTCTAACCAGGATTAGAACACAGAACCTCGATGTTCCCATGGCAGTTATTGAGAGGAAAGTCTTAGTTTCGACTAGAGATCGGTAAACTCGGATTCTTGATAGTATCAATTGCATTAGGCCTCATCTATTTTGCATGGTGCTCACGTTTTGTTAATGCGGCATCGAAATTACTTACAGGATGAGCTTATTCGCCAAGTGAAATTGCAATGCAATTTTTACTCGACTCTATGAATGAAACTAAAAGATTACGATTTAAGAATTTTCTGAATTTGCTGAAGTTAAAGAAAGGACAAATGCTACCTGAAGACCTCAGGATCCCAAACTATACGGCGTCCTCAAATTTTCCCTGCATTTCTATGCACTTCCAAAGAAATGATAATTCATTCACATGAACTTGCAATGTTTTTTACGAATGCCTTAAATTCCTAGCGGCAATTTATCCTTCCTTTTGATCTGCATATGCGTCCGAAAGGGAGGTTTTACGGCCGCGCACTCCTCTAGAAATAGCGTAAATTCTCGCATTTGTATTTACATTTCGCTCGCTGAACGTGGTTTTTAAACCCCGGGCATATATTCCGCGTGGGATTTCATCGCAGGAGCGTCTTTTATTACTTTCCCGCATCGCGAAAACGATTATTATACGAGATTGAAGCGGAGCAGAGCCGTAATCGTGAAATTGGGAGCCAGAAGAAGGGAATAAAACACAGCGGAGGAGAGAGGCGTCGTGAGCTTGATCGCCCGGGGATCTGGTCCAGGGAAACTGCGTCGCAAGGCCGGAGGCTGGGGAAGAGGGAGAGTTTGGCTGGCAGTCGAATGGGAAAACTGAGTTATGGAAGGGGAGCCTTGGGGATAAAAGGCAGGAGAGGGAATAAGAAAGAGATGAAAGATGAACAAGGGCTCTAGTTGGTTGGGAGATTAAGCGAAGTGATGCTTTTGCTTCGTCATAAAATATTGCTATTTTTTCGGAACGGATTGATTATTGAATTTTCACCCCGCGCAAACTAGTTTCTCTCCCTAAATGGATTAGATAGTAATTGTTGCATGACATGTATGACTAGACGTTTAGTCATATGGGTCGATTATTAAGTAGTAAGAATTTGCATTAACTTAATTTTAAGTCTCATTTATATTAGGGAAGAGCAATACGCCACCCAGGGGCGGCTTGTGAACCTTTAACCTGTCTTTGCATCCAAATAGCTACATTTTTCGGTGGAGGTCATACAATATCTTGTCCAAAACCTTGATCATTTTTTTATGGAAAACTGCAATGCGTGATTGGAATATGCCCATGGAAGTGATACTCAATTCTCGCACTAAATTTAATTTCACGAAAACAGTAATGTTTTATGTTCTGGAAGAATTGCTATTTATTAAAAATGCAGCAAATACAGCCGGGTCGTCTGCAGATGTGATAGGGTCTCCGTAGAATCCAAATAAAATCGATAATTATTGCGGATTATATACTGATATGTAGGATTAATTTGTTTTCTGATATAGAGTTTAGAGTATGGTATCATTCCTAATCACTCCTTTATTGCTAAAAAAATTTAATCCCTTAGTTATGAAGCTACTCTTTACTTTGACAAAATTTCCTCTTTTGCAATTCTGGTTTGAACGTTTTAAAGCAAGCGTAATTTTCCTCTCTCATGTTGCCTAGCAAGTCTCATTCCTCATCCAAATCTCTTTCTGGTAAATAGTGAAATGGTAAAGGAATCCACGAACTTCGAAGCCACGGCTTTAAAGATCTACAGTTATTTTGGAAGTAACACTATTTAAACATGGTTAGTGGTATCGGATGCACCACACATGACTTTTTAGCTATCAGCAAGTATATTTGTTGGAGATATTTACACGAGTTAGCAGTTTCCCCGTATTAACTGTTAATCGAATTGGAGGGATTCTGTAGCGTTGAACTAAAGATGAACCATGATGCGGTATTGGATAATTATTGTTAACTGCTAATTTCACGTTTCACACGAAATTTATTCGCTGTTTTTATTCAGGGCAGTTACATTGATCTTCCTCCAGTAGCAAGGGCTGTGAAAAATTTCGCTCCGCGGTAGGGAAAAATGCAGGAAAGCGGACCAGTCCATCGGTCAAGCTCTGTGATGAAGCAAAGGGTGGGGAGATAAGGCAGCATATTCTTAAAAATAGGAACGTTTTATTTTTGAAGGACATCCATCGATCCTGGGCCTTAAAAAGTGGGCGGGACGCTTTAAAGTTCACGGTCATGGCCGGCGAAACAATCGTAGCGCTCTCCCAGTCTGTGACGTCAGCGACTGCAGCGCAAATCGTTAATTCATTAACTCTTCGAGCCGTTGCATCTTCCTATCGTCCGGTTCTGTTCCCATTGCCTTCCGTCCCATAAGGAATGTTTAAGCAGCACTTTTGAGACTGTTATCTGTTTGCTGTTATACTCGTGTGGTACGAATGAGGACTAGCTGATTTTTAACGCTGAATCGGTGGTTCTTTGTCTCTGTTCCTTATTTTAAGGGGGCGTAAAGGCTCAAGATAGGTTTCAGGGTTTCAGTAGTCAATGGTTATTAGTGGTGTTAAATATTATTGTTGTTTCAATTATGTTTTGCTACCGTTTGGCAGGCCAGGAAAAATTCGGATTCCTTCTTGTGAGAATTTCGAATTCGGTTTTCAATTGGATGATATTTTGTCTTTATTTTTTTCTTTATCGCTTTTCATGCTATAATAATAAAAGTTATAGATGTATTCTTTAATTAGACAAAAGGAAATATTTTCGCAAAATTGCATCTCATTGTCCAACTCCGGAACAGATTGTGGTTGTTAATATTGTTTTCCGATAGAATCACCTTTTTTATCGGTATTGAATACGTTATCTTAATTGTTTGTCGTTCGGATATCATGTCCTTCTTATTCGAATGAAGTATTTAAGAGGATGCTTAATTTGTTCCATACATTTTTTCTTATCGATGTCGTGCAATATATGTATTATATTATCCTCCTAATTTGCGTTTTTAATTAATATCTTGCATTATACTACCAGTCAACGCTCCAGAATATTCTTTTCATAAACTTAAAATTCTGTAACAAAGATAAAGCAGTTAGTTATTTAAGTCTTCATAAGTTTATTATTTATCCTCTGTATCTATATAGTTAACTTTCTGATAATATAAAATTTACTTACATCTCAAATTCAACTTACACATATTCTATTTCAAGTCAACTGTTGTGGAGATATTCAACTAAGATATTTAAATAAGAACAGAATAATCGAAAGTATTTTTACCGACGCCTCGATATGAATTCAGTGAAACGCAGAATCCAGCTGTGCATCCCTTAAGATTTAATTGTGTGTGTGCCCGTCAACGGTGAAACTTATAACTCAGAAATCTGCGGTAAAGCATTCGTCAAGTTAACCAGCATTTTCTCATGGTTGAGATGCGATTCCCCCGGAGACACGTCGCCTCGCATTCCTCCCAACAACAACACTTTTTTTATCCCCTGCCGCGATCCGAGCAATACAGGTTTTCCTCACGCGGTTTTCCATTCATTACTCCAATAAATGGTCGCTTCTGCGTCAGGGATGACGGGAGGCTTCCAAACGACAGGACAAACGCGAAATTCAGCTTAAAAAAAAGAGCCGCGGCTATTTTGTATTTCATCCACGTCCACCGTGTGAATTCCGCTCCTTCTTTGTTTTTCCGACCGCTTTCATGCCTTCAATTTCCGGGAGATCGTATGACTATGAATACAGATACTTGTAAACGCGTTCCGCATTCAGCGTTTTTGTGGTCATAAAGCAGTGTTTTTATATGACCGTTGCGGTTCTTCAGGGTAGCTTTTTCTAGCTGCGCGATCCTTCGCCAAGGCCGGTTCTATAATATCCGGTTGTCCGCGTACGGCTAAACATGATAGATGGCTGGGACTCACGTAGCATTCCACAGATTGCAACTTTGTGCGGAGTGCGAGGATGGTTCCCTTCTCATTAGGGTAGGATCTCACGGGGATCTGTTTCTGATGGCTGGAAATTGAGGCTCGAACGGATCGGAGAAAATGAATGTCATTAAATCGTAGAATTTCTTAATATTTATGATGGTACTCTCAGGAAAATTATGGCGATTTATTGTGGTTGACGAAATAGTTCTGAGAAATTCATAATTACCTTTTGAGTATTACGTCTTAACAAACAATAATTCAATCCACTACTTCTAATAAGGGATGGTACAGTAATATTTATAAAGCGTCTTTACTTCAGTAGGAGATTAGACTAATTAGCCCCTTCAGCACATATACAATAACAGCTTCCAGCGATTCCTCGAATTTCAACTCTCTAATTTGCCGGAAAGTGCCTAAAACAAATTTCCGAAAATCCTATGAAGCTATTCTCGTCGGCTGTCGCTGAAACGTAGTGCCGATATATTGTAGTAGACTTGGTATTTTTGAGAGATTCATTATTGCCGTTTGAACATTTCGTCATAGCAGGAAATTATTCAATCCAGTTAATGTAGTAATGTTTTTATGAGGAATTAGCTCTGCATAAATTAGCGTTTACTTATGGTTAACCAAAGTCATAGATAAATATCCCCCCCCCCTTAGGAAATTTTTGTTCTAAAATAACTAATCGATGGTCAAAGGAGAAATTTGCACTTCATAGTAAGCCATTATCAACAAGAAGGACTTTGTAATTTTCCACTGGAAATGTTATTATTTATTAGGTTTTATAACAAATCTGGTTATTAAATTTTCAGTGGAATATTAGTCTTTCTTATATACCTTTAAAACTTAATTTCTTGAGGCCTTGGTTGGTCAGCGGGTATCCTATATTTGAAGATAGCTCTTTATTCATAATAATCGTGCGAAGTGCATGGGGATTGAGCTGAATTCTTTTCCCTGTTCCGCGGACTGTAAGTTTACATAACTGAAAAGTGCTGACATGGCTCATCGTTGGAACTCGAGTCTCGCCAGGGGAAACCGTCGGTCTGCATACACAGCTAATTTCGCTCAAGTTTAAAAAATGAAAACAATCGACTCACAATGAGCTAGTGCAGAGCCATGAATGGCTTCCTCCGTGGACCCTCTCCTCCCACATTGGATCTCCGCGAACTACTCGACGTCCAATTGGCCTTCAAATGCCCTTTTATCCCGATGGCGTCTTCTTCCTCGTCCCTTTCAAAATCGCCTCCAATGTCCGCCATCAATCACTCGAGATTTAGCGAACGGGCGGGCTCGTAATTGCCGTTGAATAGGGCCCTGGCGGGAAGCGATTCGCGAAGCGGAGACCGCGTTTCATTTGTTTGCATATTTTTTTAACCAACGGACGAACGCAAGTACGCATCCAGTATAAAAGCCTTTCACTTCATCAGGATTCGAAAGGTTTTTTATCATCCTCTCCGTCGGTGGAGATCTTTTGTGAGGTTGGCGCACTTAGCCGTGTTTCGTGGCCGCAAGGCGCGAAAAAGTCATCAGAGCCATCTATCAGTCTTCGCGACCTTCCGCTGTCAGATTTGCTCGGAGGAATTTTTGCGGCGGTGTTAATGAAGTCGTTTGGTCTCTCGAGTGAGGATGAAATGGCCTGCATTGTAGTGCTCGGCTCTTCGCTTAGGAGAGGTTAGGTTTGTTTATTCAGAGGGAAATGTATGGGATAAAAAATTGCTACGCACTGAAGAGGAACTAAAAGCGGATTATCGCTTAACATTTGAATATATTATGTATTACCGCAGGGTTGACATCCGTAAGCTGTCGTCTACGTTGGTTAAGCTCAGGTTAGGCTGCGCCTTTAATAATATATGTATTGAGTTGGTGTAATCGCCATTATTCCTTGTAACCATGTAGATATATTTTGTAGTAGGAAAAATTAAATTCGTTTTCTTTCCTGTCGCATTGCATCCAGAAATAAATCCAAAGCGAAAGACGTAATTTTGTGGTAATCCATTGCATCCAAAACAATGAGTGGAAGATGTTCTACTTCTTTAGTTAGATTCAACTAACTACAGGTTTAAGCGAGTAAATTTTAAGTTGTAGCACCAATCCACAAAGTCAAGATTGATCATATTAATTTTACTGTGTGATACTGAACTTAATGTTCTACGTTCATGAATATGAATCTATTTTCTCTCTTGATGGATGAATTTCTTCAACGTATGCCCATCCTTTGGATTTCACGAAAACTTGTTGAATTGCGAATTTTTATTATGAAAGCCCTAAGAATTGCTGTAGATATATTTTCGGCGCATTTGGAATTCAGAAGATCTGGAAGTAAATCCCTTTCCGAGAAATAGAGAAAAAGTAAAATGACAAATGAAAAAAGAGGCGGTAATGTTTGGTAGATGTGTTTGAAAGGAATTACACTGTAGAATTTATTTGAATTGAATAAGGATAACTTTTAAGAACTATAATCATTTCTTAAACTTAATTAAACAGGCAACTCCTTAACTCTAATACTTCCTTGATATTAACGCTGTTTTTGTCGTAATACCTGTTTTTATCCCATGCGGTATTCAAGGATATTGTTCAATTTATATCGATGCTTCCGTTTCTGAGTTTAAGTGCCAACCATTCGAAGTCTTAAATAGAATTGTCAGTGGAGAGCTTATGAGCTCATGTACATGAACTGTGTGCTACCTTTCCATTGTTTTCAAACACATTTCTACTGTGCACTTTTTATCATCAGTGCCTTTCATCTCATGTCTTATGATGGAGATATATTTTTACGGAATTTCCAATCTTTGCCATTAATCTTCGATTGTGTATTAAAGAAAACATGTAAGGTCAGATGTATCTCTCTCTGTATTAAAATAGTTTTAATGTCAGCGTTAGCAAGAGCTCAAACAAATTCTCTCGCAAGCAATGTCTCTCTGTCAACAATTCTTTCTGAAGGATTTTACGTCGCGGCTGTTGTGTTCGATCCTTTGAAAGACTTATTCGCGAAAAGGCGCAAAAAACTCGAAGGCCTCTCATTTGGTCGGAAACCGTGCTCAGACGGAAAAACTCCCAGAATTAACGAAGAGGAAAGAGCCGGAGTTCGCAAGGCGGCTTTTCAAAAGAATTTGTTGAAAAACTCATTTTTTTTATTTTCCAACCGCCATCGCCTCAATGACTCAAGAGCGTACTCTTAGAACGACTTCCAAGTACCATGTCGAATCTCTTTACGCTGAACCCATTACGGAAAATTGTGATGATATTGAAACGAAATTGCACTGGAAGCAATTGTTTTTTCAAGGGTTTTGAAGTTAAGGAATTACATACTTGATTATTTATTACTTTTTCAACATCGGCCTTTGTATCGTATCGTGAATTCTTTTGTAAATATAGTTCGCAATTTTCTTAATTGCTTAAGTCTTTGTCATGAGCAGTAATATCGTAATCACCTGTGAAGCTGTTTAAAATTGTAGATTACAGTTCCGCACTGAACTTTGAAAATCTTCTATTTACTGTTATTGCTTCATAAGGAATATCTCACCTAATTCGGAGCTATTATACAAGAAAATGGTGGATTATTTCTCATTATTAAATATTAATTTCAGACATGTTAATTTACAAATTATTTTACCTTTATAGTCATAGGATGCTGCCCATTTCTATATAACTATTTAAATTGGGTTTTCTTAATGGATTACTTCAGCCTTCACTTCGTGGAACCTTCTAATATTATTCGCAGCGAAAAAATAGCCGAAATAATATGGTTTCCTCGGAAAAAGTTTTATTAAAACTGGCGACTATTTTCGGCGCGTAAGCGTCTTTCTCAAGTCAGTTTTAATAAAACTTTTTCTTTGGAGACCAAAATGTTTCGGTCCATTCATTCCCCGTGAATAAGGATTTCTTGCATTGTGTAAATTAACTGAGGCGTTGAAGGTATTTTATAGATATATTTTTGCTGCTTAGAATTCATGACTTTGCTTAATATGGATAGACATTTTGAACATATAATGTATAATTTCACTATCAGTGATCGGAGTTTCTGGAAAATGGGCTTCAAGAACCAAATGGAACTTCTTTACAATATGGCGAAGTCTTATATGCGTCGCAGTTATAATTTCTGTGAGGCGAAATGTGTATGAATAGTCGTGTATTGACTTTAGTACGCTGTCGGTCACCATTCGATGCGGTCCAATTTCCTTTTCAATTATGACCCTATTTCTGAGAATCCAAAGATCAAAACGGAGAGCGCTTGCTGCCATGAAAATGTTCAACTTTGTGAAACTTTTTCTGCGTCAGAAATAGATTTTTTATTTCTTCTAGTTCAAGTTCTTCCAATTAGCCAAAGAAAATTCAACCTCAATTGTTTACCTTATAGGTTGTGTTAGATTACGTAAACCTTAAACTTTACTACGTTTGACCCGGGTTATATTTTGGGATAATTTCATTAAAAACCTGTAGAATTCCATCAAACCTAATTTATTATTATATATTCTGTCAGACATTCTATTGTAATCTGTTATCTATCTTATTTGATAACCTGTCTCTTTAATTGTACTACTTTTATGACGATGTTCCCGGCTCCTTCACGTGCATAAAATTTTGTGTTTCATTGTTTTTCATAAAAATATAATAAAATTTTATGATTATCGATTTATTAAATGCCCATCTTGTTTGAATTAATAGAAATACGAAAGCAAGCATTTAATTAGAAGCATTCCAATAATCCTCACTACTATAAGTACTGAACTAGAAAATTCTCCCGGATTCGTCCAGGTAACTTCCTGGTTGTATCCCGCTCGTCCGGATTTTTCGTCCTTAAATTAGTAAATTTCCCTGTTTTGAACAACCGGTCTCTAGATACCCTAGGTACGGGTAAGGCAGATTGGAAGCTAGACCTTGCTGTAAACTTCATAGTAAACTAGTAAAGATTTCTCTTGATGCAGACCTTTTGGTAATAAGAGATTGACATAGACTTCTTGTCTATTGCTTCAATCCTTATCTTCTATTACGTCAAAGGAATACTTTTAAGGAACAACCCTTTAAACTAATCGGGAGTATCGCATACTATCTCTTCTTCTTCCTTAATGGTTTCCCGGGGCGTCATGTCTTTTTCCTTTAGCACATTTCTTTCCAAACATTCCGCATCGTGATTAGCTTTTCGGTGGGTCTTTTTCCCGCTGGAACTTTGTAAATACTCTTTCCGCCCCAGAGCTTTTCATCTGGAAACCGTGAATTCTCGCTCGTGCTACGACCTTCATTGTGTTTCTTTTTCGCCGAAGCATTTCAGACTCGTAGAGCATGGGATTTCATGAAAGCTTTCCGCATTCTGAGACGAGAGCCGCATACAAAACGGTGCATAATTTACATTTCTTGTTAATTATGGATTGCAGTAAGGGAGGATGATGCTAAGGAAACGAATGGTGAAAGGTTTAAAGGGAAGTTTGGAGTAACTTGGATTCTGTTGAAGTTTTTAGGGAGTAAACGCAGAGAGTAAACATAAAGAGATACATACTACACTCGCATATAACATCAATATACCATAATCGATATTATTTTTGGGGAGTAATAATTCAAAAGGTTTCTTATTGTATTTTTATAAAATGAAGAGGTTTTGTTATACTTGCTCATCAAATTAACAAATTATGCGTTAAAGGCGCACTAGCAATTTGATTGATTGATTTAACTAATTTATTTATACTGCTCTTCAACAGTGACTAAGTCCTGCTGAGTTTAAGTGGCTGAAAAATCGTTAGCAAGGTCCCTCATAGGCTAAATATCAGTATTTGCTTTATCCCTTTAATCCTGTTATTAAATCGTATAGTGATTATTTTTTAATCCTTTTCTTGCTGAAGAAGAATATGATAAAAACAACACTTTCATCAACCTTCCAGTTTCTAATTAAAATTTAGGTTAGGTCTCAAGATGTAGCTCAAGTAAGTTATCAAAATATTGGTCTCCTTGGGATATCGCTGTAGTGTAGGAAAATTCATCGAAAGCAAAGTCTTCGGAAATATGCCACTCTGGATTTATCTGGAGTTATTAAAAATTTATATTATAAAAACTGACTTGGAGTTAGAACATATTCAACCAAAACCAATCAGTTCCTATAATATAAAGTTTGTATAACTTCAGATTCATTAGAGTGGTTTATTTTCGAAGAATTTCCTATCGAAAACTAAGCTTTCGAAGAATTTTTTTGTTGGTTGAAGTGTTAAAAAATCATCTTATTGCCAAATATGGAATTCTGATTACATATCACGCAAGCAATCCCTTCTACTTCCAACGTGAGGGCCCCAGCTTCCATTCACCCTGATCGTCGCCATAGTGGGAGGGCCCCAACCCAGGCGTTAATTGTCTTCAATTTCTCTCCGACCCCTTTCATCCTCGCACCCTTTATTTCCTCCGTTCCGACCCTTAAACTTTGACTTCTCCCTTCTACGTCCATCCATCTCTTCCTTTGTCTTCTTCCCTCTCCTTTCACCTTCTCTCGCCCACCATTCTTCGCGTCCTCTCTCACCAGAAGCCTTTTAATCACCCACACTAACTCCGCGCCATCAAGCAACCCCCTCCATTAATCCCCAATAAAATCCGTCCGCGGGAGATAAGGCAGTGCAACCCTTCCCATGTACAGAGCTATTCGGACTTTTTATTGGTGTAATGCGTGAAGTCGGCGTTTCGGGCGCGATTCGGATCGATAAGGGTGGAGCGTTGTCACGCATAGCCGTTTCCTGATCGCCACCGTTTGGGGGTTGCAGTTTCCGTGCATAGTGAATTATTACTCGGGATTACGTCGATTCGGTGTTGGTTTGCGTTTCGTTCTTTTCCGGCTGGAACAAGGGCGTTCCCCGTTTTGGAGTTATGAAAATTGGGGGAATATATTAAGGTAAGACGGGGTCGTAAAGGGAGAGAATATGTACGATGTCTGTCTCAACCTCAGGCTATGTTTGCTTATCACGGAAGTGCTCCGGAGGGTTGTTCTCTGCGGAGAGCTGCGTAGTCCGGAATTAATATATCGTTATTCCGAAGTAAAATTTTTATGGTAAATGCGGGTGTGTAAGTTAATGGCCAAGAAGTAGTGTAAGTTAATGGCCAAGAGGTAATTAATTCGCCTGAAATCTTTTTGAAAGTTTTAGTTTCACTTCAGCAAGTACGAGAGTACAGCTACGCATTATGAGGTTTTTCAGTTTTGCAGAAATAACTTTTTAATTTATTGTACCGTGATGTAGCATTTACTGTGGGTTAATTCAAACTTGATACCTTCTTATTAAATCCTGGTTTATGTATTAATGATTTGATGGAAAAGAGTAAAATTCTGCTGTAGTAGGATGATTAGAGTTCTAAAACTCTAACCTAAAGGTCCCGGGTTCGAGTCCTGACTTATGGGATTTTACTTCTTTGGGAGTGATCGTGTGTTTGCTAATGATTTGATTGTGGTCTTCGTGATTTCATAAAATAAATTGAATATGCTCCTCCGCATACGTGTAAAACTTCGAATTTTTGTCTGAGGTATTATTTATTTATATTTCATTTGAATATACTTTGCGTCAATTTTTTGTAATTTTTAATGTTTCTTGAGATATAGCGAGGATATTGTACAATCTTGATCTTCTAGAAAATTGTTGTTAGTTTAATTTAAAGTCGTTCCATCTGAATTGGCGATTCCTGAACTATAGCGCGCTGTATGATATGATTGGAAATGATTTGCGGGTAATAAATTCGTCATTTCTTTTAATTATACGAGTCATTACTTGCGGATCATAACTCGGGCATTACTGAGGTTCGTGACGCTTGTTGCCTTGGCTTCCGTGCTTCTCAGAACATTTCTTGCTGTCTCATGATACATAGAGTGCTGGCATTCCATTCCTAACTAATTCAATATTTAATTGTTCTTCTTCTCGGAACGGAATTCCTGTAACAGACTTTCACATTCTTCTGGAGCAATTTGTATCGCTGTTGCGGTTTATGACTGCGTTCTCCTTGAAAACGTTTTATTGTATGGAAAATGATGATAGGGATATACACAGCTGAAATTGCGGAGTAAGTCCTTATTTTTTACGTCTAATTCATTAATCAAAATCCTCATTTTATTGAGTAATTTGAACAGCTGGCAATCTTATTATTCTAATTACTTACATTTCTTATTTTCAGTACGGTAAAATATTTTATGCTTGACATAAATTATTTCTTCTTTTTGCGTGGTCTTCATTGTTTTTCCACAGTATCGCTGACAATATTTTACAAACTGCCATTCAAATACTTGATTATATTTTCGTTGGGCGGGTAAATATTTTAACTGTAGATACGCGAAATTTAGATAACAGATCTAATATACCTATGTATACACTAATACGCGAAATTCATTTTTTCGATGTCTTTTATTGGCATAAATATTTAGTGTGAAATTTAAAACTATGAAATTCTTTTGGTACTCTATCATATTCGAAAATATCATGTTAATAATGCAGAATTAATCATCAGCCTTGAAGATAACGAATTAATTGTCAAGTTTCAACTGTATTGATCCATGCTAAACAATTTATCCAAACAATAACACTTGTGCAATAATATTCATAAACTTGTAATGTTGAAAATGTTTGTACAAGTGGTATTGTCACATTAAATTGTGTTTATGATAGAGTTTCACCAATTATCTTTGAAGCAGTTTGATTGTATTAATCCATATTTGATGCTGAATATTCAGATAACATTTCTTTATATCTTTTACTTTTAGAGAAGCTTTTTAAGTGAAATTTTGATTTATAGAGTTTGAACTTAAAATTCCCCTACATAAATTCTTGTTGGTTAAAACCGAAAACCTTATTCTTTGTTCTACCTCGGGTTAACACGTTGTACAGGATCCTCCCTCCACAGACGGTTTAAATGATAATGTCTTAACCAGCTTGTTTCTGCGAAATCCCTCGCGGGAGACTTACTCGTGCAGATTATATCTCCTCGTCTATCCTCTTCAAAATCCGATTAAATCAGACATTAGGGATGCGTGTGTCACAAAGACCCGCAATCGTCGAGTTCATACATATGCGAAGTGGCCGCGAAAGCCGCGCTTTTATCTCCCGCAATGGCATCATCTCCTGTGTCCGTCTGCGTTGCTGCACACGGCTGCATCCCAGCCTCCGCATTTACATCGGTCGAAAGCAGCCCCGCCCTGTCGGTGCATCCTCCCTTCTCTCGCTAGTGCACGTGGTGTCGGCAGGCGTTCTCGTTCCTCTTTGCTCTGAATCCGAGGATGCGTATTTGCATGATTATACGCGTCTCATTCCCGAAAAAGTCCCACCTAGTCATCTTAACTTCTTGGTAAACTTACTCTTACGTTTATACCGTCTAACTTTTATGTTTTTCTTTCTTTATGTAATTTTTCTTGCTGCGCACTCTATTTTGCCCCTCGATTGATTTCGCCCTTGAATATTGGACGAACTAGATTATTCTAGCTCCCTTTAAATCTCCAAAAAACCCTTTTTCAACCAAAACCGATTTATGTTTAGTTTATATTTGCTCGTGATGACGATGCCTTGCATCTAAATCTATGTCTGTTATCTTGGGGTTTGTTCTTAAGTTGTTTCGCATAAATAAATGTTTAGTCTACTCGCTCTTAACTGTGAAATAAATTCTATACTATTAGACTTCGTGAATCGGCATTATAGATACAATATATCTATGATTTAAAACCTCTCTATGTTTTAAAGACGTTCTTTTCTGATCTAGGCCACGCCCATATCTCACGTAATCTCCTTATACGGCCTTTTTCCTAAGGGTCCACGTTTCACACCCACCTGAAAGACATTCCAAAATAAGGAAATCACAATTTTTCTTGAAACACTTTTTAAGATATTCATTCACTATTTAAGACATTCAAGTCATCAACTTCATTTACCTCGTGAATGCTTTCTTAGTTACTTCTTCAGGTCTCTTTTTACACCTCCCAAGAAGGAACACTTCCTACACATTTGTTATCTGTCTACCGTAATTGGCAACCATTCCTTAGTGAATCTCAGAAGTTAAGTTTTTCGGTGATTATTTCCATTCAAAAATATCCTTTATAATCGTTAAACTCTTCTCAGATTCTCTTGTGCTTGTTAGGTCCTTCGAATAAAGTTCACATTGATGTATCGAGTTACAAGTGTACGTAAAGAGGGTGGTTCTGAACATTTGGTCGGAAGATTGTCCGATAGGAGGAAAAACGAACGGTTTCAGGTCGCCCATGACGCAGCAGAAAAATCTTAGTCGCCGAAAATGGTTTGGCGCCAATATCTGGTAGTTTTAACATCTGCGAAAGAATCTTCTATTGCATTCAGCCAAAGTAAAGAAAGAAGTACCATACACCAGTATGATTCTCCCTCGACATCCCTGCAGATGAGGTTCTCTATGTCGTGTGCAGTTGAACCAAATTCGCTACTATCGATTCAGAATCTCGGAGTGTATTCCCATTTTGAATGCTCCATTTCTCCAGCTGACATCAATAGCTATAGTGTAAAACTGCATTTTTGTGAAGGGCTCTCTTTGTGCTTGTAAAGTTATCCCAAGCTGCAAGTGAATTGCACTTGTACTCATGGCCCGGAGTTCGATTCTGGTATCCAAGATAATCCAAAATAATACATATCCAATCCAAGGTATCGAAATTACCGTAGAATTCGATGAATCATAATTTATTGCTACTGCTTATACTTAAGAAACCACCGGAATCGACTGAAAAGTCGCATGTCTTATCGTCTTTTGCTGATGAAATTTTCGATGGTATTTTTGCCGCTGAAAATGTCTCAAAATTTTTAAAGGTGGGAGTGTACTCTCAGTAAAACAGTTTTAGAGAAATGGGGAACATGCTATGACTATAATAGTAAAATAATTTTTGAAATAAAATACCCAAACTTAATATTTCACAATTACAGATAAGCCACCATTTTCTCGTGCTATCACTCCGAATAAGATGACCGTATCAATTACCAAATAATAACAATAGTTAGATGATTTATGGAGTACTGAGCTGACATCTACTAATATTTTCGCAATTAAGATAATTACGAACCATATTTACAGTATGTAGCCTCATTTTCGTCCTTTTGGGGTGGTCATATCGTTCGTAACCCACGAGAACGAGATGTGGCATTCATAAAGGGGACCAGATGTTACTTTCTCAGGCGTGTCTAGAACCTTCCCGAATCGACCATCGAGTAAGCATGCGTCGGAGGGCTGTCATATCTGGCAGTACACCAACCGTTTCGGTAGCGCATTGGAGAATTAAGCAGCGAGATATTTAGAGAGGGGCAGTTAACCCCCGACCCCCAGCCAACGCAGCCCGAAATCACGCAATCGCGTCGATCCCCCCGGAATGGCCCTCCGTCTCGGCGCACTTTTGCAGACGCCCGAAGGACAGCATAGCCCACCGTTGTGGGGGGTGTTTATGTAGGCTACCATGATCCGACTTGTTGAGCTAGCGGGGACCGCGGAAAAGGGTTGAAATGCTTTATGGGCAGAGGGCGAGGGAGGCAAGGGAGGTTGTAGCCGGGAGAGGTGCGCCTTCATTGATCGGCGGAGGAGTGGGATTCCTAGGGGAGGAGAGCGGGGGAAAGAGAGAGTGGTCCTCGCCATGACCGTGAGCGACTCCTCCCTCCCTTTCCTCAGCATCCTCCTCATCTCTCCCAGCGTTCTCACCAGTGTTGCCAAATGGGATTTCTGAGTTTTTGGTATATCTAGCGCTAGGATTGTATTGACGTAAATAGGGTTATGCTGTGGTACATGAAGACCTCGAGCGTACTTAGGAATACATTTTTGTGTAGTTTATTTATTTGTTTAAACATTCGCGTACACTGATGTCAATTTCTGAACGAAAATAATATAAATAAATGTAAGAATAATTATTATAATTATCAATTCAATATTATATTCATTCAATTCTGGCGATACTTGGTGGAACTTCACCGTAATTAGTTCAATAAAAAACATGATCTTACTCCGTCATATATTTTTCGTGGACGGTGTCAGATTGTTTTTTATTAAACTAAATGTAACAATTTTAGGCTAGATAATTGGAGAATTCATGCACCAATTAATGAGCTGTTCATAATTCTAGATGAAATGTGTAAATTTTTGGTACACCAACCCTTTGCTTCGGGATTTTTCAATAAGATACGGTTTTTGTCTAAGAAAAAGTTATAATTGGGCTTGCTCTAACATCAATTACAACCGATAGGTAACGTTGCGTTGGTGTTAGAGAGCAACTAGAATGTAATTTTTCAGTTTTATTGCTGTGCCATAAAAATCTGCACCTTCGTCAACATAATGTCTTGAAACCAGCTGTTTACAAAGGAAGGTCAATTTGTAGGTAAACTGTTCGTATCAGGTGCAAGTTGGATGTTAGTATTTGACTTTGTTAGGAGATATGTTATCGTAGAGAAACTCATCAGAAAAAGCACGATTACCAGAAAGCCGGTATTGGTAAAGCATCAGTATTTCATTAAGGATACAGTGTCACCATAAACGTTGAGACATCGTATTAATTTATATATTAGATCCAATTCCAACTAAAAAAGATTTCCTTCGTTTTATATCCTCAGAAATTTTACGTTTTCGAAGGATATTTTTCAGAAGTGAATGTTTAATATTTTCCGAGTATGTAATGTATAGATATATATATTACCCATTATATAATTAAATCAGATTTTAAGTATCTATCTGAATGTATCTGAGTCAAAGATGATCGAGCTTTAAATTGACGTAGGTGTTACGAAGCTTGATTGTAGATTTATCATGGTGATTTCGTCCACTGGATGCAGCCACATTGATTGTCAAAATCTACAGTTTAGGCCTTAACTTTTCGGTAGCTCCCCACTATGAGGGATAAACAAAAACAATTTTTTAATCAAAATGGCTTCATGAGGAGACTTTGACTATACCACAGAAAAAGATACACTCACGGCCAAGGTTTCGTAGCTAAGCTACATCCTCAGGCGACAAGGAAAACAAAGTCACATGAAGAAGTAGCTCTACTACTTTACTGGAGTGTATTTTTTCTGTGGTATAGTGATAGTTTTATCATGAAGCCTTTTTATGTGATTGAATACCGCAAAGTTAACCCTGAGTATGTATTGTTGAATTTTTTAATCGATCATATATGCCTTAGACTCCAAGTTTTAATTCAAAATTAGTCTTCGGTATCTAGTTAAAGTTGTATTTTTATTCCCCACTTGTCAACTTAAATGTTTTAGGATAGAATGTATATTATGAGATTTGCTGACTTAGATATCCATAGATAAAATATATATATATAGGTCCATGTTCTGTCCTTTTGAAATATAACGTCCTTGGGGATATTCAGTAAATTTTATGAAACTTAATTTTATGTCGGGAGGAGAACCTGCCGGAAATGTCCGCATCTTCAAACGTCATTAAAATTCGCTGAGAATCTTATCATTCGATAGATCTAGGGTCGAAATCGCTAGCGTGGCAACACTGTTTCTCATCCCCATCCTCATCTTTTCCTTATTAGGAATTCGACCCGTACCTTATGATGCTGGGAGATCCTTTGAAGATCTATCGGTTAATTTATTCGCCGATTATTTTCGTCGGGAAACTAATGGATAACTAAGCGATTTCGTTCTTTTTTCTCTCGAGAGGAGACGGATAGGTTTTATCATAGGAGATGGTCGGATGAAAGCCTGTAATCCGCTTTGAGTTTGTTGCCTGATGAATAAGTTATGAGTTGAAGATGCCGCTTACGAATTATATTCGGCGGGCGAAGGATTATTCTATTTTCGGCCGAAGTGCCAGCGACTTTGATACTTAAATATTAAGACCTCACCGACGCATTTGAAAGTCAATGCGTCCCCTTACTCCTTTGTGCTCGACTCGTTCGTGAACGAAGAAACAAACGTGCGCTGAAGTACGAGATGAATTCGGTCGTGCAGTAAAGTTTTATGGGGGATGGAAATGTGCCTCTTTCTGAACCTTCGATCGGAGTCGTAAGATCTTCCCGTCCCCCTGAATTCATTGTGGAGGCGATTAGTGATCGAGTATTTGGAAATGTTTGGAATGACTTCGCCATGTCCGAATCACCATGAGTTTATGTTTTCTCATTATTGTCAGAAAAGTTTTAAGAGGCACTCGATTTCCATAACCAAAAATTCGCAATGTATGTGGAAAAAAATATGGGCCGATATTGAAGAGTTAATGCGAATTATACAGGAAGTAAATCGTACAAAAATTTCAGGGCGACTAGCTGCACTAATGAACACAGATAGAGCACAAATTTTTGTTGTCATAGTTCATCATCGAACGGCATTTTCCACCACTTTAACGTTGTACCGTTGGAATTTAAAGAATAATATCGATATCTTAGATTTAAGGTTTAAAGGTGTTTAAATTCCGTGTTTCCTTGTTGTTTAAATAATGATGCATTCTGGATGTACTTATTTCTGTTTAATTATTTATTTAATCGTTAATAATCTAATTTTTTAGTCTCTTTTAATGCTCATTAAGGATTAATCTTAAGTCATTATCCAAATTGATGTGTGGTGCCTTAAGTAATATTTTAGCCCAGCAATTAAAGCAATATCTATATTATGCTTAAAAACTTATTATATTTGAAGCAATATTTACATATATTTATCTGTTGATGAAAATAACTATGTTTCTAGTTATGGTGATAATAATCGTGTAAATAATTAGATCGTTTAAGAAAAAAAAAACATATTATCAAAGTGAAGTTAAGGGGATTAAAAAATACTGCCTTTAAGTTCTTTTGCGATTCAACCCAGCATGAAATTAAATGGGTAGGAAAGGAGTATTAGGCTTAATTACTGAAGGTAACATTTAGCAAAACTCTTGAGCTCCTGCAGAATTAGTGAAACTCCTGAAATCGTCGACCAATTATATTTCCGCTATCCGTTGGGTGGTTTATGCGTCATTAATCAGCGAATTTAGGACATCATATTAGCTTAATATCTATTCTTCCTACATATATATCCTGCTTCCCTTCTTCCTAAACTTTTTCGCATCGATTATGCCCCAAATCATTTTCAGCAGATTCTCCGTCTTAAGTCGGTGCGTGTTTTTCTATCTCCTTTTCCAGTCACTCGCAGTGTACTTTTTAGTTCGTGTGACCCCCTTAGTTCCGAATACCCCCCGCCGAAATCTCTGTCTCTCTTGGAGGAGCGGCAGTAAGACATTCCCATCTCGTTAACCTCCCCGTACTATTTCGAATCCCTGCCGAGTGCAGGATTTTCCGTTGTTTTCGCCATTCACTCCCACTCTTCTCTAAGCCGCTTTAGTCACTCGCGTGGGAAAGTTATGCGCCTCGGCTTGTGGCCAGCAGCTATTTTCGGTCCCTTTCATTTCACGCTTTTCGTTATCTTCCGCTTTTTTCCTCTCCGAATGAAGTTTTCATTCGTCTGGGGTCCTTATTGCGTTCTATCGAACGTCGTTCTTCCCTCATTCGTACCCTCCCTCCCTCGTCTGCAATATCAAAGGGTACATGTGCTCCTGGTAGCCTAATGAATGGAATAGTTTTCACTTGTCATTCGGTACAGGATAGAGAAAACTATTTTTCACTTGCTTTTGTTTCAGTCTTGATCTTGACCGTAGTGGCATCAAAGCTACTGGGGTATGAGTGACGCTGAATTATAAAATACAATACAAACGTCTCTATTGCTCAAATTTGAGACTAGGAAGCCCAATCTTCCATTTAACCTTTGTCTAATACTCATAAAAGAAAAATATAACAGTAATTGCATATTTTTGTAAAGTGATATAGAAATAGTGATTATGGAAAAAAAGATTGGATCTGTCTAGCAAAGCCACAATGCAAGCCAAACGTTTTTATTGGCGGACATTGGGATTAGCAAGTCCCATCTTCCACTTAACCCTTATTTAATACGCATAAAATCAAAACATAATAGTTATATATACAAATTTTTCACTGGTAATGTGGGAATAGAGAGGAAATATGGAAAGATAGAGTGGATGTGTTGAGCAAATAAAAAACTGTGTTACTTTTAATAACAGAAATATAATTCCACTGCTGGGGAACACCCACAGAGAGAAGGGTGGTGTGAAAAACTTGCAAAATGTGTAGGGAAGGTTAAAAAAGGGAAAATAATTGAAAAATAAATGATCATGACATTTTCATTATGTATTTACACCTAAAATAAATATCAGGACGGAAATGTTATTCTCATAGTATGTAGACCATAAATGACTTTAGTCAGTAGTGGTACGCACATCAGATTCACGGTCAGCTATATATTAAATACAAACACAACAAATAGCAAATTATAAAGTTACAATGTAGGTTGTCAGTTCATTTAATGGCAATAACAAAGGGCTCTCCAAATGGTAAACAAAAACATTGTTACTCGTAGAGATATTGTGCTTCTTTTACGTGGTCAAGTTCTACTTACATTATTATTATTTATACTTAAGTTGCCAGTTGGTATAGACCTGTTAGTGACTTGCAGTGTATTTTATACCTTAATATATAAATTGCTTCATAAAATTTTCATTATAAATTCATAACCATCCCATTGTCGAAAGCGTAGCAGTAGCAGTCTGGATTGGTATAACTATCTCACTCCTCATACTGCCTAGGAAGCATCATTCACCCTATCAGCTCTTGGTCACTAACGTTAGAGGGGTGAGGTTCCAACCGGCCTTTGGGCTGAATACTTTACAGACAGACATGTGTTCGAATCTCGCGAAAGAATGTGTGGCCGCGGCGGTGAGACCTTTTTCCGAAACGGGATTCGCAGACTCTCTCTCCCGTTCTCTCTTTCTTTCTCTCCCGCTCTCTCTCATGGCTTGTATCGCGGAATCATCCGTATTGATCGCGAATATCTACGCCGTCTCGGTGTGTCATTTTTGTTTCGTTTTCCGTCACGCACTTGGTTTTTTTTTACGCCGACAGAATTCGGAGGGCGGAAGAAGGGGGTTTTTGGTTAAAAATTTCCGTTCATGACGCTAACACTCTTTCGGAAGAGATTAATCACCGTCCGGGGACGTTTTACCCCGAAACGAACCGTCCAGACTGTTCATCAAGGGCGATATTTCATTCAGAACGTTATTCGCAGTGCTTTCCGTCAGGGTATGTTGCACCCAATACACGTTATCCTATGGAGAAACGGACTTGAAATAAGTGACGGGACCGGGAATCGAACCTGGGATCCTCCTCTAACCGGGAGGTTGCTTTAACCATTTAAGCTATCCGGCCATCACATTTCATCAGTCGTTTTGATAATTTCCTGAATGCACGCTCTTATTTGCAAATATATCCTAAATCCTTTCCAAGTTATCCTACTTGTAGAAGGGTGCCCAAGATTTAACCTACGGTGGGTTCCTGCGATAACTTATCAAACTGTTTTATACTTACTCTGTTTTCATTATAAAAACATTTCAAAAACCTGTATAGCAATTACATTTATAGCGAGTCAAATTTTTCGGGGTGATTTTGAAAGTTGGAAATAGACGTTGGAAATTCAAAGCAAACATTTATCAAAGGTATGTTATATGTTTTAATGGTTCATTACTGTTTCTTCTTCTTCTTACTTACATTTCATTGTGTTATTATAAATTGATTTTATCTCTATACTCACTGTCAGCTGGTCTTATGCCTATTGGTAATTTTTAAATGTTAATAACAGTATGAAGGAACGAAAAATAAGTTGTGATTAAACTGCTATAATTAAAGAAAGCTAAGTTACCATTCGAGGTAGATGGGGAAAATCTAGAATAGTCGTATCAATTTTCTCTCTTTGAGTAGTGTTTTTTCTTGTGTGTACAATTCGTAGATGAGGTTTGAGTATGATGAACCTAATGTTGACGAATGCTTTTGGTTACCAAGTCTTAATAATGTCTTGGTCCTTAGGTCTTCTCATTCTTTGGTCAGTTTAACTGTAACTGTAAGTCTGGCGATTAGCTAAAAAATCTGGAATCGCTTGTTACGTGATCAGGTGGTCATTCACTTCGTAATCCAGCTCCGTATTTTCTTTCGGACGCTAATCAATCATTAATTGGTAGTTAAACCAATTTTATATCATTTTTGTTTCAGGCCATGAACGGTATTTTGGTGTTCTTTCCATTATTTTGGGGATGCAAAATTTCTTTCGAAAAAAATTAAAGCCATCATCAATAAATTTTAAAATTGATTACCCATTGATTAATAATCCCTTGAAATCGTGAATTGGAATAATATAATCTTCTATGTATATCTACTGTAATATTTAAATTTTAGTTTATAAAACATAGTTTTGAGATAATTTCCATGAGTTACGAAAGACTGCCTCATAGAATTTGGTCAAAAATTGGCATTTTGTTAATAGGACAATTTATTTCAAAGAACGTGAAGTTATGGTTGAGAACAATTCGCACACGTTCTCCTCGATGTAAAATTTATTAATCATACTTTGAGTGTAATTTCTGATCAAGCATTTGTTAATTTTTCAGCAGGTTCGCTGATATAAAGATTTAATGTTGAGCTTTAATTTCATTTTCCTAGGATTAGTTTGGATAAGTCTCAGGAATTTTGATCTCCAATTTACTAAAAAACTATTACTTAGTTTTATAGCTCGTCATGAGATAGAGTGATCCTCTAAATTCGATGTTGTCCGAGATGATATCTCTCCGAGAAGTTTACTTCTGATTAAAACGAGTAGTTGCTAGTGAGACCAAATGATTTTGCGGAAAATGATTTCTGATGATTTATCTGCATTGATTATCACACAAATATAGTGTGGTATTGCTAAATAAAATGGTCAGTATTCGAAATAATACGTCCAGAATTGGGCCTACGATAAAAGAGTTAATTTTTAAAATAATAATAATGCGTATTTATTGTTGGGCATATCTTAGTCAATGATGACCATTATTACAAAAACCCAACATTTTTTTCCGTCATACACCTTAACTCATATGGCCTTAGTAATTTCTCATTACCTTCCTGATTGTTTCCATGTGAATTAAATACATCCGCACTCTGGAGACTCTTACTGCTCTAGTAATTATACGCCATCTTCCTAATTTTTTTCATGCAAATACATCCGTAACCCGGTGCCTAGTTTCCTTGCGTTAAAACCGTTAAATAATTTCTTTGTTCTTATCCTTGGCACTCGCATGGAAAAAGGACCTTCGCGTGCGGTAAGCCACTTGGGTAGAGATGAACAAGCACCAGGCAGTGCACTTCTGCCGTCTCGGTGGTGCTCGTTTTGCGTGCGCACTGCGCTCAACTCAGCTTCCGTGGATGTGTAGTGACGTCAGGGCTGACCCCTGGGAGAGACGGTGGGGTGGGGTTCCGGTCCAAGGGAACGGAGTGGGGGAGGGAAAAGGTGTAGCTAGAGGTGGCGCCAGTCTTCCCTCTTTTGTTAGTTTTTGTTCCGCTTCGGTTTCCCCCTTTGCTGCCCTTTCTTGTTTTTCTACGACTTCTGGTTCCGTGGAGTTTGATGCCTCTGCTGGAATGTCTCTCTGCGCGGGCCTCCCTCCCTACAGCTACAGACTCATACCTTCCTTAAACGGTTGTCAGCATTGCTGTTCATTCCTAAGTTAAAACGTTCAAAATTTTTCCTTATCGAAGACCGTTTGTTTAGAAGGTTGTAATGTAAGGTAATGCCTACTGAAAATTATGTAAAAATTCTTTTCTATAGCATCCATACTTCCAAATTTTATGGTTTACGAGCTTTATACATTTGGTATGAAGATGGCACAGTATCACTAAATTTAGATATCTTTTAATATTTCTTTTAAACCGCGTGATCTCTCAAATCTAAGGTATCGAATTATTTAATGATTGAAGAAAATAAAATTTCATAGGATTATTTTACTCAATCGGAGTTTCTTTTCGCTAATTTCTTTATAAATCGATTATTTTTTTGATGATAATTATTTATGGAAATAATGGTGAAAATTAATCTGATGAAAATCCACAAAATTTTGCTAAATACGACCGGTTTCAAATAGTCTTAGTTATTGTGGCCTGTCGATAAATAGGACTAGTTGAAACCGGTCGCATTTAACAAAAATGTTGTGAATTTAATATTAGTTATTTCCATAATGGTGTTTCACCAAGGGACGGCTTCTTCGATCAATTTTAATTATTAGATATATGTTTGTTCCCTGACCAATCCAATAATGGTTATCGTACTCAAATAGCTTACTTCAAGGTTTAAATTAAAGTGAGTTGATCAAACAATTTCACTTTGGCGAGGATCTTGACTTGTATTGGTAAGGATGAAGAATTCATAACTATACTCCTATAAATAATATTTTAGATTCCTTTGTTTGAAAATGATTATATTTCTGTATTCAATAACAAATTGACTTTACGTCATAGAACTACTTCGCTGGACATTATATTTCTAGAAAACGAAGACTTAACATATTTGCGTTGATTCGCAGTTTACTAGTCCAGCTTATTAATAGAATTATAAGTGTACTTTAGCTTTTTGAAGTAGTTAGATGAAATTTGTTTGCATGAATTGCATATTTTTTTAAGTATTTAATCTTAGGTAGTCAGTGGTTAGGGAACTTCGTGTTGTTTGATCAATGTCGTCAGACTTCTATCTCGAAAAAATTTCTTCCGACAAGTTCAGGTTTCTCTTATCATATCTTGATGAATTGAAAATTTTTCTCTTATATTTCGGTATCTTTGGCACCATGAACTTTATTCCCACACGAACTAGGTGTCATCATCAGGTGTATTTTAAAAAGAACACGATGATGACGCTAATTGTTGTATTGGATTGAAATTATTAATTACACATAAGATTTCAGGATTTCCCGGTTTGTTGAAGGAGTAGTTCTCGGGATGACGACCGTGTTCATGGAGTAAGACCAAAATTTCGGCTGCTGCTTCTCTCGCCATCTTATTTATCATATAGTTGGAAGATTGTAAAGGAAATCTACCATCATTGCTTCCTTATCATCGCTATTCCATTGGTAACTAATGGTAGAAGGATTGAGTTCACTCTATCCTCCGGGCTGAACAATGACCAGAGACCGTTTTCAAGATCCCTCCGCGAATTTTTTGTCCCCTCTTTTTTACGTCCGTACGAGAGGAAGAGTTATTGGCCGGAGATGAAGAGGCACCACCCGAAATTAGACGCATCACGGTCATCTCGGCCAATTCCGCCCTGTCGGAACCCTCTCGAAAGAAGTCGTCCGGTCAATTAAAACCACTCCTCTCTATGGCCCTTCGTCTTGCCCTCATCCCGCCTTGTTTTCCTCCCGTCAATTTCATTGATACGTGAGCGGGAATATAATTGTCATCGTCACGAGTCTTCTTGTATATGTCCCTCTCTAACGGGGCACGCGGTGCTTAATCACTCGAAGATGATGCAAATCATTCCCAGAAACGATGCTTTCGCCCGTCGTCAATTAAAGGGTGACTGGTCTGTTTTGATGAAAAATTGCGTAATCAGTCGGGCTTGATTTCAAGGGGATAAAAGGCTTTTTCTGTTGGAATCCGATGTGTCATTGTGGATGGGCTTTCTGCGGAATAGAGGAAGTGGTTCGCGTTACTTTTATTAGTGGAAATGTTCGGAGGATGTATCGTTGATCGTGGTCGGATACTGCATTTGTAATTTTCCTCGTGATTGGATGTATATTTGAACATGAACTGAGACAGCGATTGGAATATTGTCGTACCCCTTTACGTAGATGCCCATGAGTATGTTGTGGTATATATATTTACTGAATATCTTTCAGTGTAATTAATGAGTGGCTGTTCCGTTAACATGTTGTGTACTTCTATAAATTTATTTTATACGTGGAGGGGTGAGACTTACCGTTTCATATTAGTATCCTCTGTTTGCAGGGTATAATTTTATAAAGAGTGCATTGTGCACCCACGAACTGCAACGTCTCAGAAAAAGAAACCATATTTGTAAGATTCTACGAAATGAATATGGCTTATCATTAACTAGTCTAAAACAAGAAATGAGTGCACTGCAACGGTAACTCCGACTCTATTGAACATCGTGAATTAATTTTTGTTCCTGAATAGACTGAATCGGAAATTGATGGAGAAATTATTTTAAATTAACTTAAAAACGAGTCTTTGCTGACAAAATGGGGGAAAAACGTGTATTTGTTTCGTAGAATTTGTGCAAGTTTTTCCTGTGAAGACTTTTTTAAACGAATTTCCTCTAAGTATCGCAGAATGTTATTCATTAAATTAATTTATCAAATATTTATTATAAAGAAGAAAGTTAACTCAATGGTAATTCATTCATGAACTATATAAGCAGTATACCATCCTCCTGAAACTACCCCTACGCCGAAAGAGTCATCTTGAATATTAAAAGCTTGATTTTGTTGAACCTTACGGTCTGTGAAAATGAACTACTCAAAAAGCGCGAAGCAGTTTGAAATTACCCATTGTACTGCCCAAAGAGTCTCTCCGTTGAAACGGAGTCATCTCCACAGTCGCTGGAATCTTTTCCGTCGCAATTTCACCACATAAGGGTAACTCACACCGTGAAATGCTACAGAAAAGAGCCGAGGAACCTAGTTCGGGAAAACCTTGCCCCAAATCACCGCGAAATGCGAACCGCAGCTAATCCTCCGGGCATTAGGGGCAACTACTACTTCGCCACGGGCATCTTCATCGGGGAACTGCATGGGAATAAAAGGAAACTTTATCCGAGACGTCTTCCATCGCATCCCTTTCACCACGGCCAGCGTCCCATTCATCCGCGAGGACCTTAATCACCCCGCAATCTTCCCTCAAACGGACACCAGCAGCTCCCTGCGGACCGTCTTCTGGTTCCAGGGCAGTGGAGCGTCGCCAGGAACGTTCCACTGACCTTCATCCAGTACCGAGGAATGATGCGTGAATTATCCGCGTTTTCCGCCTCGATGAAACGCGGTTGAGGGCTGGAACGTTCCGGGTTTGGCTTCCGTTCTCTTTTCGCCGGCAGTTCTCCAGGCTTGCATCCTCCGCCGGGAAGGGCCCCTCTCGCAAATTATCTCTTCCTGTCTCTCACTCCTATGTAGTTCTCTCTTTCATTCCGGCTACGCAGTCGCGTTCTCTAACAGCTCACGATCTCGGCCGAGATCCAAGTTGGAAGATTTTTGTTGCATATTTGCGTAGTCCTCTCTAGCGTATTGTCCCTGCAGGGGATCTGAAATGGGGATGTTGAAATTTTGTAAATTATTGCAATATTCGGCGATTCATTGATATGGTCCGGTAATGAGTGAGCCATTACAGTAAAAGGATCGACAACCGGGAGGAATAAAGCTGGAAGAATTTTTTCTGCATATTTGAAGCGTATTTTCCAGCGTTGTGTCCCTGCAGGGGATTTGAATTGGAGATGCTGAAAGTTTGTGAATTCCTGCAATATTATTCATTTAATTGATTTAGTCCGGTAACGAGGGAGCTATTATAGTAAAATTATCGATAGCTAGGTAGAATATCTATTTATATTTAAATTATATGGTAGTTATTGAATTGAGCACCAAAGTGCTGATCGAATCGAAAAGTAATCGTTGTTCGTAGTTGACTAGGAACTGGAGTGTATGAAGAGGTGACTAAAAGAATTATTCTGTGATCTATACTACATATTTGTTGAGTTTTGGAATTTTGTTAATTCCTGCAATGTCAGTTGATTTATTGGTTTGGTCCAGTAATGTGAGTGAACTATTATAGCAAAATTTTTGTTTTTTTCCGTAGGGGTTGAACTGAAATTTTGTAAATTACTTCGCTGTTACGGGATTGACAGGTTAGGTAGTATATTGAGTGACATTTTATAGTTAAACAATCGATAACCAGGAGACAAATATATTTCCTCTTACATTCTATGGTAGTAATTGCATTAAGGACCATAGTTTAATAGCTGGCTGAAATCTTGAATGAATGACTAGGTGACTCAGAATTGTTCTATGATATTAACCGCATGTAGAGTATGTTTAGCCTTTAACCATTCTGTTGCCGGGCAATCCAATGAAAGGAAATGTGAACTATCTTAATTTTACAATAAGAATAGTAGAGCACAAGACTCTCCGATCCGGATCCATTAAACCCTTTCACCGTTTATTCAGTTTGAACTTTCAATCAATTTTAGTCATCGCGGTGAAAGGGTGGTAAAATTCAGCTCAGTCCTTTCTAGAAATCAAATGTTTCTTGTGCCTTTCTCTTAGGATTATTCCTATTGTTTCAAGATGCCTGTTCTTATTAACCTAATGGGGAAAAGGAGCATAGCAATATTTTTTAATTCAATGGCCTGTTTCACCAGGCATCTTACAAAACGATGACAGGGCGCTCTGAAGGCTTACTCTGAATCTTACTCTTTTAGCTCAGAATTTTTCTTTAAGCCTGAGAATCTTTTCGATTTGGATACCTGATGTTGGTTCGGTAGTAAGTGTATTTTTGGAGAGTTACAGTGAGACTTGAAGTAAACTAGAGGCTCAAAAGATGTTTCTAAAACGCTAATTTCAGTTGACTTAGCCCGGAATTTGCGATATTTTGCTTTGAAAAATGCCTTCCGTGCAGAAATTTGCATTGAAATATATGGATATTGATTGCAGTTGCTGGTGCAGGTGGAGTTATTGATCAAGGGGTTTAATGAATGTAATTTTTAAGTATTCCTATATGTTATTCTACGTATATTATTGAAGTATTCCTATATCCCTAGATATATCTGTTCCCTGGGTCTCATTCTATTACAGGGACATTCTTTGTTGTGAAAATTAATTTATTTAAAAATGGCTATTTCAACCATAGCATCCAACAATTTATTTAATCTCTCTGCCACTAATTACTTTTCTCTGTGATCACATCTTCCATCTATGCTTATCGTCGAAATAGCTAGGCAGTATAAAGTTTGAGATACTACTAGAGATGAATAGGAAAGTCATCTGTAAATACATCATAAGTCTTCTTGACGTCGCATGCATTCATAGTAGCTCAAACATTGTGCAGCTGACTTTTCCTTCCATTGTATTTGTTATTACGCAACCAGAGGACGTCATGTTTCATCCGATCGGATGCCTGGCATGCTTAGTGGATATACAAGTCAGAAAACATAAATATGACAAAGCGATTGGCGGCAGACAAGCGGAAACCACATCCGGAAACGGGAGCGATGCGTTTCCTCCGGCGCAAGAGAAGACTTTTTATTTTGAGTCATTGTCAGCGGAGGAAATGAGTTGAGCCGTTTGCTGGAAATCCGTCGGGTATGCGATATTTGTTATCAAACGAAGCGCATTTATCATCATCCGAAAAATTTCATGATGGTCTCGGAATGAGAAAAGATATCGTCATTTATTTATCATCCGTCTGCTCACATCGATTTTTCTTCTGAATTATTTCATTTTTTTAAATTATTCAGATTAACTGGGATAATTTCCCGCCTGCTTCTTCGATGAACTTGGGATGTTGAACATTTTATTGCATTCATGCGAAAGGTATCTCACGACTTCTGTTTAAAGATGGCGATTTCTTAACTTTTCGTAGAATGTGGGATATTTTATTTAGTGATTGTGTTTTAAGTTCGCCCGATAAAAAAACAGGGCAAACGCTGTTACATATTATATACAATAAATGATAATACACACTCATACATAAAAGAGAAGTTTTTAAAAAGATAATGTATAAAACAATTTTGTTTAGCTGCGAACAAAAAAGGCTTCTCTTTTAAAACAAATCAAGTTCTTGAAAATTCATATTAAAGGTTTGGCACAATCTATATAATGTTCAATTATTAGTACAATATTTTGTTTTCTCATTTTTAAAATAAAATGCCCTCTTTGGCCTTACATTAAATTATGGTACATAAATATTAATTTTACTCACTAGGTTAGCATTTTCCCCAGTATTGATTAGGTCAAATAAATATTATAAATCCTTCTTAATTTTCTTTTCTCAAGGCTTTGGTATCCATGCATGTCCAAAAGAATATCATAACTTAAATAATTTTCGAACATTAGATAAATTTTGGTATGACAATTTTTAATTTTAAAATCATCTTGTTATTATTGTAAATTTTACCGAGTCAGAGTTGGATCGCCTTTTGGGAAGTACTGTAAAATATAATTTACCCTCAAAAATGTTAGAGGAATTAAGAAGAGTTGAATACTGTATGTTGCAGTGAACAATATCAGATCGGGATACTTGGACACTGGTTTCGTATCGACTGCTTCTAACTACACGGGATGTGGAGCAATCAAATTCATGCCAAAGTCATTGCATAGTCTGACTTGAAAGTGATTAGCGTTCAAAGCCAGTGCCAGTGCTTTTGATCGAATGATGGCATTCTTATGTTCAAGTTATAGAAGTAATAGGAGATTAGGCTGTGTATGATGTATGCGAAAAACGTAACTTTTTTATTTTAATCTTAAATCGACATTCGGAGAAAAAATAATGTAGGAAATCAAAAATTCATGAATTGATTGCATAAAACTCAAAAATTCAGCGGAAGGCAAATTTTTGACCGGTTTCGAACTAAAAAAAAGGAAAGTCGGAAGTGATTAAAGCTTACTTTCTAGCGGAACATATTCATTAATTTATACTATAAAATTTCTTCCCTTTAAATTCTCTCCAATGCTAATTCACTTATTCATTTTTTTCATTCGTTTGTTTTCAAATTTCATCATCACGTTCATTTTGTAAGCAAAAGATAAAAAAACGTCAAAATGATTTTATTCGACCCTCTCCCCTTAAAGACTTTTTTCTTCAAGAGCTTACGTCCATAAGTTTTTTTCCGACTTCATTTTCCGGGGCTTGTTCGATAACAGTCTTCGAAAGAGATATCAGTCGTAATTCTGCTTCGGTATCCTCATCGCCGGAAGATAGGTTTAGAGGTTTTGCTGGCGCACGGTGTACACCTGCTCACTCAGTGTTTGAAGATTTGTAAAGCACTTACTTACCTTCCCATACTCGGGCGTGTTTTCCCATCATTATTATTGCAAGTAATACACCCATCCAACTGTCAAACATCGGGGCAGCGTTCGGTTCGGATCTGCCAACCATCTTTACGACGTCCCCTTATGGAGTAATGTATAAACGTTGGAACGTGCCCCAAGTTGTGTTGATAAATGACCGCCCAACGATTCGCTCACCGCTGCAGTAGTCCATCTCGGCGTCCGTGTTTGAACACTATAGTGTGGGTGCCTTTTATGGCGGTCTGTTTGATTTCCAATCAATATGTCCGCTTTTGGAATTTCCGTATGCTAGTAGAAGTCATAGGACAGGATTGAAGAAAAATGCATCTCTCATTTACTTTTTAACTCAAACTTGTTCGTTGCTGGGAAGGTATGAAAAATACTGAGTTATGAGTGATGTTTGATGGTAGTATAGAATAGATTTCGTTGATGATGATGTTGAGACTATAAAACTCCTCTGGTATCTAAATTATGTCATTTTACAAGATGCTAATAATGGAGGAAAACGAATCCATTAATGAAGCAGTTAAAAATGAAACTATGTATTTAAAAAAAGTCAAGTACTTGAGAAAAATATCTCCACTGCAGGAAAACACTCACAAGATGGGATTCTTGAAAAATTTACGAAACTTACTGATAGTAATAGTACATTTTTTAACTCGAAGGAAATCTTGAGTTAAAGTTGAGTTAGTTTTTATAGTGAATAATTAGACTATTTTTAACGTGAACAAAATTCATGCAACATGAAAAGATAATATTAACAAAAGATAGAGGAAAAGCGTATACCAGTATGGGAAAGTTCCACACTAGAAGAGCCGTCGTAAAAATAGCGTTAATTAGGGCTCCTCATATGAAGTCAATGAGGTCAATCATAGGAAGAATGCAATTCACAGTGAATAAATAGTATCGGCCTTAGTCTTGTAGTATTCCGTAATCGAACGAAGGATGGAAAGCTATTCCATACATTCATTTTCCTACGGGTATCATGTACACTCCTGGCCAAAATTAACGCAGCACCTCCCTAGCGATCCTTACGGCCGGTGCTGCGTTAATTTTGGCCAGGACTGTACATACAACCTTTTGTGATACACTTCCTGGTCTTTTTTTCTTCTGATAATTTTACTGGGGAGTTAGGTAAAGATTTGTGTATTATTTTACATGTTTTTATACAGCTCTATGGATAATATAACCTAGGAATACCGCGCTTTGGTGGTAAAATCAGTAGCGAAGGGTGCGTGGTGGCAAAATAGCCCGTTATGGTAATCCGGGATGCGGATAGAGTTATGCTCTGTTAATCCGCCATTGCGATGATGCAGAATTCCGTTTTATAGCTGATTCGTTACTCCGGCAAGTGAACCACACCATTTTTGTGTGCTTCCGGAATCCGTTGCTACCTACCTTTATGCCCATACTTATTAAAGGTATCATTATGCAAAATTTTCGGCGTTTGTTTATGTGGTGGGGGATAATGTGCTCTTCATTATAGGATCATATCTAAATCTGTCCTAATTGGACCATCTCATTCGACTTGCGTAGCATTCAAATCTAGATTAAACATTACGTCCAAATTTTTCTTGTTTCCTAATGATTTTTTCTTTTCTTTACAGGTAAGTTTTACCAGAATGGAGATTCTTTCTGTGGGTCTACGATGTAGCCGCTTTTTAGGTGTTAAGTATACTTAAGTATTAAGATGTCTATTTTAAAATATCCCAACTCTCGCTCTTCTTGGCGGTCATTTTTCCGCCTCGAGTATTATCAAGAGCTTCTTGTAATAGTATCTATTTTTCGGTATATGTTGAATTATTTTCCTCGTTTACATTCGCATTCATTAAGTAACTTGATTTATTGCGGTAGAATTCTACGGATATGACCGAATTATTTTTCGGATACTTTTGATGAAATGGAGTTGGAGCAGGACACTTTACTTTTTGCTTTTTAATCACTAAGCTAACCAGAATACATGTCCTGGCGTGAGTATGGGGAACTTCTTTCATTGAAAGTTCTTATGTGAAACTAAAATTTCTTTTAATCCTTAAATTGCCAAAATTCCAGTAGTTCAACGTCGTAACTCTACGAATGAAGGCGAATTTAATCGTCTAATACACCTTAGTAGAACCTTTGGCGTTTTATGTTCCCTTGAAAAAATTATCGATTTAAAGTATTTAAATACGTGCAATCCTTAAAAATAGAATTATAAATAAATAATCCTACAAATCCTTAAAATAAAGAAATAAAATAATAAATTGAATTTAAGAACCTGCCTTCGAACCTCCGAAATGCAGCGTGCGACTAAGGAGCTGCAGGTTACTGAAATCTATTTTGGAAATATTACAAGAAAATTCAATTAAATTTCCTAATAAAATCCTCAATTTCGTTTTCACAATAATTTATTTAAAGCATTAGCTTAAAAAACGTGTCATTTCGTGATTGAATCATAATAATAATGATTTATTTAGCGAATAATTTTCCTGAATACATGTGGTACGCATCTAAATTCTGTAATTCACTCAGCGATGCGACTTTATTGAACGAAATCCTCAGAATAATGCGTGTGGGAAGGGGTTGATTCATTTGCATTTTTAGTGGCCAACCGTTTATCCGATACCAACCCGATCCCATATTGGCCGGTTATTGGAAGTGCATGATTGTATGTATAAGTCCTCCTCGAATTTCGCCCCTCCTTTATTACCTTCGGTTGCGGAGGAAAATTATTTATTGGCATACGTTTCTGTAATATCCGTCGGTTTATTCATCGGCCTTCGATGAATCGCGGGCGCAAATACGTTGGTTGCAAAATCCATCTCTCGTCTCTTTTTCCCTGTCGAGGTATTCCAATCACTCGTTAATGTCGACGGATGAAAAACCAACAGAGGGTTCGTTATTGATGTATGCACACACATAAACCGTGGGTTCGGTGCACAAAAGCTCTCCATGTGATCAGAAATCACGTGCACTACGCGCTGGCGAGATGTTTGCGGTGCATGATGGGATCAAAGGGTGTCGCCGGGCGCCCCCTCCCTCTCAAAAGGTAGTGGTGGAGTTGGGAAAAAGGGAATATGAAAAATCCCCTCCGAATCTTCCCCCAACAATGGGATAACGAACGATCGCGTGCTGTGTTTTTGTGTCCCCGAAGAAGGTTCAACCCTAAAACCCAAAACCTCTATCCCGGTCCCATCTATCCACCCACCCCGCGACCACCGAGGCGGAAACCGCCCTTGTTTCATCCCTTTTACTCCTCCCCGTCTTCCGTTCCCTCTTTAATCCCTTATTTGCTCTTATCCATCCCTCCGGTCACTGTTGCTATGCTCTTCAGGGTGATTCCGCCCTCAGATGTGTAAGGTTTTAGGGCCCTTCCCCGCGAAAGCTTCCGGATGCTTCTGTTGCTTTGTGCCTCGTCTGCACGTAATATTTCAATCAAGTATTCGAGATCGCATTTCGCCTCGCCGCTCGCCTTCGGCTCGTCATTCGTGTGAATGTATAAATACGGCACAAGTTTTTTATTTTCATTTATTTAATTTTTTGGGCTTTATGATCTTTAGGATTACCTATTTACCCAGGTGATTTGAATTGAGTCGCCGCCAAGAAAATATTTTAATCCGGGAAAGAATTTTATCCATCCGAAGAAATTTGCTTCGTCTTTGATTGGCCTTTTCTGGTTGTCAAATTCACGAACTGGCTTTGTTAGAGTTAGTCTCAGAAATCTCTTCTTAAATCCAACCGCGGAGTTTACCTATTCTTACGTCTTAATAATTATTTTTGAGAATAGAAAATTTTTAAATTACGAAAAAAAATTGCTGAGTAGGTTTGAAACATCTAAGTTAGCGCTTAAGAGAAATACAGTAAAGCAGGATGATATCGTATATAGTGTTTTATGGAAAAGCTGTAGAACTTGCTGATAGAACAATTAATATTTAAAGAGAAAACAAACTAAAGCAAACCTTAAAGTATACATGGAGTATTTTTATCGTGAACAGCAGATTTGTTATACATTCCTCTAAATGGTACCATATGAATTGTATTTGAATTTCTAAGAGTGCATAAATAATGTAACAAATTTGAGATAATTATCAGGACATTTATTCAAACACTCAGCTGCATCAAGAAAAATATATTATTTATTGAAAGCCTGCTAATGCAATTAAATAGAATTGATAACAAAATAATACAAAATAAACTAAAACGTAGCTTCTTAATTAGCTTTTAACATAACATTTTTGATTTGAATTTACAGCAGTATCACCACAATAATATACGTATTTTTCGTACGAGCCACATGCTATTCTTAACTCCAATTTACGATCTACCTCAGCTAAGGGTGACAGAACTCGTCAGGTGCGCTTAAATTGCTCGCGAAATTGATTTTGCTTTATTTATTATGATAAATTCATGGCTGGAACAACGTGTTAAATTTATGCCCGTTAAGGGAATGTCAGATGAATTCGTGTCGGGGGGAACTCCGCAGTATTTTTTGAGACGCATATGTTAGCATATGAGATCTGTTCTCGTTCTGTTAAGTGGCCGGAAGGACTCGGCGCAATAAATTCAGATAAGTATGGCAGCTAAAAATTGGTCATCTTCATTGGCGCTGAACTTTTCTCGCCTTCTTGACTGAGTATAAATTGCCGCATATTTATTAGCCGAAGTTTTTTATCTATGGCTGACACACGATTCGTATTTTATTTTATCAATCCCGTGTAAGGAATTACTTTTAAAAATTTGCATACTATGTTCTTCTATAGTCATTCGGGTTCAGCTACAAAAATGCTATGATTTAATAACAGCATTAATAATTGTTTTGTGGCGAGTCACATAAGAACTGTTTAGTCAATTCTTTGGCGGATTATCATAAGAAAAGATCAATGTATCGGGTTTATTGATCGTTACGTATTTGGCACACAGTTGAAGGAAGATGCCTATAAAATTGGAAAGGTTTTTACGCCTTTTTTATGGCTGAGATTTGAGAAATTTCCATTTTCTTTCCGCTTTAAAGACATCTAAAAGTTATTTTATTCACGCTTTCTTAGTTTTCAGATAGGAAATTCCAGAAAACTCTTACTTGTCCCTAGGTTTTCCGTACCGTATTTCTGGTTAATTTTTCTCACATCCTCTTGCTATCATTGATAGATAAACAACTGACCAAAATTATTACCTTTTCTTAGTTTAAACTTTCCTTATATATTATCTTATTCTTACCTTATCCGACGATACTTGTTTCTCATTTGCTGTTACTCTGATGCACAAAAACCAGATGAGTGTAAGTTCATATGCTGAGCAATTGGAGGGTACAGATTCAATACCTAATGGTCGCTGTTTGCACTTTGATGCAGTTAAATTTCAAACTAAGCTTATACTTATGTGATTTTTTAAATTAGTGTACGATTTCATGGCACTTATTCTTTTCGTGCATATTATTTTTCAAGCCATAGATATAATAATAGTAATAATAAAACATCTTTAATCAGGGCGAGATTGAGCCACATTCTTTTTACATTATTGTAGATAGTTTAGACATTGTGAATTTCTAAGAACTAAAATTATCTCCAAGTCCCTACGATTCAACAAGAACTCGACGTACGCGGCTGTATCGTGTAGAGGCGATAGTGAATAATTTCTCGTCCTCAATTTCAGTCCGTCAGGTATTCTGTTTCGTCTGTCATTAGTGTCTTCCCTCCCTCCAAACTTAGCACTTTATCTCGCATCAGATACTGTTTCCCCGTGTTACTTTTCTTCAGGAAGAGCTCCCTCTTTATGTCTTCGGTTATTTCCTCGGAGTACTCCCGTTTCCTTTTCTCAATCCCTACCAATTTGCCCTTATCCAGTATCTCCTCTTCCTAGCGTATCTCCCCTCGAGATGTCTTTTTGCCTCTCCTATTGTCACCAGACTCCTCAGTCCTTAGCCCACCCTCGAAAAAACCCTTATTCCCGAATCTTCTCCCTTTCCTCATTCTTTGCGACTCGTCTTTCTCCATCTCCCCTCTCTTCCATCATCCTGTTTCCTAACCCTCTTTATTCCCCATCCTTCTCCTCTATACGCCATCTCGTTTTTTTCCGTTGCTCCATTTCTGTCGTTCCCTATCGCAATTTTACGTTACTCCACTCGTTCATGTTCTTATATTCGCCGTCGCCTTTCTGGAAGTCGTTCTCTGTTGTATTTCGTATTTATTTACCGCGTTTCATTCCCATATTTTCTGTTTGTGCGCAGTCCTTTGTTCTCTTTATGTATGATTTCTCATTTGTTACGGTTTCTTTTTGGATCCAGGGATCTGTGTTCTTTTATATCTCCGAAAGTGCTCCGCAGTGGTCTTTTCTTTTTTCAAAAATTTCTAAGAGGGTAGATCCTTCTGCATGGTTGGCTTGAAAGGGTTTTCACAAGCTATAACGTTAGTTGAAATCATTTTGGCAATATTTTCTGATATCTTGAAGCTTTTCAACGATTTCTCATAGATGCAAACTCTTGATAGTAAATAATTTAGCGAGAAAATTTTGGTTTCAAAATTTGAACGGATCATAAATACGCTAGGAAGTCCGCCAACGTGTAACTTTATCTCTCGAACGCCCCCTAAAGATGATATAAACATTTTTTTTATTTTATTTAGTTGGTAACATCACAAGCACGTCATGTAAATTAGGTCTCCCCTTAATGTGAAACTCGATGTTAGTTGGTTGAGAACTGTAAAATTCATGGAACGAAGGAGAAATGTAAACTGTCTGGTCCATTAGCATCTTCCCGTATCGTTTAGTATAAATTATGTATGATTACATGGGGGGTAACCTCTTTTATCTCAGCTCCACTTTTCTAAGAACTACCCCTCAACTTTGTCTCTAAGAGTCTCGTTTTACTGCTTGAATACCACTAAAGCTCTTTGACCTTTGTTTTCTTGATTTTTCGCATCTTAGCTGAAGCGAATTTTTCGTGAACAGATGTAGCGTAATTAACGAAATTTGCAACTTTTTTGGATGAATCAATGAAATAGTGCTGTATAATCTACCTATTTTTAAAGCATATTAGTCTAATTGTCTGAGTAAAATTTCTGCATCCCTTTTCAAGACAACCTATTGTTACCGAAAATGATCCATGCTTCTTTCCCGCTGCACGACAATGTTCGCCAAGTTATCCTAAATTCTCTCCTTTTTGTTATTATTTTATTTATTTATTAAATGATAGTGCATCAACAAATAGAATAAGGCCAATTCAGTGGACGATCAACAATAATAATAATACAAATTATAAAATAATTTAACAATTGTATAAATAATGACTCGAAAAGACGAGATTACAGAGGACATAGTTACAGAGTTCCAATAAGTGTCCTGCAACCATATCTTTTATCTGTTGCATTCCACTAATAATACCGTCTGTAGGATTCGAACCCGCGATCATTCCGGAAGAGCGTGCGTACCGACACCGCACTGTCTGTGAGGATTAGCAAGTCATAGCAACTCAACTTTAGATCCAGAATTTTCCTTCGCATCCAAGGATCAAATACAACCAGAGCTTTCAAAGTTTTAATTTGGCACTTTAATGAATTTTTGTGTCTCCGTCCCTCATTCATCCCCTCAACCCCCTTTTCTTTTAAAACGAAGTCTTATCTCCTTCCCCTTTCGCCTCCGATCCCTTTATCCAGCCTTTTTGTCCGTCCCCGCTATAATCCTTTCCATTCCCTACCCCTTTCATGCCCTCCCTTCAATCCCATTTCCCTCACTTCCCTATCGCGTCTGACTGGGAAATCCCGCTCCTCCCTCGAGAACCGCTTTTTTACCAATCTCGCTCCTGGGCGTGTCCTTTTTCGGCTTAATAAGTTAATCCTTTATCCACTATCCTTAATTCGGGGAAAGGTAAAAGGGGGGTGGGTCCGTCACGAAGCGGCCAAGTAACTGTATTTGAGTGTTTATTCCGCCTGCCTCTCTTTCTCTCCCTAAAACTGCCCTTGTCAGTGTGGCAACAAGTAGGGCTCTCCGGTTGCATTCCGACTGCCCCACCCGATTGGGCGGTGGCGCTCCGGATCCTGTCTGCTTCCTCGTGATTCTAAATTCATCGAACCCCCGAATTGGGTTGTTTTGGCGCCGTGTGGGAAAGGCGAGTCTACGATCTGCGTGTAAATAAGTTATTTTTTGTAGTATGCATTAGTACACATACATACAAGGGACTTTATCTGGCGAAATTGCGACTTTTGAGTCCTATCTTCCATTTGACCGAGACATTTACATAGTATAAAAAATTCAAATCATATAACAAAATAAAATAAAAATCTATAAAGCATTAAAAAACATACAACTATGTAAATCTATATAATAAGATACAAAATGAAAATGAATACTATTTTAGTTCATCCTTATAAAAAGTACAAATCTACGAATCTATATAATATGATAAAAAAATAAAAATAAATACTAATATGATACAGTCTTAAACAAAGTACAAATCTATAAGTCCATTTAATATGATACCCAAAAATAAAAAATAATATAAAGTATACATCGTGTGTATTTAATATAATAATAGTAATATTCATTTATTCCGTCCTTTTACATATTCAATACAGTATATATTGTTTTAGCCAAAATAATGCATGGAAAGAAAAAATCAAGGAACGAAAACAGGGGGAATGTCGGTAATCAAGAGTAATTACTAGTATTGGGGCTACCTTAAAGTGTATTAAAATGCAGCCAACAAAATACAATTAGAAAGACAGAAAATGGTTCTTTTTCCACAGGATTTTATTAAAAAAAACAAAAATCCACGACCATTGGTCTTATTGGACGTATTATCATCATCATCATCTGGTATTTATAATTGATAAATTTTCAATTATTTAATTATAATTTACGAATAATCTTGTTGAAACTTCGGTGAAAATAAACAAGAATGTGTATATTTACGAATTATTTTCCAATTTATCATTTGGAAAGTACTATTTCTTCAATTCTCTCAAATAAACAAGTACGGAAATTGCAATTGAGTTACTATTACTAATATTACTAAACACACGTATGAATGTTTGAATAATTCATATTTGGGTCTACGTATATTTAAACACGTTCCAAATGGCTTTGTTCCTATTTCACGGTATTCTTCGTCCACTGTAATTTAAATATTAGCAAAATATAAAGTAGAAGTCAAGTAGAAGACCTAGTTTCGAGTCCTAGTCAAAATACCTAGCTGTGACATGGAGGAAAACAACCTTGAGAAATCCTTTCGTAAATCTTCTGTATCATTGAAAAACTTGTCTATTTTCACTAGCATTTCTAAATAGCAGGTTTCACAATTATTTTCCTATTCGAAAGGTTTTCTATTCTTGGATCCTCCTACATCCCGTATACGCTCGCCTTTATTTTTAACTCGCGGGTTCGTAAACTCGGCTATTCATAAACCTTACTCCTACAAAAACCCGCCTTTGAGTCTCTTATGCGCGTTAGTAAAACTCTTCATGAGCTTGGCTAGTCATTAAAATCTCCGTTTTTTCATATGCTTTAAGGTATGAATGGGTGTTTAAAGTTTAATTACTAAATGTATGCGTTTATTTTATTTACTAATATCAGATCGTTCTTAGAAAGAGTGAGCTTTTCTGTTTGCATTCGCATCTTTTTGATCTTTCGCTCATTTTGGGACTGGGCGAGGCAGTTGTTTCGGATAGTTTGGACGCACCTTTTACAGGGTTGCCACATGGGTTGCGTGCCTTTTATAAATTTATCCTAAGTGATTCGGCAGCCGAACCGAACATAATCGTTTTTTGCAACCGAGTATATATACTACGTACTTATAGGGTCTTCTATGCTCAGATTTCCTCATTTAACGATCGCAACCCAGCCTTAAGACTCTTAGTAGGTATTTAGTTAAAGAGTTCTATTCAACTGATATTGCCTTTATTGTCAGTTTTTCATTTTGCTTATAAGTTGTGCTTTTAACGGAAGTTCAGCCTGAGTTGGTATTTATCATTAATCTAGTAAGTAGATACAATATCTGATGGCAATGGCTGTACGTAACACAGTATATACATACATACAGTCTTACATGGTCAAGGAAGATATTAATGGTCCTATTCTAACTGTACGGTATAAGTTGAGGGATAAACACAATATTTGTTAGGCATTTGCACAAGGAGGGAGGGAGGAGAAACCCCTTTGAAAATCTCCCTCTGACTGAAGTCAAGACCTATACATCATCCAACACTTCCTATTAGTATCCCATCCTATGAAAAAATAGGTACATCTTTATGTTTCATAACCCCATGGACATAAGTATATCATCACGAATAACAGAAATACAGCTAACAGAATTTAGTTAACAGCTAATACATTTATGTAACATCGGTATGCTTGGCATTCATTTGTCAGCAAAGGATCGTCCGACATGTTTAGAATAGATGTTACGCGCAGACAGCAGTTACTGCTTCAATCTCCGATCGTACATTGCATCCGTTCATCTTAATAACCTCCATTAGCACATCCTCTTTCTTGCGTATCGCTCCAGATAGCGAATCCGTTTTGGGAAGTCCTCTAATGAATACTATTCGTATCATCGATCGTGGCTAATTGAATGCCTTCCCCTCCGCGATTCTCGGAGATCCGCGATAATCCATCACGTCCATTAGACTCCCCGGGGGTACCCCTTCAGTCCTCCGTTGAAATAATGGTGGCAGCCCTGTGGAAAATGGACCGAGGGATGTTGGGAATGGGTATCGGATTGCACCACCGAAGAGAGAGAAGTGCTCGCTAGGTGGGTAAAAAATTGGGCGGGAAGACAAGGGGTTTTTGGAGGGTCCAGGAGTCGGTGTTGGGTGCCTCGTCTTTCCCCAGCCACTCCGCCTTCCCCCCGGGAAACCATTTTTACGTTCATTGTTGTGACGGTGCGGTTGCCACGCCCTGAAGAGATGGGAGGATAAATGGCGACAAATGTACGGAAAGGATGAGGGGAATACTGCCACGGTTTGATCTATAATTTAAAGAAAGGGAGGGTTTTAATCCTGTGCGGCTGCGGGGCTCCACCAGTTGTCTACGGGTGGTTAAATCTCGGCTTTGAAGCAGCATGTGGGTGTTTGGGAACCGGTTTGGTGATCGGCGGACAGTTGCGGATTGTCATGGATATCAAGGCGTGAGAATTGCGTCCAATTGTTTTCGATAAACCCGTGAGCCCTCAGTGGCATTTTCCAGTGGGTGTGGTAACACTAACATCCTAGCCTAATCAACCCTGTTAGCTTCTCTAATAGGCTGCGACCAGAACTATCTATTTCAGGGATTACTTCTTTGTAACGTTTTGTCGATATCTCTCGAAGATCGTGTTCGTTGTTCAGTGGTACTGCACTCATCTACTTCGTCTAAAAGTTTTTTGTCGGTATATTTTTCAAAAACGTTTACATTTCTAGACTCCCAGGTCCTTTTCACAGTTTCCTTCTTCAATTTAGATTATCCCTTACGAGTTTGTATGTAGATTATCACTTATGAATCTGCTTATCTGTTAACTTAAAAGTTTTTGGTCCCTTCTGGGATTGCCCTTTGTTGTAATTTTCTCTCATGGGGCCTTTAAAAGTTTCTCCGAACCTAGAGTATAACTTCAAAATCCCTTTTGTGTAGGATTTTTAAATTTCGACTATTTTTCTTCTGATGATTCTTAAATATAACCATGAGGTTGGATGGTGACTGTATATTTTCTCGTCTCATAGCTCGAAACCAATTTTTTATGTCGTGTAGATTAAGTCGTACATTACTTCCATTTTGTAGTGAGCAGAATATCTATGAAGATATGAATTTTAAATAATCTTGTACGATTTTACATATACACGTTATCATATCGATGCTTAAATATTTCTTACTGTTACGGAACAATGTAACTGATTTTTCTACGTGGATTGTTGAATGTGAGAGTACTTCAAACTATATTACTTATCGGTAATTTTTTTAAAAGATTTGTATTTCTGGCTTTCTCTATACTGAGCTATTAGGCGTCGCGTGTTTGGTTGTTATGTTGACTGAATTTGTCATTGTAACTTGTAATCTATTTGTATATTGATATTAAGGTAATCATTGACAGTTCAACCTCGCCACAAAAATTAAGTTATCATTGCAAGTTGCATAAGTATAAAGGATAATAGTCAATAATCAAGAATCGGTTCTCTCTTAATGAGTCTCTCTCAAATTCATGATTAATGCATAATGAATGATCCTGAAATGAGGTTTTATCTATTTTTCTCTCGGAATCGGGTTTTCGACTCCCTTCTCTTTCGTAGTAATCGCTTCATAATCGCAGATAGGCTTTTGAAGTTTTACGCTACTTCTGAAAGGGATTATTCCGGCATAAAGGTCCGGATTGTCATACTTGAAATTGCGGTCTCGCATGTCTTTATCCACTTCCCCGTCCTCAGTAATGATTTCGTATTATTAGGGCTAATCTGCTATCCTATCATGCAACCGTGCGCGCCAGGCAATCAAGTCTTTTGTTCTGCAGACCCTTTATTACGGTGCCTGTTGATTCACCACGAACCCCTGACGAATATTCGTGTCTCCTCATAGGCTGCGGTAAGTCATTTTGTCGAGTAAATAGTCGTAAAGTAAATATTAATTTCCTTTCTGGAAGGGTCTCTTTTCGCGATACTTGGTAAACGTATGTGTGGTGAAGCGTCTGAATTCTCCCTTTTGCGGTGTATAGCGTTTAGAAGAGGCATTTTATGAAGGGAATTGTTTTCCTTAGACGAAGGAGTATAAAAATGTTACATAGTTTGATTCTATATATTTCATCGATAATGTTATCTTAAAATAAATTGACTAATGGATGTATAGGATTTCTTTGGAATTTAAATGCGATTTTTGAACAGGTATTCTTGCTCCCAAGGTGAAAATTCATAGAATAGAAAATTAGAATTTAATTCTCTGGATTAGAATTCTTACTGCGGAATCGGTGCTTATCTTCAGCTAAATCAATCGGTCATATTTTTACTTGTATAAGCAGTTATTTATTCTTCTCTCTTTAAGATAAATGTTTCCATACATCTTCATATTATGTAAGTTCCAAGGCATGCCCTGTAATAATGTAACTTTGTGTACCAGCGCAAGATAAATTGTTAAAGGTCTTCCATAATTAAAATTGTTCATACTTTTGGAAGCCCAGATCTTATTAGAAATTGGAAAAATGAAAAACTCACTTGGTAAAAATTCCACAAAATATATTTCTTCCTCTACTGCGATATGTTTCAACTCACAGAGTTATTATCAGGCCTGATGCCTGACGCCTGATGATAACTCTGTGAGTTGAAACATGTCGCATTAGAGGAAGAAATATATTTTGTGGAATTTTTACCCAGTGAGTTTTTCATTTTTCCATTGATATGGAATTCCACCAAGTCACGGCTTGTACCATTGATTATTAGAAATTATCTTCTTTAAACAGCTTCTTCACGTTAGATGTAGTCGAACTGCAAGTTCATCATTCAATGAAATATTGTTTGGCAAATTTTGTCACGTGGGTAGTGAAGAGAAAATTAGGTTTGCTTTTTGTAAATCATACGCAGCGGTATTGATAAAATATACCCGAGTTTGCCAACTCGTTTACTTAGCTACCCCTACGGTAACTTCTTACGACGGATGGTATATTGAAGTCATAATAAACAACAGAAATCTCGCAAAGATAAAATTTCCATAACTGTACCTCTGCAGTTATTACTTCCGTGCATCTTTTTTAACGCTTTCATTGTCTACTTTGAGGTAAACCTATGCTTAATGGTCCATGCACTTCTATTCCTTTGTTCCAGTGGCTCTAAAGCGTGTCATTTCGTTCCAATGCCCCAAGCCATACTGCCATGCATTTCCTATCCCCTTAAAATATACTCAACGCAATGGGAACCGCATCTTTACTGGGGGTTCGAAGGGAGGCTCGAGCACCTCCAACCCCAACACGAAAATGGAAGTTTTCCGTAGTCGCGCAATAATTCGCACGAAACGTGATAAGAGTCGGGGGAGAATAGAGCATTGTGAAAGGGGCAGAAGTCGACGGCGTGAAAGGGAGGGAAGATATTTTTCAGAAAGACGTAATTGGAGGAAGCGGGCGTTGGTAGGAGAGATAGGAGTGCTCCTGAGGGCTCCCCTGGAAGTGGTTAAAGAGGGTTTTCTGGCTGGTTGGCGCACAGGGGGTTTTTTTCAAGGGAATTCTCGGTGGGTGTTGATTGCGGAGGCTATGCAACGCTCGCCACCTCCCGAATCAATCATGGTGTCCCCCGCACCACTCAAACTTCCGCCTTCCCATCATCCCCCGCGTCTGCCCACGTTCCTCCTCTCACCCCTTCTTTCCTATGGTGCTGCCGCTTCTACTCCCCGCGTTCCTCTCGTTGGGAAAAGTTCCTCCGCCCCTTAAAAATCCGGTGTTTCCCCGTAACGATCCGCCGTGGGTGTCTCTCGTGCTCGAATTATACGTTCCATTGCTTGCGTCGCTCGCGGTGGTGATTTTTTTCGTCTCGGAGGCTTGGAAGCTCTGCGCCCGAGAGGTCTGTTTGTCTTGAGGTGCTTCTCAGAGGGTTTGCTGTTCTGCTCGGATACGTTAAGGCTCCAGTAGCGGTCTCTTCATTCAAGCCTATTTTGTTCTGACTTTTAAGGCATAAATTATCGTCGTAGAGGTATGCGATTTTCTGCATCTGCTTTTTATATAAAAAAATGCTACAGAAATCATTTCCAACATATTTTTAAATCTTGAAAAATCGCTACTTTTTTGGCCATATTAACTCTTTTATTTAAACTCATTTGGAAAAGTAAATTGTTGTTGTTAATTTCAAACCCTTTTCTCGAGTGTGCTATAAAAATTTAAGGTAGTCGCTCATGAAAATCGGCGGAAATCTTATGGTTAAGTTACCGCTGTTTTCGCTTACCAAAATAGGACAAGGCGCTAGGTGTTGTTCCCCTGAATGGTTTGGACTGGAGAGGCTTTCAGCTCAAACGGTAGGATGAGTTCGTTTTTCTCGTTAAGCAGTGAAGCTGGGTTTCCCGTTAAAACGGAAGATTGTCGTGCAATTGAGGACGGTAATGGGTAATTTTTCCTAGGATAATGAGACGCTCTCATAGGTATTAGGTGGAGTCGTTTCATCATGTTTGTAAGATGTGGTTTGCCACATTCTGCCATAAATGCCGTGTTAGCGATTTTTTCGTTAAATCTGGCGATTTTTTCTATTGCTAGCGACTTCTCTTTTATTTCTGTGATATCTATCACAATATGTTGTTATCCTATTACGTAGGCTGCCATTTTGGTAATTGTAGCATAAAATATTTTAATTATTTGTAATTCATTGTAGCATTACGTTTACTGAATGAAATACTTAAATTCATAAAATCTGTTTAATTCATTAAGTAGCTTAACTGATGTAATATTTCTGGATATAGATTTAGCCATTGTTAGTTAGTAATTACTTTTCAAATACATACCACTAGTTTGAGCAACTTTTAGCTGCTTTCAAGGAGAATTTCGGGATATAGCTATATATTAATAAGCTCGCTGCTTTTTGATCACTTAAATGTGGCCATTAAATAAAATTAGACATTAACCAAGTGACAATGCCAACTTGGAATCGCGCAGTTAATTGAAAACGATTGCTGTGAAAATATTCATATAGACTTTCTTCTTAACAATTAAAGGCATTGTTGAAAATGCGAGAGCAAATTTTCGCTCGTCTTTTTCCATCCTCCCTTACCTTTCATTAAAATGTATTCATAAACCTTTATGGCGAGATATTCCTTCACATTTTTCTTATTTTTTAACGACGGTTGGGAAAAGAAAATATGTTCCGCGAGACACGAGAAAAATGTTCCTTTTCACGCAACGGAAAAACATTTTCGTAAATTGCTTTCGAATTTTATAACCACGCCAGAGATTCGAGCGAGGCTTTCGCAGTCGAGAACGACTTTAAATTGCGTCGCTTTCGTAAAAAATCGTCGCTTTAATAGCAGTTTTATCTCTCTATTTACTTCGCTTCGCGCGGTTACTAAGTGGTTTCGATTCGCTGAAAAAGTCCTTTCGCGAGCGGTGATGATGTACGCGCCTCGGTGAGCAGTTGACCCGTCGCATATTTTTTTCCCACACGTGGGCGAGCGCAAATGCATTCCAAGATGTACACTTTTCGAGAGGCTCACAAAGGGAGCTCAGCATTCGTCTCCTTTCAACCCGCGTTCCATTTCACGCTCTTTCCGGCGCTTTAAAGATCTGCCCACGCCTTATGTCGCATTCGTCGTCATTTACTTTCCCCGTCAAATTCTCGTGCGCGGTCTTCCTATCTGCTCCCCTCGCATCGCCCACGGTGATACCATTATGTCCGGCGTTATTCTTCACTTCTTCATCTCATAGAAGTATTACTTTTTTATCTATGTCTGTAATGTATTCAGCCCAAAGGCCGGTTGGTACTTCATCTCCTCTGGTATAAGCTACTAGGAGCTTGCAGAGAGGAATGAGGTTCACTTGGCAGGATGAGGAGTGAGGTAGTTTGCCATGCTT